>CM049431.1:14048338-15298338 GCA_026929855.1 Poa annua
GTCTGCTGAACAGAATTTCGACTGACCCAAGAGCCCATCGCAGCACTTGATTAAGACGGTCAGAAAGATTGATTGGCGCAGAACCCTTGAAACAAGGCCGTGCTGGCATGCAGTAGATCGATATCCAACCTCTTGCGTGCATTTTAAATCCAGTAAGAATATCCTCTGTGACAGAACCATAGATCCAGCCAATCTGAAACAACATTAGAGTTAGTCTCACTTCCAGTTGTATTTCTGCATGCAACCAAAAAACGAGAGACTATACGATTGTCCACAAACCTCTTTCCCCCATTCGGTTTTGTCCTCGTATCCACAACTGATGACATGGATGGCTTCCTTTAGTAGGGAAGCAGGGTTTGTTGAAGGTGGAATGCCTCCTTGAGTCATGAAGGTGGATGCAGTAAATATTGGTGACTGACCAAAGCGTTTCTCCAATCTCTTCTGGGACATAAGCATCGACCTTTCATCCTCGTAACCTGATGAGGTTCAGGAACAGTAATTAGTTGAAGCCAATCATAACTAAGAATCTAAAGAATCATCCTGACCAAAATGTAAAGACTACATTAAGCACAATGTTTTACTGGTCCAGTATGCACAATGCATGTTCTCAGATGCCATGACTGGAAGTAAAATTGTACAAAGCACATACCTTCTATGCCCTCTTCTATATCTTCCATGTTGAAGATGGGAGCTGAAGACTCAGTTCTCTTCATCATACGGTTTTTATTATCCATATAACTCTTGTTCTTCTTCTTTCTGCCACCGCAGAAGCTCTTAAGAATAAAGTTAGGTTCCAAATCAGCTTCAGTTAATACAGGATCATATCCATACAGGGCCTGCCTATTGAAACAGCATCCTGTACCCACATACATTGGACCCTGAATGCCGTCTAAACCTTTCATGTTGATCTGCCAAGTGAAAAAACATTTAAGACAAGAAACTTGTTGTGATAATGAATAGTTGAACACAAGCACCGCCAGACTTACATCGAAGAAAACTATGTTGCGATTAGCATATCGATCGTGTAAATCAATGCCATCAAATCTTTGTGGAAATTGGACATAGCAAGTTTTTCTTCCAAGTGCAGGATCCATCATGAAGCACATTGCTTCTCTAAGAGCTTTGCTGCTATTGAAGTAGTGATCACAATCCACATTAAGAAGATAGGCACCATTGGTCAGCACAGCGGATACGCGAATCTGTCAACCAGAAAAAGGTATGTAAGCATATAACTAGTAAGGAGCCAGATATACATGACGTATTGTAAGAAGTAAATTTTGTGGTAGAGAACACATACCAGTGCATTCATTGCACCAGCCTTCTTGTGATGCTGGAAGCCTGGCCTCTTTTCACGAGAGACATACACAAGACGTGGCAACTCATTGCCATCAGTGTCAAGGCCACCACTGTGCCCCAAGAACACCTGAATTCCCGAAAAGCAAGTTCAATACATTTGGTTCAGATTAAACTGGCAACATTTGCAAGGGAAAGCTGCATTGATGTAAAAGGCACCTGAATCATGCCAGGATGGTCCCTAGTGTTATTCCCAGGCCAGGCAGTGCCGTCAGCCATGGTCCAGCCCTCTTCAGGTACTTTCTGAGCTTTGGCAACAAGGGCGTTGATTCTAATTTTAAATTCTTCATACTCTCTCTGAAACAAAGCATACGCTAGGTTAAAATTCAGAACTGGGGAAACATTAGTCTAGCCAAGCGGTTTGTAGCTTACCTTCATTGATCGTCTTTCTTTAACGAAAGAAGGCTGGATTTTGTCCTTTAGGTAATCAATTTTTTGAGCAAAGTAAAACTCTGGGGCCCTTGGTTCAATGTTGTGCTTCTTGCAGAACGGAACCCACTTCCTAGCGAATTCCGCAGTTTCTGAGAGTGACTCAAACGACAACATAGCCGAGCCATCATCAGAAACATAGCATGACACTTTGTCAACAGGGTAATCCACAGCAAGAATTGACAGAACAGTATTTGCTGTGATCAGAGGAGGTTCCTTCAGTGGATCCACTGTACTGACAAAGATATCAATCGGAGCCAGCTGTGATGGCTCTCCCTCCCTATCATACCTGCAACAGTATTTAGGCACTCAGGACACATGATGTTAAAGAAAGATGTTCCAATGCCAAAAACTCTGAATAAATGTACACCCATTCATTGTAACTTACCTCAAGGCAAGCCTGTCAAGGTATGTTTCCCTGTTGATTGGGTACCATTTTGGGAACTGATCTAGAAGCCAGGATAAGGCAAACCAAATCTCACAAATAACAGACACAAGCCATAATCCATACGCATCACGCACTGGATGAGAGACACGATATTGGAAGAAGAAGCATAGAATGATCAGTCGGAGAATGATCACTACTCGGTAAAGGTTGAGCTGGTTTGCAGGAATAGGAACTATACGGCTCATAGGCAGACGTGCATCATCAACCCTGCCAGAGACAAAAGTACAGATAAATCAGTATCACTGAAGCAAAATTAAAAATGGATATCAAACTGCAGCACACTATTGATAAAGATTATCTAAAATAGTCATCATTGATTGACATGGAGAAAGGTTGTACGTACATTTGCATGTCTTCACCATTTGAGCCAGTCCCCTCCATGTCTCCACCTCCTCTTGCATCCGGATATTTATTGGACACCTGCATCATACTTTTGTCCTGTTTAACCCTCCAGCTCTCAACTCTTTCCTTCCAGTCAACAGTATTAAGTCCATAAGAGTTCAAGTCCTTTGAGGGGTCCACTATCCTCACAGGAACTGAAATCATAGCAGAGAAATGTTATCATTTTTAATCCAAATGAGCAGATAGGTTCTCCAAAGTAAGTGATTTATGGCAAGTACTTAGAAAATGGTGATCTATGATTAACAAGAAAATACCTGGCACATTTGGATCAACATAGCTTGATGTTGGGCTACGGATAGAATGGCGATCAGGGGAAGCATCAGGGATCTCTCCAGAGATCTGAGGAAATATATGATTGTGTTAAGCTAGTAATTCTATTTCTTACAGAGACAAGATCAGCTTTCAACAACGCAAGAAATAACCTAGTCTATCAATGATAAAAAAAAATAGTTACCTGGTGGCCACTTGTGAGACGAGGAATACGGTGATGCGGTTCATGGCGAGAGGACGATGACAAATGATTGTCTTCTCCTAGACTCTGCTGCTCCCACTCTGGACCCTTGCCATTGTCTTGCTTATAGTTGAACTCATTGTCCAGATCATCAACGTCTTCTTCCTCTTCATCTCCCTGAACTCGGGGGCTACCTGAATTTTGCCCACGACAAAACAAGTGCCATATACACATCAGTTACCATCATTATAAAGAGAATTAAAGGAAGATGGTGATGTGTAATTTTATATGCCTAGCAACAAGCATGGTCCAGTACACTATGACTATGGGTCATGTAAATATAATAAACTGTCATCTTATACAGGTCTCTCTCATAACAAGCCAACAAGTTGTGAAGAAGAAACAAACCTTTCAGCCTCTTGTATCTAGTCTTGCACTGAGGGCAGCACTGGTTCCCTTCCTTGCGTTCGTACTCGTAGCAAGGGCGGCAGACCGGGAAAGCACACTCGTTGCAGGCGACAAAGACATCGCCAGTGGCCGAAACGCCGACGGTGTCGCCGCATATCTGGCAGACAGCCGCGCCTTTCGCCTGCTTACCCTGCATCAGCAAGACAAAACACAAGGTCAGCACAAAATTACACAGCTAGCCAAAGAGACGCAGCAATTCCCCGTGCACCATAATTGGGTCCAAGTTGGGCATTCGTTTGGCTTAATGTTGGGTGGTATAGGGTCAAAAAGCATGAACGGCCGCGGCTCCAAATTAGTACGGCATTACTTGCGCGGTAAATTCTCCATCAGGGGGTACTAAAATGCACATAGTACAGCAGTGATGCCAGTTTAAGCTCGAATTGCAAGGGGAGGTGGTCTGAACAGAGTAACCCCCCAGACCAAGCTGGGACAATTCAGACCGGGACCTAGGGTCCTAGATCCACCGCGACCTAGATCCACCGACGCACCAGATCCACCGACACACGCGCACAGCATGAGCGAGCCGTGACGAACGAACCGAAATGGCACCGACAAACTGGCAATCACTACGGCAGGCAGGATGGGACAGAGAGAGAGGCTTACCGGGACGGGCGCGTCGCCGTCGTGTCGAATCGTGACGAACTCGTTGCGGTTGTGCGAGCCCGCCACCATCCCCGTGTTGGCCGCCATATCCCCCCGCCGCCTTCAGACCCCCCGCCGGCGCCGGTCACGCACGGAGGCGAGCTCGAGAGTGAGAGACAGGGGCCCCTAGATCGAAGAGATCGCCACCATTCCCAGATCCCCCGGCGCGCGAGCTCTCTCTCTCGCTCGCTCTCCCCGCCGCTGCTGCTCCGTCTCCACCTCCACTCCCTCTCCTCTTACATACGCGCTTGGCTCCAGTGGAGTCGCCTCCCCTCCTACCTCCCCACCGCCTACCGCCCGTCGCCCGGTCGTAACTCCTCCCAGCCGTCGGATCCTGTATGAAGAGCGTGCGGGCCGTCGGATGCTGGATGGGTTGCAGCGCGGACGTCTCCGTCGCGGCGCTGTCCACAGGCTGGAGGCCGCGCGGCGGTCGCTGACGGTGGGGCCCGGTGACCGGCTGCAGCCGTTGGATGTGTCGGCGCCTCCCCGGTGGACCGAAATGCCCTCCTACCTGCCGCTCCTTTCCTTCTCAACGAGTGACCTTTTTTTGTCTGCTTTTGTTTTAGGTTTATTTATTTATTTTGGGATGGGAAAAAGGGGTAGAAATCAGGGAAATGCCATGTGCACCATGCGTGTTGCATGTTAGTTGGCATCGAATCGATGGGTTCGTGATTGCTGAGATCAAATTATTTTGCGCAAATCATGGAGTTACCGCCAACCATTTTATAATGTGGAGAAACAATTCCAAATGTGGATTGTTCGAAAACAAAATTCCAAACGTGGAGGCCAACGGTAACATTTTTGTTTCCTTTTATTCTTACCGACAATAAATGAAGATCTTCTGAGTGTTCAGATTGTAAATAATGGCCATAGTTCGTCGAGCTTTTCAGGAAATCCTTAAATTTGAAAGTGACGTGGAGAAATATGTAAATATTCTTCTCTTTCTAGCTTATACGCATTGGACTATTGTTTCTTTCCTGGACTGATCACTCTCTTGTGCAAGCTGACGTGCTTGGGCTACCTAACAATCACGTTGGACAATTATTTTCCCTAGTTCCATGTGATCTACCGACAACTAGACATGGTAATGAGATATATGGCAACGCTTGGAGCGGTTTGATGTGGGGTTTTTTAGCTTCTCCAAATGTTCCATAGGTGCAATATGGTGGCAGCCGACACTTGATCATTTTGTTTCTCTACTAAAAAATGGATGAATTAGGGGAAATTCACTTTGTCACATTGGCGTGTATGCTCCAGCCATCGAAATATAATTTAAAAAAGTCACAAAAATGTGAGCAAAAAATTGGTGCATACATCTCTACATCTATGTGTGCATGTCAAGTTTCGCGAAACCCCGATATATTTTCTTTCTGACATGTGTACAAAAGACAAATAATGTTGCATGAAAAGCTTTTTCTACAATAGATTTATTATTTTTTACACACTACGCACAAAAAACTCCGTACTATCTGTGAGATGACTTTGTGAGCAAATAGAAAGTCGAGATGTAAGCGCGAAAAGTTTATCTAATTTTATTACATTTACTAATGCATTTTAAAAAACTGAAGCCATATGATCATGTGTGCCAAAAAATCTCCTTGACTCCCATAAATTGGACTGTTCTTTGTACTATAAAAGGAAATGGGCCTTCATTTAGAACATGATTTAGATACACTCGTCCTTGAGCTTTCAATAAAATATGGCATTAACATAATACCTGTACGGTATTCAGAAAATTTCTAGTCAAATCGAAAGTATAGTTAGTGGTGAGCTGGTGATTGGGCTTATATTAACGAAATTACATTTAGTCGGATGGCTCCTTTTGGTACAATAGTTAGAAATTAACATGAAGGTAAGAAAATATTAATGACTTGGCATACTTTTTACTAACATATATAGTACTAAAAGTAAAACATAAAGTACTTAAGTGGTCTCGAAATATAAGTTGTTACATGACGTCATCATATTAATTGTATAAGTTATTTGCGAAGGTACGATACATGACCGTGTTTCAGTCAGTGAAACAATTGAAAATGTGTAATTTTGTAACAGTTCAGGTAATATTATCTCAGGCGATTTCTACATGAAAGTAAAAAAACCACATTGCAGAGAACCATCCAATATTTGAAGGAATACTAAATTTATCAAAAAAAAATGTGGTTGACAAGTGAGAAACTAAGTGGAAAATAAACATCCAATTCAGGTTGGCGTCATAGCCTCATGGAGCACCCCTTCCTGAAAACAGATTCAAGGGACGCACATGTGAAATTATGCAGCAGGATCGATCAAAGGCCAGCTACAAAACGCACATGAAAGAAGGAAAACATAGCGATTTCTTGGAAGCCAGCTCTGTGTGTGCCACTGCGAGCGAGAGCCGAGAGAGAGTGTTGTGTGTACGCAGAGCGGTGCAGCCCAGCTGGCTCGGCTCGTGCTCTTCATTAAACTAAACCATGTCTGGTAATCCGTTCTTGTCCCAATAATGGCGGTTGGGGTGCCGCTGTCAATGGCCGTCGGTGGCCCATTTCTTTACTCTCTCTTCTTCCCTGTCTCTGGTCTAACGAAATTTTGGTTTAGGGTTCGGCTTCGGAATCTTAATTCTTGTTGCTCCATGCATGGAAAAGGATCTCTGATTTGCCATCCGATCTCAACAACCTTCATACATTCGTCATAGACTGATAGCGATGCACTACTACTAGTAGGTGGCATGGACTAAAGCTATATTGTTATATTTGGCATTGGCTGATACGTACTCTGTTTAACCATAGTTAACTTAAATCTGTCTAAATACATCTGTATTTAGAGTTTTGGATATATTTTAGTTTGTAGATACATCCTTTTTAGATAAATCTCCGCCTTTTGGAACGGAGGTAGAAGTTCCTTCCGTTGTGCCTAAAAAAGATGCTAGATATATTTCACCCTAAGTAGCACTCATAGAGAGAGAGAAATGCATGTTTGTTATACACCGTTTTTGTGGAAACACATAGAGTTTGTTGGTCTATTTAGTTTATCAGAAGTCATGCCGGCACCACTCTTCTTCCTTTTGTTGTTCTTATATGCCAATTGGTTACTGTGATGATAGAACATACAAAACAATGAAAACAGTGGGAACTTGGCACCAATGTAGACAAAATTCTAATGGCCACATGTGTCATTTTGTGTGTTCGAACTGCCACCGCCGACCATCGATCGTCTTCCCCGGCTATAGTCGGCGCGCGATACCTCGACACCCCACTCAACCCCAAGGTCCTCCATCGGCAATCTGGAGCTGCCTCGGCCATCCTTTGAACTAGTCCGGTAAAACTCACCCCTTACCATCCAAAGCCTCGTGTACGTGACTTGAACTAAGAATGATTCTCGTTGGAGTTTTTTGTCGTCGTGCTGAACACAACGGTACTGGCCATGGCAATCTCACCATCTCGTTATCTATCTCTCTCTCGATCTAGTGCGCACGCGAAGAATGGAGGAGAAGGGGAAAAGGATACACGAGAAGTGGACGGCGAAACGAGTAAGAGACAAGGAAAACGAGGCCCGGTTTAAGTAATGTGTATATATCATCGAGCTCAGTGGCTAAATCAAAGTGTCCGAAGTGGACGAGTAGAACATTTTCTATTTAGCGACAGAGGTAGTAGAATATACATGAGAGCAACATCTTCATGGCCAGGGATGGAGTTTTTTTTAAAACACGCCATAGAATGGAGTTGTGTTTCTAGGCCTTCTCTTGTTTGACCAGGATGGGTTTGCGTTTGTAGTTGGTCAATTTAAGAGAGAATTTCTTGTATGACACTACTACTAAATTTCATGCCTTATATGACACTCCCAACTTTTTACTTCCTTCTATGGCCACTTGTATAAAATTTATGCCTCACACGACACTCTAGTGTATTTTTAGAGCCAGCGGTGTCAATTTTTCACATACAAAGTCACTTTTGCCACTGGTTCAACTATACTGATAATAACTGAAACGCTAATTCACAAAAAGTCAAAAAAAATATTCTTGTATGAAAATGTTATTTAGCGATAATAACTAAAAAGTCACTTTTGCCCTTGGTTCGTATTTAGTGATAACCAGTTATTTGTATGAAATTGGTTACCATTTCTGTAAAATTATGTTCTTGTATAAAAATGTTTACTAGTTGAAAAAGTTCTTTTTGATTTCCTGTGATATGATGGTTCTTTTGGAAGTGCTTTAGCCTAACATATGTGAATTATTGGTGACTTATGTATGAATCTGGTTACTTATGCCACTTGTTCAAAATTGTTTAATCGATTATATACATATAAACTGTGTGCATGAGATATGACATCAAAATACAGTTGAATCAGGGGCAAAAATGACTTTATATGTGAAAAGTTGGCACTATTAGCTCTAAAAATACACTAGAGTGTCATGTAAGGCATAAATTTTACACAAGTGGCTATATAAGAAAGGAAAAAGTTAAGAGTGTCACATAAACCATCATATTTGTGGAGTAGTGTCATATAATGAATTCTCTCTCAGTTTAACCTGCGGGTTAGGGTTAGCCCGGTGGATGCATAGCTGGTTTTGGCCATTTGGGGCAGCACCAACCGCTATTTTTTAATTAATTAAATCAACGTGGCTACGCTTTGCTGGTCACATGCGCGGCAGCTAATTTTTAATGGAGAATATAACGCAGTAGAATATTTCATTCACAGGGCTGTCTCGGGTCTGGACCGACACGCCAGGCTCTAGTTCACTGGCACAGCAATCAGATCATCTCCAGGTTTTGCAGGATATTTTTCTGCGGTGACAGTGAATATTTTGGAGGATGGTTGTAGTTTTTCTTAGTAATAACGTGCCAACTGCACCGACCAAAGTTCACATAATGCTACTTGGTTAGCGAAGGCATTTCTATTACGGTCGGTTCTCCAAGAGAATTTGTCTAGACAAAATAGTTAGGAAGGTGGTTGTGCCCCAACCCATCAGAGTTTAAAACTTAGATTTGACGCTTATATTTTTCATCTAGACAAAATATTCTTCAATGAGAGGCGACGTTCTAGGAGGTGCGTTCTTAGAGTTGAGTGTATGCACAGGGCGCCGGCAACGCCTGTCAACCTCTGTATGTTGTATTTTCTTTCACCATGCCGCGGGTATTATCTTGTAATTAGTAACAGGTGCCAACTATTACCGCTCCACCGCTGTTGAAAGGCCTTCTAAACTAGATATATCTTCCTCCGGTAGTCATGACCTCCTGAGTAAATTGACCCATCAGCTGGATGTTTCAAGAATTCGGTGCAGGCATAGCACCTCGTGAAGTCAAGGAATTTCCTATGGCCATGGCTAGGAAGAACACGGTCATAATAATAACCACCTGCAGAGAAAATAGTAAAATCCATCCAGTGTCAACATATATGCAGCAACAAACTGGTAGAAAGTGAATAAACGCAAAACAAGTGTCTTCCAAAGAGTGGCGTCCAGTATATATGGCTTACTATACCTTCACATAATGATTCAAGAGGAATGCAACATCGTACTTCTAACTTCTCTTTGCCACCATGTTCATGTTCCTCTATCTCCGCGAAAAAAAGTGTCTTCTTACCATTGCGCTTTGCAACAAAATTGATGTGCACAAACATACCTCTGTACTCCCAGAAAGTTTTAGAAATCAATGCCTTATACAGCTCAAACTTTACCTGCAGTTCATGCAGAGAGGACAGAAAAATCAGGTTGACAAAAATATAGCCAAGCTCTGTTGAGGATTGTGCAACCAATAAATATCCAGATATTCCAAACAAAGAAGCTATAGTAGTAGAACAATAGGGTGTAGAAAGAAGAAGGTGAGATCCAAGGTAGCGTCATAAGGTATTTCTCACACACTAGAAAATACAGTTGGATCAACCAAAGCTGGATACAACGAAATCAAATGAAATTTGTAATCTGTAATCTGTACTGTTAGAAATTTATACCGAACTTCCAATCGAGTGGACTCTCAATTCTTCTAACCATATTAACACGGATTATCAGTAACACTAACAGTTGCTAGAAGTGGAATATAGAAAACTGTAATCTTGAAAAGCTTCCCCAGGTTTAACTGAAACACACATAATGTCTTACCAGTAAAAAATCGTAGTAAAGTATTTGAAACACGCAATCTGTTGGGCTCTTGATACAATCTAGTGATTCTAATTTAATATTTACAGTAGCTCACTTCGTTGATAGAGTGGTTGTACAACCCAAATATACGGGCTCAAATGCTCACGTGTCTGAAAATTTTGGTTCCTATTTAAAGTGTCAGGGTTTCATTTACAATTATGGTGCAAAAAAAAAGTTTGCTCTAAGAGTACATACTAGCACACAACTCGATAGTGACTTTTTCTTCGAGTATTAACTCGAAATTGACTTGATACAATTTATAACCAGTAACCAAATAGCAAATGGAATATAAGTTAATGTCTACACCTTTTTTCTCTTGTTGAAACTCGCCAAGGCCAGTTCTGTTAAATAAGCTTGCTCCTTAGTCCCCTTTAGCTTCATTAGTTTGGCTTCCATTTCCTCTACTGTAACATTCTTGCACCTGCAATAAGAGAAACAAATATTAGAACCTAACGGAAACAAATTCTGGTGTAAAATGTATGGCAGTAGATTAAGATCTCATTTCCATCCCTTCTTAGAGTTTGCTCCACATTGGGTCTTAGAAGTCAGTGGGAAAAGGAAGTCAAGTTGAAATGCAAAATTGACTTGTGGACAACAATATTTTTTAGCATTCGGACAAACACTCTCCAAACCAGTAAATTTACCAAGTTGAGCATTCATATAAGCTGAACCATTTGTCATTCTTAAGCTGCATTGTTCAATTCAACCGAGTCACACTAACTGACTCGCCAGGGAGTTTCAAATATGGCTCACAATTTGTAGTTTCTAACTAACTTTAGCAGTACAAGCAAATTAGAGGAATTAGCTTCGACATACCAAGTAGTTCAGTCAGTGGCTCTTAGCATAAGGTCAAGCAACACACGAATATGTGCATTTGGTAAAGCCGTGGATAGGGATATAGGGTAAGGCTACTAATTTGTAGGTCTATGGTATGTCAAAGCCAATGCCTATAAATGACCCTGTGAGGCTGTGAAGAACAAATATTGCCAAAGTGAAATTTCCAATTTATTTATCAGCCCATTGAAGTTGTTAAACATCATCCAAAGCCAAAATGAAATTGAGCTTCTGGAGTGGTAGGGAGAGGGAAGGGAAGCTACCGTAGTTCCTCAGCTTGGGCGGAGTTATCGACTACTGTCCTTCTCATCCATGTACAGCAACCGTGTTCATGGATGTAATTACGCATACCGGCGTTGATCCTGTTAGGTAATCTTGTGTTTCAGTTCAGTTAACTTTCAGGTTCAGTTAGCTAGTGTCAAAGTTCAGTTAGGATTCAGCTATCTTCCCGTTTTCAGTTAGAGCAAGCCACGACATGTGTGAGCTGCTAGTCACGATCTGTTGCGTCAGATTCGTTTCACCCGGTCGTGGGATGGCACGATCGTGAAGGGTGTGGCGAGTAAGGCCAAGATCCTTTTCCCTTCCGCTATAAGTAATGAGAAAATCAGAAAAGCTGTAGCAAGTTTACACAGCGCAAACCCTCTCGTGTTCATCGTTCAGTTCGGGTTTCCTGTAACAAGTGGTATCAGAGCCCTGCACGAACCGAGAGAGAGAGAGAGATGGCGCCTGGCGATGTGAGTGCTGGTGCCGGAGGGAAGGCGGCGGACGTAGGCAACACCGGAGGCGGGAGCAAGAAGCCCAGCGATGGAGGTCGCTCGAAGACTCCTCCGACATCAAGGCGGGGAAGGAGTAGAACTCGGGGACCTCGTCGAGGTAGCATCGTCGTCCAGGAGCGCGTCGTCGAACAGCGGGTGGTACGGGGCGGGCGGAGCTCCATCACCTACCCCACCCTCACGGCAACCAACTATATCGAGTGGGCGCTGGTTATGAAGGTAAACCTGCAGGCGGAGTATCTGTGGGACGCCGTCGAGGGGAGCGGCGTCTACGACTTCCACGAGGACAAGTAGACACTGTCAGCAATTCTGCGCGCCGTGCCGCCCGACATGATCGGGACTCTCGCCGTCAAGTCCACGGCAAAGGAGGCTTGGGACGCCATCAAGGTGATGCGCATGGGCGTCGACCGCGTGCGCGAGTCCACCGCACAGAAGCTGTGCAAGGAGTTCGAGGCGATCGCCTTCAAGGACGGCGAGACCATCGACGTGTTCGGCATGAGGATGACGACGCTCGTCAACAACCTTCGCACACTCGGGGACAAGGTGGAGGAAGAGAAGATCGTCAGCAAATTCCTCCGAGTGGTGCCCAAGAGGTTCAAGCTCGTCGCAATCGCCATCGACATGCTGCTGGACGTACGCAAGATGTCGCTCGAGGACCTCGTCGGACGTCTACGTTTAGTCGAGGATAGGATGAACGAGGACGACGACAGTCTCACGAGCGGCCGCGTTCTTCTCACTGAGGAGCAGTGGGAGGCGCGTCGCAAGCAGCACAACCACGGCTGGACGCTGGACGCAAGGCCGACGACAAGGAAACCTGCCGTTACTGTGGCAAACGTGGCCACTGGGTACGTGAGTGCCGTAAGAGGATCAAGGACGAGCAGGCAAACCTGAACCGCGTCGACGAAGAAGATGTGCTGAGCTCTTCATGGTGTCCGTGGTGTCCCTCAGCGTCGAGCAGCAGCTCGCTCTGGACGGAGAACGTGTATTCCTCAACGAAGAGCGCGTGAACGCGTCGCTTGGCAAGCCCGGTGACCGCAAGGGCAGTGTGGTACCTCGACACGGGTGCCTCGAACCACATGACCGGGGACAAGGCAGCCTTCACCGAGCTCGACCACATCATCACGGGCAGCGTCAAGTTCGGCGACGGCTCCACGGTGGAGATCTGCGGGCGGGGCACGGTAGTGTTCCACACGCAGGATGGTCACAAACACAAGCTCGAGAAGGTGTACTTCATCCCACGGCTCCGCAGCAGCATCGTCTCCGTCGGGCAGCTCGATGAGATCGACTGTGACGTGCGTGTCCGGAGCGGCACCATACGCGTCGTGGACAGGAACGGCATCCTCCTGGCTGAGGTCGCACGCAGCTCCAACCGACTGTACAAGCTGCAAGTGCGCGTCGCGGCACCGGAGTGCATGTCAGCGCACGTCGAGCTGGACTCCAGGCGCTGGCACGAAATGTAGATGTTAATCCGGTTGTTGTCTCCTATTCGATTTTGGTTAGGATTAGAAACGTGAGTCCTAGTAGAACTAGGATATCTAGTCCTACTCTGATTACTTAGTCCCTGCGTGGACGTGTATATAAGCATCGGCACGGTGGCCTTGTAAACACAACGAAAATCAAAGAGAAAGAAGAGAACCAAAAGGCACGAGACGTGCCTTTGGCAACACCAAATCAGTTTTCGTTCCGTCGCTTGTTTCGCAACGTCGCCGAAAGTTCCAATCGTTCAAAAGCTAGCTAGCGTAGGGAAAAGATCCATCAGCGATCAAGATACTAGCTTACCAGCTCACGATCACGCGGAGTTCATGAAGGGGATCGTGTGCAGAAAAAAAAATTTCCTAACAACGATATCTTTAAACTAGCCAAGATCTACACTATGCAGATATAGTATTACGGCGGAGATTGGAATACATACCCTCGTAGACCGAATAACGTGGATTACGCTCCCGCACAAGCGTTGACGACGAAGACGACGTAGCCGACCTCTAGGTCGCGGAGAACTCGGCGCGACGAAGACGACAAAGATGAACTCGAGGTCGGGTGGAGGAAGTAGGCCTCCGAGCGCCGCTAGCGCAGCACCTCGCAGAGCGTTGCACACATACGGTGGAGACGACGACCTCCGAAGCTCCAGTCCAGGACGAGCATCGGAAGACTTGGACCGAAACACCAGCAGCGCGACAGCGGGCTATGGTGGAAGAGATCCCCTCATCCTCCTCGGCGCAACTCCGACAAAGGGAATCACGAGATCGAGGAGAAATAAGAGAATTAATTGGTGAATTAAAAGGCCACGGGTGCCCCTTCTTATATAGGCTCCCGGGGGGAGCCAACCTTGCCAGCCAGGCAATGTGGGACTATCCCCCATTGCCTGGTGCGGCCAACCATGGTGCGCCGGCCCTAGGTGGGCCCCATTTGGCCCACCTAGGCTGGCCCTCCCTCAATCCAAAGCCCTGGGGGGACTTTCCCCCCCTCATGGGCCTTCTTTCCACCAGAAGGCCCATTTTAGGGAAACCAGCCTTTAAAAATTCGAAAATAAATATATAAAATCATATTTAAACATTAATTACACTAATTAATATCAAACATATTTTTTATAATTTATTTTATCTCCGAAAACTCTTTCGTCGCTGCCCGATCTCCATCGGACCATTCCCGGGACGTTCCCGGTGATCTCCTTCCTTTCCGGTTGTCTTGTCGAAACCCCTTAAGTGTGTTACCCTAGCGGTTCAATATAATAACAGGTACGATCAAGACTCCTCTATGATCAACGACTAACTCCTAGGCCTGGACCCCATGAATTAATCCCTGTGATATAACGAATGACTTTCATCTATCAAACATGGACGTATAGTCTTAAACCCTTTGTCATGGCGATACTTAGCGTGTACGAGCATCATTCTCAGATATCTCCATACCTAGCATGATCTCGTTACCGACATCACTATCTTCTACTCGTCTATGATATTATGTCAGCTGGTGACCTAGTCACATGTTTTCAAACTCATTGGACATAATCTCACCGAGTGGGCCCTAGAGTATCTATCAGGCTATGCGGACTGACAAATCCCGCTGTTGACCCCTCGTCTTGAAGGGGTTACGGTACAGAAAACAATAATTTTTCTAGCGTACGAAACCCTAACTAGACAGGATCTATCTATCTAGTACATGTGATAACGGTGGCGGAACGGGTTACATTACCTCCATGTAGACCGACCGTGGGGATTACGCTCCCGCACAAGCGTTGACGATGAAGTCGTACGTAGCCGACCTCGAGGTCGCGAAGAACTTGCCGCGATGACGAAGACGATGATGCCGGGGTGTCGACGGTGATCTGCGTCGACGGGCGTCGGGCGGAAGAAGCTGGGGCGCCGGCACCAGGGGGGTGCGCCGGCGGCAGAGGGGGAGGCGGCGCGGCGGCTGCAGGGGCGAGACGACGTTGCCCAAGCTCCTCAAAAAGAGTTACCTCCGAGCACTCACAAACATACGGAGCTTAGCGACAACCCCCGGTCATTCAGATCCAGCTGAAATCGCAGGGGTAGATCTTATCTGGAATCCCGCAGGGCAACGGTGCCCGGCGGTATAGCTTAGGTGGAGAGAGGTGGAAAAACGGGCGGAGAAACAGCTCGGCCGGCCTGCAATACAATTAATTGTATTTTCCAATGAATTAATCAAATTAATATGCCTTGGTATATAAAGGGGGAAGGGGGTGTGCAAACCCCTTGGCTCCCCCATGTGGGACTAAAGGAGGAGAGGGGAGGGGGGGTTCGGCCGAACCCCCCCTTGGGCTTGTCCCACTCCTAGTCCAACTCGGACTAGGGGGGCCCAAGCCTCCCTTCCTTGCTTGGTGTGGCTCCCCCTCTTGGGCCCTCTTAGGGCCCATGTAGGTGGGAGCCCCCTTTTTCCTTTATTTAATTAATATTAAATTAATATAAAAATCCCATTAATTCATAATTAATATATTTATATATAATTCAATATCCCATGACTCCGAAACAATTTCGGAATCACCCGAACAACTTTCGGACATCCCTGGAACCATTCCAGACCTCCCCGGAACTCCTTCCGGACCACCGGAACTCTTTCTGGATCATTTCTCTCTCTCTAACAAATTCCTATAATATTCCAGAACCTATCTCCTGGTGTCGCTAAGACCTTAAGTTTGTTACGCTACGGTTCGAGAACACTCCAGACATGGTTGAGACACTCCGCTCACCAATGACCGTCAGGGATACCTGGAAGTATATGACGACCCCTGTGCATTCTACGAATATCGTCGTTGAACCATAAATATGATATTTATTCCCTTTGTCTCTGCGATACTACCTTGTCCGAGATATGATCGTAGACACACCGATGTCTTTGTTGTATCTCGTTACCAACGAAGGTTATTAACTCGTCTGCGGTATTACATCTCCATGACCTAGTCATAAGCTGCGTAGCTATATAGATGCAATATCACCGAGTGGGCCCAGAGTATCTTTCCATTACAAGAATGAACAAATCCCGCTCTTGATCCTTACGTCTCGATGCTCTTTCGGAATACCCAAGATGTTCACCGTTATTGTCATGCTATATAAGACACAACATTTGATGCTCTCAAAGCACCCCTACGAAGCATCAATAAGTACGGTCTCACGGTCTAAGGAATAAGCTACCATATTCTTATCTATTGCAAATGACAAACATCGTAATACGATCTTATTGCAATACTTTGCGTATGTCCATCACCTTATTCAACTAACAAGATGACCCCATTGTCAACCGACGTCATTGTCCTTGATCGGGAATCTCGATCAACTGTTGCCCAATGGACTAGCTCATGTAGAGGCTTGCTAGGGACCTGGTTGTCTATGTATCACACGTGTATCAATAATTCCGATTAATACAGTTATAGCATAATACACAAACCTATTATAAACGTATGAGATAATGCAATAAATACTACTTATTTATTTGCCTCTAGGGCATATCTCCTTCAGTCTCCCACTTGCACTAGAGTACAAATAAACTAGCTGCATTTTACTTTATCAGAATCCCTTATCAAATAAGAATCATTTGATAATGCTTGCTTGTGGAAGAGTGTTACTGCACAATCCATGATTGTACATGCTTTTGCGATTCACTGATATCAACTTGCTTGATATCACCATGTTGTCCAACAACATATATGCAAATACCGTAACTAAGTGAGACTTCTGTTTCCCAGCGCTTACTCTGATTATACTAACCAGATAACTGCCCTGAAAAACACACTCAGCCATAGAGAGCCCCTCGTAACAATTACAAACTCACGATATCTACATACTTTCACACCAATGCAGAAAACTTGACATTCTAATGCCAATCCAACAACTAACACACCTCTACTTCCAGTAAATTCTAAATTTACTTTCATAACTGCTCTTCTTCCAAGAACATCGGTTATATTTTATCGAGCAGATAATATGGTTTCTGTATGATGTCTAATATTACATAATAGACCCACATGTCATACAACCATTACTTTCATGCATCATTACTCTTAATGATCAATTGGATTCCAAAGGACCATCCTTTTGATTCTATTCTGACTCCTCAGATATAATCCAAAACAACTCGACTAACTATTTAAAATTCCCGTTCTATTTCAAAATAGACACTAACTTTCAAATAGTTTCACAACTTCATCCTATTCTATTGGTACAGTTTCACAATGTGTTAACTACACAAGATGAATTCGACTCCCACTCAAAACATGTTTCCACATATTTGAGAACACGAGCTCCCACTCAAAAAACATGTTATCCACATATTTGAGTTCCTAAGCTCCCAATCAAAAATATGTTTATCACATATTTCACCTGAGTGAACTAACTATGACTCCCACTCAAATCAACATTTTGGTCAAACCAAAATCATTGATCTACTATCAATTCGAATTTAATACAAACTACAGTATTACATTAATACAAATCCCTCAGACTTCAAGCATGTCTACACAAATGTAGTCAACAAATTTGATCTTGTTCAAGACACATTTCTTGACAAGACATGCTACCGCGTCTTTCTTATAGTCACATTTCTCATATAACACCTTATATGATGATTAAACAATCTTATTCCTCTAATAAGAATTGCAGCAACAATTACTCTCTTAATCATTTCAAATGCAACTTGGATTTCCAAGCTCAAAAAGCCTTTGTTCGTACTCTGATATTTTCTCAACTTTCTTTGTATTGATATAGTGCACCTTGATCTGTCAACAAGATCTGAAACACTTAATAAAGTGTTGTGACCTGACAGCAATATTAAATATAACATCACTTTATTTAGAAGTTTCTTCATGAAAATATTATGATCTTTATGAAGAGGATTGCAAGCAGAAAACAACTTTCTAGTCTCCCTCACTCTTATTCACCAAATTTTCATTAGCAGACATATACTCTTTGGAACACCTTCCAACATAGGTCTGACACTTTATTTCAAGCTTCTAATTCCAATCCATAAACCATAATTCGAAAAATCATATTTTCCTCGGAATTACATAGACAACAAACTAAGTTTTGTTTCTATTTGGTTTTGGAATACACTCTCATCCAATGCGAGCAATCTACAAAGAACCACTCATGTATATTCCGATTTATCGCATAATCATATACATGTCGACACTACTGTCGATCCTACAAATTCTCGTTGAGAAAAATACCTACTTTCTAAAGTGGACATCGACTATAATGTTTCGAACATATTAGGAGTTTCTAAGACTGATTCTGACAGACCACACTTTATTTAAAATAGAGCATGATTATAATTCCCCACATATCACTATATATGACATTATAATTTTGTGAAACAAATTTCCACAAGTATTTTGTGTTGAAACCATAATTCCAAAATATTGTCCTTTGATCGAATCTTGTGAATATAACATTCACCATTCTTTCCTCTGAAAAACCCCATTTGATCTCTTATCAAATTAATTTCAGACTTATGATTTGTCAGGCAAATACTCCTATTTACCAAAATCATACGAGAATTCGGATCAAGCAATAAACACCATTAATTAATCATTTAAATGACACTCAATTAATTTCCTCTGGTATTGCAACTTCAATACTTGATTTCAAGCTTAATCAACTCGGCACTCGAAATACTTAAATGGACCAAAAAACGTCCATTACTTCTTTCATTGCTTTCATGACTAAACTCGACGGTGTTTGTTCTAGTAATAGAACTCTTATTCACAGGACACGCTATTTTATCATTTCTACAATTATGAATACTTATCATACAATCAATGTAACTGAGATGTGGAACCTTTATTCATAATATAAAACAACTGACTTGTTCCATAACATAAAACAACTGAACTTGTCTTATTACATGAATAACTTTGTCTTGCAACAATCAAGACACACACACTCGCTCACTATTACAAAAGATCTTATAAAAAACTATTAATGATAACTATGATAACTCGAGGACGTGAACACCAAATGGCCATCAACTCCTTGATCACCAGCTTCAGCGCCAGGTCACATCAAACTGCGCCGCATATATGTGATAATTAGGACCTGTTTCACAAACAGAACAAGTATCAAATACTTCATCATATACCAAGAGGCGAATTCATAATTCTGTATATATCAAATATATACCTGTAGCATCGAAGATCTCTCCTTCGATGGAATCAACCTTCAGAGATTTGAATTCAGACACAAACTTGTAGAAGTTCATATCATCAGCCTTCAAAATGTACTTGCGCACATGCATCTCATATCTAGGAGGTAGAGATATCAGGACAGTCCGAATGGCACAAGAATCTGCCATCCAGTAATCGAAGACCATCGTCAGCTGGAAGTAGATGTCATACAATCTCTTCAAATGTGTCTTCAGACAGGTATGCTCCTCCATGTGAATGGTCTGGAACATTCTAAGCTGCCTGAATTGCTCACGCTTTAATTCATCCCCGAAGTGTGTCTTTATCGCATCAATCATGACGCTTGGCTCCTTGCGTCGACACAACTCTTTCAACTCGGGTGCCAGGCATACGGTCATGGTGATCTCCACTTCAATGAATATGTCTTGACGCCTACGGAAATCATCTTCCTCCTCCTCGCTAGCAGAATCTCCTGGTCCTTCTCCTAACGGTTCATCGAGAACATATAGAATGTTGTTGTGTTCGAGAATGTTTCTAAAACCCCTGTACCATCTGATGAAGTTGGACCCGTCGGCTTCTAATGTAGCATCCGGGCTCTTGAGGAAGTAACTGAAGTATAGTTGCGTAGTCTACAGATGTGATCGCAAAAGAGGTAAGGTAAAGTTTATAATATGTAGGTGAGTTTTAGTTTTATAATCTCATTATCTAAAACACACCACACCAAGATTATTATCCCTAAAAATAATAATGGCGATAACACGACCCTCATCCACCACACCACCCCCGATCATCACGGCCGGCAGCATAGCTTCAAAGGTGGACATAAAATGTCGATCACAACAACTCTGTGACTCGTGCTCGATCTTTCGATCTTCCCGTGTTCCGAGGCCATATTTCTGGATATGCTAGGCTCGCCAATCAAACCTCGAAGACCCTGCGCGTGCAACATGGCTTACACCCACTGTATGCGAACGACGAGATGTGTGACACCCGATCATCACGGCATGCCTCATAACGTAGAACTTTCTTGGTGGTGCGCAACGAGGGAGAACACAATTTTGGTATTTGTTAGGGATCATCCTATTTACGATGTTACCGTTGTATATCTAGCATATAAGCAATCAATAGGATGCACACACAACAACACACAATAATGATGCAATGAAGTGCGATGTGACATGGTCGATGCGCCTGGACCTTCATGGCGCCATGTGCCTGGCCCCCGGCGCCCCGGCATGGCTCCGAGTCTATAGAGCCCTCCATTGCCTCCGACAATACGAGTAATATCAAAACTTACAGTAACCATGTCACATAAAATAACGCCTCTGCAAAACAAAGTTAGACGCCTCTAGCTTTATTTAGTTTTGCAAGTTTTACATGGCATATAGGCTTATTCGTAAGAGAATCGCTTCCATACCTACGAACTTTGTGCCACAACGTCGATCGTATAATTGCATGTTTAAGCATCGCTTTCGGGCCCTCCATTGAAAATGCTTTGCCGACTAGAGAGAGAGAAACAGACACCCGCCAGCCACAGATACGGTGCAAGCCGTATGTCAGTAGTGGAACCAGTCTCACGTAAGCGTACGCGTAAAGTCGGTCCGGGCCGCTTCATCAACTCAATACCGAAGGCATCGCAAGTGCACGCTAGAGGGTAGCAAATATAAGAAAGACGCCCTCATTCAACATGAGTTCTAACCGTACCAGCAGTACTACGCATAGATCGGCTCTGATACCACTGAAGGGATTACGGTGCAAAAAACAATAATTTTTTGTAGCGTACGAAACCCTAACTAGCCAGGATCTTTCTATCTAGTACATGTGATAACGGTGGCGGAACGGGTTACATTACCTCCATGTAGACCGACAACGGGGATTACGCTCCCGCACAAGCGTTGACGATGAAGTCGTACATAGCCGACCTCGAGGTCGCGGAGAACTTGCCGCGATGACGAAGACGATGACGCCGGGGTGTCGACGGTGATCTGCGTCGACGGGCGTCGGGCGGAAGAAGCTGGGGCGCCGGCACCAGGGGGTGCGCCGGCGGCAGAGGGGGAGGCGGCGCGGCGGCTGCAGGGGCGAGACGACGTTGCCCAGGCTCCTCAAAAAGAGTTACCTCCGAGCACTCACAAACATACGGAGCTTAGCGACAACCCCCGGTCATTCAGATCCAGCTGAAATCGCAGGGGTAGATCTTATCTGGAATCCCGCAGGGCAACGGTGCCCGGCGGTATAGCTTAGGTGGAGAGAGGGGGCAAAACGGGTGGAGAAACAGCTCGGTCGGCCTGCAATACAATTAATTATATTTTCCAATGAATTAATCCAATTAATATGCCTTGGTATATAAAGGGGGAAGGGGGTGTGCAAACCCCTTGGCTCCCCCATGTGGGACTAAAGGAGGAGAGGGGAGGGGGGGTTCGGCTGAACCTCCCTTGGGCTTGTCCCACTCCTAGTCCAACTCGTACTAGGGGGGCCCAAGCCTCCCTTCCTTGCTTGGTGCGGCTCCCCCTCTTGGGCCCTCTTAGGGCCCATGTAGGTGGGAGCCCCCTTTTTCCTTTATTTAATTAATATTAAATTAATATAAAAATCCCATTAATTCATAATTAATATATTTATATATAATTCAATATCCCTTGACTCCGAAACAATTTCGGAATCACCCGAACAACTTTCGGACATCCCTGGAACCATTCCAGACCTCCCCGGAACTCCTTCCGGACCACCGGAACTCTTTCCGGATCATTTCTCTCTCTCCAACAAATTCATATAATATTCCAGAACCTATCTCCTGGTGTCGCTAAGACCTTAAGTTTGTTACGCTATGGTTCGAGAACACTCCAGACATGGTTGAGACACTCCGCTCACCAATGACCGTTAGGGATACCTGGAAGTATATGACGACCCATGTGCATTCTACGAATATCGTTGTTGAACCATAAATATGATATTTATTCCCTTTGTCTCTGCGATACTACCTTGTCCGAGATATGATCGTAGACACACCGATGTCTTTGTTGTATCTCGTTACCGACGAAGGTTATTAACTTGTGTGCGGTATTACATCTCCATGACCTAGTCATAAGCTGCGCAGCTATATAGATGCAATATCACCGAGTGGGCCCAGAGTATCTTTCCATTACAAGAATGAACAAATCCCGCTCTTGATCCTTACGTCTCGATGCTCTTTCGGAATACCCAAGATGGACACCGTTATTGTCATGCTATATAAGACACAACATTTGATGCTCTCAAAGCACCCCTACAAAGCATCAATAAGTACGGTCTCACGGTCTAAGGAATAAGCTACCATATTCTTATCTATTGCAAATGACAAACATCGTAATACGATCTTATTGCAATACTTTGCGTATGTCCATCACCTTATTCAACTAACAAGATGACCCCATTGTCAACCGACGTCATTGTCCTTGATCGGGAATCTCGATCAACTGTTGCCCAATGGACTAGCTCATGTAGAGGCTTGCTAGGGACCTGGTTGTCTATGTATCACACGTGTATCAATAATTCCGATTAATACAGTTATATCATAATACACAAACCTATAAACTTATGAGATAATGCAATAAATACTACTTATTTATTTGCCTCTAGGGCATATCTCCTTCACGTCTCAACTACCCCCTTCCGATACCCAAAAGTATCACCTATCATTGTCACACTATATAAGATATGACGTTTGCTGCGATCAAAGTATCTTCCAGGAATAACAATAAGAGTTGGTCTCACGGTTTTAAGGCGTAATGACTATGTCTTATAAATACTGGGTATGTCCATCACATCGTTACACCTAACGATATGACTTCCATTGCCGATCGGCGCCATGCCCTATGATCGGAAAACCTCGATCATCAGTCGCGCAATGAAACTAGTCTTAGTAGAGGCTACTAGGGACCTGGTTGTTTTATCTATCACACCTGTATTAATGTTTTCGCTTAATACAGTTATAGCATGGTGAAAAACATATAATGAACAATTGGGATATTGCCAATAAACTATGTTTATTAAGTGCCTCTAGGGCATATTCCCTTCAGTCTCCTACTTGCACTAGAGTAACACTTAATCTAGTTTACAACTTGGAAAAGGCTCAACACCCATAGCATCTTGGTGCCTGCTCGCCTTGTGAAAGAGGACTACGGTCAATAGATCTCACACATTGAGACCTATATGTGCTTTGCAACACTTTTATGTCATCTAGTTTGACATCATCCCATATCTTACGATGACGGTGAAATATATCCTAGTGGATGGAGTGAGACTCAAGCATTCGCGTAGCTTGGGCCTTAAAAGTCTAAGAGATCTGTTAAGGGGACCACCTACGCTCGGAAAACTGCTCAGTCCAATCACACTTGCTACTTCTGAAGCCGCGATATATTTCTATAACTATGTAGATTATACGACAGTGCATTCATATGCGACTTCGCAAACTAACCATGTCTATTTTCAAAATAAAGGACATCTCCTATATGAGATTTCTAGTCGCATGGGTCAGTGTCATAATGTAACGCCCCGGGTTTTATCCCCTTTTAATTTGTGGAGTTTTCTTTTTGCATCGACATGGCATCGCATTAAATTAATTTGTTGCATTTAAATTCAATTTCCACAATTAAATTCAAATGCATTTCAAATTAATTAAAAATGTGTTATTTCAAATCTTTGGCAAATGTTAAAAATTAGTTTATTAAATTGTCTATTGAAAACTAAAAATATTTTGTATAGGTTTCGTGTTGAAATTCCTTTTCTATATTGTTTTAAAAATATAAAACAGAAAATAATAAGGGGTGAGAAATAAGGCCCAAAGCCCATCTAACCCCAAACCCTAGGTTTTGTCTCCTGAAAACTTTTCCCACCCCCTGGCATTTTTGCAGCCACCCTCCTCTATTTTTCTGGAAATTTGCAAAAGTCCTTCCCCCTTTTTCTTTCTTTTCTTTTCTCTCTCTTTCCTTTTTTTTTCTCTTCTCTTTCCTTTCTTGCTTCTTCCCTATCTCGCACGGGAGAAAATCCCGTGCCCGAGCCGTTCTCACGAGCACGCCGGCCGCCCCACCCCCTCTGCCTCCTGCCGCGCCCGCGCGCCGCCTGCGCTGGCCGCCGCGCCGCCCGCTCCCCGGCCCAGCTCGCTCCTCCCGTCGCCCCCGTCCCTAGCGTGCTCCCCACGCCCCGCTCCTGCCGGCAGCCGCCGCCTCGCCTGCTCGCCGCGCCGCCCGGCCGCCTCCTCCTCAGCTCGCCGCGCTGCCCCCTGCTCCTCCCGTCGCCGGCCGCCCCCCCCCCCCCCCCCCGCGCCCTCGGCCTGAGCTTCCCCGCCGCCGCCTCGGCCGCCGCCTGCATCGCGCCGCCGCGCGCCCTGCTCCGGCCGCCGCCGCGCCGCCCCGGCCCGAGCTCCTCCACCTCGCCGGCGTCGCCTCCCTGCTCCGCCCCATGACGCGCCGCCGCGCCGTCCTCCGGCCTGCGCCGCTGCCACGCACGAGCCCTCTCCTCCCGAGCCGGCCCGGGCTCGCCGCCCTCGCCTCCGCCGCCTCCCGCCAGCCGTCCTCGCCGCCGCCGCGCCGCCGAGCTCCTCCCACTGCGCCGCGCCCCTGCTGCTGCCCGCCGTGCGCACCGCGCGCTTGCTGTCCGCGCCCCCATGCCACAGCTTCCCCCGAGCGACCCGCCGTCGCGCTCATCCGTCTCCCGCGCCGCGCAGCCGCGCCGCCGCTCGCCGCCGCGCGCCCTCGACGTCGCCTCCTCTTCCCGGCCACGTGCACGCCGCCGACGCCCGCCAAGTGTTCGACACAATGCCCGCAAGACCTTCGGCGTCGCATTTGGGTCCGAGTTGTCCACCCTTCGAGGTGTTGCTACGTGCGCGTGCGCGTCCTCTTCCGGTGCCGCGTTGCCGTGACCGCCCGTGTCCGTGTCGCGGTGCCGCCCGTGCGCGCTTTCCTTCCGGTGTCCGTTTGCCGTGCTCCTCCGTGCCCGCGCCCGTCAACGGGGATGACCGAGTACGACTACCCGACCACTTCCACGACACCGACAAACGACGACGCCCTGGTCCCGCGACGACTACTTCCCCGACGGCAACTACTTCCTCTACGCACCGAAGACGTCGGTTTCGAACCCTATCTCTCCAGATCCAACGTGCGAACCCAAACCCTAACCCTAAACCTATTTTATAAAATGTCATCTATCTTGTGCATATCGCATCATAATTGCATGTGTTGCATCTCTTGGGTTTGCGGGTGTAGCAATTCACCTAAATAATAAATATGGAATGTGTGGGGGCAAATCACTATATGTATTGCCCCATTCCATTTAATTTGACTAGATCATCTTTGCCATGTCTTGCCATGTTAATGAACATTTAATTTGTGGAGTAGATAAATAACTTGCACATAAATATTAATTGTCGGAATCCCGGTTCCGCTTAATTTGGATTAAGTGCATCTCGCAATGCATCTTGCCATGCCATGCATCATGCTCATATGATCATGCTGGATCTTTGCCGTAGTTGTAAAATGCAACTTTTACGCTTTCCAGTGTTTGTTGCTTCTTCGCGGATACGACGTTGAGATGTGTGAGCAACGACAAGATCTGCTTCCATGCGGGATTCCAGGCAAGCAAAGTTTGCTTGTTTACCTATACATTGTCTTTCATTCCTGCCGTTGATCTCTGCTACCCTACTATTCGATTCTTATTTCGATCCCATCATATGTTTATCCTGCAGCCCATACAACTTTATCCCCACATCCCATCGCCTGTTGTTTGTTTATCTGTTGGCCTTGCGAGTCGTAGCGCATGCTTAGACTTGTTTGTGCGAGTCGTCTGTTGGTCTTATGTTTCATCTGTTAGTATGATAGATTGTTCTACTTTAATAAAATGCTATCTTGTATTGGGGTATTATAATTAAATGATAAGGCACCAGGCGGAAGGCCTTGCGAGGTGTTTTGCTCTGCTCAGTGTCGACCTAGGAACTGAGATTTTGTCCTCGGATCCAATTTTGAGCGCACTAACCACTTGTGGGAGGCCCAATGGAGCCCCCCTCAACTTTGAACGGATCCTCAGCTCGTCCATGTGCCGCAAGTAGTTCGGGTTTTCCATTTGCTCATATCCATGTGCATGATGATGATGATCGATAAGAGGTTACTTGATACGGGGGGTCATATAGGGGTGGTGCGCGCGAAGCGGACAGTTCCTACTGTGGTTTGAGCCGCATGGCGCGTGGACACAAACTAATGAGTCCGCAATTGAGATTCGGCCGGACTCCTGATGCGGTAACAACTTATATGGGTGGCACTTGGACTTGCTGTAGTGAAGGAATGAGTCGTGTTGAGAGGCCCTCACGGGTTGATCATGCGAGTATGGGTACTGTAGTGCACCCCTGCAGGGTATAATCTTATCGATGAGCCGTGTCCACGGTTATGGACGACTTTGGTGATGATGCTGGCTAAGAAGATCTAGACAACTTACACCTAATTAATGTTAATTAAATTGACTAGTAATATAGAATTAATTTCACCATAAATTATAACTAAAAACTGTTCAATGTGTGAGTTTCCCGAATTGCTTCCTCATACTTGATTGAGGGGGTTAATTCGAGAATGGGTTATGATTGGTGTTAGTTGTAGATGTTTACTTATGCGCTCTCTTATCCCTCTCTGATTAGACGTAAGTTGTAGCGTGTCTCTTTAGGTTGCTAGTGCTGCTGCCGCTAAGTCCACCTCCCCTATATTTTGGGAGATGGTGTAGAAAGTAGGCAAGTCGGTTTTGCTTGCCAGGGAGTGCCCTGACCCTCTTTTGGGATGTGCTTTATGTGCAGTAAACAGGTTTGAAGTCTGATGATGTTAGCTTGGGAATCCCTCCGTCTTGGCTGGGCAGGGATATGGCGCCATCGCTTATCTTCAGGACTCTTAGTCCAATTTGCATCTTATCCGTAGTCGGATACTATTTTGCTTCCGCTGTCATTTGTATCTTTATATTGCATTATTTGTATCTTGACTCGTTCGAGTCGTTGTTGTATTTATCTTCTGTTGTATTTGTGGATGTATCGGAGCTGTTGTAATGTTATCACAATTCCACCCACATAATGCGCATGTTTCGGCGTGCACATCATGTCTGGTGGGCGACCTAAAATCGTTATTATGCGGATTTCGGCGGATGCGCTTAAATCTACATAGTACCGATTTTAGGGCGTCACACATAACTTGCATCATCGTAACCGCTTTACGGCAAGTTGTCTTTCCACTCTTACCCTTTACTAGAAAACATATCTTCAGTTCTCATAGACACTGAAGAATAAACTTAACGTTTGTTCATTGATCCACACAAGGATCACTCTAGAACCTATTCTTCAACCAAGAACTTGGGTCACACCAAGTCGAGCTTTCAGTCTGATAGACTCTATGTCTGATACATAGAGAATGTCGAACATCATTTTCTATCACTGAAAAAGCCAAGATAAACTTAATATTTTACCTAGTCATACAAGTAAGAACCTCTTTCTTCGCTTGTCCTATTCTGAAACACTTCAGAATCTTGACTTAGAAAATATTTCGACCTAATGTTATTAAGCCCCTTCTGATCTATACAACTATAAATCGGATGCCTAATACTCCTAACTTCATTTCATAGAAAATTTAATCACTTAAATAATCCTTTACACTCTACTAGAGGATCTGTGTCATTCAATATGTCGTTACATACAAAATCACGAATGACACCTAGCTCCCACTCAAATATGCCTTCCGCATATAAGATCAAGGAAAAGCTACTTAGCTCCCACTCAAATATGCCTTCCGCATATAAGATCAAGGAAAACTACTTTGCTCCCATTCACTTCTTTGCAAATGTAGGTTTCTTCAACTATTTTGGACAACTCCAAAATCCTTTGATCACATTATCAAAGTGAAGATTCTAGCTCCGATATGCTTGCTTCAGCCCATGAATGGACCACTGAAGTTTGCATACATGTTTAGCATCCTCAGGATCACCAATTCTTTCTTAATGACACTATTAAGAAACATGGTTTCCTTATCCATCTATCAATTTCTCATTCGAAATTATAGTGATTGCTAAACGACCTAGAATAGATTTAGGCTTCGCCACTTGAGACAAACTCTCATGTGGTCAACTTTTGAATCTGTCGGAACTGTTTCACGACAAATCGAATTTGCTCAATGTCTACTCTCTCATAAAATTCCATATACTATTAACATCCTAGATAAAATCAAGAAGATCTCCCAAGTCATTACCTGGTAATCGTATATGGATTTTATTTCAGATCAAAAATGACTCATAGCCATTTCTCGGACTTAGGTCCACCATCTCTTCTTCGTAGTTCGTAGGTCTATCATATTCCATTAATATGACCTTCATAAAAAGATTGTCGTAACACACAGTGTGAAACACAACCTCGTATGCATACGATCTTAGTATGAGCTCAGAACATCATGATCTTGAATCATCAGCTTTTCCAAGCTGTGGAGCCTTACACCGAAAACACTTTCGGTTGCGCCACTTTGATGTCTGGAGAGGAAGTTCACCAACTACGTCTTGCTCTACTTTCTTTCTCACTTATACACTTGGACAAGAAACTATTTCTTTCGCAAGGTATATCCCGGCAACAGTTTTGCCTATGTCGTGAGACATGTACCCAACTAACTCGTACGGTACACTACAAAGATTAATCCATTTTAGGTTTGATCACATCGAAAACCTAAAGTGCTGAAACGAGAATCCAGGCTAAAAGCCATGCCATCACTCGTATGGTATTGTCTCCATGGATTCAAATGGTTTCCCTATTTGCTAACGTGAGTGTTTACGTTTCTACCATATGACTCTAATGATCACAATAATTCGGTAAGAGATTTATTTACCACACACTATCCGACAGAGTGCAATTACGACGTCCTAACACACCATAACACTATGGTGTTCCATGCGACATAATTTGTGGAACTCTTCTCACAAATCTCCCAATGATGTGCCAACATTATAAATCAAATCTTCATTTCCTCGATCTGTATCGCAGGAATTCAATTTTCTTGTTAAGTTTATTTCCTACTTCATTCTGAACTTGTTTGATCGAGTCAAAATTTCCAGGCCAACATTCCCCGAGTGGATATCCATATATCTACTCGAATGTTCATGAAGTATATGAAATAAAGACTACACGTTAAAGTACTTCATTGATTCACATACACACATATGCACGATTCTCAACAAGCTATACTCAAAACGTTCAGTGAAGTTCACGAAATAAAGGTCTCCACTACCCGTCAATTACTTCATTGAACCACATACATCTCTATGTATGACTATCAATAAGTTATATGCCCGCTTTCCGAAAACGGTGTCACAGTTATTTTGCAAGTGTCAAAAGATCAAATCTTAGAACTTGTAGATCCATCTGGCTAATGCACTGACTATAACATTGACATGATTAAACGGTAGTGCCACACATATGTGGTGTCTTTATTAAGTTTGTATCCTTTGGCATTAATATTATGAATGTGTGAGCTTCTACCATCTAAATTCAAATCGGCATATGATCATTACTTCATAAATATAGGACACCAAATTTGTCACTATCATGTATGAACAAGTATCTCGCTAGAGGAGACACACTTGTAACGATCATACTAACAGGGAATCATAAAGAATTTATTCAAATGGTAGATCTAGAGGGAGAGTGTCTATGGCCATCACAACAATTTGACTGCCATTATCAACACGCAATGTCGCCTCATCCTTTCAAGCTACTCAAGCAGTAAACCTGGTTTTCACAAAACATGACTAGTTCAAAACTTAGTCACTACAGCGAGTACTTGCTTAGCTAAAACATTCATAACATGTATATCATATATACACCATCATCATTGATGACTTCCGGCGATATGTTTCATTTTCTTGATACTTCCACCGTAATCAAGAACCATGAAGGTGAACGATTCCCCTTGCATGACATAGTCTATGACAGAGGATTTGCACTTGGCAACGATGTCTGTCATCCAGTGATTGAGCTGAGCGAGGCGTCTCAATGTTCATTAAGTATGAACATATGTCATTAAGTATGACCGCCACGTGCTCCCTCAATGTGTGTATTCTCTTCCATCTTGGTTGAGAAGACAATCAGTCAACGTACTGATAAACTTCATCAACCCAACGTTTGGGGTACCCCGAGTTTAGCGACCATATCATATGTTCGCGATCTAAAAAACTCGTACCCACCGTTGGTTCTCTATGGCAGAGATCATAGCATGCACTGGACTATGATGATATCATACCCACAAAATCTGATAATCCAAAATATCTTTTGTTAGCGAAATCTCCGGGTTTATCTCCTATCGGGTATTGTAACACAAAGAGCTAATGGTTTAAACAAGGAGTATCCTCAAGCTAAAGCATAAAACTATGAAGTTTGGACCCAACATTTTAAGTTTCTCAATCGCATGAATGCGCCTGTTTTGAAAAAATGCTATCACAATGGTTAATATCTACAAAGGTTTGCAAAACAGACTCTGTTCATTATATTCTGAGTTCTAGTATTTTAGAAAATAACTATCCGAACTCCCACTCAAGCGATCATCCCTCCTGGTCGTTTAAGCGATTACACGACCCCCATCCATTGCACCACCCCTCATCATCAGAGCAAGAGTAGACAATTGTCCGCCACACCAATTTTGTGACTCGTGCTCGACCTTTCGGTCTCCCTGCTCCGAGGCCATATCTGCATATGCTAGGCTCGCCACCATAACCTCCACGCTGACGCTTGTGCAACATGGCTTACACCCACTGTATGCGAACGACGAGATGTCTGACACCCGATCATCACGGCCTGCCTCATAACGTAGAACTTTCTTGGTGGTGCGCGTTGGAGGGAGAACGCTAGTGGTATTTAGAAGGGATCATCTTATATAGCTACCGCCGTGCAACTAATATATACTTTATATATAATCACACAATATAAGATGCACACAAAACATCAAATGTAATACGATGTGATACAGTCTTGGTGCCCGCAGTTTATAAACAATTTATCAAACCTACCTTGACCATATCACATAGCCCCTGCAAAATAAAGTTAGACACTTCTACTTTATCTTTTGCATATTTTACGTGGATTGGGGCTTTCGTAAATAGAACCGCTTCATACCTACGAACCTTATGACCACAACAACGATCCAATAATTACATGTTTAAGCATCCCTTTCAGGCCCTCCATTGAAAATGCAAGACTAACTAAAGAGAGAGAAACAGGCACCCGCCAGCCATAGATACGGTACAAGCCGTATGTCAGTAGTGGAACCAGTCTCGCGTAAGCGTAAGCGTAAAGTCGATCCGGGCCGCTTCATCAACTCGATGCCGCTGGAATCACAAGTGCACGCTAGAGGGTAGCAAATAACAGGAACGGTGTCCCCATGCAGAACACGGGTTCTAACAGCGTACAACTATATCTACGATAGATCGGCTCTGATACTACTGAATGGGATCGTGTGCAGAAAACAAAAAAATTCCTAGCAACGATATCCTTAAACTAGCCAAGATCTACACTATGCAGATATAGTATTACGGCGGAGATCGGAATACATACCCTCGTAGACCGAATAGCGGGGATTACGCTCCCGCACAAGCGTTGACGACGAAGACGACGTAGCCGACCTCTAGGTCGCGGAGAACTCGGCGCGACGAAGACGACAAAGATGACCTCGAGGTCGGGTGGAGGAAGTAGGCCTCCGAGCACCGCTAGCGCAGCACCTCACAGGGTGTTACACACATACGGTGGAGACGACGGCCTCCGAAGCTCCAGTCCAGAACGAGCAGCGGAAGACTTGGACCGAAACACCAGCAGCGCGACAGCGGGCTATGGTGGAAGAGATCCCCTCATCCTCCTCGGCGCAACTCCGACAAAGGGAATCACGATATCGAGGAGAAATAAGAGAATTAATTGGTGAATTAAAAGGCCAGGGGTGCCCCTTCTTATATAGGCTCCCGGGGGGAGCCAACCTTGTCAGCCAGGCAATGTGGGACTATCCCCCATTGCCTGGTGCGGCCAACCATGGTGCGCCGGCCCTAGGTGGGCCCCATTTGGCCCACCTAGGCCGGCCCTCGCTCAATCCGAAGCCCTGGGGGGACTTTCCCCCCCTCATGGGCCTTCTTTCCACCAGAAGGCCCATTTAGGGAAACCAGCCTTTCAAAATTCGAAAATAAATATATAAAATCATATTTAAACATTAATTACACTAATTAATATCAAACATATTTTATATAATTTATTCTAGCTCCGAAAACTCTTTCGTCGCTGCCCGATCTCCATCAGACCATTCCTGGGACGTTCCCGGTAATCTCCTTCCTTTCCGGTTGTCTTGTCGAAACCCATTAAGTGTGTTACCCTAGCGGTTCGATATAATAACAGGTACGATCAAGACTCATTTATGATCAACGACCAACTCACAGGCCTGGACCCCATGAATTAATCCCTGTGATATAACAAATGAATTTCATCTATCAAACCTGGACGTATAGTCTTAAACCCTTTGTCATGGCGATACTTAGCGTGTCCGAGCATCATTCTCAGATATCTCCATACCTAGCATGATCTCGTTACCGACATCACTATCTTCTACTCGTCTATGATATTATGTCAGCTGGTGACCTAGTCACATGTTTGCAAACTCATTTGACATAATCTCACCGAGTGGGCCCTAGAGTATCTATCCGGCTATGCGGACTGACAAATCCCGCTGTTGACCCCTCGTCTCAACTACCCCCTTACGATACCCAAAAGTATCACCTATCATTGTCACACTATATAAGATATGACGTTTGCTGCGATCAAAGTATCTTCCAGGAATAACAATAAGAGTTGGTCTCACGGTCTTAAGGCGTAATGACTATGTCCTATAAATACTGGGTATGTCCATCACATCGCTACACCTAACGATATGAATTCCATTGCCGACCGGCGCCATGCCCTATGATCGGAAAACCTCAATCATCTGTCGCGCAATGAAACTAGTCTTAGTAGAGGCTACTAGGGACCTGGTTGTTTTATCTACCACACCTGTATTAATGTTTTCGCTTAATACAATTATAGCATGGTGAAAAACATATAATGAACAATTGGGATATTGTCAATAAACTATGTTTATTAAGTGCCTCTAGGACATATTCCCTTCAGTTCAGGTATCAATCAGCTACGTAGCTACACGGGCGTGGCTAGCTGAATCGATCAAAGAGCTCCAAAAACCTACATTTGGTATCAGAGCGAAGGTCAAGAAGATAATGGCCAAAAGTGGCAACGAATCCGTCAACAACTCAACGTCCGAAAAGGCCAACGACTCCAAGGCGAACAAGAAAAGCGACAAGATCGTGAAAAAGGCCAAGAAGACAGCAACGAGCAGGGCGAGTGGTGCCAACGTAATGGCGCGTCGCAATATCCCGGTGCAGTACCCGATGCTGACAGACACCAAATATGGTGTTTGGGCGCTCAAGATGAAGATTATTCTCCGATCACTCCGAGTGTGGCATGCAATCACCGACGATGAAGTCGACGACGAGTGCGAGGATGGTGCGATGGCCGCCATAGCCCAGTCTGTGCCGGATTCCGTGTTGATGACATTGGCGGAGTTCGAAATGACAAGAGAGGTGTGGGACGCACTCAAGGAGATGAGGATTGGAGAAGATCGTGTCACGAAGGCTCGGGCACAAGTGCTGAAGCGCCAATTTCATAAGTTACAGATGGAGGAAACGGAATCGGTGAACGATTACGCTATGCGTCTCACCACGTTGGTAGGAGAGATCCGCGCACTTGGTGCAAAGCTTGATGAAGTCGAGGTCGTGGAAAAGTTTTTCAGCTCAGTTACTGATAAATTCACGTACATCATCGACACGCTCGAGCAGATCACCGACATCGAGGACATGACCATAACGGAGGCGATCAGACGCTTGCGGACGTGGGAAGAAAATTCTCGTGGTTGTCGGAGAGGCCAAGGAGGAGGCAGGGATCAACTCATGTACTCACGCGCTGACTGGGAAGCCCCAAGAAGCAAAGGAAAGCGTGATGGTGAAGAATCAAGCGACTCAGACAACAACGGACACCATGTGAAGGGTAAAGGAAAAGGCAAGTCACATGGACATGGCAAAGGTGATCAATCTAACGAGCAGAGGCCACGGAACTTGGACATGTCCAAGGTCAAGTGATACAACTGAAATACGATGGGTCATTTTGCAAAGCAATGTCCGGAGCCCAACAAGCGGGACTTGAGAGCAAATTTGGTGAAGTATGAAGACAAAGTTTGTGATCTCACCCAAACGGTGGTTGTGAAGCCAAACCGGAAGGTGGTACTTCAAGAGAAGAAGGTAACACCGAAGTTATCCGGGAACGAGGACACAAGCAACCAAGGTGACCGAGGTGATCACGATCACCACGATGCGGACACCGACGATGACATGAGTGAAGATCTTGGCAACGATGCTGCAGATGAGGCGTTGCATGGTGATCAAAATCACAACAAGGCGCAAAGTGACAACGACCGCAACGACGATGGTCACGGTCACGACGACTACGTCGGTGATACGGATGCCAACGACCCGACGCCAAGCATTCCAAGTTATTCACCACCTTCCTCAATCGCATCGACATCGACACAATTTGTTTCTTCTAACGTCGAGGAGCCGACAAATTTTGTAGAGGCGAGCAACGATCCAAGTTGGAAGCACGCCATGGACGAGGAGATGAAGGCGATTGAGAGCAACAATACTTGGTCCTTGGTAACCCGACTTCCGAGCCATAAGCCTCTTGGTTTGAAGTGGGTTTACAAGTTGAAGAAGGACACGAAGGGTGTTGTTGTGAAGCACAAGGCAAGACTTGTTGCGAAGGGCTACGTACAACGTCAAGAAGTTGATCATGAGGAGGTGTTTGCACCGGCTGCTCAACTCGAGATCGTGAGGCTGCTCCTAGCTTTGGCAGCACAGGAGGATTGGAAGGTTCATCACATGGATGTTAAGTCCGCATTCCTCAACGGTGATCTCACGGAAGAAGTGTACGTTGAACAACCCCTCGGCTACGAGAAGAAAGACAAAGAAGAGAAGGTTTACAAGCTCAAGAAGGCACTATATGGGCTCAAGCAAGCGCCACGATCTTGGAAGTCAAGGTTAGACCAAAGTTTGGTCTCTCTCGGCTTCACAAGAAGTCCCCTCGAGCACACGGTCTATATAAAGCACTACAAATGTTCAAACCTGCTAGTTGGAGTTTATGTCGACGATCTGATCATAACCGGAGATAGCGCGCAAGAAATCGAAGATTTCAAGGCGCATATGACGAAGAATTTTAGCATGAGTGATCTAGGATTACTAAGCTATTACTTAGGCATCGAAGTGAAGCAAAGCTCCGGAGAAATTTCCCTATGTCAATCGGCTTACGCGGTGAGGTTGTTGGATAAGTGTGGCATGAAAAATTGCAATGCGGTACAAGTTCCAATGAACCAACATCACAAGTTGAGCAAGATCAGCTCAAATCCGCTGGTGGACGCCACAACGTATCGAAGCATTGTGGGCAGCCTAATATATTTGGTGCATACCCGACCGGACTTGGCTTATTCAGTCGAGGTCGTGAGTCGTTTCATGGAGAACCCCACGACCGAACACATGAGCGCCATCAAGAAAATATTGCGCTATGTGAAAGGCACCGTCAATCTTGGCTGCACGTATAGAAAGGGAAAAGAAGGATTGATCCTTCACGGCTATTCAGATAGCGACATGGAAGGTGATGTTGATGATCGGAAAAGCACAACAAGCATGGTATTCTACCTAGGTCTGAATCCAATCAGCTGGAATTCTCAGAAGCAAAAGGTGGTGGCAGTCTCTTCATGCGAGGCAGAGTTCATCGCGGCGAGCACGACGGCTTGTCAAGGTACGTGGCTGAGAAGACTTCTAGCTAATCTTACGAAGAGGGAGGTGCGGAAGGTGTCACTGAAGATCGACAACCAAGCTGCAATCTCATTGTGCAAAAATCCAGTTCATCACGAGAGGAGCAAGCACATGGACACCCGGTTTCGTTACATCCGGGAGTGCATTAAGGAGGGGATGATCGAAGTTCAACAAGTGAACACGAACGATCAGCTTGCCAATATTTTAACCAAGTCCCTCGATAAAGAAAAGTTCATCGAGACGAGGAAGAAATTCGGAGTGCAAGAATTGAAGAAATTCAACCAGATTAACGAGGTGAATGTAGATGTTAATCCGGTTGTTGTCTCCTATTCAAGTTTGGGTAGGATTAGAAACGTGAGTCCTAGTAGAACTAGGATATCTAGTCCTACTCTGATTACTTAGTCCCTGCGTGGACGTGTATATAAGCACCGGCACGGTGGCCTTGTAAACACAACGAAAATCAAAAAGAAAGAAGAGAACCAAAAGGCACGAGACGTGCCTTTGGCAACACCAAATCAGTTTTCGTTCCGTCGCTTGTTTCGCGACGTCGCCGAAAGTTTCAATCGTTCAAAAGCTAGCTAGCGTAGGGAAAAGATCCATCAGCGATCAAGATCCTAGTTTACCAGCTCACGATCACGCGGAGTTCAGGTATCAATCAGCTACGTAGCTACACGGGCGTGGCCAGCTGAATCGATCAAAGAGCTCCAAAAACCTACACGAAAGGTATGGGCACCTGAATTTTGAGTCACTGCGCGCAGGCTGTCCTCCACTGGCATGGTGCGCGGACTGCCGGTCATCCGTGACATACAGCAGCTCTGCGAGAGCTGTTTGGTCGGGAAGCAGCGGAGGCTGTCGTTCCCTCAGGCAACACGGTACCGCGCGACGGAACGCCTCGAGCTCGTGCACGGCGACCTGTGTGGGCCAATCTCGCCGGCGACACACGGAGGGAAGCGGCACTTCCTCCTCCTCGTCGACGACTTAACCCGGTACATGTGGCTGATCCTGCTGCAGTCCAAGGACGAGGCACCTGTGGTGATCCGGTGATTCCAAGCCGGAGTGGAGGTGGAGACCGGCCGCAAGCTGCGCACCGTCCGAACCGACCGAGGCGGGAAGTTCACGTCGATCAAGTTAGCCACCTACTGCGCGGAACAAGGTGTACAACGGCATCTGACCGCCCCGTACTCGCCGCAGCAGAATGACGTGGTCGAAAGGAGGAACCAGATAATTGTGTCCATGGCACGATGTCTGCTCAAGGCCAAGGGCGTGCCAAACACGTTCTAGGGAGAAGCTGTGAACACGGCTGTGCTGCAGCTGAACTGCTCGCCAACGGCGAGCCTTGACGGCAAAACGCCGTACGAAGCATGACACAGAGTGAAGCCAGCTGTGCACTTCTTTAGGACGTTCGAATGCATCATCTACGTCAAGCCCACGCGCCCACACGCCAAGAAACTCGACGATCGCAGCGCCAAGATGGTGTTTATCGGCTACGAGCACGGGTCCCAAGGCATATCATGCCTACGACCCAGCAAGCAAGCGCGTCCACATCACGCGCGACGCTGTCTTTGATGAGGAAGCAGCCTGGACATGGGAGCAAGGACGCGACGTCACCGACGAGTTCACCGTCGAGTTCTTCACCGTACCTGTTCCGATCCCAGCGGAAACGGCAAGGACTTCTGCCGTGGCTGAGAAAGAAGGTGATGCTGCATCAGGAGGAGAGGAGCAGAACACCGACGTGGCGCAAGGAAGAGATCACGCTGCGGAGGAGGACGAGGCAACAGCGAGTCCGGCCCAGAGCGCTGTTGGCCCTGAACATGGACCTCATCCGATGAGGACCCGTGCACGAGATGGGATCGTGCAACCGAACACTCGTCTCGCCGATTACGTGTTGATCGGAGAAGAAGAGGTGGAGCTACATCTTGGATGGAGGAGCCGTCAACCTTCGCTGAAGCTGAGGTACACGAACAATGGCGTGTCGCCATGCTTGACGAGATGCAGTCCATCGAGGAGAACAAGACTTGGTCCCTATGTGATCTTCCTGCAAGAAAACGAGCCATCAGACTCAAGTGGGTGTTCAAGCTCAAGAAGAACTCGCAGGGGGAGGTCGTGAAGCACAAGGCCAGGCTGGTGGCGAAGGGGTACGTGCAACGCGCTGGAGTGGACTTCGATGAGATCTTCGCATCCGTGGCACGTCTAGACTCCGTCAGGGTGCTGCTCGCCATCGCAGCACATGAGCGCTGGGAGGTGCATCATCTCGACGTCAAGACGGCGTTCCTGAACGGCGACCTCGACGAGGAAGTGTACGTGTAGCAAGCCCCGGGCTTCACACTCCATGGCCGGGAGCGGAAGGTACTCCGGCTGCACAAGGCCCTCTATGGTCTCCGTCAGGCTCCTCGCGCATGGAACGCCAAGCTAGACGACACGCTCGTCTCCCTCGGGTTCATGCGTACGCCATCAGAACACGCAGTCTACGTCTGCGGCGCCGGAGCAGACCGTCTTCTTCTTGGCGTGTACGTCGACGATCTCGTGATCACCGGAGCAAGCACTGCGGCCATTTGCGACTTCAAGAAGGAGATGATGTCCCAGTTCCAGATGAGCGATCTAGGGCTCCTGACGTACTACCTGGGGATCGAGGTGCATCAGGACAACGGCATGATCTCCATTGGTCAGGCGTCATACGTCAAGAAGCTGCTGGAGCGCGCGGGCATGGAGGGCTGCAACCCAGTACATGTGCCCATGGAACCGCGGTTGAAGCTCAACAAGGACAACAAAAATCCAGCCACCGGCGCGACGTTCTACCGAAGCATGGTGGGGAGCTTGCGCTATCTGGTTCACACCCGGCCGGACATCACGTTCGCCGTTGGGTACGTGAGCAGGTATATGGAGGCGCCGACGACGGAGCATCTGAGCGCTTTAAAGCATCTGCTCCGGTACATTGCAGGCACCGTCCACTACGGGTGTCGTCTCTCCAGCGGCGGCAACCTTGACTTGATCGGCTTCAGTGATGCAGACATGGCCAGCGACGTCGATGACAGAAAGAGCACCAGCGGCATGATCTTCTTCCTCGACAACAGCCCGGTCAGCTGGCAGTCTCAGAAGCAGAAAGTGGTGGCATTGTCCTCGTGCGAGGCGGAGTACACTGCTGCCACCATCGCTGCATGCCAGGGCATGTGGCTCAAGCAACTCCTCGGTGAACTCACCGGCAAGGAGACAAGGGCAACTGTGATCCACGTCGACAACAAATCGGCGATCCAGCTCTGCAAGAATCCAGTGTTCCACGGCAGGAGCAAGCACATCGAGACACGATACCACTTCGTGAGGGAAAGTGTCGAGAAGGGCAATGTCGCCGTGGAGTACGTGCACACTGACGATGAGCTGGCAGATATACTTACAAAACTACTCGGGCGGCTGAAGTTCTAGGGCATGCGTGAGAAGATCGGCATCGTCAAGGTTCGGAACATCTAGATTAGGAGGAGATTGTTAGGTAATCTAGTGTTTCAGTTCAGTTAACTTTTAGGTTCGGTTAGCTAGTGTCAAAGTTCAGTTAGGATTCAGCTATCTTCCCGTTCAGTTAGAGCAAGCCACGGCATGTGTGAGCTGCTAGTCACGATCTGTTGCGTCAGATTCATTTCACCCGGTCGTGGGATGGCACGATCGTGAAGGGTGTGGCGAGTAAGGCCACGATCCTCGCAAACCCTCTCGTGTCAATCCTTCAGTTCGGGTTTCCTGTAACAGATCCGACCAATGGACTTGTAGAACCGCGTGCTTGCGACGTCGCCCTCCTTGTCCTCCAGCGCAGCTAGTTCCTCCGGCGAGATCGGGTCGCCGATGGCGTCGACGGTGGCCACCAGGGTGCATATCTTTCCGGATGGACTGTCCTCCGGCGGGATCACGACTGGGGATGGCCAGGGACGGTCGAGGACGGCGCGCACTGAAGACGGAGCGCCGCTAAAGACCTTCTCCTCCTCCTCCGCAATCACGGAGGGTCCATGTTCCGTATTATCCGCGACGGCTTTGACGGATGGCAGTTCTGATAACTGCTGCCGTTGGCTCCCGCTGCGCCGCCATTGTTCCGGCTGAAGGCCTTCTCCTTGTCTGTCTCCGGCGCATTCATGCTGAGAACGCCTTTGAAAGACGTACACTTGGCCACTATATCGGTTAGGGTTCTTGGGATGAGCGGAATCAGTGGTTGAGGGCTGTGGAGGACGACGGCCTGGTGTTGGCTCCGGCTGTGCTGCCATTGTCTCGCCCAACAGTCGGATTCTGGATTTGATTCACCTTCCCGTAGAAGGTAGACCTCTCGAATTGGGGGATTTTGGGATGGCGGTGTCGGCCCTGAAGGCTGCGTTTTGTCTTGAGAGAATAGCCACAATACCACTAATGAAAACCGAAAGTTCCAAAATACCATCCAAATAACCGAGGTTGCCACATTACGACTACACTTTTGGTTTTCATAGCCAAAATACCACTATGGACCAAAAGTCACTAAAAAAACACACAAAAGACTTATATACCCTTACTTGTTCATACCACCAATCATTCTTAGCATGGTACAAACCAAGATGAGGACTGAAAATCATCAAATAGACTAATTTCTCTTGATACAAAACAATCCGCCGTAAGCAGTATTGCCGTGCAGCCGGAAATCAAACGGCAGGAAAACAACCCAATCTATCTCATGGACTCACGATTATTTTGTGATGCATGTCTCTCTGTAAAGTACTAGTCAATTAATCATGGCAGCGGAAGCCTTTAAAATTATCGGAAAACACACGTCCACATCACGTATGACTATGCAGTATCAGTTCACGACCAAAACGCAAATCCTTGCCATGCTCGCCCAGCCAGTAGGCCTTGTCGTCCAGCATCGCGTCCGCGACGAATGGCCGGAGCAGAGGCAGGTCGGGGCGGAGCGATTCGTGCAGGATTCACAAGCAAAAAAGATGGGAATGAGCGTGGCTGGGAGAGGGAATCAGGGGGGAAAGAGACTGGCTGGTGGAAGCAGTCGCCGGCCAAGCTACAAGGTGGTCAGCCGCACCACCATTGTTGGTCAGGGAAGAAGAAAGAGAGATTTTTTTGGTCAGGTCTCTAGATGGGATTTCTGCCATATTAGATAAACTGGCAACATAAAACGTTTGATATTTGATGACAATGGTATTTTGGCTATGAAAACCTTAACGGCAGTGGTGTTTTGGCAAGTTTGGTTATTTGAGTGGTATTTTGGAACTCTCGGTTTTCACTAGTGGTATTGTGGCTATTCTCTCTTTTGTCTTTGACAGTTCCTTGTAAAGATTGTTAAGTTTTTTTTAAAGAAAGACGCTCATAAATATACACGTACAAATACTGAAAACATGCGCATACACCCTACCTTATAAGCACCTCTGAGGGACTGGTCTGGTTAATCTAAGAAAATTTTGATGTCATAGACTATTTGCTATCATAAATATTTTTATATGTTTGCATAAACACGGTCAGAGTTTGAAATAATTTGACTCTCCAAAAAAGTTTGATGTACACTCTTTCATGTACGGAGTGATTATGGGCAGATACGGCTACCTTCTTCAATTTACACGAATTAGAACTCAGTAATTTTTTGGAGAGGTTTGGGGATTCTTGACCAATAATACTACAGCTACAGAGTGATTTTTACGGAGTTAAACTTACAGACTGACGTGGAGAGAGGGGGATTCATTTACATTCCTCTAAAAATCATGGAGGCCTAACTGATTTACACCAGCCAGGCATTGTGATGGATCGGATAATTTATTGCAAGCACCACTGAGTAAGGGGGTTTGGGGATCTTGACAGGCAAAGGGGAGGAGGCATTGTGATGCCGCACATGAAAAAAAACTGAAACAAAGGGTTATTGAGTAATCGTATAAACGTTGCACGAATATAATCACTGGTAACCAAAAGAAATCTTTTAGTTGCATGCTTAGATGCATGAAAGTGTGTAGTACATGGGGCTTTTGCTTAATTACCAAACGGCATAGGAGAATGCTTCCTAGGGCACGTCCCCTGGATAACACAACAGTCCAACACTAAATCATTTTAGTATGGACATCATCAAGTTCAAGTACAAGCACTGGAAGTTTCCAGTGAGCTTGAGCTTTTTTACAGTGATTGGCACGGAACCGGGTGGTACCGTCGGTACCATCGACTAATATTTATCTGAACCGTTCATTTCACTTTGATCTATTATAACCATTGATTAGATGTTGATGAAGTTTTTTTTCTAACCTTGTAGGCTAGTACACCTGTTTCCCTCGATCGTCCTGTTGTAATCGAACAGCCGACCGGCCGATCGATCCGGCGTAAAACACGTCTAGCACTTTTTTTTCTGAGAAACACGTCTCGCACATGCCTTTTGTGCCTAACAAATAGACTGCCTTTCCTCCTTTTTAGGTGATGATCGGGTGTGATTTATTCCAGCCCACGTTCCCACCCCACGAGATAACAGCAAAAAAGTTGAATTTTTGTACATCAGGAAAACTGGATAATATCATAACGTGATACAAAAGGAAACCCAAAAAAAGGTGGCGTACAACTTCTACCACAAGACGTGATACGCAGGAAAATATCATAACGTGTCACCCGCAAAAAAATCATAGAAGACGTGATACGCAGGAAAATATCATAACGTGTCACCCGCAAAAAAAATCATAACGTGACGTGAATCCCGCAATAATTACTTGTCTACCGAATACCTCAACCTTCCTTCCCTCTAAATGGGATCTCCGCATCAATTCTGTTGCTCGACGGAACATGGTAACAAATCTTATCACTATATACATGGTAACAAACGACAATATCTAATCTGCTTATAATTAGGTAATTCCTCTGTCGGTCCCACATAATTTTGATACTAACCTCACGTAATTTTGGTACTGGTCCCACACAAATCTCGGTACCGCGGAACCGTTCGGTACCATCAATTTGGTACCGTCTACTATAAAATCGTTAGATCTGATGAATTAACGGTTGTTAAAAATACCAACCACTCTAAAACTTGTACAACACTAAATCATTTTAGTATGGACATCATCAAGTTCAAGTACAAGCACTGGAAGTTTCCAGTGAGCATGAGCTCAAAAGTCTATACCATGACCGCATATCAGTATTTCATAAACATATCTCAACTAAGCATTAATAACTAATGAAGCGGTCATGATGCTCATTAGAGGCACTAGCCTACATCACATGATAGCATCGGAAGTGTTGTTATGCATTGCTCAACAGGAGTAGTTGGGATTGATAAATGATAAGCCAAATAAACAGCTAGAAAGACATGTACTGTTGAAATGTTGACTGCGACATAGTCATCAACTGAAACATTCAAGCTTCCCAACACTTGATGTAGATCCCAGCTAAAAAAAAATCTGTGAATTGGGATCCTATATCAAACAGATTTATTTCTGATATAGTTTTAATAAAGTGGTTCTGAACCAGGCACCCAGAAACAAATACATTCGAGCATTAAATTCATTAAGATAACCGGGAAAGCAGTAAGTAATGCACTAAGAAAGTAAGAATATAACAGAATAGTAGCCTTACTGAATATAAGATAACTTGCTGCATGAAGAAGTGAACTCAGAATGCAGCTTAAGTAGCTGAATTAACTGGCTGATCAAGACCAAGATCACGAACAAACGATGATCAGTACTCAGGAGACTCAAGCATGTTTTAACCTTGTAATGTAAAACACATAGTATTATGAAGAAAACCATCGGCTGGACAAGCACAATGTACAGGGACATGTGAATGACCTCCAGTATATACTGAAGGGGAAAAAGAAAGGTAGCAATGTCACACAACAAAGCATGCAAACCTACTCAACGAACCGCTAACTCTTACAAAACAAACCAACGCTTCTGAATTATGGTACCTGCACTTCGATCAGCCCCAGGGTGTCCTATATCCCTATCCGCAAACACTCAAGATACATACACGGATACACCACCCTAGTACCTTCTAGGCTTGGATGGCTGTGAGGGTTCTTCCTTCCTAAAAATTCCACAGAACATGCAGCTAGGAAACTTGGGTGAAGGTGGATCAACAGTAGGCGGAACATGTCGAGTACGGAAAGCCTGGTTGCCATTGTTGGACCTGCCACCGCGCTCCGTGCCGTCAAGGCCCCTACACTGGACAGCTCCCGTGGACCCGACGCTTCGGGAGTGCCTTAGCTCCTTGGGTTCTAAGCTGTTGACCTCTGCCTCCCCGGTTGCTCCTTGATCCCTCTGGTTCTGGTCTTCGGGCATAAGCCTATCCTCCCAGATCAGACCAGATGAACCAGACCTCCTAAATGTTTGGGAAGATCTCTGCAGCTCTGCCATCCTCCTCTCCACTTAATTCGATACCTCCCTACTTATGTTTGTGGGTGTTTGTTTCAGGGTTTGTATCTAGGAAGTCCAATGGTGCATAATAAGGACGGCAGTTGGCACTTGGGAGGAAAGTGTGTACTAACCAAACCTAATAATATACATGCATATCAAGGAAGAGGAACCATAAGAAAATTCAGGATGACTCACATGATGGCGACAACTAGAGAAGACTCTCGGGGAAAATGTAAGGTGTGTATGCACTATGCATTGACATCAAGTCATGTATTAAATAAAATTGGACCCGCTGCCTGCCTACATAAGTATTACTATTAGTTAATTTCAAAAAAAGTATTACTATTAGTTAAAACACTGTCTTGTTTGTTGTGATGTATTTAAGACCTAACAGGATATTAGCCTAAAGTAGCTTAACATTGAATGAAGAATCACAACAAATATCATTACCCTTTCCCTTCTGTTCCAAATTTCACTACACACCATTATATCTTAATACCCACAATGATCCTTGTCAGTATAAAATCTACCACATAAAACAGATTTACTCACTTTGACTAGCATCCTTTAGAGCTCCCTACTGCTGAATCAAATTAAAATCGGAAAAGAAAAAGAAATAGCATTCCACATGATCAACAATACAAGTCCACATCACTCGGTACAAAATGTGGTTTCAAAATTAGAACCAGCTAAGATAAACATGTCAGAGCTTTTAGAAGGTCCGCCTCTCTCTTGCTATGTCATTCATAATAGGGCTTGACATCTTAGTTTATTATTGTTTCCTTGAACTAGCCTAGAAAACCGACCAATACACTAATACCAGAGCAAGTGGAATCTCTGATTGCACAAAATCTACATAGCCAGTTTTCAGAATTGAACTTGGAAATGAGGAAGCTTTTCACTAACCTGAGAGGTGTGTCATTTGTTTTTCTGTGAGAGGCTACTGGTTATTTATAGGTATGTTCACTTACCTATTGTTTGAAAGTCCTCTCCTCTTATCCTCACATGGCATATCATATTAGAACAGGACACTAGTATGACATAAATGGAGGGAGACTGAAGGAATGTAACAGCCCGTTTGTAACTTTCCAAAATTGTGTGCCTACTTGTGCAATATAATGGAACTTCATGTCATCATTGCATTTGTGGTTGCATTTTAATTAATTATGTTGTTTCCAAATTCTTTTTCCACATTTAAATCCTTATTTAAATTCAAATGCTTTTTCAAGTCATTTCAAAATTGAAGTTTCAAATTTGTACAAATAATCTTTTCAATAGTTTAATCTGTTTGTTTTGAAACTATAAAAATTGTCAAAAAGGTTTTATATCTTTTCCTTTTCCTATTTTGTTTTAAATTTACAAAACAGAAAAAGAATAAACAAAAAGGAAAAAGAAAACAGGAAAAAAAAATAAGACTTACCTGGCTGAAGTGGGCCAAATGCCCAGCTCCGGCCCACTTACCTTGTCTCCCTCCTCCGTACGGAGGAGGTCGACCTCCTTTCCAGCGAGGCAGAGCGTCATGGCTCGCTGCCCTCTGCCCCCACCTCGCCCCACTGCTTGCCCCTCCCCTTAAGCACCCCGCAGCGCCCCCCAAACCCTAGGTCTACCCTTTCCTCTCGCAGCGCCGCCACCTCCCTCTGGCCTTCTTTCTCTGTTCTTCTTCCCCAAAAAACGCCACCGAGAACACCTCGCCGCCCCCGCAGCTCCGGCGCCGACGAGGACACGCCGAGGAGCCCCGGAGTCACGCCGCTTCTTCCCCCTTCTTCCTCCGTCCTCGACTCCCCGGGAGTCAACGACGTGGCCGCAACCGGAGCAGTTTTCCCCCGCCGCCGCCGCCGCGGAATCCGTCTTCTTCGCCACCGGCTGGACGTCTCCGGCCTCCCTGACCTTCCTCCTCTCGCCACGGTGCTCCCTCGGTGAGCCTCGTCCCCTCTGCTTTTCCCCCTCCACATCCTTCTCCGCTTCGTCTTAGTTCACGGGCGCCGGGGTCCGCCACGGTACACCGACGCCGCGAGCACCAACTCGAGCCTCCTGTGCATTCCCTGTGCCCCGAGCCCAAAAATCGCCTCGTCCGATCTCGAGCAACCCGTGCACGCACCTAACACAGCGGCGCCGTCCGGGATGAGGTCACCGGCGCCCGTTTCTTCCGCCGTCGCTGCTCCTGATGTTCTTCAGGAACTTCAGTTCGTCAGGTTGTACTCTTGGTTTTCAGTACAAAATCAGTACATTAGGTAGTGTGTCAACAACTCGATCGAGGCGCAGTGGCTAGCAGCGAGAAACTCCAGCGCGCGCGTGGGCATGGGTTTGATCCCCGGCCAGAGGGAATAAAATTCCACTCCTTTTATTTTTCTCTCCTCTCACTGACAGTGGGCTCCACCAGTCATAGAGAGAGGCACTGGGATTTTACACCGAGCCCCTCTGCTCTCTGTTTTCTCCCCTAAGCCCTTACTGAATTCTTTCCCATCACGAATAGGTCCCTGCATATTTTCAGAAACCACCCTAGAACTAAAAATGCAATAACTTTATTTCTATAACTCCAAATAAAATAAACTTTATATGTTTTCATATCAGAAAAATGCAATAAACATTAATATAACATTGTTATGTCATTTCGCATCATTTATTTTAAATGCTTAGTTTAATTTACTAAATGCAATTAAATAGTTAAATATGGAATATGTGGGGTAATAAATATATAATGCCCTAATTCCATTTAAATTGCCCTTATCATCTGTATCATGACTTGCCATGCTAATAACTTTTAATCTGTTGCGTAGATAAATAATGTTGCACTTAAATAACAAATATGAAATGTGTTGGGCAAATATTTAATTATTGCCTACTCCATTTAAATTGATCAAATCACCATGCCATGTTATATTTGTTACACAACATTTAATTTGTTGGTTACACAAATAACTTGCACCATAATTAATTGCCAGAATTTCATCCCCGCTTTAATATGACCTAATCATCTCATACCATATTACATCATCATTTGTTTGCGCATTTCTCTGTACTGATGATTGTCTCCTATTGTCTGTGTTTGGCTCTCTTTGGGTAGATGACGACGCGTCTGCTGCGAGTACCTACGATACTGAGGTTCCAGCTTTTGTGCCAGGCCACGATCTGCCATTCAAGCTTCTGCTAACCGGTTACACGATTGTTTGGTTTTCATTCCTGCCTTTTGATCTATGCTATCCTAGTTATCGATTCTTGAACTACGATCCCATCACATGTTTATCCTGCAGCCTATACAGCTTTATCGCCACAACCCATAACCCCTTGCATGTTTATCTGTTGGCCTTTGCGAGTCGTAGTGCATGCTTAGAATTGGTTGAGCGAGTCGTTCCTTTGTCTTCATCTCATATGCTTAGTATGATAGATTATTCTATTTTAATAAACTGATGTCTTATTTTGGGGTTCTATAATTAAAAGATAAGGCATCGGCGGAAGGCCTTGCGAGGTGTTTTGTTCTGCTAAGTGTCGACCTAGGAACTGAGATCTTGCTCCCCTAATCCAAGACTGAGCGCACTAACCACTTGTGGGAGGCCCTATGGAGCCCCCCTCGACTTTGACTGGAACTTCGACTTGTCCGGGAGCCACACCTAGTTCGGGTTTTCCATTTGTCTCATATGCATTGATGATACTAGTGTAGTATTTTACTTTGGCGGTGTGCCTTGTTACATGCATATAGGGCGAGGCCTGTTGGTGCGGAGGGGTGTGTCCTGCGGGAGTCCGCACCCTTTTGGCCGGGACCAGCATAGCTCCCGTGGCTCCTGGACTTGTTGCGGTGAAGGAAAAGAGTTGGGTTGAAAGGCCCTAATATTTTTGACTGGGTTGATCATGCGAGTATGGGTCCAGTAGTGCACCCCTGCAGGGTATAATCTTATCGATGAGCCACGTCCGCGTTTATGGACAACTTGGTGCGTTGCCGACTAATGAGATCTAGACAACTTACACCTAATCATTGTTAAATAATTGGACTAGTAATATAGAATTACTTTCACAAGAACTGGTAACTAAAACTGTTAACGTGTGAGTATTCCCGAATTGCTTCCTCATATCTGGTTGAGGGGGTTAATTCGAGAATGGGTTATGACTGGTGTTAGTTGTATATGGCTACTTAAACGCTCTCTTATCCCTCTCTAATTAGACGGAAGTTTTAGCGCGTCTCTTTAGGTTGCTAGTGTTGCTGCCGCTAAGTACACTTACCCCCATACTTTGGGAATCTTACAGTTTTGTAACCTGTTAGCTTAAGCTTGTTCGATACGCTTCGGTGTATTGACCCGTTCGCGGGCTGTGGTTTTTCTGGAGTTGAGGATTCTTCGCACGACCAGGTTGGTGGATACTACGTGGAGTTCGACGACAAGATCTACGACGAGTAGTTAGAGTTCCCCTGGGCTTCTTCCTGGTGGACCGCGTGGATGGGCCTTCTTTTCCGTTTCGGCATTTGAGCCCTTTGCTTCTTGTCTGTACTCAGACCGGTTTGTTTTCCGCTGCATGATGTAATGTTGGGACATGTGTCCTCTGATTGGTGCCATTCGCTATATTTTGCTCCGTGAGAGCTTTTGGATATTATTTCCTTTCTTTGTGTCTTAGGTTTATTCTGTGGTTTCAACTTGTTAAAAATCCGACTCGTATACCATGTGTGTATGTTTGAAGTATACGAGTTGGAAGACTTTTTGGGTTCTTGCGTGCACAATCTGGAAACGTATGTGACGTTGGGGTCGCCAAGAGCTGTCGGCCGATGATCCATTCCGAGCCTGGCCTGCTTGTTTCCTGGGATTGGTAACCCCGGTATGTTCTTGGTTGTGTGGCCCAACCGATATGTTTCGTTTGTGTAGCTTGAATTCAGGGTCTGACAGTTGGTATCAGAGCTTAAACGCCCTCAGGTTCCCTTCTACTGGTCGTTGTTTGAGTCTAGAAAAATATTTTGTAGTTATCAGGAAATTCTTAAACGTGAGAGTAGAAATTCTGTTCTTTTACTTCTTTCCCCACCCACCCTCCCTGTTATTCTGGTAAGGAAGTGTTACGATATTTCCCTTCTCACCTTAATTTTAAAATTAGGACATCACGTGTTCTGGGTTTCTGTAGTACCATAGTTGCAGGTGTCTTCAAGGTGGTGCTCTTCGTTTCAGCAGTTTCAATCTCTTCGGCTACGTTCAGTTTCATTCTTGAATGAATCAGTTGTTTCTCCTCTTTTGGTGAAGTTACGTCAAGCTCAATTGGTGTTTCCTAGTTCTAGTGCTAGTCTTCGTTCTTACCTCTCTTTAAACCTTTCTGGAAGTGAACAAAGTGGCGTACCATGATGGATGGCCATGTCTCGTTCCTTGTTGTCTTTTCTAAGCAATCTGAAGTTTTCTTTTAAGCACTTACGTTGGATTTTGTTTATCCGATTGTCGTGTTAGATGACGCAATGCCTTCCCAAATGGGGCAAGTTTTGTCTCAGATGACGCAAGTTTTGAGTCAAATTCAACAAAACCAGAATCAGAGCAACAACTGTGTGTCTATCGTGCAGTTTCTCCAGCTCAATCCCCGCACGTTTGATGTTCCCTCTGAGCCACTCGATGCTGATGACTGGCTGCGTGAGATGAACAATGCTCTGGCTGTTTCTCATGTATCCGATGAGGACCGTGTTCCTTATGTCACCTACCTGCTCCGCGATGAATCCATGTCTGGGTGGGAGAACTTCCTACAGTTACGAGCACCAGGTGTTGTGACTACTTGGGATGAGTTCAAGGACGCTTTCAAATGCCACCATATTCCAGATGGGGTCATGGAAAGAAAGCGAGAAGAATTCTATGACTTGACTCAGGGTATCATGTCTGTGTTGGACTATCAAGCTGAGTTCAATCGTTTGGCCCGCTATGCTCAGGATGAGGTACACAACTGATGCCAAAAAGCAAGCCAAATTCCGCGGAGGTCTAAACCCAGATCTTAAGTACGCACTCACTCTTATCAAGTGCGATACCTTTGAAGACCTTGTCAACACAGCTCTCCGAGAGGAATTTGGACGTGAGAAGTTCGAAGAATCTCGTAAACACTCTCTTGAAACAACTTCTTCTCCATCAGATTCTACACCTCCGCAGAAACGTAGGGTTTGGATACCCTATGCAACTCAAACTCAACTCATCCACAGTCCAATCTCTCCGAGGTTTTCTTCCGGTCTAACCAACCCAGCTTCAGCTACAAGGAGTTTCGTCGAGCAGACAACGCCTATAGTTCCAAACTCTTCGGTCACCTGCTTCAAGTGCGGTGAGCCGGGCCACTTCTCTTACAAGTGTCCGAAAAACACACTTCCTTCTCCACCTTGTCGCCCTAAGAGTTGTGCTGTTACTCCTCAGGCCCCCAACATCGACAAAAGGTCTGTTGGTAGACGCGCAAGGGTGAATCATGTTACGGCAAAAGAAGCAGAGGAAGCTACTGATGTGGTTCTTGGAAATCTATTCGTGAACTCTATCCTCGCTAAAGTGTTGTTTGATTCTGGTGCGTCTCATTCTTTCATCTCGCAAAGTTTTGCTTCCAGCAATGGTGTTTCTTTCGAAAAGATGGACAACCCTGTCTTAGTGCAGCAACCAGGATCCAAATGGCTTACAAGAGAAGTTAGCCTGAACAATGAGATCTTAATCGGAAATCTTCCATTCCAAGCGTCTCTTATTGCTCTTCGTTCTTCAGACACTGATGTCATCCTAGGGATGGATTGGCTTGTGGCAAATAAAGCGGTCATTGACTGTACTGCTAAATCTGTTAAGCTTACCCATTCTTCTGGCCAGATAGTCTACTTCTATCCAAAAACTCCTTCTGTTCAGATGTATGCTCTCAATGTTCATCCTCTTCCTGCTATGGAAGATATACCGGTGGTCCAAGACTTTCCTGACGTCTTTCCTGAAGAATTGCCAGGCATGCCGCCTGACAGAGCCGTGGATTTAGTTATTGAACTAGAACCAGGCACTGCTTCTATCTCCAAACATCCTTACAAGATGGGCCCCAAAGAACTGGCTGAACTTAAGAGACAGCTAGAGGAGTTGGAAAGTAAAGGTCATATTCAACCTAGTACTTCTCCTTGGGGTTGTCCTACTCTGTTTGTCAAAAAGAGGGACACGACTGGTTGTTGACTACCGTCCTCTGAACAAGAAAACCATCAAGAACAAGTATCATCTCCCTCGCATCAACGATCTGTTCGATCAACTCGCTGGTGCTAAGGTTTTCTCCAAGTTGGACTTGAGGTCAGGTTATCACCAGATCAAGAACCGCAAAGAAGACATTCCAAAGACAGCTTTCACCACTCTTTATGGTCTCTACGAATACACTGTCATGTCTTTCGGTCTCACAAATGCTCTGGCGACTTTCTCACGTCTCATGAACTTCGTTTTCATGGAATACCTCGATAAGTTCGTGGGATATCTCGATGACATTCTTATCTATTCCAAAACTGAGGAAGAACACGGAGAACATCTACGTCTTATCTTGTTGAAACTCCGAGAACATCGTCTCTACGCCAAGTTCTCCAAGTGTGAATTCTGGCTTCCTAAAGTATCCTACCTTGTTCATGTCATCTCTTCTGAAGGCATTTCTGTTGATCCAGAAAAAGTGAAGGCCATTGTTCAATGGTTGCCTCCTACATCGGTGAAACAAGTCAGGAGTTTCCTTGGCATGGCTAGTTATTGCCGTCGATTTGTTGAGAACTTCTCCAAAATCGCTAAGCCTCTCACCGATCTTACTAGGAAGGATAGAAAGTTTCTTTGGACTCCAAAGTGTGATGAGAGCTTCAATCTATTGAAAGCTAAACTCACTTCTACTCATGTTCTAGTTGGCCCAGACACTTCCAAACCTTTCCAAATATTCTGCGATGCATCCCTTCAAGGACTAGGCGCAGTCCTCATGCAAGAACGCAAAGTTGTGGCTTATGCATCTCGTCAGTTGCAGCCTCATGAGCTCAACTATCCTACACACGATCTTGAACTTGCAGCAATCATGTATGCCCTAAAGGCTTGGAGACCTTATTTGTTGGGGCACAGCTGTGAGATCTTCACTGATCACAAGAGTCTCAAATATCTCTTCACTCAACCAGATTTGAACCTCAGGCAAACAAGGTGGCTTAAGAAGCTCTCAGATTACGATCTTACCATCTCTTACACTCCAGGCAAAGCTAATGTAATGGCTGATGCTCTCAGTCGCAAGTCCTATTGCAACAATCTCATGGTTGAGGACATCCAACCTCCTCTTCACGAAGAATTCAAGAAGCTCAATCTTCAAGTGGTTCCTTCTGGTTATCTTGCAAACTTGATTGCCACTCCTACACTTGAGGATAAATCCGTGCCGCACAGTTGCGTGATTCTGGTGTCAAGAATATAAAAGCAAACATCGGAAAGGATAAGTACAAGAGTTTCTCTCTCGATGACAAGGGTACCTTGCTATTTGAAGAACACATTGTAGTGCCCAAGCTTGACAGCTTAAGAGAGCTCATTCTTAAGGAGGCTCATGATACTCCGCTTTCTATCCACCCTGGCAGCACAAAGATGTATCAGGATCTCAAGACTATCTATTGGTGGACCAGGATGAAGCGTGAAATTGCTCGCTATGTGTCTCATTGTGATGTTTGCTGTCGTGTCAAGGCAGTTCATCAGAGACCACCTGGACTTCTTCAACCACTGCAAATTCCTGAGTGGAAATGGGACAAGATCGAAATGGACTTCATTACTGGGTTTCCAAAGTCCAAGAAAGGCAACGATGCAATATTTGTGGTCATTGATCGTCTCTCCAAAGTGGCTCACTTCTTCCCTGTCAAAGAGATGATCAAAGCTGATCAGTTGCCAGAACTCTATATGACAAGACTGGTTCCTTTACATGGTGTTCCTTTGGCAATAAGCTCAGATCGTGAAAGTATCTTCACCTCTCGATTTTGGGATAGTTTTAAGAAAGCCTTGGGTACCAAACTTCTGTTCAGCACAGCTTACCATCTGCAGACAAGTGGACAGGTTGAAAGAGTGAACCAAATTCTGGAGGATACGCTCAGAGCTTGTGTTATCTCCTTTGGCATGAAATGGGAGGATTGCCTTCCGTATGCTGAGTTCTCCTACAACAACAGCTTCCAAGCAAGTCTAGGCATGGCTCCCTTTGAAGCTCTCTATGGCCGCAAATGCAGAACTCCTCTGAATTGGTCTCAAGCTGGTGAACGTCAATTCTTTGGTCCGGATATTATCCAGGAGGCTGAAGAAAAGGTTCGCATCATTCGTGACAATCTGAAGATTGCCCAGTCTCGGCAGAAAAGCTATTATGATAGCAAGCACAGGGACATGGTCTATGCACCTGGTGATCAAGCTTACCTTCATGTCACACCTCTGAGAGGCACGCAACGCTTTGGCATCAAAGGAAAGCTCGCTCCACGTTATGTTGGACCTTTCAATGTTCTTTCAAGGCGTGGTGAATTGTCTTACCGTCTGGAACTTCCTCCAAACCTCTCCAAAGTGCACGATGTCTTCCACGTGTCACAACTCAAGAAGTGCTTCCAAGATCTAGGACGTGCAGTTGATCATGGATCAATTGAACTTCGAGAAGATCTCTCCTATGTGGAACAACCGATTCGCATTCTTGACGAAGCTGAACGTCGCACCCAAAACAACACTGTCAAGTTCTACAAGGTTCAATGGTCTCATCATTCTGACAAGGAAGCTACATGGGAACGTGAAGACCACCTCCGTGCCGAGTATCCCGACCTCTTCGTTGCTCCATGAAGAATCTCGGGGCGTGATTCCTTTGAGGGGGGGAGTGTTGTAGCAGCCCGTTTGTAACTTTCCAAAATTGTGTGCCTACTTGTGCAATATAATGGAACTTCATGTCATCATTACATTTGTGGTTGCATTTGAATTAATTATGTTGTTTCCAAATTCTTTTTCCACATTTAAATCCTTATTTAAATTCAAATGCTTTTTCAAGTCATTTCAAAATTGAAGTTTCAAATTTGTACAAATAATCTTTTCAATAGTTTAATCTGTTTGTTTTAAAACTATAAAAATTGTCAAAAAGGCTTTATATCTTTTCCTTTTCCTATTTTGTTTTAAATTTACAAAACAGAAAAATTATAAACAAAAAGGAAAAAGAAAACAGGAAAAAAAAATAAGACTTACCTGGCCGAAGTGGGCCAAATGCCCAGCTCCGGCCCACTTACCTTGTCTCCCTCCTCCGTACGGAGGAGTGCGACCTCCTTTCCAGCGAGGCAGAGCGGCATGGCTCGCTGCCCTCTGCCCCCACCTCGCCCCACTGCTTGCCCCTCCCCTTAAGCACCCCGCAGCGCCCCCCAAACCCTAGGTCTACCCTTTCCTCTCGCAGCGCCGCCACCTCCCTCTGGCCTTCTTTCTCTGTTCTTCTTCCTCAAAAAACGCCACCGAGAACACCATGCCGCCCCCGCAGCTCCGGCGCCGACGAGGACACGCCGAGGAGCCCCGGAGTCACGCCGCTTCTTCCCCCTTCTTCCTCCGTCCTCGACTCCCCGGGAGTCAACGACGTGGCCGCAACCGGAGCAGTTTTCCCCCGACGCCGCCGCCGCGGAATCCGTCTTCTTCGCCACCGGCTGGACGTCTCCGTCCTCCCTGACCTTCCTCCTCTCGCCACGGTGCTCCCTCGGTGAGCCTCGTCCCCTCTGCTTTTCCCCCTCCACATCCCTCTCCGCTTCGTCTTAGTTCACCGGCGCCGGGGTCCGCCACGGTACACCGACGCCGCAAGCACCAACTCGAGCCTCCTGTGCATTCCATGTGCCCCCGAGCCCAAAAATCGCCTCGTCCGATCTCGAGCAACCCGTGCACGCACCTAACACAGCGGCGCCGCCCGGGATGGGGTCACCGGCGCCCGTTTCTTCCGCCGTCGCTGCTCCTGATGTTCTTCAGGAACTTCAGTTCGTCAGGTTGTACTCTTGGTTTTCAGTACAAAATCAGTACATTAGGTAGTGTGTCAACAACTCGATCGAGGCGCAGTGGTTAGCAGCGAGAAACTCCAGCGTGCGCGTGGGCATGGGTTCGATCCCCGGCCGGAGGGAATAAAATTCCACTCCTTTTATTTTTCTCTCCTCTCACTGACAGTGGGCTCCACCAGTCATAGAGAGAGGCACTAGGATTTTACACCGAGCCCCTCTGCTCTCTGTTTTCTCCCCTAAGCCCTTACTGAATTCTTTCCCATCACGAATAGGTCCCTGCATATTTTTAGCAACCACCCTAGAACTAAAAATGCAATAACTTTATTTCTATAACTCCAAATAAAATAAACTTTATATGTTTTCATATCAGAAAAATGCAATAAACATTAATATAACATTGTTATGTCATTTTGCATCATTTATTTTAAATGCTTAGTTTAATTTATCAAATGCAATTAAATAATTAAATATGGAATATGTGGGGTAATAAATATATAATGCCCTAATTCCATTTAAATTGCCCTTATCATCTGTATCATGACTTGCCATGCTAATAACTTTTAATCTGTTGCGTAGATAAATAATGTTGCACTTAAATAATAAATATGGAATGTGTTGGGCAAATATTTAATTATTGCCTACTCCATTTAAATTGATCAAATCACCATGCCATGTTATATCTGTTACACAACATTTAATTTGTTGGTTACACATATAACTTGCACCATAATTAATGGCCGGAATTTCATCCCCGCTTTAATATGACCTAATCATCTTATACCATATTACATCATCATTTGTTTGCGCATTTCTCTGTATTGATGATTGTCTCCTATTGTCTGTGTTTGGCTTTCTTTGGGTAGACGACGACGCGTCTGCTGCGAGTACCTACGATACTGAGGTTCCAGCTTTTGTGCCAGGCCACGAGCTGCCTGGCAAGCTTCTGCTAACCGGTTACACGATTTTTTGGTTTTCATTCCTGCCTTTTGATCTATGCTATCCTAGTTATCGATTCTTGAACTGCGATCCCATCACATGTTTATCCTGCAGCCTATACAGCTTTATCGCCACAACCCATAACCCCTTGCATGTTTATCTGTTGGCCTTTGCGAGTCGTAGTGCATGCTTAGAATTGGTTGAGCGAGTCGTTCCTTTGTCTTCATCTCATATGCTTAGTATGATAGATTATTCTATTTTAATAAACTGATGTCTTATTTTGGGGTTCTATAATTAAAAGATAAGGCATCGGCGGAAGGCCTTGCGAGGTGTTTTGTTCTGCTAAGTGTCGACCTAGGAACTGAGATCTTGCTCCCCTAATCCAAGACTGAGCGCACTAACCACTTGTGGGAGGCCCTATGGAGCCCCCCTCGACTTTGACTGGAACTTCGACTTGTCCGGGAGCCACACCTAGTTCGGGTTTTCCATTTGTCTCATATGCATTGATGATACTAGTGTAGTATTTTACTTTGGCGGTGTGCCTTGTTACATGCATATAGGGCGAGGCCTGTTGGTGCGGAGGGGTGTGTCCTGCGGGAGTCCGCACCCTTTTGGCCGGGACCAGCATAGCTCCCGTGGCTCCTGGACTTGTTGCGGTGAAGGAAAAGAGTTGGGTTGAAAGGCCCTAATATTTTTGACTGGGTTGATCATGCGAGTATGGGTCCAGTAGTGCACCCCTGCAGGGTATAATCTTATCGATGAGCCACGTCCGCGTTTATGGACAACTTGGTGCGTTGCCGACTAATGAGATCTAGACAACTTACACCTAATCATTGTTAAATAATTGGACTAGTAATATAGAATTACTTTCACAAGAACTGGTAACTAAAACTGTTAACGTGTGAGTATTCCCGAATTGCTTCCTCATATCTGGTTGAGGGGGTTAATTCGAGAATGGGTTATGACTGGTGTTAGTTGTATATGGCTACTTAAACGCTCTCTTATCCCTCTCTAATTAGACGGAAGTTTTAGCGCGTCTCTTTAGGTTGCTAGTGTTGCTGCCGCTAAGTACACTTACCCCCATACTTTGGGAATCTTACAGTTTTGTAACCTGTTAGCTTAAGCTTGTTCGATACGCTTCGGTGTATTGACCCGTTCGCGGGCTGTGGTTTTTCTGGAGTTGAGGATTCTTCGCACGACCAGGTTGGTGGATACTACGTGGAGTTCGACGACGAGATCTACGACGAGTAGTTAGAGTTCCCCTGGGCTTCTTCCTGGTGGACCGCGTGGATGGGCCTTCTTTTCCGTTTCGGCATTTGAGCCCTTTGCTTCTTGTCTGTACTCAGACCGGTTTGTTTTCCGCTGCATGATGTAATGTTGGGACATGTGTCCTCTGATTGGTGCCATTCGCTATATTTTGCTCCGTGAGAGCTTTTGGATATTATTTCCTTTCTTTGTGTCTTAGGTTTATTCTGTGGTTTCAACTTGTTAAAAATCCGACTCGTATATCATGTGTGTATGTTTGAAGTATACGAGTTGGAAGACTTTTTGGGTTCTTGCGTGCACAATCTGGAAACGTTTGTGACGTTGGGGTCGCCAAGAGCTGTCGGCCGATAATCCATTCCGAGCCTGGCCTGCTTGTTTCCTGGGATTGGTAACCCCAGTATGTTCTTGGTTGTGTGGCCCAACCGATATGTTTCGTTTGTGTAGATTGAATTCAGGGTCTGACAAGGAACCAGTGCAAATTGCGCAATGATTAAAAAACGCGTGGTAGGGTCAGAAGATCAAGAAACAAAAGCTGCATTGTTCAATAAAATATCAATTAATGTTACTGAAATAGGACGGAGAGTTGTTTAGATAGGAAAAAATAAAACCAGAGATTAAACTCGTCTCCTCCTATATAAGCGACATCATATGTATCGATTAGGAATCAAGCAATAAGAGATCAATTGTCTCCCTCCTTCCTCCCAGATCCATGGTGCACTCCCCAATACCTTATGCTGCATTGTCATGCCATCTTCATTGCAGAGTTGTTTGTTCCAATTACCGAATAAAATATATCCACCGATGCAACCAGAGCATGCTCTAGTTGCGGCTGCGCCACCAACATATTAACCTTCTTTAAAGTTTATCAAAGCAACTTATGCGAAATTGCTAACATTCTTCATCACAAAATGATTGTTCATCCAACAGGTAAAAGGAAAATATGAATCCTTAACGTTTGCAGCAACATATAGATTTTCTTTTACAAAAGTAGAAATAAATAGGAAAGCGCTAGGCTCTCATTATGTAATAACATTTTGCAGAACATAAATCAGTGAGATATGGTTGCTATTTATGCTAATTTGTCACCATCAGAAAAATTCAAGCATGAATATTAAAGCCTGCTAACAATTTCATGCATGCAAGAACCCAATTAGAAATAGGATAGGTTAAGCAAAATATCATATGATTTATAGTATCATGCACAGAGGCAGACACTGTTGATTCTTGCTTGTGAAGCAGTTCAAATGGACATAAACTGTAAAAGACATACAGTAATGTAGTTCATATCCATGCCACAATGTTTAATTGATGTGGTCCCTAACTTATAGGGAGTAGTTACGAACGTAGCAACATGAAGTAACAAGTTAATTAACATAATTTACCAACTATATCTGCTAGCATTCCTGAATACTGGTTCCTTCCTCCTAAAATTACCAGAATGTTAATTTGTCTGCAGAAAACTGACACTGCATGTTCCATTCTCTTTGACAGAAGTGTTCCCAAGTTGCTAAACATCTGCCATAGACATCATTGTGACCAAGTTGAGGAGAAAACTGACAACATTGCAGTTCATATGCACTTGCTACAGTACGTTGGGCTAAGCGATTGAAACTCTACCCTTAGCCTTGAGAAGCTCAGTCAAAGATTTGGGACCCTCGAAATCATTTGACACGAATCTCTGAGGCACACGAGCAACACAGTGGCTAAAACTTGACTTGGATACACAATTCTCTTCTTTTATCTGAGCTAGGGTTTTCGGCCTGGTAAAATCTGTCATAAGACGTTCAGAAGATTTAGCAGAAGTAGCATTGTTCTGTTTTCCTCTACGCTTCTTCTTCTGTCCCCTGAAGGTAGCACATACAACAGACTGAGGACACTGTTCAGTCAAGGAATCTTGCCTGCGATGAGTGGATCTTGATTCAATCTTTTGGAAATCACTCATGGGTTGAAAACCCCGATGCTTCTTAGTGTGACCCTTCCTTCCCTTGACACCTTTTTCTCTTCTCACGTCTTCTCTTTGATGGGTGTCTTGTCTCAGTATGCTGACGAGGAAAAACAACATCAGCTGAGCTGATGAAGTTTCTGGCATAGAACAATCTGTCGTCATACTTATCAGAAGTTGGCCTTACAAGATTTCCTCTATTGTGTGGTACATGTCCCAAGGTGGTCTCGGTATAATGGTCATGAACTCCTTCGAGATGACTAAGATGCAAATAAGCATGTTGATCATCAAACCCACAAAATTGTCCGTAGTACTGCGAGTCGTAATAATCCCGGTCATAAAAAATTGGATCTTCAGAGTCTCTTTTCTGTTCCGATTGTTGCTCAAGATTGTCAGAGAGCTCGTCATCCACGAGCACATCAAATCCAGAGGACGAATCACGACCTTCATCTTGCTCTGTATCCTCCATTGTTGAATTTCCAGAGCTCTGGTCTGAGTGAGTGGAACATATCATGTATTTGCCCATACCAATTGATGTTTCAGGTGCAATGGTAATACCACTATCAAATTCGGGATATCTTGACTCATGAACTTCTTCTGAGTCACATTTCTTCATGTGGTAATGTAACATCCCAAAATTTTGCAATGTTTAAAAATCACAAAAATTTAAAACTTTTATTTCTTATTAAAATAAAATCATCAATATCCTAGATGATCAAACAGAAAGGATTATATGACTTATTCAAATGTATTATGATATTAATTGAATCAAGTAAACTTTATTTCAAATTTAGGTGTTGAACTTTAAATAGATATCATCAATACTCATTTAATCATAATACCATATTTATAAAGTACCTTCAATTATTTTAGGTATGCCCATTTCAAAATGTTTCGTATATGTTATTAATTCAAAAACATTACATTTGGAATTCTTATAAACCCTAGGTCAATATTTCAAAGTCATAAAACTATTTAGAATATTTTCCTATTTCTAAATATAGATTTGACTCAAGTATATGATTTTGAAAATGAATTTGAAATTATTATTTTAAACATAGGTATGCCCACACCCCCCCACTCGCCCGAGGCCTAAAGCAGCGCCCGTTTCCCGCCTTCAAATCCCCGCGATCCCGTCCCCCGTCCCCCTTTCCCCTCTATCGCCGCCCCGATTAGTGCCTCCTGGCCGACGGATTTTGTCTCCGGTGTAGCCACCGCCGCCGCCGCATTTTCTTCAATCCCAGCGAGGTGAGAAGCAACCAGAGCTCGAGACCCCCTCCATCTCTTAGGCCCCGTCCTTCTTCCCCTCTGTGACCGCCCGCGTGAATGTATTTGCAGCCGTAGCCTCGACTTCTTTGGCGAACCGGAGGCCACCGGAGAACCGCACCTCCGACCACGCCGCCGTGCTTGTACGGGAAGAAATCGTCGGCGCCATCGCCACCATCTCCTTCCCCGCGCCGCGCAGCGCCTCCCCGTCACCTCCCTCGAGCCCGTGAGTCACCGGAGCGAGGAGAACCACCACGCCGGAGCCATCCGCCGCCGTCCCTGCCAACTCCGGCCAACCCCGCCGCCCAGTTTTGGTCAAACCTCCCAGAGCCGTCCGATCTGTCCAGTACGGTCACGATTAGAAGAAATCCACGAAGAGGTATCTCCTGATCTCATCCCTTAGATCCAGATCTGACGGCCACAACTAATCACTTAATTTTCTGGATTTATTCCGAATAGAAATCTAAATTGTAGTTTTACAGAAAAGCCCCTGATAATTCAAACCATCATATCTTTTAAACCACACATCCAAATTTGACAAACTTTATACCATTGGAAAGCCCTTGACACGTAGAATCTTTTGGTATTGTTCAATTTCAAATTTGACTATTTAAAGTTATTCAAATTTCAAATGGAAGATTCGAGTAAATTTGACCAAGGTTCAAATCCATAAGTCCAAAAATTTCAAATAAATAGTTTTGGGAAACTTAGGATCTGTCTAATAATGTTGCACTGTTAAAATTTATTTTAGCAATGTCATTTCCATTTAAAATCAGAAACCCTAATTGTATGTTTATAACATAGTTTAAATTGTATTAACCTTATTAAATTGTTTCTTTTACAAAAATAACACAAGTATTATCTTTGACCAGAGATAACAAAACTAAGCCTACTAAACCACTTTTGAAATATAAACTTGTAAATATATGTTTAAAAGCTATTGGATTTCAAGATTGTATTAGTTTAAATGTATTCAAGTTTCAAATGGTAGAATTGGGTAAATTTGACCTAAATATAAATTCATGGATCCTATAAATGCAAATAAAATATTTGTACAAACCTTTCAACTAGTATAACATGTTGCCACTATTAGAAATGATTTGTCTATTAAATATGGTTTTATAAATCAGATATACAACGTGCGTAATTTGGATATAACTTAAAGTCCACAAATAATTTTAATGTGAAATCGTTTGTAAAATGTCACTAAAATAAATATAGTCTTGGAGGAGCCAATACTAACCTTCATTAGATCCATATGATTTATAAACATGTGAAGTTGATTAAAATCTTGTGCCTTCCTTAAATCACGACCATAGTTTGAAAATGTTATTATTTCATTTTGATAAAAGCATGGTGCAAATATTTTGAACATGACCAAACATTACAATATTGAAATAATATTGATACCTATTCAAATTTGAAAAGTACAAGTTGAATTTAGACCATCCCCTGACCATGACCAGCAAACCCTAAGTCCTATCACATTAATTCGTTTTGTAAATTGAATTATGTGATAAGACCTGACAATAAAATAAATGAACTAAAACAACTATTAATGAACACATTATTGCGATGCTTGACATTTGTGTTATGTGTCTGTCGAATTGTTTGTTTATTGTATTATTTTTTCCTCGTATAGATTGAACGAAGTGAAACGTTCTTTGTTGAAAAGAGTGTGAGAAACGACAAACTATCAAAAGGCAAGTGACGCTCATAAACCACCTATTATTTTCACTATATGCATAGTAGTGTTTTTCTGTAGTATGCATGTTAGGAGTTGTGTGCAGTTACTTTAATATGCTATGCTCCTATGTAGTGTTTAGCTATCCCCCACCCTGAGCATAGAAGCAAGAACACTTAGTAGGATGCTTAGCCAAGCAATGAAAAATGTTTTGACTAGTTGGATAGTAAAAAAAAAATTAATGAAGCTAATTAATGAACTACCTGGGTGCTGGTTGGAGAACCATGGTGGGTGGCTACTCAGGGGGTCCATGTCTATGGTTCATGTCTATGGTAATTACCCTTGGTGGAAGCGCACAAATGTGGAAAGTCACCCAGGCTCAAAGAGATTGTAGGCGCACCTTGTTTAGAAGCTTCTAGTGCAACCACTTGTCAAATGGGCTCTGTCTTGACCATACATGTTGTGAGACCCCGATCCGTCGTGACCAGCAGATGTAGGGGGATGATAGGTTGGTTCGGGTCATGCGTTGAGACTCGGGGAATTACTTCGGAAAGGTCTTGTCTTGGTCTTCTCTTTTCTATTTCATAATTGGTTGACATGGACGGGGAAATATTGGGTCTTGTGGTGAAAGTGCACACCCTCTCGAGAGTTAAAAACTAAGTATACTTAGCCGTGTCCCCTGTTATGGACAATTGAGCAACTAGACAGGGCAGATGTTGAAGATCTCCTCATCCCAATTTCTATAATAAAATTTTGATGGGTGAACAAGGGCTTGGGAGAGCTCACCACTTTCTATCGGTGGTGCTCGTTGTGAGTAGTTTTCAAAGTTGTTCACCGTTCTCTATCGGTGGTACTCTTTGTTGTCAAAGGTGTTCACTATTGTCTATCAGTGGTACTCTTTGTCTAAGATGAAAAGTTGTTTATAAATGATAGGACAAAACTGGCTTTATGCAAATCAACCTCAAACTCCACCAAGCCAAATATGCATGTAGATATAGTCTTAGTAATTTTAGCTACAAAGTGTCACCTTGCCACCACAATTCAATTGTGCTGACCCAATATAGTTTGGGCTGCAACTCACCATTGCAGGACCCTCAGACGAGAAGTAAGGATTGATAGGGTCGCGAGTCTCCAACCAACATGTCTTGCCTGTGGCACATGATGAAGATGGAGCTCACTTATCCATTTGCTTTCCGCTGTGTGTTTATTTCGGTTTGAGCTAGCCATGAGCTATGCACCTTGTATAGAACCCTTTTATTTCTGGATCATCGTGTAATGAATATTGATGCAATGTTATGGTATTTCATCTTAAACTGTGTGTGCTAGCAAGTCGATCCAGGGACTAGCACTATACACAGGAGGTCGCTACCTTATAATAAGGAGAGCCTTTACAGGTAAGGGGTGTCTTGACAAGGATTTGCTTGAGCATTGTTCGATATCTCAACCAACTCATCTCCAGCAGAATTTTCAATGACTTCGGGATTGAATGCAGTAGCTTCAGAAGTGATTCATGTTAGATTGTTCTCCTGGTCGTACGAGCCCAACGGCTCCACGACCCCCTTAACTGCGCCCTGATCGGGGGCGCCCGTTCTATTATGGAGGGTGGGCCCCTGTCGCTGCGCTATATAAAGGGTTGAAGGGGTTACGGTGCAGAAAACAATAATTTTCTAGCGTACGAAACCCTAACTAGCCAGGATCTATCTATCTAGTACATGCGATAACGGTGGCGGAACGGGTTACATTACCTCCATGTAGACCGATAGCGGGGATTACGCTCCCGCACAAGCGTTGACGATGAAGTCGTACGTAGCCGACCTCGAGGTCGCGAAGAACTTGCCGCGATGTCGAAGTCGATGACGCCGGGGTGTTGACGATGATCTGCGTCGACGGGCGTCGGGCGGAAGAAGGCAGAGCGCCAGCACCGGGGCTGGTGCGCCGGCAGCAGAGGGGAGGGAGGCGCAGCGGCTGCAGGGGCGAGACGACGTCGCCCAGGCTACTCAAAAGGAGTTACCTCCGAGCACTCACAAACATACGGAGTTTAGCGACAACCCCCGGTCATTCAGATCCAGCTGAAATCGCAGGGGTAGATCTTATCTGGAATTCCGCAGAGCAACGGCGCTCTGCGGTATAGCTTAGGTGGAGAGAGGGGGCAAAACGGGCGGAGAAACAGCTCGGCCGGCCTGCATACAATTAATTGTATTTTCCTATGAATTAAATCAATTAATATGCCTTGGTATATAAAGGGGGAAGGGGGTGTGCAAACCCCTTGGCTCCCCCATGTGGGACTAAAGGAGGAGAGTGGAGGGGGGGTTCGGTCGAACCCCCCTTGGGCTTCTCCTACTCCTAGTCCAACTCGGACTAGGAGGCCCAAGCCTCCCTTCCTTGTGGGGTGCGGCTCCCCCCTCTTGGGCCCTCTTAGGGCCCATGTAGGTGGGAGCCCCCCTTTTTCCCTTTATTTAATTAATATTAAATTAATATAAAATTCCCATTAATTCACAATTAATATATTTATATATAATTCAATATCCCATGACTCCGAAACTATTTCGGAACCACCCGAACAACTTTCGGACATTCCCGGAACCATTCCATACCTCCCCGGAACTCCTTCCGGACCACCGGAACTCTTTCCGGATCATTTCTCTCTCTCCAACAAAATCCTATAATATTCCAGAACCTATCTCCTAGCGTCGCTAAGAACTAAGTTTGTTACGCTACGGTTCGAGAACACTCTAGACATGGTCGAGACACTCCGCTCACCAATGACCGTCAGGGATACCTGGAAGTATATGACGACCCCTGTGCATTCCACGAATATCGTCGTTGAACTATAAATATGACATTCATTCCCTTTGTCTCTGCGATACTACCTTGTCCGAGATATGATCGTAGACACACCGATGTCTTTGTTGTATCTCGTTACCGACTAAGGTTATTAACTCGTCTGCGATATTACATCTCCATGATCTAGTCATAAGCTGCGCAACTATATAGATGCAATATCACCGAGTGGGCCCAGAGTATCTTTCCATTACAAGAATGAACAAATCCCGCTCTTGATCCTTACGTCTTGATGCTCTTTCGGAATACCCAAGATGGACACCGTTATTTTCATGCTATATAAGACACAACGTTTGATGCTCTCAAAGCATCCCTACGAAGCATTAATAAGTACGGTCTCACGGTTTAAGGAATAAGCTATCATATTCTTATCTATTGCAAATGACAAACATCATAATACGATCTTATTATAATATTTTGCGTATGTCCATCACCTTATTCAACTAACAAGATGACCCCATTGTCAACCGACGTCATTGTCCTTGATCGGGAATCTCAATCAACTGTTGCCCAATGGACTAGCTCATATAGAGGCTTGCTAGGGACCTGGTTGTCTATGTATCACACGTGTATTAATAATTCCGATTAATACAGTTATAGCATAATACACAAACCTATCATAAACTTATGAGATAATGCAATAAATACTACTTATTTATTTGCCTCTAGGGCATATCTCCTTCAAGGGTGGGGGGCCGGCCTGCACAGATCACGAGGTTGAACGTGCGCCGCCACCCCCACCAATAGCCCCTACCGATCTAGGGTTAGCGCGAGCCGACGGGAAGCACCACCGCCACCTCCGCCACTCCGTCACCGTCTTCATCGACAACCATGGCTTCCGACTCGAGCTCGTCGAGCCAGAGCCAAGGTATGCCCTCGAACCCTCCCTCTCCCTCTCTGTTTCTCCAAGGCAATGACATGAACTCGATGCAATAGATGTTACTACCGAATAGGATCTACTCCTAACAGTTAATAGGATCTAACATTGGTATCAGAGCATTTTGATCCTAATTTTTCGTTTCGGTAGTAGTTGAAAAAGCAAAGCAAAGTTGTCACCGGATGCCCTCGGGCTCACCGGCAAAGTTGTCGCCGTTCTCGGCCGCGCCAGTTCCTCTCGATCCAAGTCCGCATCGGCATGCCGAGGGACTGGACGAAGAACACAACCTCCTCAGAGGAAAAGAAAAGAGAGAGAAGGGGGCGGCCTAGAGCGCGGCCTAGGGCTGCGCGGCCGGTCCTTGCCGTCGCCGGCGCACCGCCGGCCACGGACCTCCGCCGCCGCTTTTTTCTCGATCAAGAGAGAGGGAGAGGTGCGGGAGAGAGACGGTCGGGTGCGGGAAAGAGACGGTCGGGTGCGGGAAAGAGAGAGAGTAGCGCTAGGGTTTGGAGGTCGACCGGTTCGGTCGTTTTTTACCCAGCGATTTCAACGCGCGACCGTCGGATTTCATCGGATGGTCAGGGTTCGAACCCTAATTCGCGACGCGGGCCTTGTGCCGTATTGCGCTTTTTTCACGGGCCGATCGAGCGGCTGACCGCCCGCGCGTGGGGTAGAGAAGGTGGCGAGCCGAGCGATGGAAGGTTTTCTTCCGCCCAGCCGGCCGTGGGCCGATTTCCCTAAGTGTTTTTTCTGACAGTTTTTTTTTATTTTTACAGAAGCAGAGTTTATTGTTTTTTGTTCAGTTTTTTGAGCAAATTTCATCCAGTTTTTTGTATTCAAATTATTCCAACGAAAGTTTGTCTAGAAAATATAAAAGTGTACAGAAATGCTTCTGAAAAGTATAAATTTATAATATTTATTCAAAGTTTTGGCTGCAAATAGTTAAAAGTATTGATTAAAAGAAATAAATTGATCTTTAATTCTTTAAAGATGTAATAAATTGAAATTAAAGATGATTATGATTCTGTTATTATATGACCAACGCTGTTAATAGCATTATCATGATTCATATATAGTATGTTAATTGGTGCATTTATTTCTTTATTGCCCAACAGTGATATAGTTTTAATTGCACAACAGTTGTATGCTTTAATTTATACCAACGTTGGATTAAATGTATGCAATTGTTTTTGTTATCTCACATCCTTATGGTTTCAGGAAGTTTTCACCTGATGAGCTGCTTGAAGGATGTTCCTACGCTCAGAGGTGACAACTACTCTGAGTGGTGGAAGAAAGTCGAACTAGCTTTTGTCTGCGCCGAAGTCGATTGGGTTGTGAATTCTCCACAGCCAGTCAGGCCAGCAGAGCCAGCAAGAGAGACAACTGATGATGAATCTGCTTGGCAGAAAAATTTGCTGGACCATGGTCCAGTAGAGATGTCATACACCCTACAGAATCAAAAGTGGGTGAACACCAATAAGAAATGTATGGCATTCATAAAGAACACAGTTGAGAACGCTATTGTGGGCTCAATTGCAGAGTGTGCCTCTGTAGGAGAGTATCTACAAAAGATAAAGAGCCAATTTACTGGTTCTTCAAAGACTTATGCTTCCCAGCTGCTAAAACAGTTGGTTACAGAAAAGTATCTTGGAGGTGCACATGGCATAAGAGAGCATATTCTCCGAATGAGCAACATGGCGGCTAAGCTAAAGTCCATGGAGGCTGATCTAGAGCTCAAGCCTGCCCTGATAGTTCATTTGGTGATGGCTTCATTGCCACCACAGTTTGACAACTTCGTTGTTAATTACAATGTGTCACCTGAAAAGTGGGACATTGAAAAGACCATCGCCATGTTGTCTCAAGAAGAGGAAAGGCTGAAGTCCCAGAATGGGGGCTCCTTAAACTACGTGAAGGACAACCAGGACAGGAGTTACAATGGTTCTCCTTCAAAGCCGTATGGCAAAGGTCCTCATCAGTATAAGCCATATGGCAAAGGGCATCAGAAGTATGAGAACTAGCTTCCAGTGGACAAAGACACATGCCTCCACTGCAAGAAGAAAGGGCACTACAAGAAAGACTGCCCTGATTGGCTCAAGAGCATAATGGCAAAGAAAGGTATTGATACAGTTTCTTTTGTAAATGAATCCCTGTATACACAGTTTTCAAAATCTACTTGGTGGATTGACTCAGGTGCAACTGTTCATGTTGCAAATTCTTTACAGGGATTCCATTCGACAAGGACTTTGCAAAGAAGCGAAAGACACATTGAGGTCGCGAATGGAGTTCAAGCAAAAGTTGAGGCTGTTGGCGACGTCTCCTTGGAGCTAGCTGATGGTTTTAATATTATGCTTAGAGATGTGTTATTTGTTCCTTCCATTCACAGAAATTTAATAAGTGTATCATGTTTGGATAAAGACAATTTTGAATGTTATTTTGGTCATGGCAAGTGTGCCATATGGTTTAAAGATGCTTGTGTGGGTATTGCTTTACTTCATGATAAGCTTTATTTGTTATCAAAGTGCATTCTGTGTGCAATCTGAATGAACAAATTCCCTTGTCGAACAAAGAACAAAAGAAAAGAAAGCGAACTCATGACTCATCGAAGTTATGGCACTGTCGATTAGGCCATATTTCGAGGGGAAGAATAGAAAGCCTCGTTAAAAATGATATTCTTCCTCCGTTAGAGTTCTCAGATATCGAACAATGCATAGATTGCATAAAAGGAAAATACGTAAAGAAAATTAAAAAGGGTGCAAACCGAAGCACAACGACACTAGAAATTATTCACACCGATATATGTGGACCATTTCCGGTGAAAAGTGTGGATGGCTATGACTCGTTCATAACATTCACAGATGATTATTCCCGATATGGTTATATTTATCCAATTAAAGAAAGATCTGAGGCATTGGATAAATTTAAGATATTCAAAGCTGAAGTAGAAAATCAGCATGATAAAAGAATTAAAATAGTCAGGTCCGACCGTGGGGGGGAGTACTACAGTCGGCACACTCCATATGGTCAAGTACCTGGACCTTTTGCAAGGTTCTTACAGGAAAATGGAATAGTCGCCTCGTATTCTATGCCGGGCGAACCGCAACAAAATGAAGTAGCTGAAAGGCGTAACCGTACTCTTATGGATATGGTGCGCAGTATGATGAGTTATTCCACACTGCCATTGGGATGGAGGCGTTAAAAACCGCCATTCACATTCTCAACAGAGTACCAAGTAAATCGGTGCCCAAAACACCGTACGAGTTGTGGACAGGGAGAGTTCCTTTTCTAAGCCACTTGAAAGTCTGGGGGAGCCCAGCTGAGGCAAAAGTTTTTAATCCACATATTGCAAAGTTAGACCCCAAAACAGTGACTTGTCATTTCATTGGCTATCCTGATAGATCCAAAAGTTATCGTTTCTACTGTTCAGACAGACACACAAAGTTTGTAGAAACGAGACACGCGGTCTTCTTAGAAGACGAAATGATGAGGGGGGGCATGGTAGGCCGGGAAATTGATCTTGAGGAGAAGAGGGTGTGTGCACCTTTCCCGATGATCCATGAGCCATTTTTCGCCCTACCTGTTGTACCTGCACCGACAATCCCAGAGGTTGTGATGCAAGCACCTGTTGTAACTCCACCCGTGACTTCAAAGCGGCAAGATTCGGAACCTGACCGTCAGGAGCCGACTCAACCCGTTGTTGAGCATGAAAGGGAGCGGCGACAGCCACAAATAGAAGAAGAGTCGCAAATTGAGACACATAATGTGCCAGAGAATGAGAATCTTAGAAGGTCTACAAGAGCTAGGAAATCAGCTATCTCTAGTGATTATAAAGTTTATAACACAGAAACAGTTCATGTGGAAGGAGATCCCACTTCATATGAAGAAGCCATGCGTAGCGTTCACTCTTCGAAATGGCTGGAGGCCATGGAAGATGAGAAGAAATCAATGAGTTCTAACAATGTTTGGGACTTAGAGGAAAGTCCTAAAGGAGCCAAAACAGTAGGCTGCAAATGGGTCTACAAAATAAAGTATGACTCCAATGGGAAGGCAGAAAAGTATAAAGCAAGACTTGTGGCAAAAGGCTTTACGCAAAGAGAAGGAGTAGACTACAATGAGACTTTTTCTCCGGTCTCATGCAAGGATTCCTTCAGAATCATCATGGCACTAGTTGCTCATTTTAATTTAGAGTTACATCAAATGGATGTAAAGACGGCATTTCTAAATGGAGATTTAGAAGAGAATGTTTACATGAAACAACCGAAGTGTTTTTTCATGGAGGGGAAGGAACATATGGGATGCCGCCTAAAGAAATCCATTTATGGGTTAAAACAAGCCTCTAGACAGTGGTATTTAAAGTTTAACAATACAACTAAAAGTTTTGGATTTAAAGAGAATGTTGAGGACAACTGCATTTATGCAAAGTTTAAAAGTGGGAAATATATTTCCTAATTCTGTATGTGGATGATATTCTGCTTGCGAGCAATGATGTCAGTCTACTACTAGAAACAAAGAAATTCTTGTCCTCGAATTTTGATATGAAAGATCTTGGTGAAGCTTCTTATGTTTTGGGGATAGAAATTCACCGGGATAGAAATAATGGAGTGCTAGGACTATCACAAAAGGCATATTTAGAAAAGGTTCTAAAGAAGTATAATATGCACAAAAGTAGTACTTCACCTGCTCCTATAGTCAAGGGCGACAGTTTTGGGAAATTTCAATGTCCCAAGAACCAATATGAGATCGATCGAATGAAAGCAGTACCATATGCTTCGGCTGTTGGAAGTTACAGTATGCACAAGTGTGCACTCGCCTTGACTTAGCTTTTATCACCGGGGTACTCGATAGATATCAAGAAAATCCAGGCCAAGAGCACTGGAATATGGTCAAGAAAGCTTTGCGTTATGTGCAAGGCGCAAAAGACCTCATGCTAACATATAGAAGATCTGATTCCCTAGAAATAAGAGGGTATTCAGACGCAGATTTTGCGGGAGATAAAGATGATAGAAAGTCCACGTCAGGATACGTGTTCACTCTCGCAGGAGGGGCTATTTCGTGGAAAAGCTCCAAACAGTCATTAGTTGCATCGTCCACGATGTATGCAGAGTTTATAGCATGTTATGAGTCCACGGGGCATGCAGTATGGTTAAAGAAATTTATACCCGAGTTGAAAGTGGTAGATTGTATTGACAAACCACTAAAGATGTACTGTGACAACCAGCCCGCGGTATTCTATGCTCACAACAACAAGTCGAGTAATGCTACAAAGGCAATAGATATAAAGTATTATGTTGTGAAAGATAAAATCCAGGATCAAACTATAAGTCTCGAGCATATAAAGACAAAAGATATGCTTGCGGATCCGCTAACGAAAGGCTTACCACCCAGTGTGTTCCAGGAACACACAGCCGGCATGGGTTTAATGGAAAGCCTATGATTTCTGGATTACAGAGGCCCAAAAGTAACAGGATTTGTTTCAACACAGAAAAGTATATAGTGGCTGTCTGATTCTATCGGCAATTGAGCTGTGACGATGAAACATGCTCTATCTACTAATCCGTGATGAAGCGAGTAAAGTAAAAGGTAAAAGTAAAAGTTGAGATCAAGGGGGAGAATGTTAGATTGATCTCCTGGTCGTACGAGCCCAACGGCTCCACGACCCCCTTAACTGCGCCCTGCTCGGGGGCGCCCGTTCTGTTATGGACGGTGGCCCCCTGTCGCTGCGCTATATAAAGGGTGGGGGGCCGGCCTGCACAGATCACGAGGTTGAACGTGCGCCGCCACCCCCACCAACAGCCCCTACCGATCTAGGGTTAGCGTGAGCCGACGGGAAGCACCACCGCCACCTCCGCCACTCCGTCACCGTCTTCATCGACAACCATGGCTTCCGACTCGAGCTCGTCGAGCCAGAGCCAAGGTATGCCCTCGAACCCTCCCTCTCCCTCTCTGTTTCTCCAAGGCAATGACATGAACTCGATGCAATAGATGTTACTACCGAATAGGATCTACTCCTAACAGTTAATAGGATCTAACAATTCCCACATCACTATTAGGAGTTTGCTCGTGTAGGAAAGGACAATTGTCAGCTTTTGTACAGGATGAGCTGTAGTAGAAAAACCAAGGACTGGTTGCCTTGAAAGAAGTAGAACCATATGATGAGGTTAGGACTGACAAGGACTTGGTTCTGTTGAAATTTTCCATTGGCTGCAACAGGACAGGAGAAGCTAACATGTACCACCAAAATGATGCCATCCAAAGTAATATAGCTAAGAAAATTGATAGGAGACTAAGCTTCAGGGAGGTGTGGTTGTGCACCCTGCACCCCCTTCATCCATGGCCAAGTCCCATTTGGCTTAGATTAAATTGATACCTAGTCCTTCCTATGCATCTAGCATCTACGAAAAAAAAGGTATAACAAATCATTCGAGTCAAGTAAAAGAGCATAAAGATGTAAAGCATGAACTTGCTTCAGTCCATAAACTCAGGAATTGTTGAACAAAGCTAGCACTATGAGGGTAAATCACTGAAATTGCAAACCCTGATATCGTATTTTTAAATTTGATACATGATCATAGACAAAGACAAATTGCTTCATGTCAGCCTGTCACAAATTCAGAATGTCAACAACACTTTCTCCACAAAATTGTTGCTAACTCTTGCCAACAGTACGTGGGCTTGGTGCGCATGGTGGATTTAAAGAATCAGGGCCAAGAATAAGCTGAAGGGTGTTTGTAATTTTCTATAGAAAATGCTCACAGGGAGTCTGATCTATCAGCAAAAACAGATCCACTGTGATGATGACATCTTAGGCATGCAACCCTTCATCCACAAATTGCAGCACCACCCAGTTAGCTTAGCACAAGCGTAACAATGACGCCCATCACTAACTACCAAAGCAACGTCCTAGGCATGCAAGCAAGCACGGACATACGAACGTTTTATTCACGAGCACAGACACATATATCAACAAAAATGTGGCATTGAACAATTGAACTCAGTGCGAGCGGAAGTACGAATCACGCACAGGGTGGCGAAATGTGCAGCTTGGGTTGACGCAGTTGCCGTGGAACCAGTACCAGCAATTCCTGGGGTTGAACCTTGCCCCCTCGCAGTGGCGGTACTCGCACTTGGACCCCTGCGACCGAAACCCCACACGAACTCCGATCAGTAAATCGATCGACGGATGCTCCATGTATCACCATTCGCCCGGCGAAAAGACGGGGAAGCCCATCGAATCGACGGATTTGTGCTAGGGTTTTGCGCCGTACGGTACGGTACCTTGGCGCAGCTGACGCGGGAGACGAGGAAGAAGACGCAGTCCGTGTTGCTCCTCCTCCACCGTGGGTCCTCCCCCTCCTCCGCCGCCGCGGCCACCATCGCTCCCCCTACTCCCTGACCCTCCCCTGCTGCGTCGTCAGTGGTGGAGGAGGTGCCCGCGGTGGCGGCGTGGGAAATGGGAGGCCGCGGGGGACGCGACGATTCGGGAGCAAGGGGAAATGTTTTGAACTTTTTGGTGCGTTGGGTCCAGGAACGAATCAATTTCTTTTGGGCAAATATGCATTTGAGCCCCTCTAAGTTTAGTATTTACAATAAAAATAATTTCAACTTTTTTTCAGATACCCCACCCATTAATCATGTATTACGTCTTTTTTGTTAGTGGAAGTGAAATTTCGTAGTATGTATCTAGACTCAAGTGTGTAGATTCAGTCCGACATAGTCCATAATGAAATATCGACACATCTTACATTAAGAAACGAAATGAAGGAAGTACTACTTACCCAACACATCTGTGATCAAAATGTATCATTTCATTTCAGCGAGTATACACAAAGCAAGGAGAAAGAGTGTTTCTCAAAGAAAAAATCACGAGAGGAATACAATATATCTTAGCCAAATTAAATGAAGTTAATGGACTTCTGAGGACATCATTAAATACTACTTTTTTTTCAACGGGGGAAGCCCCCACGGTGATTTTTTTTCAAATAATAAGAACTCAAATTCGCATCCATGGGGACTTGAACCTGAGTGGCTGAGTTGTACATCCACTCACGAGAGATTTACTTTGATGAGTAATTTAATGGAGGGAAAGAAGCCCTATCTTTGAGTTGGATGACTCCTTTAGTGACATCAATAAGCAATTCGTGTAGATGATCCTAGAGATTGGAGTCGACGAGACCGGTCTCTGAAAAGGATGATAGGACGAAAGGCTTTCAGTACCGATGATATGACTATTGAGGCATGCAAATGCCTTGGAAGCATGGCAAGACTATGGCTAACTAAGCTACCCAATCATGTTTTTCCATCAAACAAGCTGGTTAAAGAGTTGAAGGAAAAAATTGTGTATGTCTTTAAGAATAAAGCAGATATTAAAATTTTGTACTAATTACCAAAAAATATGCTTATGAGTCCTACTATAAAGTTTTGGGAGAGAGTGATTAAGCATTACTTCCGTAGAGTGATGAATATAACAAAAGAACAATTTGGTTTTATGCCTGAGAGAGCTCGACTGCACCGGCGATTTTCCTAGTACACAACTTACGGAAAAAATATGTGGTTTTCATCTATGACAAAGTACAGAGGACCATCATGATGGACGTTTGAGAAACATAAAGTCCTTATCCGTAAGTGTTTGCACAGGTGGTAGTGAGATTGGTACATTTCTAATTCGTTAGGACCATATCAAGGGTCAGCTTGGGGTTCTTACATTAGCAATGCACGAGTCACAAAGGATACAATATGCTCTTTGACGAATGTAGGTACAATGTGCACTAACAAGAAATGGGAGCTTTGGAGGAAGACTTTGAAAGCTAATGCTTTTAGACTTGGCAGAACCAATGACAAGTATACGAGGTACAACTTTAGTGATGTTGGGTGCGAGGAGGGAGATGTTAATCTAGAAGGACTAAACGAACAAAGATATGAGTAGCACCTTTCAGTACTTTGGGATTAATGCTACAAATTAACCAATGGTTTTATGTTGTTAGACACTCAACCGAATATGGTGGATGAAGTGGCAACAAGCATCTTACATCCTCCGCGATAAGAAGCTCCCACCCGAAGAGGTTTTGTTCAGTCTCCAGCAACCTTCCTCTGCTTAGAGAAGATAAGGTCTGTTTGATTGGGGTACATTTATGTCAGTTTACCCAACTACGCACAATGCAGGACATGCAAATATCCAAATAACTGCTGACCGATCGCAGAAAGCAGTATTTGAGTTCGATTATTTCAGGCCCATTCGATCCACGCAGGGAATCCACGCGGTTACACAATGTGACTGGATGGCAAAGAACAATGCTGCCAATCCGTATGTGGTACGTGCTATCCGTCTATCTGTCAGAGAGGAACTCACTCGTTAACATTCACAGAAAAAAGGGACCAGAAACCTCGATGAAATAACAAACTCCCCCACCAAAAATGGCAAATATCTCAGAGGTCGTCTAGTTTCATTTTTCATCTAACAAGATGGAGGTACACGCTGTTAGTGATGACAACTCTTCCTGCGACGCATGTCCAAAGCCTTGCCATCTTATCCTCCCCAGACGATCAACCAGGTATATGTACCTGCAGGACCGGAGTTGAACTACCTTAGTCATAACCAGAACCTCTGCTTCTAGTTTACTGAATGATTTAAGGGGTGGTAGAAGTGAGAAACTTACCCAGTAAGAAGGTTCACAATCTGAAGCTGCTTCCTGAAGTCATAGTTGTCTCCAAAGGCATAGGCAGCGAGTCTTTGAGGATTGTTCGATTTGCTAGTCACCTTGAGAAATGCACGCCTCACGGGACTTGATGACAACAGCCATGAATCAATAAATGATACCTGAAACATAATGTTTTCTTCAGCTAGCAGCATGGCATGATGCAAGGCATTTTTCTTCAGTGCTCTTAAGTTAATTATAGCCAACAGATTAGACCAACACATGCTTATGACAAGAGTCTTCTAGCAGACACTGTAATGCAGTAACGCAAAATGATTCTCCAGGTAATATAGATCAAATAACAAGAAAGGCAGTAACGCAAAACAAGTCATGTGCATTATAAACTATAGATCATACTTTCTCACACAATGACGAATGCACGAGTGAGCGCGCACACACACACACACAAAAGAGAACAAATTTGCCATTCAAGACAATTCCATATAAAATGGAGGATAATTTCTCTCAATCCACAAAGTGTTAATTAACCATTTTGGCTCAAGATAAAGAACAACTGAAGCATCATATAGCGTCGAAATAAAATTGGTCAGTATAAATTTGCATGGTTTTACATCACAAAGATACTTTGGACTGTACAACAAACTGAGAATAATTATGAAAGAATACCTCATATGCTTGAACTTTTCCAGCAGCACCAAATGCATTGGCAAAAGGTAGACTCCACGACTCTACCATTTTCTGTTGAAGAAAAATCATATTAAGTTAGCTACTGAGCCACCCATTGGACATCTCACATATTCACTTCAGAAACATATATCGATATTGGTAACGGTAAAAAGAGCATGAAACAAGAGCTCAATATGCCAAGTAGGCAAGTATGACTTCTAGATGAGTAGGTTACACTGGATCCTAGATGGATTCGTTTTAAAGTCCTGCAACTAGCTGTTTGGGGAGATCAAACGGAAGAAGTTGCAGTTGGGTGTCATGCATTTGCCGATAATTTAACTAGGAGCAACTGACTGTTGTTGTCTGCCCTTTGGGATCTTGACAAGATTATTTTGTAACAACGGACACATGTAACAGAGTTAATGAGAGAGGCCACACATTTTTGTGGCTTCGTGTCGTTGGCACACCTATTATTCATACATGAGAGGATGCAGGATGAGGACACATGCCTTTTGAAATATTTCATGAATGAGCTGAATGTTGTTATTTCCTTACAGCATTAGACTCAGACAGTTATTTCAGTAGATATAAATTATTAGTTAGTGACCATAAATATATAATGACCAGCAATTACCAGTTTACCAAACTGGAACAAATATAGGGCATGTAAGATGAAAGAACGGTGTTTTGTAGAACGAGCTACATGTAGCCCGTTTTTTAAATTTTTTTTTTCAAAAATGACACTTTAAAGTTTCATAAAACTCTGAAAATAATTCTAGATGTAGATAACGATGACTTCTACCACTGTGCAAAATCTAAATGCAAAATATTTTGTATTTTGGGCCATGTAAAATGACTAACTTCCAATCTGAGGTGGTGAACAGGCAGATTTCGAAAAAAAAATCAGATCTGGCAGGATATGTCATTTTTCGTATAGGCCCGATACAAAGGGACTTTTCAATTTGTGCCTTTTCAAATAGAAGGAAAAACTAGCAGGTACAAACGTATCTGAAGTGCATGGATGGATGGTACCATTTAAAAATATTTTGTAATTTGGGCCATTGAACCTTGTGCGCATTAATACACAAACAAAGCACAAGCAACATGACCGTAGAAAAGCAACAAGCGTCTCACCGGCACACACCATTTCAGCCTGTTCTAGTTTAGTGATCCAAGTTGGTCTGGCAAAGACAAACCAAACCGAGTTACGCCCCTTTATGGACGAGCTTAAGACTGGCTTGGCTCAAGAAATGCTAGAGGCCGAAGTGAACTATAGGCTGAGCTCAAACATTTTGAGGGTACCTGTATGTCACATATGGGCTAATCTACCACTGAACTTGTGAAACCATAAGCATCCACAAGTAACAGCACTCAATCAGTTATTGTCCACATACAGCGCTGGACATAAAACATCTAACAACATGTCTCTTTTAATTTGCATCTGGTAAGGGAAAACATGCAAGTTATGCACTTTTCATGCTCAATGGCCATCATCTAACAACATTTCATTTTTAATTTGCCTCTGGCAAGTGAAAATATGAAGTCATGCACTTGTCATGCTAAATGGTCATAAATTGTTCTTCCTTTTCTCAAAAAAAAAAGATGCTTGACTGCAACTCAAAGACATGTGCCAAATTTGAAGTCATTGAGATCTGATAATCAAAAGTGTGAAATAGTACCATTTAATAAAAAAGTGTGAAATAGATGAGGCAGTGAAATAACACTATTTTCAAAACATGACTATGGCTACGTTGTTTTATAACTTCTATAAGGAAACTGTTTTTATTAAAGTTGGAAGCACCATCTAGTCATACATACTTTTACCGAATGTAAGTATGGAATATGTATAAGTACACCAATCACGAAATGTACTGCAGCTATTAATACCTGTGAGTTTGCACGAAAGGAAAGGCACACCAGTGATGCATGAGGAACCACCGTACCAGCAGCCTCAGGGGTACTATCTCCCGGAGGAGACGCCACAAGCGGTAGCCGCAATACACCGCCAACAGTGGACTCCACAGCAAGATCAGGGAACTTCACAGCATCGTCCTCTGGTATGATGACCTTATTCGCCACCGCAATCTACACCATTTTTTAATTACGATTACTACGTGAAGACCCAGGTCACCGATCATCCAACCTTATCAGCAGTTAATAGTCAACTAGCACCCTCAGTACGCATAGCAGAAATATACCTTGCCGTCGTTCTTACGGATCTCGGAAATGTCGTCGAAGTACCCTCTTCTCATCTCTTCAGTACTGCGCTAGATCAATCGACCAGAGGTTCAGAAGAAAACCATCACACACACAATGCACCCACCACAGTACAGCAGTAACCAGTAGGACTGATATGATAGGGGGAGGAGAGCCTTACAGCCTAGCCCTGGCCTTGGCCTTCGCCTCGGCAGCCTCCTTGTCCCCAGTCTGATCAGCCATGCGAGAAAACCATTGTGATGAAACGCCCAAATGGATTGCAGTTGCGGAGAGGAGCGGGGCGGACCTTGAAGAAATCCAGGAAGCCGCGGGTGAACACCGCGGTCGAGGATGGAGCGCCACCGCGCATGCTATTGCCGACAGCGCCAGTGCCGGAGAGCCGGAGAAGCGGCCCCGCCTTTCGCGCCGCCCTCAGCATCATCGCCGCCGCCGCCGATCTAAGCCGGTGAGGGCTAGTGTTCTCGAAACAGAAACCAACGGGCCTAGGAAACGACTTCACTTTGATACGTAAACGCAGCAGGAAGACGTAAACATATTTTCCGTGAACGGTGCTGCTCAGACGTAATACCACGCCAATGGAAACCGCGCAGTCCCAAAGGCCAAAACCAGCGGCGCCGAACAGAGGAAGCAAAACCCCCTTCCCCTCCGGCGCCGAACTCGACTCGATTCGATTCTTCTCCCACCCCGATCATGGCGGCCTCCTCCTCATCCTCGTCGCAATTCGAGTAAGTCTCCCCCCCCCCCCCCCCCCCCCCTCCCCCCCGATTCCCATTCCCTCAGTCGCTGGCTCACCTGCGCACTGACCGATCTAATGTATCCGTATCGTCTCGGAGCAGCGATACGTTGGCGAGGCGCCCGCCGCCGCCGCAGAGGAAGCCGCCGTTGCTGATGCTGCTGCCGCTCATCTACGCCCCCGTTCTTCCCCTCAGTACGCGTTCCCTCGGTTGTTCCCGTGCCGTGATTCTTTTGTTCAGATCGTGTTGCTGACTAGGGTTGTTGTTTGGTCCGTGTGGGGGGGAACAGTCAGGATCGGGATGCGGCACAACCCGGTGTGGAGGGACCGCCTCTTCTACGGCGTCCTCGCCGGCGCGTTCGTCCATGGCACCTACCTCATGTACGTCCTCTGTCCGGATGTTATTTGCTTGTGGTAGCTGTGAATGATTGTTCTCTTGCTGGTTTTATTTTGCTGGTCGATATGTATTCTGACAACAGGATGTGTCCATGCCTAGTCGATGTCAGTGAGAGGAACTGTAGTTCGTAAGAATGTGCCGTAGATTGGAAGCAATTAGAACGTTCAGCAGCGTGTAACATGCGCTTATGATAACTATACAGTTTGTTAATATCTATGTCTTGATATAGAAAATGCTGTAAACCTCAAAAAAATATAGAAAATGCTGTGTGCATCTGCATTTGTCTGTTTGGTATTTCCTAAGAAACTGCATCATTCACACTGTATATATATACATAGTACTCCCTCTGCCCCATTTTACTTGACGCAGACAGAGAGCTAATCTAGTGCCAATATTCCATACAACTAACGACAACTAAAACAGAACAGAGGTAGTATAACTGAAAGGGATATGATTGGAGGTGTTTGGCAACCAACAATGACTGATTAAGTATAATGCATATGAAGCATAAGTTATGCAATGAACATGAACTTGGTAATCTTCTCTGATTCTAATTTTCTATGATCAGAATTGTCTTTTTTTGTTTTTTTTCTAAGTGTTTTCCGTGAGTGATGTTATCCTTACATTCATGACTGAATACTATGCCCACCTTAGGTAATTGTGGTACCAGAACTCTCGTTACACTTCAAGCAAGTGTTATGCTTAGCTCACGTGATTGCATTAAAGCTAGTCATGTATATGTACAGAGTGTCAGAACTTAGTGTTGCAGTGTGTTCAGCAAAGAGCTATGTCCACATGTGGCATGTTAGACATGGGTGAATCAACCGAAATTCAAATTCCCATCCCTGTCATAATTATTTACTTGAGAGGCAAGTGAATATCTTAAAATATGAGTTATCTTACTTAGTGGCGCAGCTTGAGCTATTGGGCTTGGAGAGGTAGAACAACCATAGATTGGGCTAACTTCTTCTAATCCACCCTCTTGTGTTATGTAATGATCCCAATATAGTTACATGCTCTCATTTGGTATCAGAGTCTTTGTTATACTGTACATATGGTAGGAAAGAGTTTTGCTCTAAGCGACGATGATGGTCATGGTTCTTGAAAAATGATGTTGATCGGGTATTTATTTTTTCTTCTTTGAAAATGGCATCCCTGGCCTTCTTTTGGGTTCTTGCTTCTGCAAACTGGTTACAGTGATTCTGCTAGTAGTTATCTCCATGTAATGGATCATTTGATCATGCACGAATCCAGTTCTTGATTTTTGCTAGTGCTTTTATTTCTGAACCTGTACTGTTTTCCAAAGTTCACAGCTGTAGTTTCTTCACCAGGATAAGCTTATGTGGTTATCATTGATGTTCTTTCAGATCGGAACTGTATGACTCTGAGAGCAAGTGAATCATATCCCTCCAAAGGTCCAGCTATGAATATTTTTCGGCAGCAAATTTTGATTGGATCGCATATCAACAATTGAGGATGGATGACTGGTTTTCGTATTAGCCAGTTTGTTCACTACCTGTTTGTTTTAATCATATTCAAGGATTGTGTTTGCTACAATTATAGAATTTTGAGCACGGAAAATAATTCTGACTGCGAGAGCATCCAGCAATAGTTGTATATTCTTCAGTCCAAGTATGTTGCAATTATATATATTCCCCCTTTTGCCCTGTCAGTTTCTGAAATATTTTGCGTAGCCATTCATATTTCTCTTGAAGAAAGTAGAGAAGCAAAATATGGAGTACATTTGTAATATTTTGAAAGGAAATGCCTTGAAGACCAATTGACTACATTACAACGTGTTTAGCTTTAGTCAGTATTCCTGCTTTTCATGCTCGTGTCCGGGTGCATTTTCATTTTGAAAGATGTATGTGATGTTATCATTCGGTCTAGTCTAATAGTACGTTGTAGCTGCTCATTGGATCTTGATGATTTCAAATTATTCTGTGCCAAAGGCAAAACTTACACGCCGTTAAGTACCCTGTCCTATTGAAACCAGTAGGTAACAGCTATAAGGTTCGTGTTTTGCTTTGTTCTCCCTCTGTTCAAATTAGATGACTTTCATTTATACAAAAGTGGATGTATTCAGATTGGCCGTGTCACTGTTCGCATCAAGATCACGTGCAGGATCATTAAGCAGGAACATCCTAAGACATCTTGATCCTGTGATCTGTAAACAATACATGGAATTGATCTGGATTTTGATTCTGTCAAGATTCGTAGTAAGATATGCAGAGTTGAGTCCAACTACTACCTATGTTTTTTAATATAAGATGTTCAGACATTTTCCACATTCACATGTCCAAACTTGTATCTAGACATATTTTAGTGTCTATATTCACTCATTGTTGTGTGTATTTACACAACATGTGTAATAGCTAAAATATTTATTTTATATTAAAAGACGGAGAGAGTATAATAGTAGCAACAAGACCACAAGAGGAGTTCAAACTGTTCATAACTTAATTTGTTCATTTTTACATACGTGTGAGCCCTGTACTCTGTATACATTTTTACAAGCATCTGAAACAATTACAAACTCGGCCGGGAGCGTCGCGGTGGAGACGAAGGTGGGAGGGACCAACTCAAACCAGATCCCTCCCTTCTCCAGTTCTTCCAACCTCTCCTCCATGCCATGACAACGACGACGAGTAAGAAGAAAGTAGAAAAAGCTATATGCATGTTATGTACACACGCACGCACATGCACACCCACGACGAGCAAGTGGTGGTGCCGGCGAGCTAGCGTCTCCGCGGCCATGCATATGCCGGCCGGCGGTCTAGGCCTCTAGCTAGGTGCAGCGCGCGAGGCGGGAGGCGATGGCGGAGTGGTACATGGCGTCATGGAAGCTGTCCATCTCCGACATCCGCGCCCGCAGCTGGCGCGCTTTCTCCTCCGTCAGGAGGCCTCCCGCGAACGACCTGGCCGCCTTCTCCTCCTCCGCAACCGGCGCGGCGGTCTCGATGTAGTCGGCCCGCCCGGACCACCCAATCAGCGGCGCCCACCACTTGCCTCCCTTCTTGGGAGTGGGAGCTCCCGCGCGGACACGCTTGGCGCCAGCGGAGGCGGAGGCTGCGCGCGGGCGGAAAGTCGACGTCCTCCCCGCCGACGGGCGCGCGGCGAAGGAGACGACGGCTGCTGATGGTGCCATTGCCATTACTTAGCTTGCAGCTCGCTTCGCTGGTAAGACGTACTCTGCGGAAGTTGTTGCTAGCTTTGAGCTGTGTGGTGAGACCGTGAGAGTAGATGATGAATGATGAGAGGGTTGAGAGTCGTTCAACTGCTGTGAGCCTGTGGAATGGAGTTGGAGGTGGTCGCCAATTTATAACGGAGCTGGGGAAGAGGGCGATGGCGACGCCGCGTGGACTGGTGGGTGTGGGCGGCGTACGCTAGGAGGGTGGCTGCCCTTTCGCGGGACGCGGGACGTGCGCGTGGATATATTGGCCGTTGAGGGCATCGCCACGAGGCTGACGTTCTTTGGCACCGTCGTCCCCAAGAAATTTCCCGATTGGGACTCGTACATGCACCCGTGCACCACGAGCTCACTAGTCACTAGCCTCCTATCAATTTAACTAGAAGGTAAGACGCGCGTTGCCGCGTCCGTCGATAAAAAAATACTTTAAACGAAACATACTTGTAAAACAATATTAATGATAAAAAAAAGTACAACTCGATCATTACATGGAAGTAGAAAAGGGACATAATTCTTTAGTTGTGATTCCATGAAATTTAAATTGTGTACATGGTTATATAATGATTTGATCAAATTTCTGACAATCTAAAGACATTGTACGATGAACATTACAAACTCAAAGATCTAGATTAGGCATCGAGATCACACAGTGATGGTCATTGATTTTAATATAATAAAATCAACTATATTTTCCGACATAAGTTATCACAAAATTAACAATAGTTGGCATAATTATGTCCTAACTGACGAGGTGTTAACTCGACAAGTCCCAGGGTTGTGCACCCCGGGTTGATTGATGGGGAGAGAGATGAGTGCAAGGTGGTCACGACGGCTGACAAGCAAGGATTTACCCAGGTTCAGCCTCCCGGAGGATAACACCCTACTCCTGCTTGTGTGATTATTGATGCGAGTTGTGGTTACAATGGCGAGATTGCGATCTCGCTAGGGTTTGTGTTGTAGCTATGAGCGTGTCCCCTGGGACGGGCAACCCTCCTGACTTTATAGGCGGCCAGGTCTCGGGTGGTTGGTGCCGATGGCAACTACAGATATGGCAGGTTATGCTTCCTAACCGACTTGGACTAGGTTACATGGTACCCGCGTGGGCCTCCTGTGGGCCTTTCCATCCTTGGCGCGGCCCAGGTAGCCTTATCGTGGGCTACCCGCAAGGCAGCCCCACGTCAGTAACCCCCGAGTGCTTGATCGAAGCGTAGAGTCGAACAAAGGACTCCTTCCTCCTGGACGCGCCATTGAATTGCTTGATCTTGAGCTTGAACTCGATTTCTTCAGTCGAAACGGCCACTCCCGATTATCCTGAAATTCTTCCCATGTTCGGAAAGAGTCTTTGGATTGGCTTGTGAGCCACCCGCGTGCCGAGTCTGTCAGCATGAGCTGGATGTACTGCATTGCCGTAGTCGACGTTCCGCCTTGGCAGGTGCAAGCGATGAGGTAGTTTTCGAGCCACAACTTTGGGTCTTGCTTCCCGTCGTACTTTGGTGTGCCAGCCGTCAACTTGAAGCCTTTAGGCATGCGGGTGTCGCGGATGTTGAAGCTAAAGCATGCCGCGCCACACGGCTCGAAGTCGCGGTCAGCATGGTCGTCTGCGTTTGCCGCACTAGCCGATCGCTCCTTGCGGTTGCGGTCCACCGTCTTCTGTGTCAGGACGTCGCGAAGGTCCTTGACTGGCTGTCGCTACGCCGCTGGGATGCCCGATGTCGTTGGTTCGTGCGCTCGGTTAGTTGGCCCCTTGGCCGCTAGAGCTTCCTTGATTGCCCTTATGGAGGCAATTTGTTACTTGTGGAGAAGGGAGCGTGCGTCCCCCTCCGGTGGCTGCGTGAGTCGGAGGTATGTCTCGACTGAGATCAGGGCGGCATTCGCCGTCTTTGGGACGGGTATCCCGTTTTCATCTTCGGTGACGAAGGACGAGTCGAGGTTGCGGGTGAGCCTTGTTCGATCAGCTTCTGCCATGTGGGGGACACGGGATCTGGTTCGCCGTGCTCCTTGGTTAACCTCTGTGGAGGATGTGAAGGAGAGGGCGGCTCGCCTGGCACTCGATGCATCCGCGTCCCTTTTGCGCCTGAGCAGGTCGGCTTTTTCGGCGCGAATTCGTTCGCCTTCCTTGCGTAGCAAGTACTGGACCGCCAGGTGGTCTTCTCGAGGTGCCTTGGGTGGGGGGAACGTGCCCTCGTCCACATGCTTCATGGCTTGGATCGCCACGTCCCGCGTGATGACAAGTTTAGTCTGGTCCGGCATGTCCACCTCTAGCGGATATGCGGGTTCTTCCTCGTCGTCATGCGGTGCTGTGCCGGCCATGAAGACTTGCTTGGGGTAGACTTGAGTCGGAGAGTTGGTGCTGCCGCTGCTGCTTCTGTCGCCCGCTTCTTGCTCGGGGTCGAAAATTGCTGCAACGTGGCGCGCGGCGCACCCGCTGTCGCGTCTTTTCGCGATTTTCCATGTGCTTACACCCGCCGGGGCGAGTGCGATTGGCTTGGGGTAGACCTGGATCTCCACGAAGACGAGGGCGCGCGCGACATGGCTGTCGGACGCGGGCCCCTGGTCGCCCGTGCGGGTGCGACGGTCGAGGTGGATCTTGACTTGATCGACCGCACGACCGAGGTTGGGGTAGTAGACTCGATTCGCGCGGCCGTTGCCGAGATTGTCGATGTAGATGTCCTCTTCGCGGGTGCAGCTGGCGCGGCCCCTGCGGGTGCGGCAGATGCGATCTTCGCGTTGTCGGCGGTCGCGATCTCCGCGGGTGCGGCAGATGCGATCTCAGCGGGTTCGGCGGTCGCGATCTCCGCGGGTGCGGCAGATGCGATCTCGGCGGGTCCGACAGGCACGATCTCCGCGGGTGCTAGATGCGATCTCAGCGGGTTCGACGGACGCGATGGTTGGTGATTTTGGTGACGCCGTCACGCGTAGCGCGGTAGTCGTAGACCTGAGTATACCACGACTATCGATGCAGCAGAATATGGAGTCGAAGGTGATGTGTATACCTTTGTCCAGATCGGCGTACACCGATTGATGAGCTGGCGAGTGGATGACGTACTCGAAGGAGCCGAATCGGATCGACTCCCTGACGGCGGACGCGCCGATCTTCATTGCGGATGGAGCCGGAGCGACCATGATCCTAGCACTTGTTTTCCCTTCCACAGACGGCGCCAATTGACGAGGTGTTAACTCGACAAGTCCCAGGGTTGTGCACCCCGGGTTGATTGATGGGGAGAGAGATGAGTGCAAGGTGGTCACGACGGCTGACAAGCAAGGATTTACCCAGGTTCAGGCTCCCGGAGGATAACACCCTACTCCTGCTTGTCTGATTATTGATGCGAGTTGTGGTTACAATGGCGAGATTGCGATCTCGCTAGGGTTTGTGTTGTAGCTATGAGCGTGTCCCCTGGGACGGGCAACCCTCCTGTCTTTATAGGCGGCCAGGTCTCGGGTGGTTGGTGCCGATGGCAACTACAGATATGGCAGGTTATGCTTCCTAACCGACTTGGACTAGGTTACATGGTACCCCGCGTGAGCCTCCTGTGGGCCTTTCCATCCTTGGCGCGGCCCAGGTAGCCTTATCGTGGGCTACCCGCAAGGCAGACCCACGTCACTAACATTTTTAAATAAATTGCATCGAATACGACCGATACTATATAAAAACAGAGGAACATTTTACCAATAAATACTAAATAATTCACAAAAATATAGAGCAAACTAAGAGGTTAAACTTTTAACATGCAATAATAATCGGTGCATTAGATCTAGATTGTATAAAATAAATTAAAAAAATTAAATGGTATGAATACAACCAACCATTATATATTGAATTACAGAAATACACTTCTTTTGGCATATAGTTTGGGCGCATGTAGCATGCAAGTTACCAATGGACTTGAGTGGCGGCATTAAGATTGGAGAGTCGACCACTACTAATAGAAAAGGTGATAGCGGTGGCCGGTGCGTGAGGCGACATGGGTGTTCGCATGCAACTATTGTGAGGATCGTAGAAGTCAGCTCAATGACGTGTTTTCGATATAGTACAACTCAAGAGAGGTGGAGGGAGTGAAATGGTGTCACGTGCCATCAGGGATGAGGTGTCATGTAGTCCCAAGTGCTTGACGAAGCCAGAGGTATGTCGAGAGAAGGGCAAACTTTGCGTAGAGTTGTATGTGGAGAGAAAGGAAAACTTTGCGTAGGGACGATTGTTTTCGGTACAATACGACGCAAGAGAGGCGGAGGGAGAGAAACAGTGTCGTGTGGCACAAGCGACACGACGCTATGGTGGATAGACAGAGATAAGAGAGAGGGTTATCGGATATCTCTCTGTTATCTCCGAACTCACCACATTTAGTTTTTTTAAAAATGAGACGATATGTTTAGCTTTCAATTTTTTAAAATAAAACATACCACTATGTGCACATATTCTACAAACTCTATTTTTTTATATATTTTTGTCTACACAAAAAGAATAATTTTCAAGGAAATGAATTTGTTTGTTTTTTAAGATAGGAATCCCTTCTTATTTCACAAAAAATTAGTAGATAAGTATATGATATATCAAATAGAATATTTTTAAAACTAAATTTAAAATTATGAACTATAACTAGATGTAAAGTTAAACATGAGTGGGGACCACCATAATATGGACATGTGGGAGAAGGAGAGACCTCTATTTATAGGGAGCTTAGTATTCTTAGAACTATATAACTAAATGTAAAGTTAAACATGAGTGGAGACCACCATAATATGGACATGTGGGAGAAGGAGAGAGCTCTATTTCTAGAGAGTTTAGTATTGTTAGAGATGACACACGTCTACGACTGACGAAGAAGTACAGTACTCAGTACATTACTCATACGCATGTGTTTAACACATACTCCCTCCGTTTCTAAATTTAAGATGGTGTAGGTGTTCTACATGATGTGTCTAGATGCACATGCACACTAAAATGAGTGAACATATCTACTAAAATATGTCTAGATACATTTATATACATATGAATGTGGACAAATACTAGAACATCTTGAATTTAGGAACGGAGAGAGTATATACCTGCCATCAAACATTTAGAAAAGGACCATGCTAACAGTAGACATGTATCCCACATTAGTTTCTTGTGGACTCAGAAATAATACGATATGGTAACTACATGTGTAAGATTCCTTTTTATCTTTAAATTTAAAATGTTTTATGTATTAAGCTATAATTGAAAATTCACGACTATTTTCACTGTTGGTTTTGTTGTGACGGGATCATCTTATCTTCATATTTCTTTAAAAAAAATTGTCTGACTCTAGTTGCCCGATTTTGGTAACTTGGTCACTAGTTATTGTCAAGTAGGTTATCAGGTTAAAATCAAATGGTTGTCTAGCTATTTAAACCGTGCTACTCACCAATATAATCCTTTTGTGATGGTATTTCTGTATTTTACGTGATCAAATACTTACTCTTTGAACATGTAGATCGTAGCTATGATTAAAAACATGTAAAAAATACCTGGTGACTATGAAAGACTATGAATTATTTGGGTGGTAACTGGTAATATGTTAACTACAGCGTTATGACCTAGCAACTGATAACAAAAAAATGTTTTTCATAATTTATTGAACTTGTTTTAAAGTACCTGTCGAGTCGAAGCCAACGGTTGGTCAAAATATAATTTATATTAACTTTTTTAGATCGTGAAAAGATTTCTCACATGCATGGAGCCGTTGATTTCTTCACACCTGTAAAGAAAGATGCCCGCCATAAAGAATCATTTCATGGGGCATGTCAGATTAACCCATATGGAGGCAAAAGCTTTGCCTCAATCAATTATATAAGAGGAGTGTAACAAAGAGCTCTTTTACGGTGATTCGCACGGAAATGGAGGGTACCGTCGGTACCCTCGACATCTATTTATCTGAACCATTCATTACCCTTTGATTTATTATAACCATTGATAAAATATTGATGAAGCTTTTTCCTAACCTAGTAGGCTAGTACACCTGATTCCCTCCATCCTCTTTTTGTAATCGAACAGCCGCCGAAGGAGCTTCGTTAGGGTTGGCGCCGCCGGTAGCTCGCGAGGCTCCACGCCGCGGTGAAATCCATGTGGGCAGGTGTTCGCCGACTCCTATGCTACTGCTGGTTCACGTCTGCGGAGGAGCTCGGGTGGGCGGGCGGTTCAGGAGGGCAGCACCGTAGGAGCTCGTGCGGGCTGCCGGTTGAATACAGCGGGGGCAGAGGACCTCTGTCGGCGTGCTCCGGCGGGCAGGCTAGCGGTGGAGTGGGGCGCGGGTCGCGGGGCGTGCAGCCGCCTGGTCGCCGCACTTGAGAGAGGAGGCGGCTCCTTGGCGTGGTCGCGCGGCGGCGGGGTGGTCCCTTCAGCGGCGGCGGCACGGGCGACTATCTGCATCGCGTGGTCGCGAGGTCTCTATTGCCACCACCGCAGAGCACAGTACTGGTCGTTGAGGACTGCAATTGTGAAGGTTCCAGCACCGTCTCATCCCTGCTTGCATATGGCATTAGTTACATCCAATTGTTGACTGAGGAGATGACACCAAGTTATCGTGACTAATTTGGTTCTTTAAGGAAGTGAGTATATAATACAATACTTTTGAATTTAAAAAACCTGTGAATGGAAGATGTTATCAGTTCAGAAAGAACCTTGTTCGAATTGAATTTTGTTAGCATTGTACCTTATTTCTTATCTTCTTTTTCTCTCTGTAGGCTGCCCAAAATTCAAGTGAAAATATGGAGGTTATTTACAGAGTTCTTTGTCCAGATGCATTTTTAATCAAAATCTTAGCAGTTCCCATGTTATTTACAGATTTACATTTCAAAGGATGAATGTTCTGATAGATTTATTTACTACTAGATTCTGTCCTAGTAGAAAAGTTGGAAAAAGAGTTGGAACAGAGGCCTCTACCTCAACGAACTGAGATTCATTGTTCATCTTGCTATCAGCAGTACGATCATCTGGGACTTCTGTAGTTGGTTGTTATTGTAGTCATAAACAGCTTCCGCTAGGCATTGGAGTTCTTTGAGGCTGCACATGAAAGAAAGGAGAATAGATCAGTTATTCAGGTTCACATATGCATGAGAGTTTGTTACAGTTAAGTGTGCCTATATCATATATAGTCCGAAGCGGTTGATGTATATCATTTAGCAGTTCAGTATTATCCACTTGGTACTCATGAATTCGTAACCATCAGTCCATTAAAATATTGTATTTTACTGTTACCGAAGGGGTCAGATCCTGGTGAATGTTTTACATGAGGCATCCTCATGCTCCATGATTTATTATTTAAGGTCACAATAGGTTGTTGTTTTCAGTTCTTCATATTACGTTTCGCGTTGAAAGATATGCAATTCGTATTTGAGTTTGCAATTTCTAATATCTGCATCGCATCATTTTTATTGGCATTCTGTGTGTAGTGCTCAATATTTTGGATGTTGTAGCTGCTGCTTCATGTTATGTTACTTCGTTTTTGATAGCACGCTCCATTTCTTATGCTAACATGTTGCTCAAATGCAGGGATAAGTATGACGATCCATCACTGGAAAGCATTTGGTAAATCTGTACCTGCGATAGAAGATGCCATTAAAAACCTTGGATAATCGAACTGAAAGCAGCAACAAGAAGCTCTTGTTGTGGTAGTCCATGGGTACTGTGAGTACTAGAGTTCCTTTGGACTTCTGCAAAGCTACTCGTTGGGTACTGTGAGTACTAGAGTTGCTTAACAAGAAGCAGCAACAAGAAACCCTTGTTGTAGTAAAAGTGCCTACTGATGCGTCTTTTAATGTTGTATGGATATTATGGGTCGGTACCATAGGTTGAATGGAGAGAGTAGAACAAGTGCTGGAAACTTTCGTTTTCAGCTTAAAGTAAAATCAGGGATCGACATGTTCATGCATCTAATTTTTTTGACAATCGGGATTTCTGATAATGCTTCTGCTGCAAGGATTTCATACTACTTTAACTTGTAAATGGATAAATGGATTAGATGGGAATAATTTGGAAAAGGAGCAATGGATTTCGGACCTCAGGAATCAAGTTATATATGCTGCTGCTTTGTCATTTGAAAGCCCTGATTTCCATGTTGTATTGCGTTTGGACACCTTCTTTTTCTGAAAAACTATGAGACTAGACATGACACCGACCAAGTAAAGCTTTCAGGTTTCAGCACATGAACAAGACCATTGACACGCGTGTACTGTCTTGTAGACTACCATGCTCTCATATTCTCATTACCTGGCCTTGTGGAGGAGACATCAAAGTTATAGGCTCGGCTATTAAATTTTCAGTGTGCCCACCAAATTGATCCAATGTTCCTGAGCCTTTTTCTTATAGTATTCGGAGTTACACAAGCACATGATTATACAGACAAGCATATGATTTTTCAAATTTCTTATAGAAAATAGTATCTCTTATCAAAACTAGGAGCAAAAATCAAAACAACGAGCAAATATCTCTTATAAAAAATTGGAGCAAATATCAAGATGTCATGTTCTAGTCGTCGCTGCCAAAAGTCACCATCTACTTGAGACTGTCTAGTCTTGGTTGCTTGGTGCTTGGCGATGACTCATACTGATCCGACTCTATTTCGTCGTCCGAGTCCCTGTCGCGCCTATAGCTACACTCCACTACCCTTGGCTCATATTCATCCTGCCCAAAATAATATGAAGCTATTAACATCAACGTATATACTTGACGAGAGTATCAGAGATTAAAGAGCAGAAAATACTAATAAATCTACAAGTTATGAACTAATTTATAAGAAAGCTTCCAATATAACTAACCTGTCCACCCCAGCCGTCGTCATTATCATCATCTGAAGATAGATAATTCCTCAGAAGGTACAGATCACACAAAAAAAAAATTGTATCCATGATCACACAAATGATCCTGCATTGCAAACCAATCCACTTTTCACGGTTCGGTAAATATCATGCCGTCGGGTGGTCGCTCGAGATATCCTCTTGGAATTTGACTACGTTCTCCGTCTTGGAAAACTCGGAATTCCATTACAACTACCTACATATGATTATGTAACATCAGGTTAATCAATATAAAAAATGGCATACATATTTTGGAATGTCGATTGACATGCTTACAGGTGTAGAATCTGGCAGCGTTTTTCCGGGGGAAATAATGTGGCATTGTTCCTGTTGTACCCGCATCTATTCGTATGTGCGTCAGTCACATAATTAAAATAAGTAAACAGGGCAATTTTCCTGGTTCTGTATAACCTTATCTTCCATGCTTGATCTGGCGATCCATCTCCGTGTGAAGTTGTTTCGAACTTATGGTCAATATCTGAACGTTCCTGCATGGTAATGAAGTCCACGGTGGTACGCTCCTGGAGTAAAGCACAGTCGATGTCATGCCGCTCCTGATTCAGCTTCAGATCCATCTCCTCGTGGCTCTGCTTGATATTACGAAGCAAGTTGTGACGGTACTCTTTGATCATCTGGTCCATGACGGCACCCGCGCCAGCAGCCGACGACTTCGACCGGCTTCTGCTGCTGAATGGGGAGGTGGAGGACGGGCACCCGCGCCAGCCACCACGGCCGCCATCTGCTGCTGAAGGGGGAGGTGGAGATCCACCCGAGCCAGTGGACGGCGACGGCACCCGCAGCCGCGGCCGCCTCCTGCTGCTCAAGGAGGAGGGGACGCGTTGATGGGGAGGTGGAGGAGGCGACGACGCCCACGCCGGCGACCGCGGCCGCCATCTGCTGCTGAAGGGGCATGAGGCGGAGGGGCACCCCACCCAGTGGACGGCGATGGCACACGCAGCCACGGCCGCCTCCTGCTGCTCAAGGAGGAGGGGCATGGACGGGGAGGTGGAGGAGGCCAGGTGGTGATGGAGGAGTGCGGCCGCAGCGGTGCAAGGAGAAGGGCGGTCGAGCGGCGTGCCATGTTGGGCGGAGCAAGAGATCGAGGAGTGGCGAATTTGGGGAGATTGAACACGATGTTGCGGCGGCCTAAAATTAGCAAGTGATAAATGCTAATTTTAATTAAAAAGGAATTATAAATACTCCCTCCATCCTCAAATAAGTGTCTCAAATTTGTTAAAAAGAAGATGTATCTAGACATGATTTTATATAGATACATCTTCTTTTTTATAAATTTGAGACACATATTTTGGCACGGAGGGAGTAGGTAATTTTGTTATCAGTCCCACGTAGATTTGGTGCCGACCCCACGTGATATTGGTACCGGTCCCACACAAATTTTGGTACCACGGAACGGTCCAGTACCGTCAATCCGGTATGTCTTCTGTAAAATCGTCAGATCTGGTGGATTAACGGTTGTAACAAAGAAAATGACAATAACGAGATTATTCTTCTGGCCATTATCTGGCCCAACGTTTTCATTATCTGGCCCAACGTTTTCGCGCGGACGATTACTAAAAGACGGCACTCACGCTCTATCTTATAAACAAAACTTGAATGTGGACGTGTTGTTTATTTCACGCATTTTGTTCATTCCAACTTCTCAAGAAACAAGAAGGGCAAGGGAAGCCCACGATTTCCGTCAGGATATTTGAAGCCACCAATAGTGGATGCTAAGCGTTGGCCAATTGTTGATGCGAAGGTCTTGGAGGCCTAGCCAATGTCGGATGTTGTGCCATATGCAAATGGTGTAACTTTCTTGTGGTCTAGTCTACAATCAACTCTTCACACATGCCGTTTCTGCTTCGGTACAAACCCCCTGGCACCGAAAAAACGATCGGAGGCTGAAGCAGGCCGAACAGGCCCATGTCTACGTTTCGTTGTCCACGTTTGGTTCGGCGGTTCGGCGTATCCCACTAATTTGTCCGCATAACCCAGTCCCACAAAAGACGTCTACGTAGAATACGGTATACGTACGCGCAGGGCACGAAGCGACGCCCCCTATAAAAACTTTTCGGTCATTATCGTCTACCCCACGCACCTCCATTAATCCCCAATCAGTAGCAGCAAAAAACCCCGGTCTTCGTCTAGCTTTCCCAAATCCGCCCCAATATCCACCGGCTATGAATAGAGGATGCAAACCAGAGGAGGCCTTTGACGCTTCTATGGCCGGTGCGGACGCATCTCCATCGCCCGTTCCCGGCGCGGCCGCAGCTCCATCATCGGTGACCTTCAATCCTTCCGATTACATCTCCCCCTACGATCCTGGCTACTATTCCTCTGATTTGGAATCTCCATCGCCGGTATCCGGCGCGGCCACAGCTCCAACGACATGGAAGTTCAATCCTTCCGATTACCTCACTCCCTACGATCCTGGCTACTATTACTCTGATTCGGAACAAACTTGCTTCCTGTACCAGGTCGGCCATGAGGAAGAAGAAGAGGTAGGAGTACTGTTCCGCTAAAGATATGGTTTTTGTATGTCTCAATCTTGTTAAATAGAACAACGCAAAATTTATATTTAGTTATAAATCCGGCATACAAACAATTTATTTAGGAAAAATCTACATGTTGAAAACTAGAGTTTGTTTCTGTGATTGAACATAATTGCCTTCGTATGCCAAGTATTGGTGTGGTACCTTCTATTGTAATTTATTTTTACATAAATTCATGTTCACATATGTTTGTAATTACAAATATGCTTTAGTTAAGTTCATTGATGTGCACCAGATGGTTTTCCACGAACTAATATGCTAGTTAAGTTCATTGGTGTGTACCAAATTCTTAGAGGGAACAATTTGCAAGTTAATTTCAATGTAGGGCACCAATTGGTGTAGTGTTTAGGGATAATGAAAACCTCATTTATAGTAACATAATAACAACACATCTGTGTTTTTTTAGTAAGCTGATACCCTTATATAATAACTTAATTAGCAACTAGTTTTTCAATTTAGTTGATATTAACATTTCAAATTTAACCCTATCCGATAACTGCAGGAGGTGGAGGAGAAAGCGGTGACTGTGGGGGAGGAGGATATGGCAGTGGAGGATGACAAGGAAGTGGCTGTGGAGCAGAAGGTGGTGAAAAATATGGTTGTGGAGGATGACAAGGAGGTGGTTGTGGAGCTGAAGGTAGTCAAGGAGATGGCTATGGAGAAGGAGTTGGCTGTGGGGGAGAAGGAGGTGAAGGAGATGGATTTGGAGCAGAAGGTTATCACTGTGGAAGAGGAGGTAAACTAAACCTGGCATAGCTAGGCTATGCTAATAAAATTTAGGAAAAAAACTATCATCGGATGTTTTACTGGTATATTTAGTGCTCCAGCCATTGTATTTAATCAGGCTTGTATGCCATGTATTTTATGATCCGCACCTGGCTGAGTATTGGTGTGCACCACATGGTTTCCAGGGACCCATATCCTAGTTAAGTTCATTGGTGTGTATCAAATGCTTGCAGGGAATAATTTGCTTGTTAACTTCATTGTAGGGCACCAATTGGTTTAGGGTTTAGGGATAATATTCTATATTAAATTACAATGATGTTCAGCACTACACATGGCGTGCTTTAAACATTGTCAGGCTCAGCTAGGCTAATAAGATAAATGTGTAATATTTAATCTTGTCCGAGAACAGGCGGTGGAGGAGAAAGATGTGACTGTGGGGGAGAAGGAGATGGCGGTGGAGGATGACACGGAGGTGGCTGTGGAGCAGAAGGTGGTAAAAGATATGGCTGTGGAGGATAACAAGGAGGTGGTTGTGGAGCTGAAGGTAGTCAAGGAGATGGCTATGGAGAAGGAGTTGGCTGTGGGGGACAACAAGGAGGTGAAGGAGATGGATTTGGAGCAGAAGGTTATCACTATGGAGGAGGAGGCAAACTAAACATGGCATAGCTAGGCTATGCTAATCAAATTTAGGAAAAAAACTATCATCGGATGTTTTACTGGTATATTTAGTGCTCCAGCCATTGTATTTAATCAGGCTTGTATGCCAAGTATTTTATGATCCGCGCCTAGCTGAGTATTGGTGTGCAACCTTCTTTTGTACTTAATTTGCACATAAATTCATGTTCACCAACTGTTTGCAAGTACAAAAATGGTTAGTTCAGTTCATTGATGTTCTCAAGATGGTTTCCAGGGACTAATATGCTAGTTAAGTAAATTGGTGTGCTGAGGAATTTGCTATAGTTAACTTCATTCTAGTACTGAGGAGGTTATTAAAACAGTTTTCTTTTTGTCAAGTTATAATAAATTAATTTGTGCTAAACATTGTTTAGGTGCCCAAGAAGAGAAAGTACCAGGAATTCGTTGAGATGGCTATGGAGAAGCAGGTGGCTGTGGGGGACAACAAGGACGTAAAGGAGATGGATTTGGAGAAGAAGGTTATCCCTGAGGGGGACGAACCTGAGGAGTGATTGCAAAAATAATGGGCATGTTTCCACGTCATCTATAAGGATGATGTTACTTTTGTTGGTACTGTTGAGCTGCTTGCCTCATTTCCATGTATATATGTTGGAAGACTTTTAGTAAGTGTTAGTGTTTGATTTTGTACTCCTCCTCGCTATATATATGCTATCATCTATCTATATGATATGTCCTGAAATATATACTACTTTGGAAACAGGTCGTACTGCTACTTTGAGGCCCCAAAGCATAAACAAAGAGTGACATGTAAGAAAAAAATTGTTTTGTGGAAAGAGAGTTATACCGTACTTGGACATGTAAAAAAAGAGGTTTTAGCACTAGGGGTACAAATACTTGCAAGGTGGGAGTAAATTCATACAACTACTTGTCAAACTGAACAAACTCATACAAAATACGCATACAAACGAGCTGTGGATGCGACACGTCTCCGGCAAGGTGGAAATGGCGTGGGCGCCTGTGTGCTGGAATTTGACTTAAAAACCCCTGAGACTTCAGAATCAGCACGAACCAGTCCCCAGCGAATTCCACGATATCCCGATTCCAGTCCTAACCCTAGGGGAGCGGCGACGGCTTAGGCGACGCGGCGTAGGGCACGTCGGCGGCAATGTCTTGGTTCTCAGATGCTTCTTCCGCTACAGGATTCCGTCGAGCCAACGGGAGGGGTGACTCTGAAGCGCGACCTCCTGTTCGTTATCGCAAGGGAGCCATGGCGTACGATCCACCACGCTTCTGCCGCTGCAATCCGCCAAGGAAGGCTCCGAGGTGGATTTCCTGGAGCCGTATGAACCCAGGCCAGAGGTACTACGCCTGCGTGGATGCAATGGTGAGCACACTCACATTTCCCTATGATCCTCGTTTTCACGAATCACGATCTGCAGCTTCTGTTCTTTGATTTGCATCTTATAATTGATTTGCTTTGCAAAATTATGTTAGCATGGTGGTTGTGGATTTGTGGAATGGCATGATGATCCACTCCCCAAGTTCTTCAAAGAATTGATAGGAGATTTGCGCGATGAAGTGTGGAGGTTGAATGGTTCAGGAAATGGTGCAGACAATGAAAAAGATGCAGCTACAGATCTGCTGATATGCTCTCTGGAAGATGAGGTGAAGAAAAAGCAGTCTGAGATGGATGCAATGAAGTACAAGTACAAGACTATGTTGGGTGTTGGGTTTTTGTTTCTGCTAGGTTTAGTGTTAGGGAAATTGGTAGTGCAGTAGTTTGGAATGTGTTAAGTGGCAACTGTTCTGTGATTTGTGAGTGCACTAGATTGATCAGATAAAATGATGCGTTTCAACCAGTTTCTCACACATTGCAATGACTTCAGTCACCCAGGAGACACAAGATGCAGAGTACATAATTTAGGGTACCTCCGAATCACCCCAAATTATGTGTGTGTGCTTCCATTTAGTCAATATAGAATATTATGAAACAAAATAAAAAAGAGTTTCATATTGGGTTAAAATAGGTATAGAACGGTATTCTAGGACCTGAGGTTCGACAATATATTATAAATTATATAAAATTCAAAAACATGTAAAATCTTCACAATACATCTTGGTTTGTGTAATATATCATGTGTAAAAAATTAGAGATGATTTGGAAGTGGTCGAAAAAATCACCTTGCTAGAAAAACCGGCTAAAGTGAGACCAAACCATGTGTCGCTAAGCATGTGATTTTTTCGACCATCTTCAAATCAACCCAAATTTTATGTGTGTGCTTCCATTTAGTTAATATAGAGTATTGCAATAAAAAATCCAAATAAGGAGTTTCATATTGGGGTAGAAAGGTATAGAACGGTATTCTGGGACCTGCGGTTCAACAATATATTATAAATTATATAAATTTCAAAACATGTAAAATCTTTGCAAGACATCTTGGGTTGTGTCATATATCATGTGTAAAAAATTAGAAATGATTTGGAGGAGGTCGAAAAAATCACCTTGCTAGAAAAACTGGCTAAAGTGAGACCAGACGGTCTGTCGCTAAGCATGTGATTTTTTCGACCATCTCCAAATCACCCCAAATTTTGTGTGTGTGCTTCCATTTAGTTAATATAGAGTATTGTGGAAAAAAAAGGAGTGAAGTTTAAAAAATCAAATGTTACGTTCTAAACTTATAAATATATTTTTAACTCATAAACAAGTAGTCTAAAACGAGACCAACTTTCTCCGAATATATAACAAAACTCATAAACACGTAGATTCTATTGGCTTTTGACATTGGCATCTACTCATGCATTACCCTCGGCGCAGAGATTCTAGACTTCTTTCTTCAGGTTCTCAATTACAATGCTTAATCTTGTGTTGTCATCTTTCAACTTCTTTAGTTCTCCCTGAGCCGTCAGTTTAGCCTCTTGGGTGGCGATGACATATTTGAGTTCTTTGTGGCGTTCATCTATGGCCTTGATTTTCTCACGAATAAGGTCTTCATTCTTTATCTCGAGGTTCTTCTTCTCTACCAGAAGCTCCTTGATCAGGCCTATCGCCTTGTTGTTTAATTCAGAACTCATATTGTTTACCCTGTACAAGGTTGCTACCTCAATCCGAAGTTTGTTGCGGTCCGCACGAAGATTTGCTGCTTCGGTCGCAATTTTTTTAGTCGCCGTCCTCTGCAGCTCCAAATCTTCACCGAGCCGTGCACACTCTTTTTTCAGCAGCTTTACATTGTTCAGAAGGGTGGCACACCAGTCATTCGTCTGAGCCTACTTCAGTTCGATCCTAGTCCTGGCTTCCTGCAGGCAGTTATTAATTTGTAGTGAGACTACTCTGAAATTGAGGATTAGAATCAAAAAGTGGAAAGTTCATACCTCACTCTGTCGGAGAGCATGGACGAGGTTATCGAATGATTCTTTCTCTCCCGCCGCTACGACATTCCTTGAGTTCGATGGATTGCCGATGGAAGAGCCGCTCGCTCTGAGATATGTACAAAATATGCTTCATTTTATCTTAAAAAAATAATGCTTCAAGGATTTTAAAACGTACCAGTTCTCGCTCAGATTTAACAGGGTTTTCGCCTCCGTCAAATGACAGTCTTGTTCGTCTCCATCTACTTGAGCCGCTATCTTCTTACGACGTTTTGCCTCGTGGGCCTCTTCAGCCCTCGTCGCACTGAACAATTTCTTCCAGCTTGGAGCTCCACGACGCGTAGACATGGCTGGGGCCTGGGGTGGTATGCGGAGTGGGGATTTCTCCGCCGACTAGTGGCGAGTGGGGAAGAAGGTGAATAGTGAAGTGACCGAGACTTCTACTGCCTTCGGTACTTTAATACGTGGCAACCGTCTCCTCGCATTCACCGAGAAATCTGGTCCCTCCATTTAGAATCTACGAACGCACAGATGTAATCACCTTAGTCCTCGTCTACCTCACCCTCTTCCCCGGTTCAGCCATTCCCAAAAAAAACCAGGCCACCTATTCCCCAGCGGCGGAGGCGGCGTCTTCCTCACTGACAACCTCCCCGTTCTCTGTAAAGCCGTAACATCGTCCACAGATCGACATCCCTTCCTTAACCCCTGACTGGTAAGCAGAAGCGATTACTTTCCTTTGCCTCCACATTTTGATGTACCTAAATCTTGGTTAAATCCCGTAGTTTCGTAGTCCGAAACCACGCCTAGCTAAGACCTATGTTAGATCCCTGAGAATTTCGTATGGTTGCAATCCCCCACCATCACACGGAAATGGCCATTTTGGAATAAGTGAATATTGAGACTGGGCTCGTATTTTCCCCACCCCTTAAAACGAAAATAATAATTTAAATTGACCTCCTCTCATAATGTTTTTGACTGTTCTGCAAATAGTAGTAGCCTAATAAGTGTTTAAATTCTCTGTGAAATGCAGATTATCCCTTGTTATATGAAAGATCGCATAAATGCTCTTTCCGAGAACTGGTTGGTCGCTGAGGCTTCAGGAAATCGTTTGTATGATCTGTATATTCGGAAGACTGAATTGAGATCTTATCTCTGTGGCCCCTATTGACACTCTCTTATGCGTCAGCAAGATGTCATGATGGGCGATATCCTGACTATTGAACTATTGGATGATGATTTGCAATTTGAGGATGATGAACCTGATAGGAACTTGGCTCAGGTTTTTATCACAATCTCAGATGCGAATCAGGAACTGAAACCTCATGTCCACATACATGTGAAGGAGATATGCCCTAGAGGCAATTAATAAAGTGTATTCTTTATCATATCTCGTTTGTTCATAATAGGTTTTTGTGTCATGCAAGAACCGTATTAAGCGGAAACATTAATGCGGGTGTGATACGTAAACAACCAGGTCCCTAGTAGCCTCTACTAAGACTAGTTTCGTTGCGCGATTGATGATCGAGGTTTCCCGGTCATGGGGCATGGCGCCGGTCGGCAATGAGAGTCATATCGCTAGAGAGCGATGTGATGGACATACCCAGATTTGGAGAACGTAGTCGTTACGCCTTTGACCGTGAGATCAACTCTTATTGATATTCCCGGAAGATACTTTGATTGCACCAAACGTCGTATCTTATTTAGTATGACAATAACGGTGATACTTTTGGGTATCGGAAAGGAGTAGTTGAGACGAGGGGTCAAGAGCGGGATTTTCCAGTCCGCATAGCAGGATAGATACTCTCGGGCCCACTCGGTGAGATCATGTCTAATGAGCTTGCAAGCATGTGACTAGGTCACGGAGACATGAGATCATGAACGAGTAGAAGATAGCGTCGTCGGTAACGAGGTCGGGATTAGGTATGGAGATATCTATGGAACGACGCTCGGACGTGCTAAGTATCGCTATGGCAAAAGGTCTAAGACTTTACGTTCAGGTTTGATAGATGAAAGTCATTCGTTATATCTCAGGGATTAATTCATGGGGTCCAGGCCTACGAGATAGTCGTTTATCATTGAGGAGTCTTGATCATACCTGATATTATATCGAACCGCTAGGGTAACACACTTAAGGGGTTTCGACAAGACAACCGGAAAGGAAGGAGATCACCGGGAGGGGTCCGATGGAGATCGGGCAGCGCCGAAAGAGTTTTGGGAGCTAGGAAAAATTATATATATTATGTTTGATATTAATTAGTGTTATTAATATGCAAATATGATTTTATATATTTATTTTCGAATTTATTTAGGCTGATTTCCCTAAATGGGCCTTCTGGTCGAAAGAAGGCCCAAGAGGGGAAAATTCCCAAGGGGAATTCGGTGGGGGCCAGGAGGGGCTGCCCCAAGTGGGCCAAGGGCCCACTAGGGGGGCCGGCGCACCCTCCAGAGCCGCACAGGCATGTGGGATTAGTCCCACATTGCCTGGCTGGCAAGGTAGGCTCCCCCTGGGAGCCTATATAAGAAGGGGCACCCCCAGCCTTTTAATTCACCAATTAATTCCCGATTTCTCTCTCGATCTCGTGGTTCCCAAGTTGGAGCCGCGCCGAGCAGAGCAAGGGGATCTCCTCCACCATAGCCCGCTGCCGCGCTGCTGGTGTTCCGGTCCAAGTCTTCCGCTGCTCGTCCTGGACTGGAGCTTCGGAGGCCGTCGTCTCCACCGTACGTGTGCGACTCCCTGCGAGGTGCTGCGCTAGCGGTACTCGGAGGCCTGCTTCCTCTACACGACCTTGAGGTCGGCTTCGTCGGTCTTCATCGACAACGTTTGTGCGGGAACGTAATCCCCGCTTTCGGTCTACAAGGGTACGTATTCCGATCTCCGTTTGTACTACTATATCTGCATAGAATAGATCTTGGCATGCTTTTAGGATATCGTCGGTAGGAAATTTTTTGTTTCTGCACACGATCCCCTTCAACATGGTACAAAAAATATTCTTTCATTTTATACATGAATAAGACATTCTACATTTTTTACCCTTCACACCAAATTCATATTTATACCCCTTTCTAGATTACCCTCTGTTTGAAGTTCCACCAAGCATTAGAGGAACTCTTCACAAGACCATTTTCTCAGACATTTCCCTTGTAAGGATGGACAACATGGCTGAATTACTGTGGGAGATGTATAAAAGAGTTCACGTGGTCTCTGACAATGAGTTCAACCATGTTGTGAACCTTAAGTTCTTTGTACATAGGATGACCAATGAGGATTTCTTTCAAGGATCCCTGGTACACTCCATTGTCTTAATATTGTACATATGTTCCTTTACTTCGAAATATTTCATTTGTCCAGTAGGTTGTTGATTTTGCCTATTTTAATGATCATATTTCTTTGTTTATCATTTTTTAGACTATCCCAAAGAGTTCTCTTCTTGGATACAAGATTCCTTCAAAGGGAAAAGTTCTCTATTGGCATAGTTCGTTGGATGTACCACGAGAAGGCCTATATTCAGAAGTGAATGGCAAAGATTATGAATTCTGGGATGGGTTTATGCGATTCTGCGACGACAAAGGAATTGTTCGTAGAACTCTCCTTCTTGTGAAAATCGAGTCTAAAGAATTCAGATTAGTTCTTAAAATTGAGAATATGGGGTTTTAGTATAGCAAACGTGTAGTTAAAGACTATAAACAATGTATCTAAACTATGTTCGTTTGAGTGGGAGTTATGTTTGTTATTTTCTAAAATACTATAACTCAAAATTATTATGAACAAAGTCTTATGTTGTTGCAAATTCCATTGTAGATGTCTCGCCCCTCGTTTAACCTAGGTATGTTCCTTGAGAAAGAAAAGCTTAAGACCAATGGGTCAAACTTCATGGCCTGGTTCCGCAACCTGAGGATCCTCCTCACTCCCAATAGGGTGGCCTACGTCATTGAGGCCGCCATAGGTGACCCTCCTTCAGATGATGCCTCTGAGGATGAGAAGAAGGTCTTCCAGACCCGATCGGAGGATTCTGCCTTTGTCCAGAGTGGCATGCTCTACGCCATGGAAGCCGACCTGCAGAAGCGCTTTGAGAAGATGAGCGCCTTTGAGATCATTTCGGATCTTAAGGCTGTCTTCGCGCCGCAGGCTAAGGCTAAGAGATATGAGGCTTCTGAGCTTTTCTTCTCAGCCAAGATGGAAGAGCATAGCAGTGTGAGCGAGCATGTAGTCAAGATGTCTGGCTACGTTCAACGCCTGAATGCTCTGGAGTGCAAGATTCCCGATGAGCTGGCGATTGACAGGGTGTTGCAATCGTTGCCACCAAGCTACAAAGGCTTCGTCATGAACTACAACATGCAGGGCATGGCTAAGTCCCTGGGTGAAGTGTTCGTGATGCTCAAGACTGCTGAGGTAGAGATTAAGAAGGAGCACACGCTGTTGATGGTCAACAAGACCGTTGATTTCAAGAAGTCCGGTGGCAAGGGAAAGCAGAGCTGGAAGTCCCGGAGGGAGGCAAAGTTGGCTGCCAAGCCCAGAACTAACAGGTCTGGTCCCAGAGCTAGCGTGGAGTGTTTCTACTGCAAGGGGAAGGTTCACTGGAAGCGCAACTGCCCCAAGTATCTGGAGGATAAGAAGTCTGGCAAGACGGTCGACAAAGAGCAAGGTATATTTGATATACATGTTATAGATGTGTACCTTACATCCGCCCGGAGCAATACGTGGGTATTTGATACTGGTTTTGTTGCTCATATATGTAACTCTCAGGAGGAGTTACGGAATAGAAGGCGGCTGGCGAAGGATGAGGTGACGATGCGCGTCGGCAACGGATCGAGAGTCGACGTGGTGGCTGTCGGCACGCTCCCTTTGCATCTACCATCGGGATTAGTTTTGGTTTTAAATAAATGTTATTTTGTGCCATCCTTGAGTGTAAACATTATAAGTGGGTCTTGCCTGTTACAAGACGGTTATTCATTTAAATCAGTGTCAAGCAATTGTGCTATTTATATGAATGATATCTTTTATGTTGATGCTCCCGAGAATAACGGTTTATTCTTGTTGAATCTCGATCGTAGTACTCACATCCATAACATAGAAGCCAAACGGATTAAGTACGATACCGCCATGTTTTTGTGGCATTGCCGTCTTGGTCATATTGGTATAAAGCGCATGAAGCGACTCCACTCCGATGGACTCTTGGACTCGTTGGATTTCGGATCCCTCGATACATGCGAACCATGCCTCATGGGCAAAATGACCAGGACACCGTTAAAAGGTATCGTTGAACGGGCGTCGGATTTGTTGGGGATCATACATACAGATGTGTGTGGACCGATGAGCGTTTCGACACGCAATGGTTATCGTTACTTCGTCACCTTCACTGATGACTTGAGTAGATACGGTTATATCTATTTGATGAAACACAAGTCTGAAACGTTTGAAAAGTTTAAAGAATTCCAGAGTGAAGTTGAGAATCAGCTTAATAGGAAAATCAAGCATCTCCGGTCCGATCGCGGTGGAGAGTACTTGAGTTTTGAGTTTGGCACACATCTGAAGAGTTGTGGCATAGTGCCCCAACTTACACCCGCCGGAACGCCGCAGCGTAACGGTGTGTCCGAGCGACGTAATCGTACTCTACTGGATAGTGTCCGATCTATGATGTCTCTTACCGATCTGCCAGTGTCCTTCTGGGGTTATGTGTTAGAAACAGCCGCATTCATTTTAAATAGGGCTCCGTCCAAGTCCGTTGAAACGACGCCGTATGAATTATGGTATGGCCAAAAGCCTAAGTTATCGTTTCTGAAGGTTTGGGGTTGTGAGGCGTACGTTAAGAAACTATAGCCCGACAAACTCGAACCGAAGTCGGAGAAAGTCGTCTTTGTAGGATATCCACGGGAAACCGTTGGGTACACCTTCTACAACCAAGCTGAGGGCAAAACTTTTGTCGCGAAGACCGGTACCTTTCTAGAGAAGGAGTTTCTCGCGAAAGGAGTAAGTGGGAGGAAGGTAGACCTCGATGAAATCGTTGATCCTGAACTCGAGATTCCGAGTGGCGCAACGGAAGCAATTCCGAAAACGTCCTCCGTGGAAGGAGTGGGAGAAACTGTCGAGGAAGATGTTCTACCTCGTAGGTCTGGTAGATCTCGGATCCCACCAGAATGGTATGGCAACATGGTTTGCACCGTCATGCTAGTCGAGCAAGACGAACCTACGAACTACAAGGAGGCGATGGAGAGTCTAGAGTCCGAGAAATGGCTTGAAGCCATGAAATCCGAAATAGGATCCATGTATGATAACAAAGTGTGGACTTTGGTGGATATTCCCGAAGGGCGCAAGGCCGTCGAGAATAAGTGGATCTTTAAGAAGAAGACTTATGCTGATGGTAATGTGACCGTCTATAAAGCTCGGCTTGTCGCAAAGGGTTTCCGACAAGTTCATGGAATTGACTACGATGAAACTTTTTCACCGGTAGCGATGCTCAAGTCTATTCGGATTTTGTTAGCGGTAGCTGCCTACTATGATTATGAAATCTGGCAGATGGACGTCAAAACGGTCTTCCTGAATGGAAACATTGAGGAAGAGTTGTACATGGTACATCCGGAAGGTTTTGTCGGTCCAGGAAGTGCTAACAAGGTGTGCAAGCTTCAGCGATCCATCTATGGATTGAAGCAGGCATCTCGGAGCTGGAATCTTCGCTTTGATGAGGTAATCAAAGGTTTTGGATTTATCCAGAATGTGGAAGAGACCTGTATTTATAAGAAAATGAGTGGGAGCTCGGTTGTGTTCTTAGCACTGTATGTTGACGACATATTGCTAATAGGGAATGATGTGGAACTTCTGAATAGCGTGAAGGAATATTTAAACAGTAAGTTTTCCATGAAGGACTTAGGAGAAGCTGTGTATGTTTTAGGCATAAAAATCTATCGTGATAGATCAAGGCGCCTATTAGCACTAAGTCAGAGTACTTATCTTGATAAAATATTGAAGCGTTTTCATATGGAGAAGGCAAAGAAGGGTTCTCTGCCGGTTATCAAGAATAAGATATTGCGTAAGGCGCAGTGTCCGGTGACGGAACTGGGTAAGGCCGAAATGACGAAACATCCTTATGCTTCAGCCATAGGATCGATCATGTATGCAATGTTGAGTACTAGAACAGATGTGGCATTAGCTCTAAGTTTGACAAGCCGGTTCCAGAGTAATCCTGGAATGCCGCATTGGGTAGCTGTTAAGAGCATTCTTAAGTATCTCAATAAGACAAAGGAAATGTTCCTTGTGTATGGTGGCTGCGATGAGGAACTTGGCGTAACGGGTTACGTAGATGCAAGTTTCTGCTCAGACCCCGATGACTGTAAGTCACAGACAGGTTACGTGTTCAAGGTGAATGGAGGCGCCGTGTGCTGGAGAAGTGGGAAGCAACCCATAGTCGCACAATCTACAATGGAGTCGGAGTACATTGCTGCCTGCGAGGCCGCGAATGAAGCTGTGTGGCTGAGGAAGTTCGTCATCGAACTTGGACTGTTCCCGAGCGTGCAAGACCCCGTGGTCCTCTTCTGCGACAATACGTGTGCCATTGCGAACGCCAAGGAGCCAAGGTCTCACTCCACCGCCAAACACATTCTCCGACGCTTCCATGTGATACGTCAGTACGTACAAGGAGGCGATGTGAAGATTTGCAAAGTGCATACGGATCTGAATGTGGCAGATCCGCTGACGAAGCCTCTCCCGCTTGATAAGCATGAACAACACCAATTAGCTATGGGTGTTAGGCTTTTACCAAGTTGTAATCTAGATTAAGTTGTACTCTAGTGCAAGTGGGAGACTGAACGAGATATGCCCTAGAGGCAATTAATAAAGTGTATTCTTTATCATATCTCATTTGTTCATAATAGGTTTTTGTGTCATGCTAGAACCGTATTAAGTGGAAACATTAATGCGGGTGTGATACGTAAACAACCAGGTCCCTAGTAGCCTCTACTAAGACTAGTTTCGTTGCGCGATTGATGATCGAGGTTTCCCGGTCATGGAACATGGCGCCGGTCGGCAATGAGAGTCATATCGCTAGAGAGCGATGTGATGGACATACCCAGATTTGGAGAACGTAGTCGTTACGCCTTTGACCGTGAGATCAACTCTTATTGATATTCCCGGAAGATACTTTGATTGCACCAAACGTCGTATCTTATTTAGTATGACAATAACGGTGATACTTTTGGGTATCGGAAAGGAGTAGTTGATACGAGGGGTTAAGAGCGGGATTTGCCAGTCCACATAGCAGGATAGATACTCTCGGGCCCACTCGGTGAGATCATGTCTAATGAGCTTGCAAGCATGTGACTAGGTCACGGAGACATGAGATCATGAACGAGTAGAAGATAGCGTCGTCGGTAACGAGGTCGGGATTAGGTATGGAGATATCTATGGAACGACGCTCGGACGTGCTAAGTATCGCTATGGCAAAAGGTCTAAGACTTTACGTTCAGGTTTGATAGATGAAAGTCATTCGTTATATCTCAGGGATTAATTCATGGGGTCCAGGCCTACGAGTTAGTCGTTGATCATTGAGGAGTCCTAATCATACCTGATATTATATCGAACCGCTAGGGTAACACACTTAAGGGGTTTCGACAAGACAACCGGAAAGGAAGGAGATCACTGGGAGGGGTCCGATGGAGATCGGGCAGCGCCGAAAGAGTTTTCGGAGCTAGGAAAAATTATATATATTATGTTTGATATTAATTAGTGTTATTAATATGCAAATATGATTTTATATATTTATTTTCGAATTTATTTAGGCTGATTTCCCTAAATGGGCCTTCTGGTCGAAAGAAGGCCCAAGAGGGGAAAATTCCCAAGGGGAATTCGGTGGGGGCCAGGAGGGGCTACCCCAAGTGGGCCAAGGGCCCACTAGGGGGGCCGGCGCACCCTCCAGAGCCGCACCAGGCATGTGGGATTAGTCCCACATTGCCTGGCTGGCAAGGTAGGCTCCCCCTGGGAGCCTATATAAGATGGGGCACCCCCAGCCTTTTAATTCACCAATTAATTCCCGATTTCTCTCTCGATCTCGTGGTTCCCAAGTTGGAGCCGCGCCGAGCAGAGCAATGGGATCTCCTCCTCCATAGCCCGCTGCCGCGCTGCTGGTGTTCCGGTCCAAGTCTTCCGCTGCTCGTCCTGGACTGGAGCTTCGGAGGCCGTCGTCTCCACCGTACGTGTGCGACTCCCTACGAGGTGCTGCGCTAGCGGTACTCGGAGGCCTGCTTCCTCTACACGACCTTGAGGTCGGCTTCGTCGGTCTTCATCGACAACGTTTGTGCGGGAACGTAATCCCCGCTTTCGGTCTACAAGGGTACGTATTCCGATCTCCGTTCGTACTACTATATCTGCATAGAATAGATCTTGGCATGCTTTTAGGATATCGTCGGTAGGAAAAAATTTGTCGATCCCCTTCAACATGGTACAAAAAATATTCTTTCATTTTATACATGAATAAGACATTCTACATTTTTTACCCTTCACACCAAATTCATATTTATACCCCTTTCTAGATTACCCTCTGTTTGAAGTTCCACCAAGCATTAGAGGAACTCTTCACAAGACCATTTTCTCAGACATTTCCCTTGTAAGGATGGACAACATGGCTGAATTACTGTGGGAGATGTATAAAAGAGTTCACGTGGTCTCTGACAATGAGTTCAACCATGTTGTGAACCTTAAGTTCTTTGTACATAGGATGACCAATGAGGATTTCTTTCAAGGATCCCTGGTACACTCCATTGTCTTAATATTGTACATATGTTCCTTTACTTCGAAATATTTCATTTGTCCAGTAGGTTGTTGATTTTGCCTATTTTAATGATCATATTTCTTTGTTTATCATTTTTTAGACTATCCCAAAGAGTTCTCTTCTTGGATACAAGATTCCTTCAAAGGGAAAAGTTCTCTATTGGCATAGTTCGTTGGATGTACCACGAGAAGGCCTATATTCAGAAGTGAATGGCAAAGATTATGAATTCTGGGATGGGTTTATGCGATTCTACGACGACAAAGGAATTGTTCGTAGAACTCTCCTTCTTGTGAAAATCGAGTCTAAAGAATTCAGATTAGTTCTTAAAATTGAGAATATGGGGTTTTAGTATAGCAAACGTGTAGTTAAAGACTATAAACATGTATCTAAACTATGTGTACTGATGTTGCCCTGAACTGATGCCGAAGCCTGTGACTGGGCAATTACATGATGTAAACTTTCTAAGAGCATCTCTAACAGAGCCCTTATACTGAGAACCTCAAACAAAGTTCATGTTTTTTAACAAATCTCGCGGACAGCCTGCGTCGCCTTTAAACTTCACGTTTTTTAACAAATCTGTGTGGTGCTGCTCGCCGCGCAAAGAAGAAACATTAAATGAAACTGCATAATTCATAGATTTGACGGGAACGAAAGTGTGTTCGTCACCGATGCATTCGATTCACGAGTTCATACCCGATTTACATTAAACAAGACGGATCCAAAAGCTAAAACTAGTCCTAAATCGTCGTCTACCAAAATTTGGCTCACCGGAGCCCAGGCTGAAGGTTTTAATTACGGGGTTGATTTTGTAAAACGAACGTTGTACGTGAGCTGTGCCAATCTTTTCCAATCGGAGGGAGTATATATCAATCCCAGGAAACTACACAGTAGAACATCAAAATTTCATCCCTTCAGTGTGGAGAGCACACTAACCTACAACCACCAAACAAACCCTGCAGTGTAATGCAGTTCAGCACAAACACGGAATGCCATCAGACCCTGGAACTTAGTTGTGCATTTGACCTAGAAGCTTCAGGGCCAGCGCCTCCTGCCGCGCGAGAAGGTCCCTACCCTTCTTTTCATCACCACCTTCATCGTCATCGCTGTTGTTTAAGTACTTCTTTTTGCCCTTGTAGGACATGTTCTGGCCTCTGTCCGACTCTGAGCCGCTGTTCTCAGACACTGCATCTGTTTCTTCCTGTCTCTTGCGCTTCAACTTCATCTTCTTCTGCAACTTCTTCTCGTGCAAACTCTTCTTATGCTGAGCCTTGTCCTCCTTGTCATCCTCCTGCATTTCTCTTAGCATCTCCGCATACCTCAGGGAAACTGCAGCAATAAAGCCAAAAGCAACATGAGATTCACCTCACATTGTATATGCAAAAGTGTAACTATGAATCAAAAAAGAACCTGAACATACTTTTATCCTTGTGAATCACGCCTTCTGAACCCACTTCTTCCGCTAAAGACGCAAGTGGATCAATCATGTTGCCCTCATCGTCATACTTGACCCTTGTTCCGACAGGCCTGTGCACGTTTATCTTCAACTTCTTCTTTTTCAAGGGCCTAGCTGCCATCCTGGCAAGGATAACAAATTAGCATAACTGATAGCAAACACCCAGATGCAAGATCTAGACTAAATAAGAAAGTTTGGAGGCCCTATTGTGAAAATTTTAAAAATTAAGTTAGAAGGGGCATACTCTTTGACTTTTTCAGGGTCCATATTTGTATCCATGCCAGGGGCTTTGGGAGAAAGGATATCGTCAAGTCCATCATGCATATTTGCATTTGCCATAGGCTTCTTTGGATAAAGGATATCATCATCAAGTTCATCATCGGCAAGTATATCACAATTGACTTGTGGATTTATTTCAATAACTTTAGCTTTCTGTTTCACATCAATCTCGTCCATATTCTTCCTTGAAATGTTCTTCATGTGGCTTACAAAGCGGATTTTAGGGGTAACAGGAAGACCAAGCGAAGAAGCATACGCAGCGAAATTCTCCGCAGAGAACCTGCTCAGATCAAACACCTCTTTGTCTTTCTGGAGGTACACTGACTTGAGATAGGTAACAAAAGCCCTTTTACCCAGTTGCTGTAGATTAGGAAATTTAACAAGCACTGCTGCTATATTCTGAGATATCTGTTCCAGCTGTTCCACTTTTGGCTAGAACAAAGAAAATTTGCACAATAAGTATTAAATAAAATTAGAAATACACTAGAGAACAAGCCATAGCTGAGCAGTCTGTGGTAGAACGGCCTCAGAATAATCTGTAAACCCTACCCTACCCATTCTAAGAGCTCATCTCAGAAAATGAACAAAAACTAAACTATATAAAGTACAGGTCAAGCAACCAACTAAGCATTAGATTCACTAATAAGCTTACTGCTGACCTTTTTAACATTAATAGGTATTTTACTTTCGGTTGCCTTCAACTTTTCCAGCATTCTTTCTTCCTCCGGACACAAGAATATAAGAGACTTTCCTTTCTTGTTGTAGCGAGCTGTTCGGCCAACTCTGTGGATGTACAATGCAACGTCTTCTGGACAATCAACCTACAAAAACAACAAATAAGTTGTAGCACCAGAGTTTCAAGCAAATATTAGTTGTTGAGACAAGGAAATACCTGTACCACCCAATCCACATCCCCTATATCCAATCCTCTAGCAAATATATCAGTTGAGAACAGAACTGAAGTACTTTCGTTGAATTCTGCCACTATGGCCTGCTGTACTTCATACTTCATCCGTCCATGCATAGATTTTAAAGGAATACCAGGACGAAGTTTCTTGAAAATTTCATAAACAAATTTGACCTGCAGAAGTCCAATATTAGATAAGAAGGAGAAGGAATAACAAAAACTAACTCTTAATAAATATGCCCTCGTCAAGAATAGGTAAAAAAATATTTGAAAATTCTGCAAGGATATATTTCTGAACTTAATATAAATAGCTATGTACGACTTTTCATGCTCACATTCAATCTAAGTGTAACGACAAGTGATAAATCAAAACGAAAAGAGAGGATAAAACACCTGTGCCAGTTTTCACAGACAATGTATCTATGTTGTTTCTTAAAGCAATATAAATTTGATTCTGGGATTTTGAACAACACTACATACGATGCACGAATTACACATAAAGGAGGATTGCATGACCAACAGACAAACATTACCTGCTTAACACTTGATAAGAATACTAGTATTTTTGACTTCAGATGTCTTTTGATGAAGCTCCAGAGCATATTAAGCTTCTGTTCAAGAGGCACAATCATAGCACACTGCTCAAGGTTATCTGGGGTGGCTGTGGTAGCCTGCTCATGCACACTTATATATTCAGGATTCTTCAGCTTAACCCTTGCGAGGTCCTTAATTGACTTTGTCTGTGTAGCAGAAAAAAGTAGAGTTTGTACTTTGGGGATCTGAGAAAGGATAACGTCAACTTGGGATTGGAAATCCCGATGAAGCATTTGATCTGCCTCATCAATCACCAATATCTGTTCCAATACCAAAAAGACATGATTTTAGATTATCTGCATCTCATGATTTGGAATTTGCAATTAACCATAAATCAAGTTCTGTCTGGTAACCTGGAGCTGTGAGCAATCAAAGTTTGGAGTCTCGTCGAAGTGCTGGACTAACCGCCCAGGAGTGCACACTATGATGTTCAAACGGTTTACGACTTCTTTTTCATCGTCGATACCAGTGCGCTTAACAATAGCACCGCCACTAAAGTTATGGTGATTCCCCACCTTCCTGACCACATTCCAAATTTGACCAGCTAAATCATTAGTTGGAGTGATGATAATGCAGCCCACACCATACTCCTTACCCCATTTCACCCTAAACAGCTTTTCTATAACCTGCCAAAAAAGGATATTGGTTAATAAGCACACACGGAATTGTAAGCATTGTTTCTACCGACCATGTTGCTTTGCAGCGGCGTTTGCCATGATCACAACATAGCGAAACAGTTAAGATGCAACAAATACCACTTTCCAGAGCACAATTTACAAAGAAAAAACACTAGGTGTGAGAGACTTTCACAGTGGTACTACTGTTCTTACTTTGCAAGTTTGCCCTATAATAAGGGGGGATTCAAACACTAAATCAGAAGCATGAGCTTACTGGAATAACGAAGGCGAGGGTCTTGCCGGACCCGGTCTTGGCCGCGCCGAGGACATCGCGGCCGCAGAGGGCGTGGGGCAGGGCGGCGCGCTGGATCTCGCTCATCTCCTTGTACCCCGCCTGCCGCAGGGCGTCCTTGGTCTTCTTCGACAGCGGCAACTCGTCGAACCGCGTGCACGCGCCATACTCCGAGTACTCCCCAGCCGCCGCCTTTGCCACTACAGCTCGTGCGTTTTTTCGTGCGTCGGCGGCGGAGGAAGACTCCGAGGGGGGAGGGGGCTTGGTTCCCCGGGCTGGCTTGCCGGCTTCGATCCAGGCCTCGAGGACGCAGATCTCGTCGTCACCCTCGACGCGGCGCTGCGGCTGGCGCATGGCTCCGGCTGGGTGGTGCTAGGGTTTAGGGTTTTTGCGGAAGGGGTGTGTGGAAGGTTCTAGAAGACGTGGCAGCTTTCATTTGTTTCAACCGGACCACGACTTGTGATAAATAAGACAGCTTTCCCGTAAACCCATTGGAAAGGCGTAATTCAAGAGAACTAGCTTTTTTTTTTTGAAATTTCAAGAGAACTAGCTTACTCGTCCTTTGTACTCTACTGTATAACACGGCTTACGGGGAGGACGTACGTCGGGCCACTTTTGCAAAAAACCCTCTGAAAAATATGAGAATAAACCCACAGTCCTTGTTTAAGCCGTATACCGGTTCGTTGTTTGCTGTCTCTGCAAGAGCGAGACTACATTGAGTGCTCCGTGACCATAGCGACCTCCACTGCGGCCAGATCCATAGCACATCTCCACGGCCACCTCCGTCCCGGCCCTCCCCATCGTCGGCCTGCTCCGAGCTGCAGTTGACTCGGTTGTCTCCGTCCTTTGCCCCATCTGTATCGGTTGTCCCCGCCATCGTCCGTCCCGGGCCACCGCCGTTACGACCGCATCTGCCTCGGCCTCCGTTGTCCAGAACGCCGCCGGTCCGGACCCCTCCGTCCCGGCCGGATTCGGCCGCCTCTTGTGCGGTTTGGTCCTCACCTCTCTGCTCTCAACACCAGTCTTCGTCCCGGCCGCCGGCATCACGCTGGAGGAGCGATGTGCCCTCTCCTTCCCGATGTATCCGACGACGTATCCCACCTCCGCCGGTCCATACTTGGTCCTCGCGCCACCATCCTTTACCCATACCTCATCACCTCTACTTACCGAAGAGCAACTCCCACTCCCATGCTCACACACTTCAATCCCTTCCCGGTGGCATCCCTACCAGTCCCGACGACTACCAGCCGCAGTGAACCTGGACGGCCAGCGGCCCTGCGGCACGAACATAATAGTGCTGAGCAACACTCGGTGGATCCGCCTAAGCAGCAGCAGCTCCCCGCTTGATGGGAGACTACTCCCTGTTCGGTACCCTGAGTGATTGGATTGAGTCAGGTACGTCCACCCTTTCATCTGCTCCCCTTTGGGAGTTGAGAAAACTACATAGGTGTTCTTCCCAGCCTAAGTCCAAGCTGAGATGTCATATAACCAACCAGAAATATGTTCAAATTTTCCGGCGCACCTGCTTTGTGAAATTTGTGAAAAAAAGGTACGTTTGGTATATGGAGAATATAACTATATTTTAGTTCAGTTCATAGATGAAATATCAACCTTGAAGGTTGAAATCAATTGGTGCAACTTGCTTATAAATCTAATCCTGGGCATAACCTGATGAGTTGTACAACCATAATAATATTGTTACTTAAATAACTAAATGCTCTTGAGCGGTGGCATCGATGCGGCGAGTCGGTGCAGTATTTTGATCATGGGCAGAGAGAAGCGGGAGACTAGAGTGACCTAGAGATCATCAAATTTCACAAGTTGAATTATGAGCTATAATTTATATGCCTTATGTTGATGGTAAATTGATGGTACCTTGCAAAGAATTAATACACTCACCGGTTTGACAAAACAGAGGATTAGATAAAGAACACATACAAAACTGAACAAAATTTTGACATGGCCATCGAAAGAAAAACAATTAGAGGCCATCAATTGCATTCTAATAACACTGATTTGCTCAGATCAGAGTTGCATTTGAAAGGTTATAGACAAAGCTTTGCTTCTACCATACAATTTTTTTAGGATGGAGATTTGATGAGATTAATGAAAGGTTCAAAATGCCTTCCAAATATTCATTTAAACTATGCATGTAATCTCACTAAATGCATCACATTCATGCATGAACATTCATTTCTATTCGTTTCTTTTTCATCAATTAACAAGTGAGTGTTTTGTAGGTAGGACTTTTGTTTGAGCAACTAGATGTATGTTATCCATTTTTTGGGGAGTTAGAACAAGAGGTCTACGATATTGGAGCGAAAAAGGTGATGGAACTTATGATACTATTGTTGATGTAAAACTGATAAATAATTTGTTTGGCATGAACTAACCTGACATGTCTTTTACCTTTTCACTTATCAAGTACCACTTTGTTTTCAAATGGCCGTATCCTTGCATGTCTTAAAAGTAAAATATTTCTTGATTTTTCAGTTATCTCAGGGGTAAAACTGATTGTTATCTTTTGTCTATCATGAACTATGATCTGGTTAATATAACCAGTTAGTCAAGGAAGGTAACCAATTAGCATGCATATTTTGTGATAGATCAATGAATCACTGTTTGTTGTATTTATCGTTTTTGTATCCCCATGGTATCCCATGTTTAGTAAGCTTATTTTTCATTTGTGTCCAGGCGTACGAGAATTCCATGAATTTGATGAAAGTTCATTTACGTGCTTTGGTTTTGAAGCACTTAAGAACATGCATATCAATTGATAGTCGCATTTGAACATTGGGACCAACATGGTCTAAACTAAAGAGTATATTTGATCTTTTGTCTTTGTTGTTCAGTTCAATTTAACCTCTCTGAACTGAAATCTCTGAAGGCATAGAGAGCAGCCTTGGAATTTCTTTGCAGGCTCTTACGAGTGGTTCAGATGATTAAAGTGAAGGACTCCACAATGGAAGTCCATTGCCGCCAACTGCTTTCGATTGTGTTGCGATGCTTGGTGTTACTTTCTGGAGTTTTGTTGATGATAGTTTACATCATTAGGGGAAGATTTAGAAAAAAATCAAGTTTAGATTGGGGATAGGATAATATACATATGAAGGCATGGAGGACTTCCAACTGTAATCCGGCAAAGACCACCAAATTCTTATAGTGCAAATATGATACACATTATAGACCAGAATAAACTGCATTGTTTTGTTCCCTAAACTGTCTTTGGTAAACATCTTGCCGCTAAACCAAGCAGTGTCAGTTGTGTCGGTCAACGACCAAGTGTAATGTTTGCTAATGTATTATAAATTAAAGGGTTCTTCCATGAAGCATAGTTACCCCAAACAATGTACAATCCTTATAAATGTAAGTTGTACATTGATTCAATATCCAATCCTTGTGTTAACATATATTGAAGACATTTTAGTACAGTTGTACTGTTATGCCTATTGACAATTGGGAATAAGGTTGAAAGATATTGATACTGTCATATATGAGCAGGTTAATATATGATTATTATATCTTACCAAACTGGTTATACAGTACGATCCATTGTTAGGTAAAATTTGGATTGATCTGATTTTTTTATAAAAAATATTTTTCTGCCCGTGGCAACGCACGTGCATTTTACTAGTATAGACATAGTTTTGCCTAGATACATCTATTTTTTGACAAATTTGAGACAATTATTTTGGGACGGAGGGAGTATATAATATCAGTAAGGGTGAGGCGTCGTACGTCTTAGCGGTTTTGCAGTTTAATCCCTCGGAAATAAGGAAATAACACACAGTCCCTTTTAAGTCATATACCGGTTCGTCCCGAGCGCATCCTGTTCTCACGCGAGTCCCCCATGAGTCCGCGACCCCTCATCCCTCTCCTCTCATCCACCGCCGTCCACGCCCGCATCCGGTGCCGTCGCTCGCCCGCCTCTGAAGCCGCCGCTCGCCAGAAAACACCGTCCCCGCCTGCATCCGCCTGACCCCGCCTGCATACCTTCGACCAACCCGATTTGACTGCTGCGTCCCGGCCGGCTAGCTCTGCGTCGGCTGCTGAGAGCTTCTCCACGAGTTGTTCCGCGTCGATGCTAGATGCTTGGTGCTAGATGATGTACTGTGATTGGTTTTGGTAGATAATTTTTGCTAGATCCGGTTTTGCTAGATGCTCTCAATCTGAGGTCCATCCTCCGTTGCACTCTCGCCGAGTTCGTGGCTGGTGAACGCCATGCTCCGACTCGCATCCTCCACTGTTGTTGGCTACGACGCCTCCTCCAAATCCGTAGGCGGCCGCGAGCCCTTCGCGCGACCGCGGCCAAGCAAGGAGTACCTGCGGAGCTTGTGGTAGGATTTGATGCGGGGGGAGGCACGCCGACGGGCTGGCCACGACGCGGGCGGCGGACGGAGGTGCGCCGGCGAGCTGGCCACGACACGAGCGAGGGTGCGCCTGGTCCTGACGGGGACGGGACGTCGACGCCCTCCAGTGTCAGAGGAGGCGGTTTGAAGGAGGTAGGGGATGGCGGTCAGCAGATGGCTATGGTGAGCGGCAACTTTGATTGACAGCTCGGGCAGCTAAAATCGGCAGCAGACGACGAGCATTTCTTCCAAACCCTCTCTCTCTGGCCGAACTGCTCCTCCCCCTTACTATGGTGCCGACCATCGTGGCCGTTAGACATATTAAGGAGTTTTCACGGAATTTTGGAGATAGAACTGCTCCTATCGATGTATCTTGTTTTTTGTTTGCTAGCATTTTCCTCAAAAAATAAAGTGTGATATGTTGGAAATAAAAGTTATAATTGTATTATGCACCCTTCTAGAATCTAAAAGATGTTTATTATACTTAAGTGAAATATACTGAAATAATAAAATAATAAATCAAATGAAAATAAAATTACATTAAAAGATTAATATGAAAACGCAAACTGAGCCTAGGGGTATGCCGGCCAATTGATTTTATTCATAATTTAGTTTTGTTCCCTGTTGCAATCGTACGGAGCGGATTATTTCATGAAGATTATATCTTACCAAACTGGTTATGCATCTTGATCGATTTTAGAATAAAATTTGGATTATGCTGTCATTTATTTTATAAATGATGATTTTTCTGTCCATAGCAACGCATGGGCATTTTAATAGTCTTTAATAAATATCTACTGCTATTAAACAAGCGAACGATGTTCAACAATTACAGCCATAGGATCCGGCCCACCAATTGAGATCTAACCGTCGTCCAGATTGTAACTGCCTCACATCATGTGTCATGTGTGCATCTAGCAAATTGAAGCAGCTCTGTCTCCGCTCCGCACAAACGCTACCTACAGAAGTAGAATCAACACAATCAACCTCTTGCGCGTTTTGTCACAGTCTACCGGGCTGGTAACCGGGAGTTTTATCAGGTGATGTATGAAAAAATCCCAAAATTCTGTGCAGCCTGCGGCTTCTTTGGACACATGCATCTGGAGTGTGGTACAGGAGAACATCAGGAGGATAAGTTAAAGTGGGGTGATTTTCTGAAAGTAGATTGGAGCACATGGCATAGACGTGGTGCTGGTGGTCGGACCGATCGAGGAAGGGACCCTTCGGGGTTTGGTAGAGGAGGGAAGAGGGAAACTTTCAACCCCGAAACCACTCCTTGGCGTCATAATGTTTATCGTCCCAATATTGTTGATCAGGAAACCAAAAATCCTGAACTAGAAGATACATCCACAAGCCCAGTGAAAGCAATTGATATGGACACAATAGGTTAAATGTGTTGGACCCCTCTGCTAAAAGATCCCTAGATATGGGTAAGACTGACTTGCGAACTGATGGCACAGAGGTGTGTACTGATGGATGGGCTATGATCACATATGATACAATGTTGGATGGGGAAACTATCGCACAAGTTGAGGCAAAAAAAGATAGGTCCAAGAGGACAAAGAAGGATGGAGCTAACTCCCCTTCAATAGGATCGGCGGGCTCCTACAGGGCGTCCGTCCTGTCGCAATGAGGATCTTAGTTTGGAACTGCCGTGGGCTGGGTAATACCGCGGCAGTCCTAGTGCTTCTGGATGTCTTGAGGCGCAATTACCCCGAGGTTGTGTTCTTGTCGGAGATACACCTTGATCGTTATCCGGCGGAGTGTTTACGGAGGAGATGCAAGATGGATTTTAGTATTATTCAACCGTGTGATGGCAGGTGTGGTGGTATTGTTATGATGTGGAGGAAAGAAGTTAAAGTTCATCAGAGTTATGCTTGTCCAAATTATATTGACGTTCGAATAGAAGAACAGGCTGATAAAATCTGGAGGTTTACTGGGATGTATGGTGAGTTCAAATGGGCGGAGAAATATAAAACTTGGGAACGTATGAAAGATATCCATCAGCAGAACCATCTCCCTTGGCTAATTATGGGAGACTTAAATGAAATATTGTATGCTCATGGGAAGGAGGGGGGAAGGATCAGACCAGAGTGATATATGAAAGCGTTCCATGATGCCCTGGATGAGTGTGGTTTGGAGGATATTGAATATGTGGGTGATTCTTTTACTTGGCATAGAGGACATATGAGAGAAAGGTTGGATAGAGGTGTAGCAAATTCGGACTGGTTACAAATGCATGAACATGCGGCAGTGGTGCACTTGGAGTATAATCACTCGGACCATCGACCTTTGCTACTTGACACAGATTTTTATAATTCTGAGGCAGCTAATTATGCTGAGAAAAGTGTCCGGTTTGAGGCTAAATGGTTTAAGGAAGAGGACTTTAGGCAGGCGGTTGAGGATCAGTGGGTGGCTGCTGCCTCGGATAACCCAACGATTGACGTGCACTCACGTCTTTGTGCCATGCATGCTGGACTGCATGCGTGGGATGCTCGTGTGCTAAAAAGACCAAAGCAAAGGTTCTGGGCGGCCCAACGGGAGCTGGATGAATTAATGCGCGGTCTGTTATCTGCGGCGGATAATCAGAAGAAAAATGATCTTGTAAAATTCATTGAAAAACTTTTAGAACAGAAGGAAATCAAATGGAGCCAGAGTGCACGTGCAAATTGGCTTCGCAGCGGGGACAAAAATACAAATTATTTTTATAATTTTGCCTCGGAAGAAGAGAAACCTTATTAAGAAATTGAGAGGGCCGGCGGGTGATTTTGTGGAAGGTACGGCTGCTCTAAATCCTTTGATTCTCAACTTTTTTAACCAGCTGTTTTCTTCCGAGAATAACGAGATTGGGCCAGATTTTCTGGATAAAATTAATCCAAGGGTCACGCATGAGATGAATGATATGCTTATTTGCTCCATACACGGCCGATGATGTAAAAAAAGCAGTGTATAGCATTGGAGATCTTAAGGCTCCTGGACCAGACGGCCTTGACGCAATTTTCTACAAAAAGTTTTGGCATGTGGTGGGACATGGTATTACGGCTGCTATCCTTAAAGCAATAAATGAGAGAGACATCCCGCCAGGATGGAATGAAACAGTGGTGGTGTTGATCCCTAAGACTGATAATCCGGAGGAGGTATCAGAATTTCGACCAATATCTCTTTGTAATGTTGTTTACAAGACTAGGCAATTAGGCGCGGCGACACGCCGCACCCGTGTGGGAGTGTGTTTTTCATTTTTTTTTGTTAATTGAAAGCATTTAAATGGATTATGAACATAATAGAAGATGTTAGAGCGGAGATGTTAGGCTGGGATACCAGGAGCATGAGCTATAGAAGAAGTGACCAAAAGGTGAGGAGCCTAACTTAAATAAAAGTAACAAAACCTGCAAGATCTTTTGCGACACATTGCAACTGTAAAGATATATTTAAGTACTCCAACTTCACCACTACTTGCTCAACCGGTAGCACTTAGCAGCACAAAACTTTACAAACCAGGATGCAAGTTGTAGGAGAGGTATATATTCTAGGCTTGTTACCGCATACAACATTTTTTCAAATACCGACACAACATCTCAGAACTATAATATGTCTTTTTAATAGATTAGTCCTGCAGTTTGGTATGAAAGAAAAAACAGTCAGGAAAACATACAATTTTGCTGGATGTAATGAAATATTGTGTTGCACAATGTACAGGGTATTTTATCCAGCATAAATTGAAATGAATTAAAAACCCACTTAAAATAGAACTTTGAAAGGTTTGTTGTCCTGGGCTTATTTACTCCCTAAAAAAAGTATCGAAAGAGGAATCTATATGATAAGTGCCATCAACATAGTGGAAATGGCTGCTCCATAACAAATGATCATAGATAGTTTTGGTTATTTAAAAAAGGAGAATACATGAAAAAATAAGGTGGTTTACCATTTTCCTATGTTATTCTTGTATGTAGAGAAGCAAGCCGTCTTCCATATAGAAGTTCTGACAACTAAATGTAAAATACTTGGATGGAGGAAGTATGACAGTAATGTAAGTACTGAAAATAATAATTGACAAAAGATGGCCGCACTTGAATTTCTCAAACCACTGAAATATGTTGGCAATAAACACAACCCGTCAAACACATCAACTAAATAACCCACCGGACAACTTTACCGAGCAATTAGCGTGTGCGGAAACAAAATTTTCCTAAAAATATCCCTAGCCTGCACTATAGTGCAGATCTGAAAACGCGGTAACCATTACATGTAGAATATGAGTATTAGGGGAACTTCTCCTTCCATGAACCAAAACAATATATGTGGCACGTGACAATCCTGACACCCCAATAGTTCAATAGGCAGAACATACCACATTTCATAGCAGATCGTGTACTAACGGCGGTAATTTGGATGGTGTTCGTGATTCGTAGCACACATTCTGTTCTACCCTAAAGCTACACTGAAATACATTATAACAAATAGGAACATACAAGTAGTCGGGTAAGAAAATACTTTAGCTGATGTATTTGTCTTCCCATTTATCAATGCAAATTAATTTAAAGGGTGCACATCAGCCAAAAGACAATTTATAATCTATGTATGAATTATATACCTGTTTACGAAGTATTTCATCATATCTCTGTACGAAATCTCTAATGTCAATAATGTTCTTTTCCTGCAAAACCAGAATTGCTATTTTCAATAGTGATGTTTGAGGGAAAATAATACATCTGTCATGTTCATTCTGTATACCAAAACGGAAGCTCTACGATTTAACAATCATATACTCATATGTTGTTTGAGAAAAAAATATCAGTCTGCATGTACAATAAATTAGTAATGTTCTTTCAGGTGTGAAGTTATGCTATCACGAACAAAACGTATCAGGGTATAAAACATTACAATAGAAACAGTCAATATACACTGGTCCTATTAGTCAAGTCCAAGCCATCACCAATGGCAACTGAGCAAGATCGTGGGCAATTGGTAAAGGACCAAAAAAACTGCTGCTAGCTATTGATAGGCAAACAATTCTTGGTACCAAATGAAACGACCATGCATTGCTTGCATTCATTTGCTAGCTAGTCAGCATAATGAGCTCTAATAAACGTGTAAATTATTTAACTCAAAATGTGCCCTTTGATAGTAAATATGCAAAGACCATATGCAATTATGTAGATGCATCATTTAAGAAAAGAGAGAGAGAGAGAACAGTCACTGCTCCAACACAGAAAAACTTCACGCCAAAAATTCTACCAGCATAACTCATGAAGATGGGTGTGTTTTTCTGCATCATCAAATCAAGAGAAAGAACACTGAAAGAAAGACTAAAGATTAATGGGCAGAACAACACGTTGAATATTACCATATTTACTCAGCTTTGTCATAAAATATTTTAAGGCAAGGACGAACTATTTCTGGAAAAACCATTCCAATTATTCAAGTACAGCCACAAAACGAACTAAATAGCTTACATGTTATTCTATCATAAAATGGAAAATATCAGACATATGGCATACCATATCGCACCGTTTTGTTCAATTGACAGAGAAGTATAATCCCTTATTTTATAGCCTTGCCATAGAGGCATTGCATAGATAACTACAGAAGACATCATGTAAACTCTTCATGATTCCCCTACTCTATGTATACGATAAAAAATACAGGGTACATAGTTCAGTTTCAAGAAGGAAGCCAACCCACTGATCCACAAACTCAGAGATGTCCAAAAAAGGATCAAGAATGATACCATTAACTATATTTATCTTCACTCTTCAGAGAGTGTTATGCGTACGGCTGCAAATTAACTAACAACTGATGGTGGTGTAAAGAAAAAGATTTGACATCGTAGTATGCACTTATTTTTAAGGAACTATATTAACTTGAGAATATATGCTAGTGATGTAGACACTGTCTTCTGAAAATTGACCATACCTCCACGAAATCATCAACCTAAACCGGCAAAGATATGATATAGAGTAGGAGGTCTACCTGCTTTGCAAATGATGGATGTTACAGCACCAAATACAGTCGAAGTTACTGTAACATTTCAAATATTTACCTATCAAACAAATAATGTAGTGTAATAAAATAACAGATAGGAAAAATCAAGACAGAGAAGTAACACTTCCCTAAATATTTTCTTTGTGACCATGATAGCGGCATTATCAAGTTAGTGGTGGACTGGCGCATACACCTTCAGACTATACACAAGGGTCGAAAATTAAAGGTCTAGAGAACCTTCATAGCAATTTAGCTGGCCCTAATAGAAAATTAAGGGTTTAGCAAGCTTAGACACGTCTTCCAGAAGAATTAGTTGCTATTTTCTGAGGCTTCCTCGGTAAGACTCGCAAGGGCTTCTCAAGAAGATACACATTCACTTCCTCAAGAAACTATCAAAGAAGCAGGGTTGACAGCACCACATGAGATAGATGATAGAGTAAAGCAATGTCGTCATATGAAACAATATATAAATTCAAAATTGATAGTTTAGTTGTGCGTTTTTTCCTTGACTATCTGAACTAAAGGAAGATGACAAAAAAATCATCAAACTATGCCTATGTTGATCAACCATTTAGTATGTTAATGATAACAGTCATTACTTGGTTCATAGCTTTGTAAAATATGTGAGTAAAAATCAGAGGAAGACACACATAAATACCAGCTAAGTAAACTCATACCCTGTATGCACGGAAGATCTGAGTGATTTCTTAAACTCTTCAATGATACTACATGGACGTACTCTAAATTAGCAGCACGTAGAATTTAAATGATAAGATGAAGAGTACAAAAAGGATTGCTTGCGTACCTGTATGTGGTCCTCCATAATCAACATGAGCTGGAGGGAGTTGCCGTCCAAGATCTGGAGCTCCCCGACGTGCCTGTTCATGTTGTGGCAGCGAGCATACGCATGGTGGTCCGCGGTGCGGAGGATAGCAGCCTCGCGGGCGATCTAGAGGCGCAGAGCTGGCGGGCGCCGCCGTCCAGGATCTGGAGCTCCCCCACGCGCTTGTTCAGGATGCGGAGGATGGTGACCTCGCGGTCGATCTGGCAGCGCACGGGCTGCCGCCGCACCATTCAGAAGGTGCCACCCGTGGTCTAGCTCCGCGAACAGGGCGGAGGCATGGCCTGGAGCCTGCGGTAGGGAGGGGATGCGCGAGGTCGGGGGCGCCGAGGAAGGAGGAGGAGGAAGGGAGGGAGAGCGGGGCGGGGCAGGTCGGAGGCGCGGCTTGGAGCCTACGGCAGGGGAGAGGATGCGTGGTCAGTGGCGGGGACTGGGCGGCGATGGACGACTGGAGCGAGGCTAGGGTTTGCGCGTGGTCGTAATAGGAGGCGCGGGGCGCCTGCATCAGACGTGGGAACGAACGAGGAGAGGGCTCGGGAGCTTCTCCGGCGAGTGGGGAGTCTTGGGAGGCCGGCGAGGTGTGGCGATGGGGTGCACGGCGCCGCCTGCGACCTCGGGGTTGCGGGAGAGAGAAAGGGTGGTGCGCGCCGGCGACGGCGGCCGCATCGGCGGAGCAAGGAAGAGAGAAGGGGGAGGGGGAATTGTGCGAGTGCTTTTTGCAAAACAGTCTGTGAGGTTTCGCCGAGTTACAGACATGTCCTTAGATGTGTAAACTTCTGAACTGCGGGTTATTGCCTTGATCTTATGGGGGTGTTTCTGTAAATAGACGCGGTGACCGGTGGAAACCGGGGGCGACCGGGTGGTGACTGGGCGGCATCTGATTGGTGGAGAGGACCGTGCTACAGTAACTCCAGTTTTGGGCCTGGGAAACTTGCGATCGTGGCCGTCGATTGCTCAGATCGGACGGCCGAGGATTAAAGGGCGACGTGGATGGCAGATCTGAACGCAACAATGACCAACTTTCATATATAGTAGTATATATATTATCTCTAAGATGATTGCAGGGCGATTGAAGCTTATTCTTCCTGATATCATCTGGCCACAACAAAGTGCTTTTGTTCCCGGAAGATTAATCACGGACAATGTCCTGGTCGCATATGAGTGTGTGCACAAAATTAAAAATAAGAGGAAAGGAAAGACAAGTTTGTGCGCCGTGAAACTTGATATGCAAAAATCCTATGACCGTGTGGAATGGAATTTTCTTCTTAATATCATGATGAAGCTCAGATTTCACTCATGGTGGATTGATTTGGTCATGGGATGTGTCACTTCTGTTTCTTATTCTATCAGATTTAATTCACAGATGACAAAGGGTTTACTCCGACGAGAGGTATTCGCCAGGGGATCCCCTATCCCCGTATTTGTTTTTGTTATGTGCAGAGGGTCTCTCTAGTCTTCTGTTGTACGCGGAGGAGATTGGTGGCATTGAAGGGGTTAAGGTGTGCAGAAATGCATCATCAGTATCACACTTATTATTTGCTGATGACTCCTTAATTCTCTTGAAAGCATATTTGAATAATGCAGTCTCGTTGCAACAAGCTCTAGATACCTATTGTGCTAACTGTGGACAATTGGTGAGTGTGGCTAAGTCGAGTATATTTTTCAGCCCAAATACTAATGTGGATGTGAAGGTTGAAATCTGCAATGTGCTGAAACTATTTCGGATAAATACTTGGGACTACCGGCGATTGTGGTGCGGATAGGAGCGATTGCTTCTTAAATTTTGTGGAAAGGGTACTGCAGCGTATTAAAGGATGGAAAGAAAAGCTCTTATCGATTGGTGGTAAAGAGATACTCATTAAAGCTGTGCTCCAGGCAATCCCGGTATATGCTATGTCGGTCTTTTTGTTACCAAAAAATATATGCAAGAAAATAACAGATGTGATATCACAATTTTGGTGGGGAGATGATGATCAAGGGAAAAAATGCATTGGTATTCTTGGTGGAAGTTGTGTTTTCCCAAGAAAGATGGTGGAATGGGATTTAGAGATCTTCACTCTTTTAATCTTGCCATGCTTGCGAAACAAGTGGGGAGGCTCATTGATGATCCAAATTCTCTCTGTGCGCAAGTTCTCCGTGCAAAATACTATCCTACGGGGGACATCCTCCAAGCCGGACCTAAGGCGGGTTCGTCTTTTACATGGCAAAGCATTGTTGCTGGAATTCAAACCTTTAAACGTGGTTGTATATGGCGTGTGGGCAATGGGGAGTCTATCAACGTTTGGAAAGACCCTTGGATTTCTAGCAGCCCGGATCGTAAAGTTATGACACCTCGGGATGCATGCATATTAACACGAGTGGAGGAGCTGATTGACCTTGTTACTCGAGGATGGGATATTGACATCATTACACAGAATTTCCATCCAATTGACGTAACTCGGATCCTGCAAATTCCCCTAAGCGTTGATGGTTTTGATGACTTTATTGCTTGGCATGGTACTAAATCGTATACTTTTTCAGTTCGGTCAGCATATCTTGTTGAGTGGAAACACCGATTTAATGGTCTTACTTGTCGGGCACTTATCAGAGGTACTTCAATCAATAATCCGATATGGAAAATTCTCTGGAATTTGTCGGTACCTGCTAAGGTGAAAATATTTTGCTGGCGTGTCCTGCATGGTATCCTACCACTTAAAGATATTCTTCTGAAAAGACATATTGGGACTTCAGGAACATGTCCTCTCTGTATTATTGAAGATGAGACAATGCGACACATGATATTCAGCTGTACTGAAGTCCAACTGATCTGGAGGGCCCTAGGCATTGAGGATAAAATTCAAGCAGCCTCTATAGATGGCAGGGCCGGTTCAGAAATTTTTGAATCCCTTCTTCGATCACCGCCCTCCATGGTACCTGGGTATGATTATATTCTTATTCATAACATTGTCGCAGTTGCAGCTTGGTATATCTGGTGGCTCCGACAACGATGCACTCATGACGAACAAACACCCCCGACTAATCATTGTGTAACTTGTATCCGCGCTATCACGTCTAATGCTACAAGAAAGGTTGGTCCCAGTTTGGCCACGGAGAAGCAAATGTGGACCAAACCTAGAAGCTCGTACGTGAAACTTAATGTCGATGCAACATATACGGCGGATGAGATGGCAGGAGCCTCGGGTGCTATAGTAAGGGATCATCAGGGAAGATTCATCGCTGCATCCTCAACCTTTATATCGCATGTTCCCTCAGCTGAGATGGCCGAAGCTTTAGCTATGAAGCATGGTCTTGACCTTGTCATAACGTTGGACGCACATCATCTTGAAGCTGAGTCTGATTCGTTGGAAGTTATTAATCTTTGCTCAGGTAATGAAAGGATTTGGAATATGGCAACCGCGATTTACGCTGATATCATCATGAAAGCTGGAGTTACTGGTGATGTGGAATTCAACCATTGCGGGAGAGACAACAACAAAGTGTCTCATAGTTTAGCTAGGGAATGTTTTAATTCCAAATTATCTTATAATTGGGTCGATGAGCCCCCTAGCTTTCTCTTACAACCCCTGCTAAACGATGTAACAATACTTTGATGGGGGGCAGCAAGTTTCATACGCACTCTTTTCCTTCTCGGGGTACGTAAGGGGACTGGGATTTAATGAGGCGGCTTGCTAGCTTAATATATTGCTATTTAAATTAAAAAAACACAATCAACCGAAGAGAGGAAAAACATTCCAAAATTAACGCACGTCAAATCAATTTGTCACCTACGTACATCCTTCCATCCAAGGCAATCCAGTAGTGACTCCGTCATACACGCCGGTGCCGCGCTGCTCATCCTGCGCTGTCGGCGCTGTTGAGCTCCTCGCGGAGTCACTGCTAGGTTGTCGTGTTGCTCATCCTGCCCTGCCGGCGACGTCGAGCTCCTCACGATTGCTGACGAACTCCTCGCCAACACCTAGGTATAGTATTGCTGCAAGGACAAATGATGACAGTTCTGCTTAGTTGCCCTCCTTATCATCTCTTGGCCCGCCCTCATCTCCTCTTGGTCCTGTCATGTCTCCAATCTTCTCTCATATCTAAAAAGAAAATTCCGTTCCTCTTTCTGCCCACCCCTTTGTCCATCTTTTTTTTTCATGTTGTCAATCCCACGCTTGACCAGTTTCCTTTCAAAATCAATATGCGGAAATTAATCGACATTTACGCCTCCCCTCTCGTCAACAAGTGCGCCTACGATTCAGCCCACAAGCAGATTTTCTCTGCTTCCCACCCACCGTAGCGAACGTGAGTGATTCTAGGGTTCGTTGCACGACCTCCACCGCGCCCTGCGTCGCCGCCTACACCACCGCGCTCATGCCTCCTAAGCAACGCGGCGTACTGCTCCATTGTCCCGCCGCCGCCACCGATGTCGCCCAAAAACGGGGCTATCTGCCGCCGATTTAGCCGCCACGGATCTGGGTGTGTGTTCCTAGAGAATCTCATGAAGAGGATCGGAACTGCCATGGCCTGATACTTTCTACGTGTTGTTGGGAAACCCCAAGTGGAAGGTGTGAAGTAGTGTAGCAGAAAATTTCCCTCAGTTATGAAACCAAGGTTATCGAACCAGTAGAAAATGATAATTCCCTCGAGGTGTCAACGGCGCTAGAGATTCCTTGGTGGCATGTAATTGACGTGGAACCTGCACACAACACAATCAAGATACTTTTCCCCAACTTAACGGTGAGGGTAAAAAAATGTCAATCTCACCGGCTTGCTGTAACAAAGTATTAAACGTATGTGTCGAGATTCATTTGGACATTACAACAATATAGATAGACCGTTCCAACCGCATCTATGACTAATAATCCACCTTCCGTTAGCATTCGCACCCCTTTCAGTATTAAGTTGCAAGCAACAGATTATCGCCTTAAGCACTCTGTGTAAAGTAAGTAACATCATCCTTAGACAAAGTACTACTGTTTATTCCCTAGTAGCAACAGTACATCTATAACCTTAGAGCTTTCTGTCACTACCGCAGATTAAATACACACATGAACCTACCATTGAGCATAAATACCCCCTATTGGAGTCACAAACATCTACTTGGACAGAGCATAGTAACAGAGAGCATGCAAGATCGTAAATAGCACACACATGATATATTATGAAGCAAATGACTTTAGTACTCAATATTCATCGGATCCCAGCAAACACAGCATGAAGTATTACATAACGGTGATCTTGATCATGATAGGCAGCTCACAAGATCTAAACATGATAACATAAGAGGAGAAGACAACCATCTAGCTACTGCTATGGACCCGTAGTTCAAGGGTGAACTACTCACGCGTCAGCCAAGAGGCGGGCATAGTGACGTAGAGCCCTCCGGTGTCGATTCCCCCTCCATGCAGGGTGCGGGGGAGAACTTCTGATCTCCCCCAAAGTGGTGTTGATGAAGGCGGCGGCTCGGGTATCCGTGGATGAATAATTTTCTTCGTATAGGTCTTAGGTTTTCGGGGGGTATTTGTAGGCGAAAGCGCGAAGGCGATGGAGGTCCGAGGAGCCCACACCATGCCCTCGCGCGATAGGGAGGGGACCCGCGCCTGGGAGTGGTGTGGGCCCCTCGGCAATCGTCTTCGACTCTTTTTCGGTGCTCTGGAACGTTCACAGGAAAATATGGGCTTTGGAAAAGTAATCGTCCGATTCCGAGAATATTTCCTTAAGTACTTTTTTGAAACCAAAAACAACAGAAAACAGGGAACTGACACTGTGGCATCTTGTAAATAGGTTAGTCACATAAAATGCATAAAATCATATAAAACATGTCAGAAGTGATATAATATAAGCATGGAACATAAGAAATTATAGATACGTTGGAGACGTATCAACATCCCCAAGCTCAGTTCTACTCGTCCCGAGTGGGCAAGAACGATAAAAGAATATTTTTTGAAGTAACATGCTTTCGCATAATCTTGATCATATAATAATGTAAGGCATGTAAGCTGAGATCAAATAAATACGGGCTGTAGTTTATATTGATATCAAATGAGTAATAAATAAACAAGTAGGCAAAGCAAAGCAAAGCTTTCAATGATATAATACTAGATAGCAATCAACCGTGCAAAGTAGATATTAGAGATGATTTAAGCTTCAAGAACAATAATATAATCATCTAATGCTTCCAACAAACATGACAAATTTGTGAAAGGATCAAGTCAAGCAATAACAATATGCACGTAGAAGATCAACTCCTTACTTGTTCACGAGAAACAAGCAAGCGTTCAACGTAGGTTCCTGGCACCAGGATGTGTTGGCTAAGAGAATGTTAAGGGGGGTTTGGAAGGCCAACGGAATAAAGTCTCACAAAGCTGCAAGTGATCATTAGACAAGAGGAAGTCTTATAATCGAAGCTATGCAAGGAGTAGTGATTGCCACACAACGGATGCACATGCAGTTATAAGTATATGAAAGCTCTCCAATGGAACTAGTGGGGGTGCATCCAACTTGCTTGCTCACGAAGACCTAGAGCACTTTTGAGGAGGCTCATCATTGGAATATACAAGTCAAATTCTATAGTGTAAAGTTCCCCACATAGTTATGCAAGTAAAACATGGAAACTCTCTCATATGGAGTAAAGGTGCTAAACATGAGCACAAATGATGACTATAAATGATATGGTGCTATAACATGAGCACAAATGATGACTATAAATGATATGGTGCTATAACATGAGCACAAGTGATGACTATAAATGATATGGTGCTATAACATGAGCACAAGTGTGTGATAAAGAATAGTAATTAATGCTGCCCCCTTTTTTCTTTTTTATTTATTTTCTGTTTCTCTTTTCGATGGCCTCCATGGCTCTTTTCCCTTTTAGGGGCAAGCATCCTAATATGAAGATATGACAACACACTAATGATGATACGACAACATACTGATGATACAAGTAACTAATATGAATGTGACATAATATGCATATGACAGCGGTGACTCTGCCAGTGTCGCAGGTTATGCAATGATCTAGCGTAACATGGGTAAAAACCACACATCAGGTTTATAGAATCATGCAAAGCAATATATGAGTATTGAATGACAACAAGTCATGTAATGTAAGATGGATGTTGCATGGCAATATATCTCGGAACAACTATGGAAATGCTGTAGTAGGTAAGTATGGTGGATGTTTTGAGAAAGATATTTGTCTTATGTGTAGGAGAACATGATGAAGATCTCCCACGAGTTTTGGATGTACCCGCGAAGAATGCACCAACTCTCAATGTGAGAAACGGCAATGCAAAGTATCGAAGAGGCTAGCAATATGGTGGTGGAAGTGCCATACAAACCGTAGCTTTAGAACTCAAAAGTAAAAAGATTCCAAATAAAAATATGATCTTACAAGGCATAATAAAAATCACTCCAAGAGGGTCCGTGGAAAATGAACAAATCATTGTTGCCTTCCCCGGCCGTGGCGCATAACAGAAATTCATTACGGTTGCCTTTAGCATGTAGAAGTCATATACCATTGATGACCCACAAGTATAGGGGATCGCAACAGCCTTCGAGGGAAGTAAAACCCAAATTTATTGATTCGACACAAGGGGAGCCAAAGAATATTTATAAGCTTTAACAGATGATTTTCAGATCAGCTGCACCTGTGATAGACTTGCTCGAGACAGATTATCAGTAGCAACAGTTTTATAGGAGAGACAATAGTGAAATAACAGTAGGAGGAGAACTGAGACAACGATTGTGATTGCAGTAGACAGCGGGATTAAAATACTGTAGGCATAAGGACGGATGTACGGGCGTTGCATGGATAAGATAATTCATGTAATAACATAGCATAGGCATTTGCAGATAAATAATATAAAGCATCCAAGTATTAACTTATCATAAGCATGTATTCCAATTTAGTTGTGCGTGCTCGCAATGAGAAACTTGTACATCAGCCAGCCCGTTTGCAGCGGGACCTCTAGGGAAACTACTGGCAATAAAGGTACTCCTTTTAATAAAGTACCGGAGCAAAGCATTAACACTCCGTGAATACATGTGATCCTCACATCACAGCCATTCCCTCCGGTTATCCCAATTGCTGTCACTTTGGGGCCATCGGTTCCGGACAATAATATGTGTATACAACTCATAGATATGATCCAAAACAATAATTATTATCATGATACAATAACAAGTTCAGATCTGAAATCATGGCACTCGGGCCCTAATGTCAAACATTAAGCATAACAAGTTGCAACAATGACGTAAAACACCGATAACGGATACTAGGCACCATGCCCTAACAATCTTACAACTATTACATGAGTGATCTCATCCAATCCCTACCATCCCCTCAAGCCTACAACGGTGGATTACTCATACATGGATGGGGGAAACATGGATCGTTGATGGAGAGGCGTTGGTGGTGACGATGGCGATGACCCCTTCGATTCCCCGTCCCGACAGGGTGCCGGAACAGAGACTTCTGGTTCCCGAACTAGGGTTCGCGGTGGCGGCGGAGTACGGAGATGTTTCGTGGAGAAGTGGATATCCCCCGTGCGTTTTAGGTCAGGAGGGTCTTATAGCCGCGAGGGGGTCGCGAGGAAGTGGCCGAGTGGGCCTCACCACCTGCTGGCGCGGCAGGGGCCCACCTGCGCCACCATATGGTGAGGCGCCCTCGTGGCTCCTCTCCGTTTGGTCTTCGTGGTTCCTGGTCCCTCTCGGATGGAAAATAACTTCTAGATGTCTTTTGGGCTTTTTCCCTAAAGTTGATATTTCTGTACAAAAAGAAGACATCAGTGTAATTCTGTTGAAAACAACGTTAGTCTATGTTAGTTGCATTCAAAACACACAAATTAGAGACAAAACAATAGCAAAAGTGTTCGTGAAAGTAGATACGTTTTGGACATATCAACTCCCACCAAGTTTAGCTTATTGCTTGTCCTCAAGAAATTCAGTTAACAACTGAGTGCGATAAAAAAACTTTCACGAACTCATTTGTTCATGTGATGTAAATATTCTCATTATGAGGACAAATTCTTAGACTATTCATAATAAGATATATAAACAGTGTCACCCAATAGTTAAGTAAACCATTAAAAGATGCCAATTATACTGATGATAAATAAGATGAAACATATCAATTCACAGGATTGCAAGGCTCATAAGAAAGTATGATAAAGTGGTATCTCGTTTGCCCGAATGGAACAGCAAAACATAAATGTCCAGGCACCTCTGAGTTTCAAAGGAAGACTAGAGATAAAGATATCAAAGATAAAGTCATCTAGATTACACCGCGGGTAACATATTAACGGACAGTCACATTACACTAAGAATGACAATTATGCTCTCAAGAAGGTGCTCAAACAAGGATGGTGACTCAACAATAAAGTAAAAAATATGCCCTTCATTGAGGGAAGTAGGGATTCAACAAGTGCTAGAGCTTCTTATTATTTTGAAAACAGAGGTAAAATTGTTTTTGAGTGGTGATTGTTTCGTCAACGAATGGTAATGGGTACTCTACCCCCCTTGTCAACCAGACTTTCTTAAGAACGGCTCCCATGAAGGACGTTATTTCTATCCAAGGGCAGATCATCCCACATTTCTCATTTGTTTACACATGTAGTTAAAAACTATTGTCATTGCTTGACTGATTAGAACAAGGCAAAAATGTGAAGAGAATGCAACAATTAAAGTTGTAATTAATTTGGGATTGGGCATCCCATTTGCCAGCTCTTTTTGCAAGTTAATGGATAAGCAGATGTATATGCCACAAGTCTGGTTGGCGAAAGTATGTCCGAAGGCAAACGACAAGGTTGATATCCGTAACCCCACATACTTGCTCATGAGCTCAAAACAATGGCACAAATTGAGAAGTGTTTGAAGATTTTAAAGGTAGCACATTCAAATTTACTTGAATGGTTTGAAATTGCCATGCATAGGGTGGACTCTTTGGAATAACTTGGTTTTCAGGGATTTGGAAGCACTAACATTTTCTCAGCTTAGTACAAGTGGAGGCTAGCAAAAGATGGGAAAACGACAATTCAATAGAGCAATAACCGTCATAATCATGCTTGCGATGAAATAGAATTAACGGAGGCATAATAAAGATAAAAGAACTCTGAGGCAAAATATGTCATCAAGGCTTAGTTGAATTTTTGTTTTCAGTCATAGCATGTGTAAACATGTGCCAAGTCAATTCAAATGAATTATTCAGAGGAGGATACCACAATGTCATATTCTATTATGAGCAAAATAATGCAAGCAAATATCCATAGAAACATGACATCCATCATAAATAAATTGGAAATAAGAACATGAACTACTAAGCATCCACCAACCAACATATACCTTATGCGAACCATCTAAGCATGCTCACATGAATGAGTATATGCACAAAAATGAGAAACAGATAGAGTTCATTACCAGCCTCTTACCCAACTCGAAATTGTCATAGATCATCATAATTGACTTATCACTTGTGTGCTTGAAAGATATGTAATAATAGCCAAGCTCCATGGAGCAGCTGAAGGTAATTACCTATGAAACAAACTATACAAAGGCAAAGAGAAACAGTAAATATTTTTGGGTTTTCAGATTTAGGAACTAAAAACAGAACAGACAGGAAAGCCGAATTTTTTCGAGGACCTTAACATGCCCAGATCAGAGAACTCAAAACTAATGAAAGTTGCGTACAGATCACAGGAATATGCACACGAAATTTCAGGTCATTCCGACGTTTCTATGAAAAGTTATGAATTAAACGGTGGACAGCAGAAATCTGTCCCTGCGTGAAACAACACACAACAAAACAAAATATTTTTTGTGTTTTTACATATTGAACTGAAATAAATACTAAGCATATTAATACTAGATACTAGAACAAACCAGCAAGAGAAATAACAAAGATCTTTTTGATATTTTGAGTTTATAGAAAGCAAACAAATCATGAACAAATGAAAAAAAAAACTAAAACATGGATATACAAAAATGATCTTTCCTCTCCGGCAGAAAATTTCTGCCTCGCTCGCTCCGTCGCTCGTGTGTTCCCTCGATGGCATCCTCGCGCTCAGCCCATCTGGCATCTGGGCCCAACAAACCGGAGCTCCCGAAGATGCTAGGGTTATGGAGTGCGCGGTACGGCCGCCGCCTCACGGTAGCCATTGGATCTCCAGGCGCCTCCGACGTGCACCACGGACTCTGCCTCCCACGCACACCTCAGACGGCGGCGCAGGGCATCAAGAGGGCAGAAGATAAGAAAGGTGGAGGAGGAGGCGGTGCATGCGCATGCGGCCGGATCCAATGACGGGGGTAGCAGGAGCAGGGTAGCGGCGGCGGGTCGTCGGGGAGTGGCGGCAACGGCCAACAGCGCTGGTGGTTCGACGAAAAGGTGCTCTCGCTCATCCCGTGGGCAAACGCACCAAAACAATGCGACCTCCATGCGGAGGCTACTCGGGGAGGACAACGTGCTCGTCAATGCCCACGACTACGACTGGTGCACCCTGCTCCTCGTCGCCGTGCTACACGGCTGGAAGGACATCGCCGAGCTCCTTGTCACAAACCAATGGCAGAACATAGTGAGCCCTCGCCTCCGCGCCCTGATCCTTCCTTCGGCCTCCTCTGCTCAGACCATGATCTGGTCATCGATTCGGTTCGTTTTAAAATCATTTGTTAATGTTCAGATCATTTGGCTCGTATAGAGATTGCCTCCGTCATGAATTTATGATTCTGGACAATAATGGATCGAGCATGGGCCTATGGTGTACTCTCTGCAACTTTTGAGGATAATGATGTTGGTCGTTTCCTCCTTTCAGTTCTTCTTGGCCTGGAGGTGTCCATCCCCACCGCGAACTTTGCTGTTTCTCGCAGGTGCTCCTGGCCCCCTTCCTCCGAGTTTCTGAGCGTATTTCCCTCCATGCAGGTTGCGTGAGCTGAGCTTGTGCCAGGAAGGCGTGCATTGTCGCTCAACCCTCTCGGCCGGTCTGATTAAGATGTGGTATGGTTGATTGGTATGCTTAATGTTTATATTTCTTTCTGGCTCGATGTCAAGTGTAGGTTAGGTTATTCTTTTCAGACCATACTATTTAATTTTGGATGTTCGCTGAGGTACTTCTAATACAACAGATGAGTTGGAGCACTATAGGATTCTGAAAACATTCATCAACATTTGTTCCTGCCGCAAGAGTTATCTATAATCTCATGTATTCATGCTCATCTTTTGTGCCACACAATCTAAACACAGGGAATAATATGCAGTTTGTTCATTTCTGCATCAACCGTACATCTGCTATCTTTTCAAGAAAATTTAAGATGATTTGAAACTGGTTAGGCGTTGAGAGCTGTTTTGAGATTAATGCTGAAGAAGTTACCGTGCCTTTACTTGACTTTGTGTGTTCTCTGGTTCCAGAACGGCGACACCACCGCCATTCTCGTATCTCCGCATTGGTCGCTCATCTGAGCGTTGATTTGTGCTTCTTTGCGCTAAACCGATGACTGCCATGGACATCACGTTTCAGCTGATAATTTATTAGTTGATTATCCATGTGTAGTGCTCAAGATAGATGACCCATATCTTCGTGGACAAAGTATTCAGGTTCCTAAGTCAAATTATCTTCGGTTACAAGTGCAACATGCATAAGCAACTTTGGAGCAATGCTTGGACCATGTGTAGTCCTTTTTCTAGATTTACTTTTGCCATACCTTTACTTATCTTATTTATTTTCTTATTTTTCGCTTCATGTTACAGGCTCGGTCAATATGTTGTCAAGGCCTATAAATTTGGTTATTTGAAGCTTTAAGATGATCTGATTCAAAGTATGTCATTTCGGTTGGATTGGTCTTGGTTGATCAGGTCCAATGGCATCTGGATTCTATTTCATCTTCTCTGGGCGATTCAAGCTTTGCTTTCATTTTCGTGTACTTAATTCGCCGTTTGTACCATGTTGTGGTAATTTTATGAACCGTTTGTTGATGTTGCAAATTGCTTTACCTCTCAGGCACATAATCCTTCATATAAGCAGGAATTTCAATGAAGTCGCGCATGCTTGTGCTAATCAGGCTAGGAAATTCAGTTATTCCGAGCCTACAAGTTCTTGTGGGAACTTGGCTCATAGCAACAACTCTTATCCAATTCGTGCAGCTTCTTCTTGTTTGCAGAATTTGGGCTATGTAATCCTTGATGTAAAATGCTTTTGAGCTGAATGGAAATTGGGCACGCTGAAACCTCTCTTTGTGCAAAAAATAATAATAATCTATATTAGAGCTTGTTTCCACTTAATTATGTTAATTAGGCTTCATTGTAGTTGCAGCTCATGTAGGTAAATTTTTTTTTGTTATTCTTACATATGATGTTCCATCATTTCAATTCTAACCTAATTTTTTTCTGTATGTGATTGAATAATTCACGATCTACTGCTGCATATTTTCTAGCTAGAACATTGCATTCTCCTGAGAGTGCAGGCGTTTTCATGTTCTGATTCCATCCTCTATACTAAAAGCCTAACAATACAAACAAATACACAACTATGGTACCCCCGCAGGTTGCTGAGAGTATCACCCTTCACTCCTGTCTAAAATTGTACTCCTGTTTAAGGTTGGAGAATCTGTCCTAATCACACTAAATTTTGTTCTGTAGTCTTCTTTTTTCTCTAAATGACTGCAATCGGTACTGCCCGTTTATTTCTAAACAGAAGTCCTACTGTACATGAGTTGGAAGGCAAAATTTGTAATGAAACCATGAGAAAGAATTGAAGGTTAATGGTTATTCTGATGCAATCATGAAAGGGATGGAGGATAAAGGTCATTATGATGACATATAGATTAACGACAAAGAATAAATTAACCTTTTTGAAAAATACATGTGTCAAAAGAATAACAACCGGAAGTGATCGAGACTGAAAAAGGTTACAATTTATATACTCTGCCATCCGAGAGGCAAGTCCAGGGTCACATGCATGGCCTCGGTTAAGGGAGTCATGATTTTCCAGAGGTACGTGCATCGATATTCCTGGACATTAAGGAACCATTTTTGTTGTCATTCAATACATTCTAAGGTGTCCTCTCTGACTTATTAGTTTGTTACTCCCTGTACTAAATCTAGGACATTTTTCCTTTGTTAGTTACAAATTTTTGCTTACGAAGCGTTGTTCCTAAATTTTCAAATGTATATTAGACATCTTTGCTTGATTGATCATGTGAGTTTCTGCAACAAATCGTGAGCTTATTTCTTTCCACTTTATTTTTCTTCTGATGCTGAGATTTATGATGAATCCAAATTTCACTTGCAGACAGTGCATCCTTTGGATAGTGATGTCCAGAAAGACTAGGTCCACAATATTTTGTCTTTCCTTTTAAACTTAATTATTTGTTCTCTTGATAATATGCCGGGATAGTTACCTCAAATTAAATATTCACACGATATAATTATACGTTGTAAGTACATGTGTATGATAAAATCACCTGTATCACTTTATTAATTATTTATGAAAGATAAGTGTGGCTTTCTCTTACCAATGGTTGTGCTTAAGAAAGTTAAGTAGCTTACATGACTATCTTCAAAAGTTTAAGCAATGATTGCTTGTATTCCTTGGCTTTTTTATTACAATATGTTCATGTAACCGAGTTGCAAATGTGGCCATGGGCCACATAGACAATTTGAGAGTTTGAGCTCTGAATTGAATTTCACACGATTCAAATGATCTAGCGGTTAGAGATTGAGACTCCCCTTACTTGTGTCCGTTGAGATTATGAAGATCTCCCGTAAAACTCTGTTGCCAAATTGGCATTCGAAGTAAATTTACTCCCTGGCTATTAAGTGTTGATGTCAACTGAATAAATCCGAGCTGGCAACTTATTTTACATATCTGGACCCAAATAGTATGAATGTCTCGAGACAAATATGTAGCCATAAATGATTGTCCTTATGAGTGAGTGAAACGTGGTGAAATATTATAACAAATCTCTACTTGTTTCCATAGTTGAGCCTATTAGTATGTGTGTTTAGTCTATGCATTGATGTGTGCATTTTAGATAAGGGTTTGTTTCTAAGTGTGTAATTGGCTTATTATTTAACATGAAAAGACAAGATTGAAAGCTATTCTTTGAGCAATAATAAACATTTCTCATGTCCATTTGTGATTTTCACGATTATATGGACATATGGTTGTAGTAGCTGGCTATCCGCAACATAGTGAAAACGGAGGAGGGAGATTTCATGGCAAACCCAAACGGAGTAGGAAGCATACAACTCAGTCAATGAAGAAAACGGCATGGAAGGAATAGTAGATAGATCGGTCGTGTTAACATATCTTATCGATGCTGCAATTTCAATAAGAGGCTTGTAATGACACATAAAAGTGGAGGGTATGAGGTAAAAAGGGAGGGAGTTGAGGAGTAGGTCAAGCGAAAAAATATTGCATGAACCTAAGTGTTTGGTGTAGCAGTTTTGCACTGCAATGTACTTGAATGAATCTCCTAACTATCATGTCACCCTTCTCTCATTATATTGAATGAATTTGCATCTGAATTCTATATTGGTGATAAATAAAAATAAAAATAGCTTTCCATATTTGCATTCGCTCAATCAATCTCACATCGACAAATGCTCAGTCAATCATGTGAGGGGGGCAGCTATTCATTAATATCAATATGATAGTGTGCTATCATCCTTGGGCAGTTCAGAAGTAGTGAACCAAAACACAGTTTCGATTTTAAAATGTGAACTTAGCAACAAACTACATGTAGTTCAATCAGACATGACATGGACACTTTGCCAATTTCAGAAAAGCATGCATTAGTACTGTTGTGTTATAGAAACAGATATTTTGAAACTGCATGCTGGCACGATAAATGCCCACAAACACATGGATTTAGAAGAAGTGCTACGAAGAAAGTAACTTGACAAAATCTCTCATTCTCGAATTAGCCTAGACTGAAAAAGAAACGAGTAACCAAATAAACACACTCGATGGGGTTAGCATCGAAACTATGTAATTAAATAAAATGAATATTAGCTTCAGAGATAGAGTTTATCTTCTAATCCTAAAACAACCTCACGTTATGTGCTGCTAATAAATTAACAAAACAAAAGTTTCTGAAATGGCCGAAAGAAAAACAGAAAACAGAGAGGGCTACATACATCTGTGAAGTTGATAACATGAAACATGTGACTTGGATCACAAATAAAGGTTCCATTCACGGCCCTCATTAATGTATGAGATACCATGCAAATGTAGTGTGCAAACAATGAATACATGTGGTAAAAGTAGTTTTCTTTCTGCTCTTGTTCATAGTGAAATATATCATCCCAGCAAGTATATAGGTGGGACAATATGTGTTCGGCGATTTGGTAAAAAAACTAAATTATGCAACACGTTACACTATAAGAAATGTCGATGCAAAGAAAAAGCTACCAACTGAACATTCAGGAATCATAGTACCTTTAATTAACATAGTGCACTTTATAAACTCCTTGTTTCAAATCAAAAGCTCCAGGATCATATATGGTTCTACAGAAAATGCAAACCAGGTGGCTTCTGGGCATCTTCTTTGATACAAATGACATGTCAGAAGTTTCATCAAAATTCGAAACCATTATAAGAAGACAACTCACTGGATGGTTCAACCAACTATTTATTACCAACGGGATATTATTTGAGGTAAACAATACTAAATGAGCAGGAAACTTCATTTTCTTATGTCATGACTGAAGCTATAAGACATTCTGAATGTGCAAATAAAGTTGCAGCCTGGGTTCCGGCAGAGCACCCATAAAGTGTACATGGAACTCTAGACCTTGGGGTACAATTATAACCCGCCGTGAAGAAGATTTATGTCAAGCAAGGCAATTGAATATCAAGTCTTGGGAGATAGTAGTAACTCTGAATGCCTCCGGGTAAACTGGAGCTCATGCTCCTAGCTCCTCTGCATCATCTTGTACATCTATTTCTCAATTATGCACCTAAGATAAAACCGCCAGGTACGGGTAATGCAAGATGAAAGAATCTCACTAGTTTAGCATATTGCTGGGGAAAAAGATGATCTCTAATGTTCATAAACAATACACAAATGAGGATATATCATTTAAAGGGCAAGCTATAATAGAGAGGAATGGAGTGGAACTGAGGCGAGTGATATCGAGATAGGCAGGGATGAGAGGTAGGAAGACACACTGAAATGTGGGAGGTGGAAATGAGGTATACATTTAAGATGAAGATGTGCGACCAGAAGTAATTGTTTGAATATATTTATTGTCCCGTCGCAAAGCACAAGGCATTTTACTATTACCGAAATGAGAAAATACTTGCTAGAGAGACGTCATTAGATTGCCATTGCTATGCATTGAACATCATAGACATGTGTAAAATAGTCCAAAATTATTCTTTTGACTATATATTTATTCGATACCCGTAGCAACGTACGGACAATTAACTAGTATGATATATATATATATATATATATATATATATATGGTGTGCTATCGGTATACCTCCCCCCAAGCTTACCCATGGTGAATAATCTCCCCAACTCGGTGGGTTATGCCCCGTGTAGTCGTACTCCGCATCGGCTGCGGTGGAGGAAGATTCTGAAGGTCCTGCATACCCCGGATCTGGGTACACGAAGCTAGGTGTCTCCGGGGGCTGAACGAAACCACCCCCATACTCCTCATCATTGCCCCTACTATCCGTGCCAGGCTCCTCCCCAAGTGTGTCCAACTCAGCCTCCGAGACTGACAAGTTCTCCCTGTCAACAAGGTTAAGAAGAGGCGCAGGCAAGATAACAATTCTCTCAATGGTAGATACTTTATAGTATTTCTTCTTTGGAAAAGTTATGATATAAGGGAGATAATACAAGATACCATCCTCAGCAATAAATTCATGTTTCTTCATTAAATCAATATCAAGTTTTTCAATAGGTAGCAGAATATCCTGAGGATGGGGTTCCAAACAATGCAAAGCTAATAAACATGAAGCGACAAGTCCTCCACAAATTCCTCCCTTCTCGCGGTTAGTAGCAAAACGGTGAGCAATCAGAGCACCCAAGTTATAAGTTCTATCACTACGCAAAGCAGCAGCTAGAAAAGCTAAATCAGACAAGACTAATTTACTAGCTGATCTCCTAGCAATGAAGTATGCGAAATAACGAATGGAAGGGAGATGAATACTCCTGATTTTACCGTCCTCCTTAGAGAAACTCCTCCCATTGCAAATCTCTTCATACAAATCAATCAATGGCCATGGGTTCCCTTTCGGCTTCTCCAGTGATCCTCCATGTGGAACTCACATCACTGAACATAAAACACCAAAAGGCAAGTCCATAGATTTGTTGTAAATTTTGTAATGCACGGTGGGGTTAGATGAGTTCAAATTGCAGCGGAAATCCTGCACCACCGACATAGACAAAATAGCATATTGGAAAGGTTGATCCTCAAGAAAACGTTCCAATCCTGCATTTGACTTGAGAGTATGGAAATCTTGCGTAATCCCTGTAGACTCCATCAATTGCGAGCATGTGTAGATAGCAGGGTATACTCCTTCTTCCATATGAAATTTAAACTTCCCTTGCACCATTATCTCACTAGGATCTAGTGCAAATGCATTTCCTTCCATGTTCTGAAATTTTTGGTAAACACCATAAAAATCAATTTTTAGCCAACTAAATTAAGGGAAACTACTATAGTGACTTGATAGAGGCTTAAGCATGCATCAAAATTAGTTATATCAACTTAAAACAACCATTCAAACTCACTAAACAAGATACCTACAACAACAAAATAGTTCATATATACACCACTAAATAAAATTCTACTTGGATATTCAGAGGAGTCACATACTGGAGAGGAGATGCACCAAATTTCAGCAACAGAAATTGGCTGAACGTGGAGATCGAAATCCCAGGAAATGAGCAGCAAGAACACGAGTATGAGATATCCATGATTGATTTTTCGGGCAAGAGGGTGGCAGGGGAAGGAGAGAGAGCAAGTGTGTGTGTGTGGGGGGGGGGGGGGGGGGGCTATGGGCCCCACACCATGTGTTGGCGCGACTACTTGCCAGCCGCGCCACCATGTGGTGAGGTGGCCCTGTGGGTCCCCTGGTGGCTCTCTGGCACTTCCAGGAGCCTCCTCGAAAAATATGATTTTTGGTATAAAAAATTTAATTTTCTGAGAAAGTTTTTTTTTTCATTTTATGGTATTTTGCATTGTTAAATTCAACATTGAAAAATTATTTTCTAACAACAAATTGAATTAAACAATGCAAACTAAATATCATCACAGTAGGTATAACAAAGGTGCGAGAAAGAAAATTGTTTAGCCTCTTTATGCATTTAAAATGCACTTGTTAACAAGGTTGATCAAGTCTTACCACCAAATGAATTTTATATGACATAAAAGATTTAAAACATATGAGACACTCATGTTACCTTATATTGAATTGGTATGGATCCAATCATGAGAGTTTTGTATTCTTATTTATATGGACAATCAATACTTCCACTCTAATAGACCTTAAATTGATAATTGTATTAACTCCAGGCATTCTATCAACTTTCTTGGGAAAATAAACAGTATGCTCCTTGTCATGAACATTAAAAGTAACTTTTCCTTTATTGCAATCAATAACAGCCCCTGCAATATTTAGAAAAGGTCTTCCAATAATAATAGACATATTATCATCTTCAGGCATTTCAAGAACAACAAACTCAGTCATAATTAAACAATTGGTAGTTATTTGAACAAGAACATCCTCACAAATTCCAACAGGGACATCAGTAGATTTATCAGCCATTTGGAAAGATATATCAGTAGGTATCAATTTATCAAGATAAAGTATCTTGTAAAGAGAGAAAGACATAACACTTACTCCAGCTCCCAAGTCACATAGAGCAGTTTTAACATAATTATTTTTGATAGAGGAAGGAATAGTTGGTATACCTGGATCACCCAGCTTCTTTTGAACCTTACCATTGAAAGAGTAATTAGCAAGCATAGTAGATATATCCTCATTAGGAATTTTCCTTTTGTTAGTCACAATATCTTTAATATATTTAGAATAAGGAGACAACTTAATAGCATCAGTCAAAGGAATTTGCAAGAAAAATGGTTTCATCCAATCAAAAAATCTATTATAATGATCTTCCTCTTTAGATTTAAGTTTCTTAGCAGGAAAAGGCATTAGTTTTTGGACCCAAGGTTCTCTTTCATTCCCATGTTTCTTAGCAATAAAATCTTCTTTAGTGTACTTTTTAATTTTAGCATGCTTTTCAGGTTCCTCTTCTATTTCTTCTTGATCCGAATTGGCATTTTTATCCTTATCATTGTTATTAGCATTATCATTGTTGTGTTCATTACCACTTTCAGTTTCAGCATCAGAAACAGATATATGATGCACACAGTGGGTGTGTTGTTGGGAGACCCCAAGAGAAAGGTATGAAGTAGTGAAGCAGCAAGTTTCCCTCAGTATGAAACTAAGGTTATCGAACCAGTAGGAGATGAAGGATTCCCTCGAGGTGTCAACGGCGCCAGAAAAGAGCTTGACGTAGTTGACGTAGAATCTGCACACAACAAAATCACAGTATTTTGCCCCAACTCAACAGCGAGGGTGTCAATCCCACCGGCTTGCTGTAACAAAAGGATTAAACGTATGTGTGGAAGAAAGAGTGATGTTTGCAAAAAGTAATAGGTTTGCAGTTGTGGTTTTATCAGATTAATGAGAAGGACCGGAGTCCACAGTTCACTAGTGGTGTCTCTCCATAAATAATAATAACATTCATCCATGCGTGGTAAACAAATTACAACTAGGCAATTGACAATATACTGATGAGCAACCCAATGCATATACTAATGATATGGTGTCTAGTGCGAGATTCATTCGGGAATTACAACAAGATACATAGACCGCTCTAACCGAATCTATGACTAATAATCCACCTTCCGGTTAGCGTCCGCACCCCTTTCAGTATTAAGTTGCATGCAACAGATTATCGCCTTAAGCACTGTGTGTAAAGTAAGTAAGTAACATCATCCGTAGTCAAAGTACTACTGTTTTATCCCTATTAGCAACAGTACATCTACAACCTTAGAGCTTTCTGTCACTGCCCCAAATTAAATAAAGACATGAACCTACTATCGAGCATAAACCCCCTCTTGGAGTTCGAGCATCTACTTGGCCAGAGCATGCACAAGTAACGGAGAGCATGCAAGATCATTAAATAACACACACATGATATATTCTGAAGCAATAACTTTAGTACTCAATATTCATCGGATCCCAGCAAACACAACATGGAGAATTACATAAAGATGATCTTGATCATGATAGGCCGCTCACAAGATCTAAACATGATAGCACAAGAGGATAAGACAACCATCTAGCTACTGCTATGGACCCGTAGTGCAAGGTAGACTACTCACGCATCAGTCTGGAGGCGGTCATGGCGACGTAGAAGCCTCCAGGGACGATTCCCCCTCCCGGCAATGAGCCGGGGAGCAGTTCTGATCTCTCCCGAAGTGGTGACGGCGACGGCGGCGGCTCGGGACCCGTGGAGGAAAAAAATATTAACCGTATGGTGTTTTTAGGTCAGTGGCATATTTATGGGCGAAAGACCTAGGTTGGTAGCGGGCGCCACACCACCTCCCGGCGCGGCAACATTAGGAGCCGCGCCAGCAGGCGATGTGGGCCCTTGGGGCCCGTGTTCGTCTCTTCTTCGGTTTTCTTGAACGCATATTTTCCAAAAATAATTCCTGGTTGACTCGTTTCCAATTTGGCGGATATTTCCTTAAGAGCTTTTCTGAAACCAAAAATAGCAGAAAACAGGGAACTGACACTGTGGCATCTTGTTAATAGGTTAGTCCCAGAAAATGCATAAAACTATATAAAATGCATATAAAACATGTAATTGCATGATATAACATAGCATGGAGCACAAGAAATTATGGATACGTTGGAGACGTATCAATATACTATTAGGATCATTAACAGGTTCAAAGGATTCTACAACAGTTTTATATTTCTTTTTCTTCTTCCTAGAAAGAGTACTAGGTTCATTAACTCGTTGAGAATCTTGTTCAATTCTTTAATCATGTCCTTCATGATACAAAGGATGTTGAGTAGATCTACCACCTCTAGTTGTTACTTCACAGACAAGTTTTTCTTTAGCTATAGAGTTATTTTGTTACTAGCAATTCTTTTTTGCACTGTAGTGAGTTGATCTATTTGAGTTTGAACCATATGAAAGTGTTTAATGAGCACTTTAACATCATTAGAAGTTCTATCAACAATATCATGTAAATCACTAATAGCACGAGAATTTTCCATTAAATGATTCTCTATTCTCATATTAAAATTGCATTGCTTAGTAATAAAATCATCAAATTCATCTAAACATTGAGCAGGAGGTTTAGAATATGGGATATATCTATCATCAAACCTTTGGAGAGAGTGTACCTCAATTACGGTTGAAGACGGAGTTGGCTTACATAATTCTTCAATAGGAGGTAAATACTTCACATCTCCAGATTTAATACCGCTCTCTTGAAGAGATCTTTTGGCTCCCCTCATCGTTTCTTCATTCAATTCAATCATACACCTCTTATTGGGTGTTGGTGGTGGTGTTGGAGTAGGTTCAGGAATATCCAAATCATCATTATTCTTGCATATTGTAGCCAGTAATTCTTCAGCTTCTTCGGGAGTCCTTTTCCTAAAAAAACAACTAGCAAAACTATCCACTATAAAATACATCAAGCAGATCATTTTTCTCCAAATCATGATTCGGCTGGCCTCTTAATATGTAACAAAAGAGTGTCCAAGCTTTGGGCAATTTCTCACCTTCATCTTGATTAAAATTATAGATTCTTAACAAAGCATCATGTTGAGCACTAGCAGGAAAATATTTTTGAAAGAAAGCATCAAGCAAACCCTTAGGACTAGTGATGGAACCAGGAGACAAATTGTTATACCAGGTTTTAGCTTCTCATTTTAATGAGAAAGGAAATATTTTAGCAACAAAGTAAGTGCGTCTTTTAATGTCCTCAACAAATATTCCACTTAAATCAGACAAAACATTCATGTGTTCTATAGCACTTTCATTTTTAGTTCCACAGAAAGGTTCTCTTTCAACAATAGCTATATGAGCTAAATTAAGAGAGAAATCATAAGCTTTATCTTTAATGTTTATAGGAGATGTAGCAAATTTAGCATCAAGAGATAATTTATATTTAACAACACGTTTTTTCAACAAGTTTTTTAAAGGCACTAACATCTTTCATAGCATTAATTTCTTTAACAAGAGCATCATCAAGATCCACATATATATCATCACGCTCATCATAAGTATCACTAGTAAATTCAGGTGAATTAACAGGTGTTTCAGTATTTTCATCAGGAATTTCAGCATTTTCAATTTGTTTTGATTTAGCAATAGTAGCATCTAAAAAGGGACCTAATGAACCAGTTTCATCAAGAACAGTAGAAACATCATCATAAGTAATTTCAGATTCAGTAGTAGTAACAGAACGTGCAGGTTGTGGTTGTGTAACAAGCTTACTCAACACAGACGGAGAATCAAGAGCAGCAGAGTTCAGAGTTGTACCTTTCCTTGTAGTGGATGACTATGGGAAACTTCTTATCAGTATTTCTTCCCATGATGAATAAATTCAGCCGAACAATATCACACTCAGCAATTCAGCTTGTAATTGAGGTTAATCTCAAAAACTTCTCAGTCGAAAAGATATCTCTGATACCCTCCCGTTTAGGAACTCGCTGATGGAACCACTGTCCTTTTTTCTTCGAGTGCTCATTCAGCCCGACGGCCTACTTGGAGGATTCGACAAACATATCTCGTATTTGCTCAGCCGAACGGCCTACTGCATTGTTGGACCTGTATGGCGCAGCCCCCGAGTGTTCGAGTGCGGCCTAGGTTTTCTTGTTGGACCTGTATGTCGCAGCCCCCGAGTGTTCGAGTGACGGCCTATGTTTGACTTAGACCTGTGCGGCGCAGCCCCCGAGTGCTTCGGGTGGCCGCCAAGGATTTTTCGACCCAGGGTGCACAACTCTGGGACTTGTCGAGTTCACACCTCGTCAATTGGCGCCGTCTGTGGGAACAACAGCGTGCTGGATTCACGGTTGCGGCGGCCCAATCTTCGTCGACAGCGACGGCGACTCGCCGTATCAGATCAGTGCACGGGGGCTCGACGAGTTCTCGTATGCGGCTGATCCAATCCAATCTACATCGACAACTATCGTAACCAGTCGACACCAGCGGCGACTCGCCATCACAGAGATCGGCACCCTGAGCTCTACACCAACAGTGCTCTCGCGAGTGACGGGCCGATCATAGTCGTATCTACAAGATCAATAATTTTCCGGCGATGTTCCGTCGGATGACGGTGCGATCCAGTCCAGTCGTGACGTCCGAAGTCGGGCCGGGCAGGGCTGCACACCACGCGCAACTGGCCAAGATCTGGTCCACGTCTCACATCATTGACCAGCCACGTTCTGGTCCGACGCGTGTTGGAGTCCAACTCCAGTACGTGTGCAGACAACGATCAAGGATCAAGGAAAGGAAATCAGAAAAAAAGGAAAGTTATTCTGGACGCAGAGTATGCAGGAAAGCTAGCTCGTACTAGTTTGATTCGTTCACGTGAAGATCAAAGAAGAGGAGAAAGATTAGATGGAATCCCGCGCCGACTCCGGTCCGCCGCGTCGACTGCCTCTACGGCACCACTTCGCCGCGTCAACTATTTCTGCCGCGTCGACTCCGGTCCGCCGCGTCGACTGCCTCCACGACACCACTCCGTTGCGTCGACTCCGGTCCGCCGCGTCGACTGCCTCCACGGCACCACTCCGCCGCGTCGACTCCGGTCCGCCGCGTCGACTGCCTCCACGGCACCACTCCGCCGCGTCGACTCCTGCGTCGACTCCGGTCCGCCGCGTCGACTGCCTCCACGGCACCACTCCGCTGCGTCGACTCCGGTCCGCCGCGTCGACTGCCTCCACGGCACCACTCCGCTGCGTCGACTCGGCCCGCCGCGTCGACTGCCTCTACAGCACCACTTCGCCGCGTCGACTCCAGTCCGCCGCGTCGACTCCAGTCCGCCGCGTCGACTGCCTCTACGGCACCACTCCGTTGCGTCGACTCCGGTCCGCCGCGTCGACTGCCTCTACGGCACCACTTCGCCGCGTCGACTCCGGTCCGCCGCGTTGACTGCCTCTACGGCACCACTTCCGCCGCGTCGACTCCGGTCCGCCGCGTTGACCGCCTCTACGGCACCACTCCGCCGCGTCGACTCCGGTCCGCCGCGTCGACTGCCTCCACGGCACCACTCCGCCGCGTCGACTCCGGTCCGCCGCGTCGACTGCCTCCACGGCACCACTCCGCCGCGTCGACTCCTGCGTCGACTCCGGTCCGCCGCGTCGACTGCCTCCACGGCACCACTCCGCTGCGTCGACTCCGGTCCGCCGCGTCGACTGCCTCCACGGCACCACTCCGCTGCGTCGACTCGGCCCGCCGCGTCGACTGCCTCTACGGCACCACTTCGCCGCGTCGACTCCAGTCCGCCGCGTCGACTCCAGTCCGCCGTGTCGACTGCCTCTACGGCACCACTCCGTTGCGTCGACTCCGGTCCGCCGCGTCGACTGCCTCTACGGCACCACTTCGCCGCGTCGACTCCGGTCCGCCGCGTTGACTGCCTCTACGGCACCACTTCCGCCGCGTCGACTCCGGTCCGCCGCGTTGACCGCCTCTACGGCACCACTCCGCCGCGTCGACTGCCTCTACGGCACCACTTCGCTGCGTCGACTCCGGTCCGCCGCGTTGACTGCCTCTACGGCACCACTCCGCTGCGTCGACTCCGGTCCGCCGCGTCGACTGCCTCTACGGCACTATTTCGCCGCGTCGACTCCGGTCCGCCGCGTCGACTGCCTCTACGGCACCACATCGCCGCGTCGACTCCGGTCCGCCGCGTCGACTGCCTCTACGGCACCACATCGCCGCGTCGACTCCGGTACGCCGCGTCGACTGCCTCTACGGCACCACTTCGTCGCGTCAACTCCGGTCCGCCGCGTCGACTGCCTCTACGGCACCACATCGCCGCGTCGACTCCGGTACGCCGCGTCGACTGCCTCTACGGCACCACTTCGTCGCGTCGACTCCGGTCCGCCGCGTCGACTGCCTCTACGGCACCGCTCCGCCGCGTCGACTCCGGTCCGCCGCGTCGACTGCCTCTACGGCACCACGCCCGCCGCGTCGACTGCCTCTACGGCACCACGCCCGCCGTGTCGAGTCCAGTCCACCGCGCACAAACAAATTCGCCTCGGCCACACCTGATGCTCTCCCGGGTGTTGCGCCGCACAGGTCACAACAAATTCGCCTTGGCCGCCATCCGAAGCACTCGGAGGCTGCGCCGCACAGGTCTAAGTCAAACCTAGGTCGTCACCCGACGCACTCGGGGGCTGCGTCATACAGGTATAACTCGAAAAATCCTTGGCCGCCAGCCGAAGCACTCGGGGGCTGCGCCGCACAGGTCTAAGTCAAACCTAGGCCGTCACTCGAACACTCGGGGGCTGCGCCATACAGGTCCAACAAGAAAACCTAGACCGCACTCGAACACTCGGGGGCTGCGCCATACAAGTCCAACAATGCAGTAGGCCGTTCGGCTGAGCAAATACTAGATATGTTTGTCGAATCCACCAAGTAGGCCGTCGGGCTGAATGAGCACTCGAAGAAAAAAGGACAGTGGTTCCATCAGCGAGTTCCTAAACGGGAGGGTATCAGAGATCTCTTTTCGACTGAGAAGTTTTTAAGATTAACCTCAATTACAAGCAATTCAGCTTAATCTCGGGGGCTACTCCCATCGGGAGCACTGTTCGTGCTCCCAATAGACTCAGTCGAAGCATTAACGATTAAAGCATCCTCTGTAAGCCCTCAACGGCCTGAGTCGAATTTCTTAAACTATCGTTTTCAGGAACAAGACGGCGTGCCCAGGAGGAGGAAGTCCTTTGCCCGACGCTGCGCTTCGACCAAGCACTCGGGGGCTACTCCCATCGGGAGTGTCCTCTTCGACTGAAGAAAACGAGTACAAACTCAAGATCAAGCAATCCAATGGCGCGTCCAGGAGGAGGAAGTCCTTTGCCCGACGCTGCGCTTCGACCAAGCACTCGGGGGCTACTGACGTGGTGTAACAGCCCGTTTGTAACTTTCCAAATTTGTGTGCAATATATTGGAGCATCATGTCATCTTTCCATATGTGGTTGCATTTAATTAAATATGTTGTTCAAATTCATTTTTTTCCAAATTTAAATTCTTATTTAAATTCAAATGTGTTTCAATAATTTCAATTGAAGTTTCAAATTAAGTTATAAATAATCAAACAATATTTTAATATGACTATTTTTGAAACTATTAAAAATTGTTCAAAAGTTTTGTCATGTTTTCTTTCTCTCATTTTATTAACAGAAAAAAACCAGAAAAGAAGAAAAAGAAAAACAGTACAAAAAAAAAGGAAGCCAGGCCGAGATGGGCCAAATCTGGCCCACCTCAGCCCAGCCCAGCACCCCACCAGCCCACCTACCGTCTTCCTCCTCCCCGTACAACTTTCCAGCGAGGCAGAGCGCCATGGCTCTCTGCCATGCTCTCCCCACCTCACTCCACCTTTCCCCTCTCTCCTTAAGCACCCGCAGCCGTCCCCCCGAAACCCTAACTTCTTTTCCCTTCCCTCTCCCTCGCGCCGCCGCCACCCGCTCCTTCCTCGTTCCCCTCTGTTCCTCCTCAACTTTCTGGTCACCGGAGCACCTCGTAGTGGCGCCGCTGCTCGGGAGCTGCCGAAGGAACGCAGAGGAGCCCCGGAGGTCCGCGACGACACCTCCATCCGGTCCCCCGAAGCAATCGAGTCGGGAGCCTTTGTAGCCGACGAGCTCTTCTCCGCCTCCGCCACGGCCGTCGACGTACGCCGCCACGATTCTTCGTCCCCGGACCTCCCCGCGCCGAACCACGACCTCTAGCAGCCTCCTGGTGAGCTTCTCCTTCGTTTCCCCTAGTTAACCGTCTCGTTTGCTGTCGAATTGGTCGAATCGGTGCTCGTCCACCTCCACTGCCGCCATGGCCGGGTTGAAGCTCAGGACTTTTTGGCGCTTCTTCGTCCGTCCGCGGCAGGACCTGCTCGCCCAGCACCCACACACCACTCCACCCGCAATCCCGCGTCAACCGCGCCCCGCGCCGCCCGTAGCGAGTCGCCGGCGTGCCGTTTCCGTCGCCGCCGTTGTTTCCGTCTCCGGTGAACACGTCAGCTAGTCGATGCTCTGTATTCATGCTAAAAGGAGGTGCTTGCTTGATGTAACACAAACACCGCATGGATCTTATGGCTAGAAGCGCCGACTGATTCCATCGCCGCGCGCGCAGGATCGATCCCCGGCAATACGTCTTAAAACGCAACACCTTTTCCTTTTCTTTCGCAGCCACTGACATGCGGGCCCCGCATGTCAGCGACAGCGGAGGCCAGCGCGGCCACCGTCCGCCCGCGTGGCGCCTGGTCCCACCTGACAGCCAGTCCGGCTAGATCCAGTTCGGTGAGAAATACCTGATGCGCTGGAAGTTTGCATATAGCCCCTCTGTTTGTCAGTTTTGCACCGAGAACCCTCCCCAGCGCTTTTCCATCACAGACAGGTCCTGTAAAATTGCAGAAACACCCCTAAACTTTAATATGCAATAACTTTTGATCTATAACTCCAAATTAAATAAACTTTATATGTTTTCATATCAGAAAAATGCAATAAACATTAATGTCACATTCTTTTATCATTTTGCATCATTTATTTAAATGCTTAGTTTAATTTAACAAATGCAATTAATTAATTAAATATGAAATGTGTGGGGTACTAAATATATAATGCCCTAATTCCATTTAATTTGCTCATATCTTTTATACCATTCCTTGCCATGCTAATAAACTTTTAATTTGAGTTGTAGATAAATAATTTGCATTTAATTAATTCATATCTATTCCATTTAAATTAATTAGATCACCATACCTACTATATATGTTAAACAACATTTAATCTGTTGGTTACACAAATAACTTGCACATAATTAATTGTCGGGATTTCATCCCCGCTTTAAAATGACCTAATAATCTCATACCATATTGCACCATCATTTGTTTGTGCATTCCTTTGTATTGATTATTGTTTCCTATTGTCTGTGTTTGGCTCTCTTTGGGTAGACGACGACGTGTCTGCTGCGAGTACCTACGATACTGAGGTTTCAGCTTTTGTGCCAGGCCACAAGCTGCCAGGCAAGCTTCTGCTAACCGGTTACACGATTGTCGGATTTTCATTCTTGCCTTTTGATCTATGCTATCCTAGTTATCGATTCTTGAATTGCGATCCCATCATATGTTTATCCAGCAGCCTATACAGCTATATCCCCACAACCTATAACCCCTTGCATGTTTATCTGTTGGCCTTTGCGAGTCGTAGTGCATGCTTAGAATTGGTTGAGCGAGTCGTTCCTTTGTTTTTATCTCATATACTTAGTATGATAGATAGTTCTACTATAATAAACTGATGTCTTATTGTGGGGTTCTATAATTAAAAGATAAGGCACCAGGCGGAAGGCCTTGCGAGGTGCTTTGTTCTGCTCAGTGTCGACCTAGGAACTGAGATTTTGTCCTCGGATCCAATTTTGAGCGCACTAACCACTTGTGGGTGGCCCAATGGAGCCCCCCTCGACTTTGACTAGAACTTTGACTTGTCCGGGAGCCACACCTAGTTCGGGTTTTCCATTTGCCTCATATGCATCGATGATACTAGTGTAGTATTTTTACTTTGGCGGTGTGCCTTGTTACATGCATATAGGGCGCGGCCTGTTGGTGCGGAGGGGTGTGTCCTGCGGGAGTCCGCACCCTTTTGGCCGGGACCAGCATAGCTCCCGTGGCTCCTGGACTTGTTGCGGTGAAGGAAAAGAGTTGGGTTGAAAGGCCCTAAAGTTTTTGACTGGGTTGATCATGCGAGTATGGGTCCAGTAGTGCACCCCTGCAGGGTATAATCTTATCGATGAGCCGTGTCCACGGTTATGGACGACTTGGTGATGATGCTGGCTAACAAGATCTAGACAACTTACACCTAATCTTTGATAATTAATGTGACTAGTAATATAGCCTTACTTACACCCTAAATGGTAACTAAAATTGTTAACGTGTGAGTATTCCCGAATTGCTTCCTCATACTTGGTTGAGGGGGTTAATTCGAGAATGGGTTATAACTGGTGTCAGTTGTAGGTGGATATTTAAACGCTCTCTTATCCCTCTCTAATTAGACGGAAGTTTTAGCGTGTCTCTTTAGTCTGCTAGTGCTGCTGCCGCTAAGTACACTTACCCCCATATTTTGGGAATCTTACAGTTTTGTAACCTGTTAGCTTAAGCTTGTTCGATACGCTTCGGTGTATTGACCCGTTCGCGGGCTGTGGTTTTTCTGCAGTTGAGGATCCTTCGCTCGACCAGTTTGGTGGATGCTACGTGGAGTTCGACGATGAGAGCTTCGACGAGTAGTTAGAGTTCCCCTGGGCTACTTCCTGGTGGACTGCGTGGATGGGCCTTCTTTTTCGTTTCGGCCTTGAGCCCTTTGCTTCTTGTCTGTACTCAGACCGGTTTGTTTCCGCTGCATGATGTAATGTTGGGACATGTGTCCTCTGATTGGTGCCATTTGATATATTTTGCTCAGTGAGAGCTTTTTGATATTATTTCCTTTCTTTGTGTCTTAGGTTTATTCTGTGGTTTCAACTTGTTAAAAATCCGACTCGTATACCATGTGTGTATGGTTGAAGTATACGAGTTGGAAGACTTTTTGGGTCTTGCGTGCACAATCTGGAAACGTATGTGACGTTGGGATCGCCAAGAACTGTCGGCCGATGATCCATTCCGAGCATGGCCTGATGGTTTTCCTGGGAGTGGTAACCCCAGTATGTTCTTGGTTGTGTGGCCCAACCTATACGTTTCGTTTGTGTAGCTTGAATTCAGGGTCTGACACGTGGGCCTACCTTTCGACTAGCCCACCGTAAGCCTACCTGGGCCGCGTCAAGCATGGAAAGGCCCACAGAAGGCCCACTCGGGGTACCACGTATCCTAATCCAACTCGGTTAGGTCTTGTAACCTGCCATATCTGTATCAACCGCCCGAGACCTGGCTACCTATAAAGCCAGGATGGTGGCTCGTCCCCAAACAACCAACGAAGAGACACGCTCATAGCTACGGCACAAACCCTAGCGAGATCGCAATCTCGCCATTGTAACCACAACTCGCATCAATAACCAGACAAGCAGGAGTAGGGTGTTATCCTCCGGGAGCCTGAACCTGGGTAAATCCTTGCTTGTCAGCCGTCGTGACCACCTTGCACTCATCTCTCTCCACATCAATCAACCCGGGGTGCACAACCGTGGGACTTGTCGAGTTCACACCTCGTCAATTGGCGCCGTCTGTGGGAACAACAGCGTGCTGGATTCACGGTTGCGGCGGCCCAATCTTCGTCGACAGCGACGACGACTCGCCGTATCAGATCAGTGCATGGGGGCTCGACGAGTTCTCGTATGCGGCTGATCCAATCCAATCTACATCGACAACTATCATAACCAGTCGACACAAGCGGCGACTCGCCATCACAGAGATCGGCACCCTGAGCTCTACACCAACAGTGCTCTCGCGAGTGACGGGCCGATCATAGTCGTATCTACAAAATCAGAAATTTTCCGGCGATGTTCCGTCGGATGACGGTGCGATCCAGTCCAGTCGTGACGTCCGAAGTCGGGCCGGGCAGGGCTGCACACCACGCGCAACTCGCCAAGATCTGGTCCACGTCTCACATCATTGACCAGCTACGTTCTGGTCCGACGCGTGTTGGAGTCCAACTCCAGTACGTGTGCAGACAGCGATCAAGGATCAAGGAAAGGAAATCAGAAAAAAAGGAAAGTTATTCTGGACGTAGAGTATGCAGGAAAGCTAGCTCGTACTAGTTTGATTCGTTCACGTGAAGATCAAAGAAGAGGAGAAAGATTAGATGGAATCCCACGCCGACTCCGGTCCGCCGCGTCGACTGCCTCTACGGCACCACTTCGCCGTGTCAACTACTTCTGCCGCGTCGACTCCGGTCCTCCGCGTCGACTGCCTCCACGACACCACTCCGCTGCGTCGACTCCGGTCCGCCGCGTCGACTGCCTCCACGGCACCACTCCGCCGCGTCGACTCCGGTCTGCCGCGTCGACTGCCTCCACGGCACCACTCCGCTGCGTCGACTGCCTCTACGGCACCACGCCCGCCGCGTCGACTCCAGTCCGCCGCGCACAAACAAATTCGCCTCGGCCACACCTGATGCTCTCCCGGGTGTTGCGCCGCATAGGTCACAACAAATTCGCCTTGGCTGCCATCTGAAGCACTCGGAGGCTGCGCCGCACAGGTCTAAGTCAAACCTAGGTCGTCACCCGACGCACTCGGGGGCTGCGCCATACAGGTATAACTCGAAAAATCCTTGGCCGCCAGCCGAAGCACTCGGGGGCTGCGCCGCACAGGTCTAAGTCAAACCTAGGCCGTCACTCGAACACTCGGGGGCTGCGCCATACAGGTCCAACAAGAAAACCTAGGCCGCACTCGAACACTCGGGGGCTGCGCCATACAGGTCCAACAATGCAGTAGGCCGTTCGGCTGAGCAAATACTATATATGTTTGTCGAATCCACCAAGTAGGCCGTCGGGCTGAATGAGCACTCGAAGAAAAAAGGACAATGGTTCCATCAGCGAGTTCCTAAACGGGAGGGTATCAGAGATCTCTTTTCGACTGAGAAGTTTTTGAGATTAACCTCAATTACAAGCAATTCAGCTTAATCTCGGGGACTACTCCCATCGGGAGCACTGTACGTGCTCCCAATAGACTCAGTCAAAGCATTAACGACTAAAGCATCCTCTGTAAGCCCTCAACGGCCGGAGTCGAATTTCTTAAACTATCGTTTTCAGGAACAAGACGACGTGCCCAGGAGGAGGAAGTCCTTTGCCCGACGCTGCGCTTCGACCAAGCACTCGGGGGCTACTCCCATCGGGAGTGTCCTCTTCGACTGAAGAAAACGAGTACAAACTCAAGATCAAGCAATCCAATGGCGCGTCCAGGAGGAGGAAGTCCTTTGCCCGACGCTGTGCTTCGACCAAGCACTCGGGGGCTACTGACGTGGGGCTACCTTTCGACTAGTCCACCGTAAGCCTACCTGGGCCGCGTCAAGCATGGAAAGGCCCACAGAAGGCCCACTCGGGGTACCACGTATCCTAATCCAACTCGGTTAGGTCTTGTAACCTGCCATATCTGTATCAACCGCCCGAGACCTGGCTACCTATAAAGCCAGGAGGGTGGCTCGTCCCCAAACAACCAACGAAGAGACACGCTCATAGCTATGGCACAAACCCTAGCGAGATCGCAATCTCGCCTTTGTAACCACAACTCGCATCAATAACCAGACAAGCAGGAGTAGGGTGTTATCCTCCGGGAGCCTGAACCTGGGTAAATCCTTGCTTGTCAGCCGTCGTGACCACCTGCACTCATCTCTCTCCCCATCAATCAACCCGGGGTGCACAACCCTGGGACTTGTCGAGTTCACACTTCGTCACTTACAAATAAAGCTATGCTCCCCGGCAACGGCGCCAGAAAATAGTCTTGATGACCCACAAGTATAGGTGTTCGCAACAGTCTTCGAGAGAAGTAAAACCCAAATTTATTGATTCGACCCAAGGGGAGACAAAGAATATTTATAAGCTTTGACAGATGATTTGTCAGATCAGCTGCACCTGTGAATAGACTTACTCGAGACTGATTATCAGTAGCAACAATTTTATAGCAGAGACAGTAGTGAAATAACAGTAGCAGAAGAATTGAGACATCGATTGTGCTTGCAGTAGACAACATGATTAAAATACTGTAGGCATAGGGACGGATATACGGGCGATGCATGGATAAGATAATTCATGTAATAACACTGCATAGGCATTTGAAGATAAATAATATAAAGCATCCAAGTATTAACAAATCATAAGCATGTATTCCAATTTAGTTATGCGTGCTTGCAATGAGAAACTTGCACATCATCTTTTGTCCTGCCAGCCCGTTTGCAGCGGGGCCTTTAGGGAAACTACTGGCAATTAAGGTACTCCTTTTAATAAAGAACCGGAGCAAAGCATTAACACTCCATGAATACATGTGATCCTCACATCACAACCATTCCCTTCGGTTATCCCAATTGCTCACTTTTGGCCATCGGTTCAATATAATAATATGTGTATACAACTCATAGATATGATCCAAAACAATAATTATTAGGGATAATTTGTTCTGTGCCATACCTAGCTGAGTTTTATCTGTCTGTGCCATACCCGCCCTGTTTCTCTGTTCTGTGCCCTACTTTCTCAAAGAATAGCTGCTTCCTTCTAGTCAATGGTTGACATTGAACTTTTGTGCAGGACCCATATGTCATAGATTTAATAATTTCAGGAAAATGTTTGGATTTTCGAATTTCAAATCTACGATTCGAACGGTGCAAATTTGATTTCAAGTATGAAAAATTAGAAAATTTGAAAAAACTTCCAGGTGTTGCTAATGATATAGGAAACAACTTTGCCAAAGTGATTTTTCAAATTATTGTGTCCTTTGGCCCGTGTAAAAAAGACAAATTTCTAAATGTGACATCTAGATCGGAAATGAACAGTGCAAAATTCGAAAAAGTCAACTTTTGAATTTAAGTGTGAAAAAAATCTCCGATGTTTTCAATGATGTAGGAAACAAATTTGCCAAAGCGATTTTTCAAATTTTTGTGTCGTTTGCCCTGTGTAAAAAGGAAAAAATTATAAATCTGATATCTAGATCTAGATCGGCTAGCTCGTATACGTGAACGCCCCTGTGCTCGATTCACCTGCTTGCGACCTCACTTTCCACTCTATCGTGCTCAGGATGAACCGAGTGTCCTAATGCGCAACGTGTTACATGAGAGAAGGTTTCTCCACGATCACAAGCGGGCAGCGCCGTTGGACTATAGTCGAACAGATTGAATGCGTGATCTGAGCATGCCAATGTTGGCATCATCATGTTCCCACCGATTCCCAACTAATTAAGAAGCAATATTTATATGTTTGTGTGCAGAACTAGATTTCCTGCAACTTTCCAGTTATACATGTTTGCTAGTTTTGAACTTCCTCTATCATGTTTTCATGAAAAACTGATCTAGTCCGATCTCCCAGTCCACTTTATTGTGCTCAGTATGAGGCAAACGTCCTAATGGGTATGTTTTGAAGCACGAGAGAGTGCTTCGTCGACTACCACGAGCGAGTGGAGCCGGCAATATTCTCAAATTAAAGAGGGAAATTTAGTTAGAAAGCAAGAAATATTCTCAAATTTAGGTATTATCCATAAAATATGTACTTCTCTTTGTGAAAATTAAATGGATGTCATTTTGGACAATATTTTATGTACTTGCTTCACAAAAAAGTCATTTTTAACACTTAAAAATGGAAAATGATACTTCTAAAAAGAATTTTGAAAATCGCTTCGACGACGTTGTTTCCCATACAATGGCACACATATGTGCTGAATATGGGAACTTTATCACAAACTATGACACGATAATGGCCATACTGATGCCAACATGACCATGTCAAGATCGCGCCTTCAAGGTGTTCGGCAGTAGTTTGACGGCTCCACTTGCTCGTACCCATTAGGACGCTCGGCTCACACTGAGCATGATAAAGTGGACTGGGAGGTCGGACTAGATTATTTTTTCACAAAAATACGATAGAGGAAGTTCAAAACTAGCAAACACGTATAACTGGAAAGTAGTAGGAAATCCAGCTCTGCACACAAACATATAAAAATTGCTTGCCGGCCAGGTGGGAACTGGGGTATCAAGAGCCCATTCCCCCCAGGCCTCGCTCGCGGGCCAGGCGGACGAAACGACTAAGGACTGGGCGTCACCGCTTGACGGGACCCTCAAGAGGCGATTCCCCTCGAGGGCCTGGAGAGGGAGCGAGGGCCTCAAGGGACCCCTCGCCTCAGGGGATCCTCCCCGTCAAGGAACCAACCCGCCTGAGGGAAGTCCGACGGGAATCTCCCCTCAGGCCTGGAGGGAAACGTCGTCGCCAAGGAATCCCGACAGAGCGCACGTGACCTCTGCCACGCCCGTACAGAGGCGCTCACACCCCCGTCGCTGTCCCCGGCGATAAAGCGGTCAACAAAGCTGCGCCACCTGCTGCACAGCTGTGAGGACCTTCTACTCTGATGATAAAGCAGGTGGACGGCGCAACCCTCCAACGGAGATCGTCATCGTGGGCTCCACCTCAGAGACTGCCCGCTCTGCGGGCGGTACAAGCGTGGCCGGCCGCCTGTCGGCCACAGCGCCACCTTTATCAACAATGGACCGAGTCCATGGACGAATGGAGGGCGGTGGACTCGTGCTCCACCCCGCCACTGGCAAGAGGGAGCCACCTTGAAGGCCAAGCCGAAGAAGAAGGCCCGAGGCGCCTATAAAAGGGAGAAGACCTCCATCGTAGGAAGGGTCGGCCCTTTGCGTGCAAAACACCCTTGTAAACCCTAGCAGCTCTGGTTAGGTTAGCCTCTGGCCGGAGGAGGAAGAAGATCATCGCTTCCCTCCCCAGCCAAGAACTGCCTCAAGGGGGCTTCCGGCAAGCTCAATTGTACTGTAACCTCCCACATATAATACATACACGCAGGAGTAGCGGTCTTACCTCCTCACGAGGGCCGTGAACCTGGGTAAAGGACGGTGTTTTCCTTGGTCGGGTGTGCGTCTTCTTCGGGTCCGGCGAGCAACGTCGCGGAGCCACTTGAGGATTTAGACCTCCGCGTTCAATCCCCTCTCGAACTACACTTCAGGAAGTGACTACCCCCGATTCCCGGGAGTCATAACCCGACATTTGGCGCGCCAGGTAGGGGATTGAGGCACGTCAACAACCTTCGAGTTCGTCTCCGCGCCATGGTTAACACGCGCGCCACCCGCACCGCTTGAGTCAGCCGACGTGCACCCTCGGGAACACGCGCGCCCCCACCCGCGCGACCACCCGCGCAAGGCGGGGCCGACCCCACCAAGAGGAGCATGTCCCTTCTGGCCCTCACGTGGAGGCGCCGGAGCACGACGCCGAGCACCAGGAGGACGCGCAGTCGTCGCACCCGACGCAGCGCCCGAGCGGCTCGGGCCCGGGGAGGACAGACCCTGCGCCCCACACCGCGCTGCTCATGGCGCAGGAGCTGCTCCGCTACCAGCCCACCGCTGAGGCTCAAGAGCAGTGGCTCCAACGCCTGAACCACCTCGTCGGCATCGCCACGACGCGCCTCGCTCCGTCACAGTCCAACGCGCACCCCTCTCTCGCGGGCATGGTCGCAACAAATGCGCCTCCGCCACCTCCGGGGCCTGCGCCGGCCGCGGCACAGAGGGCAGCTTCGCACGCGACCCCGCCACGCGATTGCATGTTCGTGTAGCGCACCGCGCCCGACGCCCGTGTGGGGATGGAGCTTCAGCGAGACCGCCGGAACAGGCTCGTGGAGGAGCTCGGCCAGGCGGGACAACAGAACCGCGGCGTGCTTTAGCACGGGGTCGCTACGTACACCTCGGGCTGCATGGCGTTCACTCGCTCCCTACGCCGCGTGGTCTGGCCACAGAAGTTTAGGCTGGCTCTTCCCAAAGGCTACGACGGCTCCAGCAACCCCGTCGAGTTCCTGCAGCTCTACACCACCTCCATCCAAGCTGCGGGGGGAGACGACAAGGTCATGGCCAACTGGTTCTCCCACGCGCTACGCGACTCTGCGCTGTCGTGGCTCTTGAACCTCCCAGAGGACTCTGTTAACTCCTGGGAGGAGCTCTGCAAGCAGTTCGTCTCCAACTTCAAGGGGAAGTACGAGCGCGCCCTCACCCACAATGATCTGCGCGCTGTGGTGCAGAGGAAGGACGAAACGCTCCGCAAGTACATCCAGCGCTTCAGCCAAGTGCGCAACAAGATCCCGAACATCCCCGACACTCAAGTCATCGCCGCCTTCCGCGAGGGCGTCACCAACATCAGGATGCTTGAGAAACTGGGCATCCACGACAAGCTCACCTCTGTGGTCAAGCTGTTCGACATGGCGGACAAGTGTGCCAAGGGTGAAGAGGGACTCCTCTTCGTGAAAATGTCCTCGAGAGGGGACGATCACGCTGAGGGGTCCAAGAGTCTGAAGAAGGAGGAGCCCAAGCGCAAGGCCACCGCAGTTCTCACGGCACAGCCGTACACAAAAGGCACCCGCAGGGACTCCTCCGAGGCTGGAGAGAGAAAAGATGATCACCGCCCATTCTGCATCCACCACAACAGGCGCGGCCACTCTACGGAGTCCTGCTACGACCTCAACAGGTTGAGCAAGGAGCGCGAGCAAGCAGATGACAGCGGCGGCCGCGGTCGAGGCCGTGGCTACCGCGGAGGCTGGCGCAAGGGCGGCTATCAGAAACCATCTGGAAATCGAGCCAACGCCGCAGAAAAGAACGACAACCTCCATGACGAGGAAGATGGCGGATACCAAGCCCCGAGGGGCGCCATCGCCTGCATCCTAGGGGGGCGCAGGCGCCGAAGTCGAACAACCAGTTCAAGCAGTTCACCCGCGAGCTCAACGCCGCCCTCCCAAGCACAGAAACCTCCAGGCCCCTCAAGTGGTCGCAGTACACCATTGCTTTACGCTCAGGACCACCCCAAGTCCACCAAGACTGTTGGAACCCTCCCGCTGGTCTGCACCCCCACCATCGACAATGTGGCTGTCTCCAAGACGCTCATCGACGGCGGAGCAGGCCTGAACGTTATCTCTATAGATACGTTCGAAGCGCTTCAAGTGCCCTACGAGAGGCTTATGCCCTCGAGGCCCTTCACGGGGGTCACCAGCGGCTCAATCGAGCCTCTAGGCCAGGTCAGGCTTGCCGTCACCTTCGGGAGCGGGGAAAATTACCGCACCGAACACATCGACTTCGATGTTGCGCACATCGGCCTGCCGTATAACGCCATCCTCGGCTACCCCGCGCTCGCGAAGTTCATGGCCGTCACGCACCATGCGCACAACATGGTCAAGATCCCGGGCAGCGCCGGCACGATCACCATACGTGGGCATGTCCTGGACGCTATGCGTGCTGTGGAGACGGCCTACAAGACCACCGCCATGGCCTTCCCCGCAGACGAGGACCAAGAGCCTTTGGAGAGGCCCAAGAAGAAGAAGCAGTTGTTCTCCCAGGAGGCAGCTGCTACAAAGAAGATCTCTCTGAGCTCAGGAAGCTCGGGGGCTGAAGGCTCGGGGGCTAGCGTCACCATTGGCGCCGCGCTGACGCCCAAATAGGAAAGCGCGCTCGTCGCCTTCCTCCAGGCAAACTCTGACATGTTCGCATGGACACCGTCAGCTATGTCTGGTGTACCGAGGGAGGTGATCGAGCACCACTTGGCCGTGTGCCCAAACGCGCGCCCCGTCAAGCAAAAAGCAAGAAAACAAGCCCCCGAGAAGCAAGCATTCATCGTCAAGGAGGTCGAGAAGCTCAAAGCGGCAAAAGTCGTCTGCAAAGTCGCGCACCAAACTTGGCTCAACAGCGTGGTAGTACCAAAACCCGCCGGCGGAGGCCGCCTCTGCATCGACTACACCGACGTAAACAAGGCCTGCCCCAAGAACCCTTACCCCATGCCCAGAATTGACCAGATCGTGGACTCCACGGCAGGCTGCGACCTCCTCTGTTTCCTCGATACCTTCTCTGGTTATCATCAGATTAAGATGGATAAAGAGGACGAGGAGAAGACGGCTTTCCTCACCCCATGCGGTGTGTATTGCTACGTCTGCATGCCCTTCGGCCTAAAAAATGCCGGAGCCACTTTCCAGAGGTTAATGAGGAGAGCCCTTGGCGGGCAAATGGGGCGAAACGCGGAAGCGTATGTCGATGACATCGTCGTGAAGTCACGAGAAGGAAATACTCTGCTCGGAGACCTGGAAGAAACCTTCGCCAGCCTGCGCAAGGTGAACATCAAGCTCAACCCCGCCAAGTGCGTCTTTGGAGTACCTTCTGGCAAATTGCTGGGCTTCCTCGTGTCTCATCGGGGCATAGAGGCGAACCCAGACAAAATCAAGGCCATAGAAGGCATGCAACCTCCACGCAGGCTCAAGGACTTGCAACGCCTGGCAGGCTGCATGGCCAGCTTGGGTAGATTCATCTCCAAGTTCGGCGAATGGGCCCTGCCGTTTTTCAAGATCATGAAAAGGACGGGCACCTTCAAGTGGACCCCTGAAGCTGAAAAAGTATTTGAGGACTTGAAGAAGTACTTGGCCAGCCCACCTGTAATGGTCGCCCCAAGGCCTGGCGAGCACCTAAAGCTGTACTTGTCAGCTACCCCACAAACAGCCAGTGTTGTCCTTGTGGTGGAAAGAGAGGAGCATGTACTTCACAAGCAGAGTGCAACCACTCCAAAGAAAAAGCCTCCTGATAAAGAGCTCGACGAAAGGGCAGTCATCACAAGGCCCACGCCAGGCCCAAAGCCTCAAGAGGAGCCCGCCCGAGTCAACTGCTGCAAGAGGTTCATGCCGAAGGGACCGAGGAGCCTCAAGAGGCTAACACACTCGAGGCCAAGGAGGAGCGCTGCGAGGCCACGTCCCTCAAGGACAAGCCCCCCGATGCCAAGTCCCTCGAGGCCACGTCCCTCGAGGCCACGTCCCCCGAGGCCATGTCCCTCGAGGCCACGTCCCTTGAGGCCAAGTCCCTCGAGGACACGTACCTCGAGGCCAAGTCCCTCAAGGCCACGACCCTCGAGGCCAAGTCCCTCGAGGCCACATCCCTCGAGGCCCAGGACAAGCCCCTTGAAGCCAACCCCATCGAGGGCCAAGCTGGGCCACCTCAGGCGAAAGACGCCAAGGAAACATGAACTACTCTCGTCGAGCACCCAGTTTACTTAGTCAGCACAGTACTGCGTGATGCTCGCGAGCTGTAACCTATGCAGCAGAAGCTTCTCCTCGCACTCCTAATCGCCTCAAGAAAGCTGCGGCACTACTTCCAGGGGCACCCCATCACGGTGGTAACCTCTTTCCCCCTGGAGCAAATTCTGCGCAACCCAAATGCAACAGATCGTGTCGCAGGATGGAACATCGAGCTACAGCCATTCAATTTGCGCTTAGATACCACAAGGGTAATCAAAGGAAGAGCGCTGGCAGACTTCGTCGCCGAATGGACTGATCCAACCCCTGAAGAGCCCTGGGAAGAAGAGCACGAGTCCTCTGGAGCAGCAATGCCCAGCTACTGGACAATGAAGTTCGACGGAGCTTTCGCTTGTCGCCACGGTGGGGCAGGTGTAGTCCTGACCTCACCAAAAGGCGACAAGTTGTATTATGCAGTCTAGCTGTGCTTCGGAATCGACAAGATATCCGACAACATCGCCGAGTATGAAGGGCTGCTTGCTGGCCTACGAGCCGCAATCGCCCTAGGCGTCAAGCATATACTCATCAAGGGCGACTCCCAGCTGCTTGTCAACTTCTCCAACAAAAGCTACAAGGCCAAGGACGACCACATGGCCGCATACCTTGAAGAGGTCCGTAGGCTGGAGAAGAACTTCAGGGGAATGGAGCTCATGCACATCCCAAGAAAGGAGAACCAAGAGGCTGATGACATCGCCAAGCGCGCATCAAAGAGGCAAGCACAGCTGCCAGGTGACGAGGTTGTACCTCGGCAAGTCCCAGGGTTGCGCACCCCGGGTTGATTGATGGGGAGAGTGAAGAGTGCAAGGTGATCACGACGGCTAACAGGCGAGGTTTTACCCAGGTTCGGGCTCCCGGAGGATAACACCCTACTCCTGCTTGTCTGGATATTGATGCGAGTAGCGATTACAATGGCGAGATTGCGATCTCGCTAGGGTTTGTGGTAGTTCTCAGCGTGTCCTCTAGGACGGGCAACCCTCCTGGCTTTATAGGCAGCCAGGTCTCGGGTGGTTGATACAGATACGGCAGGTCACAAGACCTAACCGAGTTGGACTAGGATATGAGATACCCCGAGTGGGCCTTCTGCGGGCCTTTCCATCCTTGGCGCGGCCCAGGTAGCCTCATCGTGGGCCACCCGCAAGGTAGCCCCACGTCAGTAGCCCCCGAGTGCTTGGTCGAAGCGCAGAGTCGGACAAAGGACTCCTCCTTCCTGGACGCGCCATTGGATTGCTTGATCTTGAGCTTGATCTTGAATTCTTCAGTCGAACCGGCCGCTCCCGATGGGAGTAACCTTTGCAGTCGAATTACTTTTGCCTTCGTCTTCTTTGCGAAGCTTGCTTCTACTCAGCCTGCTTGGCTTACTTCGTGGATTGGTTCGGCTGCTCGAGCTTACTTTGTTGCCACTCGAATGGTTCTTTCGGGTGCTCGGATCGTTGCTCGATCTTACTCTGCTGACATTCAGCTGCTAAGCTTACTACTCGAACGGATCTTTCGAGCTTCTGCGGCTGATTTTGGAGCCGTTGGATTGATGACGTCGCTGATGACGAGCTGTTGCATGCCTCTGCGCCCGATGGGACGCGACGCGGTGGGCCCCGTTGTCAGAGCTGACCACGGTCCACAGTTGTCACGTCGCCGAAGTGGGCGCGAAATTTTCGCGGCACGATGACGACGCCTCGGTTCCCGTGCGTAGTGGAGGAGGTTGGCGGCGACGGTTCGTTTCTCCGCGCGACACGTGGACGGCCGGATGCCCTCGCTCGGAGCTCTTGCGCGATGGACGGCTGAGATGTCGATCTTCGAGGAACAAGTACTGCGCCCTGGCGTTTGGGATGTCATCTTCCCCAATTCACTCCTTCCTTTTCCTCTCCTCTTGCGCTCTGCCATTGCCGCCGCCGTCTCGAGCTCTTAGCGATCTGTCCACGCACCTTGCGACCAAAGCAATGGGCAAGCCGAAGGGCACCGCCGGCCCCTCCGCCGCCGCCGCCGACGCTGCCGGGTTGATGAAGAAGCCCGAGGGTGACTGGCAAAGGTCGACGATGAAGAAGGCCGACGTCGACATGCTCCGCGCGCAGGGCCTGCTGCCGTCTGCGGACGAAGTCCAGGTACGCCTCCCTGGCAAAGAGACTTTTCCCACTCCTCGCGATGGGGAGCGCGTTTGCTTCGCGGACTTCGTTCCGCGTGGCTTCGGGTTCCCCATGCATGATTTTGTGCGTGGGCTCCTGTACGCCTATGGGGTTCAGATCCACGATCTGACCCCCAATGGCGTCTTGAGCATCGCGAGCTTCATCGTGCTCTGCGAGTGCTTCTTGGGGGTCGCGCCCCACTGGGGACTGTGGAAGTCACTCTTCCTCGTTCGCAAGAACGTGGGGAAGAGCGGACTGACCTACCCAGTGGGCGGCTTCGGAATCCAGGTGCGCGGTGATACCGCGTACTTCGCGATGAAGAAGTCGGACTCTGTGCAAGGGTGGCGCAGGCGATGGTTCTATGTCCAGTCGGCCGGAGATGGCCTGGACGCATTCGACGGTAGGCGGGGGCTGAGGAAGACTAGCGCCTGGGCGCACCCGCTGTCTGCCGTGGAGAAGGAGGCGGTGCGGCCCCTGCTGATGCTGCTGCGTGAGCTGACCGAGACCCTAGGGCGTGAGGCGGGTGGCGTCTTTCTGATGGCCACCTTTTTCCGCCTTCGGGTGCGGCCGCTGAGCGCCCGGCCCTACCCGATGTGGGCCGCAGAGGGCGTTAGCGACAAGCCGCTGGACGACGAGGAGGTGGAGGCCAACGTCAGGTCCATTACCAACCTTCGAGCCGCGGACACTTGCAACGTCAAGTGCCCCATCGCTCCTTACGGGGCCGCGAAGCCCGTCCCTGAGGTGAGTCCTTTCTTACTTTCTTCTTGTACTTGTTCGACCGGAGTCTACTTTGTGTTTTGATTCGACTTGCGTCTACTCTGCTTTAGGGTCGGGATTTGCTCATCAGCCATCCTCCGCTCCCTGAGAACGGACCCGACGATGAGCCGAAGTTCGTCGAGGATGAGGATGACGAGGAAGAGATCCCCTCCGCAGACTCTCCCCGCGATGAGGTGGAGGAGGAAGACGAAGTGGAGGAACCCGCGAGGAAGAAGCGGAAGCTTCCGATCCGCGGCGAGTCTGCTACTGTGTCGTCGCCTGCCAGGGGTGTTGCTGATGAGGAGGCCGTGGCGACGTCCCCGGGTGCGCAGTCTTCGGGTGGCTGGGAGGAACCTCTCAACGTTCCTTCAGTCGCCTCTGCCGCGCCACGGTCCTTTGCGCGGATGCCGTCGCCGTCGCTGTCGAGCTTCGATGACACCAGCTCCCCCAGGTTGGTTTCCTTGCAACATGTTCCTCGAGTAGTACTTTTGCGGGTTCGCCGATTATTTGACTGTGTTCTTGATATTACTTGCAGCCACCACTCTGGCAATGTCGGCTCCCCCCTTCGGGACACGGAGCTTACTTCTGGCCCTTCGACTGGGCTGGAAACACCTGTGGTGGTGGAGAAGGTTCACGTGGAGGCCAACGCCATGGCCTCGTCTAGCCGGGTTCCTCCTTCGGCTGTCGATGACCTTGAGCTCCTGGACCACGTAAGTCTTCTTTTGTTTTCCTTGTTCTTCTAATTTCTCCTCGGGTGCGCGATCAGCGCTCCCGATGGGAGTAGCCCCCGAAGGTGTGGGTGACTAGTATAGTCGCCCGCAACTTTATTGACATCATGCTTCTTTTATTTTTAGCCATATTATCGCCAGCAGCTTGACGCAGCCGCGGCATATGTTCGCCTGGAGAAGGAGAGGGACCAACTGCGTTCCTCGCTGGACCAAGCTACTGGCCGGGTGGATGAGCTCGAGAAGGCTCTTCGTGAGTCTCGAGAGCGGGAGCTGGCGCGGGTCGCCCAGGAGAGGACTCAGATCGGTCGCCTCCTTTCACTCGCCGCTGTTCTTGGGGGTGAGTTTCGGCCTTTCGCTTACTTAGTTTTCGTTCTTTTTCTTGTCCTGACCTTGAATTCTGGCGCAGAGACTTGCGGTGGAGTTCCTCCAGACGATGCTTCGAGTGATACCGTCGACCTGGCGACTGCGGTTGGCTTCTTCGACCGTGTCTGCGCCTATGCCTCGGATGCTCTGAGGAAATCGGCCGCCGCGCTGGAGAAGTCGACTGGAGCTCTGGCCGTGGTGCATCAGAGCATCTTCCCGGGCGACCAGCCGCCAGCGACTGTGGACGCACTGGCTGCGCCGTTTGGGGACGCGACCACCATCGCCGACTTCACGCGGTCGCAGACGGTACGCGGCTCCGAGCTTACCTTCCAGCTCCTTTTAGGCCACCAAGTTCCAGGTGACTTCGAGAAGATCGTCAGCGGTTTTCCTCGTAAGCCTGATGGTCGGACTGCGTCGCTGGGTGGCGTGAAGGAGCGCGCCTCGCAGTTGGCCGCGCAGCTTGTGGCACTCTTCGAGAGGGCCCTTGCTAAGGCGACTGAAGCGGCCGCTCGGAAGGGTCGCTCCCGGTCGCAGTCCGCGGCCTTAGAGTAGGCGTAGTTGTAGGGATGCGGCAGCTGCTGCGATCTGTACCCTGAACTTTTGTTTTGTAATGAATATTGCCCATGTCGGGTCTTTTGATCGTTAGTATTGAATTTGCTGACTTCTTTCTGAGTTGAGCTGTGTTTGGCAGTCGCCTTTCTGTTTTGACTTTGCTTGTTTCTGGCAGAGTGCCGCGCACGACGATGCTTCGCCTTCTCCCTTGGCCGAGCCGAGTGGCGCGGCGTCTTCTTCGGGTGCTCGCCGTCATCGGGCAGCGCCGGCTCCTCCGCGTAGCGTGAATGACCAGCGGATAATCACCTACTTGAGGAACAAGGTGGTGGAGCTTGAGGCGACCCTGAAGAGGACGGAGCTGACGTTGCAGCGCTCACAGTCGCACCCCACGGCGGAGTTCTCACACCGTGAAGATTTTTTGCTTGGAGAGATGGACTTGATCAGTCGGCAGTTGCAGGGTATGTATCCTGTTGGCGACTGTCGTCGTTGTTGTTTATCCTTCTCGTTCTGACTTGCAGTTGATGTGTGCAGATGTTAATCCCGATTGGGAAGCCGAACGGGATCGCGTTGAAGAGCGAGTCACTCGAGAGGCGTCAGGCGACTCCTATGAAGCTCGGCAGTTCTGGGTGAACAAGTCGAGGGGGCGCGTTCTTGCCACGATGCTGGATCGTACATGGCGCGCTGCCTTTCTTCTGGAGAGCTGCCGGAAGACGCTTCTGCACATCAACCGCGTGTACTTCCCGCACAATGCGCAGCCGAACGGGTTGCCTGCCTTGCTGGAGAGGTTCCATGATGGCGAAGGGCTGAAAGAAGTTGTCGACGCTCAGCTTGTGGCAGGTGCAAACGCGGCGCTGGCGTACGTTCGGATGCACCGGCCACATCTTCCGCTTGAACGGGTGCTTGAAGGCCTGCCAGGTGACGGAGACTTCGAGGAGACCTTGCCTGCTGCGCGCCGGATTATCCGGCAAGTGCAGGACTTGAGCGAGCGGCTTGTAGGTCCTCTCGACGCGCCAAAGGCTGAGCCTGTGGTTTAGAGTATCTGTCGTCTGATGCACAGGGTTAGCTGGATGGCGCAACTGCCGAGTGTGTCAAGCAGCGGCCAAGTGTTGCCTGTATGTCGCAGTCTCTAGTTCTACCAGGTGGCGACTTAGGGTTTTGACTAACTCCTGTCTGGCGCAGCCCCCGAGTAAGTTGGGTGACGGCCTAGGGTTGCAGGTGTTACCTGTTTGGCGCAGCCCCCGAGCACGTCGGGTGGTGACCTAGGATTTGGAACTTGACCAATGCAGCGCAGCCCCCGAGTATGTTCGAGTGGCGGCCGAGGATTTTTCTGAGTCCTGTTTGGCGTAGCCCCCGAGTAAATCGAGTGGCAGCCTAGGGTTGCAAGTGTGACCTGTGTGGCGCAGCCCCCGAGTATGTCGGGTGGTGGCCTAGGATTTGGAACTTGACCTGTGCAGCGCAGCCCCCGAGTAGGTTCGAGTGGCGGCCGAGGATTTTTCTTTTGGCCTGTTTGGCGTAGCCTCCGAGTATGTCGGGTGACAGCCTAGGTTTGCAAGTGTGACCTGTGTGACGCGGCTCCCCGTTAGTCGTGGGTGGCGCCTTAGGATTTTGGACTTGACCTGTATGGCGCAGCCCCCGAGTCAGTCGAGTGGCGGCCTAGGATTTTTTGACTTTTTGCTTGTTTGGCGCAGCCCTCCGAGCGGATCGAGTGGCGGCCTAAGCTGTTATTTCAACCTGTGTGGCGCAGCCCCCGAGTGGCTCGGGTGACGGCTTAGGATTTCGATTGTGCTTGTATGGCGCAGCCCCCGAGTAAATCGAGTGGCGGCCTAAGCTGTTATTTCAACCTGTGTGGCGCAGCCCCCGAGTGGTTCGGGTGGCGACCTAGGATTTTTGAGCTTCTTGAGTGACTGGAAAAGGAGACAGATTTTCTTCAGATCACTTTATTGATTCTTGCGAGCAGGCCGCCTCATTAAAAACCTTCCAGTCCCCTCAGGTGCCCTGGTAAGGAAAAGAGCGCGTCTGAAACCTGCCGTGTTGGCTTTCTTGTACAATGGTTGCTTGAACTAGGCGTAGAATCTGCGTAGTTGTGCTACGTTCCATGGATTGCTGCAGTCCGCTCCGGTCTTCGAGTCCTTTAGGCGGTATGCTCCATTGCCTATTGCTTCTGTTATGATGTACGGGCCCTCCCACGGGGAGGCGAGCTTGTGCACCTTCTTTTGCTTGAGTCGAAGAACCAGGTCGCCTGCCACGAACGCTCGTGGCCGCAGCCTCCGAGTATGATAGTTGCGCAGGTCCTGCTGATACACGGCTGATCGTGCCAGGGCGATGTCGCGTGCTTCATCCAGGGTGTCTCTGCTGTCTTCTAGTGCTTCCTCTGCTTCTGATTCGTCGTAGGCGACTACTCTTGGTGCGTCGAACTTGATGTCGCAGGGTAGGACTGCTTCTGCACCATATACCATGAAGAATGGCGTGTACTGGGTAGACCTGTTGGGTGTTGTTCGCAGGCTCCAGAGGACTGATGGCAGTTCTTCCACCCAGGCGCTCGCTGCGCGTTTGAGGGGCGCGCGCAGTCGTTTCTTGATGCCGTTGCAGACTAATCCATTGGCCCTCTCTACTTGTCCGTTGGACTGTGGGTGCGAGACAGACGCGTAGTTGAGCTTGATCCCTTGCTCTGAGCAGAAGTCTTTGAATTCCTCGGCTGTGAAGTTCGAGCCGTTGTCGGTGATGATCCCACTGGGTACTCCGAACCTGAAGATGATTGACCTGATGAAGTTGACCGCTGTGGATGCAGTCGAACTTGTGATGGGTACGGCTTCGATCCACTTCGTGAATTTGTCGACTGCGACCAGGAGGTGAGTATGCCCTCCGGGTGAGGATTTCTTCAGCGGACCCACCATGTCCAGGCCCCATTGGGCAAAGGGCCAGGCTAGTGGTATTGTTTTGAGCTCTGATGCTGGGGCGTGCGGCTTGTTGGCGAATTCCTGGCACCCTGTGCATTTCTTCACCAGCTCCTCGGCGTCCTGCATGGCCGTGAGCCAATAGAACCCCGCTCGTAGCGCCTTGGCCACCAGTGCCCGGCTGCTTGCGTGATGTCCGCAGGTACCCGCATGTATGTCGAGTAGGATGGCCTGGCCGTCGATTGGATCTATACACCTTTGAAGAATTCCTGATATGCTTCTTTTGTAGAGTTCCCCGTTGATGACGGTGAAACTTTTGGAGCGTCTGGTGATGCGCTTTGCTTCGACTGGGTCAGCTGGCAGCTTCTGATGCAGTAGATACGCCAGGTATGGTCCTGTCCATGTGGCTTCGACCAGCATGACTTCCATGGGGACCTTGTCTTGGCTTGGCGGGTTGACATCGCCTATCGCGTTTGTAGCGCTTGCTGTACCCTTAGTCTTGATGGATCTCTGTGTGATGCACTCGAGGAAGACGCCAGGTGGGACTGGCACCCTGTTTGAGCCCATGTTAGCAAGGGTGTCGGCTTCCTCGTTGCTTTCGCGACCGACGTGGCGTAGCTCGCAGCCGTCGAAGTTTCCTTCCATCTGGTTGTAGAGGTCTCTGTAGGCAATCATGTTGTCAGCGATGGCGTCACATGACTTCATGGTTTGCTGCACCACCAAGTATGAGTCGCCGTAGATCATGAGGTGCGTTGCGCCGCAGTTCTTGGCCATCCGCATGCCATGGATCAGGGCCTCGTACTCGGCTTCGTTGTTGGATGGCGTCGGAAAGTCCATCTGTAGGACGTACTTAAGTTTGTCGCCTTTGGGGGAGATGAGCACGACCCCTGCCCCGGCTGACCTGAACTTCTTGGAGCCATCAAAGTACATTGTCCATGCGTTGGACAAGTCGGGGACGTTCGGTAGCTGGGCTTCTATCCACTCCGTGGTGAATTCTGGGAGAACTTGGGCTTTTATTGACTTCGGGTGAGCGTACTTCAGCCCCCACGGTCCTAGCTCGACAACCCACTTGGCGACTCGTCCTGTCGCGCGTTGGTTCGTGAGGATGTCTGCTAGTCCGGAAGAGCTTACCACCGTGATCGGGTGTTCGGAGAAGTAGTGCACAACTTTCCTGGAGGTCATGAAGACTCCGTACGCCAGCTTTTGGTAATGAGGGTAATTTTGCTTGGACAAGGTGAGTACCTCGCTAAGGTAGTAGACGGGCCTCTGCACCGGGTGACTGTGTCCTTCTTCTTCGCGTTCGACTACGAGTACCGTGCTCACCACCCTGTTTGTTGCTGAGACGTACAGGTAGAGCGGCTCGTTTTCCATTGGTGCCACGAGGACCGGAGAAGTTGTCAGTGTCTTTTTGAGGTGGTCGAATGCGTCCTGCGCCTCCTGCGTCCACTCGAATTTGTCTGACTTCTTCATCAGTTGGTAGAAGGGTAAAGCCTTTTCTCCCAACTTACTAATGAACCGGCTGAGGGCTGCGACTCGGCCGGCTAATCGTTGCACCTCCCTGAGCTTCGTTGGTGCTGGCATTGTGAGTATGTTCTGCACCTTCTCGGGATTTGCTTCGATTCCTCGTGCGGATACAAGGTACCCTAGTAGCTCTCCGGCTGGCACGCCGAATACGCACTTCTCCGGATTAAGCTTGATCTGATACACATCAAGTGCGGCGAAGACCTTGCGTAGGTCGTCAACTAGGGTATCCTCCTTCCGGGTAGTGACGACGATATCGTCGACGTAGACTTGGACGATTTGCCCTATCAGCCCCTTGAGGCATGCTTGCATTGTCCGCTGGTAAGTTGCGCCTGCGTTCTTTAACCCGAACGGCATCGTCTGGTAGCAGAAAACGCCGTCGGGTGTGATGAAAGCTGTCTTCTCTTCGTCCTCGACCTTCAGTCTGATCTGCTGGTAACCTGAGTAGGCGTCCAGGAAAGACAGGCGTTCGCAACCTGCGGTCGAGTCGATGATCTGGTCTATCCGCGGGAGCGGGAAGTGGTCCTTGGGGCAGCACTTGTTGATCGCAGTGAAGTCCACGCACATGCGTAGTTTCTTCGTCTTCTTTTTCTCGACCAGAACCGGGTTAGCGACCCAGTCCGAGTCTTTGATTTCTCGGATGAACTTGGCGTGCAATAGTCTGTCGACTTCCATGGTGATAGCGTCTCGTTTGGGTCCTGAGAAGCGTCGCATGGATTGCTTGACAGGCCTTGCATCCTTGTGCACTTTTAGAGAGTGCTCGGCGAGTTCCCTGGGTATCCCCGGCATGTCAGAAGGTTGCCATGCGAAGATTTTCCAGTTCTCACGTAGGAACTCGACGAGCGCGCTTTCCTATGCAGGTGTCAGGCTTGATGAGACCTTGACTGTCTTTCCGCTGTCGGTCGGGTGGACTTGGTGGGTGACCGTGTCGTCGTTTGTGTTGAACGCTGCGTCCTTGGCGGGCTTCTTGCGAGCTGGGAAGATGGTCTTGTCGTTGTCGGCTGATATGGCCTTGAAGTGCTCTTCGACGCCAAAGAACTCGGAGATCTTGGCGAACTCGCGGTCGCAGCTGTTGGAGAGGCCGAAGTCGCCGCGGACGGTGATCACTCCCTTTGGTCCGGGCAACTTTATCATCAGGTAAGCGTAATGGGGTACTGCCATGAACCTGGCGAAGCTTGGGCGCCCTAGGATGGCGTGGTACTGTGACTTCCAGTCGACGACTTCAAAATCTATCGACTCCTTCCTGAAATGCTCGGGTGCCCCGAGGATGACATCGAGTGTGATTGTTCCCATGGGTGTGATTGGCTGCCCAGGTACTATGCCGTGGAAAGTGGTCTCCGACTCTGGCAATTTCTCTGTCGACCTATTCATCCGTCTGAGGGTGTCGGCGAATATGATATTGATGCCGCTGCCTCCGTCCAGGAATACCTTTTTCAGGCTGTAGTCGCCGATCAGGGCCTCAATCACGAGTGCGGCGTGTCCGGGTCGGACTACCTCTGCTGGGTGATCTGCCCTGGAAAATGTGATTGGTGTCTCGGACCCGCGCAGGTAGTCTGGTACCGCGCGTGGGTTGTTGATGGCCTGGAGGACTTGGCGTGTGATGATCTTCTGCCTTCTGTTCGATGGGGGTCCCCTTTGGATCATGTTCAGCTGTCCTCGTGCGGCCGGATATACGTCGGCTGCTGGTGGCGGACCCTGCTGCTGCTGCTGTGGCTGGGGGAATGCCGCCTGCACTTGGTTATTGTTGGCAGGTGCCGCCTGGATGGCCAGCTGCGGTGCGGCTTGGATGGCCTGCACCGGGGAGATGATCTGCTGCATGGCATGGTATATTTTCCTTGCTTTGCGGCAGTCTTTCAGCAGGTGGTTTGAGCCGTACTTTCCTGTCACTGGGTTGCGGAACGAGTGATGTTTACAGGGCTGCATCAGCTCTTCTGCCGCAGTTAACGGGCGCTTCCACTCGCGCTTCTGGCTTCCGTCGTTACGGTCGATGCTGCCGCTGCCTCGGTTATACTGACTCGAGCTGGGCTGTCGACTTCCATCGTACTGTCGACTGTCCTCACGCTTAACTTCGCGGGGGGTGTCGTAACTCGCCGCTACCAACTCGATTGAGTCGTGCGTGTATCGCGCCTTCCTCTTCTGTCGTGAATCGCGCCAGTCGCTTGTTTCGCCCTCCTTTTTGGGAGAGGTCTCGCGGACGTAGTCCTCTCCTTCTGCCCATCGGTTGGCTGTCTTCATCAACTCTATTGTGGTCTTCGGTTGGAGCCTACCGAATTCCTCCCGGAGGTCGCGGCGAGCAACGCCATGCATGAAGGCGTCCATCACCCTGTCCTCTGATACGGGTTCCATGGTGTTGCGTAGGAGTGTCCATCTCTGGATGTAGGATCGGAGCGACTCGTCCTTCCCTTGCTTGCAGGCCTGCAACTCGATGTAGGTTGTTGGTCTGGCGAACGTTCCTGAGAAACTCTTGATGAAGTTATCCTGGAACTCCTCCCATGTCTTGAAAGAATCTTTGGGTTGGCTTGTGAGCCACCCGCGCGCAGAGTCTGTCAGCATGAGCTGGATGTACTGCATTGCTGTTGTCGATGTTCCACCTTGGCAAGTGCAAGCTATAAGGTAGTCTTCGAGCCATAACTTCGGGTCTTGCTTCCCGTCGTACTTTGGTGTACCCGCCGTCAGCTTGAAGCCTTTGGGCATGCGGGTGTCGCGGATGTTGAAACTGAAACATGCCGCACCACATGGCTCGAAGTCGCGGTCGGTATGATCGTCCGCCTGTGCTGCGTTAGCCGAACGCTCCTTGCGGCTGCGGTCAACCGTCCTCTGTGTGATGACATCTCGGAGGTCTTTGACTGGCTGGCGCTGCGCCGCTGGGATGCCCGACGTCGTTGGTCCATGAGCTTGGTTGCCTGTACCTTGGGCCGCTAGGGCTTCTTCGATTGCCCTTATGGAGGCAATTTGCTGCTTGTGGAGTAGCGAGCGCGTGTCGCCCTCTGGTGGCTGCGTGAGCCGAAGGTACGTCTCGACTGCTATTAATGCGGCATTTGCTGTTTTTGGGATGGGTATCCCGTTTTCGTCTTCGGTAACAAAGGAAGAGTCGAGGTTACGGGTGAGCCTTGTTCGGTCGGCTTCTGCCATGTTAGGGACACGGGCTCTGGTTCGCCGTCCTCCCTGGTTAACCTCGCTGGAGGATGTGAAGGAGAGGGCGGCTCGCCTGGCGCTTGACGCGTCCGCGTCTCTTTTGCGCCTGAGAAGTTCGGCCTTCTCGGCGCGAATCCTTTCGCCTTCCTTGCGTAGCAAGTACTGGACCGCCAGGTGGTCCTCGCGAGATGCGTTGGGTGGGGGGAACGTGCCCTCGTCCACATGCTTCATGGCTTGGATCGCCATGTCCCGTGTGATCACCAGTTTGGTGTTGTCAGGCATGTCCACCTCTAGCGGGTATGCGGGTTCTTCTCCGTCGTCATGGGGCGCTGTGTCGGCCATGAAGACTTGCCTGGGGTAGACTTGGGTTGGAGAGTTGGTGCTGCCGCTGCTGCTTCTGTCGCCCTCGTCTTGCTCAGGGTCGAAAATTGCTGCGACTTGGCGCGCGGCGCACTCACTGTCGCGTCTCTTTAGGATTGTCCATGTGCCCGCACTCGACGGAGCGAGTGCGAGTGGCTTGGGGTAGACCTGGTTCTTCCACGAAGATGAGGGCGCGCGTGTCGCCGATGTCGGACGCGGGCCCCTGATCGCGCGTGCGGGCGTGGCGGTGGAGGTGGGTCTTGACTTGATTGTCGGTGTAGATGTCCTCTTCGCGGGTGCAGCTGGCACGAACCCTGCGGGTGCGGCAGATGCGATCCTCGCGGGTTTGGCGGGCGCGATCTTCGCGGGTGCGGCAGATGCGATCTTGACGGGTTCCGCGATCGCGATCTCCGCGGGTGCGGCAGATGCGTTCTTGACGGGTTCCGCGATCGCGATCTCCGCGGGTGCGGCAGATGCGATCTCGGCGAGTCCAGCGGACGCGATGGTTGGCGAGGTAGGTGACGTCGTCGCGCGTAGCGCGGTAGTCGTAGACCTGAGTATGCCACGACTGTCGATGCAACAGAATATGGAGCCGAAGGTGATATGTATACCTTTGCCCAGATCGGCGTACATCGACTGGTGGGCTTGCGAGTGGATGACGTACTCGAAGGAGCCGAATCGAATCGACTCCCTGACGGCGGGTGCGCCGAGCTTCATAGCGGATGGAGCCGGTGCGATCATGATCCTAGCACTTGTTGAACTTCCCACAGACGGCGCCAATTGACGAGGTTGTACCTCGGCAAGTCCCAGGGTTGCGCACCCCGGGTTGATTGATGGGGAGAGTGAAGAGTGCAAGGTGATCACGACGGCTAACAGGCGAGGTTTTACCCAGGTTCGGGCTCCCGGAGGATAACACCCTACTCCTGCTTGTCTGGATATTGATGCGAGTAGCGATTACAATGGCGAGATTGCGATCTCGCTAGGGTTTGTGGTAGTTCTCAGCGTGTCCTCTAGGACGGGCAACCCTCCTGGCTTTATAGGCAGCCAGGTCTCGGGTGGTTGATACAGATACGGCAGGTCACAAGACCTAACCGAGTTGGACTAGGATATGAGATACCCCGAGTGGGCCTTCTGCGGGCCTTTCCATCCTTGGCGCGGCCCAGGTAGCCTCATCGTGGGCCACCCGCAAGGTAGCCCCACGTCACCAGGTGTCTTTGAAGAAAGGCTCATCAAGGCATCCATAAATCAGCCCCTCGAGGCCCTGCCCGGAAGCACAGACGAAACGCTCCCGCCACCACCTGCAAGCGGAGCCCCAGGCTGCGGGCCCCCAACAGGGGAGCGTCTGTTGCTCACAGCGGTGCACCAAGAGGCAGGATGGATTGACAAGATCAAAGACTACCTCCACAAAGGGATCCTTCCCGAGGAAGATGTCGAAGCGGAGCGAATTGCCCGCCAAGCAAAATCGTACCAAATCCTCGAAGGAATTCTCTACCGCAAGCGCCCAAACGGCATCACGCTCAAGTGCGTCCCTCCTGAAGAAGGAAAACTACTGATTAAGGACATCCACAGTGGGAAATGCGGCCACCATTCGTGCGCCCGCACCCTCGCAGGAAAAGTCTTCAGGAGCGGTTTCTGCTGGCCTCAAGCGCTTCAAGATGCAACAGACATCATTCAAGCTTGTGAAGCCTGCCAATTCCACGCCAAGCAAATCCACCAACCAACACAGGGCCTACAAACCATTCCGCTCTCGTGGCCGTTTGCGGTCTGGGGGCTGGACATCCTGGGACATTTCCCAACAGCGCAAGGTGGATATCACTACCTCTTCGTGGCCATCGACAAGTTCACAAAATGGCCTGAAGTGGAGGCGATGCGTACAACCACAGCAGGCGCGGCGGTGAAATTCATCAGAGGCCTCGTCTGCCGCTTCGGAGTGCCTAACCGCATCATCACCGACAATGGCTCGCAATTCACAAGCGGCATCTTCAGAGCCTACTGCCAGAAAATGGGCATCAAGCTCTGCTTCGCCTCGGTCGCCCATCCGCCAAGCAACGGACAGGCTGAGCGCGCAAACGCAGAGGTCCTCAAAGGCTTGAAGACCAGGACCTTCGATGTCCTCAAGGGCCACGACAAGCGCTGGATCAATGAGCTACCCTCGGTGCTCTGGTCCATCCGTACCACGCCACCCAAGACCACCGCGGAAACTCCGTTCGCACTCGTCTATGGAGCCGAAGCAGTCCTCCCTGCAGAAATAAAGCATGGGTCCCCACGGGTCCTTGACTTTAATGAGGTCCAGCAAGAGGATATACACAACGACGACCTGCTGCTCCTTGAAGGGCTAAGACGCCGCGCCGCTCTACGGGCGGCCAAGTACCATCAGTCCCTGAGGCGCTACCACAGCCGCAATGTGCGCTCGCGCACCCTGGAGGCAGGCGATCTCGTCCTCAGACGAATCCTCTCCAGGGAAGGCCTCCACAAGCTGTCCCCGATGTGTGAAGGTCCCTACAGGGTCACCCACATCGCCAGGCCTGGCGCGGTTCGCCTCAAGACGGAAGACGGCGTCCCCGTCAAGAATCCATGGAACATCATGCATCTACGCAAGTTCTACCCGTGATGATCATCACGTCAGGGCATTTAGCGAAAGAGGCAGCCCACGGCTCAACCTCCAAGCACCTTTTTGTCCCTCAAGGTTAAAAGCTCAAGGCTTAAACCTCGCAAACCTTTGTATCCGCCAGGAACAAGTAAAAAAAAGTGATTATTGTCACACCCGTGATCATTGTCACGTCGAGACGTCAAGCGGACGAGGCAGCCTACGGCTCAACCTCTAAGCATTTTTCGTCTCTAGAGGTTAAAACGCCGAAAGGCTTAAACCTCCAAAAACATAGCTTTGTCTCCTAAAGGAACAAATGCCAAAGTGGTCATTGCCACACCCGTGATCATTGTCACGTCGAGAAAACAAAGCGGAAGAGGCAGCTTACGGCTCAACCTCCAAGCAATGTCGACTCTAGAGGTTAAAACGCCAAAAGGGTCAAACCTCAAACAAATGCTTTGTCTCCTAAGGGAACAAACGCAACCGTGGTCATTGCCACACACGTGATCATTTTCACGTCGAGACTCCTAGCGGACGAGGCAGCTTACGGCTCAACCTCCAAGCATTCTTGTCTCCGAAGGTTAAAACGCCAACGGCTTAAACCTCCAAAGCCCCAAAGGCTCCACTCGAGGGAAAAACCCTCCGAGCTCTCAATTAAAACGAGCCACCTCATGCCGTTGAGAGTCTCAGCCACCAACAGGTGGTCCCCATGCCTCGACATGGTCAGAGCATTAACTTGGCAACCCCAAGCATAATGACTCAATCTCGTTCCTAAGTGAACTTAGCGCTTCGACGCCGCTAAAAAAACAGTTTTGGGGGGTTTTTATTTACGCATTACTATTGTTGAAGTGTGCGCTTATATCTCTCCACATGCGTACCTCGCGAGCGGGGGCTGAGTATGGTGCCAGTGCCTCAAATGACACACCAGCAGCACTGCAAATTCCAAGAGTCCGAGATCTGGCTGGAGGGCAATTCCCCACAAACAAGCCATCTCTACAGAGGACCTGAAGGGGATCGTGTGCAGAAAACAAAATTTTTCCTACCAACGATATCCTAAAACATGCCAGATCTATTCTATGCAGATATAGTAGTACAAAAGGAGATCGGAATACGTACCCTTGTAGACCGAAAGCGGGGATTACGTTCCCGCACAAACGTTGTCGATGAAGAACGACGAAGCCGACCTCAAGGTCGTGTAGAGGAAGCAGACCCCCGAGTACCGCTAGCGCAGCACCTCGCAGGGCGTCACACACGTACGGTGGAGACGACGACCTACGAAGCTCCAGTCCAGGACGAGCAGCGGAAGACTTGGACCGGAACACCAGCAGCGCGACATCGGGCTATGGTGGAAGAGATCCCCCTCTCAACTCGGCGTAACTCCAACAAAGGGAATCACGAAATCGAAAGAGAGTTAGGGAATTAATTGGTGAATTAAAAGGCCAGGGGTGCCCCTTCTTATATAGGCTCCCAGGGGGGGAGCCAACCTCCTCACCAGGCAATGTGGGACTATCCCCACATTGCCTGGTGCGGCATGGCTGGTGCGCCGGCCCTGGTGGGCCCCATTTGGCCCACCTAGGCCGGCCTCCATGCCCCCCCCACCGAATCCCCAAGGGGATTTTCCCCCTCTTGGGCCTTCTTTCGACCAGAAGGCCCATTTAGGGAAATCAGCCTAAATAAATTCGAAAATAAATATATATAATCATATTTGCATATTAATTACACTAATTAATATCAAACATAATATATATAATTTTTCCTAGCTCCGAAAACTCTTTCGGCGCTGCCCGATCTCCATCGGACCCCTCCCGGGACGTGCGACTATGGGTTTCTTGCCACTTCTCCAACACACGACGCCTCCATTCACCTTGAACACATAACCTGTCTGTGACTTAGAGTCATCGGGGTCTGAGCAAAAACTTGCATCTACGTAACCCGTTACGCCAAGTTCTTCATCGCAGCCACCAAACACAAGGAACATTTCCTTTGTCTTATTGAGATACTTAAGAATGCTCTTAACGGCTATCCAATGCGGCATTCCAGGATTACTCTGGAACCGGCTTGTCAAACTTAGAGCTAATGCCACATCCGGTCTAGTACTCAACATTGCATACATGATCGATCCTATGGCTGAAGCATAAGGATGTTTAGTCATATCAGCCTTATCCAGTTACGTTACCGGACACTGTGCCTTCCGCAATATCTTATTCTTGATAACCGGCAGAGAACCCTTCTTTGCCTTCTCCATACCGAAACGCTTCAGTATTTTATCAAGATAAGTACTCCGACTCAGTGCTAATAGGCGCCTTGATCTATCACCATAGATTTTTATACCTAAAACATACGCAGCTTCTCCTAAATCCTTCATGGAAAATTTCTATTTAAATATTCCTTCACGCTATTCAGAAGTTCCACATCATTCCCAATCAGCAATATGTCGTCTACATACAGTGCTAAGAACACAACCGAGCTCCCACTCATTTTCTTGTAAATGCAGGTCTCTTCCACATTTTGGATAAATCCAAAACCTTTGATTACCTCATCAAAGCGAAGATTCCAGCTCCGAGATGCCTGCTTCAATCCATAGATGGATCGCTGAAGCTTGCACACCTTGTTAGCATTCCCTGGATCGATAAAACCTTCCGGTTGTACCATGTACAACTCTTCCTCAATGTTTCCAAAATCCGAATAGACTTAAGCATCGCTACCGGTGAAAAAATTTCATCGAAATCAATTCCATGAACTTGTCGGAAACCCTTTGCGACAAGCCGAGCTCTATAGACGGTCACATTACCATCAGCATCAGTCTTCTTCTTAAAGATCCATTTATTCTCGACGGCCTTGCGCCCTTCAGGAATATCCATCAAAGTCCACACTTTGTTATCATACATGGATCCTATTTCGGATTTCATGGCTTCAAGCCATTTCTCGGACTCTAGACTCGCCATCGCCTCCTTGTAGTTCGTAGGTTCGTCTTGTTCGACTAACATGACGGTGCAAACCATGTTGCCATACCATTCTGGTGCGATCCGAGATCTACCAGACCTACGGGGTAGAATACCTTCCTCGACAGTTTCTCCCACTCCTTCCACGGAGGACGTTTCCGGAATTGCTTCCGTTGCGCCACTCGGAATCTCGAGTTCAGGATCAACGATCTCATCGAGGTCTACCTTCCTCCCACTTACTCCTTTCGCGAGAAATTCCTTCTCTAGAAAGGTACCGGTCTTCGCGACAAAAGTTTTGCGCTCATCTTGGTTGTAGAAGGTGTACCCAACGGTTTCCCGCAGATATCCTACAAAGACGACTTTCTCCGACTCCAGTTCGAGTTTGTCGGGCTGTAGTTTCTTAACGTACGCCTCACAACCCCAAACCTTCAGAAACGATAGCTTAGGCTTTTGGCCATACCATAATTCATACAGTGTCGTTTCAACGGACTTGGACGAACCCTATTTAAAATGAATGCGGCTGTTTCTAATGCATAACCCCAGAAGGACACTGGAAAATCGGTAAGAGACATCATAGATCGAACACTATCCAGTAGAGTACGATTACGTCGCTCGGACACGCCGTTACGCTGCGGTGTTCCGGCTGGCGTAAGTTTGGGTACAATGCCACAACTCTTCAGATGTGTGCCAAACTCAAAACTCAAGTACTTTCCACCGCGATCGGATCGGAGGTGCTTGATTTTCTTATTAAGATGATTCTCAACTTCACTCTGGAATTCTTTGAACTTTTCAAACGTTTCAGACTTGTGTTTCATCAAATAGCTATAACCGTATCTACTCAAGTCATCAGTGAAGGTGACGAAGTAACGATAACCATTGCGTGTCGAAACGCTCATCGGTCCACACACATCTGTATGTATGATCCCCAATAAATCCGACGCCCGTTCAACGAAACCTTTGAACGGTGTCTTGGTCATTTTGCCCATAAGGCATGGTTCGCATGTATCGAGGGATCTGAAATCCAACGAGTCCAAAAGTCCATCGGAGTGGAGTTGCTTCATGCGCTTTACACCAATATGACAAAGACGGCAATGCCACAAATACATGGCGGTATCATCACTACACTTAATCCGTTTGGCTTCTATGTTATGGATGTGAGTACTACGATCGAGATTCAACAAGAAAAAACCGTTATTCTCGGGAGCATCAACATAAAAGATATCATTCATATAAATAGCACAATTGCTTGACACTGATTTAAATGAATAACCATCTTGTAACAGGCAAGACCCACTTATAATGTTTACACTCAAGGATGGCACAAAATAACACTTATTTAAAACCAAAACTAATCCCGATGGTAGATGCAGAGGGAGCGTGCCGACAGCCACCACGTCGACTCTCGATCCGTTGCCGACGCGCATCGTCACCTCATCCTTCGCCAGCCGCCGTCTATTCCGTAACTCCTCCTGAGAGTTACATATATGAGCAACAGAACCAGTATCAAATACCCACGTGTTGCTCCGGGCGGATGTAAGGTACACATCTATAACATGTATATCAAATATACCTTGCTCTTTGTCGACCGTCTTGCCAGACTTCCTATCCTCCAGGTACTTGGGGTAGTTGCGCTCAGGTGATCCGATGATCACCACCATCTTCTTCAGCTTGATTTCTAATTCGACCACTTCGAGCATCTTCAGGATTTCCGACAGGGGTTTTGACGTCCCTTTCATGCCGTAGTCCACAATTGCGTTCTTATAGCTAGGGGGCAGAGAAATCAGCGCCCTATCAATAACCGCCTCTTCTGGGATCACACTTCTCAGATCACTCAGAAGCTGAGCGCAGCCAAACAACTTGGCCAAGTGCTCACTAATATTGCCGTGCTCTTCCATCTGGGCTGAGACGAAAAGCACAGATGCTTCGTACCTCTCAGCCTTGACTTGTCGTGCAAAAGCAATCATGAGTTCAGTGATTATATCATAAGCACCCTTGTTCATGAAGCGGTTTTGCAGGTCAGCCTCCATGGCAAAGAGCATGCCACTCTGGACATAAGTAGAAATCTCCGCCTTCACCTCATGGACAATCCTTTCGATTTCCGGGGCGGTGCTTGGAAGATCACCTAAGGGGGCATCAAGGATGTAGGCCACCTTGTGGGTTTCAAGGATGGACTTCAGGTCGTGGAACCAGGATACGAAGTTAGACCCATTGGTCTTAAGCTTCTCTTTCTCAATGAACATGTTTAGGTTAAAGGAGGGGTGAGACATCTACAATGGAATTTTCAACAACATAAGACTTTGTTCATAATAATTTTGAGTTATAGTATTTATAGAAAATAACTAACATAACTCCCACTCAAACGAACATCCCTCCTGGTCGTTTAAGCGATTACACGACCCCCATCCATTGCACCACCCCTGATCATCAGAGCCGGCGGCACAACTTCAAGAGTAGACAAAAAGTCCGCCACACCAATTTTGTGACTCGTGCTCGACCTTTCGGTCTTCCTGTTCTGAGGCCATATTTCTGAATATGCTAGGCTCGCCACCAAAGACCTCCACGCTGACGCTTGTGCAACATGGCTTACACCCACTGTATGCGAACGACGAGATGTCTGACACCCGATCATCACGATCATCACGGCCTGCCTCATAACGTAGAACTTTCTTGGTGGTGTGCGTTGGAGGGAGAACACTAGTGGTATTTTGAAGGGATCATCTTATATAGCTACCGCCGTGTAACTAATGTATACTATACACACAATCACACAATATAAGATGCACACAAAACATCAAATGTAATGCAATGTGATATAGTCCATTGCGCCATGGTCTTCTTGGTGCCCGAAGTTTATAAACAATTTAATAAACCTACCTTGACCATATCACATAGCCCCTGCAAAATAAAGTTAGACGCTTCTACTTTATCTTTTGCATATTTTACGTGGCTTGGGGCTTTCGTAAATAGAACCGCTTCATACCTACGAACCTTATGACCACAACAACGATCCAATAATTGCATATTTAAGCATCCCTTTCGGGCCCTCCATTGAAAATGCGAAGACCAACTAAAGAGAGAGAAACTGACACCCGCCAGCCACATATACGGTACAAGCCGTATGTCAGTAGTGGAACCAGTCTCGCGTAAGCGTACGCGTAAAGTCGGTCCGGGCCACTTCATCAACTCAATGCCGCTGGAAGACACAAGTGCACGCTAGAGGGTAGCAAATAACATGGACGGTGCCCCCGTGCAGAACATGGGTTCTAACAGCGTACAGCTATATCTACGATAGATCGGCTCTGATACAACTGAAGGGGATCGTGTGCAGAAAACAAAATTTTTCCTACCAACGATATCCTAAAACATGCCAAGATCTATTCTATGCAGATATAGTAGTACGAACGGAGATCGGAATACGTACCCTTGTAGACCGAAAGCGGGGATTACGTTCCCGCACAAACGTTGTCGATGAAGACCGACGAAGCCGACCTCAAGGTCGTGTGGAGGAAGCAGACCCCCGAGTACCGCTAGCGCCACACCTCGCATGGCGTCACACACGTACGGTGGAGACGACGGCCTCCGAAGCTCCAGTCCAGGACGAGCAGCGGAAGACTTGGACCGGAACACCAGCAGCGCGACAGCGGGCTATGGTGGAAGAGATCCCCTTCCTCTGCTCGGCGCAGCTCCGACAAGGGAACCACGAGATCGAGAGAGAAATTGGGAATTAATTGGTGAATTAAAAGGCCAGGGGTGCCCCTTCTTATATAGGCTCCCAGGGGGAGCCAACCTCCTGACCAGGCAATGTGGGACTATCCCCACATGCCTGGTGCGGCTAGGGAGGGTACGCCGGCCCCCCTTAGTGGGACCTTGGCCCACTTGGGTCGGCCCCCCAGGCTCCCACCGAATCCCCAAGGGGATTTTCCCCCTCTTGGGCCTTCTTTCGCCCAGAAGGCCCATTTAGGGAAATCAGCCGAAATAAATTCGAAAATAAATACATAAAATCAGATTTGCATATTAATTACACTAATTAATATCAAACATAATATATATAATTTTTCCTAGCTCCGAAAAATCTTTCGGCGCTGCCCGATTTCCATCGGACCCCTCCCGGGACGTTCCCGGTGATCTCTTTCCTTTCCGGTTGTCTTGTCGAAACCCCTTAAGTGTGTTACCCTAGCGGTTCGATATAATAACAGGTATGACCAAGACTCCTCTATGATCAACGACTAACTCATAGGTATGGAACCCATGAATTAATCCCTGTGATATAACGAATGACTTTCATCTATCAAACCTGAACGCATAGTCTTAAACCTTTTGCCATGGCGATACTTAGCGTGTCCGAGCGTCGTTCCATAGATATCTCCATACCTAATCTCAACCTCGTTACCGACAATGCTATCTTCTACTCGTCCATGATCTCATGTCTCCGTGACCTAGTCACATGCTTGCAAGCTCATTAGACATGATCTCACCGAGTGGGCCCGAGAGTATCTATCCTGCTATACGGACTGGCAAATCCCGCTCTTGACCCCTCGTCTCAATTACTCCTTTCCGATACCCAAAAGTATCACCGTTATTGTCATACTATATAAGATACGACGTTTGGTGCGATCAAACTATCTTCCAGGAATAACAATAAGAGTTGATCTCACGGTCAAAGGCGTAACGACTACGTCCTCCAAATCTGGGTATGTCCATCACATCGTTCTCCAACGATATGACTCCCATTACCGACCGGCGCCATGCCCCATGACCGGGAAACCTCGATCATCAATCGCGCAACGAAACTAGTCTTAGTAGAGGCTACTAGGAACCTGGTTGTTTACGTATCACACCCGTATTAATGTTTCCGCTTAATACGGTTCTAGCATGACACAAAAACCTATTATGAACAAACGAGATATGATAAAGAATACACTTTATGAATTGCCTCTAGGGCATATCTCCTTCAGGACCTTGGTACTTACTCTCCTCGCAAGGAACGCCTGAGGGGACCTATAAGCGCGCGCAATCCCTTGATCCGTGTTCTAGCGTTTGGGTTCACCCCTCTAATACCTGCAGGGGAGATTTCACCCGCGAGCCTAAAGGGACATCCGTGAGCGACCCCTCAAGTGGGCAACCTCGCCAGGCAAAATGCCTCCTCAGGAGCGACCCCTCAAGTGGGCAACCTCACCAGGCAAAATGCCTCCTCAGGAGCGACCCCTCAAGTGGACAACCTCACCAGGCAATATGCCTTCTCAGGAGCGACCCCTCAAGCGGGCAACCTCGCCAGGCAAAAGGCCTCCACAGGAGCAACCCCTCAAGTGGGCAACCTCGCCAAGCGAACAACCTTCGCAGAGCGAAAACTTCGAGAAGCTAAGTCTCGCACCCACGCTTTAAGAGCACTTTTTCTCTCCCTAGCGCGCGTCTCTGCCCTCGAGCGACTTCGCTTTCCCTTACACTTCATGGACTACTCGCACGTCTAAGGGGGGTACTTGAGCATCGCGACTCAAGGCTCTTACCTCTCCTAGGCCTAAACTCCCCCTGGCCTTGCGGAGTCATTGCTCCCGTGGACCGAGATGACGGAGTCATGGCACGAAGAGATGGGACCTAACGACGCAGAGAACAAGTAGACATGAAGATGAGTCCAAAGAGACCTCGAGAGGGGCAGACGAGCCGGAATTAAAACAGCAATTGAAGTATATTACAAGCCAAAAATTCTTAAGGTGTTTAAAAGTACACAGCTGGTGCAGATACGAACGCTCGCAGGCGCAATAGAGGATGGTTCACTGAGAAGCAGCGCCATCTTGGACCTCTTCCGCGACGGCCTCGTCAGCCTCGGCAGAGCAGGCCTCGTCCTCGCTGTCCTCCGGCGCAGACTCCGCGCGCCTGAAGCGGTTGCAGAAGGCGTCCACCTGCTCGCGAAGGGAGCTTGAGACCCGCTGTGCGTCCTCGCCTTGGGCGGCCTCGGTCACAGAACCCAGGTCGAAGCTTGGCGTGAGAAGCTTGAGGTTGGTGAAGATGCGGTCCACCACCACCCCCAAGAGCTGCCGACTCTCGTCCTTGATCATCTCCCGAAGCTCGGCGACGGGACCCTCGAGCGCTGCGAAGAGCTGTTAGAAATAAACCAAGTACATGGCAACGTCGCCGCGGCCACGGACGTCGGTGTGCGGCGCATCTGCTCCCAGCTGCGAAGCCAGATCGTTGCCACGAGCGACCAGCACCTCGAACATGCGCTCGCGTTGCTTCGTGAGTACCCAAGCCGCGCTGGCGGAGTCCGAGGCCTCCGCCGCCCGCTGCATCGCCGAGGCCACTTGCTCCTCCACGTCCTTGGCCAGGGAGTTGAGGTTGTGGACGGCCTTGGTGCGAGCCTCCTCCGCTCGGCGGCGGCCATCCTTAGCACGAGTGAGGCGGGCCTCCAGCTTGGAGTTGACCTTCTCAAGCTCGGCGATCTTCCGAGCGTCCGCGACGTGCTTGGCCTTGAAGCTGTCCTCTTGCGCCTGGGCCATGTCGCGATACTTCTGAGAAGTGGACTTGCAGAACTGCTTCTCGCGCTCCGCGAGGGCGTCCTCGGCTTCCTTTTTCTTCTCGGCGAAGCGCTGCTCGAAGCGTTCGTAACCCACCTTCTGGGCAGCAACGTTGTCCTCGTACTTCAGAGTCGCCTGGACCAGCTCGTTTTCTCGCTCCTCGAGGGCCTCGCGCTGAGCAGCCACGTCCTTCTCCGCCTGGAGGCGCTGCTCCTCGCGCTGCTGCAGCTCCTTCTCCTTGAGGACCAGCTGCTGCTCGCGATCGGCAAAGGCCTGGCGGTCCTTCTCCAGAGCAGCCGATGCGACCTGGTGGGTGGAGAGCAGCTGGGCCTCCAGCTGGCCCAGCTCGCGGCGCTTCTGCACCAACGAGCCCTCCATCGCCTCGAGCTCCGCCCCGACCTCGCGCAGGAGCTTCGCCGCAGCGTCGCGTTCTGCCTGGAGGGGGTGAAGCAGCTCCGCAGCGTCGCGGGTGGCCGCCTCGCGGGTCTCCTTCGCGAAACTGATGGCCTCCTCGCGGGCGGCCTGTAGCGCCAAGTCTTCCAGCCGGCGCGCCTCGACCGCCTCGTGGAAGGACGCCCACGAGTTCGCCAGCTCCTTCTGCTGCTGAGCGAGCCATATGTCCCCTATGGCGAGGTGCGCCTCCAAGCCCTCCAGGGACTCCCTCACGAGGCTAAAGGCGGCCTCGCGACTCCCCGCTCTCCAGTCCCAGCCACGGAGCACCAGGTCTCGGCTCGCAGAAGTGCAGGCCTCGGCGTCGAGTCCCGCAGGTCCGACCTCGGGAAGGAAAGGGGGGCTGGCTTGAGCCCCGCCGGAGCCCGTGCCCGCGCCCCATTCAGGCGCTACAGCCGTGAGGCGCTTCTCGCCTCCAGCCTGGCGCGGAGAATAGGAGGAACCGTCCCCGGCAGACGCGCCGGCGCCCGCCGGCGCCTCGAAGGCCTCCATCGCGGGCTGCGCAGAGGCGTTGGGCACAGATGACCACGCAGGCACACCCGGAGGCGTCGACACACGCGGCGGCGTCGACACGCGCGGCGGCGTCGGCTCGCGTGGCGGAGTGGCCTCGCGCGAAGGCGTAGCCGCACGTGGCGGAGTGACCTCGCGCGGAGGCGTAGCCGCGCGAGGCGGAGTGGCGGCACGAGGTGGCGCAGAAGTCCTCGCCTCCGAGCCCTCCACCAACGGAGACTCGCGCGGTGCTGCAGGAGCGTCCGGGCCTACGGCGCTCTCCTTCTCAGGTGGACCAGCCGCCTCCGTGAGGGGCGCCGTCGCTTCTGCTTGGGGAGCCTCCTCAAGGGGGACCGTTGGGGCCGCCCCCTCAGGCCTCGCGGCCTCATCGATCACGGCCCCTGCCGTGGCGGTCTTCACCTCGGACGCCTTGCGGAGCCGACGGCGCTTGGCAGGCGCATGTCCGCTATCAAGAACGCAAGGAAACACTTCAGCAAAAGATGAGGTGGAATTAGAAACCAAAAGGGCAAACGACCCTACGACGTGTAAACTCACCTTGGAGGGGGAGCACCGGCGTCGACCCACACAAGGCCTGACGAGTGCCATGAGGGGAAGGGCTTGGCAGCAGGCCTCGCGGAGGGCGCCTCCCCAGCTGTGGCTTCCTCCTCGCCCAGGCCAGCTCCGGAAGCCGAGGGAGAATCGGCCCCCTCCACTCCCCGCGGGGCCGGCAGCGGCACATCAGAGTCCGCCGGGCCTGTCGGGGAGAACGAGGGCATCCCCTCCAGGCGGGCCATGCGCTCCGTCAGGTTGTACTGGTGAAGGGGCCGGAGCACCGCGCGGACCTCATCCGCGGGGAGCACGGAGGGGTTGACGAAGAGCGCGGAGAGGATGTTGTCGACGACGTCCTTGTCGTTGTCCTCGACGTGGAGCCGCATCTTGTCGTTCGGCCCCGAGTACATCCACATGGGGACCGAGTGAGCTTGGAGGGGCGCGATGCGGCGGGTCACAAAGTCCGCCACGACCATCTGCCCTGTGAGGCCCTCCTCACGAAGGAAGCTCAGGCGCCCCATCAGGCTCGCATTCTTGGCGCCGTCGAAGGTAGCCTTGCCCCAATGGGAGTTCTTCACCGGAGGCTCGTCAGGACCTCGAGGAAGGCGCAGGGACGCTCCACCCCGACGAAGAACCACTTCTGGCGGAAGTCGTCTACCTTCTTCGTCACAGACGTGATGGCCTTGCCCTCGCTCTAGGACATGGGGATATAGACGCCCCCATGCCGTCTACGATGCGGAACGAGACGCACCCGGAGCGCTCGTTCTTTGCCGTGTTCCGGAGCGCGTAGAAGCACCGGAACAGCCCCACCGTGGGCTTCAGGCCCAGGTACGCCTCGCAGAGGTAGGCGAAGACGGCGAGGATGAGGATGGAGTTGGGGTGCAGGTGCAGCAGCTGCACCTGGTAGAACGCCAGCACCGCCTCAAGGAACGGAGAGAAGGGCGACACCAGTCCCGCGACCAGGCAGTGCTGGAAGACCGGGGAAAATCCCAGCGGGCGCTTCCCATGCGCCGCAGGCTTCAGGGCGGTGGCGCCGTGCTCGTTCGTCCGGTCCGCCACCAGGTATCGGACCTTGGAGAGCGCTTTCTCGTTGACGCGCACGCCGAGCAGCGCCGCGCCCATCACGGTATCTGTGGCTTACGCCTGGGAGGAAGACCCCGCGGCGGCCTTGCCCTTCCTCTTGAGAGGACTCATCGTCACGGGCGCGGAGGTTGGAAGGAGTTGGAGAACAGGAACTCGCAGAAGAGCGCGGAGGCGGAGAGCTCTTTGGAGCGGAATTTTCTGCGAGGAGTTGGAAACGGTAACGGCTCCCTGCCGCAGCGCTCGGGCTTTATGTCCCCTCCAAGAGCAGTTACCGGGACGTGGTGGGACCCCCCACGACTCACGCCCCAGATCGTGCAAAGTCGTTAGTCGTCCAAGCGCCGCGTGGCTCGGGCCAGCTGGGCACTAAGGGCCCACGACGCTTCGCCTAAGCCCATGGGCTCAGTTGTGCCCATCATGGGCCCAGGGGCTACTGTCGGCCCAGTGGGAACTGGGGTATCAAGAGCCCATTCCCCCCAGGCCTCGCTCGCGGGCCAGGCGGACGAAACGACTAAGGACTGGGCGTCACCGCCTGACGGGACCCTCAAGAGGCGATTCCCCTCGAGGGCCTAGAGAGGGAGCGAGGGCCTCAAGGGACCCCTCGCCTCAGGGGATCCTCCCCGTCAAGGAACCAACCGGCCCGAGGGAAGTCCGGCAGGAATCTCCCCTCAGGCCTGGAGGGAAACATCGTCGCCAAGGAATCCCGACAGAGCGCACGTGACCTCTGCCACGCCCGTACAGAGGTGCTCACACCCCCGTCGCTGTCCCCGGCGATAAAGCGGTCAACAAAGCCGCGCCACCTGCTGCACAGCTGTGAGGACCTTCTACTCTGACGATAAAGCAGGTGGACGGCGCAACCCTCCAACGGAGATCGTCATCGTGGGCTCCACCTCAGAGACTGCCTGCTCTGCGGGCGGTACAAGCGCGGTCGGGAGCCTATCGGCCACGGCGCCACCTTTATCAACAATGGACCGAGTCCATGGATGAATGGAGGGCGGTGGACTCGTGCTCCACCCCGCCACTGGCAAGTGGGAGCCACCTTGAAGGCCAAGCCGAAGAAGAAGGCCCGAGGCGCTTATAAAAGGGAGAAGACCTCCATCGTAGGAAGGGTCTGCCCTTTGCGTGCAAAACACCCTTGTAAACCGTAGCAGCTCTGGTTAGGTTAGCCTCTGGCTGGAGGAGGAAGAAGATCATCGCTTCCCTCCCCAGGCAAGAACTGCCTCAAGGGGGCTTCCGGCAAGCTCAATTGTACTGTAACCTCCCGCATATAATACAGACAGGCAGGAGTAGCGGTCTTACCTCCTCACGAGAGCCGTGAACCTGGGTAAAGGACGGTGTTTTCCTTGGTCGGGTGTTCGTCTTCTTCGGGTCCGGCGAGCAACGTCGCGGAGCCACTTGAGGGTTTAGACCTCCGCGTTCAATCCCCTCTTGAACTACACTTCAGGAAGTGACTACCCCCGATTCCCGGGAGTCATAACCCGGCACATGCTGATGCCAACGACACAAGAATTTGGAAAATCGTTCATTCTGTGAGATTTAGAAATTTGTTTTTCTACACAGGGCAAACGACAAAAGAATTTTGAAAATCTTTTTGGCAAAGTTGTTTCCTACATCATTGACAACATCGGAGATTTTTTCACACTTAAATTCGGAAGTTGACTTTTTTCGAATTCGTTCTAGATGTCAGATTTAGAAATTTGTCTTTTTTACACAGGCCAAACGACACAATAATTTGAAAAATCTCTTTGGGAAAGTTGTTTCCTATATCATTAGCAACACCTGGATTTTTTTTCACATTTTCTAATTTTTCAAACTTGAAATTCAAATTTGCACAGTTCGAATCGTAGATTTGAAATTCGAAAATCCAAACGTTTTCCTGAAATTATTAAATCTATGACATATGGGTCCCACCCAAAAGTTCAATGTCAACTATTGACCAGACGAAAGCAGCTATTGTTTGACAAAGTAGGACACATAACAGAGAAACAGCGCGGGTATGACACAAACAGATAAAACTCAGCTAGGTATGGCACATAACATATTGAACCTAATTATTATAATGATAGAATAACAAGTTCAGATCTGAAATCATTGCACTCGGGCCTTAGTGTCAAGCATTAAGCATACCAAGTTGCAACAATGACGTAAAACACCGATAACGGATACTAGGCACGATGCCCTAACAATCTTACAGCTATTGCATGAGTGATCTCATCCAATCCCTACCATCCCCTCAAGCCTACAGCGGTGGATTACTCACACATGGATGGGGGAAACATGGATGGTTGATGGAGAGACGTTGGCGGTGACGATGGCGATGATCCCCTTCGATTCCCTATCCCGGCAGGGTTCCGGAACAGAGACTTCTGGTCCCCGAACTAGGGTTCACGGTGGCGGCGGCGTACGTAGAAGTTTCGTGGAAAAGTGGATATCCCCCGTGCGTTTTTAGGTCAGGAGGGTCTTATAGCCGCGAGGGTGTCGCGTGGAAGTGGCCGAGTGGGCCTCAGCACCTGCTGGCGCGGCAGGGGCCCACCCGCGGCACCACATGGTGAGGCGCCCTCGTGTCTCCTATCCGTTGGGTCTTCGTGGTTCCTGGTCCCTCTCGGATGGAAAATAACTTCTAGATGTCTTTTGGGCTTTTTCCCTAAAGTTGATATTTCTGCACAAAAAGAAGATACCAGAGTAATTCTGCTAAAAACAGCGTTAGTCCATGTTAGTTGCATTCAAAACACACAAATTAGAGGCAAAACAATAGCAAAAATGTTCGGGAAAGAAGATACGTTTTGGACGTATCAACCATTATGCTATGAACTGGATATTTAAGTGTGGCACAACTTCAAATATTTCTAGACCAACCATTAATCATTCCACTTTACAAAATCATCATGTTTACCATTAAGCAAATTAATATCTCAAAACAACATCAATGATTCAAGTGACACAATTTAATGATCTACAAGATTATGAATCATTTAGTTATACCATCTACCACACTTAGCATTTTCTGTTATTAACAAACACCAATCTACTTATTTAAAAGAGAAACTCTCCAAGTAATTAAACAATGATATATGAGAGTATGACATAAGAAAACTAACAGCTATAGCAAGAGATGCATGAAAAACAAGAGCTAGAAAGCATAACAGTAGCTAGAGAAGAATACTCATCAAATATAAGTGAAGAATACGAGTTTCATAAGAAAAAGCGGAGCGTGTCTCTCTACCACAAAGGAATGCTAGGGTCCATTTTATTCAAAGAATGAAAATAACAAAAACAAAACAAACAGACACATCAAGCAAAGCACATAAGATGTGACAGAATTATAATATAGTTCCACTAGAAAGGACCTGATAGTTTGTCGATGAAGAAGGGGATGCCTTGGGCATCCCCAAGCTTTGACGCCTAAGTCTTCTTGAAATATGTTGGGGTTGACCCACCGGGGCTTCCCCAAGCTTTGCCTCTACTATCTTCTTAATCACATCATATAATCCTTCTCTCTTGATCCTTGAAAACTTCCTCCACACCAAAGTTAGAGTAAACTTCACTAGAGGGTTAGTGCACGAAAAATTATGATACTATGTAGGAACACAATTGCTACCAATGCTACTGGACATTAGCTACAACCACTGATACCATCACAAGCAGCGCATAACACAAATTTATTTTGGAATTCAATAGCATGCTTTCCTCTTTCAAAATAGTTATTAAGATCAATATCAAGTTTAAGATCATGGTTGCAACAAAGAGTTGGAACAAGAGACAATTGCAAACCACATAAGTATTTCTCAACATAAGAAAATTTCTCCTCCATGGTGTAATTAGGAGAATTCAAGAACAAATGAAGACTCTCATGAGTAACAGTACCACCACAAGCAGCAATTATATCATTTTTATTCTCACATGAATAAGTAATAACATCTAAACATAGAGGATTACTGATAAGCATAGTACCATCATCTAAAGCATTATCATATATAACATTGGGGACCGCATTTTTTCTTTATGTTGTTTCATTTTTAATTGAGTCAAGGAGTTTGCTTGTTTCAATTTTATCAAAACTAGATATTTCAATAGATTCGTGACATTCAACAATATAACACACTTCCTCCTTAGGCACGTATGGAGGGCAATCAAATAATGTAAAAGTTAAAGAGTTACTATAGGTTCCTACAAGATAACGGTTTTGACTTCTATTTGAGGATGTCTTTTCTCAAGAAATTCAGCAATATAAGGATTATCATTATAATACTAAAGACAATAACCAAGTATAGCATAATTCTCAGTTTTACAAGGGCATCATCATTTTGAATATAACCAGCAATTTCATAGGCACCCTTAAAAGCAACAAATTCTTCAATTTGTTCAAGATTACCAAATCCACAGTTTCCTTTAGCATAAGCAGCCAAGGTTTCATTATCATTATAATCACATTGGAAAGGTAGATGTTTATGTCTTCTACAACAAAAAGACTCATTAAAGCAATTAGATTCATCATATGTAGAACACAAGTTCTTAGCAAAATAATTCAATTTAAATATTTGTTCCCATAAATATTTCCCATTTTTAGACAAGCGATATTCCTTTTTTGTATCAAATATAGAATCCATTGATAGCAAGTAAAGAACTAGACATAATAACAAACCAAAATAACAAATGCAACACAAAATGCAAAACTGGAAATAAAATATGCAAACCGAAATAATAAAAATGACAAACCGAAATAATAAAATAACTAAACCGAAATAGAAAAGTAATGCAAGTAAATAATTTTTTTATGTTTTTGATATGAAGTAAATAAGACAATAATAAAAATAAACTAAGAAAGACAATAAAAAAATAAAAATTGGAAGTAAGAGAATCCCCTCATAGAAGAATCTTCAAATCCCAGCAACGGCGCCAGAAATTGCTTGATACTTTCTACGTGTTGTTGGGAAACCCCAAGTAGAAGGTGTGAAGTAGTGTAGCAGCAAATTTCCCTCAGTTTTAATCTTCTCTCCTTCACCCTCCTCTCGGGAATTCTTCCTGGTCGTTTTATTCTCGTCCGCCTCTTTTGATCTCTCGAAAGAATCTGTTGGTCTTGCTCTTGAATGTTGTATTAGAGGTGATCACAAGGGTTTCAAGGTTTTCAAATTAAGTGATCATCGTTTTCGGTTTTTGTGGCTTCAAGTGAAGTGGGATATTTCATCTATGGTCTTAAGGATCGGATATGGCCGGACTTTATCTACCATTTCCCATTGTTCAGAGGGATTCTGTCGTGGTGGTGTCACGGCAGATGCCATAGGATGGCTAATGTGTGGGGCTGATGGACGTTGGTGGATCCGGGGAGGGATAGCGAGCTGTAGAGCCCACACGGGGAAGATCCCGGTATAACCGAGATCTCCCAAGAACAAGAAACAAGAACCACGCGTAAGGGGGAAGATCTAGCAAACACGAACAAATGCACGAAGGCACACAACACACACACGATGTACCCAGGTTCAGGCCCTCGTGGGGAGGTAACACCCCTACTTCTGCCTTTCCTCTCAATATAAGTGTGGAACAAGGGCTACAACTTTCTCTTAGAACTCTTGAGGCGAAGAACACGAAGAACTAGATGAACTAGAAGGAGGAGGAAGTAAATGCTCTAGGAGTAAATGAGACTAGAGTTTTGGCTCCCAAGTTGGTCTCTCCTTCACAGGAGCAGTTATGGCGCCTTTTATAGAGTTCCGGCCAGGAGGGCCGGAAACCCTAATCCGACTTGGCCCTACCGGACAGGCCTAACCGTTATGTCGACACCGGCTAGTGCGACCTAGTCGCCGTGCTATCCGGCGTAGCCCCTTCGTCATCATTCCGGCAAGGACGGCAGGCGCCGTCCTGGAACATCATTGTCCCCCTGTCAGAGACAGGACATGTCTTTGCCCATCCCGGGTAGCCTTTTCCGGATTGCCGGGCTAGGCATGTCCAGTCTTGTCGTACCGTTGTCGTCCCGGCTGACGCGCTCCCGTGTAAGGCGGGAGGTGACCATGCTTCCGTGTCAGGGGGGATGGTACTCCCCCCCCGCATTAGGCGGAAAAGCCTGCTCCAGACCGTTGACGGCCTACCGGCATCCCTCATGCCGGTCACCTCCTTGCTCGACCTCGCGAGTCCTTCCTGCACATACCTAGTAACCTGCTAGGACCAAGATAAACGTTCCGGTTAGCACTTACTCGGATTGCCTATCCGGTACCTCCGAGTACTTCTCCTTCCGGGAGTCTACTCGGAACCACAAGGTCCGAGGTCTCTCCCGGATGCACTCGAGTTCCTCTTAGGATGAGTATCTCTAGGCCTAGCCTCTCGAAGATGTCTTAGCCTACCAGCAAAGACATCTTCGAGAAGCTAGTTCTTAGAGGAACCACCCGTTGATGCTTGTGCTGTTATGAGGGCTCGGGGTGGCTATTTATAGCCGCCACAGATGACCCTTGTGCCTGCCAGGAGACACCTTGCACTCTACCAGCTCGGAAAGGTCAAGCTGCCCCTTCAGCGCACCAGGGGGTAGCCCTTGCTCTTGCCAAAGGTCAAGTACTGTTGCCACACTGTTGAATTGCGCCGGGATCTACCCTACTCGGGGGGCAGCCCCCCGACACTAGTCCCCGAAGCTGGTGCTGCGCAGCGACCCCGGATGATGTGCGGGATCAGCTTTAATAACAACAATTACCCCAGGAAACATGAGACGATCCTTTGACTTGATGCCGGGATGATTTTTACCGAGATCCCCGCACCGAGATCCTTTCGACCGGAAGGCCATGCTTCTAACCGGATAGTGCCTCGTCATTGAATATCATCGTTCGCGCTGGATTGAATTCTAAATCATGGGCTGGGTCCCACCCGAGGTCATGTCGAGTCAGAAATGCACTCGAGTGCTTCTGACTGAGCACGCCCCTGCTCGGGTTCGCGCGCCGGGAGCCGTAGCCGATCCGAAGTCCAACCGTTGGGGCTTTGTGGCCCGTGGTGTGGCCGGATCGGGCGCTCCTGGGGACGCCACGTGCCGCGCGGCACAAAACCGATCCCACCCATGATCGGAGAGATCGTGGGCGGGAAATTCGGAAACCGCTCCGGATCCCCCCCATAAATAGGGGACCGGAACGGTCTCCTCTTCCTCTTCCCCAACTCCTCATTTCTCCCACCACCGTCTCGAGCACCTCGCCGTCGCCGCGCCCGGAGCTCAAGCGCCGCCGTTGCCGTTCGTCGCCGGAGCGCTTCGCCTCCACCATCGGGCCGCGCTACTCCCGCTCGTCATCGGCCTCATGCCCTCCGGTGAGTTCTTCCATCCGCCGCGGCGAGCTTCATCACGCCGACGATGGTACGCGCTCGGCCGTGAAACCACGCGCCCGTGGGTTGCGCCGCCGCCGGCGAGCACGAGCCGTGCGGCGTTGATGACGGTGCCCTCCACACTCCATCTTTCACTCGCACTAGGCCGTCTTCGTATTCACCCAAGTATATTTCGCGTCGATTAAGTTTCATTTTATTAGCGGGCGGTAGATCTCATTTGCTAGGAACCCGGTTGCATTTAGGAGTTTGTGATCCGGAGTCTTAGCTCCCGGTAGACTGACTCGACTAACCGTCGTTCCGCCTGCAGAATAGCCCGGATACATGCTCAGGTCACTCCGAGATGGGTGAAGAGAGTGTTCGGGGGGTGTTGGGATGGGTCCGAGACCATCCAGAAGGATCTCGACTGGCTGTACCGGACGCACCGGATTCCGCCAGAAGTCGAGAGTCGACTTCCGGAGGGCGAGGTCCAACCGGAACCCCAACCCGGGGAATACGTTGTATTCCTCACGCATTTTGAGCGGGGGTCGGGCTTCCGGCTAGCCCCTTCTCAACACAAAAAATCGAGCGAATTCCCCCACGGCAAAATTTGTGCCATTATCCGTGTTTTGCCATTATCCGTGATGTTGCTGTGTGGGTATCCGTACCTCAAGATGATGTCTTTCAGGAATTGCACGGCGGTGTGTCCGTCACACTTCCGGATTGGCTTGACCTCTATCCACTTGGTGAACTTGTCCACCATGACCAGTATGTGTGTCATGTTGCCTCTTGCCGGCTTGAACTGCCCGACCATGTCCAAACACCATACCGCGAATGGCCAAGTGATAGGGATTGTCTTCAGTGCCGATGCCGGCATATGTATTCGGTGAGCAAACCTCTGGCATCCTCCACACTTACGAACAATGTCTTCTGCCTGCTGTAACGCAGTAGGCCAGTAGAACCCATGCCGGAACACTTTCGCCACCAGGGCCCGGGATGATGCATGATGTCCACATTCTCCCTGGTGTATTTCCAGTAGCATCTCTTGGCCTTCTTCCGGTTCCACATGAAGGAGATATGCCCTAGAGGCAATTAATAAAGTGTATTCTTTATCATATCTCATTTGTTCATAATAGGTTTTTGTGTCATGCTAGAACCGTATTAAGTGGAAACATTAATGCGGGTGTGATACGTAAACAACCAGGTCCCTAGTAGCCTCTACTAAGACTAGTTTCGTTGCGCGATTGATGATCGAGGTTTCCCGGTCATGGGGCATGGCGCCGGTCGGCAATGAGAGTCATATCGCTGGAGAGCGATGTGATTGACATACCCAGATTTGGAGAACGTAGTCGTTACGCCTTTGACCGTGAGATCAACTCTTATTGATATTCCCGGAAGATACTTTGATTGCACCAAACGTCGTATCTTATTTAGTATGACAATAACGGTGATACTTTTGGGTATCGGAAAGGAGTAGTTGAGACGAGGGGTCAAGAGCGGGATTTGCCAGTCCGCATAGCAGGATAGATACTCTCGGGCCCACTCGGTGAGATCTTGTCTAATGAGCTTGCAAGCATGTGACTAGGTCACAGAGACATGAGATCATGAACGAGTAGAAGATAGCGTCGTCGGTAACGAGGTTGGGATTAGGTATGGAGATATCTATGGAACGACACTCAGACGTGCTAAGTATCGCTATGGCAAAAGGTCTAAGACTTCACGTTCAGGTTTGATAGATGAAAGTCATTCGTTATATCTCAGGGATTAATTCATGGGGTCCAGGCCTACGGGTTAGTCGCTGATCATTGAGGAGTCTTGATCATACCTGATATTATATCGAACCACTAGGGTAACACACTTAAGGGGTTTCGACAAGACAACCGGAAAGGAAGGAGATCACCGGGAGCGTCCCGGGAGAGGTCCTATGGAGATCGGGCAGCGCCGAAAGAGTTTTCGGAGCTAGGAAAAATTATATATATTATGTTTGATATTAATTAGTGTTATTAATATGCAAATATGATTTTATATATTTATTTTCGAATTTATTAAGGCAGATTTCCCTAAATGGGCCTTCCGGACGAAAGAAGGCCCAAGAGGGGGGGGGAACCCCCTTGGGAATTCGGTGGGAGCTTAGGGGCCGGCCTAGGTGGGCCACAAGGGGCCCACCAGGGGGCCGGCGCACCCCTTTGGCCGAACCAGGCTATGTGGGGATAGTCCCACATTGCCTGGCTGGCAAGGTTGGCTCCCCTTGGGAGCCTATATAAGAAGGGGCACCCCCAGCCTTTTAATTCACCAATTAATTCCCGATTTCTCTCTCGATCTCGTGGTTCCCAAGTCGGAGCCGCGCCGAGCAAGAGGATCCGGGGATCTCCTCCACCATAGCCCGCTGCCGCGCTGCTGGTGTTCCGGTCCAAGTCTTCCACTGCTCGTCCTGGACTGGAGCTTCGGAGGCGTCGTCTCCACCGTACGTGTGCGACTCCCTACGAGGTGCTGCGCTAGCGGTACTTGGAGGCCTGCTTCCTCTACACGACCTTGAGGTCGGCTTCGTCGGTCTGCATCGACAACGTTTGTGCGGGAACGTAATCCCCGCTTTCGGTCTACAAGGGTACGTATTCCGATCTCCGTTCGTACTACTATATCTGCATAGAATAGATCTTGGCTAGTTTAAGGATATTGTTGCTAGGAAATTTTTTGTTTTCTGCACACAATCCCCTTCAGTGGTATCAGAGCCGATCTATCGTAAGATATAGCTGTACGCTGTTAGAACCCGTGCTCTGCACGGGGGCACCGTTCCTGTTATTTGCTACCCCCTAGCGTGCACTTGTGTATTCCAGCGGCATTGAGTTGATGAAGCGGCCCGGACCGACTTTACGCGTACGCTTACGCGAGACTGGTTCCACTACTGACATACGGCTTGTACCGTATCTGTGGCTGGCGGGTGACAGTTTCTCTCTCTTTAGTTGGTCTTCGCATTTTCAATGGAGGGCCCGAAAGGGATGCTTAAACATGCAATTATTGGATCGTTGTTGTGGTCATAAGATTTGTAGGTATGAAGCGGTTCTATTTACGAAAGCCCCAAGCCACGTAAAATATGCAAAAGATAAAGTAGAAGCGTCTAACTTTATTTTGCAGGGGCTATGTGATATGGTCAAGGTAGGTTTATTAAATTGTTTATAAACTGCGGGCGCCAAGAAGACCATGGCGCGATGGACTGTATCACATTGCATTACATTTGATGTTTTTTGTGCATCTTATTTTGTGTGATTGTGTGTGTTACACGGCGGTAGCTGAATAAGATGATCCCTTCAAAATACCACTAGTGTTCTCCCTCCAACGCGCACCACCAATGAAGTTCTACGTTATGAGGCAGGCCGTGATGATCGGGTGTCAGACATATCTTCGTTCGCATACGGTGGGTGTAAGCCATGTTGCACAAGCGTCAGCGTGGAGGTCTTTGGTGGCGAGCCTAGCATACTCAGAGGTATGGCCTCGGAACAGGAAGACCGAAAGGTCGAGCACGAGTCACAAAATTGATGTGGCGGACGATTTTTTCTACTCTTGAAGTTGTGCCGCCGGCTTTGATGATGAGGGGTGGTGCAATGGATGGGGGTCGTGTAATCGCTTAAACGACCAGGAGGGATGTTCGTTTGAGTGGGAGTTATGTTAGTTATTTTCTAAAATACTATAACTCAAAATTATTATGAACAAAGTCTTATGTTGTTGCAAATTCCATTGTAGATGTCTCGCCCCTCGTTTAACCTAGGTCTGTTCCTTGAGAAAGAAAAGCTTAAGACCAATGGGTCAAACTTCATGGCCTGGTTCCGCAACCTGAGGATCCTCCTCACTCCCCATAGGGTGGCCTACGTCATTGAGGCCACCATAGGTGACCCTCCTGCAGATGATGCCTCTGAGGATGAGAAGAAGGTCTTCCAGACCCGATCGGAGGATTCTGCCTTTGTCCAGAGTGGCATGCTCTACGCCATGGAAGCCGACCTGCAGAAGCGCTTTGAGAAGATGAGCGCCTTTGAGATCATCTCGGATCTTAAGGCTGTCTTTGCGCCGCAGGCTAAGGCTGAGAGATATGAGGCTTCTGAGCTTTTCTTCTCAGCCAAGATGGAAGAGCATAGCAGTGTGAGCGAGCATGTAGTCAAGATGTCAGGCTACGTTCAACGCCTGAATGCTCTGGAGTGCAAGATTCCCGATGAGCTGGCGATTGACAGGGTGTTGCAATCGTTGCCGCCAAGCTACAAAGGCTTCGTCATGAACTACAACATGCAGGGCATGGCTAAGTCCCTGGGTGAAGTGTTCGTGATGCTCAAGACTGCTGAAGTAGAGATTAAGAAGGAGCACACGCTGTTGATGGTCAACAAGACCGTTGATTTCAAGAAGTCCGGTGGCAAGGGAAAGCAGAGCTGGAAGTCCCGGAGGGAGGCAAAGTTGGCTGCCAAGCCCAGGGCTAACAGGTCTGGTCCCAGAGCTAGCGTGGAGTGTTTCTACTGCAAGGGGAAGGGTCACTGGAAGCGCAACTGCCCCAAGTATCTGGAGGATAGGAAGTCTGGCAAGACGGTCGACAAAGAGAAAGGTATATTTGATATACATGTTATAGATGTGTACCTTACATCCGCCCGGAGCAATACGTGGGTATTTGATACTGGTTCTGTTGCTCATATATGTAACTCTCAGGAGGAGTTACGGAATAAAAGGCGGCTGGCGAAGGATGAGGTGACGATGCGTGTCGGCAACGGATCGAGAGTCGACGTGGTGGCTATCGGCATGCTCCCTCTGCATCTACCATCGGGATTAGTTTTGGTTTTAAATAAATGTTATTTTGTGCCATCCTTGAGTGTAAACATTATAAGTGGGTCTTGCCTGCTACAAGACGGTTATTCATTTAAATCAGTGTCAAGCAATTGTGCTATTTATATGAATGATATCTTTTATGTTGATGCTCCCGAGAATAACGGTTTATTCTTGTTGAATCTCGATCGTAGTACTCACATCCATAACATAGAAGCCAAACGAATTAAGTGTAGTGACGATACCGCCATGTTTTTGTGGCATTGCCATCTTGGTCATATTGGTATAAAGCGCATGAAGCGACTCCACTCCGATGGACTCTTGGACTCGTTGGATTTCGTATCCCTCGATACATGCGAACCATGCCTCATGGGAAAAATGACCAGGACACCGTTCAAAGGTTTCGTTGAACGGGCGTCGGATTTGTTGGGGATCATACATACAGACGTATGTGGACCAATGAGCGTTTCGACACGCAATGGTTATCGTTACTTCGTCACCTTCACTGATGACTTGAGTAGATACGGTTATATCTATTTGATGAAACACAAGTCTGAAACGTTTGAAAAGTTCAAAGAATTCCAGAGTGAAGTTGAGAATCAGCTTAATAGGAAAATCAAGCATCTCCGGTGCGATCGCGGTGGAGAGTACTTGAGTTTTGAGTTTGGCACACATCTGAAGAGTTGTGGCATAGTGCCCCAACTTACGCCCGCCGGAACGCCACAGCGTAACGGTGTGTCCGAGCGACGTAATCGTACTCTACTGGATAGTGTCCGATCTATGATGTCTCTTACCGATCTGCCAGTGTCCTTCTGGGGTTATGCGTTAGAAACAGCCGCATTCATTTTAAATAGTGCTCCGTCCAAGTCCGTTGAAACGACGCCGTATGAATTATGGTATGGCCATAAGTCTAAGTTATCGTTTCTGAAGGTTTGGGGTTGTGAGGCGTACGTTAAGAAACTACAGCCCGACAAACTCGAACCGAAGTCGGAGAAAGTCGTCTTTGTAGGATATCCGCGGGAAACCGTTGGGTACACCTTCTACAACCAAGGTGAGGGCAAAAATTTTGTCGCGAAGACCGGTGCCTTTCTAGAGAAGGATTTTCTCGCGAAAGGAGTAAGTGGGAGGAAGGTAGACCTTGATGAAATCGTTGATCCTGAACTCGAGATTCCGAGTGGCGCAGCGGAAGCAATTCCGGAAACGTCCTCCGTGGAAGGAGTGGGAGAAACTGTCGAGGAAGATGTTCTACCTCGTAGGTCTGGTAGATCTCGGATCGCACCAGAATGGTATGGCAATATGGTTTGCACCGTCATGCTAGTCGAGCAAGACGAACCTACGAACTACAAGGAGGCGATGGAGAGTCTAGAGTCCGAGAAATGGCTTGAAGCCATGAAATCCGAAATAGAATCCATGTATGATAACAAAGTGTGGACTTTGGTGGATATTCCCGAAGGGCGCAAGGCCGTCGAGAATAAGTGGATCTTTAAGAAGAAGACTGATGCTGATGGTAATGTGACCATCTATAAAGCTCGGCTTGTCGCAAAGGGTTTCCGACAAGTTCATGGAATTGACTACGATGAAACTTTTTCACCGGTAGCGATGCTCAAGTCTATTCGGATTTTGTTAGCGGTAGCTGCCTACTATGATTATGAAATCTGGCAGATGGACGTCAAAACGGCCTTCCTGAATGGAAACATTGAGGAAGAGTTGTACATGGTACAGCCGGAAGGTTTTGTCGATCCAGGAAGTGCTAACAAGGTGTGCAAGGTTCAGCGATCCATCTATGGATTGAAGCAGGCATCTCGGAGCTGGAATCTTCGCTTTGATGAAGTAATCAAAGGTTTTGGATTTATCCAGAATGTGGAAGAGACCTGTATTTATAAGAAAATGAGTGGGAGCTCGGTTGTGTTCTTAGCACTGTATGTTGACGACATATTGCTAATAGGGAATGATGTGGAACTTCTGAATAGCGTGAAGGAATATTTAAACAGTAAGTTTTCCATGAAGGACTTAGGAGAAGCTGCGTATGTTTTAGGCATAAAAATCTATCGTGATAGATCAAGGCGCCTATTAGCACTAAGTCAGAGTACTTATCTTGATAAAATATTGAAGCGTTTTCATATGGAGAAGGCAAAGAAGGGTTCTCTGCCGGTTATCAAGAATAATATATTGCGTAAGGCGCAGTGTCCGGTGACGGAACTGGGTAAGGCCGAAATGACGAAACATCCTTATGCTTCAGCCATAGGATCGATCATGTATGCAATGTTGAGTACTAGAACAGATGTGGCATTAGCTCTAAGTTTGACAAGCCGGTTCCAGAGTAATCCTGGAATGCCGCATTGGGTAGCTGTTAAGAGCATTCTTAAGTATCTCAATAAGACAAAGGAAATGTTCCTTGTGTATGGTGGCTGCGATGAGGAACTTGGCGTAACGGGTTACGTAGATGCAAGTTTCTGCTCAGACCCCGATGACTGTAAGTCACAGACAGGTTACGTGTTCAAGGTGAATGGAGGCGCCGTGTGCTGGAGAAGCGGGAAGCAACCCATAGTCGCACAATCTACAATGGAGTCGGAGTACATTGCTGCCTGCGAGGCCGCGAATGAAGCTGTGTGGCTGAGGAAGTTCGTCATCGAACTTGGAGTGTTCCCGAGCGTGCAAGACCCCGTGGTCCTCTTCTGCGACAATACGTGTGCCATTGCGAACGCCAAGGAGCCAAGGTCTCACTCCACCGCCAAACACATTCTCCGACGCTTCCATGTGATACGTCAGTACGTACAAGGAGGCGATGTGAAGATTTGCAAAGTGCATACGGATCTGAATGTGGCAGATCCGCTGACGAAGCCTCTCCCGCTTGATAAGCATGAACAACACCAATTAGCTATGGGTGTTAGGCTTTTACCAAGTTGTAATCTAGATTAAGTTGTACTCTAGTGCAAGTGGGAGACTGAAGGAGATATGCCCTAGAGGCAATTAATAAAGTGTATTCTTTATCATATCTCATTTGTTCATAATAGGTTTTTGTGTCATGCTAGAACCGTATTAAGTGGAAACATTAATGCGGGTGTGATACGTAAACAACCAGGTCCCTAGTAGCCTCTACTAAGACTAGTTTCGTTGCGCGATTGATGATCGAGGTTTCCCGGTCATGGGGCATGGCGCCGGTCGGCAATGAGAGTCATATCGCTGGAGAGCGATGTGATGGACATACCCAGATTTGGAGAACGTAGTCGTTACGCCTTTGACCGTGAGATCAACTCTTATTGATATTCCCGGAAGATACTTTGATTGCACCAAACGTCGTATCTTATTTAGTATGACAATAACGGTGATACTTTTGGGTATCGGAAAGGAGTAGTTGAGACGAGGGGTCAAGAGCGGGATTTGCCAGCCCGCATAGCTGGATAGATACTCTCGGGCCCACTCGGTGAGATCCTGTCTAATGAGCTTGCAAGCATGTGACTAGGTCACAGAGACATGAGATCATGAACGAGTAGAAGATAGCGTCGTCGGTAACGAGGTCGGGATTAGGTATGGAGATATCTATGGAACGACACTCAGACGTGGTAAGTATCGCTATGGCAAAAGGTCTAAGACTTCACGTTCAGGTTTGATAGATGAAAGTCATTCGTTATATCTCAGGGATTAATTCATGGGGTCCAGGCCTACGGGTTAGTCGCTGATCATTGAGGAGTCTTGATCATACCTGATATTATATCGAACCGCTAGGGTAACACACTTAAGAGGTTTCGACAAGACAACCGGAAAGGAAGGAGATCACCGGGAGCGTCCCGGGAGAGGTCCGATGGAGATCGGGCAGCGCCGAAAGAGTTTTCGGAGCTAGGAAAAATTATATATATTATGTTTGATATTAATTAGTGTTATTAATATGCAAATATGATTTTATATATTTATTTTCGAATTTATTAAGGCAGATTTCCCTAAATGGGCCTTCCGGACGAAAGAAGGCCCAAGAGGGGGGGGGGGGAACCCCCTTGGGAATTCGGTGGGAGCTTAGGGGCCGGCCTAGGTGGGCCACAAGGGGCCCACCAGGGGGCCGGCGCACCCCCTTGGCCGAACTAGGCTATGTGGGGATAGTCCCACATTGCCTGGCTGGCAAGGTTGGCTCCCCTTGGGAGCCTATATAAGAAGGGGCACCCCCAGCCTTTTAATTCACCAATTAATTCCCGATTTCTCTCTCGATCTCGTGGTTCCCAAGTCGGAGCCGCGCCGAGCAAGAGGATCCGGGGATCTCCTCCACCATAGCCCGCTGCCGCGCTGCTGATGTTCCGGTCCAAGTCTTCCGCTGCTCGTCCTGGACTGGAGCTTCGGAGGCGTCGTCTCCACCGTACGTGTGCGACTCCCTGCGAGGTGCTGCGCTAGCGGTACTCGGAGGCCTGCTTCCTCTACACGACCTTGAGGTCGGCTTCGTCGGTCTGCATCGACAACGTTTGTGCGGGAACGTAATCCCCGCTTTCGGTCTACAAGGGTACGTATTCCGATCTCCGTTCGTACTACTATATCTGCATAGAATAGATCTTGGCTAGTTTAAGGATATCGTTGCTAGGAATTTTTTTGTTTTCTGCACACGACCCCCTTCACCACACACCTCTGGAGTACCTCGGTGACACTCCTCTTGTATAGCTCTTGATTGATGACGGTGTATGCTTTTGACCTCCGCACTATCTGTCGGGCTTCCACTTCGCTTTCCGGGAGGGTTCCTTCCAAGATGTAAACCATAATGGGTTGTGCCCATCCCGGGACAGGTCGTATCGGGAACATGGAAATATCTATGTCCATTGGTTCTGTCGACATCACCTCCATCATCATCTTTCTTTGCCTCTCTGAGCACTGTGGTGCAGTACCCGGGTTCGATGCTATGCTCCCGACTTCTACTTTCATGGGTACAGCTTCCAAACCAGGCTCCTTGGGGATGAAGATAGAATCCGACTCGGCTGAGGGCTGAATAGATGGTTTCCTCAAGTGTTCGAGAGCGATCCCGGGAGCGATGGCATCCCGAGATGATCCCAGCTTGGACAATACATCTGCTGCCTCGTTTTCTCCTCTGGGTATGTGCTTGAACTCGCATCCCTCAAAAAATCCGGATATTTTCTGCACATGAAACCGATACAAGGCCATGTTGGCATCCAGTGCATCCTAGTTCCCTGACACCTGCTGCACCACGAGGTCGGAATCGCCGAAACACTCTATCCGGCGGATGCCGATCTCCTTGGCGACATTCAATCCATGAACCAAGGCCTCGTACTCAGCGACATTGTTAGATGCCCGGAAATGAATTTGCAGGACATACTTCAGCACATCTTGTTTTGATGAGGTGAGAACCACTCCGGCACCCAACCCGATCTTGGCCTTGGAGCCATCGAAATGCATCCTCCAAAAATTGTAATCCGGCATCGGAGGTTCGTACTGCATCTCGGCCCAGTCTACCAAAAAGTCCGGCAGCGCCTGCGACTTGATGGCATCTCATCTCTCGTATGCCGGAGCGTACGGAGACAACTGGATGGCCCATTTGGCAACCCGGCCGCTAGCATCCTTGCAACCGATGATCTCGGCGAGGGGAGCCTCGCACACCACTGTGATTGGGTGCTTTTGGAAGTAGTGCTTGAGCTTGGTCACTGCCATGTATACTCCATATGCCATCTTCTGGTAGTGCGGGTAGTTCTGCTTGGATTCCGAGATCATCTCGCTGAGGTAGTACACCGGCCTCTGTATCAGCTTGTCCCCTTCTTCCCTCTCTACCACAATGGCTGCACTGACTACCCGGTTAGTGGCAGAAATATACAGCAGCATAGGCTCCTTGGGCAACGGGGATGCCAATACAGGTGTTGTTGAGAGCATTCTCTTCAAATCGTTGAACGCCGCATCGGCTTGCGGGGTCCAAACGAATGTTTTACTCTTCTTCATCAACTGGTACAGGGGCAATGCCTTCTCACCTAATCGGCTCACAAACCGACTTAGGGATGCTAGACAACCAGTGAACTTCTGCACATCTTTGAGACGTACCAGCAATTTCATGCTCTCGATAGCACGTATTTTACCCGGGTTGACTTCAATTCCCCGGCTTAAGATGAGGAAACCGAGTAATTTTCCTGCCGGAACGCCGAATGTGCACTTATCCGGATTCAACTTCATCCGGAACCTTCTTAGGTTCTTAAATGTTTCCCTCAGAGCATCGATCAATGAGGATTTTTCTTTTGTTTTTATGACTATGTCATCGACATAAACCTCGGCATTCCGGCCTATCTGGTCATGCAAACATTTCTGCATGCACCTCTGGTACGTAGCACCAGCATTTCTCAAACCGAAAGTCATGACACGATAGCAATAAGCCCCATATGGGGTAATAAAAGCAGTTTTCAATTGATCATCCGGATTTAAAGGTATCTGGTGAAAACCAGAGTAGGCATCTAAGAAAGTCAAAAGTTCACTCCCGGCAGTGGAATCGATCACTTGATCTATCCGGGGAAGAGTAAATGGGTCCTTGGGACATGCCTTGTTGAGGTTGGTGAAGTCGATGCACGTGCGCCACACCTTAAGCAGGAGGGGATCATCTTTTTTCTTCTCTACCAGGACCGGATTCGATATCCAATCCGGGTGCAGCACTTCCATCATGAATCCGGCAGCCAGCAGTATAGCGAGATGCTCCATGATAGCAGCTCTTCTTTCATCCGAGAGGCGCCTAGTCGGTTGCTTCACCGGCTTCGCATCCGCTCTAACAAACAGAGAGTGCTCAGCCAACTCCCTCGGAACACCTTGCAAATCGTCACTCGACCACGCAAAAGCATCCCGATTCTCACGGAGGAAGTCGACGAGCTCGCCTTCCTATTTGCTGTCCAGGTTGCTGCCAATGATGACTTGGCGCTCCGGGTTGCTGGGGTCCACCCCCACCTTCTTCGTCTCCTTATGTGGCTGGAATGATGCGCCCTGCTCCGGGTTCACCATCCCGGGCATTCCGAGTTGGGAGGTCTTGGACAGCGCCACCACTTGCTGGATCCTCTTCTTTTCTTCAGCTATTACCAGGGACTCGGCTAAGCACGAGCCGACCGAAGCACACTCCATGGAGCGCTTGTGGTCTCCGGAGACGGTAATTATGCCATTAGGACCCGGCATCTTCATCTTCAGGTAGCCCATGTGAGTTGAGATCATGAACTTGGCCAGGGTTGGCCTGCCGATCAGTGTGTGGTACGGGCTTTCGAGGTCCACGACCTCGAATTCCAAGCTCTCAGTTTGGCAGTTTTCCCGGGTCCCGAATAACACCTCAACCTAGATTTTACCCATGGGTGAGCAAGAGACTCCGGGCACAATGCCATGAAAGGTCGTCTCGGTAGGTAGCAAGGTGTTCAGGGACACCCCCAGCTTCAGCATCGTATTCTTGTACATGATGTTAATGGCGCTGCCATTGTCAATCAGAACCCGACTGAAGCGGACGTTGAGGCTTGGTCGGACAAAGGTTGGGTCTACCACCAAGGCATACGCCCCCGGCTTAGGCATAACCCTGGGATGATCCTTCCTGCTCCACGTGATCTCCATCTCGGACCAATGCAAGAACTTGGGCACCGCCGGAATCACAGCGTTCACTTCCAGGGCGCGCTGCCGCACACTCTTCCGGTCCGTGGGCTCGGTCACGAAGACCACATAGCTCTGATATGCCTCCCGGTAGCTGCCTTGCTGATGTCCGGGTTGATTACTGGGGCCTGCACCATTGTCGTTCCGGGTGTGCACCACGTTCACCGGCCAGGGAGGGGGTCCTCGGTGAGGTTGATTAATCCGGATCGCGTTGGCTCCGGAAGCCGGAGTGGGAGGTCTCCGAATATTGGGTCGAGATGCCGGAGCACTCGGCCGAGTAGCCCCCGTGCTACCCTCCTGCAATGTGCGCTGATACCAGCTGCACTGCCGAGTGGAGTGGTTCGCCGGCTTGTTGGCCTCCAGGGTATGGTAACAGCATGGCTTGTTCAGCATCTCTTCATACGTCAGGGGCTTCTTCTGGTCCACCCATGTTTTCTGTACTTCCTGGCTCTGACCTCAAGCCGGGCCACTTGTTTTCTGACGCTGATTGTTGCCGGCATCTTCTTGATCTCGGGTCACAGCTGCGACATGCTGTGCGGCATGGTGGTACTCGGGCTGATTCCTCTTCTGGCCAAAATCTTGACGATCATGGCTTCTGCTCGATCCCGAACGCTGAGGTCCCGCATTCCTTCTGTTGGAGTCACAGACATCCACCAGGGGTTGCATGGGATCTCCAAGCGTGTAGGTATCGGCGATGCACATGGTCTCTGCCAAGGTCGTCGGCATCTTCCTTTGCAATTTCTGCCAAAGCATTAAGCCGTGCCGACATCCTTGCGCAAACCAGGAGATGGCATGTGCCTCTACCACCCCTTCGCAAGAATTGCGAATGTTGCTCCACCGGGTAAGGTACTCCTGGTCGGTTTTGTTGCTCCTTTGCCTACAGATGGCGAGCTGTTGAGGTCTATTTGGCCTTTTGTACGTGCTGGTGAAGTTGCTGATGAACGCCTCCTCGAAATCTAACCAGCAGTCTATGCTGCCGGTTCTCAAGTTGTTCAACCATATTCTGGCAGGTCCCTCCAACATCTGCGGCACATAACGTACCGCCCAGCGTCTGTTTCCCCCGGCTATGCTTACTGCCGTTACATAGTCAGTCAACCAGTCCTCCGGCTTCTTGCTGCCGTCATAGGTCTTAGCACCTCGGTTAAGCTGGAAGTTCCGGACAGGCGGTTCCCGCATGATCCGGGGTCCAAAGCAGGCAGGTCCCGGAGGTCCTTGCTCTTCTACTAGCTCAGATTGGTGAATCCGGTCGAGCCGGATTCTGGCATCGGCTGGATCCAGTTGTCTGGTTCCTATCCAAGATCCCAAAGGATTCTCATTGGGTTGGTACCCAAGCTGCTGCAACCTTGAGTTGCCATCGTTGTGCCTGTCTTGTACCGGGATCACCGCTTGCTGCGGGACAGAGGCGGCCTCCCTTCGTTGGTTTCCCTGAACGTGTGGCGGATTCCGGGGTGGATTACCACGGCTAGTCGGGTTATTGTTTCCTACGCCCCGGTCGCCACCACCACGAGTACTCTCTGCTTGCCTTGAATTATGCTGCCCGGCTTGCTGGATACCGGCAAAGGCCGGGTCATAAGTCTGCAACTGCTTGTTTTTCCCGGAGCCCCGACTTCGGCTCCGGCTCTTGCTCTTGCTCTTGCTTCTGCTCGGATGCGGGGAGGAGGCCTCTCCGCCCGATCTCTGGCTGTCAGCCCTAGCTGAATGCACTTGTGATCCAGCCCCGGGGTTCTTTTATTGAAGGCCTGGTTCTGCCGGTTGGCCTCGACGACCAACTCATTCACCCGCTCCTGCTGCTTGCGCAGAGACTCACCGGATAGCCCAGCCAGCTCCGCCATGGCGGCTTCTGCAGCCCTGAGAGTTTTCGTCGGCGAGCTGTATACCGGCTTCCCAGCCGAGATCATGCTACCCGTATGACTGGTTGTGGCCCCACCGGTCAGCTCATCATTCACCATTATGCCTTTCTTGCGCAGATCCGCTCTGCGTTTGTCCCGGGAGTCTATCTTAAGGAACCCGTGAGCTGCATTGTACTCTCGGAGGCTAGCACTGAGCTCACGCCGGATCTCGGCGATCTCTTGCGCTTCGGCGAGCAGCAACCTACGTTGCTCATCCAAGTCAGCCGAAGTGGCTTGGGTATCTGCCTCAGCTGTCAAGGGGACAACCAACTTGGCCACCAGGCCCGAGAGGGGATCCGGGCGACGACGGGGCTGTGACGGCTGCAGATCGCCGTCTCGGGCCGTACCTCTCTCCTGAGGAGGTTTGGCCAAGCGAACATGGCCGCTACCGGCATCGCCGTCTGCGTCCTGGTACTCCTCCTCGGTTGCCCCGACCATCATGACCGCGACGGAGTTCGCGGTGCCATTGGTACATGGACCCCGGTTGGCGCAGAGCATGGGAGGATCCTCAGCTCCAGGACATCGTCCGGGTAGCTGCAGATAACCTCGGTGGCGACGTAGGTGGTGAAGCCACCAAAGTCGATGAGGCATCCGTTCACCGGGAAGGGTTTGTTCTGGAAGCACCCGGCGTTGTTGCTGACAAAATTCATCTCGCCCAGCCTGACGACAAGGCCAGAGAGAACCCGGACGCCAAAGTGAACGGGGGAACCCGTCCAGATGTGTACACCAGCCAACGCCTCTGTCTGCCCCACTGTGGGCGCCAACTGTCATGGTGGTGTCACGGCAGATGCCATAGGATGGCTAATGTGTGGGGCCGATGGACGTTGGTGGATCCGGGGAGGGATAGCGAGCTGTAGAGCCCACACGGCGAGGATCCCGGTATAACCGAGATCTCCCAAGAACAAGAAACAAGAACCACACGTAAGGGGGAAGATCTAGCAAACATGAACAAATGCACGAAGGCACACAACACACACACGATGTACCCAGGTTCGGGGCCCTCGTGGGGAGGTAACACCCCTACTCCTGCCTTTCCTCTCAATATAAGTGTGGAACAAGGGCTACAACTTGCTCTTAGAACTCTTGAGGCGAAGAACACGAAGAACTAGATGAACTAGAAGGAGGAGGAAGTAAATGCTCTAGGAGTAAATGAGACTAGAGTTTTGGCTCCCAAGTTGGTCTCTCCTTCACAGGAGCAGTTATGGCGCCTTTTATAGAGTTCCGGCCAGGAGGGCCGGAAACCCTAATCCGGCTTGGCCCCACCGGACAGGCCTAACCGTTATGTCGGCACCGGCTAGTGCGACCTAGTCGCCGTGCTATCCGGCGTAGCCCCTTCGTCATCATTCCGGCAAGGACGGCAGGCGCCGTCCTGGAACATCATTGTCTCCCTGTCAGAGACAGGACATGTCTTTGCCCATTCCGGGTAGCCTTTTCCGGATTGCTGGGCTAGGCATGACCAGTCTTGTCGTACCGTTGTCATACCGGCTGACGCGCTCCCGTGTCAGGCGGGAGGTGACCATGCTTCCGTGTCAGGGGGGATGGTACTTCCCCCCGCATCAGGCGGAAAAGCCTGCTCCATACCGTTGACGGCCTACCGGCATCCCTCATGCCGGTCACCTCCTTGCTCGACCTCGCGAGTCCTTCCTGCACATACCTAGTAACCTGCTAGGACCAAGATAAACGTTCCGGTTAGCACTTACTCGGATTGCCTATCCGGTACCTCCGAGTACTTCTCCTTCTGGGAGTCTACTCAGAACCACAAGGTCCGAGGTCTCTCCCGGATGCACTCGAGTTCCTCTTAGGATGATTATCTTAGGCCTAGCCTCTCGAAGATGTCTTAGCCTACCAGCAAAGACATCTTCGAGAAGCTAGTTCTTAGAGGAACCACCCGTTGATGCTTGTGCTGTTATGAGGGCTCGGGGTGGCTATTTATAGCCGCCACGGATGACCCTTGTGCCTGCCAGGAGGCACCTTGCACTCTACCAGCTCGGAAAGGTCAAGCTGCCCCTTCAGCGCACCAGGGGGTAGCCCTTGCTCTTGCCAAAGGTCAAGTACTGTTTCCACACTGTTGAATTGCGCCGGGATCTGCCCTACCCGGGGGCAGCCCCCCGACAGATTCATCATAGGATTTCTGGTCTTCTTGATAATACCACTTGGAGATCCAATAAACAGATCGTGGAAATTGCCCAAAGAAGTGTCACAAATTGGAAGCCTGATTTGAATTTTCTCAAGAAGAGTGCGGCTGCTGATCAAAGTACTTCTTCTCAATTGGAATTAAGAAAATTTGGACTTTCTAGCCTGAGAAATTCAAAAAAATTGAAATTCAGATCCTTGGACCCTATTCCTTTAACTTCCAAGTGCATCGATCAGCTGCCAATCAAGGAAATTTATTTTGCAGTTTTAATGACCCGGTTATGCTAGATAAGCCGGGCACTTCTAATTGGATTTTTGTTAATGAATATTTTTTTGAAAAGTTCTGCGCTAAACTTCCTCCTATTACCCTAGAACATATTATGTATCTTCGACTCTCTGGTTATGCGGATCGACACATTATGGAGCTATCAATTTGTCAGTTTCGGCTCTCCCGCCCAACGATATTATTTTGAAAGTGCTAGGCCGATGTGGTCGTCGCAGTCTCGCGGATCATCTCCAGGCCAATCTCCCAGGGGTTTGCTTGGCCTGTCAGAAATTTGGCCGTAAATGTGAAGATTGTGTAAGCAAATTGAAAAACCCGGCAATGGTTTATTTTGCGGAAAAGGCTGGGAAAAATAAGTTTTGTCATCCTTCTGTGGGCCGAGATGTGCAGCGCAAGATTTGGAGGCCCAAGAAAAAATAGAATTCGCACAACCAGGATTCAGTTCCCCGACAAATTTGGGTTCACAAACAGAAAAAGGCAAGTAAAGATTTACCCCGAATCGACCACCTCGAGGTTGCCTCTTCTTCTTCATTGCGCCACCCCAAAGCTACAGTGCAACCAATCTCATCTCCCTCTGCAAAGGCGAACTTTCCGGTGAATCCTCTTGCTTTTCTGCCCGACGGGGTGACGATTGAGCAGGGTCCAGATGATCGTGTGGTTTGCTCACAGCTGGTCGTCGAGGCAACGCCGTCGCTCCGCAACGACAAGGTGGTGATTTCAAAGACCAACCACTTTGTGCCGATTCAGAGGCGCGCGCAGATGCGCCAGGACATCCAAGGTACTCTCAATGAATCTGGTTACATTGTGCGTCGCTTTGAGGATCATCCGTTTGGGATGGGTAGTTTCACTTTTGCGGATACATTGACCGCGGATGTAGTTACGGGGTTAACCTTTGAGCTCACGGATGAAACCACATTCACCTTTGTTCGCCATGATGCTGCTAAAAACATGAGGTTAGCAACGTTTGGTAGAGAAACTTGGATCCTGTTCTTAGGGTTCCCTATGGATTACCAAACTAGTCATTACATCAAAAAAGCTGTAGCTGATTTTGGTTTGCTGTCTGTTTGGCATCGCCCGAGAGATAATACTCAATATGTTCTTCCTAAAGTCTGGCTGGTTGATCCCAAGTTTGTTCCTAAGAGTCTCGTGGTGACTCAGCTTGGTGGTGCTAGAATGAGCTGGTATGTGCCAGTTTACATGCTGCGTAGTGCGGATTGGAATGCTCATCTAGGAGAGGTTCCACTTGCCACTGAGGATCCAGAGCCAGCAAATGGAGTGCCGCATCCTCTACATGGCCCTGAAATTATTGTTGAGCATATTTACCAACACCATCTTAATGTGTGGATTCAAATGAACCAGCAACATGCACCTAATCACAATCAGCAGAACCACGGTATGCAACATGCTGTGCCGTCAGAAGTGCAAGAAAACAACAACACTGATGCAGCACAGACCCTTCTCAACTGCCTCTGCTTAATTATGAAGATATTCTTACTGAGCAGAGTGTGCATTTCTCTACTGGGGTCCGACCACCTTGAAACAATGTTGCAGACAGCCCCATGGAGGCTTATTACATCGTCTGAAGATGAAGCAGTTGTGGTCAAATATATGCTAGCTGGACCACTTGACAACTCTGGAATTACTATGAATGTCTTTGCTGTACTGTATAACCCTATGCTATATGCTAAACACTCTCAGATGCCAACTGTGGGCCTTGACAACTCTTTTTTTCTTTGGTACAAGTTGTAAATTAAGCCCAACAATGAGTTATGAGTTAATTGGTGAAGCTTTCGATCTTGTGAACTCTAAGCAGCAGAGGCAGAGCACAGTGATCATTGAGGAACTACTAGTAGACCCAACACCAGCCACCCACACCATCATACCCACATCAGTGACCAAGCAGATTAAAAAGAAAAAAAAAGTGCCAGCTGTAACTATAATGGTCAGAAGAAGCAACAAGTCCACAAGGTACAAGGGTTTCAAACCTGATGCTGTCATTGATAACAGGGCCCAGTCCAAGGTTAAGTACAAAAGATCCCAGGTGTCCGCCTAGATTTCTCCTCTGATCAAGCAAGTGAGTCTGCACCTCCTCCTACTAACTTATCAATAATTCAAGCTGTGGGTATAAACCTGTGTGGCATTGCTCCAATGGTTCTGACGCCACAGAAGCTTCTGCAGGACATACACGAGGAAGAACCTGAATTCTGATCTATTTCTTTCAGTACTATATTATCCTATATTATTGTAGTAAGGAGTCTCCTAAGACAATGGGCTATTTTGTGTTGGAATTTTAGAGGTTTGAATTCCAAGGCTAAGCAACTGGCTTTAGCCAATGCTATTGAGCTAAGTGAGTGCTCCATTATATGTTTGCAAGAAACCAAGATGCAACACTTTGATATCGCTTTTATTAAATCTTGCTATCCTAAAAGATTTGATGATTTTTCTTACATTCCTTCTTGTGGTGCTTCTGGAGGAATTACTATTATTTGGAATAGCTCTTTATTCTCTGGAATGGTCATGCATTGTGAGCCCTTTGCTTTATCTGTGGACTTCACTTCAACCATATCTGGTCAAGCCTAGACTTTAGTTAATATTTATGGCCCATGCACTGGTGAATTGAGAGATGCCTCTGTCGAATGGCTATTTAATCTGAAAATTCCAACTCATGAAGATTAGCTGATTATGGGGGATTTTAACTTTATCCGTTCACCTGCCAACAGAAACAGACCTGGAGGAAATGTGGGGGATATGTTAACATTTAGTGAGTTTATCCGAGAACAAAATCTGATTGCTCAAAGGAAGGAAATATACTTGGAGAAATATGCAGGATACCCCACTGTTAGAACAATTGGATTGGTTCTTCACAAGCATGCACTAGACTAATATTTATCCTGCAACCTTTCTGAGACAGAAGGAAAATCTATTTCAGATCACACACCTTGTGTTGTTGAAAGGGCATGTGCCCTCATGTATGGTTTTGGTAATTAATGACAATCCCTAAGGACTAATGTGTGTTTTGAGAATATTGCAAGTATGGCTTGAAGTTGTCAAGGCATCACCTATATGAAGAAAGATGGTATCTTCCATGGGCTAGCAACAAGAAGATCAATTAATATAACTCATGGAGGATGATGTCATGATCGTCATCATTTGACTAGTGCAAGACCAAGGGAAGCTGCCGTAGACATGAAGACGAAGCTAAGCGAGACTCTCCCATAATGGAGTATGTGGGAGTATATGGAGGAGTCTTCATCAAGCATGTGCTAGCAAGCACAATCAAGAAAGGTGGTCCACTTGAAGAGATCAAGATCATCATCATCTAGCTCAAGTGGATTGCTCAAGGCAAAGGTATGATCTTGATAGGGCTATAGGATAGATAGGCGTACTATCAAGAGGGGCTCTCGAGTGAGTAACTTGATCGCATCTTTGTGGAGAGCTCAAACCTTTGCATGCTTGGCATATCATCTTTCTTGGTTCATTTGGCTTTTCTCCGTGTTGGTTTTTGGTGCTTGTCGTGATCTTCATGACAAGACCAAGTTCTTCGAAAACGGTTTTAGTTTGGAAAACTCGTTGCGTTTTCAGTGCGGAAATATTACCGGTTCAACCTTGAGGAAAGTTCCACACCTTCACATGTGTGGGGACTGTCGTGGGTTTGTTACGGCAGATGTTACCCGGAGGTAACTTGAGATGAGGGGCATGGCGGCTTCCGACATCAAGAGCTTGTCTAGCGTGGCGTGGGGAAACAAGGGTTTACCCAGGTTCGGCCCCTCGTCGCGAGGTAAAGACCTACTTCCTGCTTCGGCTTTATTGATTAGGGTTTCGGGACTCGACGCCTTAGCTTCCGGGTCTCGAGATTACAAGGTGTCTCTACTACGGCTATCGATTGGGCCTCTATCTGGAACTTAGATCTCTAGGAACTAGGAGACCCCCTTATATAGGCGGCGGGTCTTGCTGGAGGTACAAAGCCGGGTCCGGGTCTCTATCATACCCGGACTCTACTCTAAGTCCTCTAAGCCTCTTCTTTCCTTAGCAGGACTCCGTCTTGTACTTGGTCTCCAGCCTTCTGGATCCTTCTTGCTTGCGGGCCAAGGTACACGTTGCGCACCGGCTTACGTATCACCCGGCCCGTGTCTTTATGCTTGGTCCGGCCCAGGCTCCTGCCAGGCCGGCTTATCTTCTATGTCGGTTGGCCTACCGGGTTATGATCCCCCCAATAGTAGCCCCTAGGATAACTTGGACATCAGACTGGACTTTCTTCACCTTTGCGCTTTGGAGCATGTTTCTGGGGGAAGCCGTCAGTCCTTTTGTCCGAGGTATCTGAAAAACAATTACCAACTTATTAGACAAGCAGGCTCTCGGATTACTTGCTTAGCCGGGCTGATGCTTGGTCAACGGCTCGTAACCCGGCCACCACTTGCCGGCTTTCACTCTCTATGCCTTTGACTTTTCTTCTTTCTTTATTCTCTCTCTTGCCTTTTGGTCAATCTTCTCGGTCAACGACATATTTAATGCCAATCCACACGAAAATCGAGGAGACAATAACTACCTCGGGGAAACAAAGATCATGTCAGGAATATCTCCTGTGAAACAGATATTTTCCCCCGATTTAATCATTATCTCTCTGTCTTTCCCTTTTTGCCCCTAGGTCAAACCCTAGGAGCTTTATAAATAAGGGAGCCGGGGTGAGCTGTGAGCTCACTCCCCCCCGAGCGCTCCGCCTTCATCTTCTACCTCGAGCACGTCGCTCCATCGCCCTTGCGCCCGTGCCATCAGGCTCTCCGCCGCCGTTCATCCTTCACGAGCTCGCCGCCGGCATGGTTTGCACGAAAAGCTCCTCCGCGTCCACCATCGCCGCGCGCCTACGATTTCTTCCTTTGATCCATTCTTGGTGAGTTTAACTTCGTGGTTCCATTTCCAATCTCTTCATTCTCATGCTCTTCGGATGAATGCGTGTTCTTTGCGTTCTTGACACATCCTTCATTATTTTCGTTTTTCCGTAGCCCTTTAGATTTACTTCCATGGCTATTGCTCGTCCTCTTCTTGTTCTTCAATATTCTTGTATTGCCTCGAACAAATTTGTGCTCTCCATGTTATTGGACTCCCTTCTGTTCATTGCTTTTCCCATTTCTTCTCTTTGTTTGTTCTTCATCGACGAACTGCACCTCTATCGTTTGACCTCCTCTTTTTCTGTTATTTCTTGCATTCCTGTAGATCTGTTCTAACTCTTCACCTCTGTTTTTTCTTGTTGCAGATCTCCGGCTTTCAGTCCGCCAAAATGGGCTTGAAGTCTGCGGCTCAACGTGCTCCCAAGAAGGTGAAAAGTACACCCGGCACCGGGTCCTCCGGCACTGTCGCTGCCGAGAAGGCAAAACGTAAGTCCGGGTGTAACTGGGGCAAGTCCAATGTCCGTGATACCCGGCTTCAGGAGCTAGCCAAACTCGGCATGCTTCCGCCTCAGTCGGAGGCCCACTGGCGGGTCCCGGACGAAGAAGAGACCCTGCCACAACCAGGATCCGGCGAGGTAGTTCTCTTCGGCGATCATATTCCCCGGGGTTTCAAGCCCCCGGGTTCTCTTTTCTTCCGCCACATCCTCGATTACTTCCAAATCCGTCCACAAGACATAGCACCAAACTCGGTGTTAAACATCACTCACTTCGTCGTCCTCTGCGAGGCCTATCTCGGCATCGCTCCCAGTCTCCCTCTCTTTCTTAAGTTTTATTACTACAAACCCCAACGGGAATACCCGGCGGGGCCCCTTGGTTCCTGTGGCGGCGTGACGATCCAACGCCGCCGCAACATCATCTTCCCGGGTGTGGTTCTCCACTCACACCCGAAGGACTGGCAGAAGACTTGGTTCTATTGCCAGTCACTCACTCCCGAGGGTGAGCCGGCCCTTCCCAGCTTTCGAGCTGATAGGCTCACCCTCCACGAAATATGAACTACTTCGCCTCCCCGGCTGACCGGGAGGCTATCAAGCCACTGGTTGGCCGAGTTTGCGCCCTTCTTGCCCACGGTTTAACGGGCGCAGATTTGGTGCCGTTCAGCATCTGGCCGGGCCTTATCCGCCAATATTCCGGGTCTCTGGACGACCCGATGCGCTTCAACAGGAGCCAGCAGTCGGATGAAGCGTTGGTCCGGGTCATCCGGAAGATCGTTAATGAATCTCCGGATTCTCTGGCGAGCGCTGGCCTTCCTCCTTTCTGCGCCACCAACCCCCTGAAGCCGGTATTTCCTGTTTCCTCTGTCTTTTTCTTTATGTTTGAAGCTTTCTCTGAGTCAATAACCTCAAACTCCTCAGGCGGACGATACTTGGTGGTCCGCTGCTGTACTCTCTTCGCCCGACTCTGCCGATGAGTCGGGTAACGACGTTGAAGAGGCCGGCTTTGAAGCCGGCGGGGAAGAAGAAGAAGCAGAAGGTGAATTAGATCCCATCACCTGGCTCTTCCTTGACTTAATGGATGCCGACCTTCGAGAAAACCGGTCTCCCTCTATTGATGAGGCCAATATATCAGATATGGTTCTTCCGTCTACGAACCCGGCCCCGCCGGCTACCAAGAGGAGGCTCCGCTCAGACTCCACCGAGGTAATTTCACCGTGCTTGGGCTTGTCCTGTTTGCGTATTCTTGCTCTGGCCTCTTACTGAATTTGTCTTGTGTTATCAGGAGGAAAGGGAAGCTCGTCGCCAAAAGCGGCCGCTTTGGTCCTCCGACTCTGACGAGCCACTCTTTGAAGGTATTTCCCATAACCCGACTCCTCGCCGGGTTAAGCCTCCCCAGACATGCCCTTCCGTTCTTTATCCTTTAGGCGGGACTGAGCGGCGGTCTCTCTCGGTGTCTTCAAATTCGAGCGATGATCTTTTTGGCGGCTGTCGGCCCAGTGGGAACTGGGGTATCAAGAGCCCATTCCCCCCAGGCCTCGCTCGCAGGCCAGTCAGACGAAACGGCTAAGGACCAGGCGTCCCCGCCTGGCGAGACCCTCGAGAGGCGATTCCCCTCGAGGGCCTCAAGGGACCCCTCGCCTCAGGGGACCCCCCCCCCGAGGCACCAACCCGCCTGAGGGGAGTCCAATAGGAATCTCCCCTCAGGCCTGTAGGGAAACGTCGCGGCCAAGGAAGCACGGCAGGGCGCACGTGACCTTTGCCATGCTGATGCAGTGACGCACGCACCCCCGTCGCTGTCCTTGGCGATAAAGTGGTCAACAAAGCTGCTCCGCCTGCTGCGCAGCTGTGAGGACCTTCTACTCCGACGATAAAGCAGGTGGACGGCGCAACCCTCCAACGGAGATCGTCATCACGGGCTCAACCTCAGAGACTGCCCGCTCTGCTGATAGTACCGCGCGGTCGGCCGCCTGTCGGCCACAGCGCCACCTTTATCAATAATGGACCGAGTCCATGGACGAATGGAGCACGGTGGACTCGTGCTCCGCCCTGCCACAAGCATGTGGGAGCCACCTTGAAGGCCAAGCCAAAGGAGAAGGACCGAGGCGCCTATAAAAGAGAGAAGACATCCATCGTAGCAGAGGTCGGCCCTTTGCGTGCAAAACACCCTTGTAAACCCTAGCAACTCTGGTTAGGTTAGCCTCAGTCCGGAGGAGGAAGAAGATCATCGCTTCCCTCCCCAGGCAAGAACTGCCTCAAGGGGGCTTCCGGCAAGCTCAATTGTACTGTAACCTTCCACATATAATACAGACAGGCAGTAGTAGCGGTCTTACCTCCTCACGAGGGTCGTGAACCATGGTAAAGGACGGTGTCTTCCTTGGTCGGGTGTGCGTTTTCTTTGGGTCCGGCGAGCAACGCCGCGGAGCCACTTGAGGGTTTAGACCTCCGCGTTCAATCCCCTTTCGAATCACACTTCAGGAAGTGACTACCCCCGATTCCTGGGAGTCATAACCCGACATTTGGCACGCCAGGTAGGGGATTGAGGCGCATCAACAACCTTTGAGTTCGTCTCTCCGCCATGGTGAACACGCGCGCCACCCGCGTCTCCCGAGTCAACCGACGTGCGCCCGCGGGAGCACACGCGCCCCCAGGTGCCGCGACCACCCGCGCACGACGGGGCCGACCCCGCCACGAGGAGCATGTCCCTTCTGGCCCTCACGCGGAGGCACCGGAGCACGACGCCGAGCACCAGGAGGACGCGCAGTCGTCCCAACCGACGCTGGACCCAAGCGGCTCGGGCCCGGGAAGGACAGACCCCGCGCCCCACACCGCACTGCTCATGGCGCAGGAGCTGCTCCGCTACCAGCCCACCGCTGAGGCCCACGATCAGTGGCTCCAATGCCTCAACCACCTCGTCGGCATCGCCACGACGCGCCCCGCTCCGTCGCAGTCCAACGCGCACCCCTCTCTCGCGGGCACGGTCGCAAAAAATGAGCCTCCGCCACCTCCGGGGTCTGCGCCGGCCGCGGCACAGAGGGCAGCTTCGCACGTGACCCGGCCACGCGATTGCATGTTCGTGCAGTGCACCGCGCCCGACGCCCGTGTGGGGATGGAGCTTCAGCGAGACCGCCAGAACAGGCTCGTGGAGGAGCTCGACCAGGCGGGACAGCAGAACCGCGGCGCGCTTCAGCACGGGGTCGCTACGTACACCTCAGGCTGCATGGCGTTCACTTGCTCTCTGCGTCACGTGGTCTGGCCGCAGAAGTTCAGGCCGGCTCTTCCCAAGGGCTACGACGGCTCCAGCAACCCTGTCGAGTTCTTTCAGCTCTACACCACCTCCATCCAAGCCGCAGGGGGAGACGACAAGGTCATGGCCAACTGGTTCTCTCACGCGCTACGCGACTCTGCGCTGTCGTGGCTCCTGAACCTCCCGGAGGACTCTGTGAACTCCTGGGAGGAGCTCTGCAGGCAGTTCGTCTCCAACTTCAAGGGGACGTATGAGCGCGCCTTCACCCACAACGATCTGCGCGCTGTGGTGCAGAGGAAGGATGAAACGCTCCGCAAGTATATCCAACGCTTCAGCCAAGTGCGCAACAAGATCCCGAACATCCCTGACACTCAAGTCATCGTCGCTTTCTGCGAGGGCGTCACGAACAGCAGGATGCTCGAGAAGCTGGGCATCCACGACAAGCTCACCTCTGTGGTCAAGCAGTTCGACATGGCGGACAAGTGCGCCAAGGCTGAAGAGGGACTTCTCTTCGTGAAAATGTCCTCGAGAGGGGACGATCATGTTGAGGGGTCCAAAAGCCAGAAGAAGAAGGAGGAGCCCAGCGCAAGGCCACCACAGTTCTCGCGGCAGATCCTGACAGAAAAGGCACCCGCAGGGACTCCCCCGAGGCTGGAGAGAGGAAAGATGATCACCGCCCTTTCTGCATCTACCACAACAGGCGCGGCAACTCTACGGAGTCCTGCTACAACCTCAAAAGGTTGAGCAAGGAGCGCGAGCAAGCAGAAGGCAGTGGCAGCCGCGGTCGAGGCCGTGGCTACCGCGGGAGCGGACGCAAGGGCGGCTACCAGAAACCATCTGGAAATCAAGCCAACGTCGCAGAAAAGATCGGCAACCTCCCTGACGAGGAAGATGGTGACTACCAAGCCCCGAGGGGCGCCATTGCCTGGATCCTCGGGGGGGGGGGGGGGCGCAGGCGCCGAAGTCGAACAACCAGTTCAAGCAATTCGCCCGCGAGCTCAACGCCGCCCTCCCAAGCACAGAAACCTCCAGGCCCCTCAAGTGGTCGCAGTACACCATTGCCTTCGATGCTCAGGATCACCCCAAGTCCACCTAGACTGTTGGAACCCTCCCGCTTGTCTGCACCCCCTACATCGACAATGTGGCTGTCTCCAAGACGCTCATCGATGGCGGAGCAGGCCTGGACGTTATCTCCATAGATACGTTCGAAGCGCTTCAAGTGCCCTACGAGTGGCTTATGCCCTCGAGGCCCTTCACGGGGGTCACCAGCGGCTCGATCGAGCCTCTAGGCCAGGTCAGGCTTGTCGTCACCTTCGGGAGCGAGGAAAATTACCGCACCGAGCACATCGACTTCGATGTCGCGCACATCGTCCTGCCGTACAATGCCATCCTCGGCTATCCCTCACTTGCGAAGTTCATGGCTGTCACGCACCATGCGTACAACATGGTCAAGATCCCCGGCAGCGCCGGGACAATCACCATACGTGGGCATGTCTTGGATGCTACGCGCACTGTTGAGACGGCCTACAAGACCGCCTCCATGGCCTTCCCCGCAGAAGAGGACCAAGAGCCTCTCGAGAGGCCCAAGAAGAAGAAGAAGCAGTTGTTCTCCCAGGAGGCAGCTGCTACCAAGAAGATCTCTCTGAGATCAGGTAGCTCGGGGGATGAAGGCTCGGGGGCTAGCGTCACCATTGGCGCCGCACTGCCTCCCAAATAGGAAAGCGCGCTTGTCGCCTTCCTCCAGGCAAACTCTGACATGTTCGCGTGGACGCCGTCAGATATGTCTGGTGTACCAAGGGAGGTGATCGAGCACCACTTGGCCGTGTGCCCATACGCGCGCCCTGTCAAGCAAAAAGCAAGAAAGCAAGCCCCCGAGAAGCAAGCATTCATCATCAAGGAGGTCGAGAAGCTCAAAGCAGCAAAAGTCGTTCGCGAAGTCGCGCACCCCACTTGGCTCTCCAACGACGTGGTAGTCCCAAAACCCGCCGGCGGAGGCCGCCTCTGCATCGACTACACTGATGTAAACAAGGCCTGCCCCAAAGACCCTTATCCCATGCCCAGAATCGACCAGATCATGGACTCCACGGCAGGCTGCGACCTCCTCTGTTTCCTCGATGCCTTCTCTGGTTATCACCAGATTAAGATGGCTAAAGAGGATGAGGAGAAGACGGCTTTCCTCACCCCTTGTGGTGTGTATTGCTACGTCTGCATGCCCTTCGGCCTAAGAAATGCCAGAGCCACTTTCCAGAGGTTAATGAGGATAGCCCTTGGCGGGCAAATGGGGCGAAACGCTGAAGCATATGTCGATGACATCGTCGTGAAGTCGCGAGAAGGAAATACTCTTCTCGGAGACCTTGAAGAAACCTTCGCCAGCCTGCGCAAGATGAACATCAAGCTCAACCCCGCCAAGTGCGTCTTTGGAGTACCTTCAGGCAAATTGCTGGGGTTCCTCGTGTCTCATCAGGGCATAGAGGCGAACCCAGACAAAAGCAAGGCCATAGAAGGCATGCAACCTCCACGCAGGCTCAAGGACATGCAACGCCTGGTAGGCTGCATGTACAGCTTGGGTCGATTCATCTCCAAGTTCGGCGAAAGAGCCCTGCCGTTTTTCAAGATCATGAAAAGAACGGGCACTTTCAAGTGGACCCCTGAAGCTGAAAAAGCATTTGAGGACTTGAAGAAGTACTTGGCCAGCCCACCTGTAATTGTCGCCCCAAGGCTTGGCGAGCACCTGAAGCTGTACTTGTCAGCTACTCCACAAACAGCTAGTGCTGTCCTTGTGGTGGAAAGAGAGGAGCATGTACTTCACAAGAAGAGTGCAACCACTCCAAAGAAAAAGCCTCCTGATAAAGAGCTCGACGAAAGGGCGGTCCTCACAAAGCCACCGCCAGGCCCAAAGCCTCAAGAGGGGACCTCCCCGAGTCAACCGCTGCAAGAGGTTCATGCCGAAGGGACTGAAGAGCCTCAAGAGGCTAACACACTCGAGGCCCAGGAGGAGCGCTGCGACGCCACGTCCCTCGAGGCAAAGTCCCTCTAGGCCACGTCCCTCGAGGCCACGTCCCTCGAGGCAAAGTCCCTCGAGGCCACGTCCCTCAAGGCCAAGCCCCTCGAGGCCAAGTCCCTCGAGGCCGAGTCCTTCGACACCAAGTCCCGCGAGGCCAACACCCTCGAGGCCCAGGACAAGCCCCTTGAAGCCAACCCCATCGAGGGCAAAGCTAGGCCACCTCAGGCGAAAGACGCCAAGGAAACAGGAACTACTCTCGTCGAGCATCCAGTTTACTTCGTCAGCATAGTACTGCGTGATGCTCGCGAGCGGTACACGATGCAGCAAAAGCTTCTCCTCGCACTCCTCATCGCCTCAAGAAAGCTGCGACACTACTTCCAGGGGCACCCCATCACGGTGGTAACCTCTTTCCCCCTGGAGCAAATTCTGCGCAACCCAAATGCAACAGATCGTGTCGCAGGATGGAACATCGAGCTACAGCCATTCAATTTACGCTTCGATACCACAAGGGTAATCAAAGGAAGAGCGCTGGCAGACTTCGTCGCCGAATGGACTGATCCAACCCTTGAAGAGCCCTGGGAAGAAGAGCACGAGTCCTCTGGAGCCGCATTGCCCAACCACGGGACCATGAAGTTCGGCGGAACTTTCGCTTGTCGCCACGGTGGGGCAGGCATAGTCCTGACCTCACCCAAAGGCGACAAGTTGTATTACACAGTCCAGCTGTGCTTCGGAATCGACAAGATATCCAACAACATCGCCGAGTATGAAGGGCTGCTTGTTGGCCTACGCGCCGCAATCGCCCTAGGCGTCAAGCATATACTCATTAAGGGCGACTCCCAGCTGCTCGTCAACTTCTCCAACAAAAGCTACAAGCCCAAGGACGACCACATGGCCGCATACCTTGAAGAGGTCCGTAGGCTGGAGAAGAACTTCAGGGGAATGGAGCTCATGCACATCCCAAGAAAGGAAAATCAAGAGGCTGATGACATCGCCAAGCGCGCATCAAAGAGGCAAGCCCATCTGCCAGGTGTCTTTGAAGAAAGGCTCGTCAAGGCATCCATAAAGCAGCCCCTAGAGGCCCTGCCTGCAAGCATAGACGAAGCGCTCCCGCCACCACCTGCAAGCGGAGCTCCAGGCTGCGCCCCCCCCCCCCCCCACAGGGCAGCGTCTGTTGCTCACAGCGGTGCACCAAGAGGCAGGATGGATCGACGAGATCAAGGGCTACCTCCACAAAGGGATCCTTCCCGAGGAAGATGCTGAAGCGGAGCGAATTGCCCGCCAAGAAAAATCGTACCAAATCCTCGAAGGAATTCTCTACCGCGAGCGCCCAAACGACATCGCGCTCAAGTGCGTCCCTCCAGAAGAAGGAAAACTGCTGATCAAGGACATCCACATCGGGGAATGCGGCCACCACTCGTGCGCCCGCACCCTCGCAGGAAAAGTCTTCAGGAGCGGTTTCTGCTGGCCTCAAGCGCTTCAAGATGCAACGGACATCATTCAAGCTTGTGAAGCCTACCAATTCCACGCCAAGCAAATCCACCAACATGCGCTGGGGCTACAAACCATTCCGCTCTCGTGACCGTTTGCGGTCTGGGGCCTGGACATCCTGGGACATTTCCCAATGGCGCAAGGTGGATATCGCTACCTCTTCGTGGCCATTGACAAGTTCACAAAATGGCCTGAAGTGGAGGCGACGCGCACAATCACAGCAGGCGCGGCGGTGAAATTCATCAGAGACCCGGTCTGCCGCTTCGGAGTGCCTAACCGCATCATCACCGAAAATGGCTCGCAATTCACAAGTGGCATCTTCAGAGCCTACTGTGAGAAAATGGGCATCAAGCTATGCTTCGCCTCAGTCGCCCATCCGCAAAGCAACGGACAGGCCGAGCGCGCAAACGCAGAGGTCCTCAAAGGCTTAAAGACCAGGACCTTCGATATCCTCGAGGGCCACGACAAGAGCTGGATCAATGAGCTACCCTCGGTGCTCTGGTCCATCCGTACCACGCCACCCAAGCCCACTGCGGAAACGCCGTTTGCACTCGTCTATGGAGCCGAAGCAGTCCTCCCCGCAGAGATAAAGCATGGATCCCCACGGGTCCTTGCCTTTAATGAGGACCAATAAGAGGACCTCCACAACGACGACCTGCTGCTCCTTGAAGGGCTAAGACGCCGCGCCGACCTCCGGGCGGCCAAGTACCAGCAGGACCTGAGGCGCTACCACAGCCGCAATGTGTGCTCGCGAACCCTGGAGGCAGGCGATGTCGTCCTCAGGCGAATCCTCTCCAGGGAAGGCCTCCACAAGCTGTCCCCGATGTGGGAAGATCCCTAGAGGGTCACCCACATCGCCAGGCCTGGCGCGGCTCGCCTCGAGACGCAAGACGACGTCCCCGTCAAGAATCCAAGGAACATCATGCATCTGCGCAAGTTCTACCCGTGATCATTATCACGTCAGGGCATTTAGCGAAAGAGGCAGCCCACGGCTCAACCTCCAAGCACCTTTTTGTCCCTCAGGGTTAAAAGCTCAAGGCTTAAACCTCGCAAACCTTTGTATCCACAAGGAACAAGTCAAAACGTGATTATTGTCATGCCCGTGATCATTGTCACGTCGAGACGTCAAGCGGAAGAGGCAGCCTACGACTCAACCTCCAAGCATTGTCGTCTCTAGAGGTTAAAACGCCAAATGGCTTAAACCTCCAAAAACATAGCTTTGTCTCCTAAGGGAACAAACGCAACCGTGGTCATTGCCACGCACGTGATCATTGTCACGTCGAGACTCCTAGCGGAAGAGGCAGCCTACGGCTCAACCTCCAAGCATTCTTGTCTCTGGAGGTTAAAACGCCAACGGCTTAAACCTCCAAAAACATAGCTTTGTCTCCTAAAGGAACAAATGCAACCGTGGTCATTGCCACACCCGTGATCACTGTCACGTCGAGAAGACAAGTGGAAGAGGCAGCCTACGGCTCAACCTCCAAGCATTGTCATCTCTAGAGGTTAAAACGCCAAAAGGCTTAAACCTCAAACACATGCTTTGTCTCCTAAGGGAACAAACGCAACCGTGGTCATTGCCATGCACGTGATCTTTGTCACGTCGAGACTCCTAGCGGAAGAGGAAGCCTACGGCTCAACCTCCAAGCATTCTTGTCTCTGGAGGTTAAAACGCCAACGGCTTAAACCTCCAAAGACCCAAAGGCTTCACTCGAGGGAAAACCCTCCGATCTCTCAATTAAAACGAGCCACCTCAGGTCGTTGAGAGTCTCTGCCACCAACAGGTGGTCCCCATGCCTCGACATGGTCAGAGCATTAACTTGGCAATCCCAAGCATAATGACTCAATCTCGTTCCTAAGTGAACTTAGCGCTTCGGCGCCGCTAAAAAAAGGTTTTTTGGGGGGTTTTTATTTACGCATTAATATTGTTGAAGTGTGCGCTTATATCTCTCAACATGCGTACCTCGCGAGCGGGGGCTGAGTACGGTGCCAGTGCCTCAAATGACACACCAGCAGCACTGCAAAATCCAAGAGTCCGAGCTCTGGCTGGAGGGCAAGATCCCACAAACATGCCATCTCTTCAGAGGACCTTGGTACTTACTCTCCTCGCAAGGAACGCCTGAGGCGACCTATAAGCGTGCACGGGTCCCTTGAATCGTGTTTCAGCGTTTGGGTTCGCCCCTCTAATACCTGCAGGGAAGAATTCCCCCGCGAGCCTGAAGGGGCATCCGTGAGCGACCCCTCAAGTGGGCAACCTCGCCAGGCGAAAAGCCTCCCAAGGAGCGACCCCTCAATTGGGCAACCTCGCCAGGCGAAAAGCCTCCCTGGGAGCGACCCCTCAAGTAGGCAACCTCGCCAGGCGAAAAGCCTCCCTAGGAGCGACCCCTCGAGTGGGCAACCTCGCCAGGCGAAAAACCTTCACAGAGCGAAAACCTCGAGAAGCTAAGTCTCGCACCCACGCTTTAAGAGCGTTTTTCTCTCCCTAGCGCGCGTCTTTGCCCCTCGAGCGACTTCGCTTTCCCTTACGGTTCATGGACTACTCACACGTCTAAGGGGGGCACTTGAGGATCGCGACTCAAGGCTCTTACCTCTCCTTGGCCTAAACTCCCCCCGGCCTTGCGGATTCATTGCTCCCGCATACCGAGGTGGCGGAGTCATGGCACGAAGAGATGGGACCTAACGACGCAGAGAACAGATAGACATGAAGATGAGTCCAAAGAGACCTCACGAGGGGCAGACAAGCTCGAATGAAAACAACAATTAAAAGTATATTACATGCCAAAGGTCTTAAGATATCTAAGCACACAGCTGGTGCAGATGCAAGCGCTCGCAGGCGCAGTAAAGTATGGCTCAAAGGGAAGCATCACCGCCTTGGACCTCCTCCGCGGCGTCCTCTTCAGCCTCGGCAGAGCAGGCCTCCTCCTCGCTGTCCTCCGGCGCAGACTCCGTGCGCCTGAAGCGGTTGCAGAAGGCGTCCACCTGCTCGCGGAGGGAGCTTGAGACGCGCTGCGCGTCCTCGCCCTGGGCGGCTTCGGTTACAGAGCCGAGGTCGAAGTCTGGCGTGAGGAGCTTGAGGTTGGTGAAGATGCGATCCACCACCACCCCCAAGAGCTGCCGACTCTCGTCCTCGATCATCTCCCGAAGCTCGGCGACGGGACCCTCGAGCGCTGCGAAGAGCTGGTCGAAGTAGACCAGGTACATGGCAGCATCGCCGCGGCCACGAACGTCGGTGTGCGGCGCGTCTGCTCCCAGCTGCGAGGCCAGCTCGTTGCCACGAGCAACCAGCGCCTCGAACATGCGCTCGCGCTGCTTCGTGAGCGCCTGAGCCGCGTTTGCAGAATCCGAGGCCTCCGCCGCTCGCTGCATCGCCGGGACCACCTGCTCCTCCACGTCCTTGGCCAAGGAGTTGAGGTTGTGGACAGCCTCGGTGCGAGCCTCCTTCGTTCGGCGGCGGCCATCCTTAGCGCGAGTGAGGCGGGCCTCCAGCTTGGAGTTGGCCTTCTCGAGCTCGGCGATCTTCCGAGCGTCTGCGGCGTGCTTGGCCATGAAGCGGTCCTCCTTCGACTGGGCCAGGTCACGGTACTTATGAGAAGTGGACTTACGGAACTGCTTCTCGCGCTTCGCAAGGGCGTCCGCGGTCTCTTTCTTCTTCTCGGCGAAGCGCCGCTCGAAGCGCTCAAAAGCCACCTTCTGGGCAGCAACGTTTTCGTCGTACCTCAGGGTCGACTGGGCCAACTCGCCCTCTCGCTCCTCGAGGGCCTCGCGCTGAGCAACCAGGTCCTTCTCTGCCTGGAGGCGCTGCTCCTCGCGCTGCTGCAGCTCCTCCTCCTTGAGGACCAGCTGCTGCTCACGCTCGGCGAAGACCTTGCGGTCCTTCTCCAGAGCAGCCGATGCGGCCTGGTGGGCGGAGAGCAGCTGGGCCTCCAGCTGGCCCAGCTCGCGGCGCTTCTGCGCCAGCGAGCCCTCCATCGCCTCGCGCTCCGCCCTGACCTCACGCAGGAGCTCCGCCGCAGCGTCGCGTTCCGCCTTGAGGGGGTTGAGCAGCTCTGCAGCGTCGCGGATGCCCCCCCCCCCCCCCGCGGATCTCCTTGGCGAAGCTGATGGCCTCCTCGCGGGCGGCCTGCAGCGCCAAATCTTCCAGCCGGCGCGCCTCGACCGCCGCGTGGAAGGACGCCCACGACTTCGCCAGCTCCTCCTACTGCCGAGCGAGCCATATGTCCCCAAGGGCGAGGTGCGCCTCCAAGCCCTCCAGGGACTCCCTCACGAGGCCAAAGGCGACCTCGCGGCGCCCCGCGCTCCAGCCCCAGCCGCGGAGCACGAGGTCTTGGCTCGTAGAAGGCCCGGCCTCGGCGTCGAGTCCCTCGGGTCTGGCCTCGGGGAGAACTCGGGGCCTAGCTTGAGCCCCGCCTGAGCCCGTGCCCACGCCCCCTTCAGGCCCTGCAGCCGCGAGGCGCTCCTCGCCTCCAGCCTGGCGGGGAGGAGAGGAAGAACCGTCCCCGGCAGACGCGCCTGCGCCTGCCGGTGCCTCGCAGGTCTCCATCGCGGGCTGCGCAGAAGCGGTGGGCGCAGGCGACGCAGACGGCACACTCGGAGGCGTCGACGCGTGCGGCGGCGTTGGCTCACGTGGCGGAGTGGCCTCGCGCGGAGGCGTAGCCGCACGAGGTGGATTAGCAGCGCGAGGTGGCGCAGAAGTTCTCGCTTCCGAGCCCTCTACCGCCAGAGGCTCGCTGGGCGCTGCAGGTGCATCCGGGCCTACGGCGCCCTCCTTCACATGAGGACCAGCCGCCTCCGCAAGGGGCGCAGTCACCTCCACCCGAGGCGCCTCCTCAAGGCGGACCGCTGGGGCTGCCTTCACAGGTCTCGCAGCCTCGTCAGCCACGGCCCCTGCCGTGACGCTCTTCACCTCGGACGCCTTGCGGAGCCGGCGGCGCTTCGCAGGTGCAGGACCGCTGGCAAGAGCCCAAGAAAAGACTTCAACAAAGGATGAGGTGGAAAAAGAAACCAAGAGGGAAAACGACCCAACGTCATATAAACTCACCCTGGAGGGGGAGCGCCAGCATCGACCCACGCCAGGCCTGGCGAGCGCCATGAGGGAAAGGGCTTGGGAGCAGGCCTCGCGGGGGGCGCCTCCGCCTTCCTCTTGGAAGGGACGTCAGACGGCCTCGCCCCTGTGTGGTCCACGGCGACCTTGGTGCGAGGCCCGCACCTTCCTGGAGAGCCCTCCGCGCCCGAGGCCTCCCCTTCCTCAGCTTCCTCCTCCACGGGGCGCGAGGGCGCCACCACGAAGGCGTCTTCGTCGCCTGACGAGATATCACAAATCTCATCAGTGAACGGCCCAGCTCTAGAAGAAGAGACCTCCCCAGCTGTGGCTTCCTCCTCACCTAGGCCAGCTCCTGAAGCCGAGGGAGAATCGGCCCCCTCCGCTCCCCGTGGGGCCGGCATCGGCACATCAAAGTCCGCCGGGCCTGTCGGGGTGAACGAAGGCATCCCTTCCAGGAGGGCCATGCGCTCCGTCAGGTTGTACTGGTGAAGGGGCCAGAGCGCCGCGCGGAGCTCATCCACAGGGAGCATAGAGGGGTTGACGAAGAGCGCGGAGAGGATGTTGTCGACGACGTCCTTGTCGTTGTCCTCGACGTGGAGCCGCATCTTGTCGTTCGGCCCCGAGTACATCCACATGGGGACCGAGTGAGCTTGGAGGGGCGCGATGCGGCGAGTCACGAAGTCCGCCACGACCATCTGCCCTGTGAGGCCCTCCTTGCGAAGAAAGCTCGGGCGCCCCATCAGGCTCACATTCTTGGCGTCGTCGAAGGTAGCCTTGCCCCAATGGGAGTTCTTCACCGGAGGCTCGTTGGGGACCTCGAGGAAGGCGCAGGGACGCTCCACCCCGACGAAGAACCACTTCTGGCAGAAGTTGTCCACTTTCTTCGTCACGGACGTGATGGCCTTGCCCCTCGCTCCAGGACATGGGAATGTAGACGCCCCCCATGCCGTCGACGATGAGGAACGAGACGCACCCAGAGTGCTCGTTCTTCGCCGTATTCCGGAGCGCGTAGAAGCACCGGAACAGCCCCACCGTGGGCTTCAGGCCCAGGTACGCCTCGCAGAGGTAGGCGAAGACGGTGAGGATGAGGATGGAGTTGTAGTGCAGGTGCAGCAGCTGCACCTGGTAGAACGCCAGCACCGCCTCCAGGAACGGCGAGAAGGGCGGCACCAGTCCCACGGCCAGGCAGTGCTGGAAGACCGGGAAAAACCCCCGCGGGCACTTGCCGTGCGCCGCAGGCTTCAGGGCGGTGGCGCCGTGCTCGTTCGTCCGGTACGCCACCATGCATCAGACCTTGGAGAGCGCTTTCTCGTTGACGCGCACGCCGAGCAGCGCCGCGCCCATCACGGTCTCCGTGGCTTCCGCCTGGGAGGAAGACCCCGCGGCGGCCTTGCCCTTGCTCTTGAGAGGACTCATTGTCACGGGTGCGGAGGTTGGAAGGAGTTGGAGAACAGAAACTCGTAGAAGAGCGCGGAGGCGGAGAGCTCTGTGGAGCGGAATTTTCTGCGAAGAATTGGAAACGGTAACGGCTCCCTGCCGCAGTGCTCGGGCTTTATGTCCCCTCCACGAGAAGTTACCGGGGCGTGGTGGCACCCCCCACGGCTCACGCCCGAGATCGTGCGAGGCCGTTAATCGTCCAAGTGCCGCGTGGCTCGGGCCGGCTGGGCCCTAAGGGCCCACGACGCTTCGCCTAAGCCCATGGGCTAAGTCGTGCCCATCATGGGCCCGGGGGCTACTGTCGGCCCAGTGGGAAGTAGGGTATCAAGAGCCCATTCCCCCCAGGCCTCGCTCGCGGGCCAGTCAGACGAAACGCCTAAGGACCAGGCGTCCCCGCCTGGCGAGACCCTCGAGAGGCGATTCCCCTCGAGTCCCTAAAGAAGAAACGAGGGCCTCAAGGGACCCCTCGCCTCACGGGACCCCCCCCCCCCCGAGGCACCAACCTCCTGAGGGGAGTCCAATAGGAATCTCCCCTCAGGCCTGGAGGGAAACGTCGCGGCCAAGGAAGCACTGCAGGGCGCACGTGACCTTTGCCACGCTCATGCAGTGACGCACGCACCCCCGTCGCTGTCCTTGGCGATAAAGTGGTCAACAAAGCTGCTCCGCCTGCTGCACAGCTGTGAGGACCTTCTACTCTGACGATAAAGAAGGTGGACGGCGCAACCCTCCAACGGAGATCGTCATCGCGGGCTACACCTCAGAGACTGCCCGCTCTGCTGATAGTACCGCGCGGTCGGCCGCCTGTCGGCCACAGCGCCACCTTTATCAACAATGGACCGAGTCCATGGACGAATGGAGCGCGGTGGACTCGTGCTCCGCCCTACCACTGGCATGTGGGAGCCACCTTGAAGGCCAAGCCGAAGGAGAAGGCCCGAGGCGCCTATAAAAGAGAGAAGACATCCATCGTAGCAGAGGTCGTCCCTTTGCGTGCAAAACACCCTTGTAAACCCTAGCAACTCTGGTTAGGTTAGCCTCTGGTTGGAGGAGGAAGAAGATCATCGCTTCCCTCCCCAGGAAAGAACTGCCTCAAGGGGGCTTCCGGCAAGCTCAATTGTACTGTAACCTTCCACATATAATACTGACAGGCAGGAGTAGCGGTCTTACCTCCTCAGGAGGGCCGTGAACCTGGGTAAAGGACGGTGTCTTCCTTGGTCGGGTGTGCGTCTTCTTCGGGTCCGGCGAGAAACGTTGCGGAGCCACTTGAGGGCTTAGACCTCTGCATTCAATCCCCTTTCGAATCGCACTTCAGGCTGATTTGACTATTTGCTTGTTTGCCTTTGTTGTAACCTTTTCCTGTTGTCCAGAGCTTGCACTATGCCCACGCCCTCTCCGGCTGTGGATGAAATGGTTGTCACCTCGCCCCTCCGTACCGAAGGAGGGGCCGCTAAGCCGGCGACGCCTCCGGCTTCTCCTCGGACATCTGGCTTACCGGATGTGGAGATTACCGGCTCTGCCATGGGCGACAAGCTCATCGACTCCCGCATCATCAAGACCGCCGCGCCGGGTGCCACCACTTAGAAATCTTCAACCGGCAAGGCATCCGGCTTCAAGTCCTGTAGAGACTTGGACTTGACAGCTCGCTTCGAAGAGCTTCGTCGGCGCGTTGGGGAGTCGCGCTAGGCGGAGGATAGCGTATTGGCTGAACTCCAAGAGAAGTTTGAGGTATGCATGTATATCTCTCCTAGTCCCCAAGTGCCGGGTTATAAGCCTGCGATGACTCAGGACTTCCAGTGTGACCTACTTTGAAAAAAAATGACTTTCTTGTTGAGTAGTCCCCAAGAGTCGGAATGACTGCTTGCAGTGTTTCGGGTCTTCGTTTACTTTCTTGTCTTTGGTTTCAACTGAGTAGTCCCCAAGAGTCGGGTTATTGCCTGCGATACTCCGGGTCTTCAATTTGAACTTTGATTTTGAGCCCACAATTGAGTAGCCCCCAAGTGTCGGGTCTTAGCCTGCGCGACCTGGGACTTATAACAATTTGGGCTTTCTTATTCTTACTCGCCATGCCCTGATCATTTACTTGTGTTTCTTGTTTCAGGACCAGACCCGTCAGCAGAACCATGTCCTTGACGATGTCAAGGGGGAGATAGAATCGGAAGCCGGCCATCGTGCCGGCCTTTAAAAGAAGATCGCCGAGCTTGAGAAGAAGTTCGGCGAAGTTGCTGAAGAAAACTCGCTCCTCCGTCAAGAGATGGAGGAGCATGAGACCAGTTGGACGGAGCAACGTGATAAGTTGCAAGAGGACCTGAACGCCTCCAATGCCAAGTATTCGAAGCTTGTCGCGTTTCTCTCTGAGATGACCACCGCGTTCTTTGGTAAGCCGGCTCTGTTTTTGACTGTCGCTTATCATAGCTTGTTCTTCCGACTTACACTTCTGGCTCTCTTTTTTCAGGGTCTTAGAACCCCATCTGCAAGCTTGAGCCGGAGGTGAAGCTCAAGGCCGTCTATACTCTTGTGCAACAACTTTATTATGGAGCTGGCAAGGCGTTGATGGCCTGTCATGGCTGGGAGAAGCCGCCCACGATGCAGGCCAAGTTCCTCCAACAACTTCATGTCTTGTCGGCTTGGCTTGATAACTGGAGGAGGTCTGCAGCATGGCGTGCGTCGATGCGCATATTGGCATTGACCAAGGCGCATTACCCGGACGTTGACACAGAGCTTCTCACGAAGGGGTGGCCCTGCAAGAGTGACGGGACTCCTCTCACCAAGGAGGACATCAAGGCCATAGATGTGAAGACCCGGCACCATGCGACCGTGCTGACTGATAACCTCAGTTTGAGCACTTTCCAGGTGGGTTACACGGCTGAGGGAGCCAAACTTGCTCCCAAAGAGCCGACATTGACGGGTCTTGATCTGAACTATCGTGCTCCTCTGCCGACTTAGCCGGAGGTGGCTCCTGCGTCCGGGACTTCCAATGTGCCGGCTCCTCCTCGTCCGGCCTCTAGCCCCTTTTCTAGTGTCTTCGAGATCTCTTGGGAAGATGCTAAGGGCTTGGCGAAGAACAAGTTGAAGAAGAAATCAGCCGCCTCTAGCTCCTCCGGCTTAGCCCCCGAGACCCCAGTTGTGCCTACTGAGTTTGGCCCGGCCGCATGATCCGGCTTGTAATGTTTTTACCTTTGTACTTTGTCTGAAACTCGTATTCTTTTGGCTTGTATGGCCTGTAATATGTTAGCTTGAACTTTATGAATCTATACCTGTGCTGATGCACCTTCGTGCGCCTGGCACTCTTGCTTTAATGTTATCTCCAGCTTTGACCGTATTGATCAAGCTTATATTTGGTGCTGATGACCCTTTCGGTTTCCTTTGCCTCTGCTTAGCCGGTTTTCCTGTGACATCATGTGCTACAAACTCTAGGTCGATCAGGGTCTGCTAAGTCCCCGTGGGCATCATAGTCAGATTGAAAGTCGGGTTTGTAACATCTGGTCACGATGGCGTCCGTGCCGGGTTAGAATAACCTCGAGCTAGCAGGCAAGTATAACCAAGAAATTGTGGCGTCTGTGCCGGGTTTTGAGTTTTCAACCTGCAACTGATAGTTAGCAAGCCCCCAAAACCCTTAGAGAAATGATAATATGGACTTGGTGGCGTCTCTGCCGGGTCTTGAGTTTTCAGCCTCTAACTTTTAGTTAGTAAGCCCCCAAAACCCCTTATTATGTAACAACTGGGCACTTTTGTCAATACTCTTTTCTTCAGCAAAGCTTTCTTTATTTATCACAAGATATGTACATAGCTAGCAAGCCGCCTCATTAAAAACCTTCCAGTCCCCTTAGGTACCCTGGTAAGGAAAAGAGCGCGTATGAAACCTGCTGCTTTCTTAGTAAAAAGATACAAAAAAGGGTGGAACCCGTATCATCCGGGTCTCCTACTGTCTATGTGTAGTATGGCCTAAGTTCTGCTATATTCCAGGGCCTGTCATTTTCTGTCATTGGGTATCTTGTATGGTCTTTGTTGGGTCCTGTCACTGTGTTTTCTTCCCTTAGATCCACCAAATAGTAGGATCCGTTGTGTAGACTTCTGCTTATCACGAAAGGTCCTTCCCATGGGGGAGTGAGCTTATGAAAGTCGGCTCTGTTCTGAGCCAATCTGAGGACCAGGTCTCCCTCCTGGAAAGTCCTGGATCTAACCCAGCGACTGTGATACCGCCTTAAGTCTTGCTGATATATATCTGATCTTGCCAGGGCTAACTCTCTTGCTTCTTCCAATAACTCCACTGACGTGAGCCGGGCTTTCTAATTTTCTATCTCCACGTAATTTGCAACTCTTGGAGGATCATGAAGGATATCGCTGGGTAAGACGGCTTCTGCTCCGTATACCATGAAGAAAGGAGTGAAGTATGTGGATCTATTTGGGGTTGTGTTGATGCTCCAGACTACTGATGGCAGTTCTTCTTCCCACGCTCCGGCTGCCCTGACTAGCGGAACCCGTAGCCTTGGTTTTACCCCTCTGAGGAGCTCCTGGTTTGTGCAACTTGCCCGTTTGACTGGGGATGTGAAACCGAAGCCAAGTCAAGCCGGATCCCGTTGTCTCCGCAGAACTTATGCATCTCTCCGAGTGAGAAGTTTGTCCCATTGTCTGTGATGATGCTGTGGGGATACCCGAATCTGAATATGATTCTCTTTAGAAATTTAACTGCTGTAACTGCTGAGCAGCTGTTTACGGCTTGAACCTCGACCCACTTTGTGAACTTGTCCACTGCTACCAAGAGATGAATTTTCTTGCCGGGTGATGGCTGGAAAGGTCCAACCATGTCCATACCACATACTGCAAAAGGCCATGTATTTGGTATGGTCCTTAGGTCCTGAGCCGGTACGTGAATCTGCCTTACATATCTCTGGCATCCATCGCAAACCCGGGCTGTGCTCTCCGCGTCTGCCAAAGCTGTTAGCTAGAAGAAACCATGTCGGTATGCCTTGGCTACCATTGATCTTGTTGATGCCTGGTGTCCACAATCTCCTGAGTGGATCTCCTGTAGGATTTTCCGGCCTTCCTTTGGTGAGACACATCGCAGAAAAACTCCTGAAGTGCTCTTCTTGTGTAACTCGCCATTGATGATGACGTACGCCTTAGCCCGGCGTACAATTTATCTCGCCGGAACTTTGTCTTGCGGTAGCTCCTCTCTGAGCAGATAAGCTAGATACGGCTCGGTCCATGACGGGGTTTGATGTAAGGAGGCAACCAACTGGGACTCCGGTTCGTCAGGGACTGCAAGTTCTTCCTCAGTTGGAAGCTTGACGGATGGGTTATATAACTCGGCCTTGAATACTTTAGGTGGTATCGGGTCCCTCCTGGAGCCGATTCTTGATAGAGCGTCCGCCGCCTCATTCTTTCTTCTATCAATGTGTGCCACTTGATACCCGGAGAAGAACCCGGCTACCCTGTCAACCTCTCTTCTGTATGCTGCCATATTGGCGTCCTTCCGATCCCAGGTCCCTGATACTTGTTGTGCCACTAAGTCTGAGTCTCCATAGCACATGATCCTCTTGATACCCATCTAATTGGCGACTTTCAGGCCGTGTAACAGAGCTTCATACTCGGCAATGTGATTCGTGCACGGCTCAAAGTGTATCTGTAAGACATAACTCAGCTTATCACCCTTTGGTGAAGTTAGAACCACGCCGGCTCCTGATCCTCCGAATAGCCTAGACCCGTCAAAGTGCATGACCAGTGTTTGGTACTCGGTGCTGAAGGCAGGGGGTCAAACTCGGTCCAGTCATTGATGAAGTCGGCTAAGGCTTGGGATTTGATTGCTGTTCTTGGCTCGTAGTTTATGTGGTAATGCACCATCTCGATGGCCCATTTTGCTACTCTTCCTGTCGCCTCCCTGTTTCTGATTATTTCTGCTAAGGGAGCTGAGCTCACCACTGTTATGGGGTGTTCCTGGAAGTAGTGTGGCATTTTCCGGCTTGCCATGAAGACTCCAAAGACCAACTTCTGCCATTGCGGGTATCTCTGTTTTGACTCGGTCAGGGCCTCACTAACGTAGTAGACTGGCCGTTGAACCGGGTATTCTTTGCCTTCCTCTTTCCTCTCTACGACGACCACAGCGCTGACGGCTCGTGAGTTGGCGGAGATATATAACAACATTGGCTCCTTACTCGTGGGAGCTGCTAAGACTGGTGATGTGGACAGTGTTCTCTTCAAATCTTCGAAGGCATCATCTGCTTTCTGGTCCCATATGAACTTGTCTGATTTCTTCAATAGCTTGTATAATGGAAGTGCTTTCTCTCCCATCCTTGTTCTTAACCGGCTTAGGGCTGTGATGCAACCCGTCAATTTCTAGACGTCGTTTACACACTCCGGCTTCTTAAGGTTCATGATCGCCTTGATTTTGGTCGGTTTTGCCTCAATTCCTCTCTCTGAAACTATGAATCCGAGTAACATGCCTGCTGGAACCCCGAATACACACTTGGTCGGGTTAAGCTTCATCTGGTACTTGCGGAGATTGGTAAAGGTCTCTTTCAGGTCATGTAGGAGTGACCCGGCTTTCTGAGACTTGATCACGACATCATCAGCGTAAGCATAGACGTTGCGGCCGATCTGTTCTTCAAAGCACTTCTGGATACATCTCTGGTACGTTGCCCCTGCGTTCTTGAGGCCAAAGGACATTGTTTTGTAGCAAAAAGCTCCGAAGGGCGTGATGAATGATGTCTTCTCTTGGTCTTCTTCTTTGAGCTTGATCTGGTGATACCCGGAATAAGCATCCAGGAAGCACAGTAGCTCCCTAATGGCTGTGGCATCAATTATCTGGTCTATCCGAGGTAGCACAAAAGGGTCTTTTGGACAGACTTTGTTCAAAATTGTGTAATCGACACACATTCTCCACTCTCCGTTCTTTTTTAGCACAAGGACCGGGTTAGCCAGCCACTTTGGGTGATACACTTCCATGATAAAGCCGACCGCTAGAAGGCGGGCTATCTCCTCTCCAATAACTTTTTTTCTGTCTGCATTGAAACGACGCACCCCTTGCTTTACTGGATTTGCTGCTGGATCAACATGTAAGCTATGCTCGGCGAGTTCGCTCGGGATACCCGGCATGTCCGAGGGGGACCATGCAAAGATGCCACGATGCTCACGGATGAACTCGACGAGCGCGCTTTCCTATTTTGGGTCCATATGAGACCCGATCGAGAACTGCTTGGAGGAATCTCCTTCCACAAAGTCGACCATCTTGGTATCCTGGGCCGACTTGAATTTTTTTCTTCTCTTCTTCGTGGGCCGGTTTATCCAGCACGCGTTTGTCAGCCGGGTCTACCTGAGACTTTTAGTATTTCAACTCTTCTTCTGAGCAAGCCTGATCTGCCATGATGGCGTCACCCCGGCCGCACTCGATTGCCATGTCTTTGCTTCCTTCAATAGTGATGATCCCTTGGGGACCCGGTATCTTCAATTTGAGGTAAACATAACACGGTCTTGCCATGAACTTGGCGTAAGCCGGCCTTCCGAATAAAGCATGGTACGGGCTCTTCAGATCTACCACCTCAAATGTCAGGTATTCTTTGCATTTTGCTCACTCCGAAAGCTACCTCCAATCTAATTTTGCCAATTGGGTGAGCCGACTTTACGGGTACTATTCCATGAAAAATTGTTGATGTTGGCGTTAGCCGACTTTCAGACAAACCCATCCTCTGGAAAGTGTCTAGATATAAGATATTGATGTTGGTCCCTCCGTCCATCAGGACCTTGTTCAGACGGAAACCGTCTACTTGTGGCGCCACTACCAAGGCTAGGAGACCCGGGTGTTCTATTCCTTCCGAGTGATCTTCTCTACTCCATGTAATTGGTTGCTCTAACCACTTCAGGTATCTTGGTAAGGCTGTTGCTACTGCATTGACCTCTCTATCTTTCAACTTTTGCTCTCTCCTGCATGTGTTGGTGGTAAATACATGATATTGGCCTTGACTGTGAAGCTCTTTCGGCGTTTGTTGATAACCTCCACCTTGGTGTTGACTTGACCCGGCGTTGTTGTTTGGTGGTGCCTGAGACCCAGAACCGGTACCCTGATTGCCCGGGTTACCGTTGTTGTCGTGATTACCGTGATTACCACTGTTCCCGTTGTTTCCGTTGAAGTTGCCTTGGTTCTGCTCCAAAGACTGCTCGTGTTTTCTCCAGGCCCTCATGTCAGCGCATTGTGCTAAAGTGTGACTGGCTGGTTTACCATTCCTGGCGTGCCTAGGGCACGGCATGTTATATATTTCACTGATGGTTGGTCCTCTTGTGGGACCGACTCTGAAGTTTATGCCGGGTCTTGGTCCTATGTAACCTGAGGCCTAGGTGGTTCCAACAAACTCTGAATTTCCTCCCTCGTAGGGTCTTTTATTGTTGTTTTGATTTCCGTTGTTCTGATTGGACGCCGGGTTACGCGCTGCATTGACCCGGTTGCTCTTCTGTTGCTCTTCCGTCTCGCCCAGTCTTTTGTCTGTTGCTGCATACTTGTAAGCAATTGAGACCACCTCTCCAATGGTGATGTCTTGGCGAGCCGGGTCTTCCCTCATACGTCCTATCTTGTGCGTTAAAGAATCGAAAGCACAGTTCTTCTCCATCGTAGTTATCGCCGTGTGAGCTGAGATGTTGATTGATGACTGTAGAATCTTTGTGATTCGTGCTACCCATTGCCTTGCTGACTCGGTTTTTCTCATGACACACCGATCTAGATCCGCCTCAGTATACTGCTTCTTGCATGTCCCGACAAAAGTTGAAATAAATTCCGTCTTGAGTTCCTCCCATGAATGGATGTTGTTTGGTGGAAGCCGGTCCAGCCAAATTTTGGGTGCTCCTTCTGTGATCATCAGATAAAGGTATCTCGCACACAGGTTTGCTGTTGCGTTCTTCATAACCATGGCCATATTGTACCCACTCAACCATGTCTCCGGGTTCATGTTCCGCTCATAGTTAACAATCTTACTCGACTCTTTGAATTTTTCTGGAAAAGGTTCTGATCTGATCGCGTCCGACAAACACTTGGGCCCTGTCAAGTTTGCTGACGAGCCTCCTCCGTGACCCGGTGCAGGTGAATTCAAGATGGGTCTGGGTTGAACCGTGCTTCCGACTCTCGCTCCGGCTTCAGGTGTGGCTACCGCAGCCGCCGCGCGTCTTGCTCTCGAACTGTCTACTATGGGCTGGGCAGCGGAGACGGCAGGCGCGGCCATCCTTCGTGGCCCGAGCGCCTGCTGCTGATGTTGTTGCTGTTGAACTGGTTGCGGGGCTGGCCGGCTTACCGGCCCCAACCTATTTTGAACAGATCTCGCTACCACCGGCTCCGGCTGTCGAGTTCTGGTTCGGGTCCTTGCCGGCTCTAAGTTGAAAGCTTGTGAGCCTCGTGGGTTGTTGTTTTGTTGAACTACAACTGTCCTTTGTAGGTCCACGGCTCTTCTTGCCTCTAAGCCGGCCGGTGAGTTATCGAAGGGTATCCGCTCTAGGGCGTGTGTCGCTGCAAAAATATTGTCAACTTGGTTATTGTAATGACCCGGGGGAGGATAACACCTGGGTGGTGGTGGTGGTTGTTGCTCGATGATTGCTGCTCCGGCTTCTGCCAAGTTTCTTGCTGGTACTCCTGGTAATCTAGTTAGGGGTGCGACAGCTGTTGGTGCCGGGTGAACCATCGCTATCGGTGCCGCCACAGGCGCCGGATTTGGTGTTGTCTGGAACTCCAAGGCCAAAGGTGCCTTGGAGTATTTGTCCCGGTTGGAAGGTGGAGCCGTCTTCCGCGACTTCTGTTCTGGACAACAGTTAACTCGTCCCTTCTCCTCTGGAGGGTGCTTCTTTCTTCCAGCAGGTTTTGCTCTTGCTGGATCACCAGCTGTTCCCTCTCTTGGATACGCCGGTTCTCCACCGCATGCTCTTGGCTTGCCCTTGCCACCGCCTATATTAGTTCTTCTAGCTCTCTCATCATAGCCGTGCTATTACTTGTTACTTCCCCTTGTTGCTGTGCCGGGCTTGTTGAAGTTCCCGCGAACGCCTGCTGCTGCAACGGAGGTCTGACTAAGTTGGTCGGGTTTGGTGCTGGCACAGGGTTGGCGCAAGTATCGGGTTTCCGAGGGGATTCCCGCAGCAGGTGTCTATATATGAGCCAAAGAACCGAAACTCGGTAAGATTCCTCCGGCTATGGGATTGGGGGGTGCATAGTTTGCTGTAGGTGGAGCTTGACGTTGATCCCAGTTATCTCTATTCTGCCTCGCCAATGCCTCGTCGCTCGTCTCATCACTTACGGAAGCCGATCCTCCATCAGCCGGGGGTGCCCGGGTTACCACATGAACCGTCATGTGACGCACGGGTCCCAACGGCACCGGGTAATCTTCATCCACAAACCCATCTCCATAACGATCGTCGAACAGGGGTAAGATTGATTCTGTGTCTGTATCCAGATCTTATATATTAACGGGGGTGACGATGGAGTCCTCCGTGACCCGGTTCGCCAATTCTCCCTCTTCTGGTGATCCAACTGATTCCTCTCTGTCCGTTTGGGCCATCGTGGTTGACCCGGACACTGACTCGAACTCCGGCTTGTACTGCTCTCTGTCGGCTCCATTAGATCAGATCACACCGACGAAGACATCGATCTGTCCAAAGATGAACATAGATCCGATTTCCAAGAAATCCGCCTCTTCTGTCCAGCCGGAGTCGTCCACGATCCGTTCCCCTCCCGGGAGCGTGTGGATCTGGCCGATAGCTAGGTTTTCCATACCTCACCGCACTTCTCCCAAAAAAGTGATGCTCTTGGCCGCAGGCCCCACGGTGGGCGCCAACTGTCGTGGGTTTGTCACGGCAGATGTTACCCGGAGGTAACTTGAGATGAGGGGCATGGCGGCTTCCGATATAAGGAGCTTGTCTAGCGTGGCGTGGGGAAACAAGGGTTTACCCAGGTTCGTCCCCTCGTCGTGAGGTAAAGACCTACTTCCTGCTTCGGCTTTACTGATTAGGGTTTCCGGACTCGGCACCTCAGCTTCCGGGTCTCGAGATTACAAGGTGTCCCTACTACGGCTATCGATTGTGCCTCTATCTGGAACTTAGATCTCTAGGAACCAGCAGACCCCCTTATATAGGCGGCGGGTCTTGCTGGAGGTACAAAGCCGGGTCCGGGTCTCTATCATACCCGGACTCTACTCTAAGTCCTCTATGCCTATTCTTTCCTTAGCAGGACTCCATCTTGTACTTGGTCTCCAGCCTTCTGGATCCTTCTTGCTTGCGGACCAAGGTACGCGTTGCGCACCGGCTTACGTATCACCCGACCCGTGTCTTTATGCTTGATCCGGCCCAGGCTCCTGCCAGGCCGGCTTATCTTCTATGTCGGTGGGCCTACCGGGTTATGATCTGTGACGCCCTAAAATCGGTACTATGTAGATTTAAGCGACCCCGCCGAAATCCGCATAATAACGATTTTAGGTCGCCCACCAGACATAATTTGCACGCTGAAACATGTGCATTATGTGGGAGGAATTGTGATAACATTACAACAGTTTCGATACATCCACAAATACAACAGAAGATATAATACAACAACGTTTCAGACGAGTTAAGATACAAATGATACAATACAAAGATACAAATGACAGCGGAAGCAAAATAGTATCTGACTACGGATAAGATACAAATTGGACTAAGAGTCCCGAAGATAAGCAATGGCGCCATATCCCTGCCCAGCCAAGCCGGAGGGATTCCCAAGCTAACGTCGTCATACTTCAAACCTGTTAACTGCACATAAAGCACAGCCCAAAAGAGGGTCAGTGCACTCCCTGGCAAGCAAAACCGACTTGCCTACTTTCTACACCATCTCCCAAAATATAGGGGAGGTAGACTTAGCGGCAACAGCACTAGCAACCTAAAGAGACACGCTACAAGTTCCATCTAATCAGAGAGGGATAAGAGAGCGCATAAGATAAACATCTACAACCAAACCAATCATAACCCATTCTCGAATTAACCCCCTCAACCAAGTATGAGGAAGCAATTTGGGAAACTCACACATTATTCAGTTTTAGTTACCATTTATTGTGAAAATAATTCTATATTACTAGTCAAATTAAGTAACAATAATTAGGTGTAAGTTGTCTAGATCTTGTTAGCCAGCATCATCACCAAAGTCGTCCGTAACCGTGGACACGGCTCATCGATAAGATTATACCCTGCAGGGGTGCACTACAGTACCCATACTCGCATGATCAACCCAGTCAAAAACATTAGGGCCTCTCAACACGACTTATTCCTTCACTACAACAAGTCCAAGTGCCACCCATATGAGTTGCTACCCGCGTCAGGAGTCCGGCCGAATCTCAATTGCGGATTCATTAGTTTGTGCCTGCGCGCCATGAGGCTCAAACCACATTAGGAACTGTCCGCTTCGCGTGCACCACCCCTATATGACCCCCCGTATCAAGTAACCTCTCATCGAACATCATCATCATGCACATGCATATGAGCGAATGGAAAACCCAAACTACTTGCGGCACATGGACGAGTTGTGGATCCGTTTAAAGTCGAGGGGGCTCCATTGGGCCACCCACAAGTGGTTAGTGCGCTCAAAATTGGATCTGAGGACAAAATCTCAGTTCCTAGGTCGACACTGAGCAGAACAAAGCACCTCGCAAGGCCTTCCGCCTGGTGCCTTATCTTTGAATTATAATACCCCAATATAAGACAACATTTTATTAAGGTAGAATAATCTATCATACTAAGCATATGAAACATAAGACCAACAAACGACTTGCACAATCAACTCTAAGCATGCGCTACGACTCGCAAGGCCAACAGATAAACAAACAACAGGTAATAGGTTGTGGGGATAAAGCTATATAGGCTGCAGGATAAACATGTGATGGGATCACAATTCAAGAATCGAATACTAGGTTAGCAGAGATCAACGACAGGAATGAAAGACAATGTATAGGTAAACAAGCAAACTTTGCTTGCCTGGAATCCCACATGGAAGCAGTTCTTGTCGTTGCTCACACATCTCAACGTCTTATTCGTGAAGAAGCAACAAACACTAGAAAGCGTAAAAGATGCATCTTATAACTACGGCAAAGATCCAGCATGATCATATGAGAATGATGCATGGCATGGCAAGATGCAATAGGAGATGGCAAGCCATGGCAAAGATGATGTTAATATTAATGTTAGAGTTATTTATCTACCCAACAAATTAAATGTTCATTAACATGGCAAGACATGGCAAAGATGATCTAGTCAAATTAAATGGAATATGGCATCAATAGTAAATAAATGCCCACACATTCCATAATTTTTATTTAGTTGAATTGCTACACCACCAAACCCAGGAGATGCAACACATGCAAGTATGATGCGATATGCACAAGATATATGACATTTAATAAAATAGGTATAGGGTTAGGGTTTGGGTCCGTACGTCGGATCAGGTGAACTAGGGTTTGAAACCGAAGTCTTCGGTCCGTAGAGGAAGTAGTCGTCGTCGTGGAACTAGTCGTCGCGGAACCGGGGTATCGTCGTTTGTCGGTGTCGTGGAAGTGGTCGAAGTCGTCGTGGCACGTAGGAGCACGGCAATCGGACACCGGAAAGAAAGCGCGCACGGGCGGGCACCGTGACACGGACACGGGCGGTCACGGCAACGCGGCACCAGAAGAGGCACGCGCACGCGCATGTAGCAACACCTCGAAGGGTGGACACCTCGGACACAAAAGCGACGCCGAAGGTCTTGCGAGCATTTTGTCGAACACCCGGTGTGCCGCGGACGTGGGGAGGCCACCGGACTACGACGGCGTGCGCGCGGCCGAACGAGGCAGCGGGGATGGCGCGATGTGGCGCGGGCGAACGCACACGGGGCGGCGGGCGGCGACGCAGCGGGCGGCGATGCGGCGGAGGAGGAGCAAGGGCGCGTGTGGGCGTGGCGTGGGCGGCGGCCGGCGACCGATGCGGTAGCGGCGAGCGGCGGCGCGGCGCAGAAGGCGGAGGCTGTAACATCCCAACATTTTATAATATTCAAAAATCACTAAAATTTAAAACTTTTCTTTTTATTAAAATAAAATATTAAATGTATAAGGAAACCAACTATGAAAGACTTCAAATTTGAGTTAATATTTCAAATGTCACAGTTGAAACATTTTATTATCCACTGTATTTCAAAAACCTTAAAATGTAAATTGACAAATATTTTACAAACTACAATCCATTTTATTTTAAGTAAATAGTTTACTTATAAGAAATTGATTTCAACCACTTAGTCATATTTATTCATAAATTCACAAATTATTAAAAAATGGTGTTAGTTGCCAAATGGTTTTCATTCTCTCAACTAAGTTCAAAACAGGGTGATAAAATTTCAATTCTGTAATGTACAACTATGAACTTCATAGATTCAAATTAATGAATTAGCCAAATAAACATTTCATTTGATTAAATGAATTTCATTATTTTCAGAGCATGAAATGATTAATACCTTCTGAATAAGAATAGAATTAAAACAAAAATCTTTTCCAAAGTTGTTATGAAATTTTCAAATGAATTATCATAATATAAAATATAATGGTGCACAAATTATTTTCAATTAAAAATGAATACCTTATATTTCACATTTCCCTAAACATTATTTATATCTAGTTCTTTAATATTATGCCAAAATAAAGATGAATGATTTCAGGAAAATAAGTTTAAATAACGTAAATTCCAAACATATTGAAATGTGGGTATTTTACAAATTTTATTTAGCCAAAAGAAAATTTAATTAAGATAGGAATTCAACTTTAAACTTAAGTGTAAAATTTGTATTTAATCAATATTTCAAAATATTATTTTTCAAAAATATTCAAAACATGCCCACAATTGGTTTAACAGAAAGGTAATAATTTTACAAATTTTTAGAATTTTGTTTGACCTCATTCATACATTCAAATCAAAAGTTATGGATTAATTGGAGAAAAAACAAAAAAGGAAAATACCTGCTGACGTCAGCGGTGACGTCAGCAGATCGTCTCCAGCCTCTGTCCGAAAAATGCGCCCGAAGATGGATTCGAATTGGCGTCGAATCCTCTCCGTTTCTTGCGGGATTAGTTTCCGTAGATGCGTCCATATATACCCCAGCCCGTGCCGCGTCTTTCCCCCTCAAACCCTAATTAAATCGTGCCCCCAGGCCGCCGGAAAAGCTCGCCGGAGCACCCGAAGTCGCCGCCGCCGTTTTCTTGCTTTCGGGCGAAACGGTACGACCCCCGCCGCCCATCCCTCGCCCTCTGCCTCTTCCGCACTCGCGCGCAACTCGTGAACCCCCTCCTTCTTTTTTCCCTGCAGAGGAACGTCGAGGACGAGCACGACGGAGGTCCGCCGACGCCCGAGCCGCCCCAACCGCTCCTCCACGGCGCGCTGGGATGAATTCCGCGTCGCCACCGCCACCATAAGATCCGTCGTGCCGCGCCGCATCCGGAGGAGGTCCTCCCCGAGTCCGGGAACCACCGGAGCGTCCTCTCCGTCGAAGCCGAACGCTGCGCCGCCGCGTACTCCCTCTGCTCCGGCCACCCCGCGCCGCCCGGTGAGCACCCCCCCTCTCCACCGCCCGATCTTTGTTTAACGGCCGAGATTAGAAGTCGCCGACGAACCGGTACGATCCGATCTGGACCGTCAGATCCAGATCTGACGGCCCAGATCTGTTGACTTATCCAGTCAGCACCCGCGTGGCAGCCACGTCAGCGCCACGTCACTGCCCAGTCAGCTGCCACGTGGAAAACGATTTTCTTAATTAAATTTAATTGGCAGTTTTACAGAAACACCCCTGCCACTTAGATCTGTCACAACTTTTTAACCACTTATCCAAATTTAACAAACTTTATATTTTTGGAAATATCTTGACATGTAGATTATTTTAGATCGGCCAAAATTCAAATTTGACTTAGTATAAAATATTCAAATTTCAAATGGTGAATTTGAGTATATTTGTAATAACTTTAAATCTATAAATCCAAAAATTGCAAATAAAATTGTTTTATAAACTTTAGAATATTTGTAAATTAATGCCACTGCTATAAAATATTTTTGAGTAATTTTTGAATGAATTCATAGTTATATATTTAATTTGAATGGTTTGACTATTTTCAACATAACTATTAATATTATTGATTAAAGTAAATTTCTATAAATTTAATTAAAATACCCCTGTCTATTAACACTATTTATTAAATTATATTATAAAAATTTAATCATAGAAAACGTTAATCTTATAATTATTCCTTTTATTATATTTTCCCAAAATTAGAAATTAATTAAATTGCATTTATAAATTCATGCTTATTTATAAAGAAATCACAAAAGTTATTTTTATGTTTCTTGTGATTTAAAATTTCATTTCATTCATAGCATATTTTATTCTCATAGGAAAACCCCTCTTCATTAGCTTTCTCTAAGTTAGAAATAATTTCAACTTAGCATTTTTGTGAAGTGCTACACCTAGACACTTAGTAATTTTCAACATGGAGCTGGAAGACCAATGAAGGACTTAGCCAAACAAGACTCCAGAAGAATCTCCAAGGAGTGGAAGCACTTAGAAGAAAGATCAAGAAGAAGTTCATGAAGACCAACCAGAAATATTTTCTAAGTCTTTCTCCCTCTTTCTTCTTTCTCCCTCCTTCTTCTGTTAGACTTCATGATGACTAAGTAAATCCAAGACCAGCCTCGAGGATACAAGAACCACCAAGTCTGAAGATTCATCAAGACTACCAAGAGCTCAATCAAGACATCATCCAGAAGAAAGTTACAAGTCTGGAGATGAAGCCTGGAGGACAACTACATCTTTCTTTCTATCTTTTCCCTCTTTCCTAATCTTGTCTTTCACATTTGACTTAAACAATTTTGATCATGATATTATCATCTTGAAGTTGTTGGATCCTAGCAGCATAGTGAGATGAAGCGGCCTGGAAACAAACCTTACATGTCCATGTACATGAGACCTGTTCCACAATTTAAGTGGCTGGCCGGGTGTCTGTCTCTCTCACTATAGTGAATGTCCAATTTACAAAGAGTTGATAATAATTGTTGATCACCTCGAAGAACAGAGCTAGTATTTTCTCTAAGTATTTTTTACATCGAGACTAAGCCATTAGAGTGCTTATTCAAGATGATATAAAACAAAATATTTTATTCAACTTATGACCTTAGCCCTTAGTCCTTTTGGACCAACCTATTTGCCTTGCATTAACTTAAGAGATTTTCATAGCATAACATGCATCTCTAGCCCTTAGAAATAATTTGCATATCATACATGACATGTTTTCCTTAGGAGTTTTACAAAACTTGTTGTTCATTTGATATGAGCATGTATGTTTGATGAGTGTTGTTTGTTGATTGTTGTATTGTTGTTTGCTATTATTGTTTAGATTAAACGGAGAGCAAACGTTCGTTGTTGAAAAGAGTTTGTGAACAACGACAACATTCAAAGGCAAGTGGCACACCTCATAAACTTCCTATTATTTCTATATGCATTACTTAGTGTACTTTATATGCATGAGTAGGATAGTATTGCTATGCTAAACCTGTGTAGAATTCCCTTACTCCTGTGTCTAGGTTCCTATGCAATACTTAGTAGAATTATGGATGCTATGCAAATGTTGTTTTGTGAAAATCTAAATTCTACTAAGTTAAGAATGAAACACCTGGGTGGTAAGTGGTTGTATGGTTTATGTTGAGTGGCTACTCAGGTCCATGTCTATGGTTCCTGGAGTATGTACACTTGTGAATGGCCACCCAGGAACAGAGGAATCTGAAGAACTCCGAGTGACGATTGCTTCCAGTGCAGCCATTGCCATATGGGCTCTGGCTTGATCAATTACGTTGCGTGGACTCTCTCCGGCTTGACAAGCAGATGTAGGGGGGTGTTAGGTGGAACGGGTCAAGCCAGAGTGGGAGGGAAAATGCTTCTGAAAGATCTCGTCTCATTCTCTCCTTTCCTTATCACAAATGGTGTGTAAAGGATACCTTGGGTTGAATGGGTAAAATGGTCAACGTGCACAACCTCTGCAGAGTGTAAAACTAAGTACTTAGCCGTGTCCCCGGTACGGACAATTTGAGCAGCTGATCACGGACGTCAACGGAGGATTCCATCATTCCAACTTCAGAAATAAAACTTGATGGGTGAACAAGGGAAGATGAGATTTATGGTTTTCATGCCATACTCGTCTTGATTTCAAGAAAAGTATTTTCAAAAGAGTAGGAAAAATTGGCTTTATGCAAATTAGCCTTGAACTCCACCAGCCAAATATGCATATAGGCTTTAGAGTTATTCCATTAAGTGTCCACCATAGTGTCACTTGCCAGACTCCATTTTTAATGGAATCTGACCCACGTTGTTGCAATATTTTTCTTATTGCAGATTTGATCAGATGACGAGTGAGGTTTCGTTTAAAGGTTTCGAGTCTACAACCAACATGTTTTCGCCTGTGGCAGCATGAAAGTTATAGAGACTCACTGCTATTGTGTTTCCGCTGTGTACTTTTTCAATGCTAGCTTTATGCTATGCAACTTGTAACAAATATTTTGTAATTCTGGATCATCGATGTAATAAAATTGACGCTTTGTTGTGATATTACATCATAAACTGTGTGTGCAAATGAATCGATTCAGGGATTTGCACTATACACAGGTATCTGCCTTATTTAAAGTGTAGGTACGCTACAGAGGCGCGCGGCGGCGAGCAGCGAGCAGGGGCAACGAGCGACGGGAGCGCGGCGACGGGTGCGGAGGCGGCGGCGCGCTGCGGCGTGCTCGGGCCGGAGATGGCCGGCACGGGAGCTGCGGGCGCAGGGGCAAGGGGCGCACAGCGCGGGCGGCCGGAGGCGGCGCGGCGCGCGGCCTGCACTGCGGCGCTCGGGCCGGAGGTGGAGGCGGCGGCGCTGGAGGGTGGCCGGAGCGCTCGGGGGAGGATGCGGGGGAGGAAGCGTCGGGGAGGCGGTGGCGCCGGGCGACGCGGGCGCTGGCGGCCGGCGGTGCTGGGGATGCGAGGGCGGCGTGCGGCCGGAGCAGGGAGCGCGGGGCGCGGTCGGCGTGGACGGGTGAGGGAGGCCGGCCGGCTCGGGAGGAGGAGATGGTGCGGCAGGAGGCACGGGCGTTTCTCCCGTGCGGGAGGAGAAGGAGAGAAAGGAAGAAAAGAAAAAAGAAAAGAAAGGAAAAAGGAAGGGGAAAAAGAAGAAAAGAGAGGTGGGAGGATTATTTTGCAAAACCCAGAAAAAGGAGGAGGGTGGCTGCAAAAAGAAAGGGGGTGGGAAATAATTTTTCCAAGGGGAAACCCTACGATTTGGGTTAGATGGGCTTTGGGCTTTTATTTCTCTCCCTTTTAATTGTTTCTGTTATATATTTTTAAAACGGAATAGAAAGTGAATTTGAATACGAAAACTTTACAAAATAGTTTTAGTTTCAAATAGACAATTTAATAAACTAATTTTTAACATTTGCAAAAGATTTTTAAATATCACATTTTTAATTAATTTGAAATGCATTTGAATTTAATTGTGGGAATTTAATTTAAATGCATCAAATTAAATTAATGTGATGCAATGCGATGTCATGTTGAAGAAAAAGTAAACACACACAACTAAAAGGGGATAAATCCCGGGGCGTTACATGATCCCGCCAACAGGGACTTTGCTCTATTTATGGTTTTTAAAGCCCTCTCCTTGTCAGTGCCTATCCAACGGAGTTGGTCTCAAATCATTCAAAGTTTATATGCAAAAGATCTTTCAGTTCTGTTGTTTCTGCAGTTTTTCAAAGGGACGGAAATGTCCGGACCTAGCTCAGAGATTTCCGACCCGGAGAATTTTTGCTAAGTCTTAAAGTTTTTCTGCACTGCACTCCATCGGTTCTCAGTCGGATTTTCAGCAGGAAATTTCTAGGGTTCGGAAATTTCCGTCCCAGTTTCAGAGATTTCCGAATGACCAGCTCCCAGTTTTTTCGCTAAGTCTTATTTGATCTCAACACCGACTCAGTTCAGATTTCCACCGGATTTTCTACCGGAGATGTCTGGGGTCCAGAAATCTCCGACCCTAGTTCGGAGATTTCCGGACAACAAGTTGCAGTTTTTCGCCAAGTCTTATTTGCCTTCAGCACTGGTCTTTCTCAGCTCGCGTCGGAATTCTTACCGGAGATTTCCGGGGTGAGGTACGGAAATTTCCGGACTAGCGATTCCCAACGGCTACGGTGACGATGTCGGGGCGGCGGCGTTGAGCTTCACTCCTCGTCGGAGACGAGGTCGACGACCTCCTCCAAGTAGGCCGCCCAGTACGCCTTCTTCTCGGAGGCGGCGGCATCTGCTTCGAACCCCTGCCGGAGAAGGATCACGTTGATCTCCTCCTCGCGGGCACCATGCGCTGCCTTATCCTCCGCCCCCTTTTCCTTGAACTGCTCCTCGACAGCGCGGCGCTCGGGCGCCTCCGCCTTGAACTGCTCCTCGGCCGCGCTGCGCTCAGCATACATGCGTCATTGTGCCGATAATGGGCGGAAGCGCATCGACCAGCACTACGCCGACCGGCGCCTCCGTGGCGAGTTGCACCTGCGCCTCTAAGGCCGCCGCTGCCGACGTGTCGGCGTCATCAAGAGCCCTTGCCGCTGAGCATGCTTCCTCGTGGACCTCCACGTACTTCTGCGGGGTGAGCTTTGCGTGTGTGGTTGGAAGGCGGCGAGGCATGGTGCCGGCACCGGAGCTGGTTGGATTCGTACGAGGAGGGGTAAAAGGAGGTGTGCGGCTAGCGTTTGCCTATGGTCCTTGTCATAATGGCGACTCGGCGGTGCGCAGTGAATGCGAGCAGCCGCGTCATGCCCTGTAGCATGTACGTGTAGATTACCAACCGTGTTCACACCGCCACCCGCACTGCATGCAGATTACCAAGTGTCCACACTGAAGGTTGCTCGTGATCTGTTGGATCCATTTCCATGCAGTCTCACAACTACACGATATTAAGCCGTATTAGCGTTAATTGCTGATTTAATTAGGCCGTTTAAGATCAATTAGACCCTCTTATCTATCTATATGTTCATCAACCATATTTAGGACATGTGGACCCACATAGAACACTTCGTGTTCAGCTGCTTGTTGCAGGACATGGCTATATAGGAGGAGTAGACCTGGATGGCTAGCGGGAACTAGTCATGGCTAGATAGGAGTGGTGCATGTGGATCCATATATCTCAGGCACATATTCAAAGTTTCCATCAGCGATATTTCTTCTGTCATTTTTATATGTCTGTGAGTTAACCAAGAATGGAACCACGGTGTATCCTGGCATGCAAATGCATGAACTCGCATGCATTTAAAAAACTACTTTGATCATGACCAATTAGAGTGGTAGACCCAAGATGTAGGGTTTATCATGCACCACCTAGGGTTTATGGAAACATTTAAAAATTAATGGAGACATTTAAGGGAATACATGCATGAGTCAAACAAATTTAGCTCCGACAACAAACAAATATCTCCGATAAAAACCACTCTTGGAGTGACATACTAACGATCCATACAAAATATTTTGATATGAAAATAAACTCACACTATGTTCATTACAAACTTCCGCCTATGTAGGAACAATATTGAATTACTCATTCATAACCATACCAATGAGGCTACCAAACATGAAAGTCCCCTCACATCCGTGAAATAGAGTGAGCACCACAGTGTAACCAGTTCCAAGATAATCGTCCAGCTTATTCAACAACTCGTTCCACGCACCATTAATGCAAAGACTTCCATCTAAGGCTGAGATGGTGTAATCACCCATAACCCTAGTCTTCTTCACATAAAAAATAATGGTGATGTCACCATGTTCTTTCATGAAAGTTGGGACAACGTCTTTCGGGAGTTTCTTGCAACGGGAGAATGATATATAGATTTAATATTATTTGATGGCCGAAAAACATCAGGAATAATAATAAAGTATTTTGAATATTACCAGTTGCTTGCTATTACCAACAATGTTTGTCCTGGTAAGGGTATGCAGCACTGCTGCAGCCTGGCCTTTAATCAACTCTCCAGCTTCATGTTCCTTTAAAATATTTGGAAGTGATTGTAAATTTGTATTGATCATCTTCTTGCAAATGTGCTGCCACGATCCATCAGTGACAGTGACAGAGTCAAGAATGGAACGAACACCATCGGTTAAATCGTAATTTGCTGTAACAAAGTAGCAATGAAATTTGGTTCAATAAGTAGCATGGATTATAATAAATATAATACTTGCATATGTAAAAGCACAATAGTACATTACATCGATGGGTAAATGGGGGGTTTCCGCAGTTGAAGTTTATCGCGAGATGAGGGCGGTCAAAATTGAAATATATCTCGTGACCAACTTTGAGCCGGTACATCCTACAATATTCTTTCCAATTCTTTCCTCGAATGCAGGTTTCAGTAACTTCGTTGTCGATCTGAATGCAATACTCGAAATCCTCATCGGTCACGAGAAACGTAAAGAAAGAACTCTTCTGGTAAATGGCCACACTGTTCTTCTGAAGGAAACGTGTTCTGGTGTAGCACGGCAACACCTGGAAAAAAAATCAAAATTTATGATATAGAGACCAATCTTTAAGTAATAGGTACAAGTTTACTCGCACACATGCATTATCATGGGGTTAAATGAATATCAGCACATGTGACAAGAAACACGCAATATTTAATGCCCTATATATACTTTGAAATCAAATCGTAGGCTAACAGAACAACAGTTTACTTTGAATGTTAATTGAATAAGTGGCGATGGTAGATTATTACCACTTTGTCAGTGAATCCCTCTTTCAGGGTAACAGAAAACACTTTGGTCTTTACATCAACATAGCACAACCCCTTGGTGTCAAAACACCATGGACACTGCGATCGAGATAATATAACGACACATATCAGTACTCAGATCGGAATAATCGATATCTATTATTATATATCAAAATTACATTCCACAACAGTAGTAGTATTATATCGAACATCGCCGTACCTCATTGTGGCTCAATGGAGGGGTTTCCGCAGTTGACGTTTATCGTGAGACCAGGGGGGGGGGGGGTCAAAATTGAAAAATATCTCCTGGCCAACTTTTAGCTGGTACATCCTACAATATGTTTTCCATGTTTTACCTAGAATGTAGGTTTCAGTAATTTCGTTGACGATCTGAATGAAATGCTCGGTATCCTCGGTCACGAAAAACGCAAAGAAAGAACTCTGCTCGTGTACGGTTGATTTGTTCTTCCGAAGGAAAAGTGCTCTGGTGTAGCACGGCAACACCTGGGAAAAAAGGTTCCAAATTTATGATATAGAGAGATCATTCTTAAAGTAATACGTACAATATTACTCACACACATGCATTATCATAGGGTTGTAATGAATATCAACACATGTGACAAGAAACATGAAATATTTAATGCCCTAAAAGCATATAAACTTTGAAATCATATCGTAGGCTAACAGAAAACAACATATTACTTTGAATGTTAAGTGATTAAGAGGGGATGGCAGATTAATTATTACCACGTTGTCAGTGAATCCCTCTTTCAGGGTAACAGAATACACTTTGTTCTTCACATCACCGGCATAGCACAACCCCTTGGTGTCAAAACAAAATAGACACTGTGATCGAGATAACGACACATATCAGTACTCAGGTTGGAATAATCGACACCTATCATTATATATCAATTTTAGATTCCACAGTAATAGTAGTAGTATATCGAACATTGCCGTACCTCGTTGTAGTCCGCCATTGTCGTCGTTCACGGAAGAAGATCGGATCAATCTAGGACATATGGCATTGGGGTCAACGCCGCCGTGTTCACGATTGGATATGGAGAGATTAAAGCTAGGTCAAGGAGACGGCGCACGACCTAATACGTAGGCACCCCACGACCTCAAAGATAAGGATCGGTTCGGGTTTATCAGGGGCCACTGGCACCACACGAGCGCGAGGTTTTGGCCGCCTGAGCGTTTTGAGCTAGGCAGCCGACCTCATATTTGTATTTGTCTATTTGTTTATGTGATTTTTATTATTTTGCTTCGCTGATATGAGGTATCATGACCAATATGAGTGGAAAACCCTAAACCTAGGGTTTATGGTACACCATATGCAACTTGAGCATCGAATTATACGGTACTTGGACATGTAAAAAAACAGGTATTAGCATTGGCATTACAAATAGTGGCTATATAGGAGTGGTGCACGTGGATCCATACATATATCTCAGTTGTGCATGGTACCACATGCATCCAAGGGTCTACGAGCACACCTAGTTGTCTAGGGGGTGTATGCAACACTCTCAGCCGTCTATATGTTCATCAACCACATTTGGGACATGTGGACCCACATGGAACACTTCTTGTTTAGGTACTTGTTGTGGAACATCTAGTTCATTAGAGCATCATGTTGTGATATAATAGGTATAGTTACAGGTTTTTCCTATAATTCGATATTCTACCACCTTTGGGTCATGTGGACCCACATGCAACACTCTCGGACAGCTCCTTCTACCCACCACCACCTTTGAGACACGTGGGCCACAAGCAATCATCCTAGCCAGTTAGGTCCGTAGACCTGTATGGCTAGAGGGAACTAACCATCGCTAGATAGGAGTGGTGCATGTGGGTCCATACATATATCTCAGATGTGCATGGTACCACATGTATCCAAGGGTCTACGAGCACACCTAGTTATCTAGGGGGTGTATGCAACACTCTGAGCCGTCTACATGTTCACCAACAACGTTTGGGACATGTGGACCCCCAAGGAACACTTCTTGTTCAGGTGCTTGTTGTGGGACATCTAGTTCATTAGGGCATCATGTTGTGATATAATAGGTATATAGTTTCATGTTCTTTCTATAGTTGGTTATTCTATCACCTTTGGGTCATGTGGACCCACATGCAACACTCTCATACAGCTCCTTCTACCCACCACCACATTTGATACATGTGGCCACAAACAACCTTCCTAGCCAGTTATGTCAGTAGACCTGGATGGCTAGCGGTAACTAGACGTGGCTAGATAGGAGTGGTGCACGTGGGTCCATACATATATCTCAGTTGTGCATGGTACCACATGCAACCAAGGATCTATAAGAACACCTAGTTGTATAGGGGGTGAATGCAACACTCTGAGTCGTCTATATGTTCATCAACCACGTTTGGGACATGTGGACCCACATAGAACACTTCTTGTTCAGCTTCTTGTTGTGGGACATCTAGTTCATTTGGGCATCATGTTGTGATATAACAGGTATACAGTTTAATGTTATCTATATAAATGGTTATTCTATCACCTTTGGGTCATGTAGACCCACATGCAACACTCTCGGACAGCTACATCTACCCACCACCACCTTAAAGACATGTGGGTCATATTCAACCCTCCTAGTCAGTTAGGTCAGTAGACCTGGATGGCTAGCGGGAACTAGACGTGACTAGATAGGAGTTGTGCATGTGGGTCCATACATATATCTCAGGTGTGGGTGGTTCCACATGCATCAAAGGGTCCAAGAGCATACCTAGTTGTCTAGGGTGATGTATGCAACACTCTGAGCCGTCTACATGTTCATCAACCACGTTTGGAACATGTGGACCCACATGGAACACTTCTTGTTACGGTGCTTATTGTGGGACATCCAATTCATTGGGATTCATGTTGTGATAGAATAGGTATACAGTTTAATGTTCTCTCTATAGATTGTTATTCTATCACCTTTGGGTCATGTGGACCCACATGCAACACTCTCGGACAGCTCCTTCTACCCACCACCACCTTTGAGACACATGGGTCACAAGCAATCCTCCTAGCCAGTTAGGTCAGTAGACCTGAATGGCTAGAGGGAACTAACCATCGCTAGATAGGAGTGGTGCATGTGGGTCCATACATATATCTCAGATGTGCATGGTACCACATGTATCCAATTGTCTATGAGCACACCTAGTTATCTAGGGGGTGTATGCAACACTCTGAGCCGTCTACGTGTTCACCAACCACGTTTGGGACATGTGGACCCCCAAGGAACACTTCTTGTTTAGGTGGTTATTGTGGGACATCTAATTCATTAGTGCATCATGTTGTGATATAATAGGTGTACAGTTTCATGTTCTTTCTATAGTTGGGGTCATGTGGACCCACATGCAACACTCTCATACAGCTCCTTCTACCCACCACCACATTTGATACATGTGGGCAACACACAACCCTCCTAGCCAGTTATGTCAGTAGACCTGGATGGCTAGCGGGAACTAGACGTGGCTAGATAGGGGTGGTGCACGTGGGTCCATACATATATATCAGTTGTGCATGGTACCACATGCATCCTAGGATCTATGAGCACACCTAGTTGTCTAGGGGGTGAATGCAACACTCTGAGTCGTCTATATGTTCATCAACCACGTTTGGGACATGTGGACCCACATAGAACCACTAGTAGAAAACAGGCTAAAGGACCAAACTCCAAAACCCCCATTTGTCCCGGTCGTACTGCAAACCGGGACAGATGGGGCATAAAACGCTAGTAGAGGACCAAACTAGTTCAGGCGACACTCATTTGTCCCGGTTCGTGGCTGGAACCGGGACAAATGATGCAGCGACACCCATTTGTCCCGGTTCCAGTCACGAACCGGGACAAATGGGCATGGTTTCAGTTACGCGCCACCGCCGCGTTTTTTCGACGCGCACGGAAGACGAGCGGCGCCGGCGATTCCTCTGCCCTCCGCCGGCGATTCATCTTCCTCTCCGGCGCTATAAAATGCACTGCACAGTACGACTCTTCCCACACCATTTCTCCGGCCATCTCTCCTCTCTTTTCTCCGTCCATGTACACCATTTCTCCGGCCATCTCTCCTCTCTTTTCTCCGTCCACGTACACCATTTCCTATGGAGCCACTCGTGCCTCGGTCCGATGAGTTTTACGGCTACGAGAAGGAAGGCATGCGGTTCAAGGTGTGGGTCACCCTTCGTGCATCGCGCATGGAGAAGTGGATCGGCGACGTGAAGAAGAACTTACTCGACGCCGCTCCGATCAAAACCGTTGGACTCGATTGCGAGTTCACCGACCCTCGACGGAAGGATACTCCGCAGCGCGCCGCCGTCCTTCAACTCTCGGTGGCGACCGAGACTCTTGTCTTCCAAATTTGCAAAGCTGATCGGGTGCCACAGGTCCTCGTGGATTTCTTAGGTGACGAGACAATCAAATTCTACGGCGTGGCAATCCATAATGACATGAAGATGCTAGCCTACTACGGAATTATTATTCGGTCCGCGGTCGACCTGCAGGGGATCGCCGAAACCCTACCGGCAATTTTACTCCTAGTCTATATGCTCTCTCTAATGTGGTCATTGGGACAAATCTTGAGAAGAAGAAGAAGAAATACAAGAAGAGGAAGTACACGGACGACGACAAGGAAGACACGTTACAAAAAGACCTAATTTTCGGATGGGGCAACGTTCCATTGAGCTACGATCAAATCGTATATGCTGCTTTAGACGCTCGCCTTGGCTTCGAGATTGCACGGAAGTGGGATAGTCTACGCGGCTATAATACGGAAAATGATCGTCTTAATGTCGTTGATGAGTAGACTATCTATGTATTCAAACATTTTTCATATTCATAGTTATTTAAAACAGAAAACAGAAAAAGAAAACAAAAAAAATGAAAAAAACCTCCATCTGTCCCGGTTTCAGTCTCAAACCGGGACAAATGGGCTCCTTTTTGTCCCGGTTTGTGACTGAAACCGGGACAAATGGGGGGGGGGTGCCTATATATACTGATCAGCAGCCCCCTCCCAAAACCATTGGAGGCATTTTTTTTTGAAATGGAAGGAGGGGGTGTGTGCTAGTCTGTTTTTTTTGTATGCATGCAAGGTGTTTGATGAAATGCCCGAGAGAGTTCACGAATTGATTTGATGTACACTTAAAGAAGTTTATTCTTCTTTTCGATCAAGGTTAATTTTTCTCTCATTTCATTTGTAATTAATTGATACCGTGCATGTTCAGTGTTTATTTGTCGATGTTCTGTAATGGTTATTGATGTAGTTCATTATATAATGCAGATGGACCGACAATGGATGTATGGTGACCGACGCACTGCCGAGTACATGACAGGTTTGAGGAAATTTCTAGAGAAAGCCCGGGCCCACAGTACGAATGGTTTCATGTGTTGTCCATGTGTCAACTGTCAGAATAAGACAGATCACCCAAACGTGAGAACCCTTCAAAGTCATCTTATTCGGCATGGTTTCATGCCCAGCTATAATTGTTGGACGAAGCACGGAGAAAAAGGTGTTATGATGGAAGACAATGAAGAAGAGGAAGATTATGACAGCTATCCTATGTTCCCGGAGTACGGAGATTCTGCAACGGGGGAAACTGAAGCTGAAGAGGCACCAGATGAGCCCACTGACGATCTTGGTAGGGCCATTGCTGATGCAAAGAGAGAGTGCGGAACTGAAAAGGAGAGGTTGAAGTTCGACCAGATGTTAGAGGATCACAAGAAATTGTTGTATCCAAGTTGCGAAGATGGTCAGAAAAAGCTGGGTACCACACTGGAATTACTGCAGTGGAAGGCAGAGTGTGGTGTGACTGACAAGGGATTTGGAAAGTTGCTGCAGATAATTAGGAAGATGCTTCCAAAGGTCAACGAGTTGCCAGACAGCACGTACGAAGCAAAGAAGGTTGTGTGCCCTCTAGGATTAGACGTGCATAAGATACATGCCTGCCCTAATGACTGCATCCTCTACCGCGGTGAGTATGAGAATTTGGATGCATGTCCAGTATGCACTGCATTGCGGTATAAGATCAAACGAGATGACCCTGGTGAAGTTGAGGGTGAGCGTCCCCAGAAGAGGGTTCCTGCCAAGGTGATGTGGTATGCTCCTATAATACCACGGTTGAAACGCCTGTTCGCGAATAAAGAGCATGCCAAGTTGTTGCGATGGCACAAAGAGGACCGTAAGAAAGACGCGATGTGTAGACACCCCGCTGATGGGTCGCAGTGGAGAAAAATTGAGAGAGAGTTTCCGGAATTTGAAGATGACGCAAGGAACTTAAGGTTTGGTCTAAGTACAGACGGCTTCAATCTGTTTGGGGAGCAGAGCAGCAGTCATAGCACATGGCCTGTGACTCTATGTATTTATAACCTTCCTCCTTGGTTGTGCATGAAGCGAAAGTTCATTATGATGCCATTGCTCATCCAAGGCCCGAAGCAACCCGGCGACGACCTTGATGTGTACCTCAGGCCATTATTTGAAGAACTTTTACAGTTGTGGCGGGAAGAAGGTGTACGGGTGTGGGATGAGCACAAACATGAAGAATTTGACCTACGAGCTTTGCTTTTTGTAACAATTAACGATTGGCCTGCTCTTGCTAACCTCTCAGGGCAGTCGACCAAGGGGTACAATGCATGCACACACTGTTTGGGTGAGACTGAATGTTTATATTTGGATAAATGTAAGAAGTGTGTGTATCTGGGGCATCGTCGATTTCTTCCGATCAGGCATACCGCAAGGAAGAAAGGCAAGCATTTTAAAGGTGAGGCTGATCACAGTAGGAGGCCTGTCAACCGTACTGGTGAAGAAATATTTGATATGGTCAAGGATCTAAAAGTAATCTTTGGAAAGGGTCCTGGAGGTCAACAGGTTCCGAAAGACGCTAACGGGCACGCACCCATGTGGAAGAAAAAATCTATATTTTGGGAGCTACCATATTGGAAGGTCCTAGAGGTTAGATCTGCTATCGACGTGATGCACGTGACGAAGAATGTTTGCGTGAACCTGCTAGGCTTCTTGGGCGTGTACGGGAAGAAAAAAGATACAGAGGAAGCACGGGAGGACCAGAAACGTGTGAAAGAACGAGACGGCCTAAGTCCCGAACACTACGAAGGTCCTGCCAGCTACGCTCTTACCAAACAAGAGAAAGTAATATTCTTTGAATGCCTGAGCAGTATCAAGGTCACGGCTGGGTTCTCGTCGAATATAAAGAGGATAGTAAATGTGAGACTCCAAAAATTTCAGAACCTAAAGTCTCATGATTGCCACGTGATTATGACGCAATTGCTTCCGATTGCACTGGGGGGGATACTACCGGAAAATGTTCGAGTACCCATTGTGAAGCTTTGTGCATTCCTCAATGCAATATCTCAAAAGGTAATCGATCCGGCGATTCTACCAGGGTTGCAAAATGATGTGGTCCAGTGTCTTGTCAGTTTTGAGTTGGTGTTCCCTCCATCCTTCTTCGATGTTATGACGCATCTCCTGGTTCACCTAGTCGAAGAGATTCAAGTTCTCGGTCCTGTATTTCTGCACAATATGTTCCCATTTGAGAGGTTCATGGCAGTCTTAAAGAAATATGTGCATAACCGTGCTAGGCCAGAAGGAAGCATCTCCAACGGCTACGGTAACGAGGAGGTCATTGAGTTCTGTGTTGACTTTATTCATGACCTTAAGCCGATAGGTGTTCCACAATCACGACATGAGGGTAGACTTAGTGGAAAAGGCACACTAGGAAAGAAAACAAAAATTTGTATGGATGGACATTCTTTCACTGAAGCACACTATACAGTTCTACAAAGTTCTACCTTGGTGGCCCCGTATATCGATGAACACAAGAATTTTGTACGCTCTCGTCACGCGGGGAAGTCTGACAACTGGATTGTACGTACACACATGGCCACGTTCGGCGGTTGGTTGCGAGCACATCTTGAAAATAAAGACAAGGTTGATGAAGAGTTACACTTGTTGGCCAGGGCACCATCTACAACTATATGTACTTTCCAAGGGTACGAGATAAATGGAAATACATTTTACACGAGTGTCCAAGATAAAAAGAGCACGAACCAAAACAGTGGTGTTCGCATTGATGCAACAAACAACAATGGGCAGAAGAACACATATTATGGTTGCATAGAGGAGATATGGGAACTTGACTATGGACCTTCTTTTAAGATCCCTTTGTTTCGGTGCAAATGAGTCAATCTGAAAGGCGGGGTTGAGGTAGACAAGATGTACGGAATGACAACAGTGGATCTAAACAATCTTGCGTACAGAGATGAACCATTCGTGCTAGCCAATGATGTGGCTCAGGTTTTCTATGTGAAAGACATGTCTAGCAGACCCAAAAAAAGAAACATCCAGGGAGTGGAGGAGCCTAGGCGTCACATAGTTCTTTCAGGAAAAAGAAACATCGTGGGAGTGGAGGACAAGACAGACATGTCAGATGATTATAATAATTTTGATGAAATTCCGCCTTTCGTAGTGAACATTGACCCAATCATCAAGTTGATTGAAGAAGATGCTCCATGGTTCCGACGCAGAAGAACTGGCGGTGTTGTGTGATGGAGATGTTGGTGCGATATGTAATAATTAATATATTAAACTTTTGATATGAAGAAGATGCTCATTTTTACCTGCATATCAAATGGATTCGTCGGCGTTGATAGAACAAAACACACGATTTCACCTGCATACAGCCCCACGGTGGCTCTTGATGAGTGCCTGCATATCAAATGCACCGTGGGGCGTATGCAGGGAATCCGAGTAATTTGTATATATTCCTCAGTAGATGAATTGAACTATTCTTTTGAAAGAACAAAACACACGATTTCACCTGCATACAGCCCCACGGTGGCTCCTGAGTGCCTGCATATCAAATGCACCGTGGGGCGTATGCAGGGAATCCGAGTGATTTGTATACCACACACCACCCGGCTAGGCACTAGAAGGAGGAAACACTGAGTGCTCGCCTCGTCTGAGAGGGGGCTATATATAGGGTCACGGTCTCAACCAGTGGTACTGGTAGTGTTGATCCAACAGCTCTCAAGTGCTCAAAAGAAGCACACCCCTGATCCAACGGCTAACAAGTGTTTCAAAGAAACACACGATCTGTGTGCTTCTTTAGTCCCGGTTTGAAATTGAAAGCGTTAATCGAACAGCTCAGAAGCAATCAAAAGAAACACACCCCTGATCCAACGGCTTACAAGTGCTTGAAAGAAACACACGATCCGTGTGCTTCTTTAGTCCCGGTTTGGAAGTTAAAGTTTGCAAAAGTTATACAAATTCACATTTAAAATAGTTTTAAACTAATTTAAATAATGGTTATAGAAAAGAGAAAATGTTTTTACATTAGTTAAACAATTTCAAACACTTTTCATATTGAAAGTTTTTTCAAATTCCAAAGTTTGCAAAAGTTATACAAATTCACATTCAAAATAGTTTTAAACTTATTAAAATAATGGTTATAGAAAAGAGAAAATGTTTTTGTATTAGTTAGTCAAATTCAAACACTTTTCATATTGAAAGTTTTTCCAAATTCCAAAGTTATTTAAAACAAAAACAGAAAACAGAAAAAGAAAAGAAAAAGGAAAAGAAAAAGAAAAAACCTCATCTATCCCGGGTGGTGGCTCAGCCCGGGACAGATGGGGTGCTATCTATCCCGGGCTGAGCCACCACCCGGGACAGATGGGGTGGCTATCTGTCCCGGGTGCAGCCACCACCCGGGACAGTTTAGTGCTATCTGTCCCGGGCTGAGCCACCACCCGGGACAGTTGAGTGTTGCTATATAAGCAACACTTAGCCACGGGTGGTGGCTCAACCCGGAGCCAAATCAGTACCACGCCGTCAGGCTGCCAAAATTCCCCTCGAGCGCCGCCGCCTCCTTCCTCGCCGTCCCCGCGCCTCCGGCCATCCCTCCCCGCGCCTCCGGCCATCCCGACGCCGCTGCGCACTGCTGCGCCCTCGCCGTCCCAGCGCCTCCGTCCTTCCACGGGTGAGTCCGGAGACCGGAGCTGCCGTCCCGCCGTTCTTCCTCGCCCTTACCAGAGCTCCGCCGAGGGTGAGTCCTCCTCCCTCCCTCACGACGCCACCGTGCCGCAATCCGCCGCCAGCGCGTGCGTCACTTCCTCGCCCTTACCAGGATTTCGGCCGGATTTCTCGATGAAACAGTTCATGTTGCAGTGATGTCATAGCTGACGTCACAAGTCAATTTCTTTTTCTGATTTTTCATTTTATTCATATCTTTTGATTTAAATGTCCAAATGAAGTCAAACAAATTTCTAAAAATTTGTAAAATTATTATCTTTGTGTTAAACCAGTTGTGGGCATGTTTTGAATAATTTTGAAAATTAATATTTTGAAATATTCATAAAATGCAAAATTGCCCATTTAGGTCAACTTTGAGATTAGTTATTTAAATAATTCATTTTGGGTTAATAAAATAATTTTTGCTTTAATAGGTTATTTAAATAACATATTACAACTATACAATTTTTGCTGTTGAGTTATTAAAATTATTTAAATGGATTTAAATCTCTTGCAGAAACTATGGACACCCGTAGAAATCTTCAAGAAGAAGAGAACATGTTCGGCATCATTCGCGAAGGTGATGAATTGGACCCCGGCAGAAACCATGAACAAGAAGAGGAACACGTAGACGATTTCACCGGGCAATTTCTGAACGAGTCCGGTGACGGAATAGACGTCACCGACAGTTCAGCTCACCGACAGTTCACCGACTCTACTGTTGGAAAGTCGGCCGCCGAGGTAGATATATGCCCTCAGGTTTTTGTCTCCGTTGAAAAGATTTGTGTGTATACATATATTAACTATCACTTTTTCTTGTGTTTAGCCGTCGGCGGGCCATGAACCGGGACCAAGCAAAAAAGCAGCGGTGAAACGAGGCGGGCCACGGACCGGGACCAAAAAGCTCCAAGGGAAACAGAAGTACCACATCGAGGAGATAAATGAAAAAGGAAAACCGATTGCTCCCGCTAACCACGCAAGGAAATTTGTAGCTCAGTGCGGAGTCATCGTTCGGGACAGACTGTCCATCAGGGCTCAAGAATGGTATAAGCCAAAGGTGCCAAAGGAGGGGGTTATTTATGTATCGAATGCAGACAAACAACTCCTTTGGGACGAGCTCATGCAGAATTTCACTTTACCGGAAGAGGAGGATGTAGAGGAGCCGGTTATAGAGAATCGATGCAAGGCCTGGACTTTTATTGAGATGGGTGAATTGTTCCGCAGCTGGAAGAAAAGGCTTAACAAGTTCATAAAAGAAGGTAAAACTCCAGAATTTGTCGGAGTCTATGAAAAGATAAAAGATGAGTGGCCCGAATTTAAGGCGTACAAGCAATCGGAAGCCGCTAAGGCCATGTCAGAGAGAAATAAGAAAAATGCAGACAAAAAGATATATCACCATAACATGGGGTCAGGTGGCTACCTAACGGCCCTGCCTAAGTTTCTGAAAATGGAGGAAGAGTTTTTGGCTAAAGGTATTCAGATCGAGACATTTGACTGGCCAGACCGGCTTAAGGCTTGGTTCTATGGGCATGGTGGAAAGTTAGACCCTGAAACAGGTGACTGTCTTTTTACCAAGGAGCACGGACCTGACCCTATTAAAGCTCTCAGAGAGGTATGGAAGGAGGTCACGGAAGGCAGGTTCCACCCTAACAGAGAGAAGGACGAGCTATCGCGAGCCCTTAAGAATCCTGAACACAGTGGACGAACAAGAGGAACCGTCGGCTCTGTACCGTGGATACTTGGGTTTCCCAAAGATGTTGGCACTTATAGAAGCCGATCGAGAAAGAAGAAAGAGATTGCAGACCGGGCCCAGTGGATGGAAAATAAATTACTACAGCATGAGAAGGAGATAGCAGAGCTGAAGGCAGCGCAGACTCGACGGATGCCCTACGAATCTGAGACGCCCGAAAATCCTTCTCCTGATCCAAAATCAATGCGGAGAAGCAGCGTGGCTTCGACGGAGCTCGATCGCCACAATGATATGCCGGGTCCTCGTCACCCCGTGGATAATATCGTGCAGCGGGAACTTTGCGACCTACATGTGCCATGCTTGAACATAACCGTGAAGGTGGCGCATGGCTTTGCCCTACCGCCTAGCCCAAATGGAACTTACCATTGTCGCCCTATTCCAGATGGCTATGTTGTTGTCGGGGTTGATGAGGTTATCAAGACATATGAGGGAATTAAGCTGGACTTCCCTACGGGTGAAGACGAGGTTGAGTTGAGATTTGCCCTCAAGAGTACCTGCTTATGGAAAAAAGAATACATCGTGTTCCCACACATGCAGCTAAATCGCCCTCCCAGTCCACAAGCCAGTCCACATAACTACAACAACGACAACCAATGCGCTAGTCCAGACACCCCCCACAACGACAACCAAGGCGCTAGTCCATCTCCGCCGTCGCATGAGCGTACTCCGCCGCGTGAGCGTACTCCGCCGCGTCAACGGACTCCATCGCCTCCGCAAAAGAAGCGGAAGTGCACCGCTGCGTCGACTAGTACTCAGAAAAGCGAAACAGCCGGGAAGTCTCGCTTTGTGAACTCTCGCAAAGATGTCGAGACATGGGTCGAGGAGATCCAGACTTCCCAGAGAAAGAAGGCAAAAAAGATGTCTTTGCCTGTTCCGGTTTATTCTCCGGAAGCGATACGGTGGGCCATAGAATTTCTTACGCATCCGTCGCAATATGAACTAAATATGGACGATGACTACACACGCGTTCTGGTGCGTACATCTAAGAGAGTGCGGGAAGAACAAAAATCTGCTGCCACCCAGAAGAGAGATGTTCCACAGCTCGGAATGCAGGCGGGACAATCGGCCCCTCCACTCATATTGGCGCCTTACAACCGGAACCCGATCGATGATGTACTTTCGCAGCAAGCTAGAGATATGGGTATAACTCTGGCAGAGCTGAAGGCATTGCAAGCTGGTGAGAGTGTCACCATACATGAGGTGGTGCGGACATATGTGAGAGGACAAGATCTTGTCGACCCTGCAATGGTGCGCACTCTACCAGCTAGGTTGCACCAACTCAATGCATGGTACTTGCGTACCACGAAAAGTCAAGAAGGAGACTGGCTCTATGGGAAAATTCCAAAGGATTTTTTTGGCCCAGGTGATGATGAGGTTCAAATCGAGTATTGCGAATTATGGAAGTTATTCAATTTTGACGCGCTCGACAAATCTATCATCAGTGCCTTTTGCATGTAAGTAATTAAATTATGTATATATGTCAGTAATTCTCTAGCTCTACTTATTTTTCATTGCTTGTAATTATCCTTATCACTATATTACTTTTGTACTCTATTATGCAGGCTGAAAATTATACAATCTCGAAAGCTGGGACTCAATCACAAGATTGGATTCATTGACCCTAATCGAGTTCATTTGGCATCATGTTGTGATATAACAGGTATACAGTTTAATGTTCTCTCTATAAATGGTTATTCTATCACCTTTGGGTCATGTAGACCCACATGCAACACTCTCGGACAGCTACTTCTACCCACCACCACCTTAAAGACATGTGGGTCATAAGCAACCCTCCTAGCCAGTTAGGTCAGTAGACCTGGATGGCTAGCGGGAACTAGACGTGGCTAGATAGGAGTTGTGCATGTGGGTCATACATATATCTCAGGTGTGGGTGCTTCCACATGCATCAAAGGGTCTAGGAGCATACCTAGTTGTCTAGGGTGATGTATGCAACACTCTGAGCCGTCTACATGTTCATCTACCATGTTTGGAACATGTGGACCCAAATGGAACACTTCTTATTCAGGTGCTTTTTGTGGGACATCCAATTCATTGGGCATCATGTTGTGATAGAATAGGTATACAGTTTATGTTATCTCTGTAGATAGTTATTCTATCACCTTTGGGTCATGTGGAACCACATGCAACACTCTCAGGTACTTCTAACCACCACCACCTTTGAGACACGTGGGCCACAAGAAATCCTCCTAGCCTGTTAGGTCAGTAGACCTGTATGGCTAGAGGGAACTAACCGTCGCTAGATAGGAGTGGTGCATGTGGGTCCATACATATATCTCAGATGTGGATGGTACCACATGCATCCAAGGGTCTACGAGCACTCCTCGTTATCTAGGGGGTGTATGCAACACTCTGAGCCTATACATGTTCATCAACCACGTTTCGGACATGTGGACCCCCAAGGAACACTTCTTGTTCAGGTGCTTGTTGTGGGACATCTAGTTCATTAGGGCATCATGTCGTGATATCATAGGTATACAGTTTATTATTTTTTATATAGATGGTTATTCTATCACCTTTGGGTCATGTGGACCCACATGCAACACTCTCGGACTGCTACTTCTTCCCACGGACAAACGGAAAAAATAAGAAAAATCAAGAAACTGTAAAACTGAAGGTAGAAGTATACGGGCCGGCCCACGAAGCGGTCGTGAAATAGGAATCACCGGTGTGAACGGACTTTAAAAAGTACAACGCGGGACGGTTGGAATTTCCTTTTATTTGGGAGGAAATATTGTCTATTAAATCTGCCTTCTCCCCCTCGTCTCCTCCGCTTCCCGATATTCTGGAACCACCGCCCAAACGCATCAGCCGTCGCATTCCCCCACCCACGTTCTTCCATGCGCAACGAGAATACGATGGTGAACGCCGGCACCGGAGATGGAGGAGAGGGTGCGAACTACGGCGTCGTTGAGGCCGTGCATAAAGACGGGCTCGACGACGTAACCAGGGAGCAGGAGCAGCCGCCGGTGATGCTCCGAAGCGGAACTGGAGGCGGTGATGCTGCATCTAGCAGGATGAGCGGTGCCGGTCCAAACGACCCGCACTACTACTCCGATATGGACATTGAGGTGAGCTTTTAAAAAACCCTAGCGTGTGCAAGATCTGTGTAGATTAGTTCGTGCTATTAAATAGATTGTTAAGTGTTTGCACGATTTGTTCGATTCAATGTTGCTACAAGATAGATCTATGTGTTTCGTTGCTCTGCGTTGATCTACAGTTTTCTTTAATGTGCGTCGATACAGTGTTGCTACTCCTAGCAGTGCTCTTCTACTCCTGGGTTTGATGTCTACTGGTTGTTGCTTTTATGATTTTGTTCAAAAAGATCCTGCGGTGTTGTTGCTGGAAGTTTGGCGGCCTTTAGTTCCTTTTCCTCTTCCATTGTAGATTAGTTCATCTCGCTTGGTGCTGGTTTGGCCAGGTTTGGTTGCATGTGGGCATATAATTAAGCAAACATACGCTTGTTTTGGTTCTGGGTGGTGGCCTGTGGGTCTGTAAAAGCGAACTTACGTTGCTGGTGTGTGTGTGGCGGTTGTTTTCCGTTTCCCGAGTAACGGAAATCGATCCCCACGCGTTGGTATCTCCGCTGTGGCAGCGTAAGCACTGACACACCGTGCCGCGGTGTTCGTGGCTTCGTGCCCCGTGTGTTGAAATGATTCCATTTGATTTCTATCTGGATCACTAATCCTGGTTTGCTACTTAAGTTCACCCTGATGATGAAATGATCGATGAGTACTAGTGCTTTTCTTCTTACTATCAAATGCTAGTATATTCATGTTGTGGAATTATTGTGCTTCTTTCAGATAGAATTATAGATGCTTTATTCTTCTATGTGGTTTTGTGGAAGTGCAAATTTAAATACTTGTGGAAGTGCAAATTTAAATACTAGGCACTACTTGTTTGCTTCAAATGGACAACTACGTAGTCTTCATTCCACGTTGTTCGCTCACACCATCTCTGAAGCAATTCCATATGAGGCCTTGTTTGTTATTTTTCTTGATTGCTTTTTAATTAACTTGCATTTTAGTGTAATTAGGGTATACAAAGACATGTGAAGCAGTCTCCTAGTAGTGTACCGTAATATTAGGCACTACACTTATTTACTTCAAATGAACTACTGGATGATTTAATCATTTAGTAATTGCTGTAAATACTTTAGCTTGTTGGCTTCTGTTCTTAGCTGTAGATAACTGGAAGATATATTTATATATAAATTGGAGTGGTTTAAGGTTTCTGGTTCAGTCGAGCAACATATGGTGTGCCATGCAATTTTATTAGTTGCTTATACATCCTATGTTCATTCGTGTAATTAGGGTATACAAATACATGTGAAGCTTCCTAGGATTGTATACATGTATCGTAATATCCTTCTAGTGCTGGAACAATTTTGAAATGTTTTATTGGATATATTTGCTACTAAACTGATAAGAATAAATTGACATACTCCTAGTGCTTCCAATGAACCCACGTTTCACACTGCTCTTGGTGTTTTTGATGGAATGTGAGGTGTGTGGTGCGGCTTGGATGAGGTCAAGGGGTCGGTTCAGCCCACTTCCTTGACTGGTGCAAGGTCAAGTCAATTTTGCTAATTTACCTAAAAAGAAATGGATCATGTTGCTTGTTTGCATTATATATATACTTATTATGTTCAATAAATGGATCATTTTTTCTTGCATTATATAGATACTTTTTGTGTCTACTACATGCATAATTTTGCTTGCATATGAATTTCATTTGATTTACTAACCAACATGTATTGCTTGGCGGAGATAATGAAAGGGGGGTCAATTCTGAAAGCTGTGCCCAGTGCCGCCGTCGTCTGTGTCCCTGTATCAAGATATCCCAAGAAGAGGGCCATGGAGACGGATTATGAAAACTCCAGTGATGAATCCGGCCCTCTAATCGACCCGGATGGCATCGACAGTTGCGACCAGTCAGAGGTGAGCAAAAAAACTAATTTACTTAGTGAGTTTAGTGCACAATTTAAGGTAGATTTCAGTTTTGTTAATGTTCTAGGCTGTGTTCAGTAGTTTATTTAACTATCTCATACCAGTTCTGACTCTTTTGTTTTTTTCTCAAATGCAGTACAACCCTGGGGACTCCGTGCATAACTATAATTTGCGTTCTTTCACCGACAAAGCTTTGAAGAACCTGGAGGATGCTGTCCTGACCAAGAATGGAGTCTTGACGATATTCACTACTAAAGGTTTCAAGTGTCCTTTTGATGACAAGCCCAAAGACGGGAACAAGTTTGCACTTGCCTAGCATGCTATGGAAGCTAGCATGCATGGGAAAACCGCCAGGGTTAAGGGACTGCACAAGGCCATACTTGAGTACATGAAGGATAAATATGAGGATGTTAACCCTTCTCGTCCAGGGAAAAATGCTGCCCAACATGAAAGAAGGAAGAAGGCCAAGATGGCCAGGCAGGACCAGAAGCTTTACCAAGAACATTACTTTGAGGCTGAGAGCCATGAAAACTAGGCAGCCGAAGCCATTTGCTATGCTTAAAGTGTTGACCATCTGTTTGTGGTGTTTGTTTTAAACTATGTTATGTGTTGATGTGTTTGTTTTATATTCTCCACTGTATCACCAGACTCGTACTGTATGTGTGAATACACATGTGTGTCACTGTATGTTGAATTCCTCAATATTAATGTTGATGTGAAACCTCTCATCTAGTAACTGGTATTTTCTGGAGCTTTTATTCTGTTGTGAACTGATTTTACACAGATGAGTATTCATGATGTTAAACTTATGCACACATTCATCAAACACAAATAGGTAGAATTATTAGATAGAAACCGGTAGCACTATTACATAAATAGCTGGAGGTCTAAAAGGAGCACACTTGGTATCACTTGATCATACATCTGGAAGTCTTAAGGGAGCACAATAGGTAGCAATGTTACATAAATAACTAGCAGACTGCCTAAGAAGGAGCGCACTTGGTAGCACTTGATCATACATATTGATTTTACACGACGTATTCACATATAGTTTATCAGGCGTGAACACATTGACATATTATGAAATTAAAAAAGATTAATGCCTTCCTCGCCTTCTTCTTGGCAGAAGTTCTTAAAGGATCCAGTCAGTCATCGTCTTTCCCCTTTCAGTTGGATGTCCATTAACAAGGCCTTATGGTCTGCCCTGATCTGAATTATACACCCGTTTTGCGCTTCATATCTGACATGATCTTTAAAGCTTTCCCATGTCTGATATTCCTCATCATCAAATGGACATGTGTGAGTAATTTCTGCAAACAAATGGATGTGTGTTCCCTCATCTAGTGCCTCCACAACCTTCGATATGTAAGAATCCGTATTTGTATTGTACTACATGTGTGAAAGAAACAATCAGAAACATAATTGGTGGAGACAAGGGCATGAAAACCATAAATCTCATCTTCCCTTGTTCACCCATCAAGTTTTATTGCTGAAGTTGGAATGGTGGAATCCTCCGTTGACGTCCGTGATCAGCTGCTCAATTTGTCCGTACCGGGGACACGGCTAAGTACTTAGTTTCACACTCTGCAGAGGTTGTGCACTTTCACCTTTAGACTCAATTTGTCCGAGAAATCCTATACACGCGGAGTGTATTAAGGAAAGGAGAGGATTGCGACAAGAACTTTCAGAAGAAGAATGCAACCATACTAGCAAGACCCGTTCCACCTATCATCTCTACATCTGCTTGTCAAGCTGACAGGTTGCATCCCCACAACTTAATTATTCTAGACAGAGCCCATTGTCAAAAGGTTGCACGGGAAGCAATCATCACTCGGAGTTCTTCAGATTCCTCTGTTCCCTGGGTGGCCATCCACAAGTGTACTTCTGGGTAACAACCACCATACTCGTGGCCCTAAGTAGAATAGACATTCATCCTAGGCGATGACAACCACAAGCATAGTCCCAAAAGCCACTCAACATAAACCATAACAACCAATCCACCCAGGAGTTTCATTAACTTAGTGGATGTGCACTCTCAGGTAAAAACCACCATGCTCACGGCCCTAAGTAGAATAGAAATTCATCCTAGGCGACGACAACCATGAGCACAGCCCTGAGTAGCCACTTATTAATTTGTAAAACTTTTCATCAATTGCATAGCATCAATATTTCTGCTAAGTATGATATAGGAACCTAGACACAGGAGTAAGGGAATTCCACACTGGTTTAGCATAGCAATACTATCCTACACATGCATATAAAAATACACTAAGTAATGCATAGAAAATACTAGGAAGTTTATGAGGTGTGCCACTTGCCTTTGAATGTTGTCGTTGTTCACAACTCTTTTCAACGATACTCGGGACTCTCCGTTCAATCTAACAGTAGAGACAAACAACAATACAACAATCAACAGCAAGCACAACTCCACAATACACACAAAACACATACTAGATGAATAAATAAGTTTTATAAAACTTTCTAAGGAAATATGTTTATGCATGATGTGCAAAATACTTAGAGGAAAATACTAGCTCTATTCTTCGAGGTGATCAACAATTATTATCAACTCTTTGTAAATTGGATATTCACTAAAGTGAGAGAGACAGACACCCGGCCAGCCACTTAAATTGTAGAACAGGTCTCATGTACGTGGAAATGTAAGGTTTGTTTCCAGGCCGCTTCATCCCACTATGCCGCTAGGATCCAACAACTTCAAGATGATAACATCATGATCAAAATTTGTTTAAGTTAAATGAGAAAGATAAGATTAGAAAGGAGGGGAAGAGATAGAAAGAGAGATGTAGTTGTCCTCCAGGCTTCATCTCCAGACTTGGTGGTTCTTGTATCTTCGAGGCTGGTCTTGGATTTACTTAGTCATCATGAAGTCTAACAGAAGAAGGGGGGAGAAAGACTTATAAAATAATTCTGGTCTGTCTTCATGAACTTCTTCTTGATCTTTCTTCTGAGTGCTTCCATTCCTTGGAGATTCTTCTGGAGTCTCGTTTGGCTAAGTCTTTCATTGGTCTTCCAGCTCCATGTTGAAAATTTCTAAGTGTCTAAGTGTAGCACTTCAACAAATGCTAAGTTTGAAAATAATCCTAACTTAGGGAAAATGGGGGAGGAGTTTTCTTATGGAAAATATAACTACAAAATAAAATATTCTATGCATGTAATGCAATTTTAAACCACAAGAAACATAATACTAATTTTTATGATATTTATAAGGTGTGCATTTGGCTATAAATGCAATCTAATTAATTTCCATTTTTGGAAAATATAATAAAAGGAATAATTATAATATTAAAATTTCTATAATTAAAAAAAATTATAGCAAAATTTTGTAATTAGTGTTAGTAGACAGGGGGCATTTAATTAAATTTATAGCAATTTGATTTAATCAAAAATAATATTTCTATTAATTGTTATGTGGAAAAATACTCAAACTATTCAAATTAACTATATAACTATGAATTCATTCAATATTACTCAAAAATATTTTATAGCAGTGGCATCAATTTACAAATATTCTAAAGTTTCTAAAACAATTTTATTTGCAATTTTTGAATTTACAGATTTAAAGTTATGACAAAAATACTCAAGTTCACCATTTGAAATTTGAATATTTTAAACTAAGTCAAATTTGAATTTGGGCAGATCCAAAATATTCTACATGTCAAGGGCTTTCCAAATATATAAAAATATTTGAATTTGGATAAACAGAGAAAAAGATATGATAATTTGAATAGACAGGGGCTTTTCTGCAAAACTGCCAATTAATTAAATCGTGAAAATGATTTTACACGTCAGCGCTGACTGGGCGCTGACTGTGCGCTGACTGGGCTGCTGACGTGGTTAAGTAATCAGATCTGGATCGTTGGATCTGGATCTGACGGCTGAGATCTACTGATACCGGTTCGGAGGATGGATCTAATCGTGACCGTGGAAAAAGAATCGGAGGGCTCACAGTGGTTGGACAAGGATGGGCGGCGCTCCGGTCGCCGGCGATGGAGAAAATGGCGGCGGCGCGGCTCGGCTCCGGTGAACTCGACGCTCCGGTGATCTCCTCGGCTTGGGATGTCGACGGAAACGCGCGGGGCGAGGTGGCGGAGAAGATGGTGACGTCTTCGGCCACCTGCTCGTCCCGGAGTAGCTTGGAGATGTCGACGAGGGCACGGGTTACTCCGGTGACATTCGGTCGGGTTCGTCCCCGATGGGCGGCTGCGGGAAACAACGAGAAAAAGGATTGAGGGGGTGCGCCCGGACGTGGGGAAGAGAGGGGAGAGGGTCTCTGGCTAGGGGAGGCTCACCTCGCCGGCAAATGCAGGAAACACGGCGGCGGCTTACGCAACTCCGGCGAGCGTTTTTGCCGGCCTGGGGGCACGGTTTTGAGAGGGGAAAGAGGGGAATGAGAGAGGAGGGGCAGGGCTTTTAAAAGAGCCAAACATTGGGCGTCAATTCCGCGCAAAACGCTCGGATTGATGAGAGGAATTGCCGGCCATTTCGGGCGTGATTCCTGGCTAGAGGTTGAAGAAGGTGACCCCTGACAGGTGGGTCCCGCCTTTCAGGTTTTTCACTTTTTCTTTTCTGATTTATTTATTTCTTTTATAACTTTTGATTAAAAACTCCAAATGAAGTCAAACAAATTTCTAAAAATTGTAAAATTATTATCTTTGTGTTAAACCAGTTGTGGGTATGTTTTGAACAATTTTTAAAAATAATAATTTTGAAATATTGATTAATGCAAATTTTGACACTTAAAGTCAAATTTGAATTTCTATCTAAATTAAAATTTTCTTTTGGCCAAATAAAATTTTATAAAAGAATACCCACATTCCAATATGTTTGAATTTAAGTCATTTAAACTCATTTTCAAATACTAAATTCATTTTAGGCTTTAGTATAATACTAAATAACATTACATATACTATATGAAAATAAAAGGGAAAAATAATGAATTCATTTTAATTCAAAATAATTTGTGCGCCATTATATTTATATTAAGATAATTCAATTGAATCTTCATAACAACTTTGGTAAAGATTTTAGTTTTAATTCATTTCTTATTTAGAATATATTAAACATTTCATGCTTTGAAAATAAATGAAATTCATTTAAGCAAATGAAATTTATTTGGATAATTCATTAAATTTTAATTTATGAAGTTTTAAAGTTATAAACTTTAGGCTTACAATTTCCAAATTATATTTTGAACTTAGTTAAAAGAATTGAAAACCATTTGGCAATTATACCATTTTAATTGTCTTGAATTTATGAATAGATTTGGCTAAGTGGTTGAAATCAATTACTTATAAGTAAACTATTTTATTAGAATAAAATGGTTTGAAGTTTGTAAAACATTTGTCAATTTATATATTGAGGTTTTAAGAAAATACAATGGAATAATAAAATGTTTAACTTGAAACAACTTTTGCAAATAATGATGCATTGACATATTTGAATTAATACTCTCTTCAATAAGTTTGAAGTCTTTCATAGTTGGTTTTCTTATGTATTTTAATATTTTATTTTTAATCAAAACAAAAGTTTTAAATTTTAGTGATTTTTGAAAATTATAAAATGTTGGGATGTTACGAAAACAAGTAGCATGCCCTGTCTAAAATAGCATAATATAAACACTAGAAGAATTAGGGTTTTTATGACTCACCTCCTTCCTTGACTTGACGTCGGACACATCTGTCTCTGGCTCCTTATAGCGCATGTTCTTTAACAAGGCCGTATGGTTTGCCCTGGTTCGATTCCCCTTCCCATGTTTCGATTCATGTATAACATGGTCTATCGTGATTTTTCAGTACCCTCGAAAACCATCAAAGGGACATGTGACTTTCCAAAGCTCAACTATATTGATAGTAGAGTTCTGCAGCTTCTCGAAAACCTTCCGTGTGTAAGAAACCATATTTATATTCTCCGGTGTATCATCAGACTCGTACTGCATGTGTGAAAGAAACAATCAGAAACATAATTGGTGTAAAACAAGTATGCTCTATCCAGCATGACCTACTCTACATACTAGATCAAATAGTTTTTTACTGGCTCACCTCCTGGTCGGAGGAGAATAATTCTCCGAGAGTAAAAATTGGTGACCTCCTCGCCTGGATCACCTCTTGTTTGGAGTCTGTCTCCACTCTTTAACCACAATGTTGGTGGATGGGAGGTCTTGCTCCTTTTGTAAGGTCGCATCGGTGACTAGGACAGCATCCATGTGTCCATCTACGCCCTCGTTCTTCAGTGGCTCGTGCTCCTCAAGGACTGCAGCGGCGTTGCCCTCACCATCGGCCAGTCCCTCCCCATCAGTGGCCGTCAACGGCTGTTGTTCTGTGGAGGATACGAGGTGTTGTTCCTTTCGTAAGGCCTTGTTGGTCACGCGGTCAGCATCCTGGCGTCCATCTCGGCCCTCGTTTTTCAGTGGTGCCTGCTAGGTGGTGACAGTACAATCAGCATGGCTTAATCTATATACAGTTACATACACTAGATGAAATTAATAGGGTTTAACAGGCTAACCTCCTGATCGTACAAGCAGTTGGGATCAATATATGGCGAATTCATACTCTTGCTAGATGCAGGCACGTATGTCTCTGGCTCCTTAAGGACGGCAACGCGGTTGCCCTCACCATCGACTACCACATCCCCACCAGTGGCCTTCAACGGCTGTTGTTTTGTGGATACGAGGTGTTGATCCTTCTTTTGTAAGGCGACATCAGTTAGGCGGTCAGCATCCTGGCACCCATCTCCATCGGCTACTACCTCCTCATCAGTGACATTCACTCTCTGCTGCTCAGTGGTGGCTGGGTTATGCTCCTCCTTCTGTAAGGCCACAACGGTGACGCGGTCAGCATCCTGGTGTACATCTACGCCCTCAGTCTTCATTGGTGGCTGCTGGACGGTCACGACGTCCTTCTGGCCCGCTTGGAATGTTGGTTCAATTTCTGGTGCAGATTCATCCGGAGTTACTAGATCATGATTATGATCAAGCACAGCTTTCTGAATATTCCATATACCCTCTCGGCTGATGCAGAACTGAACACGAGCTGGACAACATTTCCTTGGAGCAGATGAGCAAACCATGTATCTACTACGTAAAGTCCCATCACTCCGATGTTTTTTATGGATTTTATTTAAACTGAATCCTTTAATTCTAGCATATGAGTTATAAAATGTATATGCCTCATCTTCAGATTTGAAAGTCATCCCTGTTAACGGAACAATCTGCTTAGATGATACATTCTGAACATCAGGCTGCAACAATGAGAATATGTAGGATTCATATGTTAGTGATACACACACACATATATATATATATACATATATAGGAAAATGGTTCTGTACTCCTGAGCGTACATACTCCCACGTTCAATATACCACATATATGAAGTATGTATACCTCTTTATCATTTTTAATATACTTCATTATACAATAGTAGATACCCCAAAGTGAATTATGTGAAAAATTTCATTCGAATCTATATATTTGAATTATTTGCACATATACTGCCTTTTTTACACTTAAAATGGTATATTCAAATTATCAAGAACTCCGATGATTTTTTTTCATACTTCTTTTTTTGAGGTATCTTAGAATAATTAATGAGGTATATAAAAAATTATAAAGAGGTATTATACCTATGTATGTGAGGTATATTGAATATGGGAGTATGTACACCTGGGAGTATATAATAGGAGTTCTACATATATATATATATATATATATATATATATATATATAGGTAAAATGGTTTCTACCCTCAAAGGTAACTACCCCACGTCTCATATACCAACTTACGGAAATACTTTGTCATAATTTATCGGTTTGAGTATGTTCGTATACTATATCTAAGATACCCAAAAACAACTTTAATGAAAAAATTGCAAATGGCCTAATATTTTACACTATATACTCGAAATATCGTCATATATGCATATAAAAGAGAAGTATGTAGAAGTTTTCTACATACTACTAAAAAAGTATCTAGAGTACTGAAATAGCATTATATACTCCATACTACATGATACATACCTCGTGTTATGATAGATACTCCATACATTGTGTGAAACACACGTGGGGTAGTTACCTTCGAGGGTAAACAATGAGAATCTGTTTGTCAATTTTACTTTATCAACATGAAGCGACTCCATGTTTGAATCATTTGTGGGATCCATGCACCATACATCCTTTCCTCCGCCCGGACTCGTCATCAATCTGGCAAGATGTCAACTAATTACGAAATATGAAATTTGAATGAAATCAATATAAGAAGATAGAAAGGTGTATAATGTTGTTAGTTACAGGGAGAGGGGACGATCCATCTGCTTAGGAGGGGCTTTTCACCGCCTTGCCGTCGGCAGTGTCGGGGATTCTTGCGGAACCTGCCGGCGGCGTCAGTTTTGTGGATTCTTGCTGCACCTGGTTGACGGCGGCCGGACGGGGCAACACGCATCCGCCGGGTTTTCCAAGCCCTAGCCGCACATGCGAAAGAGTCTCGCCGCCCTCGATCTTTTTTTTAAAGTTTCGCCGCCCTCGATCTGTGTTGCAGCAGTTTGGACGCCACGTTCCAAGGATTCCACTGCCCACGTATTAGGCTAGTAGACAAAATGATTTGACCCAGTACCATGCATCGTACGCCCACACGTTTTAGTGTCTGCCTATTTTATAAAGCGAATTTTACACTTCTTAATTAAGCTGGCCCTTTGTCCGAAGATTTATTAATTAAAAATATTATACTCCGTATGTTTAAATTGTCAAAACACCGATCTACTTGGCCTAGATGCTTGAGTTGATGGCCTTTAAAAAAATGATTGTTTCAACATTCATGATATAATGTCTATTCAATAGAGTATAACGTACTTGAACACATTAAATAATACCAAACACAACGCTTTAATCACGCAATATAACATAGTTCAACACATGAAATAACACCATAAAACATATCATAACCTCATTCCAACATGGAATATATATAACACAGTTATTTAGCGTAAATTTATTCATAAAATTAAATTGTTCAAGTATAAATATATCAATAGAATACTCAGAAACAAAGGATACAACATATTGTACCCCCTCCATTCTGAATTACTTCACTCAGATTTAGTACAAGTTGTGCTAAATCTGAGTCAATTAATTTGGAACGGAGGGAGTAGTTCATAACGTAGCAGTGAAAATATAACCAGTAGAACCTCTAGGCACTAACACACTTCCTTTCATTGTAAAACATAATATTTCGATGTTGACATACGCATGAAATAACACCATATAACATAGTTCAACACACGAAATACCAAACATAATATATTTCAGATAGCTTATCATTAAGCAACATCAATCTAATGCTTCTTCGTCCTCTTGTAATTCTTCATTGAAGGATCTGCCTCGCCGTGTAACAAGTATGTCCTAAGGGCCACATGTGCCTTGCCCTAGTGCGACCTGTTCGAGCATAATTCGATGTGGCTACAGCATGCTCTATAAGGCTATCTTTTTCGCCGTTCTGCAGCTTATCATCAAAAGGGCATTTGAATGTCCCGTTGACAAAAACCTCGTGGGTACCATCGTTCAGTTCTAACAATATTTTTTTTATGTCTGACGCATCCTCATCGCGTGCAGTGTTCAGGTTGGTATCAGATCCATCCTAAAGGAAAAATAACGCATGATTGATTACAATGGAAATAAACACTATAAAGTGAAATATATAAAATTTATGTCAACATTGGAAAGGAAATCATAGTTGCACATTTCCTAGACACAGAGACTTGAGCAATAAAAGGCAATTAAGTTCCTCAGGCAATCTAACCGGACTTGTATAATTCTAGACTGAGTCGCGGGTCTAGGTTTTTTTTAATATGAGGCGGGTCTAGGGTTAGTGTAACTGCAAAAATAAAGTCATACCGAATCATCCTCATCTTCGTCAAAGATGAAGTCGTACGGAGAGATCTGGTCGTTCAGGTCCAACGGTATTTTCTCACTCGGTGCAGCATCGGGTACGTCTATCTCCGCCGCCTTCACAGCCGCGGCGGCGCTGACGTCAACATCGACCCTCCTAGAGAATGGACCAGCATCTACGTTCTCAACACGCCTCTTCTCCATGCTGCTCGGTGGCGATGGCGGTGGACTGAGGAGATGGTGCGGCGGCTCGCATAGAAATAGGATCTGCTTAACCGGACGAAGTAGGGCTATATATATATTTGGACGTGCGATGTCGGCCCCGGCCTCTCCAAATGTTATGTTGGGCCGACAGCCCGATAGTATTTACCGTTTTAATATCATTTTGGATTAAATATTTCAAAGTAAATTCATGACCATAAAAAAACTCTCATTAGATAATTAGGTTTTCATGTGTAGATTGTTTCTGCACGTACGGTGTTGTTAGCTTAATGAGTTCAAATTTTAGTTGATTAGTTTAAATTTTGGTGGCTAGTTCAAATTTTCTTGTTTCGAGAAAATTCATGAGTTCATTGTAAAATATCACTCACTCCATTTTTTAATACTCTTTCCACATTGACATGTCTAACCTTGTATCTAGACATGTATGTTCCATATTCACTCATTTTTGTGTGTATCTAGACAATATGTGCAATAGCTAAAACATCTTATATATTAAAAAACGGAGCAAGGAGTACTTTAATAACTTTCTAGCAAAACAATTTCGGGTCTTTGAATTTAAAAGGCAACAAAAAGTATATTTCCGGACCACCATGCACGCAGTATTTTCTAGTTTCGTCAAAAATAGAAAACAAAACTGCTTATCGAACTACTAGATGATGTTGATACTCTAAGAAAACACTCTAGATGATATTTATTACAAACATCATGTTCAGGTTCTGACGATTGGTGGGCTTGGCGATGATTAGAACCACATGTTTAAACTGTAGATCTTCGCCTGCATGGAAGTCCTTCCACCCCTCTTCATTCAAGCATATGTTGTTTTTGAACAATATATCCACAACTTTATCCACATCCGTCTTGATCTTGTATGCAACGGTTCTGAAGGTGTAAGGTTCATGGCGTAGTCCAACAAAGCCATCATCCGGGATTGTAATAGAGGAAATCATATCCAAAGGCAATTTCTAAGAAGCAATGATGTCAGATTACGGCCACACAACAGTTATGGGAACGAACATGAACATGGGCTAAGTGATAGTGTCAAGAAAATACTATATTGTGCTTAACAAGATTTTCCTTGTCAAGCGGGTCACATATGGGACCCCGATGAAGCTTTTGATGTCCGACAAGTTTCTCAAGAGGAGATCTTCCTCATCTGCGATAAGTATGCATGGTGGCCCTTCCTCTGTGTCACCGCGGACATAGACAATAGTTATCCCTGACTCATTTTTGTTCAGAGAGAAGCATACCATTTCTCCACCTTTCAAGCTATTATGTGTCATGAAATTCTTCCACCCTTCGCCTCCCAAGCTAGATTTTGACTCTTCTATTTTCACATCAATGTTATATGTGTGGTCATGCGCCTTAAAGGACATAGTCTCTTCTACTACTACATTCTTTTTAAGGAAGTCTTGTACTGATATGTTGAACATTAACCTTGAATAGCATGGGACAATCTATATTGACCAAAATAAAAGAAAACACACGTTAAAAGCCCCACCGAATAACAGTTACAACAAACATAAAATACAAGGTCTATAATTACCACCGAACTATTGAACTCTTCACTCATATAGACATGAAATAAGATGCCTCCTCTTGGAAAGTTGTGCTCACAATCACTCTTGCAAACTTTGCACGGAGGTCGGCACGGCGGCATGTCCTGTCAAGAGAAACATGAAAATTTAATATTACAATCAATGCGTTTCTACGCATGCAACAAATTAATTTATCCAACAGCTACTTCGATCCGCTTCTCAAGCCGCACTCAAAGAGCAAAAAAGCGCTATGCCTTTACCTCAGATGAGATGGGCGGGTTCGGATGATTGTTCACCAGGACGATGCAGAGACGATAATCCGGCGCCGGAGTCGCGAGGAGCTACGGACTGCGGCGTCCTAAACGGTCGGTCGGTCGTTGCGTGAGGCGGCGAGGAAGCAATGCAACTGTCTTCTAGGGTTGCGGCCACGATGTTTATCTGGACCTGGGATCCCGGTGTTAGGCCAATCGTTGCGTAACGGGCTGCTGCCTGGAGCAGGATGAAATATTAAGCCAGGGCCCGTATCATATCGCAGCCTGGATTTAGCCACGGCCACGATTTTGTTTTTGCGAGTTTAAAAAGACAAGTTTTTATCTTCACTAGAAAACTCTGTAGTTTTAGTTGTACGCACTGAGATAAATAAACGGGTACTCTATTACATGTGTTTTTGTAGTAGATTACACAAGCATGTCCATGCTAAACTGGAAATTAGCAAACTGGGTAATAAAAGGAAATTTTACACTCCGGAAGGATGTGGTTTAGATACATAATACATTGGGGACTAAAATGCAAACTGTGGAACTATTAAGTGACGATGTGTTAGGGTTTCATATCAAATGCCTACACGCGCCGAATAGGGTTACCCTATTCGCCTACACGCCGCCGTCGGTCTCATGGACACGCCGCCGTCGGTCTCACCGTGGGCACGCCGCGAGGAGTGCCCACCAGCAGTAAGTTCCCACCCTGCTTCTACTACATGCAGTGGCGATTTTTCTGAATAGATCCCCTTATTGTTCTATATTTGTCTTCTGTCGGATTGAAGATGTCATTGTCCCCTTATATTGTGCATAATTTACTGTCTTTTACTGCATATTACTGTCTTGAACTGCATATTATTGTCTTTTACTGCTTATTACTGTTGATTCATCTGTACTAATAATCTGTAGTAACATTGTTTGCTGTCTTTTATTGTCTGTAGTAATCTGCAACAACTCCAGTAATTTGTAGTAACATAGTTTACTGTCTTATACTGTGTTTACACTAGCAATCAGCAATGTTTCATCTGTACTAATAATCTGCAATGTTTGCACTAGCAATATGCACCAACTCCAGTAATCAGAAATGTTTCATCTGTACTAATAATATGTATTACACTGTGTTTGCACTAGCAGCAAAGATGGTGAGCATTGACTCGGCAGACAGTGATGATGAAAACTATCACTGTCCTCTGTGCAACAAGGATGTTATACATCCTGACTTGATGGAAACCATCAAGAAGGGGAAGGAAGAAGGTACTGTCGACCCAGACTACTACGAGTACTTGAAGATTGTTGATCAAAAAGAACATTTTGCTGCTGAACAAGGACCACTGGCTGCTAGTGCCCATATCCCAACAAGCAGTGGCTCAAATGATGGACATCTGTTCAGAGGTATGGTGCCCATATCCCAACCAGTAATAACTGTTGTTGTTAAAACAAAATTCTACATGCACTTCTTAAGCACTGTCTAAATTTCTTTGTTGTATATGCTTGTAGGTCCTAAAGGTGATTATCAAAATGATAATCTAATCTTTGACAAGTACTGACATTATGGTAATGATATGAACCTCTCAAGGAAGCAACATAATTGTCTATAGGAGTTGTGTGAGCTAATGGTGGATAACAAAATCAAGTGGCCAGTTGGGTGGGAACAAAATCCCGTAATGTATTTGCACAGGATGACCAACTCCAATGTTATTGAAGGAAAATGCAAGTTGGTACACTTTTCTATCCTTTACTGTTATTATGTGACTGTTTGTCTAAGAGGTCCTTTTGATATGTTACTCTAAGATATGTTGTTGTTATGTGTCTGTTTGTCTAAGATATGTTGTTGTTATGGTACTGATGCAGAGCATTGGAGCTAAGTTTTCAAAAATGTATCTTCAGAGTGATCTAGATGTACCTTTGACTATCCTAGTTGACGGCATTGTAGATTATGAGAAGATGAAGATAACCATGAAGAAATCAAAAGGGAAGAACAGTGTTATGATTACTTCTGGTTGGTGGAAGGTGGTCCAAGAGTACAAGATCAAAGAAGATGAAATTTGGTTGTTCAACTTTGGGAAGCAATCAGGTAGTCTGGATCTTCTACTGATGCGTGTGTCGTGAACTTTGGGAAGCAATCACTAAACCTCATACTAAGTATGTTTGATAAGTATGTATGCTAAGTAAGCACTGCCGTGAGACTATCCTTTAAGTTATGTATGTGTACTACTTGTCTGTAAGACTTCTAAGTTCTGTGTGTACTACTTGGTGTGGTCATATCTCTGTCGATATATGCTTTGTTATGTGGGCCGAGCTATGTGCTATGCAGGGTCTTAATTCTATATGCTATGTTGTCCTTTACTTCCTGTTTGCTTTCAGTACCCATGAACACGTGTGTACCAACGTGGCATTTCCTTGTTGTGTCCAGAACATGGTGTTGACAGCAATGCATACACGTGTTGCCACAACTTTGCTTTGCCTGACTTATATATAGGGGTCTTTGTTCAGTACATTGCATTCTTGTTCTATACAATCTCTTCGATGGCTGAGCATGGAGATCCCTCGCCTATAAAGAGTGAGGGTACCTCTGCGTTCGAGGCGGCAAGGCAGGAGAAGTTGTACAAGAAGGTGATGCTACTTCACTGTAAGCTTGCAGATGACGAGACAAGGAGGGCCATGGCAGAGCCGACATATTGGAGACCAGAGCTTCCAAACAACATAAGTTTGGAAACACAAATTCGCATCCTGCAAGCTCGTCTTGATGCGAAGAATGCAAGCTCGTCTTGATGCGAAGAAATCCTTAGGAGTAATGTGTAATGAAATTATCCTGGTTGTATGAATATGTTTAATAAAGAGTTTGTGTTTTAAATAAAATACTTTCAGTTTTTTAAATAAGATTGTGTTGCTAATTTTGGATTGTTGCAAACTACTTTGTAAACCCTTCATAATGTTTTTTTGTAATCAATCCCCTCCTACACGTGGGTCCTAAATTTTCATTTTGTGGTATTGGTACTGTGATCCATATTACTATGAATCTAAGATTATACATCTCTTCTCACAAATGATTTGGACCATGTTTTGGTATTTCTCTTTTGTTGGGGCTGGGATCTTATCTTGTTGGGGTGAAAATTCTGGGAGATTCACTGTCCAGGCTTACTGGACTATCTCATGCTAATTATTCAGACTACAAGCATGCTACCCATGGATGGAAGATACGCAGACATTGCTAAAGAACTGAAAAAAATGCAAGGAGAGTGTCAAAGATAATATTGTTCTGGCTCCTTTTAGCTCTACACGAACATGTTTCTTTGGTGCTGAAGGAACTATATACAACAAAAAAGGCAGGCGTGCCGAATATATACCAAAACGTTCAAATATTTTCTACTAATAAATTTAAGCTTTCTCGAGGGTTTAAAATATGAATGGAAGGGAATAAAAGCAATAAGACAATAGCCATAATAAACAAGATAAATTCGAAATCCCTCTAAGTTGTTCAAATATAAAACCAGAAGTCTTACATCAACACCAACACGCATATGATCAGATATATGCAGCCACAGTGAACTGATGGCTTTCCAAAGTAATTTAACCCCTTGGCACACGTATCATCAGCAGTTGGAGATCATTGTCAACTGATGACTTTCCAAAGTTCATGAGCCAGATGTCATCTTCTTTTATCTTGAACTCTTCGACTGCCTTCCCGCAATCAGAAGTCGTCGTGACATTGTTCTTCCCCTGTGCTATCTTCATATTTAGCTTCAGCTTATCAGTACTGCCAACGCTCTCAACTAGTATATCCACAGGGTTTGCAAATTCACTGTGAAGATACAGTTTGGAGAACTTAGCTCCAATGTCCTGTCATAGTACATGACAAACAATAGTTAATAGTTTGCATATGAATTTTTACCTGTACACACAAAATAACTTAGGTATGCTATGTCACTAAAGGGGAGTAAATTACCAGTTTGCATTTTCCAACAATCACGTTGGAGTTAGTCATCCTGTGCAAGTAAAACTTACAAAATAGCCTTGTTGGATTTTGTTCCCGTCCAAGAGGCCACCTGATTATGTTCCCCACCATAAGCTCACATAAGTTCTCAAGCCAAGTTTGTTGCTTCATTGTGAGGTACATGTCATTACCAAAATGGCAATACTTGTCAAAGATCTTATTCTCATTCAGATAATCATCTTTAGGACCTATAAGGAAACACAGTAAAGAAATGTAGTGATTGCTTAAGAAATGCATGTATATCTGTAGGACCTATAAGGAAATAAAGTACATTTAGTTATTGTTGAACATACCTCTGAACAACTGTCCATCATGTGATGCATGTCCAGCAGATGTTTTCCCCTTAAGAATATTCTTCGCACTACTGGTTGGGACATCATCCAAATGTACTTTCTTCTTCCCCTTGCACTGCTTACCTTGATCTGCAACCATCTTGTAGTACTGGTACATATCCGTATCGACAATACCTTCCTGGTTAGCCTTCTCGATGGTTTTGAAGAAGTCTGGATGTACATCATCAATAGTGCATGTCTTTATCTCATTTTCTTCATCACGGTCAGTTATAACAGTGACATTGCCTTCGTGGTTGGCGTGCCGAATGGTTTGCAACCATTTTGGATGCCTCTTGTTCCACTCCTTTTCATCATCACTGTCTAGAAACACCATGAGGCCCTTGTTGCTCCTAGATCCCATAGTGTGCCTGCTAGTTAAAGAAAACTTGTTAGTACAAATGCAGCAATATTCCTACACATGCACTAGTAAAACTTGTTAACTCGTATGTGTACAATTACTGATATAAAATTTCTGAGTCTAGAAGCTACAAGACACTAAGCACTACAAGACAGCACAAGATCTGGACCTGATGCACGCAGAAAACAATGATTCGAGTTAATTCTTTTTTGAAAGTTAATGATTCGAGTTAATTTCACACTACTGTAGTGCTATGGTGTACACTAGACTGCGACAGTGGAAGATCTACAAGGGGACCATGTCTCCATCTACAAGGGAACAGTAGCATAAGATATACAAGGGGACCATGTATGACTTTCAAATAACAATCGGATTCAGAGCACAAAAGCTGATTCAGAGCACAGGAACTTACGGCGAGACTGTACACGCGGCGGCTGTGCGGGATGGCGGACGTTCTCGCCTTCGCCTCCTCCTCCAGTACCGCTCCTCCTCCCTGCGACGCGATGTGTGCGTGCTAGGGTTCCTGCGAGCTGCGAACTAGGGCATTGGGTGTCTAAATGGAACCGGCATCCTCTGCGAAATGGGCTGGGCACTACACGGCTCTAAATGGGCCGGTTGTTGCCGCCCAGATGTTGCCACAGAGAAACTAGCCGGGCCGGCCTTGTTATTGGTTGAGGTGTGGGATAAAAAGGTATTTTGGACCTGAGATTCGACAATGTATTATAAATTATATAAATTCCAAATACATGTAAAACCTACACAAGACATCTTGGTATGTGTAATAGATCATGTGTAAAAAATTAGAGATGATTTGGAGGAGGTCGAAAAAAACACCTTGCAAGAAAAACTGGCTAAAGTGAGATCAGACGGTCTATCTCTAAGCATGTGATTTTTTCGACCATCTCCAAATCACTCCAAATTTTGTGTGAGTGCTTCAATTTAGTTAATATAGAGTATTGCAATAAAAAATCCAAATAAGGAGTTTCATATTGGGGGTAGAAGGATATAGAACGGTATTCTGGGACATGAGGTTCGACAATATATTATAAATATATAAAATTCAAAAACATGTAAAATCTTCACAAGACATATTGGGTTGTGTCATATATCATGTGAAAAAAATTAGAGATGATTTGGAGGAGGTCGAAAAAATCACCTTGCTAGAAAAACTGGCTAAGTTGAGACTAGACAGTCTGTCGCTAAGCATGTGATTTTTTCGACCATCTCCAAATCACCCAAAATTTTGTGTGAGTGCTCTCATTTAGTTAATATAGATTATTGCAATAAAAATCCAAATAAGGAGTTTCACATTGGGTGTAGAAAGGTATAAAACGGTATTTTGGGACCTGAGGTTCGACAATATATTATAAATTATATAAAATTCAAAAAAATATAAAATCTTCACAAGACATCTTGGTTTCTGTCATAAATCATGTGTAAAAAATTAGAGATGATTTGGAGGAGGTCGAAAAAATCACCTTGCTAGAAAAACTGGCTAAAGTGAGACCAGACGGTCTGTCGCTAAGCATGTGATTTTTTTCGACCATCTTCCAATCACCCAAAATTTTGTGTGAGTGCTCTCATTTAGTTAATATAGAGTATTGCAATAAAAAAATCCAAATAAGGAGTTTCATATTGGGGGTACAAAGGTATAGAACAGTATTCTGGGACCTGAGGTTCGACAATATTATAAATTATATAAAATTCAAAAAAATGTAAAATCTTCACAGGACATCATGTTTTGTGTCATAGATCATGTGTAAAAAATTAGAGAGGATTTGGAGGAGGTTGAAAAAATCACTTTGCTACAAAAAATGGCTAAAGTGAGATCAGGCGGTTTGTCGCTAAGCATGCGATTTTTTCGACCATCTCCAAATCACCCTAAAATTTGTGTGTGTGATTCCATTTAGTTAATATAGAGTATTACAATAAAAAATCCAAATAAGGAGTTTCATATTGGGGTACAAAGGTATATAACGGTATTTTGGGACCTGAGGTTAGACAATATATTATAGATTATATAAAATTTAAAAAATGTAAAATCTTCACAAGACATCTTGGTTTGTGTCATAGATCATGTGTAAAAAATTAGATATGATTTGGAGGAGGTCGAAAAAATCACCTTGCTAGAAAAACTGGCTACAGTGGAGACCAGACGGTCTGTCGCTAAGCATGTGATTTTTTTCGACCATCTCCAAATCACCCAAAAAATTATGTGTGTGCTTCCATATAGTTTATATAGTTTATTATGAAAAAAATCAAATAAAAAAGAGTTTCATAGTGGGGTAAAATAGGTATAGAACGGTATTTTAGAACCAGAGGTTTGACAATATATTATAAATTATATAAATTTCAAAAACATGTAAAACCGTCAAAAGACATCTAGGTTTTTATCAATAGATCATGTGTAAAAAAATAGAGATGATTTGGAGGAGGTGGAAAAAATCACCTTGCTAGAAAAACTGGCTAAAGTGATACCAGACGGTCTGTCCTTAAACATGTGAATTTTTCAACCGTCTCCAAATCACCCCAAATTTGTTGTATGTGCTTCCATTTACTCAATATATAGTATTGTGAAAAAAATAAAAAAAATGAGTTTCATATTTGGTTTGTAAAACCTTCACAATGCATCTAAATTTGCTTTGTTTTATTGGTCATCAGTGGCGCATCACGTCGCCGGCAGGTGGGCAGCTGCAGCGCCCGAGGCACATCATCGACAGATCGCGGGACGTTTCGTCTGGTCAGCTGGGTGCAGAGACTGAGGCACGTCATCATCGTCATGATTACAAATTCATATCCTGAGGCCCACGATTAATCTGTCGTTTAGTGTGCGCGGACGAGATCCACTCACCCTCGATCGTGTCCCAACCCCCCCCCCCCCCCCCCCCCACGAACAACTAGTTTAACCTCGCCGTCCATATTTCGTTACTGCTCATGATCCAGTTTCTTCCTCCTCGTGACTCGGAGATTGCAGTTCCACCTTTCCACCTGTATCCACTTCCTCCCTTCACTGTTGTGTATCATTCTCCGTTGATCCAGTTCCCTGTTCTGATCAACACCCCCGTTCGTCTACTCATCCCCGCTCCGGCGACAAAAACCCCAATGTCGAAGCGCAAGGCTGTAGAGTCTGAGGGGCCAAATGAGTACGACCGGTACTGCATGCAGGAGCGCGGATGGGAGAATCTCCACGGCGCGAACGTCGAGATGATCACCGCCGGTACGGACATCATCACCACCGGTCGCCTTGGTCGCGCCATGGTTAGCTATCGTTCTGAGATGCGCCAAGATCTGAACCATCCGTTTGGCACGTCGGGCCTTCTACACCTCAACGAAGACTCATCATGGTCCCGCGACGAGTTGGTTAGTTCGCAATCCATTTTTCATTGTTTGGATCCTTTTTGGTTGATTTCATGTTTGAGGCAACACCCATGTTTTTTTAGATCTGTTGTCTATCTATACTTCCTTCTTTCCATATGCTTTCACAGTAGTTAGGCTCCGTTTGGTATCAACGTATTTTTAAAGTATATAGAGGATACTTTGGTTTCTACAAATACTAAAGTATTGAATACTTTAAGTTGTTTGGATCTAATAAAAACTATGGTTTTAAAACTGAAGTATTGCCTAAAACTGTAGTTTTTTTGAAGTATTGGAGAAAGAGGTCCGACCCTCTTTTTCTGAAACTGAGAAAGGAGAGAAAAATGAAGTATTAGTTTGCTTGGCGTTGAAATACTTTGGTTTGGTGATACTTCAGTTTAGAAAATACTGTGCTGCCAAACTGAGCCTTTTTGTTTTATCATATGTACCATGTATTTTTTATTTGTACTTCACGTCAGTAGAACTTGACATGATTATTTGTAGGGTCCTGGTTTTTTTCTTCTAAAGTTCGGTGGAATACATTACACAGTGGGACCATCTAAATTTGAATCTTGTCTTTGCACTTCTTTGTTAACATGTTTTAATGATTGTACTTATACTATGTTTATTCATATATGTATTGCCTTCTTGAAATGTATCCCTAGTATCTATACTCATTTTCACATGTTAAGGCATGTATCACCTAGTTTATGCGTTGTTTTAAGTATGCATGCATGTTGTGAATATTTTTCTAAGAATTTTTGTGACTGTGTGTCCATGGTTTATTGCAGATCATTGGCAGTAAAATCATTCTTTTGGACAAGAACATGTCACCAGCATTGGTGCGGAGGAAGGCCAGGAAGGATATGAAGGCGTACAACACTGGGTCGGCGGCAACGGAGAGTGGTTGGTGATGATCCATGGGGCAGACCCAGGAAAATTGACTCTCACTAACGTCTACAGGTCACTGAAGTTCACGATGCCATCTCTGGAGGGTGCCGGCATAATTCATTACAAAGATAGATGGCAGCAACACCCATTCGCTTTCAACTTCAACGGTGCAAGAATAAATCTGCTGAAGATTCAACTCCCGAAAAGGCCTTTTCTCGCCGGCGGTGAATGGAGTTACGATGCCATAGCCGTGTTCGACAAGGTGATTGCCATTATTCGATGGCCGCGTGACAAGGTTTGGACCATCTTGCCTCACACGGATTTGCGACCATCGACATATGTGGATGCCGTCAGCAGCTCCCCCAACTCGGAACGACATACCCTGGATCGCATATATGCGGTTACTGAACCGCATGGAGATGTGCATGTTTGGCAACCATTCGAATGGGGTAAGTTAACCACATCGTTTTAGAAATTAGAATGTTCTTATATCCATGTTGATATGAACTTATATCCTTGTCTATCTGTACTGCCTTATTTACATATGCTTGTGACAATGCTTCTTGTTTTTATCATAGCTACAACATATTACGATTTGAATTGACATTCACATTTTCTGCTCACAGGTATAGACGCATCGCCGCGTCGCATACAAGCTCCGGCCATTGAAGATGCTGACGAAGTAGATGCTGCCGAAATTATATCTCGGAGCTGGTTCCTGGCACCAAAGGATGATAAACTTCTGTGGTTCGGTATCAGTGGCTCACGAGTCAGGGCTCGCGGTGGAGTTCAGCGTATGGGGACAAATATCTTCTCTTATCCAAATCGGCGTTGCGACGTTTTCTTGGTGCCTGCAAATCGGTTCACTGATCCTCTTCCAGGAGCGTGGAGCAGAGTTGACAGTCTGAATGGCCTTTCTGCGTTTGTTGGGATCAACTATCCTTTTTTCCTTCAGGCCCCACCCGCTACTGATGATGCTGCCGCAGCTAAAGAATAAGAAGTTCCTGCTGCCGGTGATGATGGAGAACTACCTGATGGTGAAGCTGCGGCTGGCGAAGATGGTGGACCTGGCGGTGCTGCAGCTTTTGCTGAGGTACCACCAGCTCTGCAAGTTTTTAAACCAGATTGTATGTTTGCTACACATGAGCGCGCCTTTCAGTATAACCCTCAGCCAGACCCTACCTGGACCCGCATGCACGTCTGCGGGGGGCCTGCCATTGGATCAATGTTGACTGTAGAGAGATTTGCTGAGGGTAAGAGTGTGGTACGTGGCGAGGCATCGATTTTGTTCGTTCCAACGCTGCCACCAGCTCCGGATGCCGGTACTCAGTATGGAGACTATATGTATTAGTTATCTTTCCCATTTTCCATAGTTCTATGTTCACTAAGTCATGGTTCGACATACTTGACATAGTTTTGGTCATTTGTGTAAGAACAGGTTGTGATAATTTGTGTAGGACTATGTTCAGCCATTATTCTCTTTGAACTTCTGCTTGCAGTTTAGCAAATTCAGTTTTTTTCACTGAATTTAATGGACCTCAATGTAATGCATCTTACCTACTGAATTTATGAGCATTTTACCTAGATTTTGAAGGGGATCGTGTGCAGAAAACAAAAAAATTCCCAGCAACGATATCCTTAAACTAGCCAAGATCTATTCTATGCAGATATAGTAGTACGAACGGAGATCGGAATACGTACCCTTGTAGACCGAAAGCGGGGATTACGTTCCCGCACAAACGTTGTCGATGCAGACCGACGAAGCCGACCTCAAGGTCGTGTAGAGGAAGCAGGCCTCCGAGTACCGCTAGCGCAGCACCTCGCAGGGAGTCGCACACGTACGGTGGAAACGACGCCTCCGAAGCTCCAGTCCAGGACGAGCAGCGGAAGACTTGGACCGGAACACCAGCAGCGCGGCAGCGGGCTATGGTGGAGGAGATCCCCTCTTTCTCTTGCTCGGCGCGGCTCCGACTTGGGAACCACGAGATCGAGAGAGAAATCAGGAATTAATTGGTGAATTAAAAGGCTGGGGGTGCCCCTTCTTATATAGGCTCCCAACGGAGCCAACCTTGCCAGCCAGGCAATGTGGGACTATCCCCACATAGCCTGGTTCGGCCAAGGGGGTGCGCCGGCCCCCTGGTGGGCCCCTTGTGGCCCACCTAGGCCGGCCCCCAAGCCCCCACCGAATTCCCAAGGGGGTTCCCCCCCCCCCCTCTTGGGCCTTCTTTCGTCCGGAAGGCCCATTTAGGGAAATCTGCCTTAATAAATTCGAAAATAAATATATAAAATCATATTTGCATATTAATAACACTAATTAATATCAAACATAATATATATAATATTTCCTAGCTCCGAAAACTCTTTCGACGCTGCCCGATCTCCATCGGACCTCTCCCGGGACGCTCCCGGTGATCTCCTTCCTTTCCGGTTGTCTTGTCGAAACCCCTTAAGTGTGTTACCCTAGCGGTTCGATATAATATCAGGTATGATCAAGACTCCTCAATGATCAACGACTAATCCGTAGGCCTGGACCCCATGAATTAATCCCTGAGATATAACGAATGACTTTCATCTATCAAACCTGAACGTGAAGTCTTAGACCTTTTGCCATAGCGATACTTAGCACGTCCGAGTGTCGTTCCATAGATATCTCCATACCTAATCCCGACCTCGTTACCGACGACGCTATCTTCTACTCGTTCATGATCTCATGTCTCCGTGACCTAGTCACATGCTTGCAAGCTCATTAGACATGATCTCACCGAGTGGGCCCGAGAATATCTATCCTGCTATGCGGACTGGCAAATCCCGCTCTTGACCCCTCGTCTCAATACTCCTTTCAAATACCCAAAAGTATCACCGTTATTGTCATACTAAATAAGATACAACGTTTGGTGCAATCAAAGTATCTTCCAGGAATATCAATAAGAGTTGATCTCACGGTCAAAGGCGTAACGACTACGTTCTCCAAATCTGGGTATGTCCATCACATCGCTCTCTAGCGATATGACTCTCATTGCCGACCGGCGCCATGCCCCATGACCGGGAAACCTCGATCATCAATCGCGCAACGAAACTAGTCTTAGTAGAGGCTACTAGGGACCTGATTGTTTACGTATCACACCCGCATTAATGTTTCCGCTTAATACGGTTCTAGCATGACACAAAAACCTATTATGAACAAACGAGATATGATCAAGAATACACTTTATTAATTGCCTCTAGGGCATATCTCCTTCAGTCTCCCACTTGCACTAGAGTACAACTTAATCTAGATTACAACTTGGTAAAAGCCTAACACCCATAGCTAATTGGTGCTGTTCATGCTTATCAAGCGGGAGAGGCTTCGTCAGCAGATCTGCCACATTCAGATCCGTATGCACTTTGCAAATCTTCACATCGCCTCCTTGTACGTACTGACGTATCACATGGAAGCGTCGGAGAATGTGTTTGGCGGTGGAGTGAGACCTTGGCTCCTTGGCGTTCGCAATGGCACCCGTATTGTCGCAGAAGAGGACCACGGGGTCTTGCACGCTCGGGAACACTCCAAGTTCGATGACGAACTTCCTCAGCCACACAGCTTCATTCGCGGCCTCGCAGGCAGCAATGTACTCCGACTCCATTGTAGATTGTGCGACTATGGGTTGCTTCCCACTTCTCCAGCACACGGCGCCTCCATTCACCTTGAACACGTAACCTGTCTGTGACTTACAGTCATCGGGGTCTGAGCAGAAACTTGCATCTACGTAACCCGTTACGCCAAGTTCCTCATCGCAGCCACCATACACAAGGAACATTTCCTTTGTCTTATTGAGATACTTAAGAATGCTCTTAACAGCTACCCAATGCGGCATTCCAGAATTACTCTGGAACCGGCTGGTCAAACTTAGAGCTAATGCCACATCTGGTCTAGTACTCAACATTGCATACATGATCGATCCTATGGCTGAAGCATAAGAATGTTTCGTCATTTCGGCCTTACCCAGTTCCGTCACCGGACACTACGCCTTACACAATATCTTATTCTTGATAACCGGCAGAGAACCCTTCTTTGCCTTCTCCATATGAAAACGCTTCAGTATTTTATCAAGATAAGTACTCTGACTTAGTGCTAATAGACGCCTTGATCTATCACGATAGATTTTTATACCTAAAACATACGCAGCTTCTCCTAAGTCCTTCATGGAAAACTTACTGTTTAAATATTCCTTCACGCTATTCAGAAGTTCCACATCATTCCCTATTAGCAATATGTCGTCAACATACAGTGCTAAGAAAACAACAGAGCTCCCACTCATTTTCTTGTAGATACAGGTCTCTTCCACATTCTGGATAAATCCAAAACCTTTGATTACCTCATCAAAGCGAAGATTCCAGCTCCGAGATGCCTGCTTCAATCCATAGATGGATCGCTGAAGCTTGCACACCTTGTTAGCACTTCCTGGATCGACAAAACCTTCCGTCTGTACCATGTACAACTCTTCCTCAATGTTTCCATTCAGGAAGGCCGTTTTGACGTCCATCTGCCAGATTTCATAATCATAGTAGGCAGCTACCGCTAACAAAATCCGAATAGACTTAAGCATCGCTACCGGTGAAAAAGTTTCATCGTAGTCAATTCCATGAACTTGTCGGAAACCCTTTGCGACAAGCCGAGCTTTATAGACGGTCACATTACCATCAGCATCAGTCTTCTTCTTAAAGATCCACTTATTCTCGACGGCCTTGCGCCCTTCGGGAATATCCACCAAAGTCCACACTTTGTTATCATACATGGATCCTATTTCGGATTTCATGGCTTCAAGCCATTTCTCGGACTCTAGACTCTCCATCGCCTCCTTGTAGTTCGTAGGTTCGTCTTGCTCGACTAGCATGACGGTGCAAACCATGTTGCCATACCATTCTGGTGGGATCCGAGATCTACCAGACCTACGAGGTAGAACATCTTCCTCGACAGTTTCTCCCACTCCTTCCACGGAGGACGTTTCCGGAATTGCTTCCGTTGCGCCACTCGGAATCTCGAGTTCAGGATCAACGATTTCATCGAGGTCTACCTTCCTCCCACTTACTCCTTTCGCGAGAAACTCCTTCTCTAGAAAGGCACCGGTCTTCGCGACAAAAGTTTTGCCCTCAGCTTGGTTGTAGAAGGTGTACCCAACGGTTTCCCGCGGATATCCTACAAAGACGAATTTCTCCGACTTCGGTTCGAGTTTGTCGGGCTGTAGTTTCTTAACGTACGCCTCACAACCCCAAACCTTCAGAAACGATAACTTAGGCTTTTGGCCATACCATAATTCATACGGCGTCGTTTCAACGGACTTGGACGGAGCCCTATTTAAAATGAATGCGGCTGTTTCTAACGCATAACCCCAGAAGGACACTGGCAGATCGGTAAGAGATATCATAGATCGGACACTATCCAGTAGAGTACGATTACGTCGCTCGGACACACCGTTACGCTGCGGCGTTCCGGCGGGCGTAAGTTGGGGCACTATGCCACAACTCTTCAGATGTGTGCCAAACTCAAAACTCAAGTACTCTCCGCCGCGATCGGACCGGAGATGCTTGATTTTCCTATTAAGCTGATTCTCAACTTCACTCTGGAATTCTTTGAACTTTTCAAACGTTTCAGACTTGTGTTTCATCAAATAGATATAACCGTATCTACTCAAGTCATCAGTGAAGGTGACGAAGTAACGATAACCATTGCGTGTCGAAATGCTCATCGGTCCACACACATCTGTATGTATGATCCCCAACAAATCCGACGCCCGTTCAACGAAACCTTTGAACGGTGTCCTGGTCATTTTGCCCATGAGGCATGGTTCGCATGTATCGAGGGATCCGAAATCCAACGAGTCCAAGAGTCCATCGGAGTGGAGTCGCTTCATGCGCTTTATACCAATATGACCAAGACGGCAATGCCACAAAAACATGGCGGTATCGTCACAACACTTAATTCGTTTGGCTTCTATGTTATGGATGTGAGTACTACGATCGAGATTCAACAAGAATAAACCGTTATTCTCGGGAGCATCAACATAAAAGATATCATTCATATAAATAGCACAATTGCTTGACACTGATTTAAATGAATAACCGTCTTGTAACAGGCAAGACCCACTTATAATGTTTACACTCAAGGATGGCACAAAATAACATTTATTTAAAACCAAAACTAATCCCGATGGTAGATGCAGAGGGAGCGTGCCGACAGCCACCACGTCGACTCTCGATCCGTTGCCGACGCGCATCGTCACCTCGTCCTTCGCCAGCCGCCTTCTATTCCGTAACTCCTCCTGAGAGTTACATATATGAGCAACAGAACCAGTATCAAATACCCATGTATTGCTCCGGGCGGATGTAAGGTACACATCTATAACATGTATATCAAATATACCTTTCTCTTTGTCGACCGTCTTGCCAGACTTCCTATCCTCCAGATACTTGGGGCAGTTGCGCTTCCAGTGACCCTTCCCCTTGCAGTAGAAACACTCCACGCTAGCTCTGGGACCAGACCTGTTAGTCCTGGGCTTGGAAGCCAACTTTGCCTCCCTCCGGGACTTCCAGCTCTGCTTTCCCTTGCCACCGGACTTCTTGAAATCAACGGTCTTGTTGACCATCAACAGCGTGTGCTCCTTCTTAATCTCTACCTCAGCAGTCTTGAGCATCACGAACACTTCACCCAGGGACTTAGCCATGCCCTGCATGTTGTAGTTCATGACGAAGCCTTTGTAGCTTGGTGGCAACGATTGCAACACCCTGTCAATCGCCAGCTCATCGGGAATCTTGCACTCCAGAGCATTCAGGCGTTGAACGTAGCCAGACATCTTGACTACATGCTCGCTCACACTGCTATGCTCTTCCATCTTGGCTGAGAAGAAAAGCTCAGAAGCCTCATATCTCTCAGCCTTAGCCTGCGGCGCAAAGACAGCCTTAAGATCTGAAATGATCTCAAAGGCGCTCATCTTCTCAAAGCGCTTCTGCAGGTCGGCTTCCATGGCGTAGAGCATGCCACTCTGGACAAAGGCAGAATCCTCCGACCGGGTCTGGAAGACATTCTTCTCATCCTCAGAGGCATCATCTGTAGGAGGGTCACCTATGGCGGCCTCAATGACGTAGGCCACCCTATGGGGAGTGAGGAGGATCCTCAGGTTGCGGAACCAGGCCATGAAGTTTGACCCATTGGTCTTAAGCTTTTCTTTCTCAAGGAACAGACCTAGGTTAAACGAGGGGCGAGACATCTACAATGGAATTTGCAACAACATAAGACTTTGTTCATAATAATTTTGAGTTATAGTATTTTAGAAAATAACTAACATAAATCCCACTCAAACGAACATCCCTTCTGGTCGTTTAAGCGATTACACGACCCCCATCCATTGCACCACCCCTCATCATCAAAGCCGGCGGCACAACTTCAAGAGTAGACAAAATCGTCCGCCACACCAATTTTGTGACTCGTGCTCGACCTTTCGGTCTTCCTGTTCCGAGGCCATACCTCTGAGTATGCTAGGCTCGCCACCAAAGACCTCCACGCTGACGCTTGTGCAACATGGCTTACACCCACCGTATGCGAACGAAGATATGTCTGACACCCGATCATCACAGCCTGCCTCATAACGTAGAACTTTATTGGTGGTGCGCGTTGGAGGGAGAACACTAGTGGTATTTTGAAGGGATCATCTTATTCAGCTACCGCCGTGTAACACACAATCACACAAAAATAAGATGCACACAAAACATCAAATGTAATGCAATGTGATATAGTCCATCGCGCCATGGTCTTCTTGGCGCCCGCAGTTTATAAACAATTTAATAAACCTACCTTGACCATATCACATAGCCCCTGCAAAATAAAGTTAGACGCTTCTACTTTATCTTTTGCATATTTTACGTGGCTTGGGGCTTTCGTAAATAGAACCGCTTCATACCTAAGAATCTTATGACCACAACAACGATCCAATAATTGCATGTTTAAGCATCCCTTTCGGGCCCTTCATTGAAAATGCGAAGACCAACTAAAGAGAGAGAAACAGTCACCCGCCAGCCACAGATACGGTATAAGCCGTATGTCAGTAGTGGAACCAGTCTCGCGTAAGCGTACGCGTAAAGTCGGTCCGGGCCGCTTCATCAACTCAATGCCGCTGGAATACACAAGTGCACGCTAGAGGGTAGCAAATAACAGGAACGGTGCCCCCGTGCAGAGCACGGGTTCTAACAGCGTACAGCTATATCTTACGATAGATCTGCTCTGATACCACTGAAGGGGATCGTGTGCAGAAAACAAAAAATTTCCTAGCAACGATATCCTTAAACTAGCCAAGATCTATTCTATGCAGATATAGTAGTACGAACGGAGATCGGAATACGTACCCTTGTAGACCGAAAGCGGGGATTACGTTCCCACACAAACGTTGTCGATGCAGACCGACGAAGCCGACCTCAAGGTCGTGTAGAGGAAGCAGGCCTCCGAGTACCTCTAGCGCAGCACCTCGCAGGGAGTCGCACACGTACGGTGGAAACGACGCCTCCGAAGCTCCAGTCCAGGACGAGCAGCGGAAGACTTGGACCGGAACACCAGCAGCGCGGCAGCGGGCTATGGTGGAGGAGATCCCCTCTTTCTCTTGCTCGGCGCGGCTCCGACTTGGGAACCACGAGATCGAGAGAGAAATCAGGAATTAATTGGTGAATTAAAAGGCTGGGGGTGCCCCTTCTTATATAGGCTCCCAAGGGGAGCCAACCTTGCCAGCCAGGCAATGTGGGACTATCCCCACATAGCCTGGTTCGGCCAAGGGGGTGCGCCGGCCCCCTGGTGGGCCCCTTGTGGCCCACCTAGGCCGGCCCCCAAGCCCCCACCGAATTCCCAAGGGGGTTCCCCCCCCTCTTGGGCCTTCTTTCGTCCGGAAGGCCCATTTAGGGAAATCTGCCTTAATAAATTCGAAAATAAATATATAAAATCATATTTGCATATTAATAACACTAATTAATATCAAACATAATATATATAATATTTCCTAGCTCCGAAAACTCTTTCGGCGCTGCCCGATCTCCATCGGACCTCTCCCGGGACGCTCCCGGTGATCTCCTTCCTTTCCGGTTGTCTTGTCGAAACCCCTTAAGTGTGTTACCCTAGCGGTTCGATATAATATCAGGTATGATCAAGACTCCTCAATGATCAACGACTAATCCGTAGGCCTGGACCCCATGAATTAATCTCTGAGATATAACGAATGACTTTCATCTATCAAACCTGAACGTGAAGTCTTAGACCTTTTGCCATAGCGATACTTAGCACGTCCGAGTGTCGTTCCATAGATATCTCCATACCTAATCCCGACCTCGTTACCGACGACGCTATCTTCTACTCGTTCATGATCTCATGTCTCCGTGACCTAGTCACATGCTTGCAAGCTCATTAGACATGATCTCACCGAGTGGGCCCGAGAATATCTATCCTGCAATGCGGACTGGCAAATCCCGCTCTTGACCCCTCGTCTCAATACTCCTTTCCAATACCCAAAAGTATCACCGTTATTGTCATACTAAATAAGATACGACGTTTGGTGCAATCAAAGTATCTTCCAGGAATATCAATAAGAGTTGATCTCACGGTCAAAGGCGTAACGACTACGTTCTCCAAATCTGGGTATGTCCATCACATCGCTCTCTAGCAATATGACTCTCATTGCCGACCGGCGCCATGCCCCATGACCGGGAAACCTCGATCATCAATCGCGCAACGAAACTAGTCTTAGTAGAGGCTACTAGGGACCTGGTTGTTTACGTATCACACCCGCATTAATGTTTCCGCTTAATACGGTTCTAGCATGACACAAAAACCTATTATGAACAAACGAGATATGATAAAGAATACACTTTATTAATTGCCTCTAGGGCATATCTCCTTCAGATTTTTCATTCCAATTGCGTCTATAACAAAAGGAGTACGTCTCGTAATGCCCGACTGCCCGTAACAAAAGGAGTACGTCTCCTAATGCCCGACTGCCCGTATCTGGCTTCTTCTTGAGTGCATCGGTATTTTATTTTGAAAATGAGTGCATCGGTTTTTTTTAAAAAAAATGACTGCATCGGTTGTTAGTTGTTTCTCCAACTTCCCCTCCGTCAATAATGGGAACCGCTTCCGCTCTTCTTCTCCCAACGCTTCTTCTTTCTTCCTCGAGAGCACCCCTTCCCTCTTCGTCTCCCTGCTCTGTTGCTCCCACGTATACGATATGGCTAGGAGCCGAATGGAGAACTGGTCCAACCTCCCGGACGGACACTTGGCAAGATCGCCGACTACTTACTGGATGACGAGGAGTACGTCGACGCCTACGCTGTTTGTCGGCGAGTCTGCGGCAATTGGCTACGTGCTTTACAAGAGCCTGAGATCTATCTTAACAACTAGATCCTCATAGATCACACACTTCCAGACATCGCCAACTTCACGTTCTTCAACCTCGTAACAGGCCGTTGCTTCACGACGAATCTGATTGACGTTCAAAGAAGGTAGACGTTAATCCGATGTAACATTTTTTTCCTCTCTAATCACTTTAGGGCTAACTTTTCTCTTCATCAACAGGTACTACTTCGTCGGTGTTTATCGTGCCATCATCGTGCTTGGGAAGAGGAATCCGCCGCACAAGATTCCTCTTCTGAATCCAATGACTCATAAGACCAACACTGCGTTTCAGGCGCAGATACCATCTGTTCTTCAGTATACTGTGGCCGTCACGAAGTCCCTGACAATGGTGTTCGTTGCTACAGCTTATCCTGGAGCCATTGCTTGGGCTAGAGAGAGCACACCGACAAGGGAACTCAATGAATATTTTGGAGAAGGATTTTATCAGCCCGGTGATGAACATCCGAACTGCATGACCCCATTTTGTGGTGACTGTACGCAATACTTTTCTCAGGCAACATAGTATCGACAAACATCCAGTTGGTGCAGCGCGCAGGCGGCACCGTCAAGATGGAAAAAATAATTACAGCGCCAGTCTTTGAAGAGATACGCGGATCGTACAGGTTCTACCTTGTGGAGTCAGAAGGTGATCTGCTTCTTGTGATGTATGGTGTTTTTGCTGCAGGTCAACCGGTGGTGTACCGGGTGGACACGGAGAACCGCTCTCTCCATGCCGTCGGTGACATTGGCAGCCGTTCCCTCTTTGTTAACCTTGACATGTCTATCTCAGTCGATACCAGAGTGCACCCCACAGTTGAGCCCGGCTGCATCTACTACACGGATCATTCTTATATCAGATCATATAATCATGATATCAAGTCATGGGATGAGGAACCCCAACTTGTAGATGGCTTAGATCGGCATGATCTGGAACTAATGCCGAGGCCTTACCGTCTCGACCAGATATTGGCAGCACAGCGGGAGGAGTTCGCTGAATATGTGATGCGGGACGTCTCCGGAGCAGACGCAGAGGAAATATATAGGAGAGAGTGAATAGCACATTTATCCTAGGTTATTTTCTTATTCGATAGTAATGTAATGTTAGTAAAAGTCTTCGATGCGGTGGGGTTTTAGTCCCGGAGAAGGTTTCCGCACCGTGTCCATGTGTATTCGAAGTATAAATTTTTAATTTGTCTATGTTTCCCCTTAATTATTGGCCTCCAATTCCATATTGTTAACAACTTTACGTATAATTGTATAATTTCTACACCTTGTGTGCCTTAGGGTGTTTTAAGTTTCATTTAATTTTTTAGTCTAAATTTCTGCAAATGTCCGTCGAAATGGCAGTTTCTCATATATGGTTTATTTAAAGTCGGGGAAAAAATCAAGTACCAGCAGCCACATAAAAAAACAAATAAAAATTGAATACGCAGAGAAAATGGTTATTCGTTCATGTGTGCTTTATGGTCGTTGAGAGAATGGGACATGTAGACCCACATTAAAAGCTACGTTCAGATGTATCATGTCACGCAAAACCTTGACATAACATGTACCTTGAAAGCTGATTTGAGGTATCAAGACCAATGTGAGCGGTAGACCGAAGACCTAGGGTTTATTGTACACCACATGCAACCATCCAAGTCAGCTAGGTCAGTAGACCTGGATGCATGCAACACTCTAAGCCGTCTATATGTTCATCAATCACATTTGGAACATGTGGACCCACAGTAAAAGCTACTTTGAGGAGTATCATGACATGCAAAACCTTGACATAACATGTTCCTGTAAAACTGATTTGAGGTATCAAGACCAATGTGAGTGGTAGACCCAAGACCTAGGATTTATGGTACACCTGTTCCAACTTTCACATGGAATAACAAAAAATGGCATGCAATCCATGAACTCAAATGCATTTGCAAAGCTACTTTGAGGGTTAACATGCCCAATGTGAGTGGTAGACCCAGGACCTAGGGTTTAATAGCTCACCCAACTGAAGCATGGAATGGCAAAATAGGTTTGCGAGTTCACCAAGAATGGTACCATGGTGTATCATGCCATTCAAAACCATTATATCACAACTTGGGCATGGAAGGACAAAAAAAGTTTATGAGTTCACCTAGCATCATGATGTATATTCCATGCAAAACCATGAACTCACAAGTACCTTCAAATCTACTATGAGGTTGAACATGCCAATGTTCATAAACCAAGTTTGGGACATGTGGACCCACATGGAACACTCCTTGTTCAGTTTCTCGTTGTGGGGCAGCTAGTTCATTAGGGAGTCATGGTGTGAAATCATTGGTATAAGGTCATGTTCTCTGCATAGATGGTTATCCAATCACTTTTGGCTCACGTGGACCCCCAGACACCTTTGAGTCATGTGGGCCACATGCAACCATCCAAGTCAGCTAGGTCAGTAGACCTGGATGCATGCAACACTCTTAGCCGTCTATATGTTCATCAACCACGTTTGGAACATGTGGACCCATAGTAAGAGCTACTTTGAGGAGTATAATGTCATGCAAAACCTTGACATAACATGTTCCTTGAAAACTGATTTGAGGTATCAAGACCAATGTGAGTGGTAGACCCAAGACCTAGTGATTATGGGACATATGTTCCAACTTTCACATGGAATAACAAAAAATGGCATGCAATCCATGAACTCACATGCATTTGCAAAGCTACCTTGAGGGTGAACATGACCAATGTGATTGGTAGACCCAAGACCTATGGTTTAATAGCTCACCCAACTGAAGCATAGAATGGCAAAATAGGTTTGCGAGTTCACCAAGAATGGTACCATGGTGTATCATGCCATTCAAAACCATTATATCACAACTTGGGCATGGAAGGACAAAAAAAGTTTAGGAGTTCACCTGGCATCATGACGTATATTCCATGCAAAACCATGAACTCACAAGTACCTTCAAATCTACTTTGAGGTTGAACATGCCAATGTTCATAAACCATGTTTGGGACATGTGGACCCACATGGAACACTCCTTGTTCAGTTTCTCGTTGTGGGACAGCTAGTTCATTAGGGAATCATGGTGTGAAATCATTGGTATAAGGTCATGTTCTCTGCATAGATGGTTATCCAGTCACTTTTGGCTCACGTGGACCCCCAAACACCTTTGAGTCATGTGGGCCACATGCAACCATCCAAGTCAGCTAGGTCAGTAGACCTGGATGCATGCAACACTCTTAGCCGTCTATATGTTCATCAACCACGTTTGGAACATGTGGACCCATAGTAAGAGATACTTTGAGGAGTATAATGTCATGCAAAACCTTGACATAACATGTTCCTTGAAAACTGATTGAGGTATCAAGACCGATGTGAGTGGTAGACCCAAGACCTAGGGATTATGGTACACCTGTTCCAACTTTCACATGGAATAACAAAAAATGGCATGCAATCCATGAACTCACATGCATTTGCAAAGCTACTTTGAGGGTGAACATGACCAATGTGAGTGGTAGACCCAAGACCTAGGGTTTAATAGCTCACCCAACTGAAGCATAGAATGGCAAAATAGGTTTGTGAGTTCACCAACAATGGTACCATGGTGTATCATGCCATTCAAAACCATTATATCACAACTTGGGCATGGAAAGACAAAAAAAGTTTAGGAGTTCACCTGGCATCATGACGTATATTCCATGCAAAACCATGAACTCACAAGTACCTTCAAATCTACTTTGAGGTTGAACATGCCAATGTTCATAAACCATGTTTGGGACATGTGGACCCACATGGAACACTCCTTGTTCATTTTCTCGTTGTGGGACAGCTAGTTCATTAGGGAATCATGGTGTGAAATCATTGGTATAAGGTCATGTTCTCTGCATAGATGGTTATCCAATCACTTTTGGCTCACGTGGACCCCCAAACACCTTTGAGTCATGTGGGCCACATGCAAACATCCAATACAGCTAGTTCAGTAGACCTGGATGCATGCAACACTCTTAGCCGTCTATATGTTCATCAACCACGTTTGGAACATGTGGACCCACAGTAAGAGCTACTTTGAGGAGTATCATGTCATGCAAAATCTTGACATAACATGTTCCTTGAAAACTGATTTGAGGTATCAAGACCAGTGTGAGTGGTAGACCCAAGACCTAGGGATTATGGTACACTTGTTCCAACTTTCACATGGAATAACAAAAAATGGCATGCAATCCATGAACTCACATGCATTTGCAAAGCTACTTTGAGGGTGAACATGCCAATGTTCTCTCACCATGTTTGGGACATGTGTGCACCCACATGGAACACTCCTTGTTCAGTTTCTCGTTGTGGGACCCACGAACCAGTGACTAAAAGTCAGGAAAATGCATGCAGAGGGGCAAAGTCAGAGAATCCACGCCAAAAATTTCCAAACCCACTGGTAGGATACCGGGCCAGCCCATGAACTCAATTCCCAGAATATTTATGTTAACTACTCCATATATGCGACGCAATTTCGTACCCTAAAAGCTCGAAGTCCGCGGAAAACTCCTCCCACACACCGCCACATCTACAGAAATAGGCGAAAGCTGAGTAGATCATCGCCGACATCAAGTGTGTCATTGCGATCTCGACACTGCGTCAGTAAAGGTATATTGATTGTCTCATCAATGCCATGTACCGATTGCTTCATCTTCCACTCTTTTGTATTTCTTAGGTTTTAGATAGTAGATTTGGATCTGTAGATGAACCACGTTAATTCGTAGACTGTGATATTTCCTACTCCATCTGTTTAGGTGTATTACGCATTGGTGGCCAAGGTTTGGTTTGGTTTCAATTGGTTGCAATCAATCTTATATTTTGTTACATGCATTGGTGACACAGGAATCTTACGTACAAGTACGGTACTGTTTATTTTCTACACGCATTGGTTATGTTCCACCAATTTATTAACGTAATTAATTGACTGGGGCCTTACTACTCCTAAATGGAGGGAGTAATTAAATATCCGCCTCGTCCGTCAAAGAATTAATTGTTACGTCAAAAAACCCCGATGTTTGAGACTGGCTACATTGGCATGCTTACGATGTTAAATTTTTTAGTTCGTACTTACTTCTTCGTACCCAAATTGTACCTTCACATCAGTTTTCATCCCTTATCCATGAACAGTAGTTCGTACCTACTTTGTAAGCAGCATGTTCACTTACTATAGAAATATTTAATAAATTAAGTTTTTTGAACAGAATGGAGAATCTGGGAGATATAAGTTGTTCGGTCGAAAAATGGCGTTCGCTCGTTGATCGTTTCTCTGCAAAGCAACGATCAAGAATTGAGAAAACCATTTTGAGCTGCATTCTTAACATGCCGTCGATTAAGATGCATATAAACTTAATAAAATTCATGATTGAAGTGTACGACCCTGCTACTAAACGGTTCGCCATCCAAGATTCCAAGGATGGAACAATTTCAGCCCGCGGCGTAGACGTTGAATGCCTTTTCGGCTTACGTGATAAAGGGTTGTGTGTGCAAGACATTCTTGTTGAAGAAGGGTCCGAAGCTAAGGCCCATATACCTCCAAGTTTTGTCAGCAAGAAAACTGGAAACTTGGTGATTTAAGAGCTCATCAGCGATATCATTGCTAATCCTGATATCGACGATGACTTTGTGAGAAAGGTTGGATTAGTGCTCGTCGGAACAGTTTTAGCACCATTTAGTCCAGTAATTGTGCCGAAAAACTATTATGCCATTGTAGAAGATGTTGAGCGAATGGAGAATTTGAACTTGAACGAGTTCACTCTGCGACATGTTCTGGAAAGCATTGAGTGTGTGATGTCTAATAAATGCATGAGGCAATGGCCCAAAGGAAACTTGGCCATGCTGCAGGTACAATTCGAATTTGAACTATATATACATCAGTTCATTTTATATGTATAGCTACATGTTTAACAATTTAGAATGCCTTCCATGAAGTATCTATACTGGGAAGGTGACACCAACAAAAATAGATTCAGCGCCGATTCCATACAATTATTTGAGACAATTAATGCTAAATTGGATCGACCCAGTTGCTGCGCAGAGAGACTTCTATGATGGCAAGGATGGTCGTGGTAAAGGAAAAGTAAGTGCGACATATTGATGACTATTTACAGATTTGTCATTATCTGCATGTTTTAATTCTTATTGTTCATATCATGAAGATTGAAGACAATATTACCGAGGACTATAGGAAAAGAATTAAAAATAATACAGCAATGGCCTCAAAGAAAAAAAGTGCTACGGGAAAGGTCGGGTCAAGTTCAAACTCCAATGCAAAGAAGTCAAAGGCTTCAATTGACATGGTTGACCTAGCTAACCGTCTCTTGGAACCAGTCTGTAGTCATTTAGACCGTCTTGTAGATAAAAAGATGGAGAACGTTGCAGACATGTGTGCTGAGGTGAGACACACTATTTTTTGTCCACATGATTTCATGGCTTGTGCTTTCCTTTCAACATAAAATGATTCATTTTTTTGGTCATGTAGAGAATCCTTCTGATGTTGAACTCCAAGGGTGTTAGCTACGCACCAACTAAAGCGAACATGTCTGACCCTTTAGAAGAAAATAATGGAGAAATGGCGTCTACTCTAACCAAAAACCGTTACAGTATGGAAAAGTCAGATTCTGAGAGCAGCAATGACGGTTCCTCCAATGTGCCTATAGAAGATGATGATCATGTTGATCAGGAGGAAAACTACATCACACCTCTAAAGGAACTGAAGGATAGTGATTTAACCCGATTCGGTTTTACACCACAGGATCCTATCATAGTACCTGACGGAAAGGATCCAAGTCCTGCTGAGATACCTCTCGATAAATATATCTCTTCCATGAAAAAGAAGCAAAGTAAGAAAATTCCTCGGTCAACAAAGGCTACCTTTGTAGGTGTGAAAAGGAAGAAGCTACAGGAAATTTCGGTTCAGCGTCAAACTCTTAAAACTAAAGAACATGGTGATCATGATGATCATGAAGAAATCTACATCACACCTCTGAGGGGAAAAGAAATGAAGGGTAGTTGGCCACCCATAGCGGGTTTTACAAAAGAGAATCCTATCATATTACCTGATGACCGAAAGGTTCCAAGTCCTAAGCCATCATTGGAGATACCGTTTGATGAATATATCTCTTCCATGCAAAATAGTAAAAGTAGAAAAAAACCTGGGTCAACGAAGGCTAAAACATCTGATGATGCTGGGAAGACGAAGAAGAAGCTACAAGGAATGTCAGTTCAACGTCAAACTCGTATCACTAAAAAAGGTGGTGTAAGTTTTTCATGGAGGGTGTGACGAGAGAGGGTGCGACATATATTATTTATTAGTGTTGCATATACTAACAATAAAATATGTTGCAGGGCTTATTTATCCAAAAGAAGTCGCTGATGATTCAAGTGCCTTGACAGAGGAAATCATACTAGCGGCTTGTACTTACGTTTGTACAAACTACAACTCAGAGGAACATCGAAACAATGTTGTATCCTTAGATGGTAATCAGCAGGAGGTGACTATATCGATGCTTCATAAGATCCTTAACTGTGACTGGCTATGCACTGGTGTAAGTTGAAGAACCGCATAAATCTATTAATATGCTAGTGTAGTTGTACAAACAAAGAACCATCAGTTAAATTTTTCATTATTATTTTTCATACACTCGACGCATACATTGTTGATTTGAGGACCCGAGTTGGTGCTGACCCATACATCGCCCCAGCTTGGAGGGCGCAATTCCTAGTAGAAAATGCTACAAACGGAGCAAAGGTGGCATACTCACCCTACAACTATGACTACAAAATTGAAAGGAGAGAAAGTGTTTCACGAGTTACCAATGAATACGGCCCAAGGTAAGCACTGTTGATATTCCTGAATGCACTATCTGAAACAGATACTATACTGTTCTAACATTGGATTTACTATTTTTTATACCTGATGTAGGTCTATTTCGCGATCAACATAGGCAATCAACTTTGGGTTACCGTTGTCATGAATAGTCCCAAGCGGCAATTCAAAATTCTCAACTCGTTAAAATCCGTTATAATGACCATAACAAGTGTGAAAACACTGGTATGATTTTATTAAAAATATGTGTTTGATATGACGACTTAATTTTTATGCGCTATGTTTCCCTAAATCTTGAATTTTTCAGAGAGCTGAACTCGCGAAGGATATTACACTAGCAAACAGTGCAATAAATGGTGAGAAATTTCCTGATGTATCAAAGTGGCATGTTGTAGATATTGCTGGCTCACCACAGCAGAGTGATGGGTATGTACATGCATGATATAGCAAACCTCATTCATTATATCATCATCCGTCAGGTACTCTTGTGGATTGTTCGCCTTACTTTGCATGGATAGCTGGAACGGAGATGAATTTATTCGACCTATTTCCCAGGTTTGTAAAGTCTTGTGACACGAGTACCTGTTGTGGTGGTTGCTTTCCGTTATGGAAGTAACGGAAATCGACACCCTAGTGAGGGTTTTGGTAGTAAATATATGACAACAGTTCTCTTATTAACCCGTGTAATATTATTGCAGGACATTGTTAACGCATCCAGGACTGAAATTGTTGCCAGAATCGTGATGTCAGCTCAAAACAGACTTCTGAAGGTGAAAGCTAGAGTTATGGAGATCGCCGAATTTGTTTCTGGGAATGAAATTGTTGGATGACTATTAGAGAGACATGTGTATGACTAGCATGGTTGAGTTTTAGTCCCGTGGGAGGTTTCCCAGTCTTGCATAAATATTTGTGGTGAACTATATTTATTTTTTCATGTTGCCAGTGTACAATTTTGTGTTCATTGAATTGTGAAAACAACAGTTGATGTTGTTATAGACGGTGTAGAAGATCCGAGCGAATCCACACCAGACTTCGTGGTGCACCCTCGCGCAATCTCTCAGGATCGACAGTGCCAGGAGAACGTTCTTCTTGCCTGGAGCTTTTCCACACATATACCCAGGAAATAATATTTCATATATTGAGACATTACACAGATGATCATGTAGTATATTACATAGATCATTTGCTTACTCATATTTTGTAAACTGGTTCATTAGATAGACCATGCAGTACATAGACAAATTTTGCCAAACTGGTTCATCACAGATGATGATATGCAGCATTACGGTTTGCTTGACATCAAAAAATAAGCAAAGTACTGAACAAAAACCAAAATGATAACCTTGACAGCAGAAACCAAACAAACTGGTTGCTTGACATCATGTTGTTAGAGTTGTTCAATGCCATGGATCAGGACATGTTAGGCTACTAGGGTTTATAGAGCGAGCAGTGAGGTTGATTTGGCATACTTTGAAAGTGAATTTTTAAAGGCCCGAAATAATTTTATTCTTAATGGCCCAAAACCGCTCGATCGGCCCAGCCCCTGCGCGCAATTCGTTTGACCAACCCCACCTCCTACGGAGCCGCCCGGTCGATATAAGGGCAAGGCCATGCGGATCTCATGTTTTCCATCTCTGGCGGCGGTTCGTCTTGGAGGCTACGGCGATTGTAGCGGTGCGACCGGCTCGTCGGAAACGAAGGTAACGCCGTGACAGTATTTAGACTGTGGTTAGGGTTTAGCGGATGCTATGAAGGGATGACCGCAGTGTGTTTGTTTATATTCTTGCGCTTTGTGCGTTTGTTTCAGTTAATTAATTCATGGATCCAAGTGAGATTTTGAATGTGTGATTTCTCTTCGGAGGCAAGTAGGTCCGTGTTGGTCCTAATTTGGACTATGTTGGAGGCTCTAATGCAGTTTCAAAGATTGAGAGAGACAAGCTTTCCCTGCCAGAAGTGAAAAGGTTTGCCAAGGATCATTTGCTGCTTAAGGAGTCTATGAAGTTTTATTTTCTTCTTCCTGGAGAAGGTCTTTTCAATGGGATAGTGTCACTTAATGATGATAGTGGGTGTTTATACATGGCTGATTACACATGTGTTGGTGAAGTTGCTAATGTGTACATTGAGTACCAGGAGGATCAAGACATTATAAGTGGTGGTGATTTTAAGAAAATGGTCTGAGAATTGAGTGATGATGACTATGATCCTGATTGTGATCATTCAATCTCCAGCAGCTATAACAAGTCGAGCTCAAGCACCTCAAGCTGCTAGAGAGAGTAAAGCTGAAGACTCACCAGCATGTAGTAATAAACCACCTTGTCCAGCAGGAAGTCTATCTACAAGATTTAGAACTTCTAGGAAAATATCTGAAGCTGGCTCATATGTGGCGTCACCTCTTCCAGGAACATCTGGAAGCACATGGAGAGGAACTCGAGTGCCAACTCCAAGAAAGGGTAGAAAAAGGGCAGCATCTTCATATGGAGTCTACTCTTATTTCACTTGTAGTGGTAACTACTAAAATTTCTTAATGTAATGTTGGAGTGTCAGCTACTCTTATTCAGTAAAGATTACATTGGCATGCCTGAAGTACTCTGAAGATGTTCAGTTAAGCTTGTCTGTTAGCTGGATTCAGTTACTGTAGCGCATCCGGCAACGGTCAGTTAGTTTCAGTTAACACTTTGAATAACGACGTGGTTTGATTGTCTTTGATCTCGCACGTCTAGATAAGGTTTAGACTTGTTCTTTGCTTGTTTGTTATTAGATCACTAGCACCTAGAGCGGATCGTGGGATGTCACGTTCGGTAATGGCTCAAGTGGCTAGTTTTTGGGTCTGTTTAGGGGCCACTCTAATGAACTCCCTATATAAGTGAAATACAACAGAAAAGATGCAGTTAGTTGCACGCAGCACCAAATTACTTGAGTGTTCTTCCTTTGTTCTTGCGAGTGCGAGAGACACAAAGTTAGGTTTGCAAAATCAATGCCTATTACATTCGCGTTTTCTTTTGAGCACCCGGTTCAGTGATAGTCGGTTTTTCATGTGTCATCTTGAACTTGTTCCGCACTTCAACCAAGAGAGATAGAACAATCTGCATCAAATGAAAGTACTCATCTATCGTCGCAACAATCTGCACCAAATGAAAGCACATTCGAACAGAATTTGAACTACGAACCATAATTTGGACTCAATTTAAACTAGGAACCATAGTTTCAACTCAAATTTAAAGTACGAACAACATTTTTGAACCATATTCAACTACTAGACACTACGATACTACTCTAATCGTCCCAGTCAAAGGAGTTGAAGGAGGAGGAGAAGCTCTTGTTCCAGTCGAAGGAGGAGGAGGAGCTCAACTCGATCACGTTCACCGTCGACGGTCCAGCCTCATCGTCGACCTTCTTCTTCTTCTCCTGTTCGCGCTTCCAGAAGAACTCCTGCTCGTACTGCACAAACTCGGGATGCTCTGTGCCAAGCCATTGACTCTTCGTCGGTCTCGAGCACCCTCGTCGGCTCCTCCTTCTTCTTCACCAAGTGGTTCTTCACCTTCGACTGCATCGGAGGTGCGACAAAGATGGCTTCCTGCAGGCAAGTGATGCTCGGATCGTTGAGCTGCTCCCGCGGAACGCCGAGACGCCACCCGGCGACGTCGTACGCCCGAGACGCCATATTGCCGCTGTTGTAGGTGCCAAGGTAGTAGCGCATGCTCTCGTGCTGCAGCTCGGCGCTCCAGCGGCCGCTCGGCCTCGCCCGCACGCCCTTGAAGCCGGAGGCGGCCTTTGTATTCTTCGGCGGCATGGCGGCGCGTACGGTCGGGGCGGAGCGAGCCCGTGCGTAGGTCGGGGAGGTCGGGAAGGGTCGGGGCGGAGCTCGTGGATTGGGGGTGAACGAGCCCGGGCGGCGATTTAGGGCGGCAGCTGGTGCGGTTGGGGGCGAAGGGGTGATTGGGGGATGCGGCGTGGTCGGGGAGGGCCGGATGGGCGGCGGCGGATTTGCTCCCGGCAGCGGCGGCGCGATCTAGGGTTGTTGGCGGCGGAGAACGAGCCCGGGCGGCGATTTAGGGCGGCGGCTGGTTTCGGTGGGGGGCGGAGGGGCGATTGGGATAGGCGGCGTGGTCGGGGAGGGCCGAATGCACGGCGGCGGCGGCGGATTTGCTCACGGGAGCGGCGGCGGCGGGAGAGGCGCGAGGAAAATCTGATTTCAGTATGGCAGTAGGGCGCGCGCGCGCTGAAAAGGGAAGGATGCTAAACTAGGGCAGTTGTTAGAGATGCTCTAAGTTAGACCTAAGGTTCGACAATATATTATAAATTCTATAAATTTTAAAAACATATAAACCTTCATAAGGCATCTAGCTTTGTGTCATAGATCATTTGTACAAAATTATAGATGATGTGGAGGAGGTCGAAAAAATCACCTTGCTAGAAAAAACGGCTTAAGTTAGACGTCGCTAAGCATATGATTTTTTCGACCATCTCCAAAACACCCCAAATTTTGTGTGTGTGCGCGCTTCTATTTAGTTAATATGGAGTATTGTCATAAAAAAAGAAAAAATTGTTTCATACTAGGGTAAACTAGGTATAGACCGGTATTTTTGACCTGAGGTTCTACAATATATTATAAATTCTATAAATTTTAAAAACATGTAAAACCTTCACAAGACATCTAGCTTTGTGTCATACATCTTGTGTAAAAAATTATAAGTGATTTGGAGGAGGTCGAAAAAATCGCCTTACTTGTTAGAAAAACTGGCTTAAGTTAGACCAGACGGTATATCGCTAAGCATGTGATTTTTTCGACCATCTCCAAATCACCGCAAATTATGCGTGTGTGCTTCCATTTAGTCAATATAGAGTATTGTGAAACAAAATATATATAAAAAAGAGTTTCATATTGGGGTAAAATAGGTATAGAACGGTATTTTGTGACCTGAGATTCGACAATATATTATAAATTATATAAAATTCAAAAAAATGTGAAATCTTCACAAGACATCTTGGTTTGTGTCATAGATCATGTGTATAAAATTAGAGATGATTTGGAAGAGGTCGAAAAAATCACATTGATAGAAAAACTGGCTAAAGTGAGACCAGACGGTCTGTCGCTAAGCACGTGATTTTTTCGACCATCTCCAAATCAACCCAAATTTTTTGTGAGTGCTTCAATTTAGTTAATATAGAGTATTTCAATAAAAAATTTAAATAAGGAGTTTCATATTATGGAAAACTAGGTATACACCGGTATTTTGGTAATATATTATAAATTCTATAAATTTTGAAAAAAATTAAAACCTTTTTCTTTTGAAGCGCAGAAAAAAAAATTAAAACCTTCACAAGACATCTAGGTTTGTGTCATAGATCATGTGTAATTATAGATGATTTGGAGGAGGTCGAAAAATCACCTTGCTAGAATAACTGGCTTAAGTTAGACCAGACGGTCTGTCGCTAAGCATGTAATTTTTTCGACCATCTCCAAATCAATCCAAATTTTGTGTGTGTGCTTCCGTTTAGTCAATATAGAGTATTGTGAAACAAAATAAAAAAAAGAGTTTCATATTGGGGTAAACTATGTATAGACCGATATTTTTGACCCGAGGTTCGATAATATATTATAAATTAGATAAAATCCAAAAAAATATAAAATCCTCACAAGACATCTAGGTTTGTGTCATAGATCATGTGTAAAAAATTAGAGATGATTTGGAGGAGGTCGAAAAAATCACCTTGCTAGAAAAACTGGCTAAAGTGAGACCGGACGGTCTGTCGCTAAGCATGTGATTTTTTCGACCATCTCCAAATCAACCCAAATTTTGTGTGAGTGCTTCAATTTAGTTAATATAGAGTATTGCAATCAAAAATCCAAATAAGGAGTTTCATATTGTGGAAAACTAGGTATAGACCTGTATTTTGGAACTCAGGTTCGACAATATATTATAAATTCTGTAAATTTCGAAAACATGTAAAACCTTCATAAGACATCTAGGTTTGTGTCATACATCATGTGTAAAAAATTATAGATGATATGGAGGAGGTCGAAAAAATCGCCTTGCTAGAATAACTGGCTTAACTTAAGACCAGACGGTCTGTCGCTAGGCATGAGATTTTTTCGACCATCTGCAAATCAACCCAAATTTTGTGTGTATGCTTCTGTTTAGTCAATATAGAGTATTGTGAAACAAAATCAAAAAAAAGAGTTTCATATTAGGGTAAACTAGGTATAGACCGATATTTTTAACCGGATATTCGACAATATATTATAAATTAGATAAAATCCAAAAAAAAATGTAAAATCTTCACAAGACATCTTGGTTTGTGTCATAGATCATGTGTAAAAAATTAGAGATGATTTGGAGGAGGTCGAAAAAATCACCTTGATAGAAAAACTGGCTAAAGTGAGACCAGACGGTCTGTCACTAAGTATGTGATTTTTTCGACCATCTCCAGATCACCCCAAATTTTATGTGACTGCTTCAATTTAGTTAATAGAGAGTATTGCAATAAAAAAATCCAAATAAGGAGTTTCATATTGGGGAAAACTAGGTATAGAACGGTATTCTGGACCTCAGGTTCGACAATATATTATAAATTCTATAAATTTCGAAAACATGTAAAACCTTCACAAGACATCTAGGTTTGTGTCATAGATCATGTGTAAAAAATTGTAGATGATTTGGAGGAGGTCTAAAAAATCACCTTGCTAGAAAAACTGGCTTAAGTTAGAGCAGATGGTCTGTCGCTAAGCATGTGATTTTTTCGACCATCTCCATATCACCTCAAATTTTGTGTGTGTGATTCCATTTAGTCTATATAGAGTATTGTGAATCAAAATAAAAAAAAGAGTTTCATATTGGGGTAAAATAGGTATAGAACGGCATTCTAAGACCTGAGGTTCGCCAATATATTATAAATTATATAAATTTCAAATAACTGTAAAACCTTCACAAGACATCTTGGTTTGTGTAATATATCATATGTAAAAGATTAGAGATGATTTGAAGGAGGTCGAAAAAATCACCTTGCTAGAAAAACTAGCTAAAATGGGACTAGACGGTCTATCGCTAAGCATGTGATTTTTTTGACCATCTCCAAATCACCCTAAATTTTATGTGAGTGCTTCAATTTAGTTAATAGAGAGTATTGCAATAAAAAAATCCAAATAAGGAGTTTCATATTGGGGTAGAAAGGTATAGAACGGTATTCTGGGACAAATTTTCTTCATACAATTTTCTTGTTTTAAATTTGGACTTATTTTATTGTGGATACAGAGAACAATTCGATCACTAGAAATCAGAAACAACATATAAAAAATACGACTTGATCCAAATTAATTTACATCCAAACACAACCTTGATGCTCACACATATATAGTACTTCAATATTTAATTACATGCAACATAAACACTTGTTGTGCTAACATAGTACTTCCAACACAAACACATACAGTATATGATTGCAAAAGAAATATGACAATAGTAGGTCTTCACACACATATATATGATATGAACACAAACATAGTAGATTTACAAAAGCCCACACCCACACGCATCACATGTGTGGCAACATAACCAAAACCAGCAGGTTCCCGTCATCCCGTGAGACTAGAAATTAGCTAAGTATTATCCCAACTCTAGTTACATAGACCAGAAGAAACAAGGGGGGCAGCAAACACCAACTTGCTTCCACACCCAAGGCCAAAATGCAGATAGAAGTGAGGGGTATCTGAACCACCTCCAGGGTTTTACACATGAGCATAGATAGATAGATATATATATATATAGGAAAATGGTTCTGTACTCCTGAGCGTACATACTCCCACGTTCAATATACCACATATCTGAAGTATGTATACCTCTTTATCATTTTTAATATACTTCATTATGGTATATTCAAATTATCAAGAACTCCGATGATATTTTTTCATACTTCTTTTTTTGAGGTATCTTAGAATAATTAATGAGGTATATAAAAAATTATAAAGAGGTATTATACCTATGTATGTGAGGTATATTGAATATGGGAGTATGTACACCTGGGAGTATATAATAGGAGTTCCATATATATATATATATTTATATATATATATATATATAGGACATATTCATACTACCCTCGAAGGTAACTACCCCACGTGTGTTTCACACAATGTATGGAGTATCTATCATAACATGAGGTATGTATCATGTAGTATGGAGTATATAATGCTATTTCAGTAATATAGATACTTTTTTTAGTAGTATGTAGAAAACTTCTACATACTTCTCTTTTATATGCATATATGACGATATTTCGAGTATATAGTGTAAAATATTAGGCCATTTGCAATTTTTTCATTAAAGTTGTTTTTGGGTATCTTAGATATAGTATACGAACATACTCAAACCGATAAATTATGACAAAGTACTTCCGTAAGTTGGTATATGAGACGTGGGATAGTTACCTTTGAGGGTAGAAACCATTTTCCCTATATATCAACGTGGATTTGCTACCATGGCGGGTAGCTACGCATGTGGTTAGAGCCATTCGATGTAGTTTCGCGATTCGTGCTACCGTTTGACTCCGTTACACATCTGTTAGCCAGCCATTCCACCTTTGTCTTTTAAAAAATGCAACTTTGATTTTGTTTCCGTCGCCGGAGAAAACACAAATAGAAGTGCACTGTGTCTCTCTGAAGCCGGTTTAAACTCAATTTCCCATGTGCTAGCAAAATTATCGCTCGATTAATCAAATGTGAATTTACGGTTTTTCATCACTCAGTAAAACAAATCATCACCCGTCGTAAGTAAGAAGGTGATTTGCTTTCTTCACCATTTTTTGCGAGTTGTTTTCTTCAAAAAGCAAGATCCATGGAGACAAAGGTAGTACAAGATCTGCTTGATAATGAAAGGTTGGTAAGAATTTGATGTTTTATGTAGAATGTACAAGATAATTCTTTTGCGACTTTGGTGCTTTTCCAGCAGCCCAGATAATCAAAACCAATCGCCATGGCGTCATATGATGTTCATGTAGAATAAAGTGACTGAACATGGGATTTGACAGAAAAAAATGTTACAATAGAATCAACAATCAATTAGTTTTTATTTTAAACCAAACTGATTACTACATGTGTATCATGAACTGTAAACAAATCCCACATACTCCATTTCATATGCACTGAAAAAGAAAATACATCTGAAAAAACTAATACGTTTAAGATTTGGATAGCTCCACGTAGCGCAAAACCGACAGTAGCATGTGATTCCAGGTAAAATCATCCGTCTAGTGTAGACTGGCCCATCGTGGACGAAAAAAACTGGAGTGCAATCATGCGGACAGAGCTAAGGCGGAGAGATCGAAACAAAAAAACAGATCGAAAAAAAATAACTCCAGATCGGAAGAAAGCCACGGACGACCTCGTACATGCCTCCTCCCCGGCTTCTCCTTCCTCCTCCTGGGATCTGGATCGGAGTTGCTTGAGTGGGCGCATGCCAACTCGCTCTGCCCCGTTGACCTTCGTGCTTCATCACCCGACATGCCGCTGCTCCTCCCTCCGGGCGCGGGCGGAACCTACGCACTACGAGAAATCTGGAGGCAGAGGAGATCACGGCCTCATGGATGAAGCAGGGACAGGGACGGCTCGCGCCGGGGAGGAGGAACGGCGTGCGGCCGCGCGTGCTGGAGGTGGGTGGCGAGAGGCGTATGTGGCTGGGGGCAGGCCGCGCGCGATGGCGGTCGGCGGGGGATGCGGATGCTAGCTTCCTCTAGGGATCAGATCGGGAGGGGAGACGGTGAAAGAGGGAGTGTGTGTACGGGGTGGAGGAATGGGCATGCGGGGCCGTGTGGTCATGTGGATTTTTTTAGTCAAGAGAGGAAACATTTGGACGGAACGGCGTTAAATGCATCCATGGTTGAAAATACTCTATAGGGTGATTTAATGGATGGATCAGGGTGCGTAGTTATCACCATGGGCAGCCCACTATTTTCCATATATATATATATATATATATATAGATATGACGAGGTTTTTGTATGTTGCACAACTAGGGTGCTTGCAATCGGCACCGTTCATTGCTTTGAGATCTGTGCCAGAATAGCAAAATGAAAAGATGGAAAGTTTTGTTAGCCATGAAGCACATATCTCAAAGCAGCATGTGCGGCACCGATTACCACCTCCACAATGTTGCAACATACACAGTATTTTCCCTATATAACTACCCCACGTGTGTTTCACACAATGTATGGAGTATCTATCATAACATGAGGTATGTATCATGTAGTATGAAGTATATAATGCTATTTCAGTACTATAGATACTTTTTTTAGTAGTATGTAGAAAACTTCTACATACTTCTCTTTTATATGCATATATGACGATATTTTGAGTATATAGTGTAAAATATTAGGCCATTTGCAATTTTTTCATTAAAGTTATTTTTGGGTATCTTAGATATAGTATACGAACATACTCAAACCGATAAATTATGACAAAGTACTTCCGTAAGTTGGCATATGAGACGTGGGGTAGTTACCTTTGAGGGTAGAAACCATTATATATATATATATATATATATATATATATATATATATATATATATATATATATATATATATATATCAACGCGGATTTCCTGCCCACGGGGCTGCGCATATGGTGGCTACCGTAGGATATGGAGAGTAAAGTAAGTTTGATAAGCAGCGCACTGGAAGGACGAGCATGCAGAGAAGTTTCGTTCACGGTGGCGTCAAACGCTCCGTTAAACCGTTTCCTATGATGGAGCATGTCATATATGCGGTGCAGCACATTATTTACGCGAGGCATGGTCTTCCTAGCTGCGTGGGTGCGTGTGTGTGAGCACCTGTGTGGCATCGTGTGCGCGTTGCTGCGGCTATATAAGCCATGCATGTAATCTGTGTAATGTGTAAGTACCGTGAGCTGAAGAGAAAAGATTTGCAGGTGTTTGAGCGCGGGCGTTTCGTGCGCCGGCCGGTGAAAATTCCAGTGTATCCTCTCCGGTCCTCATCGTACACACGTCGCGTGATTTACTATGTCGTCCATCTACGTAAACACGAGCTCGTTCCTTGATGCGCGTGATCTACGTAGAGTCGGGGCATCGGTGGTGTAGAATTTCTCCAGAATAATAACGCACAACGCTGCTGCATGATTACGTTGGAAGTTTTCGGTCTAGCAGCGTGAGACTTGTGGAACCGTGGCTAGCTTCTCTATGTATTAGTGCACGTTAAAAAATCAGCTGAGCCTGTGGACATGTGGATCGCGAATTCATGAAGGAAACTTATTGCGAGTTAATTGACGTACAAATCCTGCTCCGCGTAGATGCTGTGTAGGAAGACGAAGCAAGCTGGATGATGATCCATCGTGTGCACCCGAGCGGGGCTGTTACGGTCAACGCGCATGCAATGTCTAGTACTCAGATACAACACAAGATTGGTCAGGTAATGCTAGAGGAGTGACAAGTACAGACCACCCCCGTCGCGTGATTTCTCTCGGTAGCCGCGGACAACGACATCACAATGCCTTCGGTGACTACCGTACGTAAACTACATGCGAAATCTTGTGCTCTCGTTACGACGGCGAGTTTGACTCCGTGGAGTGTCTGTTTAGCCACGACGTTGTACCGTCCATGTTGGAGTACACCCTATATCGGATATGGACGGTTCGATGGTGGTGTGCAGCTACCCACGTGGTCAGACCAGCTATTTTGCATATATATATATATATATATATATATATATATATATATATATATAGGACATATTCATAGACTACATCCATGTGTGTTTCACGCGAGTATGGAGTATCTATCATACCGGGAGGTATGTAACATGTAGTATGGAGTATATAATGTTATTTTAGTACTAAAGATACTTCTTTTTAGGCAGTATGTAAAAAAAATCTACATACTTCTCTTTTATATGCATATATATGCATATATGACGGTATTTTGAGTATATAGTGTAAAATATTAGGACAATTGCAATTTTTTGACGAAACTTATTTTAGGGTATCTTAGATATAGTATATGAACATACTCAAACCAATAAAGTATGACAAATACTTCCGTAAAGTGGTATACGAGACATGGGTGTAGTTACACCCGGGAGTAGAAAGCATTTAACCTATATATATATATATATATATATATATATATATATATATATATATATATATATATATATATATATATATATATAGAGAGAGAGAGAGAGAGAGAGAGAGAGAGAGTAAGATATCAGAATATAGGAAGTCCTAGTTCTAGCCAGTCTTCCTTTTCTTGGCGCTGTTGGAAGATTCTCCCACCTCAGAGTTACTTGGCTGACTTGTCCTGCTGGATCGTGGGAGGCACAATGCCACATTATTCAGGTGAACCTGTCCCTGGTTCACTAAGCTGATCCTGCGATAGAGTTCGTAGGTGACATATCCATCCAAGATAGCATAGTCCAGGTTTTTCTTTGAAAGTGGCTTCCATGCCCAGAATTCATGCCCTTCGCGCTTAATCATGTCATGCTTGAAACTGTTCTTCATCTCCAAGTAGTCCTTGTGGATGTGTTTCCCAGCCATAGCTGCCATTCCAGCCCTGCCGTATGGACTACCCTTAATTTTGTAGATGTCCCGGATGTCGATGTGGTACTGGATAGGAAAGTGCAGCCACTCCTTATCAAGCAATCGTTTGTCCCCTCGTATGTCCACCCCAACGAAAGTAATTTGTTTGTTCCGGATAAAATCGATAAGGCTGAGTGGATAACCGGGTTTACACCTACATATATTTCAGAACGAAAAAATATAGTTAACAGGGATTAGGAACTTGTTTATATTATATATATTCATTGTAATGAACATTTTAGTACTTGAACAACTAATTAATAATACGCACATTGGTAAGCACTAAATGTTGGGGACCTACTGTCCATTTGCAGTTTGCAGAACGATCAATCTGCTATGCAAAATGTTGGACATTGCTAAGCACTAAATGTTTGGGATCTAATACATAGGAAGAACGTTGACCACACAAGAAATTTTGCAGATAAATCTTGCATGTAAAATATCGGCTGTTCTAGTTGATATCAAAAATAAATAAATAAATAAAACTATTGGTACTCTCAAGAACAAAGGTACTGTGACTACTAGCAATTTTTTTTGGGGGAAATTACCTGATCTTGTGGAAGACTAGCACATGCTCCCTCATGGCGATCTGCATAGCTGCCACCTTCTTCTTTGTGGCGTCGTACTCGATATCAAGGCCAACGAACTTGATCTCCTCCTCCGCAAGCCAACGCTCGTACTTCTTGAGGATAAGATCTACGGTTGCGGTCTCGTTCGTGTACACCGCCTCGACCGATATACCGTCGGGAGTACTCACATAGGAGGTCTCTGTCGTATCCTTGCCGTCGTCGATGCCTTTCCAACCTTCGGGACCACCGCCCGCGCTCGAGTTGCTTTCCATGGCGTAGGGGAATAGAGAGAGAGGCGAAGGAGAGGCGAGGAGGTGGAGGAGGCGAGAGGATGTGGTTGCGACTAATGGTAGAGAGGCGAGGAGGTCGTGGAGGCGAGAGGAGTCGCGACCGTCGGCGGCGAGAAGTTTCGTGGTGGGTTTTTTGATAGTGGTGCAGAGGCGAGAGGATAGTGGAGAGTGGAGACTACTAGGCGAAGGAGGCGATAAGACAACGCAGCGGTTCCTCTCATTTTTCGTTTTGCCGCTGTTACTTACTGTTTCCTTCTGCCGCGTTCCCACAGTAAGCGGGTGCCCCTGACCCTGTTCCTCTCAGCCACGGTGGTCCCATAGGTCAGTGGGGACGAAGGAGCCTAGGAAGCGCGACTATAGTAAATGAGCAGTTCATCGTTTTTTTTACTGTGCGGCCGCTCCTCCCCTTTGTCTACGTGGGTGCTCCTGGCATTCAGTCCCTGACATGCGGGGTTCACCGTACGTGGGACCCAGCTGTCATATACCAAAGCAAGGAACTGCGTTACTGTTTACGTCACTGGAGTTTTTATGCGCCCACTCCCTGTATCTCCAGTCTCCACTCTCTCCCTGAACATGCACACACCCTGATCGTACTTTCTACTTTGAAATAGTACATGTTCGTGCTTGCACTTGGTACTATAAAAAGAGACGGTTGAGTACACTTGTTACTATAAATAGAGACTGTTGCTGTATATATTTTTTTTGAAATTGACTGCTGCTGTACTAGACACACTTGAACATGCACACATGCTAACTATCAAATTGGTACCTTCAAACTATCCGAATTTACATGTAGGTACATCTATACTACATGACATGAATTTATTTCTGACTACAACCAAAAAAAATCTATAGTACATGAAATAACCTAATTTTAGGGCCCTGTTATTTATTTCGCACCAGGGTCCCCAATTTTTTGGAGACGACCGTAACCTAGGAATAACAATTTAGTTAGTGTTCGATCAAAAAAAAATGTTTGGTTCGCGACATTGTTGCTCTATACGCAGAGAACCCTTGTTGTCCACTCGGTTATCTTCTGAACAGCGACGACATCATCATTGTCTGCGGCGTCGGAAGACGTGGTGACGACTGCATGCATGGATGGCGTGTCAACTAGGTACTAATGTGATAATTTGGTGGAATTAATACGGGTAGGTCTGGCTTATCGGCCTGCGGGGGATGATGTGACTTTGATGTGACAACACGTATTGACGCCCCGCCCTACAGGTTTACATTAAAAATACGGACACGGTTATTGTTGGGGCCACGAGTCATTGGGCGTATTTCATTGTTTTCGTGTCGAAATATACGGAGGTGCAGAGAGACGGAAGGTTCACATTTATATCTCTTCTTTTCGTAAAAAAAACTCTCCTCTTTCCCCTTCTCTTCTAGAGTTCGTCTCCATCTCATCTTTCTTATCCCCTGTATTTAACTCGCCACGGCCGTCTCCTCCGTGTGGCGTCTGCTAGATCTCATCTAATTTGCTGTACATTGCACTCATCTCTTTCCACGCGTCGTAGCCATGGTGGATTCGAAGTACTTCTCCAGTACTATCCCAATACCCGTTCATGGCGGCAAGTTCATCCAGGCGGTGTACACCAACGACCCGGCGGAGGTACATCGCGTAATCGACATGTTCCAGCAATGGCTGGTAGAAGAGGATGTGAAGTTTGTGGTCCTGGACATGGAGTACTCACAGGACCATCAGAAGCTAGCAGTGATGCAGATAGCCATGCGGGACCATGTTCTTCTCTTCCACTTCTCCAGGTTCGGTTCGGTGTTTTTGATTGGATGTTACTGCACACCTTGTTCGATTAATTAGACTTACACCTATATATTCGGGCAGTGGATAGATCGGTAAAAATAATAATCGGATTTCCATCCTGGGTTTATATTTACATTGAATTTTCATCCAGGATTTAGATTTGTAATTTTTCCCTTGTTTATCGTAGTTGTGACACTTGGCAGTCTTCATGTCTGATGGATTTTCTTCGCTACAGCAAAGTTGTATTTGCTAGCGTTGACACCACGAACGACGAGAGAGTGCTGATGAACTCCTTGAAGATTGCAATTCCCCAGCATTTCTATGTCCGTGGACTAATGTTTGCATTGAGATATCATTATAGATCATGTCCGTGGAATTGTGGAGTTCATGTGTTGAACTCTTGAAGCTCATGTGTTGAGTGAAGCTTATTGCAAGTATGTCTTGAAGATTCAAGACATCATCTTAGTGAACAAAAGATGAGTTGTGCAAGACCAAGAGAAGCTTTCTCGAAAAGATCCTATGCTTGGTGCTTGCTTAGCGAGACTATGAGTTGTGCAATGGATACATGAAGACGAAGCTTAGCGAGACTCTCCCATTGTGAGCATGGGGGAGTATTTGGAGAAGTCTTTATCAAGCAAGTGTTTGGACGCGCAATCAAGAAAGATGATCCACTTGAAGAAATCAAGATAGTCATCATCCAACTCAAGTGGAATGCTCAAGGCAAAGGTATGATCTTGATAGGGCTATAGGATAGATAGGCGTACTATCAAGAGGGGCTCTCAAGTTAGTAACTTGATCGCATTCTTGTGGAGAGCTCAAACCTTTGCATACTTGGCATATCATGTTTCTTGGTTCTTATTTGGCTTTTATGTTGGTGAGGAATTAGAGCTTGGTTCATCTCCATGTCAAGCTCTAGTTCATCGAAATCGGTTTTACTTTGGACAACTTGTTGCGTTTTCGGTGGCGGAAATATTGCCGGTTCTACCTTGAGGAAAGTCCCACACCTTGCCATGTGTGGAGATTTTACTCTATTTATGGGATGCAGGTTTTTGTTGGGTAGTCATCGTCGCTATCTTTCCAACAAAATTGGTCTCACCTCATTTGGAGTTCATTTGCAAAAGTTATAGCAGTTTTCGTTTCAGTGTTTTGCTGATTCGGATTATTGGGGTCGGATATTCCGCTCTACCGGAATTTCCGGTTCCCCTGCTTATCCAAGAAAACGGCTAATGAAAGGAGAAAAAGGGTTCTGACTCCAGTCGGAAATTGTGCTCGGAAATTTCCGTCTACCGGAATTTCCGAGTGCCCCCAGAAAAGTACTCCAGAAATGGCTAAGGAAAAGTTTGGTTTTGCTTCTGTCTCCAGCCGGAATTTCAGCCAATCCATCTAGATCTACAATCCTACCAATCCATCTCTCCTCTAAGTGAGGGGAACTTAGTGGATCTAGTTCTTGGAGTTCCTTTGTGGTTCTTCTTCTTTGTTCTTCCTCTCTTCTTCCCCCATAAGCATTAGTTGCTTTTGGTGGGATTTGGAAGTGAAGGGTTTGACTCCTTTGTGGTTTCCTTTGTTCTTTCTCTCTTATTCCCCCATAAACATTTGTTGTTGTGTTGGAATTTGAGAGTGAAGGACTTGAGCACTTCGTGTGCTCTTGCCATTGCATTAGCATCGGTTTGAGCCCTCCACGAGGATTCGTGGTGGTGATACTTGTGAGCTTGTTAATCTTGGGTCTTCGGACCCTAGACGCCTTTTGTGGCCGACCTTTTGTGGTCAAGACCTTTTGTGGTCAAGACCTTTTGTGGTCACTTGAGAGCCCCCAATTAAGTTGTGGGTGTGTGCCTCAAGACTTGGGAGCCCCCAATTAAGTTGTGGGTGTGTGCCTCAAGAGTTGTACGGGATTCGATCTCCGCCCCAAAGGAGATCAATAGTGGAAGGTGAACTCGAACCTTTTGTGGTTGAGTTCATCAGGAGAAGAAGGTGAGCCTTTGTGGCGTTGCGGCTAACCTGTTGTGGTTGCGCACACCTCTCCAAACGAGACGTACACCTTTGGGTGGAACTCGGGAATACATCCTCGTCTCCGCGTGCCTCGGTTATTCTATACCCGAGATCTTTACTTATGCATTTTACATTGTGATAGCCTTCGTGCTTGAAGTCATATATCTTGCTATCTTCTTGTTACTTGTATTCCTTAGCTTAAGTTGTTGGTGCACATAGGTGAGCCTAGTTTATATATCTAGGTTGTATGCTTGTTAAATTAAACCTCTAGTTTTATTCCGCCTTTATCAAGCATACCGGAATTTCCGGGTCATTCTTGGACCGGATATTCCGCCTCCTCGGAATTTCCGGGTCATTCTTGACCGGATATTCCGGCTCCTCGGAAAAAGTTTTAAATCGCCTATTCACACCCCCCCCCCCCCTCTAGGCGACGTCTATCCGTTCAGCTGTTCATGTTCGTGATCCCCGGTAGCACGAAGCCTGGCATGCAGGCACTGGCATCAAAACTCATTGATCCCTGGTATAAAACAATGAAGAGTAAGGTGGATTCGAAAATTCACAATTGTTGGGAGGAGAACCCACTGGACATGGTTAACATCACCTATGCAGCGATCGATAGGTACGTTTCATATGAGTTGTACCGCAAGTACCTGCTCATCCAGCGCGAGAGTAGGGTTAGGTAGTCAGGTTGCTGGTACTGATTAGTTCGTGAAATTGTGAAAGGGTACTGTGTTGGTTTATGTTTTGGTGGACAATGTTAGACTGAAGAAGTATGTCCGCATGCTGTCGTGCCAGCCGTATTTCGTACAATGTTAGATTGAAGAAGTATATGTGGACTACTTTTTTGTTTTGCACATGTAATATTGTACATGATTACACTGGCGGAGCTTCACTGAAAATTCTAGGCGGGCCAAGATTCAACAGAGCAAGATTTTCCTTTAAATTTGGACTCTAAAATGGCCGGCCCAGCAACTAATAAGAAGAACTGGCCCAAACCTGGGAGGGCCACGGCCCATGTCGGCCTTCACGGAGCTCCGCCACTGATCAACACATGTTTCAACTATAATGCAATAAGGTTTTAACAGAGCAGAAGTAAGCAAATCTGCATATATTTCCCAGCAAATCTATCAAACAAGGAAGGATTGATGAGTGGCGGAGATAAGCAAAAAAAGTTGGTAAAAATAGGCTCTTATTGGGCCCAAACAGAAGGTTGCTAGCTCTCGGTCTATCGGCTGTTCTGCAAATATTGACAGCTAGTACCTAGTTTGATGCTTCTTCCTGCGCATGCCTGTGTAAGAATAAATATACATTATATATGTATGACTACGAAAGATATAATAAAGTAAAATTGAAAAAAAACAAATCGGAACACTTACTGTTGGTGATGTATGCAAATTCTGTTTCGTCGTGTATGTCCTCTCCTTCCGCAAGCGCCGCACTTAAATCTGTATTCAGGTTGCTCGTCGTAGGACATAGGCCTACCATGTTTCTTCACGCGGGGTCCATCTCCTGTTTCCATTCTTCTTTTCTTACGCTTACCTTTGTCCTTTTTCTCTTTGCCTTTGGTTGAAACTTCAATTGGATCTTTCACATCAGCTGGATTTATTGCACTGAATTGTGTGTCATCATCGATGACTCTTCTCTGATCGTTGGCATGACTCTTTGTTATTACTTTCGAGAAACATTCCATGATCATATTGAAAGACTCTTAATCATGGCATGCAGCATAGTAAGATTCATTCCCCATAGAACTCATCTGGCCAAACCTTATCCACGGCCCTGCCCCGGCCCAGCCCCATCCGAACATATCGCTCTCGCGATTTGCAGGCAAACCAAACCTTGCTTTCTTTGAGAAGCGGCGCAGCACACAACACTGTGGTATATCAGAAATTTTCAGCTGGTAAAGAACATACAGGACATGCTTGCAAGGGATTCCCTTCCGTGTCATCCTATCGCAGCTGCAAGTTATTGTTTTTTCCGAGTCTTTCGGTATATATTCCACGGTAAACTGGCTTTTACCGTTGTTTTTCCATGCCACAATAAATTGTACACTGTCTAGACCCACGCGTGTCTCAATAACGTCTAGGCCGCCTATCTTCTTCAGCTCTTCTTGCACCATATAGAAGTTTGCTGCGGTAAAGACATGTGAAGCAGCCACCTCAATATCCTTGAACCTAGTTACCGCTACTGGTATAGTCTGTGAATCAACGCAGTCATCATTCGCCTCCTTTGTGCGGAGACGTACTATTGCGTTCTCGTAGTGCAAAACCAGTTCCACTAGGCTCATGCCAAAATCAAGGTGAAGGTGAGGGCATGAGTTCAAGCTTTCACTCCTTTGGCTACTTTTCATACCAAGTCAAAATCCTCCGGACAGATATGCGGCAGCCCACAATCTCTTCTTTGCGTACATCCTCTTCAGCCATTCTTTCGTTCTGTCTGTCTGCCATGTCCTAATGAAAGCGTTCCATCTCTCCTCAAAGATGGCTTCTGAAGTTGTGTAGTACAAAAGTGACCGAAACTCATTTAGGGACTTGAAAGTAAGGTGTTTCTTCATGTTTTTTTTCAATGTGCCACGAACATACACGGTGCCACACACCAGTGAAGACTTTGCTAATTGCCTTGATCATCGCAGCATCCAAATCAGTGATTACACTCTTCGGCTTCTTCTGACACATTGCTCTCAGAAATGTTGTAAGCAGCCAGACGTAGGTACATATTTTCTCATTTGACACCATGGCGCACGCGAAGACCGTAGTCTTACGGTGATTGTTCAGGCCTACGAAAGGAATGAATGGCATTGCATACCTGTTCATATTGTATGTGTTGTCAAACACCACCACGTTACCGTAGTCTTCATAGTCCCGACGTGACTGAGAATCACACCAGAACATGCTTTTCAGACGTCCCTCTTTATTCACCTGGTAAGCGTAAAAAAAATCAGGATCCTTGGCCTTTCTGCTAGCCAAAATACCTAGGGCTGTGGCAGCATCACCTTCCTTAAGCATTTTCCTCTTCTCTCTAGAGCACATGTTGTAAAGATCCTTATCCACGAAGCCTAGATCTCTGTAGGTGGGAACGTGGCTTCGCATGGTTTTCATAACCATGTGCTTCCTAACCCCAGATGATATCATTGATAATATCATTGATTTTTGGTAAGGCTTAATTTTTCTGTGAGACCAAAGAAAAGGAACTTCATCGGGTCTAGCTAGTATATGGTTGTGATCGTCCACAAAGCTTTTGACAAACCAAATCTCACGTTTTTTATCAAGATTGGCGATGAGCTCCGCGCCGCAATTGCAGCGAGATTCGGGTCTTAGTCTACGGCGGCGGCTGTCCATGGTCAAAAACTGAGGTTGTCTTTTTCCTTGCCTCGAACAGACAAATTTCCTCAACTGTATTTGGCGTGAAGGACCTTTTCCCCGCTTCAGCCTGTCTCTTCTAATGCTGAAACCATGCTCTTTTGCGTAGACGTTGTAGAACATGAAAGCTGCCTCTTCGGAAACAAATGTCATCTCCTTTACTGCCCAATACATATCCCGCTTATCTTCTTGATCCCCACTATCCCCTACGGAGCCATAACTTTTCTCATGATGTGATGTCTCCTGTGATTTTTCCATTTCAGTGTTATATTCCGAGGATGATAAGCTTGGATCATGCGATTCTTCCATGTCTTCAAACTGTATGCTTTCCATGTCTGATTCTCCGAAATAATCTAGCTCAGTAGACAAGTTGGACAAGTTGGGTAAGTCTGATTCCGCTGCCTCATTCTCCTCGTTTTCATGGACGAATGACACCTACACAAAATTTTAAGAAGGTAATAATACTTGTCATTCTTATGGTTCCCAGATAGTTTGCAAGATATTAAACATTCATGAAACTCACGGTATCATTGCCGCTTCCGCTAGTATCAGACTAAGACATAACAGACTCGAACAGCGTGCGTTTCCTGAGTCGCCTATCTTCATGCTCGCTCCCCGAATCATAATCGCCAACGTATCCGTTATCATTGTCTGTCATCTGTTCGAACAAAGGACAACACCTTTATCAATCTTCAGTGGCACACCTAAAATTCTTTGCACACCAAATTTATATCTAAATCAGGTAAAAGATTCCCCATGGATGGCTCAGGATACTATGATGCTACACTTAAGATTCTTATGGATTCCTAAACCCTAGACCTCCAAAATAAGAGAACTACCAAGCGTAAACGGATGTGGACCAAAGAGAGAACCTTCGCCTCCGATCGCGATGTGCTCGCCCGCGGATTTTCACTACGCATCGCTGGTCTCGACCATCTGGATCGCGAAGTGGAGGGTGGAGGACTAGAACGGCAACGGCTGCGGCGACGAGGGAAGATTCGAATGAGAATGGCGGCGGCAGCGACGGGAGACCTAATGGTTTTTTTTTGCAATGGGAGTGAGGCAGTGATATCTTACAATAATAAAGGTGCCTGAGGTAGACGACGATGACCGAAAAAAATAATAGGGGTTGTCGCTTCGTACGTATACCGTTTTCTACGTAGAAGTCTTTTGTGGGATTGGGTTATGCGGACAAATTAGTAGGATACGCCGAACCAAACGTGGCCAGCTAAACATGGATATGGGCCTGTTGGGCCTGCCAGAGACTCAGATCGTCCTCCGCAGTTTTTTCGGTGCCAAGGGGGTTTGTACCAAAGCACACCTCCACACATACATGGTCTTACAACGAGTAACAGATGACTCGATTGGTTGGATGCTACACGAACACCAGACATCAGATTCGAAATTTGTGGTCACAAACGCTCTTGATCCTACCTAGGCCACAGGCCGGCCTGTTGATTAAGCACGTTGGCGCCTTTCTTTTACCTGTCCTTTGGCGAGTAGCCATTGACACCGCTAGCTTTCAGCTTGCCTTCGGAAATTCCCAAGGGCCGCATGTGGAATCACTTCAAATTAAACGATACTCGAAATAGAGAAGTGTTGCGTCAATGCTCAATACTAGCCGGAAAATAGGAGTGCAGAACCAGCTTTCTGTAAATATATAGTGTGGAATATCCATCCTTGTCACTTCCTACTTGATGGCTAGTTAATTTTATTTATCAAAGTTGTCACTCTCCATTAGCTAGATGACCATTTCAGGGGCTCCGTTAAAGTTTCAACCTGCTAGTGGAGGAAGGCCTCCTAGGGATACCATGGTAAATTTTATCAGGCCCCGTGTCACCCTTAGAGTATCTCTAACACCGACCTAAAAGTCTGGCGAGTTTACGGACATTGCATTTTTTTGACCCATAGCAGAGCCCGTGAACACGAACCGGCACATGAACGCGATAAGGGCGACCGTAGAATTCCTCCACGAGTCGGTATATATGTTAGGATCCCCACGATTCCCAGTTCGCAAACCCTATCAGCTGTCGTCGCCGACGAGCAATCCACGCCCCCTCCCCCCCCCCCACACACACACACACCTTCATCTCCGACGAGCAATACGCGACCGACGACATAGTTTAGGCTGCCGTCGCCGCCGCGTGATGGCACCTAAGAGGCCGCGCTCGAATCTGTGGGGCCGCGACAACCGATTCAGGGACTTCGCCGTCGCGAATCGGTAGGTTCTTGTCTGCGCCGACGCCGGTCGCAAGCGGCTCATCAAGAAGTTCCAGCAAAAAGACGAGGACGTCCTGTGGTCGTGCTACAGGCGCGAGGTGGAGACGATTGACCGCGAGAAGGTGCGCCATGGCATTCCGGAGAGCTCGACGGACGTCACCGCGCGCCTCCGACGGAAGAAGAAGAGCCGCCGCAAGATGAAGAGCGAGAGCGCCACCGACGCGCGCCTCGACATGCTCGACCGGACGCTCGATCTACTACAACCGGACACCCTCGACCTTCTCGACTCGATCCCCCTCGAGATGGTCGGCTGCGTCCTCTCCCTCGTCCTGCTACGAAAGAAGAAGAAGAAGAAGAAGAAGGCAGTCGCCACGACGAGGACTGAAGCTCGTCGCCGCCGCACCTGAGGCTCCGGTGAGTCAATTTTTGCAGTATGGTAGAGCGGCGACGAGGTAGGAGTAGATTATACTTTTGGATTATATGTACATTATGTGAATTGGTGATGAACTCCGTGGAGTGAACTAACGAAGAAATTGCGCCCAAAGTAGTCATTTTACAGATCCGTTTGAGGTTTCCGCTATCATGCGCCAGCGGTTGCGACGATATTTAGCAAAAACAGCGAACTGTAAACTTATTTTGACATTTTTAGTTTGAGGTTGATGTTAGAGATGCTCTTACCCTAATCAGGATTCAGGAGGAGCCTAGTTGGGCTTCTAGATGTTCATAAGAAAACCAATAATACTAGAAAAGACATTAAGAGATGGGAGGTGCGTCCGTGCATGGTTCTTGTGTCTTCAGGAGATTTTGGCCTTCTAGATGGGGACATGCGGTTGATGCGCGTGCGCATGAACAGTTTGTGTCTAAAATTAGTTTAAGCATGAATTAATTGTGGCTCAATCTGTCAATAGATGTGGGGTGCTAACAAGGAAATGGTTGAGCTGTCTCTTTTGATATAAACATGATAGCAGCGTGACCTTCCAAAACTATAGCCCTCTACTAAGCCTTGGAGTGTAAGCTATCTCGGATGCTTCGTATGAGGGAAACACGCACACACCGCTAAGCATCACACTGATTAACAAGTAAAACTGCTATCTAAGACTAAAATAATACGGCCACAATGCACACTTGCTTTAGATTATGAGCTAATGAAAGCTCTGTTGATGATCAGTTCTCTCGAACTTAGGGATTTTTGGCTCTGCTTATTGGCTTTTAATTGAACATTGTTGTATGATGGTATAAGTTATAAGTCAAAATAAAAAACACCAGTTGCTATCGTGCATTAAAAAAGGCAAAATTAAGCCCAACCAAAAAGAACCTAAGTAGGGGTCCGGTATGAGTTTTTCAGTTCACTGGTACATGGATTCGAGGCAGAGAAAACGCTCTGTGGGTTTAAACAACCGAGATAACTGTACATCAACCTACCATTGTTGTTGGGGATCACTTTTTTTGTTCCTAGTACGGTTGTGGTTGTAAAACGTGAGATGTTTGCTTTATTTATAAAGCGGGACGTAAACCTGTTTTGAGAAAGGTTCATCAGTTTTTATTTAATTGAACATGAAAAGGTTCATCAGTTCTTGTAATATACGAGCACAGCCATGGAGATAGCACATGGAAGGATTTGATTTATAGCTGCATCATTGTCGATAATGATCAGGTCAGGCTGCATGTTTTCAGAAGAATGCTCTCAAATCCAGAATCTGAATCCCCAGTTGGGAGGTGAGCAGAAGCAGCAGATCAAAAGAAACCAACACGGAAGGTACAACAAACATATATACAGTAGCTCTATAACAAAGGACATATGAACACGAGTGTGAGCGCCAAGGCGTTCAGGTCGAGAATTAATGGATGTTCATATGTACAAGAGGAGTTATCTACACATCCAGCTAGGTGGAGAGTAGGAGTGAACAGCTATGTATACACACACGCGCGCACGGGCACATCAGCTTGTCTGGCTGTGCCGGCGAGTTGGTTTGCACTGCAGGTTCTCTGCGGCGTCGGGCGTCCTAGGTGCAGCGCGCGAGGCGGGATGCGATGGCGGAGTGGTACATGGCGTCGTGGAAGCTCTCCATCTCCGCCATCCGCGCGCGCAGCTGCCGCGCCTTCTCCTCCGTCAGGACGCCCACGAAGGACCTCCCCGGCTTCTCCTCCTCCTCCTCAGCTACTAGCGCGGCCGGCGACGCGGCCTCGATGTAGTCGGCCCGCCCGGACCACCCCACCAGCGGCGCCCACCACTTGGCGCCTCCCTTGGGGGCTCCCGCGCGGACACGCTTGGCGCCCGCGGTGGCGCGCGGCCGGAATGCGACCGTCGTTCCCACGGACGGGCGGGCGGAGAAGGAGACGGCTGCTGCTGCTGCTGCTGACGGTGCCATCGCCATTGTAATACCTAGAGGTCGGTCGTGAGATTCTGAGTGGAAGGACGCAAGGTGAGCGAGAGACGATACGAGGCTTGGGACTTGTTTGAGCTGTGGATCTGTGAGTGTGTGAGCTTGAGCTGGAGGTGGTGGCAGATTTATAATGGAGTAGGGGCAAGTGGAGTGGTGGTGGATAGGGACGCCGCGTGGGTGAGGAGGGAGGACGCGTGACGTGTGGCCGCGTGGACTGGCCGTTTGGGTGTGGTGTTTTCATTGCCACGAAGGTGACGTCTTCTTGCTTCTTGGGGAGCGTCGTCGTCCTCCGGAGGAAATTTACATGATCGGGACTCGTACACGCACCTGTCTATGCACCACGAGCGCACGAATTTGGCATACACGTCCAATGCTAACGACGAATCAGTGGTAAATTTTCGGAAGCGCGCAAATGGTTATGTATTATACTACACCAATCTTTGGAAATATGACATGTATTTAAGATGGTAAATACGTGTAATCTAGCCGATGACATATATTCGTCAGCCGAGCTGGCGCGCTCTAACAACAGTGGACTCAGTGGGCTTCCACTACCACAAGTACTCGCTCTGGATCTGGAAGAGGAAGCTGACCTAGCACCGACGACGGTACCGACGACGGTACCGACGACGGTTGTTCAGAGTTGCTGTGGTAGAGCATGCATGCGGCCATCGAGGCCTCCATCCGCCACCGCTAGATCAAACCCCTACACGTCGGCGACGAGATCAAAAACCTCAGTCGAGGCTACGGAGATTCCTTAAGGCTGCAATCGCTAATAGATGATGACAATTCCGGCGTCGGGGATTGACGGCATCCAAGTTCACCACGTCGCTGCTAGAAGAGATGCTAGATCATTGAGGCATGCAAGTGTCTTGATGACGGCTATATAGACATCTTCCTCGACGTTGACGTGTACTAGTCGGCGAGAAGATGTACAATTTCACCGACACCGGGATAGGCCTCCTTCTCTCGTGTACTGATGATGGCGTCACTGAGATAGGCCGTCTTCTCTCACCGTAGCCAGAAACGCCGCTAAATCTAGGGTTTAGGGTTTAATTTAAATATAAATGTCCCTTGCTAAATTTTATTTTGAGTTTCTCTCACCATAAACAGAAATGTCGCTAAATTTAGGGTTTAGTCAAACTTAATTGTTAAATACTAACTTCTAAAATGTACGCTTGTTCAATATCATATAATTATTCGTCAAATTTGTTGTTGTTTTGTTACAAATTGTTAAGAAATTATCATAACTGAATTTTGGAGGGCGGGACCAATTTAGGGGACACAAGTGGAGATCTCTCAGTTCACCTAGAGACATCTAGTCCTCCGAACTGAAAGGAACTCAATTAGTTTGTAGAGGTTGGTGGAGTTCATCATTGTCGGAAATGGTTGTCATCTCGAATCGAGCTATGCTGATTGTTTTCAGAAAATAATGCTCTCAAATTCAGAATTAATTCCACAATGAGAGCAGACGTGGGCAATCATAGAATGTTGTCATCATGCATAACATGATTAATAACATGATCATAGTGAGTAAGCATGATGCTATTTTGATCATGCCCGTATCTATCCCAGGTCCGAGTTTACTGAATTCATCTCAACTTGTCATGAGATTCGAGATAAAACAACTAATGATAACCTGCAAATTGATATAATTGCATACTTGTGGGCACATTTAGCACACTAGCCTGTTGCAGCCCAGCCTGCTGATACATGAAGAAGAACTTGTCTTTAATTGAATTTGATTGGTTGTAGTACCTTTATTTTTTCTTTTTTCTAAACTATTAATGGACTTCATATTCATTTTCCTGTGGATTAGAGAGAAATTCATTCATATTAAGGAAATTGGGTAGGGAGTGCCGTTTAGGGATGCCGGTGGGAGGCCACCTGAGAATGTTGTCAGGCAGCATTAAAATCATGTATGTTTTGAGCGGTGTCAAACCAAACTTAGGAGGCGCCGACCGAGATCTGCAAGTGGATGTTGCTTAGACATTTCCAAACTACGCAAACACACACTAGTACAGCGCATCAGAACCAAATTGCGTGGTCACATTAGCTCTTGTTCCCACCCAGGCCAGGCCACCGCCGGCCTGTTATTTAAGCACACTGTGAAGCATTTCTAATACCTGCCCTTTGGTAATTAGCCATTGGCATCGCTAGCTTTTGGTCTCGGCTTCATCTTTGCCTTCGTAGATTCCCAAGGGCCGCAGCTGGAATCGCTTCAGTTGAAAAATTGAAAATTAAATACTTCGTCAAAGTTAGCCGGGAAATAGAAGTACAAAAACAAGGTTTCCGTTAATTAGTAAGAATATATCCATCCTTGTCACTTCCTACTGAATGGCCACTTCTATATTTCTCGAAGATGTCACTGTCCACTAGCTAGATGAACATTTCAAGACGCTAGACTAAAGCTTCTTATCGTCCTTTTTAATCAGGTCTACTGTCTTCCTTTTCTCAATACAAGTGTAGCCTAACTAGCTTTCTAGATATTGCTAAGAAATCATACACGGAAAGAGATCAGAGACTGAAGGTTAGCCGTTCTTTGTCTTGAGTAATTTATAGCCCTTCCAGAAGGGGGCGAGCGATCGATGCGCGTGTGCATGAAGATATTGTGTGTGAAAGTTTGTTAAATTAGGAATTAATTACGTCTGGATGGATGTTGAGTTGAGTGCTACTCTAGCCATCTAGAGCATCTCACACTTTTTCTTTGGTGACTTGAGCTCTCACACTTCTGCTTCCCAAAATGTAGCCATCTAGAGCAGTACCAAGCCCTCCAGTGTAAGCTATCTAGCTAGGATGCTTCAGTAGGGAGAAACCACGAACACAACGGTCTGCATCACACTGATTGACAAGTAAAGCTGTAGTTTGAGATTAAGTATGGCCACAAAGGCACAAAGCACACTTGCTTTAGACTAATTGATCGAAAGCTGCCGGGCACATTTTAGTCCTTTCAACCCTCAAGCAGGATTTACTCACCGTAGCACATAAAATGGTGGTTGATCTATTGGAGGCAGAGAACGGGCGGCCCGTGGGGTAATTGTAGATCAACCAATCATGGTTGCTTGTTGGTCGCGGGAAGGTTCATCCGTTTCTAAGGTCCTCTTTAGATTGTAGTAATTTTAAAAGATTTCAGTAGGATTTTAAAGCTTGAAAAATTTCCTATATGAATTGCCTTTGGCTTAAAGATATGATGCTACCAATCCTATGAATTCGATTCCCATGCCTCAATTTATAAAAAATTGAACATCCACTCCAACTATTTTTTAGCCTCAACCGCGTAAGATCGAGACATGTTTCCATATTTTTCCTACGTTTTACCCAAACGATGCTTCATACAATTCATATAGTTTTTATATATTTTAAAATTCTCTATTTTACACTTATTACTGACCTGTAAAATTACTGTATTTTTCATATTCCTGAGTTTTCAACCCTACAATTCAAAGATGCTCTAATTTATCTAAACTAAGAAGTTTCTCAGTTCACCTGGTCCACCCAACTGAAAATCATCACCATGTTCAGGTTGTTGGAGTACATCATTGTCGGTAATAATTGTCTCAAGCTAATTATTGTTTCAGAAAACAATACACTCAGCCGATCCATGTTATCATCCTCGGAAAACAAAACTGTAGCCGTTTATCAAGCCCTCCGGTCTAAGCTATGTAGCATGCTTTGGAAGAAAGAAAACATGCTCACATCGTTAATCATCACACTGAATAATAATAAAATATTGTCTGAGATTATTGTAGAATACAAACACAAATGCACGGAAACTCTCTTTGGCCATAATGTGAAAATATCATTTACAAGTTTACAAAAATCCGACGGAAAATCTAAAATCGTGACACTAATTTCTTTGAATTTTGAGATGCACAAAAGAATAAAATCTGATAAATATTGGAGTTTGGAAAAATTGCACTTGTTTACTATACTTAGATCGTACTTCTTTTATGTTATGTAGTTCACAATACAAAGTATTTTGAATTGAGATTATATGTACTACCTCTGATCTGAAATATGTGTCGCAAGTTACACAACGAATTGTACGTGTCAAGTTGTTTTGTCCCGACAATTAAATCGCACCAAAGGGAGTAATTGATTACATAAATATCAGTTTTCTATCTATAAATATGATTTTCGAATTTTAGAAGTCCAGTAAGATAATTTGTGGGGCTCCGAGCCAGAAACCAAAGCCGCTGCCCCACTTGCTCCTTTCATCCGGAAAATAGGTTGTTCGAGTATGATATTTTCCATTAAGATCTAGTGGATGCAGAAAAACACGGTATGTGGGTTTAAGCGAATGCGCTATTGGCTGTTGGGGTGTTGGCCACGTGAAAGTTCATCAATTTTTATTTTGTTGAACATGAACGGTTCACGCAAATTGAACATCAACCTATCATCGGAGGAGGCAGAGATCAACCTACCATGATTGCTGGTCACGGGAAGGTTCATCCGTCTTTGTCTTTTCTAAACTTGAGGTTTCTTATCATTTTTTGCATCATGTCTCCTGTCACCGTTTTTTCGCAATATACAGGAGTGTGCGTCCGTCCATGGTTAGCAGTTTTTGGCCTTCCAGAAGGGGGCGATCGAGCGACTGATGCGCGTGTGCATAAAGATATTTTATGCGAAAATTAGTTAAGAGTAGGAATTAATTGCGTCTCAGTGGATGTTGAGTTGAGTACTAATCCAACTGCCCAGGAAAGACTGAGCCCCCACAGTTCTGCTACCCAAAAGAGTAGCCATCTAGAGTAATATTAAGCCTTCTAGCGTAAGCTAACTAGGATGGGGCATGCTTCGTTAGAGGATTGAACACGAACACACCGGTCAGCATCACACTGATTGTGAACAAGTAAACATTTCGTTTGAGATTAGGAACGGACACAGAGCAGACTTGCTTCAGACTAATTAACCAATGCTGAAAGCTGCCCGGCACTTGGTCCTTACAGCACGCAAGCAAAGGTTTACTCACAAGTGCACATAAACTAGTGGTCGATCTATTCCTATTGGAGGCAGAGAGCGATCTGTGGGTTTAAACAAAGGAGATAATTTTACATCAACCTATCATGGTTGCTTGTTGGTCACGGGGAGGTTCATCCGTCTTTACTTTTTCTCAACTTGAAGGTTTCTTAGTTTACGCTCCCTCCGTGTAAGATGTTGTAATATTGTTTGCCTATAGGCTATAGACATGGTTTAGTGTGAGATTCATGTGAACTATTTTTGTTCCACATGTATTTAAACATGGTTTAATGTAAGATCTGAATTTCATGTGAATCTTTTATTGTATCCAATTCATCGAGACATCTAGTCCGCCCAACTGAACATCATCAGAACGTCGAGGTTGGTGGAGCATATCATTGTCGATAATCATCGTCTCAGGCTAATAATTGTTTCAGAAAACAATACCCTCAGATTCAGAACCGAGCCACGCTGATTGCTTTCAGAAAACAATGCTCTTAGAATCAATCCATGGCGAGTCCCACAGTCCACAACAACCAAGGACCTAATCAAATCAACAGGGCACGCACAAAGACCGTTCCTCGTGTCTGATAAAAGGACAAATCAACAAATGGGTTTGAGCGCAATATAGATGTCCAGATCCAGAATTCATAGACGTTTTCAGATCTTCAACAGGAATGTTATTACAGATCTGGCAGATCCCAAATGTTTCTAACAGGATGGGATGCTGAACCACATCTTTGCATCTAACTAGGAAAAGCTAAATGCAGATCGGGGAGCTTGACGAGGGATCCCTAAAACCAGATCCATCTGCTCCTCCATTGTTGACCACTACAACATAAAGGGAATCGATCCCAAATCCGAAGAGGAAACAAACAACAACTATGTACATGCGCTTAGGGGAGCGCTTGCGTTGTCGGCGAGTTGGGTGGGGCTCTCCGGCGTCGGCTTTGGAGGCCTAGGAGGAGCGCGCGAGGCGGGAGGCGATGGCGGAGTGGTACATGGCGTCGTGGAAGCTGTCCATCTCCGACATCCGGGCCCGCAGCTGCCGCGCCTTCTCCTCCGTGAGGCCGCCCACGAAGGACCTCTTCTCCTCCTCGGCCACCACCACCGCCGTCGCCGGCTCGATGTAGTCCGCCTTGCCGGACCAGCCGACCAGCGGCGCCCACCACTTGCCGCCCTCGGGCTGCTGCCCCGCACGGACCGCCGATGCGGTGGCGGCGCGGGGACGGGCCGAGGGGCGCGAGGCGGCGGAGGAGAAGGAGACGGCGGAGGCGGTCGGTGCCATGGCCATTACGAAAAGCTCGGTACGGTACGTGACGCTTTTGCTTTGCTTTGCTTTGCTCGTGAGCTTGTGCTAGGTGACGAGGATGGATGCTTGTGAATGGAAGAGGTTGTGGCTATGGTGCTCGGGGTGGTGGGGAATTTATAACGGGATGGGATTGGGGAGGAGGAGGACGGGGTAGTGGATAAGGACGCCGCGTGGACACGTGGATCCATCCGGTGGGGAGGAGCGGGTTTCCGTTACTAGTAGTGGCCGTTGCGTAGGGTGGTGCTTTTTACTGCGGCGACGGTGACGGCGGCCGGAAAAGCTGGAGATGGTGGTATCGGCAGGCACACGGGAAACGCACACCGGTTGGGCGATGCTGCTTGATTGCTTGCCGAGAGTTTCGGACCCGTGAGATGTGGGCGACGGTGATGTTTTGGATCTCTGATGCTGTTCTAGAAGGGGATATTCGTCGCAGCGTCATGTTTGCTGCTTTTCCTTAACAAATATCGGTAAAAGTTGATGTGTGGTTGTTGACAGTTCCATTGTAAAGAAACATATCGGCGTAGGAGAACCTCCCTGTCCGCTCCAACACCTAGCCCCATCCCCTTCTCTCTCCCCACCCGGGTGGCGTCGATGGTGGCGGCTTGACTCTTCGTGCGTCGGTGTTGGGTGGAGGGGTCACCTACTCGTGACGGTGCACCTCGGGCGGCGGAGAATCGTCCGGGGTTGTGGATGGCGCTTTTCGAAAAAAATCCTTATTGTTTGTTTGTATGACACATACACCGTATCGTCTTTGGGTGGCCTGTTTCCTTCCCGAAGAGTGTCGTGACTACTATCCGTTTGCTTCGCTTTACGTCGAGGAAATCATAGGATCAGTACACAATATGCTGGTTCAAGCAACATCACGGTTTTCCTTTTTAAATGTGTTGCTTGTTACTCGTCGATTCAGGTGCTACAAGTGTGGTGGTACTTTGCCGGAGAGGGCCCGACGATACTGGGTCATCGTTGCTTAGTCAATCCGCCTATATTTCCTTCTTGTTTTTTTCCTTTTTCTTTTCTTTGGGTGTTTGTTTGTTACTGTCCCAACATTTTGACATTGTTGGTTGTATCGGGTGGTTGCTTGTCAGCACTCGAACGGATGGCACAGCTTGGTGACGGTCGGTGGACGCACCCGGGGTTTAGTCCCACCTCGCTAGTTGAGTGAGGCCGACACCAGCTTATATAGCTGGGCAAACCTCTCCCTTATGTCCGGGCTTTTGGGATGAGAGAGGCTTTGGGCCTCCAAATACACTGATCGAGTGTGGGCTGACCTTTGGGCTGTTAACATCTGGTATCAGAGCCAGGTTGTGTGCATCGCTATTAGGTGTGTGACAGTCGCTATCGCTCCTGTTTAGGGGGATGAGATGTCAGCACTCGAACGGATGGCACAGCTTGGTGACGGTCGGTGGACGCAACCGGGGTTTAGTCCCACCTTGCTAGTTGAGGGAGGCCGACACCAGCTTATATAGCTGGGCAAACCTCTCCCTTCAGTCCGGGCTTTTGGGATGAGATAGGCCTTGGGCCTCCAAATACACTGGTTGAGTGTGGGCTGACCTTTGGGCTGCTAACATTTGGTATCAGAGCCAGGTTGTGTGCGTCGCTATTAGGTGTGACAGTCGCTATCGCTCTTGTTTAGGGGGATGGGATGTCAGCACTCGAACGGACGGCATATCGCTGGTGACGGCCGGTGGACGCGCCCGGGGTTTAGTCCCACCTCGCTAGTTGAGGGAGGCCGACACCAGTTTATATAGCTGGGCAAACCTCTCCCTTCAGTCCGGGCTTTTGGGATGAGAGAGGCCTTGGACCTCCAAATATACTGGTTGAGTGTGGGCTGACCTATTGGCTGCTAACATTGCTATATCTACTTTAAAATAATGCAACTTCTTACCCATTCTACCCATGATTTACATAATTTTCAAGTTCATCCTCTAAAACCAAACACAAAGAGGCGCTAAGAACCGTTAAACACGTCGCTACTGCTCGCACCACTAGTTGTGTAGGGTCATTGCCTCATTGGACGATCCACAGTTTCAAAGGACAACCCACGACCACGTCGTTGAAGCTTCTGAGTTGAATATTACAGCGCAATACTTCCTTCACCAATTGATATACTGCATGATTTACGTATTGTTAGTATGCACTACTAGCATTTGAACCCTACTTTGAGCCTGATCACTCCTTCCTTATCACTGCCCTTGGAAATTCCGAAGGGCTGCCCACGGAATTACGTAGAAGCGTCTAGTAGGCAGATCTTTGCCGAAAAACATATAACTATCGAGCATCAGATTTGTTTAAACACGAGTACTGGTCTATTTTACAGCTCCACGTCCTTGTCACCGTGTGCTAGCTAGATGGCCCTTTGAATTTCCCCTAATTGTCACTTTCGACTAGATTGCCCCTTCACATAAACTCTCTAACGAATTTATCTTCCTGATCTTGCTACTGGCATTATATTACAGATTTAGCCTGTCATGAGAGCAGCATTTGGCTCAACTGCAGGAATCGCCAAGCTTTCTAGATGATCCCGAGAAAACCATGTTTCACAAGCTGGGAAACAGATGGGCAGTGTAAGCGTGTGCGGCTATTTATTTGCTTCTGTTCTTTGGTGGTTTTGGGACTTCTAGAAGGAGTGTGAGAGTTACGAGGGATTTGCATACGCGCTTGAGATTCCGAACGGCTGCCCAAGGAATTACGTATAGATGTTTCTGGCAGACAGACCTAGCTAGCCGGCAAAAATGGAGTGGCGAGCTTGTATAAATATGAGTACTGGTATACTTTACAACTACATGTCCTTGTCAGTTTTCAGTATGTACTGCTAGCTTAGATGGCCCTTTGTATTTCTCATAATTGTCTCTTTCGACTGGATGGTAGCCTTTCCACAGCTCTCGAATGAATTTCTTGAATCATGCATGTCATGAGATCAGCATTAGGCGCGACTACTGGAGTAGCCGAGCTTAACACCCCCTCTCACGTGTGATCCGGAGAGACCAAAACGTGCACACAAATCTTAGAGGTATAGGCCTCAACCAATACGTGGACTCAAAGGTATGTCACAAGAGGTCTATATATGGACTCAGAGGTATGGGTTAAGAGTCGTATACGTAGACACAAAGGGGGGCTATAATAATTTTTTAATAAAGCACGGAAGCTAGGACTCAAACTCGAGGCAATGGCTTTGATACCATGTCAAGTTTCATGCATTAACCACAATTACATAAGACCGATCTGATGTAAATGACCAGCACAATCCACATATACTGTAACAGTATGAACAATAGTTAATAAGATCAGGACTGGAACTTAGGTAACAATGTTTTGGTACACAATCTGTGATGTGAAATGTTGAAATTATGGGCAGAGTTTTAATTTCATATGTAACTAGCTTTAATTACATCGTCTGAGTTCTTTCCCGTAGCGTAGGAGACAAATTTCACTACGATCATCTTTTACGAGCATACATTGTCAAACTGTGCTTTAGATGAACACATCTCAGACTCAAACCCTTTTTTCTTAATGTTCTCTTCGTTTGTAAGAGCGAGAAATGACTTTTTCGACTATGATCGACTTCAAAAGGTTTGAAGCAGAAAGTTTCATGAAGAGATATTTCTAGTAATTTCATCACATTTATTCATATGTTACTAGGACATTGACGTCTTTGTTTTATTTCTTAGAAAGTTTCCCATATTCAAACCCATAATTTAGCGTTGCTATATCTTTCTAGAAGAAAAATAATATCATAAAAGGCGAAGCAAATTATTATCTTCAACTTCTATGTTACTACCTCCAATCCGGTTTAAATGTCGTAGAAAACGAAGTAGCTATGTACATCTTAGTTCAGCCCGCGACAATTTTTTAGGCTCGGATGGAGTATCATACTTTACTAATGGTTTAGCATCATCCCTTACACGTACCTGCCTATTTCAGATCTTATAATACATCTTCTACTTAATCAACCTCCATAGATTGTAGACAAACTATTAGGTGGTCGGAGAGGAGGGGAAACCGAAGTCAAACCTATTCTACAAAATGATGATATAGAAGAAACAATACATTTATAGAAAAATATGTGCTGGTGCATTATTGTCACATTTTCTGTTGGACAATGTGTCATGGTGTGCAAGAAAGTTTGTAGGATGTGAGTGGTTGTTAACCCAATCACTCCATAGGATACACCTTCTCTATTCTGTTTTTAAAACAAAATGGGTTTAGATTCCCATTGATTGTAGATGTTTCCGGCAGACAGACCTAGCCGGCAAAAATGGAGTGACGAGGTTGTATAAATATGAGTACCGGTATACTTTACAACTACATGTCCTTGTCAGTTTTCTAGAGATTGTCTAAGGATTATAGGGCTTGAAACACATTCCATGAAAAATGTCTAAGGATTGTTCCAATGAAATTTCTGAAGATGCAAACACGTACAGTATTAGGAATGAGGTCCTGTAAACGCGCGTTCCAAACTCAATGAAAAGTGCTTCCCCTATAACTAAATATATAATTTGTTTTGGTAGCTTAATTTGATCTACCAAAACGTCTTATATTAAAATACAGAGGGAATACTAATGCGCAAGTTTTATTTGACTGATGACAAGAATGGTCCTCCAAAAATAGGCGTGATATGTGTAGGTGCCTGTTAGAGCGTGGCATTTTCAATTTGGAGTAGTGATAATGGAGATTTGGGAAGGGGGTATATGCCGATGCCCTTATTGGATTCCATCGAGATTGGGTACTTCTCCACGGGGTGGGTGACTCGGATACGAGTCGGCCCGATCGATCTGTGCGTGACCGACGGGCTTATCCTCACCATGCATGACCATGACTAATCGTGGGAATAAACAACGGGAGAAGAGGAAGAGGGGGACCTCGTCGTCGGCGTGGCTGCCTGCCAAATGAAAACGATGGAGTTGGTACGGACTAGACTATACTAGAAAATGGTCCAGCCGCGTCGGCGTGTCTGCGCTCGCTCACAGGCACGCACGACCGCCCGTGCCTATCTGGGTCAGCTACACGTGTTCTCGTTTACGTTTGGTCATTACTCGATGCTTTGAAGCGGCCGTCTGTGGGGACTCTAATCTTGGTCGATTGTGCCAAGTCGTACGTATTACTACTCCATTTGGGTAAGTTTTGTTGATGACTAGCATCGACCCAGTCACCCAGCTAAACCAATGGCAGATTGCATGTACCGCATAAAAAGTACACAAACACTACTACTCCCTCTTGTACACAAAAATGACGTTTAAGACATCGACACCAGCTACCCAGTAAAAGTTCAGTTTAATGACCTACGGTCTAGACAAAATGGATGAGCATCAGATTTCCTACTACTCCTACATGAAATTAAGATTTTACGGACATGGAAGTGCAGTGCAGACAGACATATACATATCTACATTCAGCCAAGCGATGCACGTTAGGAAATGCAATTATCTCATTTCAGCTAATGACAAATGATATATGCACACAGCGCCTAACAAAATAACACTCCTACACCGTTACCTGGCCTATATACCCTTCCCATTCCTTCTCATTTGCACAAAATATAAGCTCTCACATACACTCGCACATACAAATCTTCTCTATTTCCCCTGCAGCAACTGGCCCTGCATTGCGCAGCTCATCACCGCTCTTCGGAAGTGTGTCTTTGAACCCCCAGTTGATCTGTATCCTTGAAAGCAGATACTTGCTGTAGACAAGAATGCTTGCTCCATATGCCGTGTACTTTGCACAGCCATCGCCTGGAGATTCGTGCCAGGAAGTTCGTTCTTCACCTCTCCTTTCCTAGTTAGGGCCGTTGAGGATGAAGAGAAGAGATCCGGGAGAACTGTCTCGTCATCTGGACCGAGTTCAGCTGCCAAAAACAAAATGCAGAAATGTTAAAAGTCTCAGCACGGGTTATGCTGTGAAGCTTTGATGGCAACTATGAAAAATGGTCAGAGTTGGTACCCGTATCAGCCGTTCATCGCGGAAGCTGGGGGCCCTGTGCTTCAGTTCTCCACGGTGAGTCGTGAACTCTTCCAATATCTCGGAAGCGTATTCGGGTGGAGCTTCGATGCCACGTGCAACAGACTCGTCTTCACCCTGCACAAAATGGCCAAATGAAAGATTCAGATCATCTCAGACGAAAGAAATTTCTGATATGTCAAGGACACTAGGAGGAACAAACTGCAAATGGAAAATAGGGCATATACTACTATGAAGGTCTTTTGTGGTTTCAGGGGGGGAAGGGATGAATTAAAATGCCTACTTGATTCCAAGAACAATCCCCTTTCGAAGAACAATCAAACGCCAAGTTAAGAGTGTTCATATGTATGTACTATGCAAATTAAGGGCCTTGCAACCTTAGACACATTTGCTGAATTTTATTTAATTGGAACGGTGTATTTTCTAAAGTGTTAACTAGACCTGAAGTGGATTGTATGTGTGCTCCTGTAAACTTAATAGGCAATATAAATTGAACAGGAATGCCGAAGAATCCATACCTCTGATATTGATGGATCACGGCGTACCCCCTCGCATTCTTCGTACTCGGACGCGTCCAGTTCCCACAGGTGGCGTGCATCGAAGAATTTTGGGAGCAAATGCTCCCTAATGATGACGAGAAAGAAGAACAAGAGTGGGAAGAGGATTCCTGCCATTGGTATCCATGTCATCCCCCAGACGATCAAGAAATAAATCAGCTGGAAAAGGGTGAAGGCAGATATCTTGTTGAAAGGCACCGACTCCACGAAAGACGCATGAGCGCCTTCCAGAACCCTGTCCAAATTATAGTAAAATAAATGTTTACTCCATGTTCGTGTTCTTTAATGATGAAGTGGCTGATAGCAAAAAATGCATATACTACTTTGCATATGCACAAGAATCAGGCGAGTAAAGTTTACTTGTAGCGCCGCTGAGGTGCAACAAACAGAAGTTGTATCCGCTCCCAGAACTGGTTCCCAGGCAGACTGTCAATGGACATATAGGCAAAGTAACCCCAAAGGACCGATGTCGGTATCTTCTTAATGACCGGCATGATTCCAACACAACCGGCAACCAGCAGGGACTGAAGCAGATTACTCACTCTCTGCTCATTCACCCGGACAGGCAAGTAACCTTCTAGATGTTTTTCAGGATCAAATACTTCAGGCACACTCCCAGCTCCATTCCCCTCCGAGATAACCGCATCTTTCAATTCCTTCAGCTCTTTGTGAACAGAATCCTCCTGCACGACGTTAAAGTTATTATATTCTTATGAAACAAACTGAAGATCGTCTGTTTTTTTCAGACCAACTCCCTAAAGCCTAAAAGATACAGTATTAAAGACATTTTTCTCGCATACTCTTATATAAGCTTAATGGGAGTAGTCAGTTCGTGAGGTTTACAGATAACAACGAATTTAGTGGCATGTCATCGTTTCACTGATTTGAATGGCATTTCCTAACGTGCCATTGATATGATAAAGAAGTAGCAAGCAGTATGAAACAAGTCGCGATTATTAGCGTAGTTGAGGAGCCTAGGAAGCATAATGTAACACAGATTATTGGTAAATTACTTACATTCATTTTATCATCCATTTTAATAAAAACTTCTTGCATCTTTCCATAAACTTCTGAACTGCTAGCATTGTTCATCATGCCATCCTTGGCGGTTTGTACCATCTTTTTCCGTAAGGCCTAATTTGAATTAAAGAAAGATGGCGCATGAGCAGAGTTAAGCTGAACAGAAAATTAACGGACGCAAACCTGCTGAAATCACCAACCTGCCTCCTGAGGACAGCAAGACTTCTCGTGTGCATTGGGGACTGGGGAAGTACCCCATTAGATGGAGGAATGCCAAGAAGACCACAGATCAAGACCTGCATGGCATTTGTATACCATGAAGAACAGGAAGCATGATAGTAATTTTCTGCTATCCTATATGTGTAGACATAATTTTAACAATTTTCCGCATATCACTGAATTTATTGCATTTTTTAGTTCTTGTAGATATGGTCTTTGACTCTTTGTATTCTAATGCGACTGAAATCTGTAATGTAAGATAAGAGTTAACTAAGAGTGACAGAAATAAATCATACCGAAAAGCTCAAGACCAAAAGGTCGTAATGGTATGCGGATGGATTCTTTAAATTAAATTCCTTCTGCTGAGCCATCTGTGAAGCTACACTATGATCAAAGAAATAGAGTCCTGCAACCATCACAGCAGGCACAATAGCCAAAAATATGTAGGCTGGAGGGACAGAAAATAAATCCTGCATGTCCAACAACGAACTACTATAAAATTCTGAGATCACATATAAAACCTATCTACAATTTGATCCTGGAGTCGAAGTAGCCTTATTACCTTAGCTACTTTCCAATGCTGTAGTGATTTGGGTTCCCAAGGGAGCGGGGTAAAGAGCCTCCTGGGAACACCTGTAGGGATCTTGCTAGGTAACGAATATGACAATGCGGTCCACAGTATGACCAAAAGTGGAACACCATAGTCAGCAATTAAGCTCCTTTGCCACCCTGCAAGTTTTATCTGGAGCATTAATAGTTTATATATGGAGACAATTTTCATCAAATATATTAGGATACGTATGACAAACCAGAGCCATAGAGCGATGACCTTGCACCCCTGCTCCTTAATGCAGTATAGAGCAGTCCCATTGAAAAGACAATGCCAAGCAGACCGTTAATATATACCCATTGGAACTGGTATATCGGTAGGCTCTGATCGTTACCCTCAGGTACACTGAATTCACTGAACATTCCCTGGGAAACACATGCGATATAATGAGTAAGCGTCTACCTAATTACCCCCTCTATGCAAGAATATATAATATTTTGAATAAGGCACAGTATCCAATTGAAAACTTTGAAAATCAATTTTCATGGCAATATATTACCTAATCGTATAAAATTGTACTTTCAAACTACTTCTGTATGTCCATCTAACAGAAAATGGTACTATTATCCTTTCCTATAATCAATCTGAATAGTTCTGTAAGCAGTGACTTCAAGAAAGATTGCACACCTAAATTTGAAAATAGTTAAATATCACATATTTTCTGAAGAGAGGCAGTAAGTACACAGTACACAGAGATAGCAAATCGTATACCTTGATAGCTTCTTGCATGAAAAGAATTGTAATTAACATTCCAAACAGTTCTCCTGCAAATCTTGTAAATCTATTCAAAGCAACTGCAGCATTATACATTGCCAGGAGGAACAGCATGACCGCAGTCCAGATGCAAACCCTGTCAGCGAATAAAGAATAAAATTAACAGATAAATAAATATAAGTAGCATTTTGAATAACTAGAAGGCATCCCTTACCATCCCGCCCATGCAAGGAATAATCTCTCTCCAATGTTCGGCTCATTTTTGGCAAATTTGTACAGATACGTGTACATGATAATAGTTGGTTCTGCAACTCCAACAATCAGCAGTGGCTGTCCGCCGATTAGAGAATGTATGATGCCACATATAGCAGTTGATGCTAATGCCTCGACTGTCGTGAGTGCACCATCTGATACATGAAGACATATTTACCGCTTGTCAGCCATGCTTGTAATTATCTGTTGCCATTCCCTTCCAACATTTGATATTCAATATATATAGGGAACTGTCGATTTTATTTCACCCCCTTCCCGGAGACAAAAAAATGTTATGGAGGAGTCTAATATATTTTCCTTAATTTCTTCAGCAAGTGCCAACATAAAAGATAAAAGTAAAGAACGTAGCATATTATGACATAGACAGTACCTACGAATAAGCAAAATATATTAGACTCCCTGTGTAACATATAGGACTCAAGATCAGTGCAAAGAAGAAGAACCAACCTGTATCTTTACTCAGTTGCTCCCCAAAGGCAATAACAGGTAGTGCAGACGCAAAGAAGATGTACAGCGTAGGTGCCAATATCCTGACAGTAGGTTGCATTCAACATAGTCAACATAACTGCAGAATTTTAGAAGAAATAATTAACTGGAATGAGCATTGCAAACCTAAACCCAGAACTGAAGCCATTTTGCCAATCTTGTTTGTAGCAAGCTGCTCTTCCCCTGAAATCCTCTATCACTCCCTTGAATGGGGTTCTCTTAGGTTCCATTGTCTGAAAAGGGGCTATAAACAATCAGATTTTGCGTGTGCAGAGGCACGATGTACTGTCATGAGTCCTGTATGTTTGCTACAAGTACCCCCTGCGTAAATTGTTATAAACCTCCATGTGTTCCTGTTTCAAGATATAATCTGTACCAACAACCATTTTAACAATATTATCTCTGGTATACTTGAAAGTACATACCTATTCATGATCATGATTTTGTGGTTAGGGACACAATAATGTAAGACAAACTAAGAGCGAAGTTTAATTTTGGATGACACATCAGTATAACATGATCGTAAAAATCAACCGCGGGTGTAGATGTTCTTTTCACACACACACAAAGTCCCAGGAGAGTTCAAGGAGAAAACTGTGCAAGGAAACAATTGAAAGAGTTACATTACCCCATAAATTTGATATGATGTTGCTTCGTATCCAAATTCTCATCTGGAAGAATACGAGCTAGCACGTGAAGCATCAGCCAAGAGAAACGGGAAGGTTGGCTCAACTTGGCGTGCCCCTGTTTTCATGCTATATATAGTATGCTGGCTGGACCAACAATTCTGACTGGTCACAAACCATTGCATGACAGCATTTGGTTCGCCCAATTTTCTTCATTTGCCGCGATGCTATATTTAGCTTTAAGTTATCGAACACATGGTATGGGGACATATTTTCTATGGATATATGATTATCTTGTCAGACTAAAAGGCCAAAAAGGGTTTAGGCTTTCAGGTACATTAAAAAGGAGCCATTAATTCAGACCATTTGGAGAAGCTGAATTAGATAAGTGCAAGCACCCGATCATCTGACAGACATTTGAAAGTTTGAAACCAATGCCGGATACTATGGCCATGCTCTGCTTAACTGAAACAATCCATCTCCCATCCCATGTATCCAAGTTTGGCAGGCCGCAATCGTGAGCATAAGTTGAGCCAAACAAAAGAAGAGTACAAATAAACTAATCAAGCATGCATGGTTCGGGCCATGTAATAGGAGCAAAAGGTGCTGAAATGGGACAAACATTTGCAGGGGAATGGCATCCGTTCAAGTTAGTTATTATATGAATCCTTGAAGCAGAAGTTCAGGCCGGAATTATTATTTGGACAAGGGGCAAATTCAACCGACGACGTGCTCCTCCTCCTCCTCGCCGGACGGACGAATTGATCGGCATTCTTCAAAATACAGTACTATTATCACATACAGCGTCTCCTTGAAGCGCATTGAATCAACTAAACGTATCCCCTAATCGAGTCAACAAACACAAAGCGGATACATCAAATTTGGTCCCAGGCTCCCAGCCAGCCCAGAAACCCCAGCCGAACCAGACCAAACCGTGGAGCAATCAATCAACAGAAGGAACTTTGCAGGCGACGGTATTGAGGCATTACGCGAGCTGCGGGTTGGAGGCTTACCAGGCGCGGTGGAGGAGGCGAAGCGTGGTGGAGCAAGCGGCGGCAGCAATGCCGCCTCCACCGCGAGGCGAGGTGCGAATCCCAAGGCGTCGGCAGGCGGGAGGGGGCGAGGCGGAGCCGGTGTCGCAGGCTTTTCTTCCCTTTCTCTCTTCCGTCCGGAATGGCCGCCTATTTATAGCTCCGGCGATGTATCCATGGGAGAAAATCAGCGCTATTTCTCTCTCTGTCTCTCTGGCCCCGTAGAAAAAGGACCGGCGGGTCCCATGTGTCACAGAAGCATCGTCCCAGTCCTCACGGAGGATGCGTCGTGGCCGTCCGTTCAAGCCGATCGTACGTACGGGTTCGACGCCCATGTATATGTCGCCGCCGACCTGTTGGTTCCACGTCGTCCTCTCGCTCCCCCACCCTGAGCCCGATCGAGCATGCTGCATTGCTGCTCCAGCTCGACCATTGCCTTGCCGATGCTTCCGCTATGGCAGTTGGGCAACCTAGCACGTTTTCCTTCCACGTTTGGTCGAGACGTAGGCGACTGAGCTGCTTAGGCACGTTCCGCCGTCGTCGTCGTTGCTACGGGATGATAGGGCAGGGCTACTACCATACGGCCGTATAGAACGTTGCCTGTTTTGCAGCCACGTCGTATTCAGTAAGAGCTGTATGTTACATACAGGGAGTAGTAGCTTCAGACTGAACAAATGAAACACCCTTCAGACATGGGAACACTAAGGGTGTGTTCGTTTTTGGGATTGGGTGGAATGAAATGGAATGGTTCCATTCCATTCCATTCCACTCCATTCCATCTCATCCCGTGTGTGTGTTCGGTTGATATCGGAAGCAGTGGAACGGAACAGAATCAAATTAGTCTAAACATCCAGTTAATTATGTCCTAATTTAATATAAATATTTAATAAATCTAATTATTCTCCAAACCACAGGAGAGAAGCAAGGTCGCCACCGGCCCAACGTGGATCCTCTGCCGGCGGCCGCGCATCCTCGGCCCCATTCGCGCCTCTTCCGCGTCCGGCCGTGCTCGCCGAGCCTGTCCGGCGACCTCCGCACCCGGCCGCGCTCGCCAAGCCCGCGTCCGGCGACCTCCGCGCCCGGCCGCGCGTGCCCGGCCCGGACGCGCCCCGCGTCCGGCAACCTCCGTGCCCGGCCGCGCTCGCCCGGCCCCGCCCGCGTCCCATGACCTCCGTGCACGGCCGCGCTCGCCCGGCCCTGCCCTCGTCCGGCGACCTCCGCGCTCGCCCGACCCCGACCTCCGCGCTCGCCTGACCCCGACCACTCGCTGCCGCCCGGGGCGCCGCCGCTCCCGTTCGTCGACGGCCCAACAGTCGCGGAGTTCGGGCTCGAGGTAGAGCGCGAGGGCGTCGACGGGGCGGTCGTCCTGGAGGAGGAGCGGGGCTGCGCGGATCGCTGCGGCCGAGGACCGGCTCGTGGAGCTGACTCAGGAGTTAAGAAGAGAGAGCAGCGAGGGAGAGAGATTAGCACTTGACGGGGAGGCATTCCACTCGGTCCGGCCGATTTGGCCGGACGGGTGCGTTCCGGATCTGAGCCGAATATTCCGTCTCGGGGAATCAACCAATTCCATCCTTTTGTCCAACTGAACACACGGATGGGCTCTGGGTGTGGAATGGTTCCATTCCATTCCACCCCGTCCCAAAAACGAACACACCCTAACACGCCAGTAATAACAGCATTCTGACCAACTAAACAAAAAGATATGCTAGTACATGGTGCATCAAATTAGCACAGTTATAATCACCCTTGATGGTTTCCAACAGTTGTGAGATAGTGGGGTCCTCGCCGTTTCAAGACCACTGTGTGTTCCTCTGCTTTGACATGGCCAATGCCCAATGACAGGTCGTTCTGTTGCGGTTTTGGAGCAGATTTCCTTTACCCGCCAGCAAACTGCAGAAACAATTATGCCACCAATAATTCAGGCCCGAAACTAGATACGGAAGTTGGATAGAATTAGAAAATGACAGGTCTAGGACAGGGTTTCCATGCTTCTTAAGACTACGTGATGATCTCCTAAAGATAAAAAACAGGATTGAGGAACCTAGTTTTAAATAATGAGGAGGAAAACAATACAAGATTACATGCTCATCTACCATATAAATGCTACTAACTCTTATTTTGAACCATCTGCAGCTATTCAGAACAATGCAATCAGTTCACGTAAAAAACAAGAAGAACAATGCAATAATGCAATCTGTCACCCAAATTTTTTTTCAAATTCACCGGAGCTTCTTCAAGCTGCATCTCACAATACAAATTTGGCTAAAATAAGAAAAGAATTGTACATGTCACTTCTACTTGTCTTCTATGAAGAGCTCCGTGTAGAGCAGCCCGGCATCTGGTGCTACATGTCCTCTACCTATTGTAGATATAGAAGGATGCACACAGCAACCACAGCACCTCACCCAACTCATCGAATTTCATTCCTAACCAGATAACAAGAATCCTGCAAGCACAAATGATTCACTATATTCCTTTTGAACTAGTAATGACATGCTAATAAGTAGGAAAATTATCATAAATACCAATACCTCCAAACAGGATAGAAACAGAAAAAAAATTGTTGATTTCAGAACTTCATTGGCATCTGAATCCTGCCAATAGTCATGTGTATCCTTCACAAATTACAGAGAGACCTGGACATCTAGTGAGACTGCACTCACAAAGGACTGCTGCACCGAAGCACTGATGTCGAGCTACACTGGAATCCGACCTGTGCAGGAAATTGCTTATCGCAAGTTTGCAGAAGAGACAAAGTTCAGAAGTGCAGATATCATGTAAAGAGGGTGGAAAGATCAAACAGAGTAAACCATTTGCTGTAACACACCAATGTCCCAACTGGCTTTTGACCTAACCTAAATACTGGTAGACCATGCACATGCTATAACCAGTTCAGAATTACGTCCATCCTTCGCACATATTGCCTTACCCTTGAGTATTCAACTGGTGGTTCCCTCCTTGGATTACCAAAACGGGCCAGACGCCCAAGACACACTTGTGATGAATTTCAATCGGGCTGGGCTGAGGTGTCTCACATGTGGAAATAAAATAGAAAACAGTGGAGAATTCCATGTCCTGGTAAGTGAACATTTGTTAATATAGATATGTGGCTTGACAGAACATGTATACACAGCCAAACACATTTTTTGCTGATTCTTACTGCTAATTCACAATTCCGGATAAGTGAATATCACCTTTTTTGCAAATCGAATCACTATTTTCACTGCAGTACCAACTACCATATCTTTCTATGTTGTCAACTAAGTCAGGCTATCTTCACAGAACTCACCAATTGGATTTCTTCTGCTGAGTGACTTTGAATATGTTTACACAAAAAGGCATGTGCCACGTTTGTACCATGTACGGAATGTTATAAAGTCAAACATCACGTGTGTCAGTATCTTTAGCCATGTCGACACCATTCATGGCTGGAAGGAGGGATATAATTCAAAGAGGAGACCCAATCCTGAAATACGGAACATATGGAAACCTGAGTACAAGGGAATAATTGTACTATTGGAAAAACCAAAAATGATACTAAATAATATTTCCGCCACGTTCTTTTTCAAGCAAACATTTTTTAGCAAGCAGGCCAGAAAATGAAGCATTGCAAGTTAAAATGCTTAATGGTAACCAAGGTAAAACAATTACTATTTTGTGCAAACCTTGGATAAGAAAACCAAATCAAACCGCATATTGTGGTAGAGGAAAAATGAACATAATAGATGGGAGTATTATCAATCTTAAGAGGATATTTTAGTTGCCAACATATATACTAAAAGTTTGGCATTAACATTTATCAGACTAAGTGTTTAACTTCATAAAGTATTGATTCAAATTACCAACAATAAACCTATGATTAACATATTAACATAAAATTTAAAAATAAGAAAAATCATGGAAAATCCTAAAGGTTGTCTTGCTTCACCTGACAAACGGATATGACTAGATGTTACAGAAAACTTAGATGCTAGAAAAAATCTTTAGGCAGAAAAGCTTCATTTTCCCTCAAAAGCAACAGACATTCTTAATCAATAAGAACACTACATTTCATAGTTATGGGAAAATTCAACATTGTTGTGAGGTGAGAAGACAAAAATTAAATATGGTTACTTGGTTAGTGAAAAATCTAGTGATGATTGCTTCGAACAAAGAACATTAAGAAACATTTGATTATTACGGAGCACAAACATTTGTATGTAACACTACAGATTCAGGTTCTATGTCTTTTAATGCTACTCCAAACTCTATAGAAGTTGCAACTTGCAAGTTCAGTCTAGAATATGCAATTACTATTTATCTGGAATAACTCAGCAGCGATGAAAATGCTGATCAGTCCAAATTCAAGTTGCTAGAACAGTAGAAAGAAAAAGTTACCTTCAATTATGGACAGCTTTCCTTGATTCACAAGGGTTCAGAGTTCACGGCCTTCCCAACATCGTATCCAGAATAAAGTTAAGCTTAAAAATATCTCTGTCATGACAATAACCGGTCCTACAGAACGATCTAATTGTGACGTCAAACAAAGAACTATCAGGGATAAAACCTTCTTTTTCCATTCCCTGGAATACGCGAATCATCTCCCAGATTTTGTCATTGTGCGCAAGCCTGCTTGTAAGGACGGCAAAAAGATCCCTTGACAGTCCAATAATCTCAAGGGATTTCAGAAAATAACTAGTCGCTGTATCAAAATTTTCATCTCTGCATAATCTATCAACAATTATAGTGTAGGTGACTTCATCTGGAAAAATGTTCTGTGCATCCATGTCCTGCAATAGGTTCTTCACCTCAGTAGGCTTTTGATAGCGGTAAAACCAATAAATGAGTGTATTGTATGTCACAACATTTGGAGCAAACCCTTGGCTATGGAGCAGACTCTTGGCTAAGGTGAACTTTCGATCAAAGCAAAGACTGTGAATAAAAATGTTGAACGTCCTCGTGTTTGGCATGATACCTTTCTTGATCATGTCTTGCAACAGCTTCTGAGCAACCATCCAATGTCCCGCTCCAGATAACCTGCTCATCACAGTGTTGTACGCAACAACACCAGCATACCATTTCAACGATACGCTCCTCTCTAACAAGTATATGGCCTCTGCAATCCTCGAATCGTGGCAAAGGCAATCCAGAAGAATACTCAAAGTAAAATCTGTGGGATCCAACCCTTGGCCTAGCATAACATCCAACTGCTCAAGTGCTTCCTTAGCCATACCTTTCTTGCAGAGACCATTCATATACGTATTGTAGGTGACAGTACTGGGAGTCCAATCCTTGGTTCCACTCTCGGTCAAAACCTGACTGACTTCATCAAACCTGCCGGCATCACACAGAGCCCTGATCAGAACATTGTAAGTGACCACATTGGGAGGACAACCAGCACCCTCCATCGTGGCCATCAGCTCCTTGGCCTCCTCGACACGGCCCTCGCGGCAATACCCCTGTACGATGGGCGTGTAAGTTTGCACCATGGGACGGCACCCCTCTTCCAGCATCCACTCGAGCACGCCCCACGCCTCGCCGAGCCTCCCTGCCCGGCACAGCCCCGTGACAAGCGTGGAGTAGGTGCCCACGTCGGCTTCCACCCCAAGCTCACGCATCCGTAGGATGTCCTTGTACGCGAGGTCAAACCGCGCGGATCTCCACGAGTGCAGCTTGACAAGGATGTTGAGGGACGAAACGTTGGGCGCGACCCCCGCCGCAAGCATTTCGTCGAACGCGTCGCATGCCTCCTCCACGCGGCCGGCTTCCGCCAGCGCGTTGACGAGCGTGTTGTAGCAGAGCACATTGGGCGGCGAGGCGTCGCCCTCGCCGGTCCCGGAGGTCCTGAGCTCGACGAAGAGGGCGAGCACCTGGTCCACGTCCCCCGTGCGCGCCAGGGCCTTCATGGCCGCGTTGCAGTCGCGATCTAGCTGCCACCGCCGCTGATTCTGGTTATGCGGAGGAGGAGGGGAGGTTGCATCCGGCGCGGGTGGAGGCGGGAGGGGCTTGGCATCGTCAGAGTCGTCTGTGGAGGAGCAGGTGGGAAAGGGGAGGGCGAGGGCGGAGGCGGAGGAGGCCATGCGCCCGCGCAGGATGAGCCGAGCGGCGGGGAGGGCGGTGGTCGCCACCGGAGGGGTTCACCGGCGGGCGCCGTGGTGGTGGAGGTGGCGGCGCACGGAGTAGAGACTGATTTGGGATGCTGAGGGTGGGCTGAAACGGCGGCGGGGAAACGTAGTGGCTTTTTTTTTTTTTGAGAAGGGGAAACGTAGTGGCTAGAAGGGGGAAAGAGAGTAGAGAGGTGGGTTTAGTGCGTGGGGTTTTGGAGTGGGCCGGAACTGCAACTGGCCGGAGTATCCTTCAGCCCAGGCACATTTGAGAAACAAATGTAGCGTAGATTTCTTCTTTTTTGGTTTTTAATGTGTATTTTGAATTTAGATCTTAAGTTTTAGGGGGTTTAAGCACATAATACCTCCGTTTTAAAATACAAGATGTTTTTTTTGTATTTAGTTGTATCTAAACATGCTCTAGTTAGTGTGTAACCATTTCAATCCATATCTAATTCATATTAAAATATGTAAAACATCTTAGAATTTGAAATGGAAGGAGCACCTTGTAAAGATTCACACAAAAAATCATACAAATCAGGCACATAGCATGGAGAGGTCCAAAATTTAGTTTTCCATACCAATTAATTGGCACATACAAATGACACGTACATTTGGATTGTTGATCATGTATTTATAGACATAGCATTTTTCCATACAACTGAGCACCCAAAAAATAGTACACGTGGGAGTAGTTTTTTTTGGAAAGTAAAACCGGTTTGTCTACATCTTGGTCGATCAAGATTTTCTTAAGTCTTGGTTGACTCAGAAAAGTGTAATTACAGTTTAAAAAATATAATCGGAACATTTTTGTCAGAAAAATGTAACTCCTACTTTTTTTTTTATAAACACAGTACAGACGCAGACGCTCACAAACACACACGTACACCCCTATGAACGTACGCACGCAAACCCTACCCCTATGGGCACCTCCGAGAGACCGGTTCGACAGATCTTGAGGTTGACGAAGTCACCACAGACGCCTCACTGTTGACGGGCACGTCACCTACCACTGAAAGCATAGCGTCGGTTAATTCCTGGAAAATCCAGAAAAGTGTGACCACCCGTCTAAGACTTGAACCTGGGTGGGCTAGTTCCACCACAAGAAACCAACCAGTTGAGATAGGCCCACCTCACTAACTCCTACTCCCTCTGCCTTTTCATATATGAATGTAAATTTGAACATGTGAATGTAAATTTGGACACGTATATGTGGAAAAAGGCTCGTCTTATGTAAATGCTGACACGGTGTTAAACTGCCAGATCTGACATCTGCTGCTTCCATTCCATGTCCGCCACCTTCATCAGGTCGGCCGGTAGAATCTCATAATCTCGCGCGAAGAACCTGTATGAAGAGATGCCAACTCTTTACCCTGATCGATCATCTATCTTCTTCTTCACGCTCCCGCCGTATCAGGCGCGTCAAGAACCTCCACGACGTCTTTCTTCCTCTGTGCGAGCTCCGCGACATGGCGAACCATGCTCGTCAGGTCACTGTTCGACGACCCGTCCTCCGCCATCGCCTCTTTCGCCTTCACCGCAAGCTCCTTCGCGCTCGCTCGTAACGCCGCCGCCCCCTCGCCCATCAGGGCGGCCACTGCTCTCTCCACGTCCTCCCGCCCGACCTGCACTTTCGACATCTCGGGGTTCATGACCACGTGCGTCAACGGCACCTTCACGCCGGCACGGACGCCGGCCCGGAGCACGTCCACGACCAGCATCTCGGTCATGAACTGGTCGGCAAACTGCGGCCATGTCAGAAGCGGCACGCCGTGGGAGAGGGACTCCAGCGTCGAGTTCCACCCGCAGTGCGTCAGGAAGCCGCCGACGGAAGGGTGCGACAGGATGGTCATCTGCGGCGCCCAGCCCCGGATGACGAGGCCGCGGCCTTCCACCCGCGCATCGAACCCGGGGTCGAGGCCGTCAGTCTCCTTGGCCACCCAGACGAACGGCCGCTTCGACGCCTCCAGGCCAGCGGCAAGCTCGGCGACCTGCGCCGGGAACAAGTGCACGACGCTGCCGAAGCTGACGTAGAGCACGGACTGGGGTGGCCTCGCGTCCAGCCATGACACAACCTTGCTGGCGTCCACGGCCGCGGGGTTCCCTCTCACGGCCGTAGTGTCGGCGTCGGAGTCGAGGAGGCAGAGCGGCCCGATGGCCCAAACCTTCTTGCCGAGCGCGTCGGCGTACCGCTCGACGAACGCGCCCTCGAAAGCTGCGCACGTGTTGAATACCAGGCCGTCGGCGGTGGCCTCGGCGTCCAGTATGTCGCGCCGGTGTCGCTCCAGCCCGGGCGTCTGGAAGAAACCGAGCGACGTCGCCCTGTTCACCACGGCGCGCACCGGAAAGTCCGGCACCTCGAACTGCTCGAAATCGTCCGCGACGCGGTCGTAGACGCCGTTCTTGGCCAGGTTATGCACGGCGAGGACGAAGAATGCGGACGGGCCGTGGAAGACCAGCCGCGGGACGCCGAGCCGCCGCGCGACGTCGGCCGGGTAGGGGCTGCACGAGTCGGCGACGATGCAGTCCGGCCGCCGCGGCAGCGCCCTGAGGTACGCCTCTAGCGACTCGGCGAGCAGGGACACGGCGTCGCAGAATAGCCTGAAATGGGAGTACTCCCTGATCATGTCGTGGCTCTCGCATCCTTCGGGCAGACCCAGAGCAGGCCCCGGGAACTCGAGCACCGCGAAGTCGACGGCGAGCCCCGATCGGCTGGCGTGCTCCAGGACGGCCTTGCTGCGCGCGGCGTGGACGGGGGTCAGGACGATGGTGACGCGCGCGCCGCCGCGGCCGGCGATGAGGCGCGCCATGTCCATCATTGGGATCATGTGGCCCTGCGCGAGGAGCGGCACCAGCACGAAGTGGAGCGGGTGGGCCGCCACCGCCATGGCCGTGTCGTCTGTGTACACACGGCTGCAAGGGTCGACTACAATCCACTCAGGTCGCGACTCGCGACTGAACTCGGATACTCCTTTGCAGCGAGGCGTCTGGATAGAGAAGCAAGGCAGCGGGGCGCAAGTGCTCCATGGAGCACGGCCAGTCGGCCATATACAGTCAGTCCAGCAAGCTTTCATGGCGATGGCGAGTGTGGACTACGGACCCGGGATGTACCTACTACAATTTTTTTTTTTTTTTTGAAATTTACCTACTACAATTATTGGACGCGAGAGGACAGGCAGCAAGGCACTACAATGCTTTTCACCAATAGTTTTCTTTTAAACAAAGGCTGGTAATGTAGCTTTTTAATAATTGAATTAAATATTTGGGGAAAAAGGCCAAAGTCTAGCCCGAAGAAGAAAAAACATAGAAACAAAAGAGACACTTCGACTTCATCAATAATTTACTTTTTTTTTTGAAATTTAAACCCACATATATTAGGTCAGCAAGCCGCCTCATTAAAACCCTGCCAGTCCCTTACGGTACCCTGGTTAGGGAAAGAGTGCGTCTGAAACTTGCCGCCTTTAAACATCAAATACAGTTACATCGTTTATAACAAAAGGCAAAATAAAATGAGGGGGATCACCATCCCAGCTAACTACAGCTTGCAAATTATAAGAAGCCTTCGCTACTTCATGCGCCACTTGATTAGCTTCCCTTGGACAATGTACGAACTTAACCGACTCAAGATTATACCCCTTCATAAAACACTCAGCAAGAATAACAGAAAAAGGGTTCCAGACTTCAATCTTCGCATTGCACGCCTGGATTAATTCCAAAGAATCGGATTCAATTGTAATCCTGCTAATTGCACATCTTTCCAAGAATTTCAGCCCCTCAAGAAGTGCATGTGCTTCGGCAGTCGCAGCACTTAACAAACGTTCCAGAATACATCCATAACCAGCAATCGACACTCCTTTATGATCTCAAGCATTTAAACATAAGTTTTTTTTAAAGGAAACTGGTGGCGGAAGTCCCCACGGGGAGTTTCCTTATATTTTAATTACAGATGATGCTTCCCTCTATACCAAACTTCAAGTGTTTTACTTAAATTTTTAATTAATTGGGCTAATACATGTGCTAGTCATTTGGCTATATGCAACAAATGTCAGATTTAGAAGAAAAATATGAGAGTTAGATTTAGAAATTTTTCTCACCCAATAAACTCATGCTTTGGTATTACATAATTGCTAATTATTTCTTATAAACAAGGATGGAGAGAGTATTATTCAATTGATTGATAAGGACATATTTAAGTACTACATCACCATATTTTCAAAAAAAAAAGTACTACATCACCATAATTAATGTGCAATTACGAATATGTGCACACTTCTACCTTTTGTGTAAGTCAAGTTTTGTACAATTTGACTAACAATATAGAAAAAAGTTTTAACCTATATGAAATCAAATCGTGTTTCGAAATTTCATTTCATAGTTATACTAATTTAATATCATAATTGTTGATGTTTTTTCTATAAAAAAATTGTATAATAAGCTTCACTTAGTACAAAACCAAAAAGTACCCTTATTCATGTACGGGGAAGTATGGGTAATAGGATACTCCCTCAGTTTAAAATTTCAAGTATATTTTTGACAATCTAAACTACCAATAATTTGTTTATTTATACTAGACATAAGATATGTTTAGATTCATGCACGAAAATACTTTCCATTACTTTTTATTTTATTATCTTTAATTAGTATGTGAGATTATTATAAAACTTAAATTTAGACAGACAAAATACGTACTCCTTCTGTTAACAAATAAATGTCTCAAGTCTCACAAAAAGTAGATGTATCTAGACAAATATTTGTCTTAATTTGAAACTAAGTAACTACGTGAAAGGTTTAATTTGATGGTGTCGGGAACGACGGACTGGCCCACATGTTACCTGCTCTAACGCGAGGTTAGACGGACGGGAGATCCAATGAGAGAATTTCCATGAATTTCATTGTTATATGCGCTTGTGTGTTAACTTTTCATATTTATATGGGCACAACCTATTCTCGAGCAATGTACTCACGGAATTCGTATGGCTAAGCACATGCCCTCTCATAGTGCTATGTGGCGGAGTGGAATGGGTGTTATTCCCATCATCAAGCAATCTACTCACAAGATTTTCTGTAGCTACATGTGTTCTTATAGCATGTTTTTCACCGGATACAAATGTAAATTTCATAAAGAATCTCAAATCCGACACTTGTCCAATATGTTTGCATTACTGGGGAGAGCTTCGTCGCCTATCCGAGACTCCAAATAGTGTCCGGTTCAGGTAACGTCGGACATAATTTAAGCGGTATCTGTGCAGTTTTGACCTCACCAGTCAGCAGTGAGCAGTGACCACCACCTTGGAGTGGCTGAGCGGCCGGAATGGAGCCACGCAAAGTTAGTATGTGTTGTCAATATCATGTGTCGTGTCGGCGTCGAGCAGCTGGAGAATAAAGAGGACATCATCAGCGGTGTGGACTGTCGAGTAGTAGTTGGCAGTTGGCACATCACTAATACTGTACGCATTAGTTAGTTAGCTAATCAAGTTCCTGTTTTGGGTGTTGTTTATTTTAGGTGTTGCAGTTATGGTCATGGTGTTGGTGTTTGTTACATGATTTTCGTCCGGTTTATTTCATTAATAAACCGAGCATCTTCTTCTCAATGCTTGAGACAAATCTTTTACCCCACAGTTTTTAAAAAAATGTTTCTGTTTTTGGTTGCGCGCTGTTTCATGAAAAAGAAAGGCGGTGGTTAGGGTTTCAACCTAGTCGTCGCCACCGGCATTATCTGTAACTTCTTAATAAATGGTTGGGGCAAACCTTTTGCCCCATGGTTCTAAAAGAAATGTTTATGTTTTTAGTTGCGTGTTGTTTTATGGAAAAGAAAAGGCGGCGGCTAGGTTACAACCTAGTCGTCGCCGTCGTCATCATCTGCAACTTCATCGTCGCTTTCGATAAAAAATTGACGGGTCCTCACCTCCTCTAGGTGCCCTTCTAGCATTAGGAGGGGTTGGAACCTCGGATCTACGCAGGGCGCTATATAAGGATTCTTAATGTTAGAATTTGGTTTGGGTAGTTGTCTTCTTTATCAATGGAGATGGCATCGTTTGCAATAAATGATCTTACGCGTTTCGGTTGTCGTCGAGATCTTCTTCTCGATGTCAATGGTGGCTTTGGAAGATTAAATTTGTCTAGGTATGGTTCTTCACATCTTGCTTCGCCGGATCAATTTTGGATTGTTTCTCATGGTTGTCGCGAGGAGGATTGTCATCGTGTTATCTATCCCGGCTACTACGTCTTCGACAATGTTGATTCGTTCTCTCGGCTTAAAGCGTCATCGACAAAGTAGCTCGGTTATTTGTCTTTGGAATATTAGTGGTGGTGCTCTTGCCGATGTTGTTTGATTAATTTAATAGTTACGTCGTGTACAAAGCCTTGGCATTACAACTCAAAATTAAAAAGGGGGACCTTTAGTGGTATTAACAGGTGTGTGGTTTGATGGTTTTGGAGTTGTTCTACGTCTGACTTCAGAAAAGTTCAAAATTGATTTATGGATAAAGAAAGAACTTGAAGATCTCATAAATTTGATCGTCTATTTTAGCTTTGTTTTTATAATCGATTTAATCATGTACTCTTTGTAGGTTTAATATATGTGGAAAATTTAAAAAAAAACTAATCACCTCTGGATCAAATCCTTGGCTGAACAACAAACGTAGGATCACACTATCGTACAAGGATCCTATAAAACGTGGTACATCCGTCCATAGGTAGAGTTTTAGGGTCGATCCGTGAGGAAGGTGAGATCTGGAGGGTGGCAGGTCTCTTCAAGGGTAGCATAGGTCAGGCGGAGCGGTGGAGGATTGGCGAGTAGTCTCCTCCCTCTTTTGTTTTTTCACCTACGGACGTGGTTGCGCGCTCGGCGTCTGTGCCAGCCCACGCCGACCGCTTGGCCCTTCTCTTTGGAAACTGATATCCGTGGAAAAAATGTGGTAAATAAATCTATCATGTATTATATTTAGCATGGAGAGGGTAACAACTTTGTCCTTATTATTTTGTAGTTTTTATAAATATGACCCCTAAGTATGACCCTTTGATATTTTTGCAAAAATAAGCCTGACAAAAAGTGTAAACGTAACATATGGACTTCCTGCTTGTTCAAATGAAATGAAGTCACCGCCCACTCTATTGGCAGAAAGATCCTTGCATGTCATCTTCCACCAACTTAGATTGCGATATTGGCGCTGCATGTGACTTTTCGCCAATCAGGTTGGCGTAAGTTGACTTTCCACCGATTGAGTTGGTGGGAAGTCCACATGTTGTTTTTTTCACATATTTTGTCAGGGCTATTTTTGACAATTATTTTTGGAGCGGTCATGTTATGCAATTACTTTGAACAAGGGGATATATTTGTATAAAATCAAACAAAAACATCTCCGGTTGCAACAGATTGGGGCAAAATAAACAAAAATAACCATGAGAGGAAACAAATTCATAAAGTAAAACGTTAGACAAATCTGTTTTACGAAATAACCTTTTTGGATAGCCACACAGTAAGGCGCTACTCTTCACATAGTAGCGTCCTAAGCCAAGGCACTACATTGTTGGTTAAGTAGCGCCCTTGAGCGAAAGGCACTACACGCCATACTACATCCACACCCATTACTTGCACCCACGTGGACACATGCCTACATCTCACAGTTTTCCATTTATTGTTTTCACTGTTTTCTAACTAAAAACTCAAAGGAACAAGAACCAAAGGACTAACTTTAAGTTAATTGAAGGACATATGCCATAAAGGCAATTAATAAAGTGTATTCTTTATCATATCTCGTTTTTTCATAATATGTTTTTGTGTCATGCTATAATCGTATTAAGCGGAAACATTAATACGGGTGTGATGCGTAAACAACCAGCTCCCTAGTAGCCTCTACTAAGACTAGTTTCGTTGCGCGATTGATGATCGAGATTTCCCGATCATAGGGCATGGCGCCGATCGGCAATAGAAGTCATATCGTTAGAGAACGATGTGATGGACATACCCAGATTTGGAGGACGTAGTCGTTACGCCTTTGACCGTGAGATCAACTCTTATTGTTATTCCTGGAAGATACTTTGATCGCACCAAACGTCGTATCTTATATAGTATGACAATAACGGTGATACTTTTTGGTATCAGAAAGGAGTAGTTGAGACGAGGGGTCAAGAGCGGGATTTGCCAGTCCGCATAGCAGGATAGATACTCTAGGGCCCACTCGGTGAGATCATGTCTAATGAGCTTGCAAGCATGTGACTAGGTCACGGATACATGAGATCATAGACGAGTAGAAGATAGCGTTGTCGGTAACGAGGTCAAGCTAGGTATGGATATATCTATGGAACGACACTCGGACACGCTAAGTATCGCTATGGCAAAAGGTGTAAGACTTTGCGTTCAGGTTTGATAGATGAAAGTCATTCGTTATATCACAGGGATTAATTCATGGGTCCAGGCCTACGAGTTAGTCGTTGATCATAGAGGAGTCTTGATCATACATGTTATTATATCGAACCGCTAGGGTAACACACTGAAAGAGCATTTTCCCTCATGTGTGGTTTTGGTAATTGAATGACAATCTCTATGGACTAATGTTTGCTTTTGAGATATCATTATAGATCATGTCCATGGAATTGTGGAGTTCATGTGTTGGACTCTTGAAGCTTATTGCAAGCATGTCTTGAAGATTCAAGACATCATCTTAGTGAAGAAAAGATGAGTTGTGCAAGACCAAGAGAAGTTTTCTCGAAAAGATCCTATGCTTGGTGCTTGCAATGGATACATGAAGACAGAGCTAAGCGAGACTCTCCCATTGTGAGCATGGGGGAGTATTTGGAGAAGTCTTCATCAAGCAAGTGTTTGGACGCGCAATCAAGAAAGATGATCCACTTGAAGAGATCAAGATAGTCATCATCCAACTCAAGGGGAATGCTCAAGGCAAAGGTATGATCTTGATAGGGCTATAGGTTAGATAGGCGTACTATCAAGAGGGGCTCTCAAGTTAGTAACTTGATCGCATTCTTGTGGAGAGCTCAAACCTTTGCATACTTGGCATATCATATTTCTTGGTTCTTATTTGGCTTTTATGTTGGTGAGGAATTAGAGCTTGATTCATCTCCATGTCAAGCTCTTGTTCATCGAAATCGGTTTTACTTTGGACAACTTGTTGCGTTTTCGGTGGCGGAAATATTGCCGGTTCTTCCTTGAGGAAAGTCCCACACCTTGCCATGTGTGGAGATTTTACTCTATTTATGGGATGCAATATTTGCAAAGAAGTGAATGGGAGCAAAGTAGTTTTCCTTGATCTTATATGCGGAAGGCATATTTGAGTGGGAGCTAAGTAGTTTTTTCTTGATCTTATATGCGGAAGGCATATTTGAGTGGGAGCTAGGTGTCATTCGTGATTTTGTATGTAACGACATATTGAATTACACAGATCATCTAGTAGAGTGTAAAGGATTATTTAAGTGATTAAATTTTCTATGAAATGAACTTAGGAGTATTATCCATCCGATTTATAGTTGTATAGATCAGAAGGGGCTTAATAACATTAGGTCGGAATATTTTCTAAGTCAAGATTCTGAAGTGTTTCAGAATAGGACAAGCGAAGAAAGAGGTTCTTACTTGTATGACTAGGTAAAATATTAAGTTTATCTTGACTTTTTCAGTGATAGAAAATGATGTTCGACATTCTCTATGTATCAGACATATAGTCTATCAGACTGAAAGCTCGACTTGGTGTGACCCAAGTTCTTGGTTGAAGAACAGGTTCTAGAGTGATCCTTGTGTGGATCAATGAACAAACGTTAAGTTTATTCTTCAGTGTCTATGAGAACTGAAGATATGTTTTCTAGTAAAGGGTAAGAGTGGAAAGACAACTTGCCGTAAAGCGGTTACGATGATGCAAGTTATGACACTGACCCATGCGACTAGAAATCTCATATAGGAGATGTCCTTTATTTTGAAAATAGACATGGTTAGTTTGCGAAGTCGCATATGAATGCACTGTCGTATAATCTACATAGTTATAGAAATATATCGCGACTTCAGAAGTAGCAAGTGTGATTGGACTGAGCAGTTTTCCGAGGGTAGGTGGTCCCCTTAACAGATCTCTTAGACTTTTAAGGCCCAAGCAACGCGAATGCTCGAGTCTCACTCCATCCACTAGGATATATTTCACCGTCATCGTAAGATACGGGATGATGTCAAACTAGATGACATAGAAGTGTTTAAAAGAACATATAGGTCTCAATGTGTGAGATCTATTAACTGTATTCCTCTTTCACAAGGCGAGCAGGCACCAAGATGCTATGGGTGTTGAGCCTTTACGAAGTTGTAAACTAGATTAAGTGTTACTCTAGTGCAAGTAGGAGACTGAAGGGAATATGCCCTATAGGCACTTAATAAACATAGTTTATTGGCAATATCCGAATTGTTCATTATATGTTTTTCACCATGCTATAACTGTATTAAGCGAAAATATTAATACAGGTGTGGTAGATAAAACAACCAGGTCCCTAGTAGCCTCTACTAAGACTAGTTTCATTGCGCGACAGATGATCGAGGTTTTCCGATCATAGGGCATGCCGCCGGTCGGCAATGGAAGTCATATCGTTAGGTGTAACGATGTGATGGACATACCCAGTATTTATAAGACATAGTCATTACGCCTTAAGACCGTGAGACCAACTCTTATTGTTATTCCTGGAAGATACTTTGATCGCAGCAAACGTCATATCTTATATAGTGTGACAATGATAGGTGATACTTTTGGGTATCGGAAGGGGGTAGTTGAGACGAGGGGTCAACAGCGGGATTTGTCAGTCTGCATAGCCTGATAGATACTCTAGGGCCCACTCGGTGAGATTATGTCAAATGAGTTTGAAAACATGTGACTAGGTCACCAGCTGACATAATATCATAGACGAGTAGAAGATAGCGATGTCGGTAAGGAGATCATGCTAGGTATGGAGATATCTGAGAATGATGCTCGTACACGCTAAGTATCGCCATGACAAAGGGTTTAAGACTATACGTCCAGGTTTGATAGATGAAAGTCATTTGTTATATCACAGGGATTAATTCATGGGGTCCAGGCCTACGAGTTAGTCGTTGATCATAGAGGAGTCTTGATCGTACCTGTTATTATATCGAACCGCTAGGGTAACACACTTAAGGGGTTTCGACAATGAAAGAGCATTTTCCCTCATGTGTGGTTTTGGTAATTGAATGACAATCTCTATGGACTAATGTTTGCATTGAGATATCATTATAGATCATGTCCATGGAATTGTGGAGTTCATGTGTTGGACTCTTGAAGCTTTTGTGTTGAGTGAAGTTCAATTGCCAGAATGTCTTGAAGATTCAAGACATCATCTTAGTGAAGAAAAGATGAGTTGTGCAAGACCAAGAGAAGCTTTCTCGAAAAGATCCTATGCTTGGTGCTTGCAATGGATACATGAAGATGAAGCTAAGCGAGACTCTCCCATTGTGAGCATGGGGGAGTATTTGGAGAAGTCTTCATCAAGCAAGTGATTGGACGCGAAATCAAGAAAACTGACCCACTTGAAGAGATCAAGATAGTCATCATCTAACTCAAGTGGAATGATCAAGGCAAAGGTATGATCTTGATAGGGCTATAGGATAGATAGGCGTACTATCAAGAGGGGCTCTCAAGTTAGTAACTTGATCGCATCGTTGTGGAGAGCTCAAACCTGTGCATACTTGGCATATCATATTTCTTGGTTCTTATTTGGCTTTTATGTTGGTGAGGAATTAGAGCTTGGTTCATCTCCATGTCAAGCTCTAGTTCATCGAAATCGGTTTTACTTTGGACAACTTGTTGCGTTTTCGGTGGCGGAAATATTGCCGGTTCTACCTTGAGGAAAGTCCCACACCTTGCCATGTGTGGAGATTTTTGTTGGGTAGTCATCGTCGCTATCTTTCCAACAAAATTGGTCTCACCTCATTTGGAGTTCATTTGCAAAAGTTATAGCAGTTTTCGTTTCGGTGTTCTGCTGATTCGGATTATTGGGGCCGGATATTCCGCCCTACCGGAATTTCCGGTTCCCCAGCTCATCCAAGAAAACGGCTAAGGAAAGGAGAAAAAGGGTTCTGACTCCAGTCGGAAATTGTGCTCGGAAATTTCCATATACCGGAATTTCCGAGTGCCCCCAGAAAAGTCCTCCAGAAATGGCTAAGGAAAAGTTTGGTTTTGCTTCTGACTCCACCCGGAATTTCCGAGCTCTCTTAGACCGGAATTTCCGGGTGACCGGAATTTCCGGGTCTCTCTAGACCGGAATTTCCGGATGACCGGAATTTCCGAGTCTATCTTATACCGGAATTTCCGAGTGTCAAAACTGCCAACGGCTATATTTCCTGGAGAGGTATAAATACCTCTCCCCTTCTTCTTTCTCAGAAAATCCAAGGCAGCACGATTTTCCCCTCTCTCCTACTCCATTGTTGACCTTGGAAAGCTCACTTCCCTCTCAATCCCTCCATTGAATCTTCCATATTCTGTAGGGAAAGTTGAGAGGAGATCTATATCTACAATCCTACCAATCAATCTCTCCTCTAAGTGAGGGGAACTTAGTGGATCTAGTTCTTGGAGTTCCTTTGTGGTTCTTCCTCTTTGTTCTTCCTCTCTTATCCCCCCATAAGCATTAGTTGCTTTTGATGGGATTTGGGAGTGAAGGATTTGACTCCTTTGTGGTTTCCTTTGTTCTTCCTCTCTTCTCCCGCCATAAGCATTAGTTGCTTTTGGTGGGATTTGGGAGTGAAGGATTTGACTCCTTTGTGGTTTCCTTTGTTCTTCCTCTCTTATTCCCTCATAAACATTTGTTGTTGTGTTGGAATTTGAGAGTGGAGGACTTGAGCACTTCGTGTGCTCTTGCCATTGCATTTGCATCGGTTTGAGCCCTCCACGAGGATTCGTGGTGGTGATACTTGTGAGCTTGTTACTCTTGGGTCTTTGGACCCTAGACGCCTTTTGTGGCCGGCCTTTTGTGGCCAAGACCTTTTGTGGTCAAGACCTTTTGTGGTCACTTGAGAGCCCCCAATTAAGTGTTGGGTGTGTGCCTCAAGAGTTGTACGGGATTCGATCTCCGCCCCAAAGGAGATCAATAGTGGAAGGTGAACTCGAATCTTTTGTGGTTGAGTTCATCAGGAGAAGAAGGTGAGCCTTTGTGGCGTTGCGGCTAACCTGTTGTGGTTGCGCACACCTCTCCAAACGAGACGTACACCTTTGGGTGGAACTCGGGAATACATCCTCGTCTCCGCGTGCCTCGGTTATCTCTATACCCGAACTCTTTACTTATGCACTTTACATTGTGATAGCCTTCGTGCTTGAAGTCATATATCTTGCTATCATCTTGTTACTAGTATTGCTTAGCTTAAGTTGTTGGTGCACATAGGTGAGCCTAGTTTACATATCTAGGTTGTATTCTTGTTAAAGTAAACCTCTAGTTTTATTCCGCCTTTATCAAGCATACCGGAATTTCCGGGTCATTCGTGTACCGGATATTCCGACTACTCGGAATTTCCGGTCACTCTTGGACCGGATATCCGGCTCCTCGAAAAAGTTTTAAATCGCCTATTCACCCCCCCCCCCCTCTAGGCGACGTCTATCCGTTCACACACTTAAGTGGTTTCGACAAGACAACCGGAAAGGAAAGAGATCACCGGGAATGTCCCGGGAGGGGTCCGATGGAGATCGGGTAGCGACGAAAGAGTTTTCGGAGCTAGAATAAATTATATATAATATGTTTGATATTAATTAGTGTAATTAATGTGAAAATATGATTTTATATATTTATTTTCGAATTTATTTAGTCTGATTTCCCTAAATGGGCCTTCTGGTCGAAAGAAGGCCCAAGAGGGGAAAAATTCCCTAGGGAATTCGCTGGGAGGCTTGGAGGCCGGCCTAGGTGGGCCAAATGGGGCCCACCAGGGCCGGCGCACCAGCCATGCCGCACCAGGCTATGTGGGGAACACCATGCCGCACCGGCGCTGCTGGTGTTCCGGTCTAAGTCTTCCGCTGCTCGTCCTGGACTGGAGATTCGGAGGCCATCGTTTCCACCGTACGTCTATAACGCCCTGCGAGGTGCTGCGCTAGCGGTACTCGGAGGTCTGCTTCCTCTACACGACCTTGAGGACGGCTTCGTCGGTCTTCATCGACAACGTTTGTGGGGGAACGTAATCCCCGCTTTCGGTCTACAAGGGTATGTATTCTGATCTTCGTTCGTACTACTATATTTGCATAGAATAGATCTTGACATGTTTTAGAGATATCGTTGCTAGGATTTTTTTTTGTTTTCTGCACCCGATCCCATTCACTAATGTTAGTAAATGCATATTTTAATATTTAAACAATAGTTGTGTTGATCTCTCAGGTATCTTTAAGGATTTTTTTATTTTAAGTATTTATTTGATTTGCAATTTTTTTTTTGAAATACTTCATCCAATCATCCAAAATCAGTAGATTATCAGTCAAAATTTTGGATGATAAATATTAAAAATATGCATGAAGACCGTCTCATCTGATAAAAAGTTATGTTGCTTGTGTATAACTAAATATTTTGTTTCAATAAAAGTATGCAAATTAAATAAATATTTTAAATATAATCGTCAAAGATACCTCAAAGATCAACATAGTGTATTGTTGGTTCTTGTTCCTTTCACTAGGTCTGTTGGTCTCATTTTTTTACAAACAGTAGAAAAAAAGGGGAAAATAGATTGTGAGATGTGGGATTCAAATCCACGACCACATATGTGCAAGCAGATCTTGGCAAGTTTTAGGGATATCGTTGCTAGGAATTTTTTTGTTTTCTGCACCTGATCCCCTTCAGTGGTATCAGAGCCGATCTATCGTAGATATAATTGTACGCTGTTAGAACCCGTGTTATGCACGGGGGCACCGTTCCTGTTATTTGCTACCCTCTAGCGGGCGCCAAGAAGACCATGTCGCAATGGACTATATCACAGTGCATTACATTTGATGTATTGTGTGTATCTTATATTGTGTGATTATATATATAGTATATATTAGTTACGTTGCGGTAGTTATATAAGATGATCCCTTCAAAATACCAATAGTGTTCTCCCTCCAACGCGCACCACCAAAAAAATTATACGTTATGAGACTGGCCGTGATGATCGGGTGTCAGACATATCATCGTTCGCATACAGTGGGTGTAAGCCATGTTGCACAAGCGTCAGCATGGAGATTATGGTGGCGAGCCTAGCATATGCAGATATGGCCTCGGAACAAGGAGACCGAAAGGTCGAGCACGAGTCATAAAATTTGTGTGGCGGACTTTTGTCTACTCTTGAAGTTGTGCCGCCGGCTCTGATGATGAGTGGTGGTGCAATGGATGGGGGTCGTGTAATCGCTTAAACGACCAGGAGGGATGTTCGTTTGAGTGGGAGTTATGTTAGTTATTTTCTAAAAAATACTATAACTCAAAATTATTATGAACAAAGTCTTATGTTGTTCCAAATTCCATTGTAGATGTTTCGCCCCTCGTTTAACCTAGGTCTGTTCCTTGAGAAAGAAAAGTTTAAGATCAATGGGTCAAACTTCATGGCCTGGTTCCACAACCTGAGGATCCTCCTCACTCCACATAGGGTGGCCTACGTCATTGAGGCCGCCATAGGTGACCCTCCCGCAGATAAAGCCTCTGAGTATGAGAAGAAGGTCTTCCAGACCAGATCGGAGGATTCTGCCTTTGTCCAGAGTGGCATGCTCTACGCCATGGAAGCCGACCTGCAAAATCTCTTCGAGAAGATGAGCGCCTTCGAGATTATTTCTTATCTCAAGGCTGTCTTCGCGCCGCAGGCTAAGGTTGAGAGATATGAGGCTTCTGAGCTTTTCTTCTCGGCCAAGATGGAGGAGCATAGCAGTGTGAGCGAGCATGTGGTCAAGATGTCTTGCTACGTTCAACGCCTGAATGCTCTGGAATGTAAGATTCCTGATGAGCTGGCGATAGACATGGTGTTGCAATCGTTGCCCTCTAGATATAAAGGCTTCGTCATGAACTACAACATGCTGGGCATGGCTAAGTCCCTGGGTGAAATGTTCGTGATGCTCAAGACTGCTGAGGTGGAGATTAAGAAGGAGCACACGTTGTTGATGGTCAACAAGACCGTCGATTTTAAGAAATCCGGTGGCAAGAAAAAGCAGAGCTGGAAGTCTAGGAGGGAGGGCAAGATGATTGCCAAGCCCAAGACTAACAGATCTGATCCCAGAGCTAGCATGGAGTGCTTCTACTGCAAGGGAAAAGGTCACTGGAAGCGCAACTGCCCCAAGTACCTGGAGGATAGGAAGTCTGGCAAGACAGTCGACAAAGAGCAAGGTATATTTGATATACATGCTATAGATGTGTACCTTACATCCGCCCGGAGCAACACGTGGGTATTTGATACTGGTTCTGTTGCTCATATATGTAACTCTCAGGAGGAGTTACGGAATAGACGGCGGCTGGCTAAGGATAAGGTGACGATGCGCGTCGGCAACGGATCGAGAGTCGACATGGTGTCTGTCGGCACGCTCCCTCTACATCTACCATCGGGATTAGTTTTGGTTTTAAATAAGTGTTATTTTGTACCATCCTTGAGTGTAAACATTATAAGTGTGTCTTGCCTGTTACAAGACGGTTATTCATTTAAATCAGTATCAAGCAGTTGTGTTATTTATATGAATGATATCTTTTATGTTGATGCTCCCGAGAAAAATGGTTTATTCTTGTTGAATCTCGATCGTAGTACTCACATCCATAACATAGAAGCCAAACGGATTAAGTGTAGTGATGATACCGCCATGTATATGTGGCATTGCCATCTCGGTCATATTGGTGTAAAGCGCATGAAGAAACTACACTCTGATGGACTTTTGGACTCGTTGGATTTTGGATCTCTCGATACATGCGAACCATGCCTCATGGGCAAAATGACCAAAACACCGTTCAAAGGTTTCGTTGAACGGGCGTCGTATTTATTGGGGATCATACATACAGATGTGTGTGGACCGATGAGCGTTTCGACACTCAATGGTTATCGTTACTTCGTCACCTTCACTGATGACTTGAGTAGATACGGTTATATCTACATGATGAAACACAAGTCTGAAACTTTTGAAAAGTTCAAAGAATTTCAAAGTGAAGTTGAGAATCAGCTTAACAAGAAAATCAAGCACCTCCGATCCGATCGTGGTGGCGAGTATTTGAGTTTTGAGTTTGGCACACATCTGAAGAGTTGTGGCATAGTACCCCAACTTACGCCGGCCGGAACACCGCAGCGTAACGGCGTGTCCGAGCGACGTAATCGTACTCTACTGGATAGTGTTCGATCTATGATGTCTCTTACCGATTTGCCCGTGTCCTTCTGGGGTTATGCGTTAGAAACAACCGCATTTATTTTAAATATGGCTCCGTCCAAATCCGTTGAAACGACACCGTATGAATTATGGTATGGCTAGAAGCCTAAGTTATCGTTTCTGAAGGTTTGGGGTTGTGAGGCGTATGTTAAGAAACTACAGCCCGACAAACTCGAACCGAAGTCGGAGAAAGTCGTCTTTGTAGGATATCCGCGGGAAACCGTTGGGTACACCTTCTACAACCAAGCTGAGGGCAAAACTTTTGTCGTGAAGACCGGTACCTTTCTAGAGAAGGAGTTTCTCGTGAAAGGAGTAAGTGGGAGGAAGGTAGACCTCGATGAGATCGTTGATCCTGAACTCGAGATTCCGAGTGGCGCAACGGAAGCAATTCCGGAAACGTCCTCCGTGGATGGAGTGGGAGAAACTGTCGAGGAAAGTATTCTACCTCGTAGGTCTGGTAGATCTCGGATCGCACCAGAATGGTATGGCAACATGGTTTGCACCGTCATGTTAGTTGAACAAGACGAACCTACGAACTACAAGGAGGCGATGGCGAGTCTAGAGTCCGAGAAATGGCTTGAAGCCATGAAATCCGAAATAGGATCCATGTATGATAACAAAGTGTGGACTTTGATGGATATTCCCGAAGGGCGCAAGGCCGTCGAGAATAAATGGATCTTTAAGAAGAAGACTGATGCTGACGGTAATGTGACCGTCTATAAAGCTCGGCTTGTCGCAAAAGGTTTCCGACAAGTTCATGGTATTGACTACGATGAAACTTTTTCACCGGTAGCGATGCTTAAGTCCATTCAGATGTTTTTAGCAGTTGCTGCCTATTACGATTATGAAATCTGGCAGATGGATGTCAAAACAACCTTCCTAAATGGAAACATTGAGGAAGAGTTGTACATGGTACAACCGGAAGGTTTTGTCGGTCCAGGAAATGCTAACAAGGTATGCAAACTTCAGCTATCCATCTATGGATTGAAGCAAGCATCTCGGAGCTGGAATCTTCTCTTTGATGAGGTAATCAAATGTTTTGAATTTGTCCAAAATTTGGAAGAGACCTGCATTTACAAGAAAATGAGTGGGATCTCGGTTGTGTTCTTAGCACTATATGTAGATGGCATATTGCTGATTGGGAATGATGTGGAACTTCTGAATAGCGTGAAGGAATATTTAAACAGTAAATTTTCCATGAAGGACTTAGCAGAAGCTGCATACGTCTTAGGCATAAAAATCTATCGTGATAGATCAAGGCGCCTATTAGCGTTGAGTCAGAATACTTATCTTGATAAAATACTAAAGCGTTTCGGTATGGAGAAGGCAAAGAAGGGTTCTCCGCCGGTTATCAAGAATAAAATATTGCGGAAGGCACAGTGTCCGGTAACGGAACTGGATAAGGCCGATATGACTAAACATCCTTATGCTTCAGCCATAGGATCGATCATGTATGCAATGTTGAGTACTAGACCTGATGTGGCATTAGCTCTAAGTTTGACAAGCCGGTTTCAGAGTAATCCTAGAATGGCGCATTGGATTGCTGTTAAGAGTATTCTTAAGTATCTCAATAAGACAAAGGAAATGTTCCTTCTCTATGGTGGCTGCGATGAAGAACTTGGCGTAACAGGTTACGTGGATGCAAGTTTCTGCTCAGACCCGGATGACTCTAAGTCACAGACAGGTTATGTGTTCAAGGTGAATGGGGGCGCCGTGTGCTGGAGAAGTGGGAAGCAACCCATTGTCGCACAATTTACAATGGAGTCAGAGTACATTGCTGCTTGCGAAGCCGCGAATGAAGCTGTGTGGCTGAGGAAGTTCGTCATCGAACTTGGAGTGTTCCCGAGCGTGCAAGACCCCGTGATCCTCTTATGCGACAATACGGGTGCCATTGCCAACGCCAAGGAGCCAAGGTCTCACTCCACCGCCAAACACATTCTCCGACGCTTCCATGTGATACGTCAGTACGTACAAGGAGGCGATGTGAAGATTTGCAAAGTGCATACGGATCTGAATGTGGCAGATCCGCTGACGAAGCCTCTCCCGCTTGACAAGCATGAAAAACACCAGTTAGATATGAGTGTTAAGCTTTTACCAAGTTGTAATCTAGATTAATTTGTACTCTAGTGCAAGTGGGAGACTGAATGAGATATGCCCTAGAGACAATTAATAAAGTGTATTCTTTATCATATCTCGTTTGTTCATAATAGCTTTTTGTGTCATGCTATAACCGTATTAAGCGGAAACATTAATACGGGTGTGATGCGTAAACAACCAGGTCCCTAGTAGCCTCTACTAAGACTAGTTTCGTTGCGCGATTGATGATCGAGGTTTCCCGATCATAGGGCATGGCGCCGGTCGGCAATGGAAGTCATATAGTTAGAGAACGATGTGATGGACATACCCAGATTTGGAGGACGTAGTCGTTACGCCTTTGACCGTGAGATCAACTTTTATTGTTATTCCTGAAAGATACTTTGATCGCACCAAACGTCGTATCTTATATAGTATGACAATAACGGTGATACTTTTGACTATCGGAAAGGAGTAGTTGAGACGAGGGGTCAAGAGCAGGATTTGCCAGTCCGCATAGCAGGATAGATACTCTAGGGCCCACTTGGTGAGATCATGTCTAATGAGCTTGCAAGCATGTGACTAGGTCACGGAGACATGAGAACATAGACGAGTAGAAGATAGCGTTGTCGGTAACGAGGTGAGGCTAGGTATGGAGATATCTATGGAACTCCGGCTGCGCGTTCGGTTAAAACGGTTATTTTGGTTCGGTTTATATGGTTATACGGTAAATACGGTTATTATACTTCGGTAAATTCGGTTTTATACAAAAATACGGTTCGGTTTCGGTAATAACCATTTAACTTCGGTTCGGTTTTGGTAATAACCTAATTAACCAATGTTGACGCGGATTTTTGAATAACATATAAATATGATGGTCATATTTTTCAGCATTAGATTTTGCATGAACAAACTTGATGTGTAAGAAGAAAAAAGGAGACAAAAACAATTAAGTTTCGGCCAAAATAAGAAAAAGGTGCAAAACTAGGACTTGAACTCGCCACCTTATGCAAATAAAGGGAATCTCCACCATCCTAACCACTACGTCAGCCTTCATTTAATGTTTTAAGTGTGTTTTAGCAAATTTATGTGACTAAAAGTTAAGCTGGGTTCGGTGTTTTTCCATTATGCATAAGATATTCGGTTTATTCAGTTTAACCAATGGTTTTTCGGTTATTAACCGAATTAATTGAAAGCAATATGGTTAGTAATTTTGCTAACTGTAACCTAACCACTAACCATAAAAAACCACATATTCGGTTGCGTTTAGGTTTTTTTCGGTTCGGTTGCGGTTCGGTTATGCACAGCCCTATATGGAACGACACTCGGACACGCTAATTATCGCTATGGCAAAAGGTTTAAAACTTTGCGTTCAGGTTTGATAGATGAAAGTCATTCGTTATATCACAGTGATTAATTCATGGGGTCCAAGCCTACGAGTTAGTCGTTGATCATAGAGGAGTCTTGATCATACAAGTTATTATATCGAACCGCTAGGGTAACACACTTAAGTGGTTTCGACAAGACAAACAGAAAGGAAAGAGATCACCGGGAATGTCCCGGGAGGGGTACGATGGAGATCGGGCAGCGATGAAAGAGTTTTCAGAGCTAGAATAAATTATATATAATATGCTTGATATTAATTAGTGTAATTAATGTGCAAATATGATTTTATATATTTATTTTCGAATTTATTTAGACTGATTTCCCTAAATGGACCTTCTGGTCGAAAGAAGGCCCAAGAGGGGAAAATTTCCCTGGGGAATTCGGTGGGAGGCTTGGAGGCCGGCCTAGGTGGGCCAAATGGGGCCCACCAGGGCTGGCGCACCAGCCATGCCGCACCAGGCTATGTGGGGATAGTCCCACATTGCCTGGTGAGCAGGTTGGCTCCCCCCTGGGAGCCTATATAAGAAGGGGCACCCCTGCCTTTTAATTCACCAATTAATTCCCCAATTCTCTCTCGATTTCGTGATTCTCTTTGTCGGAGTTGCACCGAGTTGAGAGGGGGATCTCTTCCACCATAGCCCGCTGCCGCGCTGCTGGTGTTCCGGTCCAAGTCTTCCGCTGCTCGTCCTGGACTGGAGATTCGGAGGCCGTCATTTCCATCGTACGTGTGTAACGCCCTGCGAGGTGCTGCGCTAGCGGTACTCGGAGGTCTGCTTCCTCTACACGACCTTGAGGTCGGCTTCGTCGGTCTTCATCGATAACGTTTGTGCGGGAACGTAATCCCCGCTTTCGGTCTACAAGGGTATGTATTCCTATCTTCGTTCGTACTACTATATTTGCATAGTTTTAGGGATATTGTTGCTAGGAATTTTTTTGTTTTCTACACCCGATCCCCTTCATTAATGTTAGTAAATGCATATTTTAATGTTTAAAAAATAGTTGTGTTGATCTCTGAGGTATCTTTAAGGATTTTTTATTTTAAGTATTTATTTGATTTGCAAATTTTTATTGAAACACTTCATCCAATCATCCAAAATCAGTAGATGACCAGTCAAAATTTTGGATGATAAATATAAAAAATATGCATGAAGACCGTCTCATCTGATAAAATGTTAAGTTGCTTGTGCAAAACTAAATATTTTGTTTCAATAAAAGTATGCAAATCAAATAAATATTTTAAATATAATCGTCAAAGATACCTCAAAGATCAACATAGTGTATTGTTGGTTCTTATTCCTTTCACTAGGTCTGTTGGTCTCATTTTTTTACAAACAGTAGAAAAAAAGGGAAAATAGATTGTGAGATGTGGGATTCAAATCCACGACCACATATGTGCAAGTAATGAGTGTGACCGACTAAGTTGTGCTACAGTTATGACTATAACAGAGTATCGACTCTAACTAATATATAGTGTCTTGATTTACGACGCTACGATGCAAAGAGTAGTGTCCTGCTATATGGCGCTACTTGGAAGGGTTAGTTCGTGATATAGTTTTATCCAATTTATTTTGTTATTTTTGTTCCACATATTAGTCGATATTCTTTCTAGAGGCAACGGAGCAGCGCATGGCGCAGCCTTGCTAGCCGATAGGCCGTTACTTGATGAGAGGAGGCCGAGCGATTCGAATTTCGAAATTTGAACAGCCGCCTCTCCTCCCCTATGCCCTCCCTCCACTTGCCCCGATTATAATCAATCGTTCCACTAGCTCACTCGCTCTGCCGATCGCTTCCCTTCCCTTCTGTTGTGTGGGATTCAAATCCATGATCACGTAGGTGCAACTAATGAGTGTGATCGGGTGAGTTGTGCTACAGTTATGACTATAACAGAGTATCGACTCTAACTTATAGCGCCTTGATTAAGACGCTACTATGCAAAAAGTAGCGTCTTGCTGTATGGTGGTACTTGAAATGGTTAGTACGTGATATAGTTTATCAAACGTTTATGTTGAAAATTTATTTTCGTTATTTTTTTTGGAGGGGCAACCGCTCCGGGCCCTCGAACCCAAGGGGCCCTTAGCAAGGTATACAAACAAGGAGGGGAAGAAGATTTGTTCCTATCCTGACGCCATTAGAGGCAGGTCAAGAGCTCCTTCTCTGTGCGATTCAGTCTTCAGCAAGATGAAAGGAAACGTTACATTCTCCTGGGCTTTTCTCTCTTGATTACTTGGGCCTTCTCTCTTTTCATAGGCTGGACCTTTTCTCTTTCGTTTCTAAGAAATACAATTTGTTCGTGGGTGGGGCCCGTTGGTAAATAATGTTGAGATATACTGAGTGTGATCAATGGATTGTATGCCCATTGCTTCAAATTTTGGGAAGGCTGGAATAATCAGTCCTTACGAGTTAATCACATTTACTGATTGACGCTCAAGTTTTAGTGGCGGTGGTGAGAGACAATTATTAAGTAACGATTCATTTGAACCAACAAAATGTGACAATTTGGAAACTAAAATCTTGATCATCGACAAGTATGAGTGTATTTTTTTCATCTGGTATAGTTCGACCGTTTTATGGAAGCTCCCCATCAAGCTTCCCCATCAAGCTGGCCCTCGTGCAGCATGATTAGAGTTGATTAAATCATTAAGAAGAATATCGATGAACCATTTACAACAAGTTTGGTTCTAATCACATAAGATGAATAGTTTGACACAATATATATGCAAAGTCTTTGATGTTATGTTTCGACACATTTTAACTAACATAATATTTTTATACACATATTTATTATTACTATTTTTGTATTGAGGGGTCCAAGTTATTCTTTTGCCCCGGGCCCTTGAAATCTCAGGACCGGCCATGCTTACCTATAGGCCGTTAGTTGATGAGGGGAGGCCGAAGGATTCGAATTTCGAAATTTGAACAGCCGCCTCTCCTCCCCCTATGCCCTCCCGCCTCCCTCCCTCCATCCTTTCATTCAACACCTGCAGGCTCATATCATATCCCATCCATGGCGACGCTCGGGCACCGCTACTCCTCCTCATATCGAGAGTTCTGTAATCCTTCTCTTTCCTTGGACGACGTCGACCATCCTTCTGGCGACCCACACACATCAGGTATCCTCTTCTCAAATCTCATCTCCCCCCAATTAATCAATCGTTCCACCCGCTCACTCGCTCCGCCGATCGCTTCCCTTCCGTTGCGTCTTGCGTGCAGAGCCTCAACACATGGGCGCGACGAAGGTGAAGCTGCCTGGCCGCCGACGCCTATGCAAGCTCAGCAACGCCTCTTCCTCCCCGTGCCCGCCCGACGACGCCGCCGACCACCACGAGCTGCAGGATGTCGGGATCTGGGAGCCCGCGGCGGCAGATTGCAGAGACGAAGACGACAGCCACGACGGCAAGGAAGAGGAGGAGTGCCACGTAGATGCCTATTCAGCGGCGTGGGGCGAGGAGGACGAGGATGAACAACTTCCAGACTTCGAAATGGTGGCCACCGTCGGAAGCGGCAAGGCGCCGTACAGGCTCCCAGCAAGGATACTGCACAAGCTTTACGTCCATCAGCGCGAGGGGCTCGACTGGCTCTGGTCGCTCCATTGCAGGGGAACCGGTGGAATACTGGGGGACGACATGGGGCTTGGCAAGACAATGCAGGTCCATCCAGCTCCCTCCCTCTAAACATTCCATTCACCTCATTTAATTAACTGCCATTTGATTATCTGTTAGTAATTTGTATCGATCTCACTTCTCACGGTCACTGGGTCTGCTTCACCATTATGCTTGCTTCCTTCTTTTTACTGTTAGAAAGTTCTGGTGGATGTCTGCTAGACTGCTACAGGCTGCACACATTACTGTGCATCTTTAGTTTCTGAATTTATGGTACTGAAACCAAGTAACATCCCATACAAGATCCGAGCTAATAGTTACCTTTGTGCATGCAAACTACTCCCTCCGTTCTGAATTAATTGACTCAGATTTAGTACAAGTTGTATTAAATCTAAGTCAATTAATTTAGAACAGAGGGAGTACATTGGTACTGGTTTCCATCAGCCAAAGTAAATTTCCAGTATCAAGTTGGTGACACAATATCCCCATGTCAGACTTGCATCCTTACTTCTATCTTGCAGGTTTCTGCCTTCCTGGCAGGGTTGTTCCATTCTGGTCTCATCAGGAGGGTGCTAATCGTTGCGCCCAAGACACTCCTTACACATTGGATCAAGGAGCTTTCAGTTGTCGGCCTCAGGCATATGATCAGCGAGTAGGACATATTTTGTCATTTTGGTGCAGGTCGAGCAAGTCCTGTCAGTCGCTGCTAATTGATTTATTTTTTCCTTTTGTACAGCTACTCTGGTTCCAACCAAGATGCTCGTGACTTTGAGCTTCGAAATGCCTTCAAGTTTTGGTTTGGTTTCCTAACATAGATGTCTTTTGTTGATCATTCATATCCTCACTTTTTATCTTAATTGTCAAATTCAGTTTTTCGGGTAATCCCTATTTAAGTCTGTAACTGCGAAATTAACTTTTTCGAGGGACTTATCATCTTGTTCAGGAGGGTGGTATCCTATTGACAACATATAATCTTGCCCGGAACAATTATAGGAAGATCAGAGGTGACTTCTATAATGATATTGATGACGAAGTGGAGAGGAAGTTTTGGAATTATGTTATTCTTGACGAGGCGCATTTTATCAAGAACCCCGAGACACAAAGTTTCTAAAGCTTGTTTGAAATACCCTGTGTCCATCGGATTGCCATCAGTGGAACACCTATACAAAATAACCTTAAGGTACCACCTAGCTCAAACTTCTAAAACCCTCGTACTTTACATGATTCTATACATTATCCTCCTATTACCGATGCAAGTAAGCTTGTACACTTTTGTAGGAAATGTGGGCGCTCTTCTATTTTTGTTGCCCGGAAGTCTTGGGTGATAAGAAAGAGTAATTTACTTACCCCCTCTAGTTTTCTTGCATTAGTGACGTTGCTTTATTTAACACCATCTAGTGTTATTTTATTTCTCCATATCTTGGCAGGTTCAGAGAAACGTATGAACTGCCTATCATTCGTGGAAATGATAAGAGCGCGAGCGATCGAGCAAAGGACATAGGCTCAACTGCAGCAAAGGTAACTTTCTTTTTCTGTCTTTGTGTCCAGGAGATAGATGGTATTCAACCTATTCTCGTTGGCTCGTTGTTATTGTGGTCGGGCAACTTTTGTGTCTCGAGTTCTCCATATTGGTTTTTTCTCCTTGGTATTTGATAATTTGGTATGTTGGCATTTTAGGACTGTAAAATGTCATCATGTTCCATATATCCCAATATACGCAGTACCATTAATTCTCATTATGATGGTTGAGAAATTACAAGTTGGAGATTAACTAAGTTCAGTGTTACAAAAAATGCATCAATATATTAGCTAACAAATGCTTTCGTCTCTGATTTGACATATAAAAGCAATTGTATAACTAACTGTATTCAAAATTCAGATTTTCTAATGTCTACTTTCAGTTGAATGATGAGAGGGCAGGACAATTAGATTAAGCCAGATCACTTTGATTGCATTACGTTGGGGAAATGATACTCATCGTTTGGATTATAAGTGGAAGACAACTGTACTAAATCTATTATAATTCTTGTTTTGAACTTGGCTTTTGTACACAGAAATTAAGAGAACGGATAAAGGCATATTTCTTGCATCGTATGAAAAATGAAATATCCCTAGATACTGGTTTGACAGATGATAAACAGCTTCCAAAGAAGAATGAGCTAACTATATGGCTGAAATTAACAGATTGCCAGGTATAAATTTTTGGTGTCATTGATGCAAAACTGGTCGAGTAATTGGATACTGAAGATTCCTCGTTTGTCCGTTTTCTGTGTGCAGAGGGAACTTTATAAAGCTTTTCTGAACTGTGAGCTTGTTCATTTAGCAACAGCACAAAGAAATCCCTTGGCTGCAATCGCAGTAAGCATACGCTTTCAAATCCTTTTATTTGCCCAATCTTGTGTACCTTTATTTTCTTGGCTTGTTGCTCTCATCTTCTCCTTAATTCTCTTCACGCATGCTCATAGTATACTCACTCAGAATAAAAAATGCATATAGTTTTTTGCAATATTCTAAGAAAATGTAAGACATGCTTGTAGAAATTATGACTTTATCTCTATATTTCCCTCATTTACCTCTTACACTTTGCATCCTTTATTGTTAAACATTCACCACTAACTAACTTTTCTATTTTTCCCAATAAAATATGTTTCTCTTACACCTTATAAAAGAATATACACATTGTAAAATGAAATATAGATAGTACATGCCGTTGATTTATCATTTTTTTTTGTTCTGTGTGTGTTCTTTTATGAAAGTTCTTTCATTTATATTTTTCCTTTTCTTCAACAGGTATTGAAAAAAATATGTGATCACCCACAGACATTGACTGAGAGAGCTGCTGAGCACATCTTGGAAGATATGGATGAAATGTTAGATAGTCAGGAAATGGAGGTGGCTGAAAAAATGGCTATGAACCTCGCAGATATGGCTCATGATGATGATGATGCGGTGCAAGTTGGTCCGGAAGTCTCATGCAAGTTATTATTTATCTTGGCCTTGTTGGTAAGCATTTCTTTGATGCACATTGGTTGTTATTATGATACTCTGTATTTGTTTATTTTACTCAGATGGTTAATGTCTAATGTTGCAGCGTAATCTTCTAGGAGATGGACACCATGTTCTCATTTTTTCTCAGACTCGTAAAATGCTAAACCTTATTCAGGTACATTGTCATTTGTCAATTCTTGTTTATGTAGGGAGTGCTTGTGCTGGTTTTGTGATGTATATTATTCAAATTAGAGATATTATTTCGCATACATTACTATATTGTAATTTTGCATGCATTATAAACCCTGTTAGTACAGTAAATGAGCGGTATAATGACGTCAGAATTTATAAACGTCTTACTGTTACATAGAATCTTAGACTTTTGGGTACAAGAAATGGCACATCAGATTCAAAGTCCTACTCAATAGAAAAATTGAATTACTTGAGCGGACAAAGTTGTCTGATAGCATGAGCTTTAGCATGACTGGTAGCTTTTGGCATCTTTGATCTACTGCTGGCATCAAAGTGTGCAAGAATATTGTGGTTGAGTATGCCTATTATAAATGAACATGTTTTATATGTGGATGTTCACCTATTCTCTGGGTTGCTTTAATCCAAATATGGTCAGACACACTTCCTATGTTGTAATAAATTATTGTAACAGGAAGCTATATTATTAGAGGGCTACGACTTTTTGCGCATGGATGGTGACACTGAGATTTCTGAGAGGGAAAGAATTGTGAAGGTTCTTGTTTGTGCCTCCCTTTTCTATGTTGTTTTGTGCCATGGACTCGATTATATGTGCTATGTTATTTATGTATTATGCATTTTCATATCTAGGATTTCCAGGAGGGCCTTGGAGCTCAAATATTTTTACTAACCACAAAAGTCGGTGGTCTTGGACTTACACTCACCAAGGCAGCTCGTGTTATAGTTGTTGATCCTGCTTGGAATCCAAGGTACCCGAATGTCGACACATCCTGATCAAGTGTATTTATTTCGGTTTTATAGAATACATCAGTGCAAGTTTTTATTCCATACGACATTCTTACTTTTACAGTACGGACAATCAGAGTGTTGATCGGGTTTATCGAATTGGACAGACGAAAGATGTGATTGTTTACCGCTTGATGACGTCCGCAACTGTCGAAGAAAAGATATATAAGTTGCAGGTTCAAATATGATCTAGAATTTTTATTCTGATGTTCTTCATATGTCATCTCTAGGTTGAAGCTTTCATTTCGATTTTTCTGCTTCCTTTAATCCCAAATAACTTTTTTCCAGATCCTCAAGGGTGCTCTGTTTAGGGCAGCCACGGAGAAAAATGAACTAACACGTTACTTCAGCCCCAGTGTACTTCTCATGATACCATTACATGTCATCGCTCTCCGGATTTCCTACTGGATACTAGGTCTAATTATTTTGCAAATCTTCAGGAGATTTGTGATCTTTTTAGTCTGCCAGAACAAGGTTTTGATGTTTCCCTCACGCAGAAACAATTGCAAGAAGAACATGGACACCAACTTGACATGTAAGAAGTTTGTTTTTGTACCATTAGTTCGGATGATATCTACACTCTTTACTGTTCCAGGTTCCATATATTTTGACATAAATATGAAAGGAAACAGGCTATAATTATTACCTAGTGTAAATTAGTCAGACAATGCACACTCCTTGTTCCCTGATAGATATGATTGGTGATGAACCTACATTGCTTGTCGAGAAGTTACAGTGTTTTCCTATTCCAGGGACGAGTTATTGAGGCTGAGGAAGCACATAGAGTTTCTGGAGCGACAAGGAATAGCTGGTGTAAGCCATCACAGCCTCCTATTTTCAAAAACAGAAGAGTTGCCGAGTGAGAGTGATGTACTGGACAGGTCAGTGCTGCATTCTTCAAACACATGGCATTTGGACATTCTTTCTAGTAGTTGACAACAGTAAACTAAACTAGAGCTTATGTCATGTAGTGCCGGTGCCGATGCAAAGCCAAAGGTCCAACGCCTCACTGCTAGAACAAACACAAATTCTGAAGTCCCTGAAGAAATCAACCGGCTGACTGAAACCCTCGCGGGCGTGGTACGTCTCCTTCAATTTCGAAAATGCTATCCCGCCCATACGTTCGGGTACCCGGCCTATCTCCATCGTTCAATAGTGCTTCGTGATTTGGTCCTGCTCTCCTAGCACATTGCAGGAAACACCCTGCGTGATGTCCATTTCGTTTCATGAGCCCTGCCATTTTACAGAATATCCTCACACTTTTACATTTTCAGGATAAAGAATTGTGTTTGGTTTGAATCAGGTAAGTAAATAATTAGTATATAAATATTACGCACAATTAGCTCATAATTAGTTGCAGCGACAAAAACTGAATGAGCATTAGTAAAGCTGAAATTTTCTGTTGGGCACGTCATTTAGATCTGGACCTTTTTAGTGAGTTCATTAGTACACATACATGGATTAGGTCTTTGAACAGTACATATATTTTCACGTCAAAAAGACAGTACAGATATTTTTCTGTCAAAAGGTTTCATGTAGCATTTCTTTGGGTGCCAAATCACGAAAGTTTCATCAGTAATCATACATCCTCACACTAAAATAACAGAACATTTCATACACAATTTGGCTCATAAAAAAATCACAGAAGATTTAAAAGAATTCACCAGATGTTACCGGAACAAAATTGGCGTAAAAAAATCATACATTCACATACACATATGCAACAAGAACACAGTTATCTATACTTTTCGTGATCAACGCACGGTAAACACAATTTAGAAACAAATTGGAGACTTAAGGGAAAGGAAAAAAATTCAGAGATGCAAATGCAACTGCAGTCTCAATAAATCCCTGTTTTCACGTGCTGGAGCACGCAGACGAACATGAGCTCCATGGACGAACTTCGTCAAGGGCCGAGACGGTCGACCTAGTTGAGTTTACTTGGTAAGGGAAGGGGACGGCACAATGCTTATACGAGAGGCTTCAAAAACACGGCTCGGCATCCACCACCACGGCCTCGCTGGACAAGCGCAATGTGTCCAACGTGTCCATGAACACATCTTAGGACGACCTCCGCTGCCTCCTCCATCACAGCCTCGCCAGACAAGCGGAAGGTGTCCATGAACACGCCTTGGGACGAGATCCGCTGCCTCCTCCAACACGGCCTCAGCTCCTGCATGTGATTGCAGCAATTAAATCAAGTTCAGAGAGCATCACGTCTAAAAGATGAATCCAAATTCGTCTCTATGAATAATGAATACTGTTTTGCATCTTACCAAGAACATGAACAGATATATGAAAAACACACAAATCAAATGGTAAATTTTCCGAGCTGGACAAACAAAACTGGCAAATGCTTGCCATTCACATACATATTTTCCATGAAGATACAGATTTTGGCCCAACTTTTTCCATCGACATAAATCAAAATGTTACAATGTTCATGAACATAGATGCCCCCCAAAAAATTGATCATAAACAGAACCATGAGAAACCGTGGAGCTGGAGAAAAATCTTAAGTTCAAACAAAAATAAGAAATTCGGATCCTGGAGAGAAACTATGCATGTTTTCTTGACCGATTCGGCACATCCATGATGAGAGAAAGAGTGTGCTAATTAGAAAAGGAATTTATATGAGGAACTGGCTAATATGCAAGAAACGATTAGGAACAGAATCAGAACAAAATGCCTGAAACAGGAAATTGATGCTAAGAAATTCATCCATACGCTCGTACACTGGACTATTTTTTCAATGAAAATTTCGGAGGATCTAATGAACCAAAAACCTGTGGATCTCATAGACGAATCCCTGACAAAATCCGGAACATTAGAGGCAACAGCAAGATCCATGCGGCCAGAATAACATAATAGAAAAACAAAATTGCAAGACCAGATCCACGCGGACAGATTAAGAAAAATCAAACCGGAGGCAAGGGTCAGATCCACGGAAACGAACCACCCCAACGATCCATGCGCGCAAGGCGCATCCACCACAGCGCCGACCTGTTCATGCACGCCGCCGCGCCCAGGCTGCATCTCGCGCGACGCGAGAAGGGGGGCGAGGCGAGTCCATGGTTGGTGGCGCGGGTTGGAGGAGAACCCCGCACGGTGGAGACCGGAGCTTGGGGGAGAGGGGCGGCACTGGGAGGTGTGAGCAGATGCGGGGAGAAGAGAGGCATGGTTTCGTCCAAACCGTAGTGTTCCGGAGAGATAAGGTGAGAGAAACGAGACGCCGCGCGGTCGCTGAGGCCGCTGCCTTCCGGAGCCCGTCCTCGGCAAGGTGGCCGCGGGGTTGGCGCATCTCTCACGCTAGCGGGGTAGGGGCGGCGGGAGGAGGGGAGGGAATAGGGGGAGAGGATGGCTGATTGGGATTAGGGTTGGCCCGGGATGCCTTTTCATCCAAATCGGAGTGTTCTGTGGGTACAGAATCAACTTTTATATGGGTGTTTCTGCAAAACGTCACCGCACGAATCTTAAAACAGTCCGGAACCGTCAGATAGGCCAGGTACCCGAACAAGTGGGTGGGAAAACCGCGCTGCTTCAATTTTGCAAAATGCAACACACACTTTAATTGTGTATAATAAACTGAGACGAATGTATGCTGTGGCTGGCAGACACTGGAGTCCAGGCTGCATGAATGTGGAAACTAGATACATACTTTGGGTAATTAAAGACTGATGGTGATTTCTGAGTCGTCGTCGTCCAAGGAAGTGATCTGCCGAGTGATTGTTTGTTGTGACCATATGGAGCCAAGTATTCAGAGCCGGGGTGGAAGTCTTGGCCTCCTAAGTGGAATTCATGAATAGTTCAGTGCTTGCTGAATGTATGATGTTGTTTGTTCTGTTTCACCTTTTATTGGTTCAGTTTCTCTTCTGTGTTCTGGATGGATGAATGGTGCTATTTATGCTTGGTTTATGGAAGTTGGAGGAACGGATATTATGGAATCTGAAGTGAGTCTTCACAAAATGGATGCCCATGGGTATACTGGTACCATTTAAATTATTTGCTCAATAGTTAAATTGGTTTCTTAGGTCTACCTGTTTTTTTCTCAAAATGGAGGCAAAAGATCTGCCTCGTCCAACAAGTAAGAAGACTAGATCATGTAGGCGCGCGTTGCTGCGCCCGTCCATTATGAATGTAGATTTATAAGAAATTATAGTTTTTTTTGTAAAGAATTCAAAAAAGGTTATGAACTTAGAGCTGTAACTGATGTGTTGGAAGAATGTATTGCAATTTAAAGGATTCAATGTTCACATAAGACACATGCAAATACAAAATATGGATACATCATACATATGATAAGTAAAGACTTCAAAATGGAAGATGGCACAATCTTACATTGCTGAGTGTATATGAAATTGGTGAATTAACTACCACAAAGCCAATAATCATGTGCTTGAAAATGAAAAAAAGCGTGACCTCAAATTACTGGAAGTCATTTCCACAAATTGAGGTCAAGCATATCTTATGGCCATACCCAGTAGCGGTGTGCATGAAATTCCTGAAATAAGAACATAAAAGATAAGAACCATGAGTGCTATATAACGGAGAGTGAAACCTGGATGGAAGAAAACTCAATGACACACACCATATATAAAGAAACCGAAGGAGGACATCTTTGGAATCTCTCTGCCCTATCTTTACTTCCTATGTCTTGGTGTCCCCTCCATGTCAATCATCAAGGGGGAGTTTGGAGTGCAAAGTATATGCATTTCGGCTTGTTGGCGTTTGACTCTGAAGTAATTAACCGTGCCTTGAAAAATTCCCTCCACAAGGGCAGTTAAAGGCAAGGCTCTGTTCCCTCGGAGGACAAAATTGTATGTTTCGGCAAGGTTTGTAGTCATTACGTCATATCTGGCTCCGTATGAGTCGTGCAACAATGACCACCTCTCCACGGGCTCATGCTCAATCCACTGCTGGAAATTCTTAATCAACCGTCCACCCTTTCTCCTCGTGCCGAGTGGGTCAAAGCCTGGCAAATCACACAGACCGATCGATTCTTCTTCAGGTGGTGCAGGCCCTGTAGCTGCTTGTGCCGCAACTTGGGCTACATGAAACGCCACCGCCGCAGTACGTGCAGCTTTCCTCTCCCGAACATGTTTGTTCGTGAACTCATCAAGCTTGCCACGGATAAAATTGTACTTCCATTCCTGGTTCTGCTTGCAGAGTTTTTTGAACAGATTCATGAGACTCTTATTTCTGAACTGTGAGAAGAAGTTAGCAACTAGATGGCGCATGCACCAACGACTCTGAAGATCCACCCACGGTGTTTCTTCATCTGGTCCAGGGTTTGTTAATGCCTTTATAACGTTGAGTATACCCGCATGTATGTCATGTAGAACGCAAACATTATGCTTATCCTTGACAACTGCTTTTTTCAACTGCCTAAAGAACCACGTCCAACTATCCGTGTTCTCGCTCTCAACAAAAGCGAAAGCAAGGGGCAACAGTTGGTTATTGCCGTCTTGGCCAATAGCAGTCAATATTTGACCCTTGTACTTGCCGGTCAAAAATGTGCCATCGACACATAACACTGGTCGGCAGTGGCTAAAGGCTTCGATGCATACACCAAAAGAGAAGAACAAACGGTGCAACAGCCTAACTGTAGGGAACTCTGGCATGTAGAAGTCTTGAAGATCAACATATATGCCAGGATTCCTCGCCTGAAGAGTGCGGAGCAAACGGACAACATAATCATATGAGTCAAAGAATGACCCAAATCTCTTCTCCAGCGCGCTCTGCTTAGCCCTCCAGGCCTTGCCATAAGAAATGTTAAAATTGAATCTCGTGAAGACTTTGTTCCTTATTGCCTTCACTTCCATCGCCTTGCTCTCCACTATCTCCGTTAAAGCAAACGAGCAATAAGCGTGCATGAGAGATTACGGTGATCCTGAAGGATGCTGGGAATACGACATGTATGCATTACCATATCACTCACAACCCAGTTTGTATCATACTTGGGGACATATGCGTGCACCCTACCCGGACAATCTATCCTCGAGCATTCCATGGTCAGATATTTCTTACTCGACACAGTTGTCTTGAAAACCCTTGATGTCGACATTGCCCACTGTATGATTGCTTCCTACAGATGTTGCTTGTCAGCGTACATTGCTCCCACAGCCATGCTGCTCTGGTGATATTGCCAGGAAGAATCATGACCATCGTCCAGAGTCATGCCAGATGAGATGTCCTGAGTCCATGAAGCTGGATAAGGCACCTCCGGCTCATACTCTGCGTCATTCGACGAATCAGAATCACTGCCGTTCCCGCAATCACCCTCAATATCTTCATCTTCCATCTCGTTCTACATTCGGCCATCTTCCTCATCCCCATCTGACTCCATATTTTCACCGTCATCATGCCCTCCAACCATACTACTCTGCCCTGATTCATAACCACTGCCTCCATCATAACCATGGATGTCATCATGTTCAATTTCCATGGTTGCTGCACTGCTCTGCCCTGAATCGTGCCGACCCTCGCCTTCAGGAGGATTGACAGTTACCTCCTTAACGACAGGAAGCAACAAGGCAACTGGGTGGCTTCCCCTGTTTTTGCAACCTTACAACCAGTTCACCCACTGAGAATCCCGATCAGTCGGCCTCAGAGTGTACCAATCTTTTTTACTGGACCTGGACCATAACGCGTGCACCCCGACAGTGTGTGTTTCTGCATTTAATCCCAAACACTCTGCCAACCAATATTTTAACTGACTAACATACCAATTTTCAGGGGCAGTCAGATCCAACTCGATGTGCTGAAACTGACTCAGGTCCATCCCATCTTCATTTTGTTGTACTGAACCGTCACCGTAGTAGAAAACAAATTTTACTACATCCGACATTTTTTTCACCTAGTAAAATTTTAAAATGTATCAAATATTAATACGACCGTCCCATTAATTATACTGAAACAACTAAATGATCTAATCAAAACTTGCCGTAAAGTTATTGCAAACGAGAATCATAAACTAATACAATACCAACTACAAATACTAACATACTACGAATCCATCCGGGCTAACTAAAAATCCACCATACTAACAACACACTAACCCTAATCTAAATAACACAAACCCTAACCCTAATGTAAGAGTAGTCACGTACCCTTGAAGCGTGATAGCAGCACCACCGCAGCAGCCGAACCCTCCACCACCGGAGCACCCCGAGCCACCACCACCGGAGCACCACCACGACCACGAACACCTTCGAAACCGAATCTCCCACCGTCACCAACTCGCCTCCACAGCCTATCCCATGATAGATCGGGCACCCCACAGCCTTAGTAACAACCTAGGACTAATTTCTAGTGGCTAGACGGTGTAAAACGGTGTTGGTTTTTCGTTTGGGACGAACAGGAGAGAGAGAGGAGATAGCAGCCGCGACGGGAGGAAGAAGAAGAGGCCGGGTCTTCTTAATCCGCTCTCGTCGGCTCGGAGGAGGCCGACCAGCCTTTCGGCCGTGACGTGGCCAAACCGCCTCCACTCGACGCCGATCAGGCAATCGGCCGAGAGCCCGTGCCTGGCACACGACCTTCTCGTGGCCGACGAGGGTTGCTCGGGCTCCTGCTGGCCGACAGGGCCTGCTCGGCTTCCTGTGGACCGATGAGGTCTGCTCGGCTTCCTGTGGGCCGAGGCCGCAATATTTTTGAAAAATGCAAGATTTGCGCAATATTTCCCGAATTTGCAATAAAAAATTGTTTTATTTTAAAAAAATACGCAATTAGATGTTGCTATATTTTGCATATTCTATGCCGGTTTGCCCCCCCCCCCCTTGATTCCGTTCAAGCTCCGCCACTGCAAGGATGGTATCAAGTAATGCCTCATTTCTTTGTGGCAAATATTAATGCAAATTTTAGTAGGCTATCTGTTTCTTCCCATAAAGAAAATCTTTTTAGAATTTGTTGTTTGTATGTTGTATAACAACCAACTCAATGATGCTTTATTTTTCGAATCAACCTGACGATTAGGGAGACACCCCGCTTCGCTCGTAAGAGGCGCTCAGAAGAAACCTTAACAACCTCCCCATCCTTCCTCTCCCCCAACCTACCGTCATTGTCGGAGGAAGTCAGCGGGCAGTTGATGAGCCTTCATCCCTTGCATCTTTTTTGTGTGGACGTGGACCTCCGGTTGCTGGGCGTAGGTTGGCCTTGGACTGGGATGTGGGGGTATGGAGATTAGATATTGGGGCGGCGTCCCCGGGACAGTGGTGGCTGTGTCGACGTGTCTGCGATGACATACTCGCGAGCCAACTACAACACATATCATGTCGTGATGTGGTTCTTTCGGATCATAGGGCATTATATGCGGGGATGTGGCGATTGCCAGGGGTTGGTACCGCCTTGCAGCGCGGCTGTCGGTTTAGGAGTGGTAGATCTGGCGGAGGCCTGCTCGTTGCAACATCAGCGATGGTGGTCGTAGGAGTTTGGTGTTTGGGGTGTCGTTTGGTGGCGTAGGAGTTGGGCGTTTATAGGGTGATTAACAAATGCTTACCAACCGTCTTAAGGAAATATTACTAGAGATTAATGGTGCTTCCTGAAATAAATGATGCTTAAGGTGAGGTTTGCACCAAGATGGGTTTCTTTGATAATGGATCTTCAGTATTGTGATGGTCTTTAGTTTCATGTGTCAACGGTTCATGATGATTTGGTAAGTTATCTTCTACTCCCTCCGTTCCGAATTAATTGACTCGGATTTAGTTCCACTTGTACTAAATTCGAGTCAATTAATTTAGAACGGAGTGAGTATGACAATGGAGTTTCGTTTCAAGGTCAGCTACGATATCGGAGTTCAATTTTGACTAAGTAGGTGGTCAGGGGACTATATGAACGACGTGTCATTAGGAGCTCTCAAGAAATGCCTGGTAGATGCCACGCACGTCGTCTCCTTTGCGGGGTTAAGTCATGTATATTGTTACTCGATCGAAGTTGGTGCATCAATGGTTGTAGGCATGAGGGTATGTGCCGTTATCGATTTCTAGTTTCTCCGCTAGCCGCATCTGTTTAGCAAGGAGTCGTCGACATGACAAGTAATGATGGAAGTCTAGAAATTTCGTTGGAAAACTTGATGATCTAGCTTTCACATGCGCTTGCACCTGCTCTTACCGAGGGTGGTGGATCTGTCCGTATATAGTCTTTGAGGATGACAACCCCGAGATCAACCTATATTTGACTTACTATCATCGACACATGTGGCTATTCCTTTTAAAGGCTTTACATAAAAGTCGTGTACTTTTGTAGGTATTTACCATATAGCTAGTGGTAATGCGGAGTAACCATCACAACACACTTCTTTCCCTTTTTTTGGGGTTACCTATCCCACTTTTATATGATCTTGCACGACTTTTAGTAACATATAGTTGATGGAGAGGCGAGAGTTATATCCTGTTGAGAAAAGAATGATCATGTCTTGGTCGACTAATTTTTACTTAGGTTTTAGTCGGCCAAAAGAATGAACTACAATTTAAACTTATTCCATTTGCATTTTTGTATTAAAAATGAGGATAACACCGAATAATTATACTCCATCTGATCCGTTTAATGTGTCGTGGCATTATAATTATGCATGTACAAGTCATGGCGACACTTATTGGGGATAAGAGGGGTTATTTTTTTCGACACGTAACTGAAATGAAAAATGTTTGATCATGAATTGTGTAAGAATATGCAGAAATTTGAGGAAAAAATTGGTGCCCTAAACTTACGTGCTTGATTTGTATCGAAAATTGCTACTCTAAACATTACTCCTACATGTTAGCATTTGGAGCCATGAGTGGGAAGCCCAATTAGCAATTTCTGAAATCTCAAAACCCATGAAAAAATGGCAGCATACATGAGAGTGGAGTGGGAGCTAAAGTTTAGTCCCACATTGCTAGTTTAAGAGGAGTGACACCACCTTACATACTGGAGTGTTGTGCTACTTGGTAAGCTTGTGAGAACATGAGCCTCTCTCACGCGCTCCTCCTCCTCCTCCGCCGATCGCCCACACGTCCGTCTTGTCACGACGCGACGCGGGTTGCGGGATGCGGGAATCTCGCCGAGCCGAGATTTATTTTTGCAGTCTGGGAAAAACGGTTTGGACAGACGCGTCACAGACTGCAAACACCCCCGAACCAATCTAGGTTTTACCACTTCGTGCCTTGCGCCGCCACCGTAGTCTACTCCATCCCGAGCGCCGGCGTGCACCGGTGAACGGGGCAGCAGGTCTCCGAAACTCTCGTCCTTGTGATCCTGTACGGGAGAGGGCGAATAAGGTTTTTGGATTGTTGGAATATTAAGCACAATTTACATGATTAATTCCAGTATATTAAACATTACTACAACAACTACTAGCATGTTAATCTCGCAAATACTAGATGTATTAATTAACATGAACATCAGTAAAACGTCTACACACATAGAAACCTTATTCGTGTTATAGGCAATTTCCTGAATTAAACATGGGACATCAATCTGATTCGCTGAGGCCGGACAAGTTGACCGGTGCGGATTTTAAGAGATGGAAGATCAAGACCACGTCGTGCTTGCGATCTCTGAAAGTGTTCGAGTCTAGTGAGGGTTTACCTGAAGGAGTTATATCTGACGAGGATCAGAATAAGTTCAAGAATACCAACACTGCCTTTGTGGGACTCGTTCTGAGTGTTCTTAGCAACAAACTGTTTGATGTGTATATGCACATCTCAGATGGCAAAGAGCTCTGGGAGGCACTGAACGCTAAGTTCGGTGTAGCGGATGCTGGCAGTGAACTGTACATCATGGAGAATTTTCATGACTTTAGGATGGCTAACAACCGTTCTGTAGTCGAATAGGCTCATGAGATACAGTGCACTGCGAAGGAGTTTGAGCACGCTAAGTGTGCCTTACCTGACAAGTTTGTGGCCGGGTGCATTATTGCAAAGTTGCCTTCTTCATGGAGGAACTTCGCCACATCTCTCAAACACAAGAGAAAGGAGATATCGGTTGAAAACCTGATAGCGTCTCTTGATGTTGAGGAGAAGGCTCGGGCTAAGGACACTGCTGAGAGAGGTGGTGAAGGTCATTCTAGCGCCAACATGGTGCAGAAGAACCATAACCACGGCAAGAACAAGACTGTTTTCAATGTACCTGCCAAGACTAATTCCTTCAAGAAGAAGAAGATAATGAACAAGTCTGAACTAGGTTGCTATACCTGTGGAGAGCTCGGCCACTTCTCAGTGGACTGCCCAGATCGTGCAGACAAGAAAGGGAAGAAGGCCAAGACTGCCAACGTCGTGACCGCTAGCAATACTGATGGGTATGGTAATTTACCATTTGTGCTTTCAGTATTTCATTCTCCATGTTGGTGGATTGATATGGGTGCTAGCGTTCATGTGTGCGCTGACATCTCTTTGTTCACTTCTTATCAAGTTGCTCGGGATTCTTCCGTCCTAATGGGGAATGGATCACATGCTACTGTTCGTGGTGTTGGCGCGGTAGATCTGAAGTTTACTTCGGGGAAGATCGTGCAGCTGAGGAACGTGCAGCATGTCCCTACTATGAACAAGAATCTCGTTAGCGGTTCCCTTCTATGCAGAGATGGGTTTAAGTTAGTCTTGGAGTCCAATAAAGTTGTAGTGTCAAAGTTTGGACAATTTATTGGTAAAGGTTATGAGTGCGGAGGCTTGTTCCGTTTTTCACTTTCAGATTTCTGTAATAAATCAGTAAACCATATTTGTGGCGGTGTTTCCGATGATACCAGTGTTTGGCATTCTCGTTTATGTCACATTAATTTTGGTTTGATGTCTCAGTTGTCTAGTATGAGTTTAATTCCGAATTTCACTATTGCCAAAGGTTCCAAGTGCCATAGTTGTGTGCAATCAAAGCAACCTCGAAAGCCTCACAAGGCAGCCGAGGAGAGACACTTAGCACCCCTGGAACTCGTACATTCGGATCTGTGTGAGATGAATGGCGTGTTGACAAAAGGTGGAAAGAAATATTTCATGACTTTAATTGATGATGCTACTAGGTTCTGTTATATATATTTGTTGCCAACTAAAGATGAAGCTTTAGACTACTTTAAAATATACAAAGCTGGAGTAGAAAATCAACTAGAGAGAAAGATCAAACGTCTTAGGTCGGATCGTGGTGGCGAGTATTTCTCCAAAATATTTGATGTATTCTGTGAGGAACATGGTATTATTCATGAGAGGACGCCTCCCTATTCTCCCCAATCAAACGGGGTTGCCGAGAGAAAAAACTGCACGCTGACCGACTTGGTGAACGCCATGTTGGACACTGCTGGTTTATCTAAGGCATGGTGGGGGAGGCTTTATTGACTTCGTGTCATGTCCTGAATAGAATTTCTAACAAGAATAAAGAGAAGACCCCTTACGAGGAGTGGTCTGGGAGAAAACCATCACTTTCTTATTTACGCACTTGGGGGTGCTTCGCGAAAGTCAATGTTCCAATTCCTAAGAAACGTAGACTCGGACCAAAGACAGTGGATTGTGTCTTTCTGGGTTATGCTCAGCGGAGCATCGGCTATAGATTTTTAGTAGTTAAATCTGAGGTACCTGATATGCATGTTGATAGTATTATGGAATCTCGTGATGCAACATTTTTTTAGAACATGTTTCCTATGAAGGATATGCATAGCACTGATAGGATTTATTCCGAGATATTTACTGAATCTAGTACATCCGTTGATTATTCTGAACAACCACATGTTGAGGAAGTCCTTGAGAAGGATGACAATGAAGCTCCCAAAAGGAGCAAGAGACGGAGGATTGAAAAATCATTTGGTGATGATTTCATTGTGTACCTTGTGGACAATACCCCTACGTCCATTGCAGAGGCATTCACATCTCCTGATGTGGATGACTGGAAAGAAGCTGTCCATAATGAGATGGACTCGATTCTTTCTAATGGAACTTGGGAATTATCTGAACGACCCTACGGTTGCAAACCTGTGGGTTGTAAGTGGGTGTTCAAGAAAAAGCTAAGGCCTGATGGTACTATTGAGAAGTACAAGGCACGGCTTGTAGCCAAGGGTTACACTCAGCGTGAAGGCGAAGATTACTTTGACACCTATTCACCTGTCGCTAGACTGACCACCATTCGATGTACTACTTTCCATGGCTGCCTCCTATGGTCTGATCGTTCATCAAATGGACGTAAAGACAGCTTTCCTTAACGGAGAGTTGGAAGAGGAAATCTATATGGATCATCCCGATGGGTTTGTAGTTAAAGGTGAAGAGAGAAAGGTGTGCAAACTGTTAAAATCTTTGTATGGGCTGAAGCAAGCACCTAAGCAATGGCATGAGAAGTTTGACAGAACGTTAACGTCTGCAGGCTTTGCCATTAATGAGGCTGATAGGTGTGTGTACTATCGCCATGGTGGGGGCGATAGTGTCATATTATGCTTGTATGTTGACGACATACTAATTTTCGGTACAAGCATGATAGTGATAAATGAGGTCAAGTCTTTCTTGTCAAAGAGCTTTGATATGAAAGATCTGGGACAAGCTGATGTGATTCTGAACATCAAGCTGATTAGGGATGAGAGTGGGATTACGTTAACGCAATCACACTATGTTGAGAAGGTCTTGAGCCGATTCGGCTTTATAGACAGCAAGCCTTCTCCAACACCCTATGATCCCAGTGTGACACTCAGAAAGAACAAGAAAGAGACGAGAGATCAATTGAGCTACTCTCAAGTGGTCGGTTCACTCATGTACCTTGCGAGCGCGACGAGACCTGATATCCCTTTTGCTGTGAGCAAACTGAGCAGGTTCATGTCTAACCCGGGTACTGATCATTGGCATGCACTTGAAAGGGTCATGCGCTATCTGAAAGGTACAATGAGTTACGAGATTCACTATTCAGGGCACCCTGTTGTGCTTGAGGGATATTGTGATTCAAACTGGATCTCATATGTTGATGAGCTCTACGCCACAAGTGGATATGCGTTTATTCTTGGTGGTGGCGCAGTATCATGGAGATCTTACAAACAGACCATATTGACGAGGTCAACCATGGAAGCAGAACTTACTGCGTTAGATACAACTTCTGTTGAGGCAGAATGGCTGCGTGAGCTCTTGATGGACTTGCCGGTGGTTGAGCAACCATTACCGTCCATCCTTATGAACTGTGACAACCAAACGGTTATTGTCAAAGTGAACAATGCTAAGGATAACGCGAAGTCATCAAGACACGTTAAAAGACGTTTGAAGTCTGACAGGAAATTGAGAAACTCCGGAGTAATAATTGTTTCGTATATTCAAACAGACAAAAACCTGACAGATCCCTTTACGAAGGGACTATCACGTAATGTGATAGAAAGTGCATCGAGGGAGATGGTGGTAACCCAACCTATGTGATCGGAGATCCCGTGAATTAGGACCTGGGAAGAACAAGCTAGTGGTGTGACAGAGGAGAGTTATTACCTAACCCTCTCTATGTTAAGATGCACAACTCTCAAAATCTGTAAGGCAGGTTGGCTGCATGCCTTAATGTGGTTTTGTTGGCTATTCATAGCAAAGATGCTGTTCTACAGAGCATTCTTGAAAGAACACACCTATATGAGTCAAATTGTTAAACGTCGCAATTTATGAGATTTGGGTAATCTCTAGTAAACTCATGAAGAGACCAGGTAGTATGACGCATATGCTACACCCGCGGGGTAGGCTACTGGCAGCTAAGTACCAGTTATGATTTTGTGTGAAATCTAGAAGCACCAAACTTGCAATTCAAGGTTCGCCTATTGGTCAAGTTGCCAATAGACGTAGCTCAAGGTTCTAGGCAGAAGTTCAACTTAACAGTCTCTGCTAAAACACTGGTATATAAACAAGACTCGAGGTCTGGCAAACATCTCTAAATGGGATTTGAGATCTGGTGGGGGATTGTTAGAATTTGGTCCCATGAGTGGGAAGCCCAATTAGCAATTTCTGAAATCTCAAATCCCATGAAAAAATGGCAGCACACATGAGAGTGGAGTGGGAGCTAAAGTTTAGTCCCACATTGCTAGTTTAAGAGGAGTGGCACCACCATATAGTGGAGTGTTGTGCTACTTGGTAAGCTTGTGAGAACATGAGGCTCTCTCACGCGCTCCTCCTCCTCCGCCGCCGCACGCACGCACCGCCCGCCCGTCTCATCACGCCGCGCCGCAGGAATCTCGCCGAGCCGAGCTTTATTTTTGCAGTCTGCGAAAAACGGTTTGGACGGACGCGTCACAGATAGTCGGTGGACTTGGCCCATGTTGTACCCGTTAGGGGTTTTCCCTAGCCGCGCTATATAAAGTCGGGCACTGCGTGCGCTGCAAACACCCCCGAACCAATCTAGGTTTTGCCACCTCGTGCCTTGCGCCGCCACCGTAGTCTACTCCATCCCGAGCGCCGACGTGCACCGGCGAACGGGACAGCAGGTCTCCGAAACCCTCGTCCTTGTGATCCTGTACGGGAGAGGGCGAATAAGGTTTTTGGGAAGCGCTCTGCGCGGCTGCTCTCAAGCTCTTCATCACGGCTCGCCTTCCTGTACGCTCGCCAGACTCGCGGGCTGCTCGTCAACAACGTCGCCATCGCCTTCAGGAAGCTGCAGCCGTCGATGCTGCTGCTGCAACAACTACCACGACTATTACGACTACTACTACTTCATCTACAGTTGTTCGGTACGTCATCACGTGCCTATCTGCCGATTTAGTATGTCTACGTGTGTAGACGTTTTACTGTTGTTCATGTTAATTAATACATCTAGTATTTGCGAGATTAACATGCTAGTAGCTGTTATAGTAATGTTTAATATACTGAAATTAATCATGAAAATTGTGTCTAATATTTCAACACTACAATGAGAGTTTTTTTAACTAGACAATAGAACGAGATCGACGAAAAGCAACTGGTGATTTGTAAATTAGAGGGTTATAACAAAAAGCAAGCACCAATCTCGAATCCGAGAGGCCAGAATCAATAATGCTAGACTTACGGGACACAAGTTACGGAATCAACTTACGGGATTACCTGTCCTCCCCACATTAATCTGCCCCCCTGAATTTCAGGACCGGCCCGTCAGCCTCCCGAATGAAAAAATGCCACATATGTCCGTAACTTGCATTCCCGTACAAACTGCCTGTAGGTGTAGCATTACTGGGACAGAATGGACGGGTCTACATATAAGACCGGTAATCCCACGTAAATCCTGGGCCAGCGATAGCTCTTTCTTTACTCGTCCTCCTCTCTGGGTGAGCTCAGCATTCAGCAACATGGCTAACCATGCTCGCCATGTCCATCTCCGACGACCCTCCTGACGCCATCGCGTTCCTCGCCTTCGCGGCGAGCTCCATGGCCCTCGAGCGTATCGCCGCCCCCTCATCCATTAGCTCGGCCACCGCTTTTTCCACGTCCTCCCTCCCGAGCTGCACTTTCGACACCTCGGGATCCATGGCCAGGTGCATTAGCGGCGCCTTAATGCCAGCACGGACGCCTACGCCTAGCACATCCACGACTAGTGCCTCGTTCAGGAACTGGTCGGCAAAGTGCGGCCAGGTGAGGAGCGGCACGCCGTGCGAGAGGGATTCCAGCGTTGAGTTCCAGCCGCAGTGCGTAAGGAAGCCTCCGACCGAAGGGTGCGAAAGGATGGAGGCCGCGGCCCGCCACACGAGCGTCAAAGCCGGAGTCGAGGCCATCGGGCTCCTTCGCCACCCAGATGAACGGCCGGTTCGACGCCTCCAGGCCAGCGGCAAGCTCGGCGACCTGCGGCGGCAACAAGCGGGCGATGCTCCCAAAGCTAACGTAGAGCACTGAGTGCTCTGGTTTCGTGTCCAGCCATGAGACAACGTGGCCGCCGTCGATGGCCGCGTTATTGCCTCTCCCGGCCAGCGTCTCGGCGTCGGAGTCTAGGAGGCAGAGCGGCCCGATCGTCCAAGCCTTCTTTCCGAGCGCCTCGCCGTACCGCTCGATGAATAAGCCCTCGAAGGCCGCGCACGAGTTGAAGACCAGGCCGTCCGCACTGGCCTCGGCGTCGAGCGTGTCGCGCCTGTACCTCTCGAGCCCCGGCAGTTGGAAGAACCCGAGCGACGTCGCTTTGCTCACCACGGCGCGCACGGGGAAGTCCGGCACCTCGAACGGCTCGAGGACGTCGGCGACGCGGTCATGCACGCCATGCTTGTTCACGTTATGCCACGCCAGGGGGGAGAACGCCGACGGGCAGTGGAAGACAAGCCGAGGGATGTCGAGCCGCTGCGTGACGTTGGCCGTCCACGGGCTGCACGAGTCGGCGACGAGGCAGTCTGGCAACCGCGGCAGGGCCCGGAGGTACGACTCGAGCGGGCCGGCCAGCAACCAGACGGCCTCGTAGAAAAGCGTGAACTGGGAGAAGTCCGTGATCATGTCGATGCTCTCACAGCCCTCGGGCAACCCCAGAGCAGGCCCCGGGAACTCGACCTCCGCGAAGTCGACGGCAAGACCCGCGCGGCGGACGTGCTCCAGGACGGCCCTGCTGCGCGCGGCGTGGACGGGGGTCAGGACGACGGTGACGCGCGCGCCGCGGCCGGCGAGGAGGCGCGCCATGTCCATCATGGGGATCACGTGGCCTTGGGCAAGGAGTGGCACCAGCACGAAGTGGAGGGGCGCCGCCATGGTCTCTGTGCAGCTGGAAGACATGGCTGGAATAAATGTTCGTATCCTTCCGAGGGGTGCAGTGATAAATGAAGAAGAACGTCTCCATCGATGTGGATGTATACCTCGGCGAAAGCAAGATCACACGAAGATGGGGACGTCCAGCATCGTTAGACGATCGAAGGCCGCCCCCTGGCGCAACACGACTTGGCCACGGCTTCGATGCCAAGCATGGGTGGACACCGGAAGTCCATAAAGTTACTGCCTGCCTCCATGAAGCTTTCTTCGTTGGTGACGCAGGGACGTAGCCGAAGCTTCGGTATCTGACTTTCAGGATCGTGGATAGTAGCTGTGCAGGACACCCAAAATGACCGGCACCACTCACTAGTCACTAAAGCTCAGCTTTGGCCGTGGGGAAGAAGACCTCTCTTGGAAAAAAAAATCTTCTTTTTTTCAGGATTTTTTCTGTTTTGCTCTGAAATTATATTTCTTTTTTTTTTGAAAATGAAATTATATTTCTTTATTGGACGCAAGTGAGCCCCAGTGTCAGTTTAGGTGTTAATTCTCTCTATCATGCCACATCATCATGATAGGTGGGCCCACCCTATCAGAACAACTGTCTAAATCATATCAATTTGGGCATTCGGAGAAAATTGGTAAAATGTGGTGTGTAAATGAGATTGAAACACCACGTGGTATCAATCAGTAAATTTGACCCGAAAAGTGTTATAAAAATGCTATTATCTTGTTTTGTTCGTATGATTCGTAAGAAAATCTAGAGAACAAAGTGAGCGTTAAACTTGTCACAAGAGGGTCATGCCAGTGAAAAGCCATCGTTGTCCGATCAGGGAAACCGGATCCGAGGTTTCTGCCGAAGCAAAAAAACCGGGAGGGGAACGATCACTTGATGCCACGACAACGCATCAAGAGCGTAGACACTCAGCACATGTCATCTATGCCGGTTGTGACCAAAATCAAGGGCGAACCTTCCCTTCACACCTTCTCATAGACACCCTCTGCACAAATAGTTCCACCATCAGACTCCTCATCGTCGACCAAGCCTGAATGCCCAGGCTAATACCACGCCGTGGGCGTACCGCCGGAATCGACGAGTACTTTCCCAGCCACCACGCCGGCCAAGCAACCATGGTGGTCGTCGTCCTCCCCTGACCCGAGCCATGGGGAGATATCACCGCACCCATTGCGCAAATTTTGCCCAGCGGCATCCACCGAAGGCGGCGAGGTAGGTGATGGGATATGGTGTCGTCTAGTGTTTAAGAGGGGGAGGGGTCCAGGACGACGAACCCCTATTGTGATGTGCTGAATTTAGGTGACGAACAATTTGTTCCGGAAACCATATGCAAACATACCGAATGTGTGTGCTAGCTCAAAAACATGTAATTGTCGATACATAAATTGAACTATTGGAATCGGCGCGGCGCACGCCGCGCCCTTGATGCCAATTTGGAAGGCATTTTTTTTTGAAATTTTCGAATTTGAATTTGGATAATGTGGCACGTAATGTTTGCATTTTTTGTGTGGTTATGTTGGTATGTTTTCATATTTTGTTGGATGAGTATATTTGTATAGAAAATTCTTGTTGAATTAATATATTTGTATTTCAGATATAAGTAGATAGAGGTTTATTTATAGCATTTGCCAATATATTGTATGGAATATCGGAATATTTGCCTAGATGTTGTTCAAATTAGAATGGTTAAGCATGTTTTCATTTCCTTGTGAGTATGTAGCAATTTTTTTGAGTTTTTTATATGTTTTTACAATATTCAAATATTTAGTAGTTTGAAATGTTCAAACATGTTTGTTTTAGTTGACATAGATTTTGTTGAGTAATATTGGAGGTCAGTTTAAAAAATGCCCCATTTAATGTTGAAACAATGTAATAGGTAGTATTAATTTTTTATTGTAAAATTTGTCCAAACATGAATGGGGTTGGGTTGGATGTAAAGAATTTTTTTCTGTGAATTTTGATATTTTTTTTACATTTTTCGGAGTTGTGTGCAAAAAGATATGATTTTTTTTTTGTTTTTTCCCGTCTGAAATTGAGAAGAATATGACATGAGGGGCCCGCCTGTCAGATTTTTTTAACCGCGAGGGAGTGTTGGAAAACTGACATCTGGGTCCCATTCGACAGCCGCGTTGTAGGAAAAAAACTGACAGCTAGGGCCCACGCGTCAGCCTCTCCGTGCTGACGTCAGCCCTCGCGTCAGAGCGAGCGGCGGCTGCGGCGGCGCTGCCGACCTCGCAGCGGCCGGCGAAGGGCACGCGCAGGACTGCGGGCACGCGCATCCGGTAGAGGAGCTTGGGGGGAGTCGGGCTGGCGGCGCAGAGGACCAAAAGGTCGTCGGAGTGGCCGGCGGTGACCAATTCCCGCGGCGCCGGCTGTAGAGGGCGACGGCGGCGAAACCCGGACGGTCGTCGCCGTCTCCGGACGTCCCGCGTCCATTCCTCCGGTGAGATCGAAGCGGTAGAGGAGCGGACGTCCTGTGCTGCTCGGAATCGTGCGGGGATGCGCCGAGCGGCGCGGCGGCGCCGACGGCGCCCCGGAGGTCGCGGGAGAGAGGAGGAGGTCGGGGATGACTGCGGAGATGTTTTGCAAAAACATCCTCAATTTTTTTCGAAATTACATTTAGGTCCTTGGTGGGGGAATTGGAAAGTGACCGGCACTGTTCATTACGGTTCACAATGAACAGTGAATCGAGCGCTGAGGGACCGCCATTCCCTCGCGCCTTAATATATAGTGTAATGATAAGATCACATTTCCTACGACAAACGTAAATAAATAATTGTGAATGTATGTTAGCGTCTATGTTCGTTTCTTGGGAAAATGTAGAGTGTTTTAATCATAATTCATAAGTCGATTCCATGGGTGGCTAGTACAGATCATCGTGCGACTTAAGATCTCATGACCCCGAGGCCCGAGCTCAGGCACGTCAAGAACCTCCAACCAACACGCTTACACGCCTTTCTCCTTCCTCTGCGCGAGTTCTGCGACATGACGAACCATGTCCGCCAGATCACGGTCCGAGGTCCCGTCTTCTGCCACCGCATCCCTCGCCATCGTCGCGAGCTCCTGTGCCCTCGCTCGAATTAACGCCCCCTCATCCATCAGCTCCGTCAATGCCCTCTTAATTTCGTCCCTCCCAACCTGGGTCACCGGCATTTCGGGATTGAGGAGCACGTACGTTGCCGGGACCTTAACGCCGACGCGGACGCCGGCGCCGAGCACGTCCACGACCAGCGTTTCGTTTAGAAACTGGTCCGCGAAGTGTGGCCATGTAAGGAGCGGCACGCCGTGGCAGAGGGACTCCAGCGTCGAGTTCCACCCGCAGTGCGTCAGGAAGCCGCCGACGGAAGGGTGCGACAGGATGGTCATCTGCGGCGCCCATCCACGGATGACCAGGCCGCGGCCCACCACGCGCTCGTCGAACCCGGCGGGGAGGTCGTCGGTCTCCTTTGCCACCCAGATGAACGGCCGGTTTGACGTCTCCAGGGCGGCGGCGAGCTCGGCGACCTGCGGCGGGAAGAGGCGGGCCATGCTGCCGAAGCTGACGTAGAGCACGGACTGGAGCGGCCTCTCGTCGAGCCAGGAGACGACCCGGCCGGCGTCGACGGCCGCACGGTTGCCTCGTCCCGCCGTCGTCTCGGCGTCAGAGTCCAGGAGGCAGAGCGGTCCAACGGCCCACACCTTCCGCCCGAGCGCCTTCGCGTAGCCCTGGACGAACGCGCTCTCGAAGGCCGAACACGTGTTGACGACGAAGGCATCGGCGGTAGCCTCAGCATCGAGCGTGTCACGCCTGTCCTTCTCCAGACCCGGCCACTGGAAGAACCCGAGCGACGTCGCCTTGTTCGCCATGACGCGCACCGGGAAGTCCGGCAACTCGAACTGCTCGAAGTCGTCGCCGGCGACGCTGTCGTGCACGCCGTGCTTCGCCACGTTACGCACCGCCAGGAGGAAGAACGCCGACGGGCAGTGGAACACAAATCGTGGTATTTCAAGACGGCGCGCGACGTCGGCCGTCCACGGGTTGCATGTGTCGGCGACGATGCAGTCAGGTCGCCGCGGCAGCGCCCGGAGGTACGCCTCGAACGGCCTGGCGAGCAGCCGCACGGCTTCATTGAAAAGCGTGAAGTCACCCGTGACCATGTCGTAGCTTTCACACCCCTCGGGCAACCCAAGTGCCGGACCCGGGAACTCGAGTTCGGCGATGTCCACGGCTAGCCCAGCACAGCGGGCATGCTCCAGGACTGGCCTGCTGCGTGCGGCGTGGACGGAGGTCAGGACGACGGTGACGCGGGCGCCGCCGCGGCTGGCGATCAGGCGGGCCAGGTCCATCGTGGGGATCACGTGGCCTTGAGCAAGGAGCGGCACGAGCACGAAGTGGAGCGCCGCCGCCATGGTCTCTGTGCAGCTGGAAGACATGGCTAGCATAAGTGTGTGTGTGTCCGTCCGAGAATGACAAACGAACATCTCCATCGAGGTGGATGTATACCTCGGCAAGCAAGACAAGATCACACGGCGATGGGGACGTCCAGCATCGGTGCAACAAGAGTTGGAAACAGCTTCGATGCCAAGCATGGGTGGACACTGAAAGTCCATAAAGTTATCTGTCTTTGAGGTCTCCGACGAGCGACGTTCGTGGATCCTAGCCGTGGAGGACACCCACACCGCTGCTCTGCTGCTGTCTGTCCATCGTTCGTTCGGTATAATTCAGCATCTGGTATGTTCAGACGGAAAGCGATAACGGCGGTGGTTATCACCACCTGAGTGAATTATGGATTTATTTTCAAGCGAGTGAGATCATATTCCAACGGTCCAACCTTCAGCATCTCTCTGTTCATGAATCATCCAACTGACCGCAAAGTAGCATTCAAGACAAAACTGTCTGCAATGTCCTAGATGACGGATAAGCCGGCTCTCGCCTCTCGAGACTCTCCGCGCGCCGCTGGCTCAACGGTGACGGGAAGGTGCTGAGTCTGCGCCTGCACGGTCTCGGGACGGTGGCTGACGGAGCTGGCTTGAGGCGGCGAGCTCTCGGCTCTGCTGCCTGGTGGTTTCAGTGGTTCCCGGAGTGTCCGGGAACCCTTCCCCCGACCATGGAGTGGATGGGGTGCTGGATCTGAGCCAGGAGGGCTTGGATCCGGTGACCACCTAGCAACCTCGTGTTCTCGAGGTTGCGAGTATGACCAGCGGGTGCGTCCTGCTAGTTGTACCCACACCGTCCTTGGGCAAGTGCCCTCGGTCCTTCTACTGTCTGTTCCGATGGATTTGGTGTCTAGACACTTGCTTCTCCCTGGGGTGAGATCTTGGATGTCGGGGCGGCCGCCTCGGAAAGTGGTCTGCGCGTGTGACTTTGCGGCGAGTGACGTGGCAGCCGTGATGGTCATCTTCTCGGTCCACGTGGGTGGCGTGGAGTTGGCGGGAGGAGTGCCTGGTGCTGGCTTCGCTTTGGCTGTGGCGGATCACAGATCGCGTCCTGGTGGCCTGGCTCGAGATTTTTGGCGCTTCGTGAGTTCGGGTGTGGTAGCAAGGTGCTTCTGAGCGAAAGCTTTGCGTTTCGGCGCCAACAACGACGACGCATGTGGTTGTCGCTACCCTCTTGAGGGCGTTGTCGAGGGTGCCTCTCCACACTTAGAGTGCTAGTAAGGTGCTTCCGAGCGAAAGCTCTGCGCTTCGGCGCCAGCAGCGACGTCGCCTGCGGGTGTCGTATCCCTCTAGGGGGCGCTGTTGTGGGTGCCTTCTCTGTTCTTGGGCTTTGGTGAAAACCCTGACCTCTTGGTCTGGACGGTGGCGGCGCTGTGCGTCGTCACCCTATTGGGGGTGACGTCATGGAGCTTTGTCTCTCGATCCTGTGTCGGATTCCTCGGTGGCAAGTCTGGTTTTCCTTTTTTTTCTTTGGTGTATTTTTTATCTGTCTTTGAGGGTCCCTCTTCACCTTGTATCGGTTCGGCCGTGGACTTGTGGGCGTTGTGCTGTCTGGCCCCACCTGAACATAAGCAGACAGTGGCAGTACTTATCAGAACGCCACTGCGTGCATATTGCAGAGAACCTCAGGAACGGGCCTGTGAGTCATCGTTTGAGGGCTGAGTATTGACGCTTGGTCTGCCTACTCCATGATGGGCCTAGCCTGCTAGATGGGCTGTTGTGTCTTCGGGCGTGTATGGCATGGATTAACGATTTCTCCCAATGCTCAGGTTCGGCCGTGGACTTGTGGGCGTTGTGCTGTCTGACCCCTGCTAGCCCCCCCCCCCCCCCCAACCTTTCGCCCCCATGAAATTACAGCGGTGAATACTTCATACTCAGATCCGGTCGCTTTTACTCTTTATCTCCCATCAGATGCATAAGCTATCATGATTCCTATAGTAGACTAGTGGCAACGCTGCTGAAGATCCACCCTATAGACTCAAGTTCAAGCCCCAGCAGTATATGTTTCTTTTTATTTTGCAAATTGTGACTATATTCATATCTCTTATTCTATAGATTCATATGAAATATGTTATACATGAATTTTGATCAGAAAAATATAATGAATATCAATTTGCCATCCATGAATATTAATTTTCCAGCCAATTGATCCAGTTTCAAATCTAGCCAAGTGTTGAAATTGGGGATTCGTATATTTGAATTAGTGAACATAATAGCTACATTGTTGCTAAGTATGATGATTTTCTGGCCAATTTGAATGTTTGTGATAATATATATACATGTTAGATTATATCCAAACATTTGTTTGATACTGAATATTGTTTTAGACTCAAATGTCTTAGTATACTTAACCTAGCAGTGCCATGTCACCAGTCGGTCGCCACCCGGACACATCGGTTAGTTCCGAGGTTTTCATTACCCGCCCCCCCCCCCCCCCCCCCCCCCCCCAAAGTCTAAATCCTGGCCCAGCCCCTGCTCCGGCCCTAATCTTGACCAACGTACCAGTTCGGTTGGTATGATTCCAAAGAAAAGTCCAAACATCAATACAACCCATCCATACATAACGTTCTTGTCACAATTTCTCTGCTTTGAAAACACGGCACTCTTTTGTACACATTCTTTGGACAAGTTATCCAAGTTTCTCCTAATCGCTCGCATTAGGGCTATACGCCTTTACATGACCAATTACCAAGTTTTTGTTTCATTGACCTATGAGCTGACAATGACATGTATAATCCGCAAAAAGGTACGACAAGCTTGTGCAAACGTCTACATACGTGACCCCTTCGTATGTGCAAAAGCCTGTATGTCCATGTTTAATGTTTTCCTAAGATAGCTCAGTTACCCACCTGCTAATCAAGAATCTTTCAAAGTTTGTGTTGAAGAAATTAAATCTTTTTAATTGCCGAGCCCTTTTCTTCACCCAATGCTTCTAGTTGCCAGCTCCTGCTACTTAAAAGTCGAGGGAACTCAAAATGTAATAGGATCATTTACTAACTTCTTAGCCTTTTGGTAAATACTACTATAAAACATTTGACTAATGGAACTAATCCATTCCGCGGCCCAACAAAAATGCCCTTGTCTTGGTTTAGCTGAGAATGAATTGTTGGACGTATTTTATAATGGGACAACAGAAAAATCAAGATTGCATTTTTAGAAGAAAAAAATTTATTGGAGACTAAATACTTATTGTATCTCCTTTAAAATCATCAAGATAGTAATGTTGGAGAAGAGGCAATATATTCTTCATCGATCTTAGTACACATGACTCATGAGTTCTATAAAAAGGTGTAGATACATATACCGCTTTTATATAACACAATTTACAAGCATATACATATGTACATATATACAACACTAGAAGAAGATACATTATTTATTCAAGGTATGTATGTATGTATGTATGTGAATATGTGGCATATTGTAGTAGAACTAAGCTGTGGGGTAGGAGGGCTCCATGGCAAGGCCACACATGCCTTTCTTGTCAGTAATGTCCTTTTCCATTCTTAAAAACCCATTCTCGCCCCATGTTGTGCCCCAAGAATTTTTTAGCAACCAATACTTTGTACCATCACTGGTAGTTCCATAACCGATGGCTGCAATCCCATGATCCAAATCAGTACCGCAGGAACCGGTCATCACGCCACCGGAGTAGAACTGGAATGTCATGTCGCCTCCGTCCACTGCTACTGACACAGGTTGACTTGCCACTGCCTTCATGAGGGCACCCTCATTATTTGTAGGCACATCCTCATAACTCTTAATTGTTGCAACACTGCTAGATCCACTTTTGCACTTGCCGTCCGCTGCAGAATATGGATAGCTGGATTCCTTAGTAAGGCCTCCATTCTTGATAATAAACTTGAATGCATCGTCCATGAGACCACCCTCGCAGCCCTGGTCCCCGCCGTGGACATCACAGTCCACCAGTTCTTGCTCCGAGAGCGAAATAAGATTGCCAGTACTTATCTTGACAATGCCCTCTGTTGCAGCAACAGCAGAAAAAGCCCAGCAACAACCTGCAAATGATTTTGTTGCCATATATGCAATTATACACACGGTTCTGATGTGGAGGATTCGCATGTAAGTAATTCACTTGTAGCCTAAATGTGCTTACCACACTGTCCTTGATCTTTGACGGGAGTGACCGCACCCTTTGTCCTCCAGTCCACCGTTGCCGGGAGTGCATCAAGACTCGTATTTTCATACCTGAACCCTGTAGAAACCTTCAGCTTGTTTGGAATAAACCCCTTGTTATTAGTCTTGGCTTCCCTGAACTCATCATTGCTAAGGTCCGCAAATTGGTTGATACTGAGCCAAAACTTGTGCCCTCCAGCGTTGAACGACTCGATGAATCGAGCATTAGCCTTGAATATCTCGAACCTCTGCGCCTGCTCGGCAGCATCCTTGTACACGCGGCCGTACTGCGCCATCCAACTCTCGTGCCTTGCGACCATGGACAAGTCATCGTTCAGCTCTCTAGCTGCGAGGACAGAACCAGAGAAGCAGAGACAGACGAGGATGGCAAGGAGCGAAGCCCTCAGGATGGCCATGATCAATCCCTCTTCAGCTCTTCTGAATTGCTTACCACTCAGCACTAGTGAGTACGTTTTGGTTTGCATTGTTCAATGGAACTGCTTGACATATATAGTGCTCGCAGGTGCTTTATTTATTAAAACAGGAAATAGGTACGGTGCGTGCACGAAGCTCTACTGTGTAGAAATGGGCAAGCTCCTGCGTAGACGTGAAGGAGTATTGCATCTCCTGCATAGAAGAGAAGTAATTAGTGTGCATGAGACGTCCAGTTGCTGTAACTGTGAGAACGACCCCTGGTAATGCAGGACAGAAGGGGTTCACATTTTCGACATCTCCTTCGTATGACAGGGCTATAACGGAGCTTCCAAAGGAACCACAGCTGCTTGTTTAATGTTAATTTGCACAAGAAGTTGACCCTCCTTGTACAGTCGATACAGATAGGAAGCTGCACTAAAAGCAATGATTGTTAATTTGTTACACAGGATTAGATGGCGATTTATGGGAATTCTGAAGATGAAACAGTAGACACGAACTACCGATATGACACTCGACTCTGATGCAGAATACATTGGTTGCATTCGTGGCCTAAGGTGCGCCACACCATCGTCAGGATTGACATGGTTCATATCATTGCCAAAGTTGGTGCCATGGGAGCTTCATTACCACCCCAGCTAAATGCCTTGTGGATGAAAGCCAGCTGTGTCAGTGTTTTAGGTGTATCATTCATGAACAGAAGATACTTAAGGATGTTACAGATGAAATGATCTCGTTGTCCTCCTCTGGCTCCTTGATCACCTTGAGGTATCAAAAGCGATGTAAAAGTTTAAATTTCTGGGTGAAGAGGCAAATGTACAGGAGAGAGGAATGAGAGCTAAGGAACACATGCAACAAGATAGAGATGCTACAGACGAAGGGGCATTACACAACAATGTAAAGGTACCTGTTTGAGTATGTTTTGAATACATATATATCAAGATAAATTCAGTGATGCGTCTACTTTTTCTCATGAGACGGTCGTATTTTCTAACTGCCAGCTTAGTTGCGTATCCAATTTTGTTCATTTATTTGTAACATAACGTATTGTACTCTATAACTGTTTCATAAATCATTCTTCAGTTGGGAGTATTAGTAGTCTCCTCGTATTCAGGTATTTACTTGCATCATGTCGGATATCCTACTGCCTGTTTAGCAGTTCAAAAGCTTAAAAAACACCGACAATTCGGTGGCATGCCACTCCAAATCAAGGTTTATATTGGACATTGAAAATCTGAAAACTGCAACGATATTACCTGGTTTAGCTAAACACTAGAACACTGATGTGCTTTATGCATTTGTGCAGATAGTTTTGAACACCCGGCTCCAGCTATAGATGACCATTTGTTAACAGACAAAGCAGACCTGATGTCAGAATCTCAGTCCTGGAAGGCATGCCTAAAACAGATAAGATGAGATTATGTGATAACCTTGAAAGCTCAGAATATTTTAGCAATAATCTTGTATAGAATGCACATGAAAATGTACTTAAAACCATGAAGAATTACTTAATATTCTAAAATAATAGTGTGAATTGTTAAATGAACGAAATATCCTGAAATCAACTTTCATATGCGTAACAGACAAACAGTAAGCTATTGAGAAAAGAAGGGATCAATTTGGATCTCGGATATTCTAGATGACACATCCTGTATGCATCAACCTTATTTGTCAAATGGCAAAATGAGTGTGATGGTTTTGGTTGCGAACCAATATCTTAGATAACTCTGATTATACGGATGGTAATGTCAAATGGAAAAATGACTGCACGAATGACCATAGTCACATTGTGCGATTAACATCATTCCTACAACTCCATGTAGCACAAATGCAGGCTAACTCGATATAAGGCAGTGTTCCATTATCGATTAAACCTCTACCAAGTGCACCACTTCACATAATCTGCAACTTACGGATCATAGAGTTCTGCTGTGTGGTAGATTCAAGATAGCCTCTTCCTCGTTCCCATTTCCTGCTACTAGTCCAAACCACTACCACAAACAACACTTGCAACAAAAGAAAAATGATCTTTGCCACTCTCTGCGTCCGATGGATTTATCAACTGACAACTGTACGTACATGTGCAATGTCGATGCAGTTTCAGATTCGAGCACAAACTTACCTGTGTATTCCTCCCTTCGCGAGACAACCCCTGTCCGTGCAAGTAAACCCTTACACATGCTCTCCTCTGTTAAGAACGGCTAGTCTGTCCTGGACCAGACGGCTGGGGCTACGCTCACAACGGTGAAGTTGTCTCCTTGACCCACCCATGTTAAACCAGCCTGCCCCTGTGTCCACCAATCATCCAGAACACATCCACAATTTTGTCACGTCTTCCATTTTCACAGAAATCCACTCAAACAACTCGTGATCCAGCAGTTGCCGCAGAAATATTATCAGTTCTGCATCTGCAAGATGGCCGTGTCTTTCTTCTTTGTCATGGCACTGCTGTTGCCTTTCACTCCAGTGCACGAACAAACAAATATTGCTGACCAAATGAAACGGGGGGAGTCGAGCCCACCGTTTACAACCTTGCCGATGATGGCACAGCGTCTGCCAGCAAAACGGCCTAGCCGCCTGGCCATGGCCGGACAAGGACGGGCGTCGCGCCAGCATGGCAGTGTTCTCGCTTAGCACAGACGCAACCCGTCGATGCCCACCACGGCACGCGGGCCGCAGCACGACCTGCCCTGCACTGTACTGTAAGGGGCAGGCAGCCATGAGCCATAGCCGACCGGGCTCCGGCGCCAGGGACCTCGGAGGGGAATTGTTCCGAACAGGGCGCGGGCACGCATCCGACGGATGCACTCGCGAAGGGCACGCCAGAAAGTTTCCACGGCGTCCAGTTTACGTGACAAATGATTGCTCCGGCGATACAACCAGATGCGATCTTTGGAGAATCTTGCGGCCACCACCGCAACAGCAGGCGGGCTCTCTGGAGGGAGCCGCCGGCCGAGCTACGGTTGTGATGCAGCCACAGCTACAGAGAGGAGCAGGCGCGGACAGGGATGCAGCAGGGGACACCGGCCACCGGAACAGGGCTGGATGCAGATTGCTGCAATGCAGCTACAGGCTACATGGGATGCAGCTTTTGAACCTGCATGCACGAAGGGGAAGGGGACCTCACCTCAACGCAGTGATTACACAACTACTAGTACAATACTAGGTGCGAATTAATCAGAAAACTTTCGACGATGCGAACCCACTAATCATCATCATCGTTATTCCAGCAACTTTCGACGATGACGATGATTGATGTGTTCGCATGTAGTTATGGAGTTGAATTTTCGGACCTCACCTCCTGCTTCATTTCATTTCATAGCGCTTGAGTTTTTCTTTTGAGATAGCATAGTTGAGAGACTGAGGCTCAGTTTGGCATCACAGTATTTTCTAAACTGAAGTATCACTAAACCAAAGTATTCCAACGCCAGGCAAACTAATACTTCATTTTTCTCTCCTTTCTCAGTTTCAGAAAAAGAGGGTCAGGCCTCTTTCTTCAATACTTTAAAAAAACTACAGTTTTAGACAATACTTTAGTTTTAAAACCATATTTTTTATTAGATGCAAACACCTTAAAGTATTCAATATTTTAGTATTTTTAGAAACTAAAGTATCATCTATATACTTTAAAAATACGTTGATACCAAACGGAGCCTGATTTCTTGTACTCCCTTCTTGGTCCACAAAAGATGAAACATATTTTTATAGACGGATTTATTTATTTTTGAACGGAGGGAGGGAGTAATAATGTTTTGTTATCTCATGCAGCTGAAGTTCGTCAAATATGGTGACACCGCACCAACACCTAGGGGCATGTTTGGTTAGCAGAGGTCTCGGGCAAACCCAATAGATGCAGAATTTGTCCGTTCAGTTGATTGAGCCGGTCCGTGTTTCTACGTGGCGCCATATTTAAATCACCTCTAATCAAGAGGAGCGATCAATTCGGCCCCAGGTGTGAGCATCCTAACTAGCCAACACCCAACAGTCGGAGTAATGGTTGTGCTTTACTCACCTCACTGAACTACGACATAAAATTTTCTCTAATATATACAACTATAATTCAATCCAAAATAATATGTAAATGAAATATGTGTGTCGACAAGTAGATTCTGTTCTGATGCATGGTTTCGAGTTTCCTTGTCTCTAACTTCTCAATTTTGAACGATTGTCTGCCATTTGTAAGAGTGGAGTTTCTTAATCCGTTCTAAGACTAGTCCTAGTGGGGAGTATCATATAGTGGTATCATGCATATGATACTACTCTATGTTACTATGTCAATAGTGGGTGGTAACATAGATGTAGTATCATATAACCATGTATTTATTAGACTATACACTAATCTTATCTCGAAATCCGCTATGTTATGGTATCTACCTATGATAGCACCACTACTTCTCTCCTCATTAATTACTTGCCAAATCATCATTTTTGCCTATGTGGCATTTATGTTACTACCTATGATACTCCCACTATGACTAGTCTAAAGGTAATCATAACACATTTACCGGACTAATCATGGTATTAAGGTTTCCTAGGGGCTTTGATGACAACACACGTGGTTTCATCTCCTCAAGACTCTAAACGAAAAGTCAGTGTGTCGGAAGCTTTTTCATTTACCTTTCACCGTGCTATCGGAGGCGCTATGTAAAGGATGGCGGGGATTTGTTTTGCACACGCACAAACGAAATGCACTGCAAATCAACTAAGGAGACGTGACCATATATTGATTCAGTATGTTGCCCAATGAACAACCTGTAAATAGTGAGAAACCTATAATCCTATAATTTCTGGAATTTCAAAGTAAAAAAAACTCAAAACCCTTTGGCATTGGGTACTTTTATCTGTACTAGTTTCTAGGAAAATGATAAAGTTAAGTTTTGACGAACTTTTCAATAAAATTTTTATAAAAGGTTAATCATTTATAAACATGTATAAGTTTCAAACCAAATAATCAATATATGACCATTATCGCGTCATAGTTTATGATAAAGTGTCCGTATTTGGCAAATAGGTGTGTCATCGTATTAGAAACAACGTCCCTGAAGCAATTTCTAAATTATGTTCACAAATATCACTTTTTTCATTTTTGAAGTGTCAAAAATGACTTTTTTTTGAAGCAAGTACAAAAAATATGGTTTGAAATGACACCCATCTAATTCCACAAGAAGTAGTACATATTTGATTGATAATCGCTAAATATTAGGAAATTTCTCGATTTTTACCTAATGTCGTCTATTTAATTGACTTTATGCTGATTTTGTGTTGGTTCTTGTTTATTTAAAAAGAAATTATTCATTATGTAAAAGATGACATGATGTCATATTTTGATCCGACTCATTTTTCTAATAAATTTAAATATATATTTTTAAAATTCTGATTTACGAATTTAAAGATATGAACTATTCCTTATTAAATGGATGCAAAAATAAAGTAACATTTATTTTATTATTAGTATGCAAATATTATTATTACATAAGCATTTTTTATTCAAATATTAAATTTTGATTTTTAACAATTAATAAGTGTAGTATCATGAGACAGGGTTAATATGATAACAAGGTATGACATCTTGCTCACTAGGAAGAAACTCAACAATTAACCTTACTTGGGTTGGAGTAATTTGAGGATGGGAGACCGTCTTATAAGTTTGACTAAGAGTGGGTACTTTGACCTTAGATTAAGGGTGTGATCTTAGCTTAAGTATATGACCAGTTGGAAATTAAAAAGAAAAATAAGAAAAATTGAAAACAACCAGGAAAACAATATGCTATTATGTCGATGGCAAAATAAGTGTATGCATACACTTATTTTAGTGTAAATCTAAACAACATGTACAACACTTATAAACAAAGTGATTATTTGTTATAAAATCACAACTATATAGTACTCGGATTAGTATACTTCCTTATTCTCACTATTAGTATACATAATATATAAGGATTGATAAAGTGGAAACAATGTGACCATTTTTATAATCTTAGTAAGCAAAAAATAGAAAGAAAAACAACGCCCAAGACACATATTGATGAAGTATCACACATAGAGTACATTTATTATGTTAGCCTAATGTGGTGAATAAAAATATGTTTCTCCACTAGTAGATGACGTACCCGTATTTCAAGGGTAATTTTCACGATCCACTTAGGGCATCTCCAGTCGCCCCCCCCCCCCCCCCCCCAGCGCACCACAGGAGGCCTTTTTGGCGCCGGCTGATGCTCACGGTGGGTGTGTTGTTGGGAGACCACAAGAGGAAGGTGTGAAGTAGTGTAACAACAAGATTTCACTCAGTTATGAAATCAAGGTTATCGAACCAGTAGGAGATGAACGTTTCCCCCGAGGTTGTTAGCAGCGACGTTGGCATGACGCAACATCAGCGTCAGCAACGAACGTGGAGGCTGCACACAAACAATCAAAATACTTTGCCCCAACTTAACAGTGAGGTTGTCAATCTCACCGGCTTGCTGTAACAAAGGATTAAACCTATATGTGAAAGAAAGAGGTTTGTTTGCAGAAAGTAACAGGTTTGTAATTGTGGTTTTATCATATTAATGAGAAGGACCGGGTCCACAGTTCACTAGTGGTGTCTCTCCATAAACAATAATAACATTCATCCATGAGTGATAAATAAATTACAGATGGGTAATGATGCACACGGTGGGTGTGTTGTTGGGAGACCCCAAGAGAAAGGTGTGAAGTACTGCAGCAGCAAGTTTCCCTCAGTATGAATCCAAGGTTATCGAACCAGTAGGAGATGAAGAATCCCCCCGAGTTATCAACGGCGTCAGAAAAATGCTTCCTGGTGGTTGACGTGGAGCCGGCACACAAACAATCAAGATACTTTGCCCCAACTTAACAGTGAGGTTGTCAATCTCATCGGCTTGCTGTAACAAAGAATTAAATGTATGTGTGAAAGAAATATATATGTTTGCAGAAAGTAACAAGTTTGCAGTTGTGGTTTTATCAGATTAATGAGAAGGACCGGGGTCCACATTTCACTAGTGGTGTCTCTCCATAAATAATAACATTCATCCATGCGTGGTAAACAAATTACAGCTAGGCAATTAACAGAATAATGATGAGCAACTCAATGCATATACTAATGATATGATGTCTAGTGTGAGATTCATTCGGGCATTACAACAACATACATAGACCGTTCCAACCGCATCCATGACTAATAATCCACCTTCCGGTTAGCGTCTGCACCCCTTTCAATATTAAGTTGCATGAACAGATTATCGCCTTAAGCACTTTGTGTAAAGTAAGTAAGAGCATTAAATAGCACACACATGATATATTATGAAGCAATAACTTTAGTACTCAATATTCATCGGATCCCAGCAAACACAACATGGAGAATTACATAAAGATGATCTTGATCAAGATAGACAGCTCAGAAGATCTAAACATGATATCACAAGAGGAGAAGACAACCATCTAGCTACTGCTATGGTTCGTAGTCCAAGATAGATTACTCACGCATCAGTCTGGAGGCGGTCATGGGGACATAGAAGCCTCCAGGGACGATTCCCCCTCCTGGCAGGGTGCCGGGGAGCAGTTCTGATCTCTCCCGACGTGGTGGTGACGACGGCGGCGGCTCAGGACCCATGGAGGAAAAAGTGTTCAACCCTGCTCTGTTTTTAGGTCAGGGGGGTTTATATGGGCGAAAGACCTTGGTCGGTGGGCGCCCGAGGAGGCCTCCTCTGCTCCTGGCACGGCTGGCAGTGGGGCCGCGCCACCAGTCGATGAGGCCGCCTCGTGGCTCTTCTCCGTCTCGTCTTCGGTGTTCTGCAATTCCGAGAATATTTTAGGATATTTTATTTCCAATTCCAGGATCTTTTATTTCCAATTCCGAGAATATTTTGCTTAAGTACTTTTCTGAAACCAAAAACAACAGAAAACAGGGAACTGGCACTTTGGCATCTTGTTAATAGGTTAGTCCCAGAAAATGCATAAAACTATGTAAAATGCATATAAAACATGTAATAATATGTTATAACATAGCATGGAACATAAGAAATTATGGATACGTTGGAGACGTATCAACATCCCCAAGCTTAGTTCTACTCGTCCCGAGTAGGGAAGAACGATAAAAGAATAATAATTTCTAAAGTGACATGGTTAAATACAATCTTGATCGCGTAATAATGTAAGGCATGTAAACTGAAATCAAATGAATAAGGGTTGTAGTTATATTGATATCAAACGAGTAATGAATAAACAAGTAGGTGAAGCAAGCAAAGCTTTCAATGATATAGTACTAGATAGCAATCAACTGTGCAAAGTAGATATTAAAGATAATTTAAGTTTCAAGCACAACAATATAATCATCTAATGCTTCCAACAAACATGACAATTTAATGAAAGGATCAAGTTAAGCAATATCAATATGCATATCGAAGATCAATATATTAATTGTTCAAAAGAAACAAGCAAGCGTTCAACGTTGGTTCCTGGCACCAGGATGTTACGGCTAAGAGAATGTTAACGGAGATTTGGAAAGCCAACGGAAGAAAGGCTCACAAAGCTGTGGATGATCATTAGACAAGAGAAAGTCATACAATCGAAGCTATGGAAGGGGTAGTGATTGCCATACAACGCATGCACATGTAGCTATAAGTATGTGAAAGCTCTCTAATGGAACTAGTGGGGGTGCATCCAACTTGCTTGCTAACGAAGACCTAGAGCACTTTTAAGGAGGCTCATCATTGGAATATACAAGCCAAGTTCTATAGTGTAAAGTTCCCCACATAGTTATGCAACTAAGACATGAAAACTCTCTCAGATGGAGTAAAGGTGCTAATCATGAGCACGAATGATGATCACAAATGATGTAGTGCTATAACATGAACACAAGTGATGACTATAAATGATATGGTGCTGTAACATAAGCACAAGTGTGTGATAAAGAATAGTAATGTTACCCCCTTTTTTATTTCTTTCTTTCTTTTCTTTTTTCTTTTCTCTTTTTCTCTCTTTTTTTTCCTTTTCTGTTTCTCTTTTCGATGGCCATGGCTCTTTTCACTTTTAGGGGCAAGCATCCTAATATGATACATGATGTATGACAACACACTAATGATGATAAAACAACATACTGATGATATAAATAACTAATATGAATGTGCCATAAGAATGCATATGACAACGGTGCCTCTGCCAGTGTAGCAGGTTATGCAGTGCTCTAGCGTAACATGGGTAAAACCACACGTCATCTTTATAGAAACACGCAAAACAATAAATAAGTAATGAATGACAACAAGTCATGTAATGTAACATGGATGTTGCATGGCAATATATCTCGGATCAGCTATGGAAATGTTGTAGTAGGTAGGTATGGTGGATGTTTTGAGGAAGATATTTAGCTTATGTGTAGGAGAACAAGATGAAGATCTCCCACGAGTTTGGATGTACCCGCAAAAAATGCACCAACTCTCAATTTGAGAAAGGGCAAAGCAAAGTACCGAAGAGGCTAGCAATATGGTGGTGGAAGTGCCATGAAAACCGCAGTTTTAGAACTCACAAGTAAAAAGATTCCAAATAAAAATATGATCATGTAAGGCATAATGAAAATTACTCCTAGGGGTGTTGTGGCAAATAAACAAGTCACTGTTGGGGACCCGACCGTAGCGCATAACTGATGTCTACGCACGCTTCTATTCTTGTAGACAGTGTTGGGCCTCCAAGAGCAGAGGTTTGTAGAACAGCAACAAGTTTCCCTTAAATGGATCACCCAAGGTATATCGAACTCAGGGAGGTAGAGGTCAAAGATCACCCTCTCGAGCAACCCTGTAATTAAGAGACGAGAAGTCTCTTGTGTCCCCAACACACCCAATACACTTGTCAGATGTATAGGTGCACTAGTTATGTGAAGAGATAGTGCAATATAAGTAATATGGATGATTATAAGTAGTAATTGCAATCTGTAATAAAAATGGCAGCAAGCAAACATGTAGCAGAACTTGTTGGAAACGGTATTTTAATGCTTAGAAACAAGACCTAGGGATCCTACTTTCACCGGTGGACATTCTCAACAATGACATCAAAGTTAAGTAAATAAACACTACTCTCAAACACTCTCATGTTGGATAACAAACACCATTCACTGTGTAGTGCTACAAGAGCACACTCAAAGTCAGAGTAAACCAACACCAACAATGTCATAAAGGGAATCACACACGGTGCACATTGTCGCCATTACACACGTGAATAACCCCGGAGTTCATATTAAATTAACCTCTAGAGTGCATAATAGATAATAGTAGCATCACATATTTAACTAGATTATAAAGCTCATGATCACATGAAATATCACATCATGGGAGAGAGATAAACCACATGTCTACCGTAGATCCTGCAGCCACAGGGGAGAACTACTCACTCCTCATCATAGGAGTCAACAACGGCGATGGAGATGGTGGTGGAGTCGATGGAGATGCCTCCGGGGGCAATTCCCCGTCCCGGCAGGGTGCCGGAACAGAGACTTTTGTCTTCTGAATCTTGTCAGCGATGGCGGCGGCGTTCGGGACCCGTGAAGAAAAAAGTGTCTAACCGTCTAGCAATTTTAGGTCAGGGGGCTTTTTATGGGCGAAAGACCTAGGTCGGTGATGCTCGAGGGCGCCACACCACCTCCCGGCGCGGCCCCACATGCTGCCGCTCCACCAGGTGATGTGGCGGCCTCGTGGCCCCACTTCGTCTCGTCTTTGGTTTTCCTGGACGCATATATTTCAAAAATAATTCCTGATTGATTTGTTTCCAATTTGGCGGATATTCCTTTAAGTACTTTTCTGAATCCAAAAACAGCAGAAAACTGGGAACTGGCACTGTGACATCTTGTTAATAGGTTAGTCCCAGAAAATGCATAAAACTATATAAAATACATATAAAACATGTAATAATATGATATAACATAGTATTGAACATAACAAATTATGAATACGTTGGAAACATATCAACGACGATGAAACCAAGAGCCACTTTGCTAAAGCCGAGCTCTGATCCAACTATCTCGACATGCATATGTATCCTCTCCGCAAAGCAACAGCCGACCATCAGGAATTTTCTTTTCACTCGTAAGTGTATATACATTCACTATTTAAAAACGACATTTTAAAATATCAAAATAATTTAAAAAAGTAGTTGTGCATAAGGATATCTTATATCTATATAAATAGTTTCGTAAAAGTGACATTTTTGTGGAATATACAAAAGTATTTAACATAATTCATTACACCATAATCATGATCATGATGGTTTTAAATTTATGAGCTGAAAGTTTACAAGGAAGACCGTATTACGGAGCCACGCTGGGTAGTCAGCTGCATGACATGCGGCGACGTGCGGCGGCTGGTGCTGGAGAAAGAGAGGGAGGCAACGCGTGTCCCAAACGCATGGAAGAGGCAACGACTATCCGTCCTTCCGCCCCTGTCGAGAAAATTAAAAAAAAAACACAACAATTGGTGGTCAAGCCCGTCTGCCAGTTTGGTTAGCGAGGAATTGATGGTTGGGAAGTGTTGACTGCTGACCGTCCTCCTAAGGTTGGAAATTTTGCAGCCTCCTGCTTCTCCTCGACACGTGTCTAATTTGGTCTTTCAATCCCGTTTTTGCTCCTATTTTTTTTGTGTTATTGTAGCAATTTTTCATTTTCACCCAAAACCCGCAATTGCTTCCAAAAAGAAAAAAAATGATTATTTCATTTTTTTGCTATTGTAACAATTTTCACCAATATGCCCCAATTGCTCTGTGAAGTAAAAATGCTTCATTCGTAATAAAAATTTGCGCTCTTGTAGAAGCAATATCAGAGAATAATTGTAGCAAAAAGTTTGTTATATATTACCATTGGTAGCAAAAGAATCTTCTATTGATGCAAAATCGCAGAATATTGGTCACAACAAAAATGCTCATAGGATGCACTGCCCTCCCCTTGTTGTAGCCTTCTTTCAACTCGAGATATGCAACGATGGCGGCCTACAGCACGCACCTTGTCGTGGATGGCAGCACCCCCGCGAGCACCGTGCGCACCGCCGGTAGAAGTGCTCCACACCGCTTTCAGCAGTATGCATAGCTCCGGTGGACTGCCTTTGCACCTGAGCTGTTTGCCGACATGACGGCAACATCAACTCCAGGACACGGCAGCAGCGGCTCCTGGTCATGGCAGCACCGCAGCAGCAGTGGCGTTGTGCCATGTCAGCTAGTCGAGGTGACGAGGTCGAGCTCGCTCGGGGCCTCGCTGGAGGGAGGAAGATGGGAGAGAGGAGATGGGCGTGGTGGTGTCGGCACGATGGCTGGTGGTAGCGCGTCCTCATACCCGCCGACGAAGGGCCGCGACCTCGTCATGGAGGTGCACGGGGGCCGCGACCTCGCCAAGGAGACACGCGATGGCAGCCGGGCAGGGAGGCGCGAAGGTCGGGAGCCAAGCTGTGGAGGCCCGAGGAGAGGGTGGTTGTGGCGGCACGGTGCTAGGAGGAGCAGCCGCCGCATAGTGACGGAAGTTAAGGGAGGGAAGGCCGGTTGCCATGGCTGCAGGAGCGGATTGAGGAAGGGGAATCGAGGGAACGAGTGGAGAAGATAACGTGCAAATGTTTTTTTTCGCGCGGAGGAGATAAGGCAGCAGGTGGTGGGCCACAGGGACGCGTGGCGCACGCGTAGACAGGAGGCTGTGAGCCTCCGCCTGATAACCAGCGTTTCCCTTGATGGTTTTATACAACATGTTCATGGTGGTGATTTGCGAATTAAATAAAACCGGTGATTTTTTGAAGCTTGACCACCAATTATGATGTTTTTTTTTGCAATTTTCTCGCCCTTGTCATCATCATCACATGGACCTCATCTTCACAGCTTCTACTTCAAGACACAAATAAACCACTGTTGAAATTTGAACACCTAATTTTATTTTATTTAAATCCGCCTCTAATAGTAGGTGATATGAGATCGGTATGTAACACTTAGGGTTCTCCAAGCCGCTGACGAGGGACAGATTTCTCGCTCTAACCACACACACGGCAAAACTTATGTGCAAGCAATGCCATTTGTTGCTTAAACGTTGGTGCTAGGCGTGACTCGGGTCAAGAGGTTATATGCCCTGTTGGGTTGTGAGGATTATGTCAAAAATGAGATAATGAACATCATATGTATCGATCTCACGGTCTAGATCTTCTATAGGCCACCGGATATTACACACATGTGTGTAGTTTAGGAGCCGGAAGGAAGGCCACTGTCGACAAAAAAGACGAAGGGAGCGACTGATGTCTACGTACGCTTCTATTCTTGTAGACAATGTTGGGCCTCCGAGAGCAAATGTTTGTAGGACAGCGGCAAGTTTACCTTAAGTGAATCATCCAAGGTATATCAAATTCATGGAGGTAGAGGTCAAAGATATTCCTCTCAAGCAACCCTGCAATTAAGATATGAGAAGTCTCTTGTGTCCCCAACACACCCAATACATTGATGTATAGGTGCACTAGTTATTCCAAGAGATAGTGAAATACAAGCAATATGAATGATTGTAAGTAGTAATTGCAATCTGTAATAAAAATATCAGAAAGCAAACATATAGCATAACTTGTTGCAAACGGTGTTTCGATGCTTAGAAACAAGGCCTACGGATCCTACTTTCACCAGTGGACATTATCAACATTGCCATCAAAGTTAAATAAATAAACACTACTCTCAAACACTCTCATGTTGGATAACAAACACCATTCACTGTGTAGTGCTACAAGAGCACACTCAAAGTCAGAGTAAACCAACACCAACAATGTCATAAAGGGAATCACACACGGTGCACACACACGTGAATAACCCCGGAGTTCATATTAAATTAACCTCTAGAGTGCATAATAGATAATAGTAGCATCACATATTCAACTAGATTATAAAGCTCATGATCACATGAAATATCACATCATGGGAGAGAGATAAACCACATGGCTACCGTAGATCCTGCAGCCACAGGGGAGAACTACTCACTCCTCATCATAGGAGTCAGCAACGGCGATGGAGATGGCGGTAGAGTCGATGGAGATGGCTCCAGGGGCAATTCCCCGTCCCGGTAGGGTGCCGAAACAGAGACTTCTGTCCCTCGAATCTTGTCTTCGATGGCGGCGGCGCTCTAGACCCGTGGAGGAAATATCGAATATCGTCTGATTATTTTTAGGTCAAGAGATATTTTTGGGCAAAAGGGCAAGGTCGGTGGGCTTCCGAGCGCCCCACATCACCTCCTGGCACGACAAGCATGGGGCCCGCGCCACGAGGTAGTGTGGGCGCCTCGTGTCTCCTCTTCATCTCGTCTTTGGTTCCTCGTGACGCAAATATTCCAAAAATAATTTCAGGATCTTTTATTTCCAATTCCGAGAATATTTCCTTAAGTGATTTTCTGAAACCAAAAAAAGCAGAAAACAGGGAACTGGCACTGTGGCATCTTGTTAATAGGTCTGTCCCTGAAAATGCATAAAACTATATAAAATGCATATAAAACATGTAAGAACATGTATAACATAGCATGGAACATAAGAAATTATGGATACGTTGCAGACATATCAGTAACATAAAGTCATTACGATTGCTTTAGGCAAATAGAAGTCATATACCATTATGCAATCAACTGGAAATTTAAGTGTGGCACGGCTTCAAGGCATTCTAGACCAACTATTAATCATTCCACTTTACTAGACCATCATGTTACCATTAAGCAAATGAATATCTGAAAACAACATCAATGATTCAAGTGACACAATTTAATGATCTACAAGAGTATGCATCATTTAATTATACCATCTACCACATTTAGCATTTTCTATTCTCAACCAAACACCAATCAACTTATTTAAAAGATAAACACTCCAAGTAATTAAATAATGAGATATGAGAGTATAATATAACAAAGCTAATTGAAGGGGTTACGGTGCAGAAAACAATAATTTTTCTAGCGTACGAAACCCTAACTAGTCAGGATCTATCTATCTAGTACATGCGATAACGGTGGCGGAACGGGTTACATTACCTCCATGTAGACCGATAGCGGGGATTACGCTCCCGCACAAGCGTTGACGATGAAGTCGTACGTAGCCGACCTCGAGGTCGCGGAGAATTTGCCGCGATGACGAAGACGATGACGCCGGGGTGTCGACGATGATCTGCGTCGACGGGCGTCGGGCGGAAGAAGGCAGAGCGCCAGCACCAGGGGTGGTGCGCCGGCGGTAGAGGGGAGGGGGCGCGGCGGCTGCAGGGGCGAGACGACGTCGCCCAGGCTACTCAAAAGGAGTTACCTCCGAGCACTCACAAACATACGAAGCTTAGCGACAACCCCCGGTCATTCAGATCCAGCTGAAATCGCAGGGGTAGATATTATCTGGAATCCCGCAGAGCAACGGTGCTCAGCGGTATAGCTTAGGTGGAGAGAGATCTCCCCTTCCTCAGCTCGGCGCGGCTCCAACTTGGGAACCACGAGATCGAGAGAGAAATTGGGAATTATAGTGTATTTTCCAATGAATTAATCCAATTAATATGCCTTGCTATATAAAGGGGGGTAGGGGGTGTGCAAACTCCCTTTCTCCCCCATGTGGGACTAAACAAAAGGAGAAGGGGGGGGGGGGGGGGGGGGGGGGTTCGGCCCCCACATGGGCTGGCCGAACCAGCCAATGGGGCCCACCCCCCCTTGGTGGTGCGGCTCCCCCTCTTGGGCCCTCTTAGGGCCCATGTAGGTGGGAGCCCCCCTTTTTCCTTTATTTAATTAATATTAAATTAATATAAAAATCCCATTAATTCATAATTAATATATTTATATATGATTCAATATCCCGTGACTCCGAAAACTCTTTCGGACCACCCGAACAACTTTCAGACATTCCTGGAACCATTCGAGACCTCTCCGGAACTCCTTCCGGACCACCGGAACTCTTTCCGGATCATTTCTCTCTCTCCAACAAATCCCTATAATATTCCAGAACCTATCTCCTGGTGTCGCTAAGACCTTAAGTTTGTTACGCTACGGTTCGAGAACACTCCAGACATGGTCGAGACACTCCGCTCACCAATGACCGTCAGGGATACCTGAAAGTATATGACGACCCCTGTGCATTCTACGAATATCGTCGTTGAACCATAAATATGATATTCATTCCCTTTGTCTCTGCGATACTACCTTGTCCGAGATATGATCGTAGACACACCGATGTCTTTGTTGTATCTCGTTACCGACGAAGGTTATTAACTCGTCTACGATATTACATCTCCATGACCTAGTCATAAGCTGCGCAGCTATATAGATGCAATATCACCGAGTGGGCCCAGAGTATCTTTCCATTACAAGAATGAACAAATCCCGCTCTTGATCCTTACGTCTTGATGCTCTTTCGGAATAGCCAAGATGGACACCGTTATTGTCATGCTATATAAGACACAACGTTTGATGCTCTCAAAGCACCCCTACGAAGCATTAATAAGTACGGTCTCACGGTCTAAGGAATAAGCTATCATATTCTTATCTATTGCAAATGACAAACATCGTAAGACGATCTTATTGCAATACTTTGCGTATGTCCATCACCTTATTCAACTAACAAGATGACCCCATTGTCAACCGACGTCATTGTCCTTGATCGGGAATCTCGATCAACTGTTGCCCAATGGACTAGCTCATATAGAGGCTTGCTAGGGACCTGGTTGTCTATGTATCACACGTGTATTAATAATTCTGATTAATACAGTTATAGCATAATACACAAACCTATTATAAACTTATGAGATAATGCAATAAATACTACTTATTTATTTGCCTCTAGGGCATATCTCCTTCAGTCTCCCACTTGCACTAGAGTACAAATAAACTAGCTGCATTTTACTTTATCAGAATCCCTTATCAAATAAGAATCATTTGATAATGCTTGCTTGTGGAAGAGTGTTACTGCACAATCCATGATTGTACACGCTTTTGCGATTCACTGGTATCAACTTGCTTGATATCACCATGTTGTCCAACAACATATATGCAAATACCGTAACTAAGTGAGACTTCTGTTTCCCAGCGCTTGCTCTGATTATACTAACCAGATAACTGCCCCGAAAAACACACTCAGCCATAGAGAGCCCCTTGTAACAATTACAAACTCGCGATATCTACATACTTTCACACCAATGTAGAAAACTTGACATTCTAATGTCAATCCAACAACTAACACACCTCTACTTCCAGTAAATTCTAAATTTACTTTTATAACTGCTCTTCTTCCAAGAACATCGGTTATATTTCATCGAGCAGATAATATGGTTTCTGTATGATGTCTAATATTACATAATAGACTTACATGTCATACAACCATTTCATGCATCATTACTCTTAATGATCAATTGGATTCCAAAGGACCATCCTTTTGATTCTATTCTGACTCCTCAGATATAATCCAAAACAACTCGACTAACTTTTTAAAATTCCCGTTCTATTTCAAAATAGACACTAACTTTCAAATAGTTTCACAACTTCATCCTTCTCATCTCTCTGAAAAGCCTTAGTTCGTATTCTGATATTTTCTCAACTCTCTTTGTATTCATAAAGTGCACCTTGATCTGATAACAAGATCTGAAACACTTAATATTATGCTGTGACCTGACAACAATATTAAATATAACAACACTATTATTTAGAAGTTTCTTTCATGAAAATATTATGATCGTTATAAAGAGGATTGCAAGCAGAAAACAATTTTCTAGTCTCCCTCACTCTTAATCACCAAATTTTCATCAGCAGACATATACTCTTTGGAACACCTTCCAACATAGGTCTGACACTTTATTTCAAGCTTCTAATTCCAATCCATAAACCATAATTCGAAAAATCATATTTTCCTCGGAATTACATAGACAACAAACTAAGTTTTGTTTCTATTTGGTTTTGGAATACACTCTCATCCAATGCGAGTAATCTACAAAGAACTATTCATGTATATTCCGAATTATCATATAATCATATACATTACGACACTACTGTCGATCACACGAACTTTTGTTGAGAAAAACATCTATTTTCTAAAGTGGACATCGACTATAATATTTTGAACATATTAGGAGTTTCTAAGACTGATTCTGACAGACCACACTTTATTTAAAATAGAGCATGATTATAATTCCCCACATATCACCATATATGACATTATAATATTGTGAAACAAATTTCTACAAGTCTTTTGTGTTGAAACCATAATTCAAAAATATTGTCCTTTGATCGAATCTTGTGAATACAATGTTCACTAATCTTTCTTCTGAAAAACCCCATTTGATCTATTATAAAATTAATTTCAGACTCCACAATTTATCGGACAAATACTCCTATTTACCAAAATCATGGAAGAATTCGGATCATGCAATAACACCATTGATTAATCATTAAAAATGACTCTCAATCAATTTTCTCTAGTATTGTAACTTCAATACTGCATTTCAAACTTAATCAATTTTGGCACTCGAAATACTTAAATGGACCAAAATTATCCATTACTTCTTTCATTGCCTTTATGACTAAATTCGATGGTGTTTGTTCTTTGGACACATAATTTTATCATTCCCGCTATTATAAATGTATATCATACGCATAATGTAATTGAGATGTGATGCAAATTACTCATAACATGAAACAACTGCTTTGTTTCATAACATAAAACAACTGATGTGTTCTATATGAATAATTATGTCTTGTAACATTCAAGACACCAAAACTAGATCACATTCTCACTATTACAAAATGTCTTATCAAAAAACTATTGATGATAACTAATATGATATCTCGAGGGCGTGAGCACTACTGGCCATGAACTTGCCATCACTCGTGCACTGTCACGTCATCCTTCGCCACATACTTGTGATAATCAGGGACTGTTTCACAAACAGAACAAGTATCAAATACTTTTCATCAAGTATGAGAAGAATACATTTATATCTTCGTATATCAAATATACCCGTAGCATCAAAGAACTCTTCTTCGATGGAATCAACTTTTAGAGATTTGAACTTGTTCACAAATGTGAAGAAGCTCACCGTGTCTCTATAGCATATTCACGCACATGCTATTCACAGCTAGGAGGTAAAGCACAATCTCTAGTGCACTGGAGTTCGCTATCTAGAAATTGTAGATATTCGTAAGTCTGAAGTAGATGTCACACAACATCTTCAACTGAGTCTCCAGACAGGTATGCTCCCCATGTGAATGGTCTGGAACTTTCTAAGTTGTCTGAACTGCTCAAGACTCAATTCATCTTTGAAGTGACCTCTGATCGCATCAATCACGACATATGGCTACATGTGTCGAAACAACTTTCAACTCAGGTGCTAGGCATACGCTCATGACGATCGTCACTTCCATGAACATGTCATGATGCTTACGGAACTCATCATCTTCCTCCTTGCTATCAGAATCATCTGGTCTAACTTCTAGCTAATGTTCTAGCACATATAGGATGTTTGTTGTGTTTGGAGAATGTTTTTAAAAAACCCTTGTACCATCTGATGAAGTTGGACCCGTCGGCTTCCAAGGTAGAATCCGAGCTCTTGAAGAAGTAACCGAAGCGTAGTTCCGTAGTCTCCAGATGTGATCGCAAAAGAGGTAAGGTAAAGTTTATAACATATAGGTGAGTTTAAGTTCTATAATCTCATTATCAAAAACACACCACACCAAGATTATTATCCCAAAAAATAATAATGGCGATTACACGACCCTCATCCACCACACTACCCCCGATCATCACGGCCGGCAGCACAGCTTCAAGGGTGGACATAACATGTCGATCACACCAACTCTGTGACTCGTGCTCGATCTTTCGATCTTCCCGTGTTCCGAGGCCATACCTCTGAGTATGCTAGGCTCGCCAATCAAACCTCGAAGACTCTGCGCGTGCAACATGGTTTACACCCACTGTATGCGAACGACGAGATGTGTGACACCCGATCATCACGGCCTGCCTCATAACTGTAGTGCCCATGCTTATGAAAGCAATGGCACATATGAATAATGTAAAGACTTGGATCACATAAGTCTCACATTCTCCATTAAGATGTAATATCACAGTACAATGTCATAATTTATTACAGAACGAGACAAATGATCCAAAAACAAATATCCTTACAACTTAGCATAGCGGAAATGCTAGCTGAATAAATAGTTCACACTTTATTTCAGAGTTTAACGCAATCCTAAAGGTAGCATGGAGCTACATCTTCTCCATGAAGCCACTGGCAAATCATGTTGGTTGTAGCTCGAAGACGACCCCCTTACTCCTCATTTGGACATTCTACAAGGTTTAGTTGCAGCCCAGCTATAAAGGGTCAGCACAATTGAATTGTGGTGGCAAGTGACTTTAAATTCTAATATCCTATTTTACTAATACTATATGCTTAATTTGGCTGGTGGAGCTCAAGGCTATTGCGCAAAGCAAATTTTCTCCTACTTTTGATAAACAATTTTCTTAAATCAATAATCTTCTCCTTCAGAGACAATCTCGAGACAAGTCCATGTCTCCTAGCCATGTTCATCCAACAAAGTTTTATTAAGAAATTAGAGATGAGGAGATTTTCAGAACACAACCTTGTGTAGTTACTCAATTGTCCGATGCCGGGGACACGGCTAAGATCTTAGGTTTTAACTCTCGAGAGGGTGTGCACTTTCACCATTAGACTCAATCAACCCAAACTATCCCCTACACTCATTTAGTGAGAAGGAAAAGGAGAAGATCAAGACGAGACTTTTCAGAAGTTGCTTTCCCATGATCATACTAAGAGATTACCACCATCCTATCAACTCTACCACCATCAATCTCTTGACCCAGGTCCACATCAACTTACTCCATCAAGACAGAGCCCATATTGACCAATGGTTGCACGATAAGCAACTAGACTCAGTGTAAACTTAAATCTCATAGCCCTGGGTGGCCTACCACAAGTGAGCAACTCAGGTTAACACCGCATATCATGGCCCCAAGTAAGTAGAAACTATCTTGGGCGAAGACAACCATGAAACTTGGCCCTGAGAAGCCACTCAACTTGAAACCTCCTCGATCGACCCAATCCACCCAGGCGTTAAATTAATTTAGTGGAAATTTTCATTTATCACATCAACCATAAAACAATCATTTTTGCAGCAGTTGCTTCCACTAAATTATAATAGGGGTCTAATCTGGAATTTCTAAGGGGAAACCTAAAAGGTTTGCATAGCATACTACAATCTCCCAAAACCTATCATGCATACTACTTTTGCAAATACTGTTTGAAAAACACTAGATATGCAATAGAATAAAATAGTAGGTGTTTTATGAAGTCACTTGCCTTGGCAGCAGGAGGGGCAGGCACAACAAAAATAGCAATCACAAGCAGGTCCTTCCTCTCCTTCACAATCTAGCACAAGCAATACATACAAATAAATATTCCACACAAAATCTCACACACCAAATAAAAGATGTATGCATGCATAGTATGCCACGTGTAGAATTAGACACACTCATCCATAATTTATATTCTCTGTTATTAAATGCATGAGATGCAATTTCTAGTAATTTCTCATTTCACCTAACAATATAAAATTGAAAGTAATATAGCAAAACCTAGATTATACCATTACAACTTTTATTGTTCTAAGAAAGTTTTCCAATAAGATACATACTAATATTCCTGGACAGAGGGAAATTATACAATCTCAAAACAATTACTTTTAATTCTAAATCATTTTTATTATTTAAGTTATTTATTTAATGGCCGAAATACTCCTCTGTTAATTATTCAATTTATAATTTGTCAAAGGGAAAAACAAATGATGTATAATTAAACTACATGAGCAGAGCTTTCCAATGACATAAAGTTTATTAAATTTGGACTTACAGATTAAAAGTTATGAATTTTGCAAGTTTTATCTATTTTCTGTTTTATTTATTAATTTCCTGCGAAAAAGAAAAACAGAGGGCGACGTGGCACGATCCTATTGGACAGTACCGCTTCGGCGCGGATCGGCAGCGCGGCCGTCCGATCTACTTTAAAACGGACGCGTGGGATTAAACGGATCTAGATCCGTTGGATCTAGATCCAACGGCGTGGGAAGTCCGGCCGGACCGAGCGGCGCGCGGGTCGCCGGGAGAGCTCGCCGGCGATGGCGTCCGCGGTGGCGGCGCGGCGGCCTCGACGTTTCCGGCGTTAAAACGAGGCCCCGAGAAGCGTGGGTCTTACCAAAACAACGCAGAGGAGATGGCGAGGTCGATGGCGCGACGGCTGCGTCCGAAAACCTCTCCTCTCCTCGTCGGAGTCGAGGACGGCGGCGACGGCCTCGGGTCGAAGATGATTTCGACGTTTGGCTGCGAATTAGGACGAACGAAGATGCTCAACGGGTGCGCAAGGAAAAAGGAAAGCGAGGGGTAGCCTCGGTGGCGCTCGAGGAGCATCGGAGCTCACCGCACTCGCGAGAAAATCCGGCGGCAATGGCGACGACGGCGAGCTCGAATCCGAGCAGCCCGACGGCGGAGGGTTAGGGTTTTTGGGGGGTTCTCGGAGGCGGTCTCGCGGGGTTTAAATAGGAGGGGGCGGGGGCGTTAGACGCGGAGGGAAACGGCTCCGGCTCGGGCTCCATCTCCGGCGTGATCTCCGGACGGAGGTGGAAGACGGCTGACAGGTGGGGCCCACCTGTCAGCGGGAGAGGAGCGACGCGCGCGCGGGAGCGGGCCGATGGGCTGTTATCTGCCGCGCGCGCGGTGGATAGCGTCTGGGCCGGCCCGGAAACGAATCTATTAAAATTAAATAAAAACTGTTTTTCAAATATTATTTACTAAATGATTTTTAAACCTATTCAAAACTTTTCAGAAAAAATCATAAAAATATATTTTGGAAAGGTTATTTAAATTAGCAATTTTTAATAATACACTTATCCATTATAAAATTTGGAAAAATATATTTATTAAGTGTGTTTAAAAGTTATTCCTATATGATGAATGATGTATGAATGCAAGGTTTTAAATTTTTGCAAAATTGGGATGTTACAATAACGTAGAACTTTCTTGGTGGTACGCAACGAGGGAGAACACAATTTTGGTATTTTGTTAGGGATCATCCTATTCATGATGCTACCGTTGTATATCTAGCATATAAGCAATCAATAGGATGCACACACAACAACACACAATAATGATGCAATGAAGTGCGATGTGACATGGTCGATGCGCCTGGACCTTCATGCCGCCATGTGCCTGGCCCCCGGCGCCCCGGCATGGCTCCGAGTCTACAGAGCCCTCCATTGCCTCCGGCAGTACGAGTAATATCAAAACTTACCGTAACCATGTCACATAAAACAACGCCTCTGCAAAACAAAGTTAGACGCCTCTAGCTTTATTTAGTTTTGCAAGTTTTACGTGGCTAATAGGCTTATTCGTAAGAGAATCGCTTCCCTACCTACGAACTTTGTACCACAACGTCGATCGTATAATTGCATGTTTAAGCATCCCTTTCGGGCCCTCCATTGAAAATGCTTTGCCGACTAGAGAGAGAGAAACAGACACCCGCCAGCCACAAATACGGTGCAAGCCGTATGTCAGTAGTGGAACCAGTCTCGCGTAAGCGTACGCGTAAAGTCGGTCTGGGCCGCTTCATCAACTCAACACCGAAGGCATCACAAGTGCACGCTAGAGGGTAGCAACTATAAGAAAGACGCCCTCATTCAACATGAGTTCTAACCGTACCAGCAGTACTACGCATAGATCGGCTCTGATACCACTGAAGGGGTTACGGTGCAGAAAACAATAATTTTTCTAGCGTACGAAACCCTAACTAGCCAGGATCTATCTATCTAGTACATGCGATAACAGTGGCGGAACGGGTTACATTACCTCCATGTAGACCGATAGCGGGGATTACGCTCCCGCACAAGCGTTGACGATGAATTCGTACGTAGCCGACCTCGAGGTCGCGGAGAACTTGCCGCGATGACGAAGACGATGACGCCGGGGTGTCGACGATGATCTGCGTCGACGGGCGTCGGGCGGAAGAAGGCAGAGCGCCAGCACCAGGGGTGGTACGCCGGCGGCAGAGGGGAGGGGGGCGCGGCGGCTGCAGGGGCGAGACGACGTCGCCCAGGCTACTCAAAAGGAGTTACCTCCGAGCACTCACAAACATACGGAGCTTAGCGACAACCCCCGGTCATTCAGATCCAGCTGAAATCGCAGGGGTAGATCTTATCTGGAATCCCGCAGAGCAACGGTGCTCAGCGGTATAGCTTAGGTGGAGAGAGATCCCCCCTTCCTCAGCTCGGCGCGGCTCCAACTTGGGAACCACGAGATCGAGAGAGAAATCGGGAATTAATTGTATTTTGCAATGAATTAATCCAATTAATATGCCTTGCTATATAAAGGGGGGGAGGGGGTGTGCAAACTCCCTAGCTCCCCCATGTGGGACTAAACAAAAGGAGAAGGGGGGGGGGGGGGGGGTTCGGCCCCCACATGGGCTGGCCGAACCAGCCAATGGGGCCCACCCCCCCTTGGTGGTGCGGCTCCCCCTCTTGGGCCCTCTTAGGGCCCATGTAGGTGGGAGCCCCCCTTTTTCCTTTATTTAATTAATATTAAATTAATATAAAAATCCCATTAATTCATAATTAATATATTTATATATAATTCAATATCCCGTGACTCCGAAAACTCTTTCGGACCACCCGAACAAATTTCGGACATTCCTGGAACCATTCGAGACCTCTCCGGAACTCCTTCCGGACCACCGGAACTCTTTCCGGATCATTTCTCTCTCTCCAACAAATCCCTATAATATTCCAGAACCTATCTCCTGGTGTCGCTAAGACCTTAAGTTTGTTACGCTACGGTTCGAGAACACTCCAGACATGGTCGAGACACTCCGCTCACCAATGACCGTCAGAGATACCTGGAAGTATATGACGACCCCTGTGCATTCTACGAATATCGTCGTTGAACCATAAATATGATATTCATTCCCTTTGTCTCTGCGATACTACCTTGTCCGAGATATGATCGTAGACACACCAATGTCTTTGTTGTATCTCGTTACCGACGAAGGTTATTAACTCGTCTGCGATATTACATCTCCATGACCTAGTCATAAGCTGCGCAGCTATATAGATGCAATATCACCGAGTGGGCCCAGAGTATCTTTCCATTACAAGAATGAACAAATCCCGCTCTTGATCCTTACGTCTTGATGCTCTTTCGGAATACCCAAGAGGGACACCGTTATTGTCATGCTATATAAGACACAACGTTTGATGCTCTCAAAGCACCCGTACGAAGCATTAATAAGTACGGTCTCACGGTCTAAGGAATAAGCTATCATATTCTTATCTATTGCAAATGACAAACATCGTAATACGATCTTATTGCAATACTTTGCGTATGTCCATCACCTTATTCAACTAACAAGATGACCCCATTGTCAACCGACGTCATTGTTCTTGATCGGGAATCTCGATCAACTGTTGCCCAATGGACTAGCTCATATAGAGGCTTGCTAGGGACCTGGTTGTCTATGTATCACACGTGTATTAATAATTCCGATTAATACAGTTATAGCATAATACACAAACCTATTATAAACTTATGAGATAATGCAATAAATACTACTTATTTATTTGCCTCTAGGGCATATCTCCTTCACTAATAGCTCTAGCAAGAGATGCATGAAAAACAAGAGCTAGAAAGCAAACAATAACATGAAAAGAATACTCAACGAATATAAGTGAAGAATACGAGTATTCATATGAAAAAACGGAGCGTGTCTCTCTCCCACACAAAACAATGCTAGGATCCATTTTATTCAGAGAGTCAAAATAACAAAAACAAAAACAAACAGACGCTTCAAGATAAGCACGTAAGATGTGACGGAATTAAAATATGGTTTCACTAGAAAGGACCTGATAGTTTGTTGATTAAGAAGGGGATGCCTTGGACATGCCCAAGCTTTGACGCTTGAGTCTTCTTGAATTATATTGGGGGTGGGCCACCGGGGCACCCCAAGCTTTGGCGTTAGTATCCTCTTGATCAAATTATATCATCCTTCTCTCTTGATCCTTGAAAACTTTCTCCACACCAAACTTAGAGTAACTTCATTAGAGGGTTAGTGCACAAAGAATAATGACATTCTGCAGGAACATAATTGCTACCAATGCTACTGGAAATTAGCTACAACCACTCATACTTAATAGGATAAAACATATCCAATCAAAATAGCAAAAGAGGCACTGTAAAATAAATAGCAGAATCTGTCAAAAACAGAACAGTCCGTAAGACAAATTTTTTCGAGACACTTAACTTGCTCAGATAAGAAAACTCAAAGCTAATGAAAGTTGCGTATACATCTGAAGATTATGCACAAAAAAGGGAAGATTTTGCTGACGTTCCAGTGAATAGTTATGAATTTAACGGTGAACAACAGAAATCTTTTTATGCGCAGGAATTGAAATTTAGGTTCAACTTTCAACTAGAGGCTTAACTTGACACAACATTGCAATAAAATAAAGACACAAAGGAATTGATACATAGGTAGGACAAGTCCTTGACACAAGAAAAATAAAATAAAATAACAGGAAATAAAAGTGGGTTGTCTCCCATAAGCGCTTTTGTTTAACGCCTTTAGGCTAGGCACAAAGTAAAACTCAAGTATTATCAAGAGATGAAGCATCAACACCATAGTTTGAATGAACAATAGAATCAAAAGGTAGCTTCATTCTTTTCCTAGTGAAGTGTTCCATACCTTCTTTCATATCAATAATAGCACCCACAGTTCTTAGAAAAGGTCTTCCCAACACAATTGGACAAGATGGATTGCATTCAATATCCAAGACAATAAAATCAATGGGGACAAGGTTATTATTAACCATAATAGGAATATCCTTGATCCTCCCCAAAGGTTTCTTCAAGGCATTATCAGTAAGAAAAACATCCAAATAGCAATGTTCCAATGGTGGCAAATTAAACATATCATAGAGCTTTTTAGACATAATAGAAATATTTGCACCAAGGTCACACAAAGCATTGCAATCAAATTTATCTACTTTCATTTTAATGATGGGCTCCCAACCATCTTATAACTTCTTAGGGATAGAAGCTTCAAGTTTTAATTTATCTTCCCTAACTTTAATGAGAGCATTTGTAATATAAGTAGTAAAAGCCAAATTAAGAGAGCTAGAATTTGGACTTGTGGACAATTTGTTCAAGAACTTAATAACTTAAGAGATATTACAATTATAAAAATCAAAATTATTATCATCAAAGCAAACCGAACCACTTTCTCCTATGTTCTTAAAAATTTCAGCACTTTTGTCAACACTAGTTTCAGCAGTTTTAGGCAATTTTTTAAATTTTTGGATGAAGTAGAGGAGACATTTCCAACACCAACTATGTTACCATTGATAATAGTAGGCTTACTAACATGTGAAACACCATTATTTTTAGAGGTAGTAATAGTAAAACTTTAACAATATTAGCCTCTTTCTCTAGTTCTCTTTCTTTCCCATCTAATACATAATTGATCCATCATCCTAACATTTTCATCAACTTGAACTTGGATGTCATTAATTTTAGCAAAGGGATTACTCTCTTTAGTTTCAGTAGGCAAGATTTCAGATTTTAAAAGATTAACATCAAGGGCAAGAGTATCAACTTTAGACGCAAGTATGTCAATTTTCCCAAGTTTTTCCTCAACAGTTTTATTGAACAAAGTTTGCGTAGTGATAAAATCTTTTAACATGGTTTCAAGTTCAGAGGTGGTTGTCCTATTATTGTTATAAGAATAACCATAAGATTTGACATTATTATTCGAAGGATATGGCTTATAGTTGTTTTTATTACCACAATTGTTCCTATAGGCATTGTTGTTAAAATTATTGCTTTTAATAAAATTTACATCAACATGCTCTTCTTGTGCAACTAAAGAAGCTAAGGGAACATTATTGGGATCAATATGGGATTTACCACTAGCAACCATAGACATGATACTATCAATCTTTTCACTCAAGGAGGAGGTCTCTTCAACAGAATTTACCTTCTTAGCTTGAGGTGTCCTCTTTGTATGTCATTTAGAATAATTCACAATCATATCATCCAAGAGTTTTGTTGCAGCCCCCAAAGTGATGGACATAAATGTTATCTATCAGGTGAATCCAATAAGTTTCTTGAAGAAAAATTCAGTCCTGCATAAAAGGTTTGGATGATCATCAAGCAGTCAGTCCATGGGTTGGGGAATTCTTTATCAAAGATTTCATTCTTTCCCAAGCTTGAGCAACATGCTCGTTATCAAGTTGTTTAAAATTCTTGATGCTACTTCTTAAAGAATAATCTTAGCAGGAGGATAGTATTTTCCTATAAAACCATCTTTGCATTTTATCCAAAAATCAATATTATTCCTAGGCAGTGAAAGCAACCATTCTTTATCTCTTCCTCTCAAGGAGAAAGGAAATAATTTCAGTTTTATGATATCACCATCTATGTTTTTATATTTTTGCATTTCGCATAAGTCAACAAAGTTATTTAGATGGGCAGCAGCATCATCAAAGCTGACACCAGAGAATTGTTGTCTCATAACAAGGGTCAATAAAGCAAGTTTAATTTCAAAGAACTCGGGTTTAGGTGCATGTGGAGCAATAGGTGTGCATATAAAATCATTATTGTTGGTACTTGTAAAGTCACACAACTTAGTGTTTTCAGCTGAACTCATTTTAGCAATTAAATAACAAACCGAAATAACAATAATAAAGATAAATAATACAAACCGAATAAACAAAAACAACAAAACTGAAAATAAAAGTGCAAAACCGAAATAACAAAAGTAATGTAAGTAACTTATTTTTTTATATTTTTGATATTAAGCAAACAAGACAGTAATAAAAATAAACTAAGCAAGACAATAACAAAATAAAAAGATTGGAAGTGCGAAAACTCCCCTCGTGAAGGAATGCTTATCTCCCCGGCAATGGCGCTAGAAATTCTTGATGGTGCGAATGTTGACGGGGGAATATCAAAGTCTTCTCACCAAAGGATTCACCACCTCCCCAGCAATGGCGCCAAAATTTCTTAATGCTCACGGTGGGTGTGTTGTTGGGAGACCCCAAGAGGAAGGTGTGAAGTAGTGTAGCAGCAAGATTTCCCTCAGTTATGAAACCAAGGTTATCGAACCAGTAGGAGATGAATGTTTCCTCCGAGGTTGTTAGCGGCGACGTTGGCACGGCGCAACACCAGCGTCAGCAACGAACATGGAGCCTGCACACAAACAATCAAGATACTTTGCCCCAACTTAACAGTGAGGTTGTCAATCGCATCCATGACTAATAATCCATCTTCCGGTTAGCGTCCGCACCCCTTTCAGTATTAAGTTGCATTAACATATTATCGCCTTAAGCACTGTGTGTAAAGTAAATAAGATCATTAAATAACACACACATGATATATTATGAAGCAATAACTTTAGTACTCAATATTCATCGGATCCCAGCAAACACAGCATGGAGAATTACATAAAGATGATCTTGATCATGATAGACAGCTCACAAGATCTAAACATGATAGCACAAGAGGAGAAGACAACCATCTAGCTACTGCTATGGTTCGTAGTCCAAGATAGATTACTCACACATCAGTCTGGAGGCGGTCATGGCGACGTAGAAGCCTCCAGGGACGATTCCCCCTCCTGACAGGGTGCCGGGGAGCAGTTCTGATCTCTCCTGAAGTGGTGGTGACGACGGCGGCGGCTCAAGACCCGTGGAGGAAAAAGTGTTCAACCGTGCTATGTTTTTAGGTCAGGGGGGTTTATATGGGCGAAAGACCTTGGTCGGAGTTAATGGCGTGGCGCGGCTGCGGCGTCCAATCGAAGGGGCACGCGGCGCCCAGTAATGGCCACCGCCTCTCCGCCCCTTCGCCTGGCCGTGCGACGCTATAAAAAACCCCGAGCCTCGCCGCACATCGCCATTCCTCTCTTGCCGCCTCTGCCTCACACTCTCCTCTCCCCTCCACAGTCGCAACCCAGTAGCTCGCCACTGAGAAGATGGACGTCGCCGCGAAGAACTCTAGGGTCCGCCTTTTCCTCCGCGAGGAGGAGGCATGGTCGCTCTACAGCGCCGGGTACCCATGTCCTCCGGACATGCGCGTCCCTGGTGCCACCGGCGTCCATGGGCCGTGGACGCTGAGCGCCGGAGGGGTGCCCGTGTCGCCCGTCCCCGTCGAGAACGAGCGTGAATACGCCATCGCGGAGGTCCGGGCAAGCCTGACGTCGGAGCAGGCCGCGAACGCGCGCTAGACGCCAGAAGGCAACGATGCCTTCTGGACGGCGTACTTCCAACGCCGCCGCAAGGAGGAGCTCGCCGACCACGACAACAATGGCCTGGTGGAGGGCCGCTGCAACGCGCACGGCCACATGCGGTGGTGGGGTGGCGAGCACCGCACTTTACAGTGGGTGCTTGACTACATCGCCGCCGGCAACGAGCCCCGGCTCACCATGCCAGCATGGGCGCCCCGGCGCATGGCGTCGTCCTCCTCGGCGACGACCACCTCCTCCTCCTCCGGCGCGCGCTCAGCTCCTCCACCAGGTACGCGCACGACGCCAAATTCTTCAACTCCTCCCCTCCTCAACTCCGGGCACCCTTCCCCCGTGCGCAGCGGCGCCCTCCGCATAGGCCAGCCGCGCGAGCGGAGCGCGGCATCTCCGGCCGGATGGTTCTCGCGCGTCGTCAAGCCCAAGCGCGAGCCAAAGCCCGAGCCGCAGGACGAACAGGAGGATGAATGGCCGGGCTTGAAGGAGCCGGCGGCGGACGACTTCGCCGACTCGTGGAGCTTGCACGAGTTCACGACGCAAGAGCTCGAGCAGCAGCAGCTGCTGCTCCCCGAGGCGGAGCGCAGGCGCATAGCGCGAGCAGCGTGCCGCCACCGGCCGCCGCAACCTCATCCCTCCCCCGCCGCAGCCGAAGAAGATCGAGTACTACGTACTCGACCCGAGCGACGATGAGGCGGAGGAGGACGAGCCGTACACGCGCACCCTGCAGCAGAGCAGGTGGTACGACCACGGCGACACCGGCGCAGGCCCGAGCAACCGGCACGAGGACGACGGTAACTCGGACGACGGCGGCGGCGCCGACGACTACATTCAGGTGATCATGGCGAGCCTCGGCCTACTCAACAACTGGTTTAGCCTTATTTGTAATCGGCTCTGTTTACGCCTAAATCAATGAAATCTCCTCTGTTTGCGCCAATTTGAATGAAATCGTCTTTGTTTGCGCCGAATATTAATGAAATCGGCTTTGTTTTCGGCTAAATTTAAATTTGCGCCATTTTTAAATTGCATGTGCCGAAACTTGGGCTGGGGAACGACTGGAAACCGCGCCCCCCCAAGTTTCAGATTAACACCATTTGGCGCCCGCGGCGGCAGGGAAACATCGACGTCTTGGGTTATGGGAGGCGAGACGACTGGAGATGCGCTTAGTCACTAAACATGAGTTATATATGTGCTATAAAAATTGTGCAGTTTAACTTGTATTTCAGTAAAAAAATATTATTAGTCTACATTTGTGATCAAAATTAAACCACTGAAGAACATCATGTATTTATGGCTACAGAGACTATTATATACTTTGTGCATGCATTATCCAAGGTGGAATCTACTGAGACATTTTCCCCCTCGATGTAGTAGTGTGTTTGTCAGCGACCAAATTTTGGACCATCGGCATGCCCGTCACTCTCCCCACTCTGTACCACACCATGCTGCTACTACAAGAAGCTTTATGGCACATCGCCTTGGCAGTTCAGCTCACGCACTTGTTCCAAGTTCCAACATACACGAAGCTCGGGCTGAGCGTCAGCTCGGAGCAGACCGCGTAAAACAATGAAGCCGCCATCGCCAACGCAATGCTCGGGCTCCCCGTCCCCGCGCGGCACCGCCGCCACCCATGATTTGTCGCCGGACCTACCGTGCTCCTCCGCTACCACCGCCGGCACGCCCCCTCGTGGAGGCACCAACGACGCGTGCGTCGTCATGAACGACATCGACGCTTTCGCGCGCACCATCGCCGCCATCCGGTCCAAGCCCCCGGCTGACTGTCCGCCTTCCTCCTCTGACCTCGCCTCCGTGCTGTCCCACTACGCGGCCAGGTGGCTCCCGGACGTGGTGGCGTCGTCCCCCTCTGGGCGCTTCGTGCCGCCGCCGGAGAGCCCTACCGCCACGTGGCTCAAGAAGCGGCTCCTCCTCGAGTCCCTCGTCGCCGCGCTCCCGCCCGACGACGGGGATGACAGGGACGACGGCATCGCGTGCGACTTCCTCCTCCGCCTGCTTCGCGCGGGGAGCATGGTGGGCGCCGACGCGGCGCTGCTGGGCGACCTCGAGGCCCGCGCGGCGCGGCGGCTCGACCAGGCGTCCCTCGGGGCCGTGATGATCCCGGCGTTCGGCAACGGAGGCGCCGCCAACCGCGACCAGCACCGGACGGGGACGACGCTGCTGGACGTGCACCTCGTGCTCCGCCTGGTGCGCGGGTTCCTGCGCGAGGGAGCAAAGGCGGGCGGTGGCGGCGCGGCGGCCGCCAGGGTGGCGAGGCTTGTGGACGCGTACCTCGCCGAGGCAGCGCTGGAGGCCGGGCTTCGGCCGGCGGAGTTCGAGGAGCTCGCCCGCGCCGTGCCGTCGCACGCGCGCGCCGCCGACGACGGGCTGTACCGCGCCGTCGACACCTACCTCAAGGTCAGCATAATGCGTCTCTGTTCAGTTAATGATGGATGTTTGCACTGTACATCGTCATGGCAGTAGTAGCGGCATCGCATCATATCCTGGTTACTGTTCGCGCGTGCCTTGATTTTTAGCATGATTAGCTCAAACGGAAAAATCATTGGGAGATTCCCTAATAATCCCCGGATCACTTAAACCCCACATGTCAGTGACCCATCAAAGTGACCTGTGGGCGATACTTAAGTGACCAGGGGGTTATCATAGATTATCCCAAAATCATTTGCATGCTGCTAAAAATTACTCGTAGTATACCCCACCAAAACAACTTCGCTCCGATTCGAACAATCACCGGCATTTTTTAGATGAATTATGTAAAATTCAGAAATTGAGATAAAAAAAACAGTTGTGCAAATGACAATTGACAAAAGCACAGTCATTTATGTTAGAACTGACTGATTAATCTAAGTTGATGTCAATATCTCAACAATCTCGCCTGACGTTTGTGTCTTTTGTGCCTTTTGTGGGCACACCAGTTCTATGGTCCGATCCAGCATAATTCTATACCACTTTTGGCTCAGGTCAACATATACATTCCAATATGCTTTTTGTTTGTGTCGCATCTCGTCCCGTCTCCACCGCCTTGAAACTTGAAAGTCGCTGCCCGTGGAACTGCTTCGCAAATAAATAGCACTTCTAGTTTTTTTTTTTGCAGAAATCCCTTGGTAAATCTCAGTGGTGAAACTTGATTGATACAAACTTCATTTAAATTTAGCGAGCAATAGTGCACTATTGTATAGTAAACATTGACAATATGTTGTTCTTTTGCCCTAACTAGCTATGTCAGAAATAAAATTAATGAAGCTAAATACACACACCATAGCAGAAAGAGAGAATTCCTTATTTGACACCGGCTAAAAATGTAATTCCCTATTTGACACTGGGAAAGTTTTTCTTCCCTATCTGACACTTGGTGTAAATATTTTGCCTTATATGACACTCTAGTTCATTTTGAGCCCTAATGGTGTTAGAGAAGAAATGAAAAGACGCTTTTGCCCATGGTGCATTATGTGACAAAAAAATTCGACAAGTAATGTGACACATTTGCTCATGGCTAAATGAGGAAAAACATAGTCCGCAATTTTTAACAAGATAAAAAATTGGTCGCGCCTCAGCAGGACGACTGCATCACACATTCACACCGCAGCTACAAGTGCATTTAATCCTTGTCCGGCGCCTCACCGGATGGTCTTCTCGAACCGCGATTCTGGCACTTTCTCGCGCTACCGCGCGACTCTCTCCTGCCTGTAGGATGCCGCCGCCATGGTGGACTCCGATGGCAACGGCCGGCAGGCATCGGCGGTAAGCACATGATGTAGCCACAACAGTGCAGCGGCACTGTGAATGGACAAGCCATCTGCCCGGCCAAGATGACGACCCTTCACATCAACTGCAAGGAGTCGTACAACCGGAGGTCTCAACCATCACGGCCGCCAGCGGCACCCGCTCGCGGTCGCCGACAGGTGCTTCCGCATCAGCGCCATGGTCCGAGCCGAGCTCGCCAACAAGCGCTCTGCAACCGCACCATGGCTCTAGCCCACATCAGAGCTCCCCTGACTCGCCTTGTCGTCTGTCTTTGCAGCCTCTCGGATTCCCTATAGCATGCCGCTATATGGTGCCGCTGCGCGCTGCCATTACCATGCGCGATGCCCACAGGAACGAGTTGATCAACTAGATCGATCGGATTAAGTTTTGTCTTCGTCTTTCCGTCGCTCGCTAACAGAGGGGTAGTTTGGCCAACTAAAAAGAAAACTCACGGCAAACTGTAACAGAATAGACGGCAATGTCATATAAGGCAAAATATTTACATCAAGTGTCAAATAGGGAAGAAAAACTTTACCGGTGTCAAATAGGGAATCATATTTTTAGCCGGTGTCAAATAAGAAATTCTCTCTAGCAGAAACATCCTAACCCTACATACTAGACGAAGAAACAAGGTTCCCCTCCCTCCGGTTGTCGAAGCGAAGAGTGGAGGGAGAGGTGGAAATCTCTCCTAACGGCTAGGTTTGGAAACGTGGGCGTCTTGTTTAATGAGGTGGAGTTAAAATCATGGCAAAAATAATGAAACAAAGGGAGTATTGTGTAGTGAACTTTAACTGTGGTCGTCGGAGAAAAAGATGATTTTTAACAAAGGACATTTTATTACACGTACCATCACGTACAAAAATGATGATCGCACGAGATACAAATCATTAGAGCGTGGCAAATCATACTTTTTAACTGCAGTGCGTGCAAGTTTGTGATTCCCTCCCTTTCCACTCACCGTTGGTTTTGTCCGATGCGATAAGCCGAAAAGTGAATGCACGTGGTCTCATGCATAGGGGCTGTAAATTTTGGCCGAAGCGATTGTGTTGGACGCACTCTATGCTGAAGGCAAAACAATCCCATCGAAGTAAGAGAGTCCGGACACACATTTTTCTGTGCGTTTGACCACTGTAATCCAGGTTGGACCGAATCATTTGCTTGGGTGTATAATCATCGGCAGAATTAGCGCGCTTCAGCCCTTCACGTGTTCACGTTCGTGGCTAACTGATTAAGTGATTATTCAGTGGTTGTTTATATTTTATAAGAACATACAACAGAAAATTCGTACTTTCTTGCATCTCGCAGTACGTTTTTCTTGCAGTTGATGCATACGGCCTTTTTCCAACACATATATAGGAGTCGAATATGGTCATTCTTGCTTGCGTTTACAATAAGCTTGATTTCTCAAGATAGCTCCAACGAATATACATGGCCGTGTGAACAACATCTTTTGATAATGGAGGTTTATTATTTAAAAGATTTAATTATTACATCTGGCCTCTCTTTCTCTCATAGAGGGAACCTCAGTGACGCATTCAGGGCTCTGCAGTTGAAGCGTTCCTACCATCCATATATAGGGAATCCACACCATCGGCTTGTCGATTCGGGATCGCCCAGGATCGGGTGGAAGGTCGGAGAAGCCAGTCTTCAGTGGTGCTTCCATGGTAGTTGGATAGTAGATCAGGGAGGCATGCCAGTAGAATATGGCCGGATCAATAGAAATTTAGCAAAGGATCTATCTATAGAAAGATCTAGATCTCTATCATCATCTATCTCTATACCTAGATATGGAAGAACCCTCGAAGCCTGTCCCCGACGACGATGCCCCCTGGGCGAAAGGAAAGGGGCCGCCATTCTCTTTCTTTCCTCAATCGTTCCAATCATTTCTCTCATCCCCTTTTGTTTGTTTGGGGCCCCGGTTCGTTTCCTCCTCCTATCTACGCAATTCTCTGTCTTCGTTCGTGATCATCTTAGGCGAAAGGATAGGTAAAAATTGGTGGAGGGGCGGCTGGGAAAGGGCGATTCCCCCTTTACCATTGAAGTAGGGAAGGGGGTGATTGATCTTTTTTTAAATCAGGCCGTATTGCTTCATTACGGATGAAAAGAAGTCCTTATGAGTGGAGCTACAAAAGGAAGTTCAAGCTCAAGAAATCCCCTCAATAGGGATTGGGCAAGCAAGCTGTTTGTTTATTTGGTCTTACCCGGTTGTGAGACGGGACATGAAGTCAACCAACTACATGTGATGTGTGTTCATAGTGTCCCCGGCACCTTCCTCCTAGCTGAGTATGGATGCTGAAGTTAGCCCTCTCATTCATGCGCATTAAGAAAATTCATTGTAAAGAAGAAAGTCAACGCTCTACGCCTCGTCCAATAAGAGTGTTTACGGATCATATCTATTCTTCTCAGGTACTTTTTCTTAATGAGAAAATCATATCTTTATGTCACACAGTGGTGTCCCAGGCTAGGGCTACAGGTCCAGCATAAGAATATAAACTAAAAAAGTATGTTTACGTGGTCCATAAATAATGGTGACAGAAATCCCTTAAAACTTATGTTAAGATGTACACAACTGTTACTTCAGCAATACGAAAATAAAATAAATGCAAAGTACACATTATGATGAGAAATTGCAAGAAAATAGTCCATTGTGGTGGAGGACTAATCTGTAAATTGTGTTGTCTGGGATAAAAAGTTTCTCAGTAACCTCTAGTCGTGTACACACCTCCGTAAACAGGTCCCGTTGCTCCACAGGTTGCAACGGTAACCACGAACAAAGTGTAACGCTAATCATGTAGATAACTTGTATGAGAGAAGAATTTGTATCATTAAAATCCTTGTCATTTCTATGTAGCCAACTGTTGTCACCCTAATAAGTCGTTTAAACCTATGATCCATCCCGTTCATCTAATTGTCACAAATATTAGCAATGCTTTGTTAGATGATTGATCATATAGAAACAACAAATTTACTCCCGAAGAAATTTAATAGTCCCGTTCTTACTACATAAAAGAAACTTCTTGCTTCCATACCAATTATATTTTGTAAAGTTATCCTTTGTAACAATTACCTCTTGATTAGAACACCACACAAATACCTTTTTTGAGTGAATCTTCATCTTTCAAATTTATTTTTATCATCTACAAGCACATTGTTCAAATTCATCACACTTGTACAAATTTCAGCGAAACTCATCAACCCGTCAGATGTACTATAGCCAGCCATTTTAGCAACTTATTTCAAAATGCTATCCGGGGGCTAATAAAATAAATTCTAACTGTCACGGTTTGATGTGAAGGATGGCAATTTTACCCACGGGTACGGGTATCCGCGGGTACCGTACCCGCATGGATAGGGTATGAGTATAATTTTATACCCATGGATAGTAATCGTTACCCTGTCCGTTAATTCACGGGTAGGGCACGGATATTATCTCGTATCCATGGGTATACCCATAGCCTACCCATTTATACATCTTACTCGTAGAGGTCTAATATTTATACTTGTGAATCTGGAACCTATGGTAAAATTTTCACCAATTGTTAGTTCGAGTTGAAATAATTATCATGTACTATGTAATGAGTTGAGATAAATGTTTTTGTTTTATTTGTGTGTTGTTGATGAATAAAAAATTACTTAGTATGTGTATTATTTAATCTACCGTTGGGTACCCAACGGGTATGTGTATGGGGTAAAGTTTCATACCCATGGGTACGGATATGGGTAGACTTTTGTACCCATTATCTACACGGGTATGGATATGATATTGCTCTACCCGACCCATACCCTACCCATTGCCATTCTTAGATGTGAGCTACTGGTGTAGCTGCTTGGATAACCAGTGGTTAAACAATCATCTATCTACAAAATGAGAGACCAACAAGACGGATCCGTTACTGTGGGATCCTTCTCTGCGTTTGTCCTTTGCACGATGTGAGTAAGGTCCACTCGTAGCTCAAATCTACACCTACCTGTTTGGATTCATCCCAAATCCACATAGTCTAGTCACATCACAAAGTAAATAAACAGAAAAAGGTCGGCTTGTTCTTTTGCCTGCAAGTCTCTATGTTCAGTAGCCACATTTGCATAAGTTCGTGCTTCTTGAAAACGAGACAACAGTAATCACGTGAGGTAGGTAGTACTTGTTGCATGATCTACAACTACAAGCGCAAAATAACAAAACCTTTACCTGTTCTTGTTTCCTAGGGGGAAAGAAAAGCTTGCATGCATGTCCTTGCGCATGGATACCCGAGTCCCCTGATTATGTTGGCACTTGGCACCGTAGATTCTGACCGTGCACGAACTGAAACTACCGTTGATGCAGGCGCACAAGCAGGTGAGCAAGGAGGAGCGGCGGTCGCTGTGCCGGGTGATCGACGCGCGCAAGCTCTCCGCCGAGGCCGCGGCGCACGCCGTGCAGAACGACCGCCTGCCGGTGCGCTGCGTCGTCCAGGTGCTCTTCTCGGAGCACGGCAGCAGGCTCACCCGCCTCGCCGACTGGAGCGGCTCCTTCCGCTCCCTGCAGAGCAGGAGCCCCGCCGCCCTCGACGTCTCTTCCGCGGCGGCCGCCCGGTGCCCCTCCAAGCGAGAGGCCGTCTCGCAGCACCAGGAGCTCCGACGCCTCCGCGAGGACGTCGCCCGGCTACAGGTATGTGTGATCGTATGCTCTGCACTGCAGCAACCATCAGTTCAGTGACCGATCAGCGTTGCTATGTCTGGTCACATCGTGATGCCGATGCGTGCAGGTGCAGTGCTGCGCGCTCCAGGCGCAGGTGGAGCGGCTGGGCTCCGAGAGGCGGCGGCGGGGGCTGTTCAAGTGGGGCGCCTTCCTGTTCGGCGGTGGCGTGGGCGTCGACGCGGCGAGGGTGGACGACTCAGACAGCGGCATGGAGAGGACGCCTCTCAGCGGGACGAAGAAAACCCGCGCCGCCGCGGGGTCGATGCCGGCGACGAGCACACCGACGGTGGCGAGGTGGCGCAGGTCGCACTCGTGAATGACTTCACCGAATGCAGACTAGACCGGTAGAAAGACTACATATCAGGCTCATACGGTAGAAGCAAAAAAATGTGTGTCTAAACTGGATGTGTTTTGAGCGGGACTCGTTTCCTTGGCTTGGGATCTTAACGACTTGCTGTTGTTTAAGATCGATTCTAGTAGCTGTGAAAGTAAGTATGAGATTGATCGATCCTAAACTCTGAAGGTGAGCTGTGAGCGGCTGTATTCCTTGATGTCACCACCCTTTTGATCATGGCCGTCTTCCTCCGATACAACAGAATCCCTAAATCAGTACAAGCAATCTCCTAGTTTGTGTCTGTTTGTTCCTGATGTTAGCAAATCTCTGTATGTTCGATGCACCTGTTAGCAGCTTTATGTATGTTCTTGTGAGCTTGTTTCAAACCCATGTAACAGTTCAGATCAACCTAGCCCCACTGTCAATTCCCGTGTTCATTGTCAAAGTCCCTGTACCGTCAATTTTTTTTTGTCAAGTCCCTGTGGCTGTATCAGAAAATGTGACTTTCTCCTGTGTTTGATCAAAGTCTCCAGTGACAGACCCTAAGGGTGTGTTCAGTTCCAGAAGGAGGTGGACAGTGACTACTCCCCGGCCCTATAAAATCTGAGTATCAGAAACCTTGAAACTAACTAATGGTGAATCCAAGTGATTGAATCTCCCATACTGTTAGAAGACATATTCTGACATGGATGAATCTAACTATTCTTTAAACCCTTTATATTTTTTACATTGTAAAATATGATTATTAGAACCTGCTTGAGGTATGCCTCTGCTTGAGGCTACGGAAGAATTCGCGAACACCTGCAGGAAGGCTCCGTTCTCGGATTCGCAAGTCGCCCTCGGTGGTGTGGTGTGATGACGCCGATGTTTCAACCTCGACGACTTTATCTTCAGCGTTGTGTGTGTGGTCTACCTTTAGTAGACAGGGTGGTCATGTGTGCCCGTGTTCCATGACGGTCAGTGAGGGTGATTGTATTGGTTTTCGGCTGGTTTTCCCCTAATTAACCGGTCACCTCTTTTCTTCTTAATTAATGAAAATGGCAAGTCTTTTGGCCCGTTTCAAAAAAATCATACGTTATGTGATATTTAATATTTGCAGAAACTTCTGAATGCGTGGCCGCATTCTGGCGACAGGGGTGCTGGATCCACCAATATTAACTCGAATATATTATTAACAAGTTGGCCGGAATGCATCACAAATGGTTACTTGCTGCTATTTTAAAATGCAGCTGTTATTTCAGCAAACTAATTCATTTTTTTATTGTGACCTCTCTGGAATCAGATGCATTTCAGACTTCCAGGTCATACCAAAACTTCTTCAAGTTGCTTGCATACATGGTATAGTTCTCATCTTTTTTTCGATTTTTTGGAAATAGGAGTAAGTCAGAGTTTTTCTGAATGTGACGGTTCACAAAACAATTCAGAATTTTTAGGACGTTATGTGATATTTAATCTTTGAAGAAACCTAACCAAGTATTAGTTTATTTTCCAAACGTCGCATTCTTCTATTGCAGACAAGCTTATTAGATGGAGCCTGGCATAGTGGACTTTTTACCTGACAATAATTGATTTGCGGTTACGTCGATCACTCGCTGGATATTGGTAATAAAATGGTAATATTAGAAAGGATTTTAAGCTGACATGTGTATTCAACACCTAGATATACATGGATGTGAGTAGAGGGACCAATGCACGTTATACCATGTGCATTCAACGCCTAGATCTGTGAGATTATGTAGCTAAAATATTCAGAGTGCACGTTACTGCATGTCCTGACCGACGACTTTGCCCGTCTGCCAGGGTTCTACAAAGAGCAACCCCGCAGCGCCTAGACGTACAACAACCATTGCGCTTTCGTCAACCAAGCAACAAACAATCCACAGAGAATAGACATGGATCTGGCAACAGGAGCCATGGGCTCCCTGCTCCCCAAGCTCGTCGAGCTCATCAGTGACGAGTACAAGCTGCAGAAGGGCGTCAAGGAAAGCGTCAAGTCTCTCGAGAAGGAGATGAAGAGCATGCACGCTGCTCTCCGCAAGGTGGCGGAGGTGCCACGGGACCAGCTCGACGAGCAGGTCAAGCTCTGGGCAGGGGAGGTGAGGGACCTCTCCTTCGACATGGAGGATCTCGTCGACAAGTTCCTGGTGCGTGTCGATGATGATTCTGAGCCCACCATCAAGTCCAGCAAGCTCGAACGGCTCACGGAGAAGATGGCTGGCTTGTTCTCTAAAGGGAAGGCTCGCCATCAGATCGCTGACGCCATCAAGGACATCAATAAGCAAGTAAAAGAAATTGCTAAAAGGCGTGAAAGGTACAATGTTGATAATATTGTTGCTATGCCTTCACCGGTGACGACCATCGATCCTCGCCTTGGGGCTCTATACAAGGAAGTGACAGAGCTCGTTGGCATTGCTGGGAAACGAGATGAAGAGTTAATGAAGTTGCTCTTAGAGGGAGATGATGATAGCAAGAACAAGCTGAGGATTGTCTCCGTCGTCGGGTTTGGAGGTTTGGGCAAGACCACTCTTGTCAAAACAGTTTATGACAAGATCAAAGCAGGTTTTGATTGCAAGGCTTTTGTTCCCGTTGGCCAAAATGCCGACCCCAAGAAGATTCTTTTGGACATCCTTCTTGATCTTGACAAATATGAAAGTCACTTCACCATTTTGGATGAAAGACAACTCGTCGACAAACTACGGGAAAGTCTTGAGAAAAGAAGGTACCAACATTTCTCCTAACACTTCCTTAATGATGGTAACTTGCTTATCTCACTAATATTTTTCTGTTGTAGAGTAATATACAAATGATAAAACTGATGTCTCGGTTCAAAGGAAAATATGATATTTTAGATTTTGTACATCATCCAAAAGGTTGAATCGGTAAACAATGCTAAAAATCTATATTCATAAACTAATTTTCATGACAAATCTATTATATAATAATATAATTTAATGCAAGTATAATCAAATAAATGCAAGTGGTATTTTAGTTAAATTACAGTGAAAGTTATACCATGTCATACAATTTAGTAAGTATATAATTTTGAAATTTAATATTAGTTAATTACTTTGTGCCGCTTTATGCAACATATTTACTTTTTAAACACTAATAGTGCACCATCATTTCGAGCCCATCCTCGTGCATACATACATAATGACGTTGTGTAGTATTCGATCATTATACTCACCCAAGTAGCCAAAACTATGTCAACAAACTTGTTTGCTCATCTGTCCTTTAGTATGACCTATTTGTATTAGTTAATAAAAAGTTATTAATTATTAATTGTTAATATGTGATTCTATTAACTTTTTCGTTGAGTAAATTTGTACCCACGATATGTATTAGTGGTGTGGTATATATACATTATACTACCTCATACTTAGTCTTATGATCACAGTTGCAATATTAGAAAATGTGTAGCTAGAGCAATGCACGATTGTAGATCTAGCAATTGACACCTTATTGATTTTTTTACACTTGTAGTTGCTTCTTCCGACATCTTAGTTCCGCATCATAATGCTAATTTTTTTTCCTTGGCCCAATTTTACTTTTCCATGTTTGTACATGCAATCCATTAGTGATCTCATAATTCATACAGGTACCTCATCGTAATTGATGATATATGGGATGAAAAACTATGGACAGTTATTAACTGGGCTTTCTCAAGGAGCACCAAATTTGGCAGTCGGCTAATCACGACAACTCGTATTTCTAGTGTATCAAAATTATGTTGCTCCTCTGCTAATGATTTTTTTTATCAAATGGAACCTCTGAGTGACTATGATTCTAAAAGACTCTTCTATAAGAGGATATTTTTTAATGATAGTGGGTGTCCCAGTGAATTTGAGGAAGTTTCTTTGGATATATTGAAAAAATGCGGTGGGGTGCCATTAGCTATCATTACTATATCTAGTCTTTTGGCTAGTGATCATCAAGTAAAACCTTTGGATGAATGGAAGTTTTTGCTTGAGTCTATTGGTCGTGGGCTTACAGAAGACCCAAATGTAGAGGAGATGTTGAGGATACTATCATTTAGTTATTATGATCTTCCCTCTCATCTGAAGACATGCTTATTATATCTAAGCATGTTCCCGGAGGACTATGAGATAAAAAAACGTCAATTGATATGGATGTGGATTGCCGAAGGTTTCATCGTCCAAATTGAAAAAATTAAAACTAGTCTCTTTGAGGTTGGGGAAACTTATTTCAATGAGCTTGTGAACAGAAACATGATCATGCCGGTATATGATGATGATGATGTTTGCATTAGAGTAGTAGCTTGTCGAGTACATGATATGGTTCTAGATCTAATTTCTTCCTTGTCAAGTGAGGACAACTTTATTACTATATTAAATGGTAGTGGTGATAGGGTGTCTTCACAGAGAAATGGCCGCAGGCTGTCCCTACAGAGTGCTAGAAAAGGAGATCTTGGAGCTACACCTCTCGAATCAGTGACTATGCTTCAAGCGAGGTCTATTGCTGCATTTAGACTTGGTATTGATCTAATGCCGTCTTTGGAGAGTTTTGTTGTTTTACGTGTGTTGGATTTGACTGGATGTGATCTTCGTGATCATAGTAATCTAAACCTTCAGGATTTGGGGATTATGTTGCATCTAAGGTACCTAGGTCTAGCCGATACAAACATTTCCAAGGTCCCTGAAGAAATTGAAAAGTTGCAGTTTTTGCAAGCGCTTGATTTGAGTGATAATGATTTTGTGGAACTGCCATCAACTGTTATTAAACTGAGAAGATTGATGTGCCTGCTTATTGATTTTCACCACCCGAGGTTTACAGATGGGTTGGGAAACTTGACATCCATGGAAATTCTGAGGGATATCTATTGTGACTCGCCAGCCATGTTGAAAGAGCTCAGCAGCATGAAAAGATTGAGGGAGCTTGGAATTATGTTTCATGTTTTTAGCTTGGAGATGGAGGAATCTTTTGTGGAGTTGCTAGGTAAGTTGTCCAACGTCCAAATATTAAATATTTATTGCATTGACGGGGATTTGGCATCAATAGATCTTTTGGGGGAAGGTTGGATGCCACCCCGAAGTCTTCAGGAATTTACCATAAACACACCGTATATCATATTCTCTACACTGCCAACATGGATAAGGAGGGACCCCTCGCGTATGTGGCAACTCTCTGTGTTAGAAATTACTTTAAATCAAGTGCAACAGGATGATGTGGACAACCTTGGAAGGTTACCGGCTCTTCGTAGTCTCCTATTGATGGGCGGGAGCGGACAGCTAGTCGTCGGTGCTGATGGGTTCTGTTGTCTGATAAATTTCCGCCTGCATTTCCGCTTGCCGGGCCAAATCATGTTCCAACCGGGAGCTATGCCCAGGGCTGAATTAGTGGTGCTCGGTCGTATACCAGTGCAGGTCACAAACGAGGAAGCAGCTTGCGACGATTTGGATTGTTTTGACCTGCTGGGCATGGGGAACCTGCCGTCCCTTGGGAAGGTCTATGTCACGTTCGACCGTTCTGGAGTGACGGTTCCGGAGGCCAAGCAAGCGGAGGCTGCGCTCGCGAACGCGTTACGCGCTCATCCTAACCATCCCACGTTTGAAATCGACTTCGAGCCACACATTCCAGAAGGTACGCGTAATTGACAACTATAATGATGCTACTTCCCTTTTTTCCCTGACGCCTTTTGCATGCATGCCTAACTGACTTTTATTATTTCCTACTTCGGCAGAAGCTCTTGACGACGATGTTTGCTCTTCACCATGAGGAGGAGGAGGAATGGAGAAGGAGACCCTTCACGGTACATACATATATAGTCGTGAAATATATTAAAGCTAGGATGTTTCTTTCTTCTCTATTTCACATAGTAAAACTTTATCTTGTGTGACACATTTTTACGTATATAGGTTCTCATTGTTACTGGAGATGTGCGTTTGAAGACCGCGATATCTGCAGCTTAGATCAGAAACTTGTTACCCATTGAGTTCGTTTCTTTGCTTCTACAACACAAAATAGAAAAAAGAAAAAAAACAGGAAAATTAGTGCAATGCTCTTTTCTTTTGCTTGATTGCTAGAGATTATTTCTAAAAATATCTTTGCCCATTGAGTTCGTTTCTTTGCTTCTACAAATTTTTAAAAAAAAATTAAGGAAAATAACCGAAAATTAGTGTTATGCTCTTTTACTTTGCTTGATTGCTAGGGATTATTTCTCAAAATAAATTTTCCCATTTATATAAAAAAAGTCTTTTGTAGCATGTAATGGTGGGTTGTCTCAAGAAGAAAATCTTTTAAAAAATAGGTGTTGTTTGTATTTTTGGGTATTTTGCTGGTTCCATATGTTTCAGTTACTTTATTTTTTGTTTGGTTAGTTGGGTGGGTTTTTAGGGGCTTGGGTGCTGGGGGAACTCCGCCTATGATATTAATGTTAATTAAGTTTACACTTAATATTATTGCATAGCCGGTCCCAAGTCCGGATAAAGGAGGAGGGTCCCAACCCAATATATTTTGATTTTTTTGTATCACAGTGCTTAAAGAATTCCGTGAATTTCTTAGTGATAGTAATCATTTTTGTAGTACCTTTTATATACCTGAACTAGACTCAGCTTCTATTCAGCGGAGTAGGAGCTCTTCAACGTGCCTCTAGTGTTGATCGCCGCAATGGGGGTGGACCATGACTTCGACGAGTTTGACGATTGTTAGGGCAGCGACAAGGCATGGCTCTACTCGCGGTCTCGCGTGAGCCAGCAGGGGCGGTGAAATACGACTGCAACTTCAACATGTACTAGTCGTCGGTGCCCAACGGTCGTGATATACTCTACCTCCTCATATGGCGCCTGTGGAGACCTGTTGGACAGCTTCTAGTGAGCACTCCAACAATTAGTATACATCACACCAGCGTAGTTTCTCTTAGATTGCTTAATAATTATCCTGCTACTGATCGGTAAAATGAGCATGATTAGAGATTTGGCTAAATTCTTTTATAATGTCAGGTTACTACGTTCGGTCGACAACTACCTACGGTGGTGGTGAAGGATGGTCTCCTTCGGATGACGGTGCTGCTACCGCTGTATGATCTCTACCGGTTCTACTCTTTCCGCCTCGGAGGTCTTTTCGCCTCGGAGGTCACACGAGGAGCCTTGCTACACGGGCGTGAGTCCGATGATGCCGGGGCGGCGGCCCGGAAGGTGGCTCGCACGAGCGTCTTTGCGGCAGGGTGGCGTGTCGGTGGTGATGGCCCATCTCTTTGGTCCATGTGGGTGGCAAGGAGTGGTCGTTGGGGTTTCCTGGTGTTGGCGGCGTCAGCTTTGTCAGTTCCCAGATCGTGTGTGAAAGCTCAGATCGGGGACCGTCTGTGGTTTGAGGCAAAATGTGGGGAGGGTTTCTCTGGACGAAATTTCAGCGCTCCGGCGCCAATGACGGCGATGCCTGCGGGTGTCCTTACCCTTTTGAGGGCGTCGTTGTGGCTACTATCTCCATATTAGGGCTCTGGGTGAAATCCCTAGACCTCCGGGTCTCGATGACGGCGGCGCTGAGTGCGTCGTTACCCCCTTGGGGGCGCTGTCATGGAGCTCTAGTTTCCTTGATCTCGACGGTGTCTTCGGTGGTAAGCTTGGTGCTTTCTAGTTTTTTTTGTTTATCTTTGATCTGCTTGTAGGAGGATTCCCACTTCACCTTGTATCGTTTCGGCCGTTGGGATTTATTTAGAAAGCGGATCGAAAGCCTATTTCGAAAGTGTCAGGGTTACTAGCAAATGTGCTCCGTTGTAAGCGGTAGAAACAAAACTTTCATCTTTACATGCACCAAGTTAATAAAGTCAGTAGTTGTAAGAGCGTCTCTAACAGATTCCATATAATCTCATACCGGAAAACTAGTTTTGGATTGCACTAGAAGAAGTTTACGGTATGAAATCGCAAAATAGATACAGGGAACAACACCCTAAAACCTCATCTTTACTTCTTTTTCTCATTGTCCTTGTCCTTTTTCTCTTCATCTTCCTCCAATCATCCCTCCCGCCCTGGCCGTGCAGCTCGCTCGATGATACAGAGATAGCGTCCTGGTCGATCGATCGATCGGATCCGCGCGCTCGCGACCTAGCCTGTTGGATCGATCGGATCTGCGCGCACAAGCTAGTGCGTTGCCGTGTGTGCCTGCACCGCCGTGAAGCCCTCCACCGGCGAGCTCTGCGCCTCTAGTCTGTCACGTGCTACTAAAATTGGTCAGAATCGAGATGAGTCACCAGAATTTGGAAGAGATTTGGCCGGAATAGGAGTGCCACCGTGGATTTTCGCGGGATTCCGGCAAGTCGGAGGGCGGTCCGGTGATGCTTGGTTCCCTTCCGCTTGGCTTTTCAGTTTACACGCAAAATTGACTTCAAAACTGAAGATACTGAGCATGGGCGGTCAAATATCCATACTCTTCAGAAAAGAAATCGGGTCGGATGTGTTTTTTCACTTCGAACCCGGAATAAATCAATTACTTTCCATGCCGAAGGCTTATTCTGGCTATGTTAGAGATGCTCTCGCTATGGTAACCAACTTTTTCAAAGATTTTTTTAAAATAATACAATTTTAAAATTGAAATTTGAGTACTAGCAGCGCGGCTTTTGGAAATTCAAGAAATAGCGCGGCGTTTCCACGAAAACAGCAACAGTCGTGCCGATTAGTCCAAGTCAGCGGGCCCCATGCTGAAGGCTGTATGCGATGTCGGAGGTCCCGCAACCTTTCAGCACTAACTTTGCGGAAGGCTAGCACAGGAAGTCATGTTGTGATCTAGTTATAATTTTTCCACGAAAACAAAATTGTTGAAACGGTGAAACTTGTGGAGAAGGGTGAGATACATGTACCCGTGAAAGGAAAATTCAAACGGTGAACCGAGTGCGATGAATTTGACAAAATTAGTTGAATAATTGTCCGAATTACGATTCAAAATTAAGAAATTACATGCGACCAAACGTGAAACCGATCACGGGAATGGAACCTACTCATCGATACATATATATTTCATGTATATGTCATTTCGAACCGAGACATGGTTAAGTAAATTATGTTTTAGTGGAAAAAAATTATAACTAAATCAAACTGCGAACCTTTCAGAAAATTAGATACACAGGACCCCGCGCCGCCAGCCCTTGGCGACTCGGGGGGCGACCAGCAGCGCCGGCTCCGGCCTCCCCCCACCTCATCCCCTCCCTCCCGCCGCCGCCAGAGGTCCCGCCGGGCAAAGCCCGGGCGCGACGGCGGCGGCGGGGACCTTCTCCTCGCGCGGTGGTGGCGACCAACATGGCGGCGGCGGCGCGTAGTTCGGCGGTGATTCGGCAGCAAGGGGCGGCGGGATCCCGGCGGCGAGCACGCTTGGCGGTCGGCAGTGGAGGCGAGGCCTCCCCGCGGCGGAGGCGCCCCTGCAGTCATGGCCGGAGCTCTGGTCGTGCACGGGCCTAGATGGGCTTGGGCGGGCCGGCGGCTCTGGGCTCGTGGCTGCAGGTGTGTGCGTGGAGCCTGATGACGCTGGTGGCTGGGCACCGTGGTGGTGCCAGCGGTCGGCGAGGCTGCGGCGGGCTGGATCCTCGCCATCCAGTCCCCGTTTGGTGGTGGTGAGACATGGTGCGACGCCTCCTGCTCCGCCGACGACATTCGGTCTCGCCTCTCGACGGCGGTTGTCAAAGTTGGCTCCTTGCTGCGCATGTCCGATGGGCGATTGGGTCGATGGCAGGGGCGCCGGGGAACTCCCCGCATGAAGCTGACGACGGCGACGCCCGCGGGCGCCGTCACCTTCTTGGAGGCGTCGTCATGGCGCTGTACATGCTTCCCCGCCTCGAACACCGGGGGGAACCCTAGAGCCAGCCTTTGGTTCGGGCGGCGGCGATGCTTCATCATCGTTCCCTTCTTGAAGGCGTTGTCTAGGTGGTTCGTTGAGTCATCGGTTCGCCAGTTGGAGTCGTTGTTGGCCGCCGCTCAGAGCGTGGGCTTCCAGGGCGCTATGTACTTCGTCGCCGGTGCCTCTTGGTCGACGCCTCATCCGGTTCGGTTCAGCCTACCGTCCCCTCGCCGACTCTCTCTTTGGCGCTTTTGGGCGGGCGGTGCTTGGCTTGTGCCATCTTGGTGTTGGTCTCGGTCTCTTTTCCGGTCTTCGGTAGTGACGCGGCTTAGAGGCTCGGTGTATCTCTTCCTTGCTTCAGGGTTGGAGAAGATACAAGACGAGTCGTGTTGTTTCGACCGGTGTGGGTTGTGTTGTATCCGTGTGGCGTTGTGTTTGTTTCGTGTGCCTTTTGGCGTTGTCCGACCGTCTAGGCCTCTTCTTCTATGAAATCAATGCATCCTGCTTTCAGGTGTATCCTTAAAAAAAAAATCAAACTGCACGTGACATCCTGTGCTAGCTTCGGCAAAGCCATACCTATTGGTGTTTTCGGCAAATGTAGTGCCGAAAGGTTGCTGCCAATTTCAGTTTTTCGACAAACCTAATGCCAAAGCCGCGCTATTTCTCAAATTTCCAAAAGTCACGCCTGTACTTGAATTTCAATTTAAAAATCGTATTATTTTAAAAAAACTCCTCTTTCAAAAGGATTGATGTGCTTGATGTCGATTCAATATATTATCTATCCCGGTCACCACATATAAAAACTAGATGATACCCAGCGCGTTATGCGGAAATGCCTTGGTGAATTTTCTGATAAATACTCCTACAACAAAGATGGGGTAGTCCATTGTTGTGGGACGTTTGTAAGCTAAACATAATCAAATAGAGATTTGCATAATATATATGAAATGGAAAAGGTAGAGTAGCAAAAATAGTGAGATTGGCACAATTGTTATTGTCTGAAACATTGCATAATATTACATGGAAAACAACATACAGAACTGCTGAACTGATATTGCACTTACACAGTTGTTTTGGTCTGTTTATTGGAACCGAGTAGTTTTTTCTTAAATAATCAGCATTAAGATTGTTGGATTCTGACCACCAAAATATCTCTATTGCCAGCTGAGCAATTTAATATTTTTTCTTTGTCTTCTTCAGAATTCCAAAAATAAGAGGATTAGCCTCCTTCAACACATGATTAGTTAATATGTAATTTAGACTTGATATAATAGTTTTTGGATGGAGAAAAAAAGAACATAGTGGCTGCACCCTTCTAAAATCAATCACAACGGGCCATGTTTATTCTCATGAACCCAAACATCAATGCCGCCTCTGCGACTCAGACAACCATATTGGACAACCGATATTTTATGAGATAAATTTGCAATGATAGATGGCTTATATATATATATATATATTTCTTTTCATGTTGGATCTAAAGAGATCAATATTTCTATTGCGAAGATCAAGATGCACATGCGTCCAATGAAATATGATATTTACATGATCATGTGCGACTGTATCATGTTGTATTGGCATGTATGTCTTTTGGATAACCTGCAATATTTGTGACAAGCATTAACACTGTGATCCTTTTTTGTCACTGTGAACTTCTTTCTTCTTAATAAACAACAACATCCGGTTGTATTTTGCAAAATAAAAACTCACAATGGTTGTGCTGCATACGTTGGTGAAATTGGAGATGGTGGAGTGTTCTTGATCATGCCTTACACGGGCCGGCTTGCAGTTGATCTTATTTCACCGTCAGGTGATGTCAACATACGGCAAGTAGTACTCGTACTTAGTACAAGAAGGCCGGAAACATAGATTGAAGAAGGCGGCATGGGGACTCTACCGTGGTGACGATAGCTGAAGGATTAGGTGGTGATGATGTACTCCCTGTCGTCTCACTATTGCTTGGGGTATGCATGTGACCGTAGAGATTGACTCCATGCATGTTGTTTGTTTGCTACTTAGTTGCTGCCTGCTTCCAACACTAAATCATATGGCCAAGTTAGAAACCCTTCGAGCAAGTGCTAAGGTTTTTAAAGGCGCAAATGTCTCTTGGGCCAGTTACTCTTGCAGATTGTGAATGCCTCCATCAATTTAGTAACACCGAGGACGCGAGGAGGTCTCAGAGTATAGGAAGAGGTTAACAATGAATTAAAACAACTACTCAGTACTAATTGGATCACGATCAATACATGAGAGGAGATGAAAGGCCAACAGCCGGTAAACTGAAGTTGAGGATAATAAAAAAGTGGCGTGCACATGAGAGGAGGTGTTTTTTAGATGACATATTTTGTGAGGTGGATGATTTGCTTATGTGGAAGGCTATTATTGGTTATGGATACTTGATGGGTGGACATCTTGCATGTTGAGAGAAATACCCATAGTGGGTTGCTCCAATTTATATACTATAGATTAGAGTGAAATCATCCCTTTGATGTAAACTGCATCTGAATAGATGATTGACAATTGTACTACACATAGCTAAATGATTTGGACTGTTACCTCTTGTAAAAGAATGAAAGCCATGTTGTCTCGTGAAGTGAGCCTAACTCAACTGGTTTGGTTCCTTGTGGTGGAACCAACCCACCCAGGTTCAAGTCCCAGGCTTGGCATGGGTGCTCACATTTCCTGGATTTTACAGGATTTAACCGGCGCTTTGCTTTCAGTGGTAGGTGACGTGCCCGTCAACAGCGAGGCGCCCGTGGTGACGTCGTCAACCTCAAGATATGTCAGACCAGTCTCTCGGAGGTGTTCATAGGGGTAGGATTTGCGTGTGTGCGATCATAGGGGTGTCTGTACGTACGTGTTTGTGAGCGTCTGTGTCCTTACTATGTTTCTTTAAAAAAAGCCATGTTGTCTCATTGATTTCATCATATAGGTCAGAATCAGTCTAAATTCGTGTTGCCAGTGTTGTTGGGCATTTCATCAGCATAGTTGGGCAGCAAGGACTAATAGTTCATCCACTAAACAAAAGGTACAGCACGCAAGAGACCCTTTTTAATTGCACAAACAACTCCATGTTACCTGATCAAGGAAAGAAAAACCATGAGATGAGAACTATGCATCAGATGACAAGTTTTAAGTAGTTGCAAAGCTATGGCGTACTTGTCATGATAAACCTACAATGTAAAGCTTGTCTATTCTGGTCTCATCCTGAAGCTAGGAGCAAGGAGAAGGTTGATATGGGCACGTGGACTTCTATTTGCTGGTCTGCAAAAAAGAGAAACACACATCGGGTAAGTAAAATACTCCGTATACAACATGCAGTGAGCAAACACAATATACAAAAAAGAAAGGGAAACACAATACGGCACATAATAAACACCAATTGCCTTGGGATCATATTCATTCATAAAGGACGGAGGAAATTACATAAAACAGCGACTGCTGGGAGAATTTCATTCAACTATAAGCAAGCACAACACAACTAGACCAAGAAACAAAAAACCAAAATACCATGTAAGCACACTACCTTATCTTAACTTGGAAAGGAACTAACAAAGCAATGACCGGCAATTAACGAAAGCTTAGCAGGTGAGAGATCTCTAGAAATATTCAAATTATTAGACTAAAACACTGACGTGCACACACACTGCAAGAAATACGAGGTCTCTTGAGAAGCGAGATAAAATACTTATATAACTAAATTAGAGAAGATAGCAAATTGCACCAACTGAGTAGAGAACAATGGTCCAATGCCAATCCATGTTTTAACATTTGAATTGCTAAACTAATAGAGTTTTTTTAGAGAGTGGAGCAAAGTAAATATAATTTTTAGGAGAATCTACATCAGTATGTTGCTACTCTTTTACAAACCAATATAATAGGATGTATATATCAGTATACTATTACTCACTAACCTTCCATATTTCTATTACTACAATCAGCGAGGAAGAGAGGAAAACGATGGATGAACTGTCTTTGCTAATCAACAATCTCAGTATAGCTGCCAACTTGGCCTGTGAATGATTTGCAAAAACTTACAAACTGAAGCCGGCTAAGCACCAAGGAATTTTCAACAAAATATAAAGTGAGTGTATAATCGATGAAGGGTAGATTAAGCCCATACAAAATCAGCTTATGAACCATGTAACCATTTTTGGAAAGACAAATATTCACTCATCCTAATTTCTCACATCCGAATCAAAATAAACACACTCATAAAAGTTGTGTCACTGAAGTTCCACTGCCATGATAAGTACCATCTAATAGTTGGAAGAAGCTATATACAATAAAGGTCTGAAGATCTTAACCATATAGATCCTCACATAGTAGAACATACAAAATCAGATACTCAACAGATCAATAAGGTATGATATAGAAATTGGTATTCTACACCTAAGAAAAGGACATGTAAATTTAACCACTCAAAGACCCACTTCAAATCACCAGCACGTGCAATTAACAGATTCAGAGTACAGAATTTAACGGTTAGGAAGATTTAATAATTGCACCACTATAGGTCATGCATATACCGTTAGTCTGATGATGATAGCATTAGCACACAATTAAGACAGCATGCGGCTGATCGCTGAAAGGTGTACTCTTGACCACTTAGGCCCAAATCCTCTCCCTAGGCCCAAACGCGTGTCCCGGACGCATGGAAAGCGACCGGGCAGACCAACTATCGAGCTCGAATATCCGTCCATTGGTCCTTGTCATCATCGTCACAGCTTCTACTTCAAGACACAAATAAACCACTGTTGAAATTTGAACACCTAAAATTAAATTAAAAAATCCGCCTCTAATAGTAGGTGATATGAGCTCGGGATGTATAGGGTTCTCCAAGCCGTCGGCGATGGACGGATTTCTCACTCTAACCACGGCACACGGCGAAACTTATGTGCAAGCAATGCCATTTGTTGCTTAAACGTTGGTGCTAGGCATGACTCGGGTCAAGAGGTTATATGCCCCTGCTGTGTTGTGAGGATTATGTTAAAAATGAGATAATGAACATCATATGCATCCCCTGCTCATTTATGTATCTATCTCACGGTCTAGATCTTCTATAGGCCACGGGATATTACACACATGTGCGTAGTTTAGGAGCCGGAAGGAAGGCCATTGACCATTGTCGACAAAAAGACAAAGGGAGCGACGATGAAACCAAGAGCCACTTTGCTGAAGCCGAGCTCTGATCCAACTATCTCGACATGCATATGTCTCCTCTCCGCAAAGCAATAGCCGACCATCAGGAATTTTCTTTTCACTCGTAGTTGTATATGCATTCACTATTTTAAAACGGCATTTTAAAATATCAAAAAAATAATAAAAAAAGAAGTTTAGTTGTACTTAAGGATATCTTGTATCTATACAAATATTTCCGTAATAGTGACATTTTTGTGGAATATACAAAAGTATTTAACATAGTTCATTACAACATAATCATGATCATGATGGTTTTAAATTTATGAGCTAAAAGTTTACAAGGAAGACCATATTGCGGAGCCACGCTGGGTAGTCAGCTGCATGACTACCCATTTTCTTACGACACAAGCAAAAAACAAATACAAAAACTACAAATACATGTATTTAACTTTACAATTTCATATTGACTAAACATAGTTAAAATCTTGGCTCCGCCGCCATTGTGAGGGCTAGAAAAGTGATGGACTTTTTAATCATGATTGTCTCTTAGAAAATTTGGAACGAGCGAAACGCGATATTCTTATTCCAACTTCATTATGAAGATTAAACACGAGACTAAATTGTGAGGTTGGTGCTATTTCCTCAGCAATGTAATTTCAGGAGAGTAGCCTGAGCTTAGCTCAACTGGTTGCGGGAGTGGATGTACAATCCCAACACCGAGATTCAAGTTCTCGGGGACGCGAATTTAGGTTCCTATTTAATACCTGAGGATCAGGCCTTCCTGATACTCATGTAATTTATCCTGAGGATCAGGTTTGGTTATTAACCAAGATAAAAATCATGGTACTCGTGCAATAAGATTGTGTGCATCCCTAGTTGGTGCAGAGGCCTATTTAATACTTGAGGATCAGGCCTTCCTGATACTCATGCAATTTATCCTGAGGACAGGCTTGGTTATTAAACAAGATAAAAATCCTGGTACTCATGCAATAAGGTTGTGTGCATCCCTAGTTGGTGCAGAGGCCGGGAAGGGAAATTCTCCCCCAGTTTTAGGCGTAACTCTCTCTCCCTCGCGTCGCTCCTGCGTGGGGGCCGGGGGAGACAACCCTAAATCCTGAAGGGGATCGTGGGCAGAAAACAATAATTTTCCTAGCAACGATATCCTTAAACTGGCCAAGATCTATTCTATGCAGATATAGTAGTACGAACGGAGATCGGAATACGTACCCTTGTAGACCGAAAGCGGGGATTACGTTCCCGCACAAACGTTGTCGATGAAGACCGACGTAGCCGACCTCAAGGTCGTGTAGAGGAAGCAGGCCTCCGAGTACCGCTAGCGCAGCACCTCGCAGGGAGTTGCACACGTACGGTGGAGACAACGCCTCCGAAGCTCCAGTCCAGGACGAGCAGCGGAAGACTTGGACCGGAACACCAGCAGCGCGGCAGCGGGCTATGATGGAGGAGATCCCCGACTCCTCTTGCTCGGCGCGGCTCCGACTTGGGAACCACGAGATCGAGAGAGAAATCAGGAATTAATTGGTGAATTAAAAGGCTGGGGGTGCCCCTTCTTATATAGGCTCCCAAGGGGAGCCAACCTTGCCAGCCAGGCAATGTGGGACTAACCCCCCACAGCCTGGTTCGGCTAGGGAGTGCGTCGGCCCCCTGGTGGGCCCCTTGTGGCCCACCTAGGCCGGCCCTCCTGGCCCCCACCGAATTCCCCTAGGGAATTTTCCCCTCTTGGGCCTTCTTTCGTCCGGAAGGCCCATTTAGGGGAATCTGCCTTAATAAATTCGAAAATAAATATATAAAATCATATTTGCATATTAATAACACTAATTAATATCAAACATAATATATATAATATTTCCTAGCTCCGAAAACTCTTTCGGCGCTGCCCGATCTCCATCGGACCTCTCTCGGGACGTTCCTGGTGATCTCCTTCCTTTCCGGTTGTCTTGTCGAAACCCCTTAAGTGTGTTACCCTAGCGGTTCGATATAATATCAGGTATGATCAAGACTCCTCAATGATCAACGACTAATCCGTAGGTCTGGACCCCATGAATTAATCCCTGAGATATAACGAATGACTTTCATCTATCAAACATGAACGTGAAGTCTTAGACCTTTTGCCATAGCGATACTTAGCACGTCCGAGCATCGCTCCATAGATATCTCCATACCTAATCCCGACCTCGTTACCGACGACGCTATCTTCTACTCGTTCATGATCTCATGTCTCCGTGACCTAGTCACATGCTTGCAAGCTCATTAGACATGATCTCACCGAGTGGGCCCGAGAGTATCTATCCTGCTATGCGGACTGGCAAATCCCGCTCTTGACCCCTCGTCTCAATACTCCTTTCCAATACCCAAAAGTATCACCGTTATTGTCATACTAAATAAGATACGACGTTTGGTGCAATCAAAGTATCTTCGGGGAATATCAATAAGAGTTGATCTCACGGTCAAAGGTGTAACGACTATGTTCTCCAAATCTGGGTATGTCCATCACATCACTCTCCAGCGATATGACTCTCATTGCCGACCGGCGCCATGCCCCATGACCAGGAAACCTCGATCATCAATCGCGCAACAAAACTAGTCTTAGTAGAGGCTACTAGGGACCTGGTTGTTTACGTATCACACCCGCATTAATGTTTCCGCTTAATACGGTTCCAGCATGACACAAAAACCTATTATGAACAAACGAGATATGATAAAGAATACACTTTATTAATTGCCTCTAGGGCATATCTCCTTTAGTCTCCCACTTGCACTAGAGTACAATTTAATCTAGATTACAACTTGGTAAAAGCCTAACACCCATAGCTAACTGGTGTTGTTCATGCTTATCAAGCGGAAGAGGCTTCGTCAGCGGATCTACCACATTCAGATCCGTATGCACTTTGCAAATCTTCACATCGCCTTCTTGTACGTACTGACGTATCACGTGGAAGCGTCGGAGAATGTGTTTAGCGGTGGAGTGAGACCTTGGCTCCTTGGCGTTCGCAATGGCACCCGTATTGTCGCAGAAGAGGACCACGGGGTCTTGCACGCTCGGGAACACTCCAAGTTCGATGACGAACTTCCTCAGCCACACAGCTTCATTCGCGGCCTCGCAGGCAGCAATGTACTCCGACTCCATTGTAGATTGTGCGACTATGGGTTGCTTCCCACTTCTCCAGCACACGACGCCTCCATTCACCTTGAACACGTAACCTGTCTGTGACTTACTGTCATCGGGGTCTGAGCAGAAACTTGCATCTACGTAACCCGTTACGCCAAGTTCCTCATCGCAGCCACCATACACAAGGAACATTTCCTTTGTCTTATTGAGATACTTAAGAATGCTCTTAACAGCTACCCAATGCGGCATTCCAGGATTACTCTGGAACCGGCTTGTCAAACTTAGAGCTAATGCCACATCCGGTCTAGTACTCAACATTGCATACATGATCGATCCTATGGCTGAAGCATAAGGATGTTTCGTCATTTCGGCCTTACCCAGTTCCGTCACCGGACACTGTGCCTTACGCAATATCTTATTCTTGATAACCGGCAGAGAACCCTTCTTTGCCTTCTCCATATGAAAACGCTTCAATATTTTATCAAGATAAGTACTCTGACTTAGTGCTAATAGGCGCCTTGATCTATCACGGTAGATTTTTATGCCTAAAACATACGCAGCTTCTCCTAAGTCCTTCATGGAAAACTTACTGTTTAAATATTCCTTCACGCTATTCAGAAGTTCCACATCATTCCCTATTAGCAATATGTCGTCAACATACAGTGCTAAGAACACAACCGAGCTCCCACTCATTTTCTTGTAAATACAGGTCTCTTCCACATTCTGGATAAATCCAAAACCTTTGATTACCTCATCAAAGCGAAGATTCCAGCTCCGAGATGCCTGCTTCAATCCATAGATGGATCGCTGAAGCTTGCACACCTTGTTAGCACCTTCTGGATCGACAAAACCTTCCGGCTGTACCATGTACAACTCTTCCTCAATGTTTCCATTCAGGAAGGCCGTTTTGACGTCCATCTGCCAGATTTCATAATCATAGTAGGCAGCTACCGCTAACAAAATCCGAATAGACTTAAGCATCGCTACCGGTGAAAAAGTTTCATCGTAGTCAATTCCATGAACTTGTCGGAAACCCTTTGCGACAAGCCGAGCTTTATAGACGGTCACATTACCATCAGCATCAGTCTTCTTCTTAAAGATCCACTTATTCTCGACGGCCTTGCGCCCTTCGGGAATATCCACCAAAGTCCACACTTGGTTATCATACATGGATCCTATTTCGGATTTCATGGCTTCAAGCCATTTCTCGGACTCTAGACTCTCCATCGCCTCCTTGTAGTTCGTAGGTTCGTCTTGCTCGACCAGCATGACGGTGCAAACCATATTGCCATACCATTTTGGTGCGATCCGAGATCTACCAGACCTACGAGGTAGAACATCTTCCTCGACAGTTTCTCCCACTCCTTCCACGGAGGACGTTTCCGGAATTGCTTCCGTTGCGCCACTCGGAATCTCGAGTTCAGGATCAACGATTTCATCGAGGTCTACCTTCCTCCCACTTACTCCTTTCGCGAGAAACTCCTTCTCTAGAAAGGTACCGGTCTTCGCGACAAAAGTTTTGCCCTCAGCTTGGTTGTAGAAGGTGTACCCAACGGTTTCCCGCGGATACCTACAAAGACGACTTTCTCCGACTTCGGTTCGAGTTTGTCGGGCTGTAGTTTCTTAACGTACGCCTCACAACCCCAAACCTTCAGAAACGATAACTTAGGCTTGTGGCCATACCATAATTCATACGGTGTCGTTTCAACGGACTTGGATGGAGCCCTATTTAAAATGAATGCGGCTGTTTCTAACGCATAACCCCAGAAGGACACTGGCAGATCGGTAAGAGACATCATAAATCGGACACTATCCAGTAGAGTACGATTACGTCGCTCGGACACACCGTTGCACTGCGGCGTTCCGGCGGGCGTAAGTTGGGGCACTATGCCACAACTCTTCAAATGTGTGCCAAACTCAAAACTCAAGTACTCTCCACCGCGATCGGACCGGAGATGCTTGATTTTTCTATTAAGCTGATTCTCAACTTCACTCTGGAATTCTTTGAACTTTTCAAACGTTTCAGACTTGTGTTTCATCAAGTAGATATAACCGTATCTACTCAAGTCATCAGTGAAGGTGACGAAGTAACGATAATCATTGCGTGTCGAAACGCTCATTGGTCCACATACGTCTGTATGTATGATCCCCAACAAATGCGACGCCCGTTCAACGAAACCTTTGAACGGTGTCCTGGTCATTTTGCCCATGAGGCATGGTTCGCATGTATCGAGGGATCCGAAATCCAACGAGTCCAAGAGTCCATCGGAGTGGAGTCGCTTCATGCGCTTTATACCAATATGACCAAGACGGCAATGCCACAAAAACATGGCGGTATCGTCACTACACTTAATTCGTTTGGCCTCTATGTTATGGATGTGAGTACTACGATCGAGATTCAACAAGAATAAACCATTACTCTCGGGAGCATCAACATAAAAGATATCATTCATATAAATAGCACAATTGCTTGACACTGATTTAAATGAATAACCGTCTTGTAACAGGCAAGACCCACTTATAATGTTTACACTCAAGGATGGCACAAAATAACATTTATTTAAAACCAAAACTAATCCCGATGGTAGATGCAGAGGGAGCGTGCCGACAGCCACCACGTCGACTCTCGATCCGTTGCCGACGCGCATCGTCACCTCATCCTTCGCCAGCCGCCTTCTATTCCGTAACTCCTCCTGAGAGTTACATATATGAGCAACAAAACCAGTATCAAATACTCACGTATTGCTCCGGGCGGATGTCAGGTACACATCTATAACATGTATATCAAATATACCTTGCTCTTTGTCGACCGTCTTGCCAGACTTCCTATCCTCCAGATACTTGGGGCAGTTGCGCTTCCAGTGACCCTTCCCCTTGCAGTAGAAACACTCCACGCTAGCTCTGGGACCAGAGCTGTTAGTCCTGGACTTGGCAGCCAACTTTGCCTCCCTCCGGGACTTCCAGCTCTGCTTTCCCTTGCCACCGGACTTCTTGAAATCAACGGTCTTGTTGACCATCAACAGCGTGTGCTCCTTCTTAATCTCTACCTCAGCAGTCTTGAGCATCACGAACACTTCACCCAGGGACTTAGCCATGCCCTACATGTTGTAGTTCATGACGAAGCCTTTGTAGCTTGGCGGCAACGATTGCAACACCCTGTCAATCGCCAGCTCATCGGGAATCTTGCACTCCAGAGCATTCAGGCGTTGAACGTAGCCAGACATCTTGACTACATGCTCGCTCACACTGCTATGCTCTTCCATCTTGGCTGAGAAGAAAAGCTCAGAAGCCTCATATCTCTCAGCCTTAGCCTGCGGCGCGAAGACAGCCTTAAGATCCGAAATGATCTCAAAGGCGCTCATCTTCTCAAAGCGCTTCTGCAGGTCGGCTTCCATGGTGTAGAGCATGCCACTCTGGACAAAGGCAGAATCCTCCGATCGGGTCTGGAAGACCTTCTTCTCATCCTTAGAGGCATCATCTGCAGGAGGGTTACCTATGGCGGCCTCAATGACGTAGGCCACCCTATGGGGAGTGAGGAGGATCCTCAGGTTGCGGAACCAGGCCATGAAGTTTGACCCATTGGTCTTAAGCTTTTCTTTCTCAAGGAACAGACCTAGGTTAAACGAGGGGCGAGACATCTACAATGGAATTTGCAACAACATAAGACTTTGTTCATAATAATTTTGAGTTATAGTATTTTAGAAAATAACTGACATAACTCCCACTCAAACGAACATCCCTCCTGGCCGTTTAAACGATTACACGACCCCCATCCATTGCACCACCCCTCATCATCAAAGCCGGCGGCACAACTTCAAGAGTAGACAAAATCGTCCGCCACACCAAATTTTGTGACTCGTGCTCGACCTTTCGGTCTTCCTGTTCCGAGGCCATACCTCTGAGTATGCTAGGCTCGCCACCAAATACCTCCACGCTGACGCTTGTGCAACATGGCTTACACCCACCGTATGCGAACGAAGATATGTATGACACCCGATCATCACGGCCTGCCTCATAACGTAGAACTTTATTGGTGGTGCGCGTTGGAGGGAGAACACTAGTGGTATTTTGAAGGGATCATCTTATTCAGCTACCGCCGTGTAACACACAATCACACAAAATAAGATGCACACAAAACATCAAATGTAATGCAATGTGATATAGTCCATCGCGCCATGGTCTTCTTGGCGCCCGCAGTTTATAAACAATTTAATAAACCTACCTTGACCATATCACATAGCCCCTGCAAAATAAAGTTAGACGCTTCTACTTTATCTTTTGCATATTTTACGTGGCTTGGGGCTTTCGTAAATAGAACCGCTTCATACCTACGAATCTTATGACCACAACAACAATCCAATAATTGCATGTTTAAGCATCCCTTTCGGGCCCTCCATTGAAAATGCGAAGACCAACTAAAGAGAGAGAAACTGTCACCCGCCAGCCACATATACGGTACAAACCGTATGTCAGTAGTGGAACCAGTCTCGCGTAAGCGTACGCGTAAAGTCGGTCCGGGCCGCTTCATCAACTCAATGCCGCCGGAATACACAAGTGCACGCTAGAGGGTAGCAAATAACAGGAACGGTGCCCCCGTGCAGAGCACGGGTTCTAACAGCGTACAGCTATATCTTACGATAGATCGGCTCTGATACCACTGAAGGGGATCGTGGGCAGAAAACAATAATTTTCCTAGCAACGATATCCTTAAACTGGCCAAGATCTATTCTATGCAGATACAGTAGTACGAACGGAGATCGGAATACGTACCCTTGTAGACCGAAAGCGGGGATTACGTTCCCGCACAAACGTTGTCGATGAAGACCGACGTAGCCGACCTCAAGGTCGTGTAGAGGAAGCAGGCCTCCGAGTACCGCTAGCGCAGCACCTCGCAGGGAGTCGCACACGTAGGGTGGAGACGACGCCTCCGAAGCTCCAGTCCAGGACGAGCAGCGGAAGACTTGGACCGGAACACCAGCAGCGCGGCAGCGGGTTATGGTGGAGGAGATCCCCGACTCCTCTTGCTCGGCGCGGCTCCGACTTGGGAACCACGAGATCGAGAGAGAAATCAGGAATTAATTGGTGAATGAAAAGGCTGGGGGTGCCCCTTCTTATATAGGCTCCCAAGGGGAGCCAACCTTGCCAGCTAGGCAATGTGGGACTAACCCCCCACAGCCTGGTTCGGCTAGGGAGTGCGCCGGCCCCCTGGTGGGCCCCTTGTGGTCCACCTAGGCCGGCCCTCCTGGCCCCCACCGAATTCCCCTAGGGAATTTTCCCCTCTTGGGCCTTCTTTCGTCCGGAAGGCCCATTTAGGGAAATCTGCCTTAATAAATTCGAAAATAAATATATAAAATCATATTTGCATATTAATAACACTAATTAATATCAAACATAATATTTATAATATTTCCTAGCTCCGAAAACTCTTTCGGCGCTGCCCGATCTCCATCGGACCTCTCTCGGGACGTTCCCGGTGATCTCCTTCCTTTCCGGTTGTCTTGTCGAAACCCCTTAAGTGTGTTACCCTAGCGGTTCGATATAATATCAGGTATGATCAAGACACCTCAATGATCAACGACTAATCCGTAGGCCTGGACCCCATGAGTTAATCCCTGAGATATAACGAATGACTTTCATCTATCAAACCTGAACGTGAAGTCTTAGACCTTTTTCCATAGCGATACTTAGCACGTCCGAGCGCCGCTCCATAGATATCTCCATACCTAATCCCGACCTCGTTACCGACGACGCTATCTTCTACTCGTTCATGATCTCATGTCTCCGTGACCTAGTCACATGCTTGCAAGCTCATTAGACATGATCTCACCGAGTTGGCCCGAGAGTATCTATCCTGCTATGCGGACTGGCAAATCCCGCTCTTGACCCCTCGTCTCAATACTCCTTTCCAATACCCAAAAGTATCACCGTTATTGTCATACTAAATAAGATACGACGTTTGGTGCAATCAAAGTATCTTCGGGGAATATCAATAAGAGTTGATCTCACGGTCAAAGGTGTAACGACTATGTTCTCCAAATCTGGGTATGTCCATCACATCACTCTCCAGCGATATGACTCTCATTGCCGACCGGCGCCATGCCCCATGACCAGGAAACCTCGATCATCAATCGCGCAACAAAACTAGTCTTAGTAGAGGCTACTAGGGACCTGGTTGTTTACGTATCACACCCGCATTAATGTTTCCGCTTAATACGGTTCCAGCATGACACAAAAACCTATTATGAACAAACGAGATATGATAAAGAATACACTTTATTAATTGCCTCTAGGGCATATCTCCTTCAAATCCCACCGCCGGCCTTCATCCCACCATATCTTCCCACCTCGCCGCCGCCACGGGGCGCGTCCGGGTGATGCCTGGTCTGCACCGGCGGCGGCGGGGATCTCCTCGTCCTCCTGCTCCTGGTGGAGGCGCGGGCCAACATCTCGGGTTGGGGCATGGCGGCGGTGTGCGGTGGCGGTGCGTCGCAACCACTATGGTGGTGGCGCTCGGTGACGGCTGCCCTTGGCAGATCCGGTGCGTGCGGCGTGGCCAGATGGAGGCGGTGGATCCCTGTGGGTTTCTGTCGATGGTCAAGGGCGTGGTGGCCTCTTCTTCCGTCGGAGGTCGTCGGCTAGGTCGATCTCTTCGACATGGATTCCGGGTAGATCGACGGCGAGGGGGCGGGCTGGCCGGTGAGAACCGGGCTTCGTTTTGGAGCCGACGATGTTGGCGTCCCCGGGCGTCATCACCTTGTTGAAGGCATCGTTGCTTCGCCCTTAACCGTTTTGTTCCGGGGGAAACCCTAGATCTGGTTTTCCAGATCGGACGATGGCGTCACCTATGGTGTCATTCACCCTCTTGAGGGCATCATTTTGGAACAAGAACTGCCTGGAGGGGGTTAGCTGGCGGAGCAGTTATCATCTACCACGTCGATTTTGGGTGTCTCGGCGGCGTGGAGCTGCGGGGTCTCGATTTCTGGTCGATGGATTCACGCTTGGTGGCGCTGTCTGGCATCGTGGTGACGCTGACGGCAGACCGGATTTGTGAGGTCATGGTGTTGATCCTTTCTGAATATGGGTTCATGGAAGACGGCGGCAACGACTTGAGCGTACACGTCGGTGTGCGTTTTGTGTTTAGCTGAACTGGTACTCCTGATGTGTGTTGGTGTTAGTCACCCTCATCATAGTGGTAGCGACCCTTGTTGTCGAGTGATGGATTTAGTTTATTTTAAACATTGTACTTTATAAATCTGGTTGTAATTAATAAGTGCATATGGCTGTGTGCATCACTCGATGCAGAGGTCGGGGAATCGTACCCTCCTTTTCTTTTCTAAAAAAAAGGCATATTTGTAAGTCCTAGGATGTAGCCAATGCAGTTTTTTGCACCCCTAAAAACCTCTAAAATATTCTCGTTTAATTAATGAAAATAGCAAATACCTTTTCCCTTGTTAAAAAAAAACAAAGTGTGACATTGAAATACGGCAATGCTAGTGGTTTCGGAGCCATTGGGTGCGCTGGAAAATGGTGATTCGAGTTGGATCTACACGATTGCTGGGCCCGGGATTTGGGACCAAACTGAAATCAACAGAGGCATTCAGCTTTTCGTAGATGTATGTGAAGGGGATCGTATGCAGAAAACAATAATTTTCCTACCGACGATATCCTTAAACTAGCCAAGATCTATTCTATGCAGATATAGTAGTACGAACGGAGATCGGAATACGTACCCTTGTAGACCGAAAGCGGGGATTACGAACGTTGTCGATGAAGACCGACGTAGCCGATCTCAAGGTCGTGTAGAGGAAGCAGGCCTCCGAGTACCGCTAGCGCAGCACCTCGCAGGGAGTCGCACACGTACGGTGGAGACGACGCCTCCGAAGCTCCAGTCCAGGACGAGCAGCGGAAGACTTGGACCGGAACACCAGCAGCGCGGCAGCGGGCTATGGTGGAGGAGATCCCTGACTCCTCTTGCTCGGCGCGGCTCCAACTTGGGAACCACGAGATCGAGAGAGAAATCAGGAATTAATTGGTGAATTAAAAGGCTGGGGGTGCCCCTTCTTATATAGGCTCCCAAGGGGAGCCAACCTTGCCAGCCAGGCAATGTGGGACTAACCCCCCACAGCTTGGTTCGGCCAAGGGGGTGCGCCGGCCCCCTGGTGGGTCCCTTGTGGCCCACCTAGGCCGGCCCCGAGGCTCCCACCGAATTCCCAAGGGGGTTCCCCCCCCCCTCTTGGGCCTTCTTTCGTCCGGAAGGCCCATTTAGGGAAATCTGCCTTAATAAATTCGAAAATAAATATATAAAATCATATTTGCATATTAATAACACTAATTAATATCAAACATAATATATATAATATTTCCTAGCTCCGAAAACTCTTTCGGCGCTGCCCGATCTCCATCGGACCTCTCCCGGGACGTTCCCGGTGATCTCCTTCCTTTCCGGTTGTCTTGTCGAAACCCCTTAAGTGTGTTACCCTAGCGGTTCGATATAATATCAGGTATGATCAAGACACCTCAATGATCAACGACTAATCCGTAGGCCTGGACCCCATGAGTTAATCCCTGAGATATAACGAATGACTTTCATCTATCAAACCTGAACGTGAAGTCTTAGACCTTTTTCCATAGCGATACTTAGCACGTCCGAGCGCCGCTCCATAGATATCTCCATACCTAATCCCGACCTCGTTACCGACGACGCTATCTTCTACTCGTTCATGATCTCATGTCTCCGTGACCTAGTCACATGCTTGCAAGCTCATTAGACATGATCTCACCGAGTTGGCCCGAGAGTATCTATCCTGCTATGCGGACTGGCAAATCCCGCTCTTGACCCCTCGTCTCAATACTCCTTTCCAATACCCAAAAGTATCACCGTTATTGTCATACTAAATAAGATACGACGTTTGGTGCAATCAAAGTATCTTCGGGGAATATCAATAAGAGTTGATCTCACGGTCAAAGGTGTAACGACTATGTTCTCCAAATCTGGGTATGTCCATCACATCACTCTCCAGCGATATGACTCTCATTGCCGACCGGCGCCATGCCCCATGACCAGGAAACCTCGATCATCAATCGCGCAACAAAACTAGTCTTAGTAGAGGCTACTAGGGACCTGGTTGTTTACGTATCACACCCGCATTAATGTTTCCGCTTAATACGGTTCCAGCATGACACAAAAACCTATTATGAACAAACGAGATATGATAAGAATACACTTTATTAATTGCCTCTAGGGCATATCTCCTTCAAATCCCACCGCCGGCCTTCATCCCACCATATCTTCCCACCTCGCCGCCGCCACGGGGCGCGTCCGGGTGATGCCTGGTCTGCACCGGCGGCGGCGGGGATCTCCTCGTCCTCCTGCTCCTGGTGGAGGCGCGGGCCAACATCTCGGGTTGGGGCATGGCGGCGGTGTGCGGTGGCGGTGCGTCGCAACCACTATGGTGGTGGCGCTCGGTGACGGCTGCCCTTGGCAGATCCGGTGCGTGCGGCGTGGCCAGATGGAGGCGGTGGATCCCTGTGGGTTTCTGTCGATGGTCAAGGGCGTGGTGGCCTCTTCTTCCGTCGGAGGTCGTCGGCTAGGTCGATCTCTTCGACATGGATTCCGGGTAGATCGACGGCGAGGGGGCGGGCTGGCCGGTGAGAACCGGGCTTCGTTTTGGAGCCGACGATGTTGGCGTCCCCGGGCGTCATCACCTTGTTGAAGGCATCGTTGCTTCGCCCTTAACCGTTTTGTTCCGGGGGAAACCCTAGATCTGGTTTTCCAGATCGGACGATGGCGTCACCTATGGTGTCATTCACCCTCTTGAGGGCATCATTTTGGAACAAGAACTGCCTGGAGGGGGTTAGCTGGCGGAGCAGTTATCATCTACCACGTCGATTTTGGGTGTCTCGGCGGCGTGGAGCTGCGGGGTCTCGATTTCTGGTCGATGGATTCACGCTTGGTGGCGCTGTCTGGCATCGTGGTGACGCTGACGGCAGACCGGATTTGTGAGGTCATGGTGTTGATCCTTTCTGAATATGGGTTCATGGAAGACGGCGGCAACGACTTGAGCGTACACGTCGGTGTGCGTTTTGTGTTTAGCTGAACTGGTACTCCTGATGTGTGTTGGTGTTAGTCACCCTCATCATAGTGGTAGCGACCCTTGTTGTCGAGTGATGGATTTAGTTTATTTTAAACATTGTACTTTATAAATCTGGTTGTAATTAATAAGTGCATATGGCTGTGTGCATCACTCGATGCAGAGGTCGGGGAATCGTACCCTCCTTTTCTTTTCTAAAAAAAAGGCATATTTGTAAGTCCTAGGATGTAGCCAATGCAGTTTTTTGCACCCCTAAAAACCTCTAAAATATTCTCGTTTAATTAATGAAAATAGCAAATACCTTTTCCCTTGTTAAAAAAAAACAAAGTGTGACATTGAAATACGGCAATGCTAGTGGTTTCGGAGCCATTGGGTGCGCTGGAAAATGGTGATTCGAGTTGGATCTACACGATTGCTGGGCCCGGGATTTGGGACCAAACTGAAATCAACAGAGGCATTCAGCTTTTCGTAGATGTATGTGAAGGGGATCGTATGCAGAAAACAATAATTTTCCTACCGACGATATCCTTAAACTAGCCAAGATCTATTCTATGCAGATATAGTAGTACGAACGGAGATCGGAATACGTACCCTTGTAGACCGAAAGCGGGGATTACGAACGTTGTCGATGAAGACCGACGTAGCCGATCTCAAGGTCGTGTAGAGGAAGCAGGCCTCCGAGTACCGCTAGCGCAGCACCTCGCAGGGAGTCGCACACGTACGGTGGAGACGACGCCTCCGAAGCTCCAGTCCAGGACGAGCAGCGGAAGACTTGGACCGGAACACCAGCAGCGTGGCAGCGGGCTATGGTGGAGGAGATCCCTGACTCCTCTTGCTCGGCGCGGCTCCAACTTGGGAACCACGAGATCGAGAGAGAAATCAGGAATTAATTGGTGAATTAAAAGGCTGGGGGTGCCCCTTCTTATATAGGCTCCCAAGGGGAGCCAACCTTGCCAGCCAGGCAATGTGGGACTAACCCCCCACAGCTTGGTTCGGCCAAGGGGGTGCGCCGGCCCCCTGGTGGGTCCCTTGTGGCCCACCTAGGCCGGCCCCGAGGCTCCCACCGAATTCCCAAGGGGGTTCCCCCCCCCCTCTTGGGCCTTCTTTCGTCCGGAAGGCCCATTTAGGGAAATCTGCCTTAATAAATTCGAAAATAAATATATAAAATCATATTTGCATATTAATAACACTAATTAATATCAAACATAATATATATAATATTTCCTAGCTCCGAAAACTCTTTCGGCGCTGCCCGATCTCCATCGGACCTCTCCCGGGACGTTCCCGGTGATCTCCTTCCTTTCCGGTTGTCTTGTCGAAACCCCTTAAGTGTGTTACCCTAGCGGTTCGATATAATATCAGGTATGATCAAGACTCCTCAATGATCAAGACTCACACCCGCATTAATGTTTCCGCTTAATACGGTTCTAGCATGACACAAAAACCTATTATGAACAAACGAGATATGATAAAGAATACACTTTATTAATTGCCTCTAGGGCATATCTCCTTCAGTATGAGCATCCCCACTCAATTTCGTTTTGGCGCCGGCACGGCCCAAAAAGAACTCTGGCGCCCCCAGGCGAACCCAATACACAGGGGGCTAGCGAGGGCGCCGACCGGACGAAAACACGTCGTGGAGCATACCTGTCGGCGACAGAAGCAGAAAACCCACCTTGTCTTTTTTCCTAGCGACGGCCACCGAGACACAACCACCTCTCGCCGCCACCACCACCCATCTCCACCAGAGCTCGTTCATCGCCGTTCACCTCTCCTCCCCAGCGCGACCACCCCTCCCCGCCGCGCAGCACCCACCGTTGTGCACCAACGCCACGCGAACACCTCCGTTCCTACCGCGGCCGCACCATGCACGCGAGGTGTTCGACGATGTGCCCAGGCCATGGACTTCGACGGTGAGGCGGTGCTCGTCGCATTGATGGACGAGGAGGTGGGTGCAGCGACGCTGGAAAGGGAAGGGGCATAGATGAGGAGCATATGCAGATCCTCGTCTCCCTCCTCGCCATGATCGCCGAGGACAAGCCAAATGTTGGCGGTTATGCGTCTGGACGCCGCAAGAGCCGGACGAGGCAAATGATGGAAGGGTACTGCATGTTGCGGGCAGACTACTTCAGCGACGATCCGGTGCATGACGAGATCAAATTTCGCCGGCGTTTCAAGATGACTCGGCGGCTGTTTCTAAAGATTGTCGAGTCTTTGAGAGAGTTCGATGATTAATTCAAGCCGAAGAGAGATGTTGTTGGTTTGCTTGGATTCTCGACAATTCAGAAATGCACGGTTGCCCTCGGGATGCTTGCATATGGAATGCCTGGAGATGCACATGACGACTAGCTGCACATGGCTGAATCCACGGCGATTGACTGTATGTACAGGTTTTGCCGGGCTATTATGGCAGTCTTTGGAAACAAGTATCTGCGCACACCCAAATGCAGAAGACACAGCTCGGATCATGAAGCAGAACACCGAGAGAGGCTTTCCTTGGATGATAGGAATCATCGACTGTATGCACTGGGGTAGGAAGAACTCTCCATTTACATATCAAGGCATGTACAAGGGTCACAAAGGATCATGCCGTGTGGTGCTTGAGGCAGTAGCTGATCAGGATTTGTGGATTTGGCATGCTTTCTTCAGGATGGCTGGATCACACAATGACATTAATGTGCTGCAATGCTCTAATGTGTTGCCAAGGTTATCGAATGCACTGCTCCTCCTGTGAACTTTGAGATCAACAATAGGGCAGATGGTCCATATTTGTGAAGACCATCTCAAACCCTGTGCCTCGAGGCAAGAAAGTTTGGTTTTCTCAACAGCGAGAGCCTTGCAGGAAGGATGTGGAGCGGGCATTTGGTGTGCTATAGTCTTGATGGGTAATTGTACGATACTCAGCTCTTGCTTGGTCGAAAGATCATATGTGGGAGGTCATAACTGCATGTGTGATCATGCACAACATGATCATTGACGATGAGTGGGAATTTCCAGTATTTGACACTGAGCCGTACGAACGGCAGGGGCCTCTTGTGGAAGTTGATCGCAATGTCCCTCTAGCGTTTACAGAGTTTCTCGCTAGGCGACAAGAGCTACGAGACGCAAACACTCATCAGTAGTTACAAGAAGATCTGGTGGAGCATTTGTAGATGGTGAAAGGAGAAGCTGCATGATTTCATCTATTTATCATTGTGATTCAAAATTGTTTATTTGTTTTTGTGTGAAACGTTTTTAAGTGTACGGTTTGTAAAACTATTATTATTTCTAATAAATTAGTTACATTTATGTTTATTTTGATTCATATTTCATAATGAAAATTTAGCCTTTGAGGGCGTGGAGGGAGGATGGCTGGGTGTCGGGTCCTCTCCATTCTAGCGACCATGCCGGCTGCCCCCCATACGAGTCCAAAATCACCTGTTTTGAGGGCATGTAGCCGTGATGGAGGATAAAGAAGTTGAGCACGTCCACTCAGGTTACAACTCGTTTTGAACTCAAAATCGTGTTGTGCAGGCTTGCGGGACGATCGCTTGACACTCTTAACGTCTACCGACTTAAGTAGTTCCTTGATACCATCCTTCAAATAAAAGCGTAGTACTTCGGTAATTGTACCAAAATGAAATTCTAAAGTACAACTGACGATATCTCTATAAGTTAACAGTGCTTAGCATAGCATTATATTGTCAAAGGCAAACACACAATCATAGGTGAGAACGTAGACGTAAGTACAGTTTTTATTCGAGCAAGCAGACTGCTAGTTTAACAAGGTGAAAGGACATGGCCATCTACAGGACAATGATGAATCTCGAGCTGGCCATACATTTATGTGATGATTTCGTCCAAATTAGCCACAGCAGCAGAGGGACTCCATGCAGCACTCGCATGTCTCGTAGCAGCAGAAGCAGCAGCACAGCGTAAACAGGCTGCAAAAAACAAGCTTCCAATGTAAAATCCACAAATTTTTAACCCAAAAACACGGAAGCACAAAAGCTATTTAACTGATATTTACTGCATAAATTCCTAGTAAAATGTCTGGACATTACTTACATCCTTTTGTTGTTAACGAAACTTCCATGTTGGAGTGATCTCAAACTGATTCAACAATTTGAATAGATTCTCCATGTTGGAGTGTAACTACTAACTACCACTTGCCCACAGGATGTCATTTTCCAAATCATCAAATGAGCAAAAGGCACCAAACTGTGGGGTCACTTGTTGGTGGATATCCCTTTCAGGAATAAAGGCAAAATATCAAACACTACCTCCCGGAATTGCAATCTCTAGCTCAACCGAGGCCTCCGATGAAGTAGGTGCTGTAAACTTTTGGTTATTCATTCTTACAGAAAGTAGGAATTAACTTTATCGAAAAAAGCTTTGCCGAAGAGAAAGTGAATGAAGAAGGTGAGCAATTGGGCTAATTGGTTCCTACAGAAACAAAGCTTTGTAAGGACTATTTTGAAGGAGACAATATTCTCCCTCAATATCTTACAGAATACTACCCTAGTAATTTTCAGCGTGTTCTGGATCCTAAAAGACTAAAAACACACAATAATGAAAACACCAGTTGAGAACTTATAATTTCAGAATCAAATGTATCTTCAGCCCTAATGAACATACCAGTTAAGAATTCTACCCTAATAATTTTCAACATGTTCTAGAATCTATTAGTCTTCTAGCATATGTTAGGACGACCCTTTGACACATAAATAGTGTCTATGTTACTCCAAATAGGTTAGAGAGAAGTCATTAATCAATATATTTCTTTGTAAAGAGCTCTGAATTCATATCACTTTTGGTCCTCCAACCAAAACTAGCAATATCAAGCAAATTTACTCCATTTCAGATACAGCAAATGCTGAAAACACACTCAGGTAGCCTTATATAACTCAAGGAAAGTTTCAAACTGAGTGGTTTCTCATGTATGAATTGCAAAATATGTCAGCCGAAACTCCACCAGAAAGGATATTTAAGAGAATAACAAGAACTATCCAGAACTATATCATAACAGAAAGGTTACCATGCATATAAGCAACCTTTCTCCTCATGGCGCTTCTGAACATGATCATAGTAGGACATGTCCTGCGTGCTCGGAGGGTTGTACATGTTGATTTATCTCCCTGCACAAGTATCTCAGTACACTAAAAGATAAGAAAAGGACTATAAACAGAACAAAGCAGGAAGATATATGGAGTGGGGAGTAGCTATCTGTCTGGGTGTGAGCCTGTGAGGCCTTCTTTTATAGTCTCTCAACTAGAGCTCTAGAGTTTACAATGTGTTAGGTCTACTTTCAAGCATCACTGGAAACAAGGACTTGAACAGGATAAACATAATTGTGGTGGTTGATGTGTTATTTGTCAGTGCAATACAAATATCACAATACTTTTACAATAAACAGTCTCTTATGTAATACAGTTCTGTTCAATAAGTAATTTATGGAAAATAACAGCATACAATCTCTTCATTTACCAGTATATGTATTTATAGATCCTTGGAATCAGTACTCAAGTCAATGAAATTAGTATTAACTACTGTATCAACTATCAAGCTTATGACACCAAACCCTGAAACAGTACATTTTCTCTGGATAACTAGTCAGGTTACACCAGAATTGGACGGGACCAAATCCATAGTGGTGCCATGAGTCGGATTTCTTTCTTATGAGTATCCATCTGACAGAAATGTGCACTGAACTTGTAGCTGGATTGAATTGGTTTAGCATTGAATATTTAGGTGAAGTTTAGGTCCCCCTTGCATTCATTAGTAGGTGGTTGCCACTTGCACCAGGGACCATACTTGATTTCATCAACTAAGCACGTATGTCATTATTCATGAATGTCAACATAATCATCATCAGAATGAAGCATGAAACTAGTGCTGACAGTGAAGGGAAGCAAGGCCCAAGAAAAGATTATCATGGCACGTACTTTGTGATCTCTGTATATTGTGAAATAACTATGATGTATAGAGTCTTGTACATTGATGATATATCAACCCTCAACGCATAGGCTAAAAATAAAAGGATTCACTTTTTACTTGTGGAAGGAACAATCACAAGTACATAACAGTTCCAACAAGGCCAAGACTTTGATATTTACCATGTCAAACGCCAATCATCCTTAATTATGCAGTGATGGTCTTGTCATGAATTGGCAAGATGCACAGTACCCAAAGCATCTAGAAATTCCTGCTGTGTGAAATTCAAATTTCTATGTTGGGCAGGCAAAGATACAATGTAGCCAAGTTATCAAAAATCATGAAAAGCAATATGGACTTACCTCTAATGCATCAGGTCTGGTGAATATATTCATCAGAATCTGGAAAAAGCAAAAACATACTGGCATTGATATGACACTAGCTGTTTCACGGAACAATCAACTTGACTTGAATTGGTTCGTCAAAAAGAAAAACTTGACTTGAATCGGGAATTATCTTGTCAAAGAAAGAAATGTCCATCACTCGAGAGTGCGCCATGTAAAAAATCGAGGTCTATCAGACAAGAAAATATTAATTACAGACTTTAGAACAAGAGACACAAAGCTAATAAAATGTCCTGCACAGTACCCATAGCACTATGGATGGAGTGAAATGGAGCACATCAACATATCATGTCATAGTGGGAGCTACCAGAGGAGCAGATTCAGGAACAGCAAAGCTGATGTCTCTGGTTACTGGATGAAACACGGCATTCCTCTCGAGGTGCTCCCATATAAGCCTTCTCCGCTCCTCAGATGCGGCTTGCTTCTCTTCCTCCTCTTGAAATTTATTCTGACAAGCCAACAGCAATTTCTGATCCATGTCAAAGAACATTTTCCTGACATTCATTGTAACATTCAGAACCGATTGGTTCCAGTGCAAACGAGCATTTCTTTCCAGAGCTGGATATATGATTGGCAAGATAACTTGGTGGTTTCGAGAGATCAAATTGAACAAGTGTTCGTTGTTCCACAGGTATAAGGCCCTTTCAGCGACCTGTTAGCAAGAACAAAATTCCTGAGTACTAGTATAACCAGGGGTGTACAGATTACGGAGTAAAGAATGTGGTACTGTATATAATAACACTAGATTTCTCCATTCATGAAATTCCACTTTTTATGCCACATGCAAGATTTTAGCTGTTGTAAAGCTTTATATAGGCATAGAATAAAACAATCTTCAATGGATAGCAAAAGGAAAATACAGATAATATATTTGCATTGGTGTGATTAATTAGAATTTACCTTTGTGGCCAATTAACTTGCAGCTTTGATCAAACTATAGAGCAAATGGCCATGTGAAGAATCTATGTAAGGGAATTATTTGATAAACTATAGTTTAATAATGATCTTGGTTGTAAATGAGCTATTTATTTCCAAATACAGATGCCACAGCAAAAAATTAAATGGACCAAGGGATCTCAATTGGAATAACTTCCTGAACTAAATGAGTATGTTCATAACCAGCAATGTTACAGAAACAAAATGCGTTCGAAAATAGACAATTGCTAAATTTTACCTGAAAATGAGAGCTATTCAGGCAGTGGGCAACCCTCCGAAACAATGGAACCATACACTTCTGGAACTCAGGATTTTCTGTCAATTCCAGCACCTCCTCCAACTCCCCCAAGAACATCATCTCCTTCTGACTGTTTGTGACTGGCCAGTACTTCAACAGACCTCTGATCACAGTACCTGAGAGCTTTGGTTCCTTGTCAATAAACTGTGTAATGCAGTATGTCAACTGCGGCAGATACATGCCAACTGTCTTTGCTTTATGAAGAGGAATCAATGCCTTCCACAGAAACAACTTATGCTCCTCCTTCAGTGGCTTTGCAAAGCCACTAATCACGCTCCCAAACACCTCTAAGAGTTCGGCAATCCCATTGTGATGATTGTCTTCGGATACAAACCTATAGAAGATATTGCTCACAGCCTTGCGGATGAACGGTCGATTGCCCATGAATTTTCCATATATCCTATGCAAGACTGTCTTCAAGCAATCCCTTTCTCTAGGATCATCAGAATCTAACAAATCGAGCAGCCTAGAGATGAAGGAATTGTCCATATACTTCCGGGCCACCTTCACATCGACGACCGAAGACATGACGAACCGAAGGAGCAGCTCATACACTACCTGTAGGTGGTACCACGAGGGGTCAAAGAATGGATCGTCCTCGTCGGCCTCGGCAGCTCCCCCAGCGCCTGGCCGGACCTTGGGCGGGAAGACCCGGAAGAGGTTGATGGCGAACATATGCACGCACGCCGAGACCATCTCCTCCGTGAGGGGCTCCTCCGCGGCGCCGAGGCAGTCGACGAGTGACATGAGCACCTGCCGCTTCCTCTCCCTCTCCGGAGAGTCCCGGCCCCGGTCGGTGGAGAAGTCGAACAGCACGCAGCAGACGTTGAGCTTGCGGAGGAACACGTCCTCCCTGGTATCCCCCTCTGCGCCAGCGACAGCCGGGAGCGCAGGCGACGACCTCATCGGGTCCCACTGGCCCCCGTCGGCGCCGTACGACGTCGGGGACTTGAAAGGCGGAGAGCCCCAGCCTCCGCCGGATTTGGGCGGCTTCCCCGAGAGCTTGCCGATGAACTGCTTCCACATGGCGGCGGCAAACAACCCGTAGCGCAGACGTCAGGCACCCATTTCAAGGGAACCAAGGACGGCGCGGGGAGAAGTAAGCCACTACCTACAATCAACCCAGGACACCAGACGCAGCGGCAAAGCAAATCTTGCAAGGCAACGAACCGAGTTGGTCGCCGCAACCCGTGAGGAGGGCGGGGCGCCAGGTACAGATCACGCAATGGCTGTGGAGGGCTTCAGATCCGGAGGCGGGGCTTCGAGGCCGCCGCCATGGACGGGATCTCGGGGAGGGGAGCAGAAAGTGTGGGCGGAATCACAGTGGGAGCGGAGCGGGGAGGAGAGCTGGAGTTCCAGCTGTTTGCGGCTTGCGGGGAACGGTGGCCACCGAAAGAGGAAGGGGATGGCAGAAGGCATCACCACCGTCGGCTTCGGGGTATATTTCGTTTGTGCCCGCCTCGGCACGGCCCACGAGACATGCCTGCCTGCCGGACCGGCCCCACGTGCTTAGATCCGCCTCTAGCCACGAGCACGACACGGCACATCAGAAAAAAATAAAAATAAAAATATATATATATATATATAAATAGCTGTAAAAAATCAAAAAAATAAGTAAAAATAGGTATAAATCTTAAAATAAAAATAAAAAAAGTTAATCGTGCCGTGTCGGGCCGGCCCGCGTGCTTTAACCTAAAGTTGAGCACGGGCCCGTGGCACGGCCCGATTAGAATCGTGTCGGGCCGTGCTCGTGCCAGACCAAAATAGTCGTGCCTCGGACCGGCCCGTTTAGCACGGCCCATTTGGCCACCTATATTCGTTTGTAACGGCCGTTGGAGAAGTTTTGAGGTTTCACGTGGTTAAGGCCATCTCCAATCGTTGTGCCCCCAAAGGTCCAAAACGTCGGTTTTTTGCGCCCGCTGTGGCGTGAAACGGTGCTATTCTGAAACTTGGTGGGCTAGATTTTCAGTCATTCCCCAACCCAAGATTCGTCCCACGAAATTCAAAAACTTCGCAAACATAAACTGGCGCAAACAGAGGCGATTTCATTCAAATAGGCGCACAAACAAGACGATTTCATTGATTTTAGGCGCTTACATAGGCGATTACAGAGATTTAAACTATAACATAAAAACATGCCGGCCTAGTCGAGCAAGCCAAGGCTGGCGGCGATCGCCCGGCTGTAGTCGGGGTCTCCGCCGTCGTCTTCAGAGCTGTCGTCGTCCTTGCGCAGGTGGCTCGGGCCTGCGTCGGCGTCGTTGGCCCACCCACTCAGGCCTGTGCCGGCGTCGTCGCGGAACCACTGCGGCAGGGTCCGTTGTGGCTCCTCCTCTTCGTCCCCTCCTGGTTGTCGGCGTCGAGCATGACATACGGGATCGGCGCGGGGGGGAGGGATGCGGCGGCGGGCGCGGTTCGCCTCCACCTCGGCTAGGAGAAGACGTTGGCGCTCCAGTCCTGCTCAGTGTACTCGCCGAGGCTCCATTCCTCGGCGAACGCCGGATCCGCCGGTTGCACCGTGTTAAAGGAGGCTTCTTGGGCCTCCTTCAGACCGGGCCATTACTCCTCCTGCTCTTCCTCCTCCGGCGACGGCTCGCACTTCGGCTTGACGCGACGCGGGGGAGATGCTGTACGGCGCGTCGCAGAGGCGCGGGGCTCGCCGATGCGCAGAAGGAGCCCGACGAGCCCGCGCCCATCTGGCGGCATTGTCGGTTGCGGCTCGTTGCCGCGCTCGATGTAGTCCAGGACCCACGCCGGGGTCTTGTTCTCGCCGCCCCACCATCGCTTGCGCCCGGTGGAGTTGCAGCGCCCCTCCACTGATTCGTTCCTAGCGCGGTCGGCGACGTCCTCGTCGTGGCGGCGCCGGAAGTATTCGGACCAGAAACCGTCGTTGTCGTCCGCCCTCCAGCGGCGTTCGGCGGCCTGGTGCGGGGTGAGGGTGGCGCGAACCTCCTCGATCGCCCTGAACTGCTCGCCGACAGGAACAAGGGGCCCGGGGATGCCGCCAGCACTGAGCTTCCACGCCCCCTGCCCGGCGGAGGCGCCAGGGACGTGCATGTCCGGTGGGCATGGGTATTCCGCGCGGTACAGCGCCCAAGCCTCATGCTTGTGGAGGTGGCGGCGGACCCAGCCGTTCGCGGTAGCGGCGTCGTTGTAGGCCATGTTGCTAGGTCGCGGTGGTGTAGAGAAGAGGGGGGGAGAGGTGTGAGGCAGAGACGAGCGAGAGAGGAATGGCGATGGGCGGAGACGCTCGGGGGGATTTTATAGCGGCGCGCGGCCAGGCGAAGGGGCGGCGGTGGGTGGTCATTACTGCTGTGCGCCACGTGAACGCGCCACGCCATTAACTCCGGCAACGTTTGACTAGGGGAGCTCACTTGCCGCCCGCCACGCCATTACTCCATCAACCTTTGACCGACGCGGGAGCCGAGAAGACGAGCACGGGCGGTTTCTGTTGGCGCCATTTTCTCCCGCGTCGCTGACAGCGCTGGCCCGCGTCGCGTTTCATGCCATTCGCCCCAGGCCTAACCCAGTGGACTGGGTTTCGTCTAGTGACGCCTGCGCTATTTTTCGCTGAAACGACGCTAACTGGTCTTCTGGAAGGGGCGACTGGTGAAAAACGACGCTATTGGCTTCCGCCGGCGCTAAAAAGGCCTCTTGGGGGGGGGGGGGGGGGGCGTTGGGGCGACTGGAGATGCCCTAACAACTCCCCACGCCAAACGCCTCCGCCTCCTCCCACGACGCGGGCCCGGGCGCAGGGGACGCCTCCAGGCATATCGTCGACTCCCTCCTCGCCCGCTTCCTCTTGCTCGCCTGCCGGCGCATCGAGACAGCCCAGGCCCAGGTTATAACCGGTCGATTGGGTTGGATTGAATTGTATCTCCCCTGCTGGTTTCGATGTAGGTTTAGCCGCTAACCTGTTTGTTCTTGTTCCCATATATAGCAGAGAAATGCTAGCTACATGGTGCCAATTAGGTTAGGCCTGATCAATGCTCAAAAGGCATCACCCACTCTTGATTTACTCGTGACTGACTCACGAATTTTATGTGTTAGTCACCGGCTGACAGACAGAAAGACTGAATTTTTGGTGAGCAGAGATGAGAACCCTAACATGATCCTCAAACCTAGTCGATCGGTATCCAGCATTACCTACCCAGGACTCACCTCACGTAGGTTTAGAAAATGTTGTAATGTATTGTAAACTCTGTCAAAGCCTAATTTTTTTTCTGTAAATAAGCAGGATGGGCAGTACCTTCGGCCGTCCGATCCAAGTTACGAGCACGTACTGGACCCACTTGCCATGGTTGCGAGGAACACTCCTTTACCTCTTCTGGACGCTCTTCTTCGGTGGAGGGAAAGGTATGCTGGTTGACATTAACTCTTGATGCAAAAACTCCAACTTGGTAGTCTAAGATTTCGATCTCTTTTACATCGAGTTTTCTGATCTGTTGCTTACTCCAACTTTATAAACTCTATAGGTTAAAACAAAACTTTCAAAACGCTATGCTGTCTTGTACTTTTTACTAAAGTTTTGTACACCGCTATTCCACAGTGAATCACCAAAAGGTGCCCATGATGCCTCAACATACCAAAAGAAGGTATGTTTACAAAGAATCACATTCTCTAACAAAGATCACCAGCTACGAATTCCGTAGATTGCCTTATAGTTACAGATATTCAGTAGCAATGATTTTCATACGTGATCTCTCAAACTTGTCTTAAATTCAGAAACTTTCTGTCATGCATTCTTCTGTCTAATATGTTTATGGTTCCCTTGCCCAGCTTGCTGTTGAGTGTGTTGAGGATGTAAGCAATTTTTTAATTATATTAATCCAAGTATAAACTAAAATCATGACGTAGATAGTGCTAATGACATGATAAAACTTAACAGTGTAATCGTGTACTAGGCATATAGTAGATACATCTACGCAAATCACTAGTACAACAAACAAAAAATAATCAGGAGGGGTATGAACCTATCATACCCGATAGTTGGCCAATTGGCCGAAGCGGAAGCAGCGGCGTCGTCGGCAACCCTCTTGTCCGCGGCAGCCTTCTCGATCTCAGCGTCAGTGCTCATTGTGATGACGAAAGCGACGAGGACGTAGTTGAAGTAGCCGACGTAGAGGATGAAGATTGGCGAGCAGTCGCGTAAGAGACGCTCCCCAAAAACCTAATCGTCCCTCTCCCGTACAGGAAATGGAGAGGCGGGTTTCGGAGGCCTGCTCTCCCGTCGACCGTGTATGCGGCGGACGAGATGAGATCAACGATGGCAACTACAACGAGGAGGAACGACGGTGGCGGCTGTGGGCAGATGAGTTCTTCTGTCTGATGTGTCTTCGGAGAGGAGCGACCTCTCCTTTTATGCACAGACGCGGGAGACCAAGGGTCTAGCCGAAACGCACGTAATGAATGATCGTTAAGACTGAAAACGCACGTACTTAAGAGCACTTAAGACACGATGTTTCAGCTAGCAATCAATCTCCATTACCGCAGAGCGTTTCGTGACCGTTGACATTTTATTTCTGCGTGACAAAAAGAATACATCGGCTCAAATTCCCGCAACCCGCGGCGCGTCGTGACGTGTCGTGACGAGGCGGGCGGCAGAGGAGGAGGAGCGCGCGTGTGGTACACAGCCATTCTCCTCATACCTCATACTAACTCATACTAGTAGTAGAATGCCTCACTATATAAGCTGATGCATATCTCATCCAACTAGCAGTGTGGGACTAAACTCCTAACACATGCGATGACAACATGGGCCTTAGAGATTTTTCAGGAATTGATAATGGGCTAAAGGCCCAATATTTCAGCAATCCCCCACCAGATCCCAAAGACCCATGAAGTTGTCATCCGTTCCAAACACTGTTTTGATATACCAGTATTTTTAGTAGAGACCTGTTAAGGTTGAACTCTACCTAGAGCAATTAGCTACACTCCTTCACAACTAACAATGGACTAGGCCTTGAATTGTCAGTTTGGCGTAAAGTAGTTTCACTAACTGTCTTACCAGTACTAGGCTGCCGAAAGCTGACCCCTCGGGTGGAGCATATTAGTCATTCCTGACCTTTTCATGAACTTACTAGAGATCACCCTAATCTCATAGACTGTGACCAGCTGTCAGGTTCATATAGGTGTGTCCCTCCAAAGATCGCTCTGTAGGATAGCGTCTTGCTTATGCAAAGCTTTGGAACACATTAAGACAAACGTCAACCTGCCATACAGCAAAACCGAGAGTATTGCATCTCAACGGAGTGGGTTAGTATAGTTTACTCTCTCCAGTTAACCAATAGCTTGTTCTTCCCAGGTCCTACTTCATGGGATCTCCGATCACATAGGTTGGGTTACTACCATGGCAACTCATGTGGGGTTTCATACCCATCTCCCTCGATGCATTTTCTATCACAACACGTGATAGCCCTTTGGTGAAGGGATCTGCCAGATTCTTAGCCGACTGGATATAATCCAACGCTATAACTCCGGAGTTTCTTAATTGTCCGACATATTTTAATCTCATTCTTATGTGTTTGTGGGACTGCATGTTGTCCTTTGAACTCTTCACCTTAACAATCACTGTTTGGTTATCACGGTTCATAAGGATAGCCGGAACTGGCTTTTCAACCACTGGCAATTCCATCAAAAGATCTCGAAGCCATCCTGCTTCGACACCAGACGTGTCCAATGCTTTTAATTCTGCTTCCATTGGCGATCTCGTCAGGATCGTTTGCTTGCAAGACTTCCAGGAAACAACACCACCTCCAAGGGTAAACACATACCCTGTTGTGGCTTTCATCTCATCAGCATCAGAGATCCAATTCGCATCACAGTACCCTTCAAGCACTGACGGACTTCCAGAATAGTGAAGTCCGTAGTTCTCAGTACCTTTCAGATAGCGCATAATTCTTTCGACAGCATGCCAATGCACATCACCCGGATTGGAAACAAACCGGCTAAGTTTGCAAACCGCAAACATGATGTCAGGCCTTGTCGCGCTAGCTAGATACATGAGAGAACCTATTACTTGAGAGTACCTCAGTTGATCCTTAGTCGTGCCAGTAAACTTTCGAATCTGCACACTAGGATTATAAGGCGTTGGAGAAGCTTTGCAGTCCGAATATCAAAATCGACTCAAAATCTTCTCAACGTAATGAGATTGCAAAAGTGTTATCCCACCCTCATTATCTCTCAATAGCACACCAAGGTCTTTCATCTCAAAGTTTTGAGATAGAAAATACTTGACCTCCTCAATGACTTTGAGGTTGGTCCCAGAAATCAGTATGTCATCAACATACAAGCACAGTATAACTCCTTCGCCCCCACCATGGCGATAGTATACGCATTTGTCAGCCTCATTAACAACAAAACCAGCAGAGGTTAAAGTTGTATTGAATTTCTCATGCCATTGATTAGGCGCTTGTTTCAGGCCATATAAAGATTTCAATAACTTACATACATTTCCTTCCTGACCATCTAATACAAAGCCATCTGGCTGTTGCATATAGATTTGCTCGTCTAACTCTCCATTTAGGAAAGTCGTCTTAACATCCATTTGATGGACAAGAAGACCATGTGAGGCTGCCAACGAGAGTAAAACTCGTATGGTGGTCGGTCTAGCCACAGGTGAGTAAGTATCGAAGAAATCTTCCTCTTCTTTCTAGGCATAGCCCTTGGCCACAAGCCTAGCCTTGTACTTTTCAATCGTACCATCGGGCCTAAGCTTCTTTTTGAACACCCACTTGCATCCCAACGGTTTACAACCGTAAGGACGTTCAGTAATTTCCCATGTTCCGTTAGCCATGATGGAATCCATCTTGCTACGGACTGCTTCTTTCCAGTAATCAGCATCCAAAGATGCATAAGCCTCTGAAATAGAAGTGCGAGTGTCATCCACAAGGTACACGAGAAAATCATCGCCAAAGGACTTTGCAGTCCTCTGTCGCTTGCCCCTACCAAGGGTTTCCTCATCATCCTTCTCAGAATTTTCATCATGGGTTTGTTCATATTATTCCATAGGAATGGCAGGCTCAGGAGTTTCTTCAGATTCCTGTATAGAAGTGCTTTGCATATCTCTCATAGGAAAAACATCCTCAAAGAAAGTAGCATCTTTAGACTCCATAATCGTACCGACCTTCATGTCAGGTACATCAGATTTCACTACCAAGAATATGTAGCCAACGCTATTCTTAGCGTAGCCCAAATTAACACAGTCCACAGTCTTAGGTCCAAGCTTTCGCTTTTTGGGGATCGGCACATTGACTTTCGCCAAACAACCCCAAGTACGTAAGTATGAGAGTGTTGTCCTTCTCTTCTCCCATTGTTCATAGGGAGTGAGTTCATTATCTTTTGTTGGAACCTTATTCAGGACATGACATGACGTCAATAGCGCATCCCCCCACCATGCCTTGGATAATCCCGATGTATCTAACATGGCGTTAACCAAATCAGTTAGAGTACGGTTTTTCCGTTCGGCAACCCCATTTGACTGGGGAGAATAGGGAGGCGTCCTCTCATGAATAATTCCATGTTCCATACAGAAAGATTCGAACTCATTAGAGAAGTACTCTCCACCACGATCAGACCGAATGTGTTTAATTTTCTTTTCAAGTTGGTTCTCAACTTCTGCTTTATAGATTTTAAAGTAGTGTAGAGCCTCATCTTTAGTACCTAACAAATATACATAGCAAAATCTAGTGGAATCATCTATCAGTGTCATGAAGTATCTCTTTCCACCTTTAGTCAAAACACCATTCATCTCACAAAGATCAGAATGTATAAGTTCTAACGGTGCCAACTGTCTTTCCTCTGCAGCTTTATGAGGCTTGCGAGGTTGCTTTGCTTGAACACACGAAAGACATTTAGAACCTTTGGCTAAAGTGAAAGATGGGATTAAACTTAGTTTTGCTAGCCGCGTCATACAACCGAAACCAATGTGACAAAGACATGAATGCCAAACTTCTGTTTCATTAACATTCAAATGAATATTGTTCACGACTTTATTACAGAAATCAGCAAGAGAAAAGCGGAACATGCCTCCGCATTCATAACCTTTTCCAACAAATAGTCCATATTTCGTAACAACTACTTTATTAGACTCGAATACCAACTTAAACCCCTCTCTACATAGAAGGGAGCCACTAACGAGATTCTTCTTGATGGCGGGGACATGCTGAACGTTCTTGAGTTGCACGATCCTTCCCGAAGTAAACTTCAGATCGACCGTGCCAACACCAAGAACAGAAGCACTCGCGCCATTCCCCATCAATACGGATACGTTCCCTGTGACCTGATAAGAAGAAAACAATGAAATGTCAGCACACACATGAGTATTTGCACCAGTATCAATCCACCATTCGTTAGACTAAAAACTGAAAATATAGTAAACAAATTACCGTACCCGGATGCACCGTTCTCATTGTTGCTCACGATCATGTTGACAGACTTGGGGTCTTGTCCTGGTTTCCTGAACTTCTTCGGGCACTTAGGAGCCCAATGTGCCTCTGAACCACAGGTGTAGCATGCACCTTTCTTCTTATCCTTCTTGAAAGGTTTGTTACCCTTCTTCTTGAAGTCGGTATTCTGTTGGACGATAGTTTTTCCCTTGTGCTTGTGGGAGTTGAAGTTCTTCTGTACCATATTGGCAACAGAAGCACCTTCGCCTTTTCCATGCGAGTCCTTTTCCCTTGAATTATGCTCAACGCTCAGATGGCCAATGACATCCTCAACAGAGAATTCACGCCTCTGATGTTTCAGAGTAGTAGCAAAGTTTCTCCAGGAATTAGGCAGCTTAGCGATTATGCATCCCACGACAAACTTGCCCGGTAACACACACTTCAGAAGTTCAAGCTCCTTAGCGATGCACTGTATCTCATAAGCTTGTTCTAATACGGAACGGTTATCAACCATCTTGTAATCATGGAACTGCTCTATAGTGTACATCTCGCTTCCAGCGTCAGTTACGCTGAATATAGATTCGAGCGCCTCCCATAAGTCTTTGGCAACCCGCACATGTAAATATGCGTCAACCAACTTATCTCCGATCATGCTCAGAACGGCTCCAATAAAGACGACGGTGGCATCCCTAAACGCCTTCTCCTGTTCAGGAGTAATCGTTTCAGTGGGAGTGACACCGGCGACCCAGAACACGTTCATCGCAGTGAGCCATAAGATGGTTTTGGTTTGCCAACGCTTAAAGTATGTCCCCGTAAACGAGACTGGTTTCAGTGCAGCAGCAAAACCATTCACCGAAAATGGCCTACATGAAGGGGATCGTGTGCAGAAAACAAAAAAAAATCCTAGCAACGATATCCTTAAACTAGCCAAGATCTACACTATGCAGATATAGAAGTACGGCGAAGATCGGAATACATACCCTCGTAGACCGAATAGCGGGGATTACGCTCCCGCACAAGCGTTGACGATGAAGACGCCGTAGCCGACCTCTAGGTTGCGGAGAACTCGGCGCGGCGAAGACGACGAAGATGACCCCGAGGTCGGGTGGAGGAAGTAGGCCTCCGAGTACCGCTAGCGCAGCACCTCGCAGGGCGTCACACACATACGGTGGAGACGACGGCCTCCGAAGCTCCAGTCCAGGACGAGCAGCAGAAGACTTGGACCGGAACACCAGCAGCGCGGTAGCGGGCTATGGTGGAAGAGATCCCCCTCCTCTACTCGGCGCGGCTCCGACAAGGGAACCACGAGATCGAGAGAGAAATTGGGAATTAATTGGTGAATCAAAAGGCCAGGGGTGCCCCTTCTTATATAGGCTCCCAGGGGGAGCCAACCTTGCCAGCCAGGCAATGTGGGACTATCCCACATGCCTGGTTCGGCCAAGGCTGGTGCGCCGGCCCTAGGTGGGCCCCATTTGGCCCACCTAGGCCGGCCAAGCCCCCCCACCGAATTCCCTTGAGGGTTTCCCCCCCATGGGCCTTCTTTCGACCAGAAGGCCCATTTAGAGAAATCAGCCTAAATAAGTTCGAAAATAAATATATAAAATCATATTTGCATATTAATTACACTAATTAACATCAAACATAATATATATAATTTATCCTAGCTCCGAAAACTCTTTCGGCGCTGCCCGATCTCCATCGGACCCCTCCCGGGACATTCCTGGTGATCTCTTTCCTTTCCGGTTGTCTTGTCGAAACCCCTTAAGTGTGTTACCCTAGCGGTTGGATATAATAACAGGTACGATCAAGACTCCTCTATGATCAACGACTAACTCGTAGGCCTGGACCCCATGAATTAATCCCTGTGATATAACGAATGACTTTCATCTATCAAACCTGGACGTATAGTCCTAAACCCTTTGTCATGGCGATACTTAGCGTGTCCGAGCATCATTCTCAGATATCTCCATACCTAGCATGATCTCGTTACCGACGTCGCTATCTTCTACTCGTCTATGATATTATGTCAGCTTGTGACCTAGTCACATGTTTGCAAACTCATTTGACATAATCTCACCGAGTGGGCCCTAGAGTATCTATCCGGCTATGCGGACTGACAAATCCCGCTGTTGACCCCTCGTCTCAACTTCTCCTTTCCGATACCCAAAAGTATCACCGTTATTGTCATACTAAATCAAAGTATCTTCCAGGAATAACAATAAGAGTTGGTCTCACGGTCTTAAGGCGTAATGACTATGTCCTACAAATACTGGGTATGTCCATCACATCGTTACACCTAACGATATGACTTCCGTTGCCGACCGGCGCCATGCCCTATGATCGGAAAACCTCGATCATCAATCGCGCAACGAAACTAGTCTTAGTAGAGGCTACTAGGGACCTGGTTGTTTATCTACCACACCTGTATTAATGTTTCCGCTTAATACAGTTAGAGCATGGTATAAAACCTATAATGAACGATTGGGATATTGCCAATAAACTATGTTTATTAAGTGCCTCTAAGGCATATTCCCTTCAGTCTCCCACTTGCACTAGAGTAACACTTAATCTAGTTTACAACTTGGTAAAAGCTCAACACCCATAGCATCTTGGTGCCTGCTCGCCTCGTGGAAGAGGAATACAGTCAATAGATCTCACACATTGAGACCTATATGTGCTTTGCAACAATTCTATGTCACCTAGTTTGACATCATCCCCTATCTTACGATGACGGTGAAACATATCCCAGTGGATGGAGTGAGACTCGAGCATTCGCGTAGCATGCGCCTTAAAAGTCTAAGAGATCTATTAAGGGGACCACCTACGCTCGGAAAACTGCTCAGTCCAACCACACTTGCTACTTCTGAAGTCGCAATATATTTCTATACCTATGTAGATTATACGACAGTGCATTCATATGTGACTTCGCAAACTAACCATGTCTATCTTCAAAATAAAGGACATCTCCGATATGAGATTTCTAGTCGTATGGGTCAGTGTAATAACTTGCATCATCGTAACCGTTTTACGGCAAGTTGCCATTCCACTCTTACCCGTTACTAGAAAACCTATCTTCAGTTCTCATAGACACTGAAGAATAAACTTAACGTTTGTTCATTGATCCACACAAGGATCACTCTAGAACCTGTTCTTCAACCAAGAACTCGGGTCACACCAAGTCGAGATTTCAGCCTGATAGACTCTATGTGTGATACATAGAGAATGTCGAACATCATTTCTATCACTGAAAAAATCCAAGATTAACTTAATATTTTACCTAGTCATACAAGCAAGAACCTCTTTCTTCGCTTGTCCTTTTCTGAAACACTTCAGAATCCTGACTTAGGAAATACTCCGACTTAATGTTATTTAGCCCCTTCTGATCTATACAATTATAAATCGGATGCCTAATACTCCTAACTTCATTTCATAGAAAATTTAATCACTTAAATAATCCTTTACACTCTACTAGAGGATCTGTGTCATTCAATATGTTGTTACATACCAAATCACGAATGACACCTAGCTCCCACTCAAATATGCCTTCCGCATATAAGATCAAGGAAAGCTACTTAGCTCCCACTCAAATATGCCTTCCGCATATAAGATCAAGGAAAGCTACTTTGCTCCCACTCACTTCTTTGCAAATGTAGGTTTCTTCAACTATTTTGGACAACTCCAAAATCCTTTGATCACATTATCAAAGTGAAGATTCCAGCTCCGATATGCTTGCTTCTGCCCATGAATGGACAACCGAAGTTTGCACACATGTTTAGCATCCTCAGGATTATAAACCATTCTTAATTACACTATTAAGAACCATGGTTTTCTCATCCATCTATCAATTTCTCATTCGAAATTATAGTAATTGCTAAACGACCCATAATAGATTTAGGCTTCGCCACTTGAGACAAAGTCTCATGTGGTCTGTCGGAACTGTTTCACGACAAATCGAATCTGCTCAATATCTACTCAATCATAAAACTCCATATACTATTAACATCCTAGATGCCATCAAGAAGATCTCCCAAGTCAATACCTGGTAATCGTATATGGATTTTATTTCGGATCATAAATGACTCATAGCCATTTCTCGGACTTAGGTCCACCATCTCTTCTTCGTAGTTCGTAGGTCTGTCATATTCCATTAATATGACCTTCATAATAAGATTGTCGTAACACACAGTGTGGAACACAACCTCGTATGCCTACGCTCTTCGTATGAGCTCAGAACATCATGATCTTGAATCATCAGCTTTTTCAAGCTGTGGGGCCTGACACCGAAAACACTTTCGATTGCGCCACTCTGATGTTTGGAGAGGAAGTTCACCAACTTTGTCTTGCTCTACTTTCTTTCTCACTTATACCCTCGGACAAGTAACTATTTCTTTCGCAAGGTATATCCCGACAAAGATTTTGCCTATATCGTGAGACATGTACCCAACTAACTCCTTAGGCAGGGTATACTACAAAGATTAATCCATTTTAGGTTCGATTACATCGAAACACTAAATTGCTGAAACGACAATCTAGGCTAAAAGCCATGCCATCACTCGTATGGTATTGTCTCCATGGATTTAAATGGTTTCCCTATTTGCTAACGTGAGTGTTTACGTTTCCACCATATGACTCTAATGATCACAATAATTCGGTAAGAGATTTATTTACCACACACTATCCGATAGGGTGCTATTACGACGTCCTAACACACCATGACACTATGGTGTTCCATGCGACGTAATTTGTGGAACTCTTCTCACAAGTATTCCAATGATGTGCCAACATTATAACTCAAATCTTTATTTCCTTGATATGCATCGCAGGAATTTTATTTTCTTGTTAAGTTTATTTCCTACTTCATTCTGAACTTCGTTTGATCGAATCAAAATTTCAGACTAACATTCCCCGGAGTGGATATCCATATATCTACTCGGAATATTCATGAAGTATATGAAATAAAGACTTCCACTACACGTCAAAGTACTTCATTGATTCACATGCACCCACATGCACGATTCTCAACAAGCTATTCTCAAAACGTTCAGTGAAGTTCACGAAATAAAGGTCTTCACTACCCGTCAATTACTTTATTGAACCACATACATCTCTATGTATGACTATCAATAAGTTATATGCCCGTTTTCCGAAAACGGTGTCACAGTTATTTTGCAAGTGTCAAAAGATCAAATCTTAGGACTTGTAGGTCCATCCAGTGTGGAGCTAATGCATATAACATTGACATGACTAAACGGTAGTGCCACACATATGTGGTGTCTTTATTAAGTTTGTATCCTTTGGCATTAATATTATGAATGTGGGAGCTTCTACCATCTAAATTCAAATCGGCATATGATCATTACTTCATAAATATAGGACACCAATTTGTCACTATCATGTATGAACAAGTGTCTCGCTAGAGGAGACACACTCGTAACGATCATACCAACACCCGATCATAAAGAATTTATTCAAATGGTAGATCTAGAGGGAGAGTGTCTATGGCCGTCACAACAACTTGACTGCCATTATCAACACGCAATGTCGCCTCATCCTTTCAAGCTACTCAAGCAGTAAACCTGGTTTTTTACAAAACATGACTAGTTCAAGACTTAGTCACTACTGCGAGCACTTGCTTAGCTAAAACATTCATAACATGTATATCATATATACACCATCATCATCGATGACTTCCGGCGATCTGTTTCATCTTCTTGATACTTCCACCGTAATCAAGAACCATGAAGGTGAACGATTCCCCTTGCATGACATAGTCTATGACAGAGGATTTGCACTTGGCAACGATGTCTGTCATCCAGTAATTGAGTTGAGCGAGGCGTCTCAATGTTCATTAATCATGAACATATGTCATTAAGTACGACCGCCACGTGCTCCCTCAATGTGTGTATTCTCTTCCATCTTGGTTGAGAAGACAATTAGTCAACGTACTGATAAACTTCATCAACCCAACGTTTGGGGTACCCCGAGTTTAGCGACCATATCATATGTTCGCGATCTAAAAACTCGTACCCACCGTTGGTTCTTTACGGCAGAGGTCATAGCATGCACTGGACTATGATGATATCATCCGCACAAAATCTGATTCCAAATTATCTTTTGTTAGCGGAATCTCCGGGTTTATCTCCTAGCGGGTATTGTAACACAAAGAGCTAACGGTTTAAACAAGGAGTATCATCAAGCTAAAGTATAAAACTATGAAGTTTGGACCCAACCTTTTAAGTTTCTCAATCGCAGGAATGCGCCTAATTTGAAAAGATGCTATCACAATGGTTAATATCTACAAAGGTTTGCAAAACAGACTCTGTTCATTATATTCTGAGTTCTAGTATTTTTGAAAATAACTATCCGAACTCCCACTCAAACGAACATCCCTCCTGGTCGTTTAAGCGATTACACGACCCCCATCCATTGCACCACCCCTCATCATCAGAGCCGGCGGCACAACTTCAAGAGTAGACAATTGTCCGCCACACCAATTTTGTGAATCGTGCTCGACCTTTCGGTCCTCCCTGTTCCGAGGCCATATTTCTGAATATGCTTGGCTCGCCACCAAAAACCTCCACGCTGACGCTTGTGCAACATGGCTTACACCCACTGTATGCGAACGACGAGATGTCTGACACCCGATCATCACGGCCTGCCTCATAACGTAGAACTTTCTTGGTGGTGCGCGTTGGAGGGAGAACACTAGTGGTATTTTGAAGGGATCATCTTATATAGCTACCGCCGTGTAACTAATGTATACTTTACACACAATCACACAATATAAGATGCGCACAAAACATCAAATGTAATGCAATGTGATATAGTCCATTGCGCCATGGTCTTCTTGGCGCCCGCAGTTTATAAAAAAATTAATAAACCTACCTTGACCATATCACATAGCCCCTGCAAAATAAAGTTAGACGCTTCTACTTTATCTTTTGCATATTTTACGTGGCTCGGGGCTTTCGTAAATAGAACCGCTTCATACCTACGAACCTTATGACCACAACAACGATCCAATAATTGCATGTTTAAGCATCCCTTTCGGGCCCTCCATTGAAAATGCGAAGACCAACTAAAGAGAGAGAAACAGGCACCCGCCAGCCACAGATACGGTACAAGCCGTATGTCAGTAGTGGAACCAGTCTCGCGTAAGCGTACGCGTAAAGTCGGTCCGGGACGCTTCATCAACTCGATGCCGCTGGAATCACAAGTGCACGCTAGAGGGTAGCAAATAACAGGAACGGTGCCCCGTGCAGAACACGGGTTCTAACAGCGTACAGCTATATCTACGATAGATCGGCTCTGATACCACTGAAGGGGATCGTGTGCAGAAAACAAAAAAAATTCCTAGCAACGATATCCTTAAACTAGCCAAGATCTACACTATGCAGATATAGAAGTACGGCGAAGATCAGAATACATACCCTCGTAGACCGAATAGCGGGGATTACGCTCCCGCACAAGCGTTGACGATGAAGACGCCGTAGCCGACCTCTAGGTCGCGGAGAACTCGGCGCGACAAAGACGACGAAGATGACCCCGAGGTCGGGTGGAGGAAGTAGGCCTCCGAGTACCGCTAGCGCAGCACCTCGCAGGGCGTCACACACATACGGTGGAGACGACGGCCTCCGAAGCTCCAGTCCAGGACGAGCAGCGGAAGACTTGGACCGGAACACCAACAACACGGCAGCGGGCTATGGTGGAAGAGACCCCCCTCCTCTACTCGGCGCGGCTCCGACAAGGGAACCACTAGATCAAAAGAGAAATTGGGAATTAATTGGTGAATCAAAAGGCCAGGGGTGCCCCTTCTTATATAGGCTCCCAGGGGGAGCCAACCTTGCCAGTCAGGCAATGTGGGACTATCCCACATGCCTGGTTCGGCCAAGGCTGGTGCGCCGGCCCTAGGTGGGCCCCATTTGGCCCACCTAGGCCGGCCAAGCCCCCCCACCGAATTCCTTTGAGGGTTTTCCCCCCCCCATGGGCCTTCTTTCGACCAGAAGGCCCATTTAGAGAAATCAGCCTAAATAAATTCGAAAATAAATATATAAAATCATATTTGCATATTAATTACACTAATTAACATCAAACATAATATATATAATTTATCCTAGCTCCGAAAACTCTTTCGGCGCTGCCCGATCTCCATCGGACCCCTCCCGGGACATTCCCGGTGATCTCTTTCCTTTCCGGTTGTCTTTTCGAAACCCCTTAAGTGTGTTACCCTAGCGGTTCGATATAATAACAGGTACGATCAAGACTCCTCTATGATCAACGACTAACTCGTAGGCCTGGACCCCATGAATTAATCCCTGTGATATAACGAATGACTTTCATCTATCAAAACTGGACGTATAGTCTTAAACCCTTTGTCATGGCGATACTTAGCGTGTCCGAGCATCATTCTCAGATATCTCCATACCTAGCATGATCTCGTTACCGACGTCGCTATCTTCTACTCGTCTATGATATTATGTCAGCTGGTGACCTAGTCACATGTTTGCAAACTCATTTGACATAATCTCGCCGAGTGGGCCCTAGAGTATCTATCCGGCTATGTGGACTAACAAATCCCGCTGTTGACCCCTCGTCTCAACTACTCCTTTCCGATACCCAAAAGTATCACCGTTATTGTCATACTAAATAAGATACGACGTTTGGTGCGATCAAAGTATCTTCCAGGAATAACAATAAGAGTTGGTCTCACGGTCTTAAGGTGTAATGACTATGTCCTACAAATTCTGGGTATGTCCATCACATCGTTACACCTAACGATATGACTTCCGTTGCCGACCGGCGCCATGCCCTATGATCGGAAAACCTCGATCATCAATCGCGCAACGAAACTAGTCTTAGTAGAGTCTACTAGGGACCTGGTTGTTTATCTACCACACCTGTATTAATGTTTCCGCTTAATACAGTTAGAGCATGGTATAAAACCTATAATGAACGATTGGGATATTGCCAATAAACTATGTTTATTAAGTGCCTCTAGGGCATATTCCCTTCACTACACATATTAGGTTTTCGGATTGTTGAGGATGTAAGCAATTTTCCAATTATATTAATCCAAGTTTAAACTAAAATCATAACGTAGATAGTGCTAATGACATGCTGAAACTTAACAGTGTAATCGTGTACTAGGCATATAGTAGATACATCTACGCAAATCACTAGTACAACAAACAAGTAAATATTCTGGAGGGGTATGAACATATCATACCCGATAGTTGGCCAATTGGCCGAAGCGGAAGCAGCGGCGTCGTCGGCAACCCTCTTGTCCGCGGCAGCCTTCTCGATCTCGGCGTCAGTGCTCATGGTGATGACGAAAGCGACGAGGACGCAGTTGAAGTAGCCAACGTAGAGGATGAACATTGGCGAACAGTCGCGTAAGAGACACTCCCCAAAAACCTAATCGCCCCTCTCCCGTACAGGAAACGGAGAGGCGGGTTTCAGAGGCCTGCTCTCCCGTCGACCGTGTACGCGGCGGACGGGATGAGATCAACGATGGAAACTACAGCGAGGAGGAACGACGGTGGCGGCTGTGGGCAGATGAGTTCTTCTGTCTGATGTGTCTTCGGAGAGGAGCGACCTCTCCTTTTATGCACAGATGCGGGAGACCAAGGGTCCAGCCGAAACGCACGTAATGAATGATCGTTAAGACTGAAAACGCACGTACTTAAGAGCACTTAAGACACGGCGTTTCAGCTAGCAATCAATCTCCATTACCACAGAGCGTTTCGTGACCGTTGACATTTTATTTCTACGTGACAAAAAGAATACATCGGCTCGGCGAGATTGCCGCAACCCGCAACCCATGGCGCGTCGTGACGTGTCGTGACGAGGAGGGCGGCGGAGGAGGAGGAGCGCGCGTGTGGTACACAGCCATTGTCCTCATACCTCATACCAATTAATACTAGTAGTAGAATGCCTCACTATATAAGATGATGCATATCTCATCCAACTAGCAGTGTGGGACTAAACTCCTAACACATGCCATGACAACATGGGCCTTAGAGATTTTTCAGGAATTGATAATGGGCTAAAGGCCCAATATTTCAGCAATCCCCCACCAGATCCCAAAGACCCATGAAGTTGTCATCCGTTCCAAACACTGTTTTGATATACCAGTATTTTTAGTAGAGACCTGCTAAGGTTGAACTCTACCTAGAGCAATTAGCTACACTCCTTCACAACTAACAATGGACTAGGCCTTGAATTGTCAGTTTGGCGTAAAGTAGTTTCACTAACTGGCTTACCAGTACTAGGCTGCTGAAAGCTGACCCCTCGGGTGTAGCATATTAGTCACTCCTGACCTTTTCATGAACTTACTAGAGATCAGCCTAATCTCATAGACTGTGACCAACAGTCAGGTTCATATAGGTGTGTCCCTCCAAAGATCGCTCTGTAGGATAGCGTCTTGCTTATGCAAAGCTTTGGAACACATTAAGACAAACGTCAACCTGCCATACAGCAAAACTGAGAGTATTGCATCTCAACGGAGTGGGTTAGTATAGTTTACTCTCTCTAGTTAACCAATAGCTTGTTCTTCCCAGGTCCTACTTCACGGCATCTTCGATCACATAGGTTGGGTTACTACCATGACAACTCATGTGGGTTTCATACCCATCTCCCTCGATGAATTTTCTATCACAACACGTGATAGCCCTTTGGTGAAGGGATCTGCCAGATTCTTAGCCGACTGGATATAATCCAACGCTATAACTCCGGAGTTTCTTAAATGGCCGACAGATTTTAATCTCATTCTTATGTGTTTGTTGGACTGCATGTTGTCCTTTGAACTCTTCACCTTAACAATCACTGTTTGGTTATCACAGTTCATAAGGATAGCCGGAACTGGCTTTTCAACCACTGGCAAGTCCATCAAAAGATCTCGAAGCCATCCTGCTTCGACACCAGATGTGTCCAATGCTTTTAATTCTGCTTCCATTGTCGATCTCGTCAGGATCGTTTGCTTGCAAGACTTACAGGAACAGCACCACCTCCAAGGGTAAACACATACCCTGGTGTGGCTTTCATCTCATCAGCATCAGAGATCCAATTCGCATCACAGTACCCTTCAAGCACTGACGGACTTCCAGAATAGTGAAGTCCGTAGTTCTCAGTACCTTTCAGATAGCGCATAATTCTTTCGACAACATGCCAATGCACATCACCCGGATTGGAAACAAACCGGCTAAGTTTGCAAACCGCAAACATGATGTCAGGCCTTGTCGCGCTAGCTAGATACATGAGAGAACCTATTACTTGAGAGTACCTCAGTTGATCCTTAGTCGTGCCAGTAAACTTTCGAATCTGCACACTAGGATCATAAGGCGTTGGAGAAGCTTTGCAGTCCGAATATCAAAATCGACTCAAAATCTTCTCAACGTAATGAGATTGCAAAAGTGTTATCCCACCCTCATTATCTCTCAATAGCTTGATGTTCAGAATAACATCAGCCACACCAAGGTCTTTCATCTCAAAGTTTTGAGATAGAAAAGACTTGACCTCCTCAATGACTTTGAGGTTGGTCCCAGAAATCAGTATGTCATCAACATACAAGCACAGTATAACTCCTTCGCCCCCACCATGGCGATAGTATACGCATTTGTCAGCCTCATTAACAACAAAACCAGCAGAGGTTAAAGTTGTATTGAATTTCTCATGCCATTGATTAGGCGCTTGTTTCAGGCCATATAAAGATTTCAATAACTTACTCTAGTGCCCTTGCTTAAGAAAGCAATGGCACTTATGAATAGTGCGGAAGACTGGGATCACATAAGTCTCGCAATTTCCAATAAGATGTAATATCACAGTACGATGTCATAATCTATTATAATACGAGACGAATGATCCAAAAACAAATAATCCTTACAATTTTGCATAGCTGAAAGCGCTAGCTGAATAAATAGTTCACACTTTATTTCAGAGTTCAAACGCAAAACAAAAGATAGCATGGAGCTACAGCATCTCCATGAAGCCACTGGCAGATCATGTTGGTTGTAGCTCGAAGACGACCCCCTTACTCCTCATTCGGACATTCTGCAAGTTTTAGTTGCAGCCCAGCTATAAAGGGTCAGCACAATTGAATTGTGGTGGCAAGTGACTTTGATTTTCTAATATTCTACTAAGCTATAACTATATGCTTATTTGGCTGGTGGAGCTCAAGGCTATTGCGTAAAGCAAGTTTTCTCCTACTTTTGATAAACAATTTTCATAAATCAAAATCTTCTCTTTCAGAGACATCTCGAGACAAGTCCATGTCTCCTACCCATGTTCACCCATCAAAGTTTTATTAAGAAATTGGGATGAAGAGATTTTCAGAACACAGCCTTGTGTAGTTACTCAAATTGTCCGATGCCGGGGACACGGCTAAGATCTTAGGTTTTAACTCTCGAGAGGGTGTGCACTTTCACCATTAGACTTAATCAACCCAAACTATCCTCTACACTCTTTTAGTGAGAAGGAAAAGGAGAAGATCAAGACGAGACTTTTCAGAAGCTGCTTTCCCATTATCATACTAAGAGATTACCACCATCCTATCAACTCTACCACCATCAATCTCTTGACCCAGGTCCACATCAACTTACTCCATCAAGACAGAGCCCATATTGACCAATGGTTGCACGATAAGCAACTAGACTCAGTGTAAACTTAAATCTCATAGCCCTGGGTGGCCTACCACAAGTGAGAAACTCAGGTTAACACCGCATATCATGGCCCCAAGTAAGTGAAAACTATCTTGGGCGAAGACAACCATGAGACTTGGCCCTGAGAAGCCACTCAACTTGAAACCTCCTCGATCGACCCAATCCACCCAGGCGTTAAATTAATTTAGTAGAAATTTTCATTTATCACATCAACCATAAAACAATCATTTTTGCAGCAGGTACTCCCACTAAATTATAATAGGGGTCTAATCTGGAATTTCTAAGGGGAAACCTAAAAGGTTTGCATAGCATACTACAATCTCCCAAAAACCTATCATGCATACTACTTTTCTAAAAACTACTTAAAACACTAGATATGCAATAGAATAAAATAGTAGGTGTTTTATGAAGTCACTTGCCTGAAGAAAGTTGTCGTTTCTCTCACACTCTTGTCCAAGTCAACAGTTGCTCCCCGTTTCAAACTATATAGTAAAAGGGAATCCAATAAACAAGCAATTCAATGAACACAAAACAAATTGAAACATACATGCGTAATAAGGCTTAGAAGAGGATTTGGTCAAGGTGTCACATAATTCAATATACAAAAAGAATTAATGTGTTTGGGTTTAGGGTTTCGTCAGGGGATGGTCTGGAGTCGAATCTTTCAACTCGAAAAGGTTGCCTGGGTGTTTCCACAGTTTCAAATGGAATGGTCTTCAAAAGTTTACACAAAGGAGTATCAAGAAGTGTTAATCAAAAATTAAAAAGCAAGGTTTATAACTTTAATACCACTATAAATATTTAAATATATTTACCCAAGGTTATGTTTAAGATTAAACTTGACCAAAAACATAATCAAGAATTTCTGATTTTTCTCATATCTAAACATTTTTAATCCCCAACTTAAAAGTTTATATTATTAAAATAACATAGTTATTTAAAATAATATAATGTTTTAAATCACATTGATAAACACTTGTAAATGAACTATAATCATTTAAAAGGTTTTAAACAAAACTTACTTATTAATGTTATGAATTATATTAATAAACAGGAATTTGAGCTTTCTCTAGACTAGGACAATTATTTATGTCTTTGGTGCAAAGTAATAAATTTTTAAATTAATAAACTTTATAATGTGCTAGAATAAATCAAATCAAGTCTCATGATCTTTAAATTCATTTTAAGTTATTCAAGCATTATTTATAACAAAATTTTATAAATGGGATTAATAGACAGAGGGCTTTTAATTAAATGTATAGCAATTGGATTAAATCAAAAATAATGTTTGTATTAAAAGTTATGTCAAAAATAGTCAAACTATTCAAATTAAGCATACAACCATTTAATCATCAAAATAATTCTCAAAATTATTTTATAACAGATGCAACATATTACACATTTTATAAAGTTTCTAAAACCATTTTATTTGCAATTTTTTAATTTACAGATTTAAAGTTATGACAAAAATATCAAATTCACCATTTGAAATTTGAATATTTTAAACTAAGTCAAATTTGAATTTTGGCAGATCCAAAATATTCTACATGTCAAGGGCTTTCAAAATATGTAAAAATATTTGAATTTGGATAAGTGGTTAAAAAGTTATGATAGATCTAAGTGTCAGGGGCTTTTCTGCAAAAATGTCAATTAAATTCTATTCGGAAATAAAAACAGAAAAAGGAGGGCCACGTGGCGTACTACGATAGGCTGGTTTCTAGGGTTAACAGGGGTAGTAGGATTTAAAGGAGATCGGGCGGTCCAGATCCGTTCGTACCTCTTCGGACTAGATCAAATCTGGGCCGTTGCTGGATGATCGAACGGACGGGGGAGGGTGGTGCTCACTGGGCGGCGCGGGGTGGCCGGAACAGAGGAAGTCGCCGCGGCGCTGCGCTCGGCCTCGACGGGGGAGGCGTTCCGGTGGATCCCGGGCTCGGGGAAGGCCACCTCCAGATGCAGCACGACACGGCGGTTCGCATGGGGGTGGTGGCCTTGAGTAGTTCGTCCTGGCACGGCCGGGAGACGAGGTCGGAGGCGGCTCGGCGCCGGCGAGCTCGGTTCAAGCACGAGTAGCTCAAACCACTGCATAAAACCAACGATACCAGGTCTTAGGAGAAGCGCACGAGAGCGGGGGAGGCAGAGGACGAGGAACGGGCGGCGGGATCGTACCGAGTCGCCGGAAAATCGAGAAACACGGCGGCGGCACCATGTCTACTCCGGCGAGCTTTTCTGACGGCCTGGCGGCGTGTTTTCGAGGGGAAGGAGAGGGGAAAGATGCGGCGGGGGGTGGAGGGTTTATAGCATGCACCCGGGGAGCAAATCGCGCAAACATCGCACCGAATTTTGGAAGGGAATCGGAGATTTATTTTCGGGAGAGAAATCCGGCTGGAGGTTAGGAACGATGACGTCATCGATGACGTCATCCCGATATTTAATTTTCTTTTCTGATTTTTCTATTTTATTCATATCTTTTGATTTAAATGTCCAAATGAAGTCAAACAAAATTCTAAAAATTTGTAAAACTATTATCTTTGGGTTAAACCAGTTGTGGGCATGTTTTGAACATTTTTGAAAAATAATATTTTGATATATTCATTAAATACCAATTTGATACTTAAAATGAATTTTGAAACTTTGACTAATTTAAACTTTCTTTTGGCTCAATAAAATTTGTAAAATACTCATATTCAATTATGTTTGGGAAATATGTTATTTAAACTCATATTCCATTATTACATAAAATATAGTTTAAATAGATTATTAAAACACATATTGTACCTATTTCAAATAAGCAGAGAAATTGTAATGTAACCATTTTTACTTAAAGTATTTTGGACACCATTTTATTTTATAATATGATAACTCAATTGAAACTTCATAACCACTTTGGAAAAGAATTAGATTTAAAAATCATAAAAATATACTCCTGGGAATCATTTGATGTTTTGAAAATAAATGAAGATCATTTTTAAGCTAATGAAATGTTTATTTTGGATAATCCATTTATTATAAAACATATGAAGTTAATAAAGCTATAAACTATAGGTTGTAATTTTCAACATTATGCTTTTGTACTTAGTGGAGAATGACAAACCCATAGGCAAATGGATCATGTTTTCATTAAAATAACACTTGTAAATACTATTTTAATTTATGAATAGCTATGGCTAAGTGGTTAAATCAAATACTTATAAGGAAAACTTTTTATTATAATGGTTTGAAAATTTTGTAAAACATTTGTCAAATTACATATTGAGGTTTAATAATTACAATGGATATTAAATTGTTTAGCTTGAATCAACTTTTGAAAGTAATGATCTTTCCAAGATATTTGAAATATTAAAATCTTTTCAAGATGCTTGAAGTCTTTTATAGTTGGTTCTCTTATGAAATTTTAATATTTTATTTTAAATCAAAACAAAAGTTTTAAATTTTTGTGAGTTTTAAACATTCCAAAATATTGGGATATTACACTTACATACCTTTCCTTCCTGACCATCTAATACAAAGCCATCTAGCTGTTGCATATAGATTTCCTCGTCTAACTCTCCATTTAGGAAAGCCGTCTTAACATCCATTTGATGGACAAGAAGACCATGCGAGGCTGCCAACGAGAGTAAAACTCGTATGGTGGTCGGTCTAGCCACGGGTGAGTAAGTATCGAAGAAATCTTCCTCTTCTTTCTGGGCATAGCCCTTGGCCACAAGCCTAGCCTTGTACTTTTCAATCGTACCATCGGGCCTAAGATTCTTTTTGAACACCCACTTGCATCCCAACGGTTTACAACCGTAAGGACGTTCAGTAATTTCCCATGTTCCGTTAGCCATGATGGAATCCATCTCGCTACGGACTGCTTCTTTCCAGTAATCAGCATCCGAAAATGCATAAGCCTCTGAAATAGAAGTGGGAGTGTCATCCACAAGGTACACGAGAAAATCGTCGCCAAAGGACTTTGCAGTCCTCTGTCGCTTGCCCCTACCAAGGGTTTCCTCATCATCCATCTCAGAATTTTCATCATGGGTTTGTTCATAATATTCCATAGGAATGGCAGGCTCAGGAGTTTCTTCAGATTCCTGTATAGAAGTGCTTTGCATATCTCTCATAGGAAAAACATCCTCAAAGAAAGTAGCATCTTTAGACTCCATAATCGTACCGACCTTCATGTCAGTAACATCAGATTTCACTACCAAGAATCTATAGCCAACACTATTCTTAGCGTAGCCCAAATTAACACAGTCCACAGTCTTAGGTCCAAGATTTCGCTTTTTGGGGATCGACACATTGACTTTCGCCAAACAACCCCAAGTACGTAAGTATTAGAGTGTTGTCCTTCTCTTCTCCCATTGTTCATAGGGAGTGAGTTCATTATCTTTTGTTGGAACCTTATTCAGGACATGACATGACGTCAATAGTGCATCCCCCCCACCATGCCTTGGATACCCGATGTATCTAACATGGCGTTAACGAAATCAGTTAGAGTACGGTTTTTCCGTTCGGCAACCCCATTTGACTGGGGAGAATAGGGAGGCGTCCTCTCATGAATAATTCCATGTTCCATACAGAAAGAGTCGAACTCATTAGAGAAGTACTCTCCACCACGATCAGACCGAATGTGTTTAATTTTCTTTTCAAGTTGGTTCTCAACTTCTGCTTTATAGATTTTAAAGTAGTGTAGAGCCTCATCTTTAGTACCTAACAAATATACATAGCAAAATCTAGTGGAATCATCTATCAGTGTCATGAAGTATCTCTTTCCACCTTTAGTCAAAACACCATTCATCTCACAAAGATCAGAATGTATAAGTTCTAACGGTGCCAAGTGTCTTTCCTCTGCAGCTTTATGAGGCTTGCGAGGTTGCTTTGCTTGAACACACGAAAGACATTTAGAACCTTTGGCTAAAGTGAAAGATGGGATTAAACTTAGTTTTGCTAGCCGCGTCATACAACCGAAACCAATGTGACAAAGACGTGAATGCCAAACTTCTGTTTCATTAACATTCAAATGAATATTGTTCACGACTTTATTACAGAAATCAGCAAGAGAAAAGCGGAACATGCCTCCGCATTCATAACCTTTTCCAACAAATAGTCCATATTTCGTAACAACTACTTTATTAGACTCGAATACCAACTTAAACCCCTCTCTACATAGAAGGGAGCCACTAACGAGATTCTTCTTGATGGCGGGGACATGCTGAACGTTCTTGAGCTGCACGATCCTTCCCGAAGTAAACTTCAGATCGACCGTGCCAACACCAAGAACAGAAGCACTCGCGCCATTCCCCATCAATACGGATCCGTTCCCTATGACCTGATAAGAAGAAAACAATGAAATGTCAGCACACACATGAGTATTTGCACCAGTATCAATCCACCATTCGTTAGACTAAAAACTGAAAATACAGTAAACAAATTACCGTACCCGGATGCACCATTCTCATTGTTGCTCACGATCATGTTGACAGACTTGGGGTCTTGTCCTGGTTTCCTGAACTTCTTCGGGCACTTAGGAGCCCAATGTTCCTCTAAACCACAGGTGTAGCATGCACCTTTCTTCTTATCCTTCTTGAAAGGTTTGTTACCCTTCTTCCTGAAGTCGGTATTCTGTTGGACGATAGTTTTTCCCTTGTGCTTGTGGGAGTTGAAGTTCTTCTGTACCATAAGTCTTTGGCAACCCGCACATGTAAATATGCGTCAACCAACTTATCTCCGATCATGCTCAGAACGGCTCCAATAAAGACGACGGTGGCATCCCTAAACGCCTTCTCCTGTTCAGGAGTAATCGTTTCAGTGGGAGTGACACCGGCGACCCAGAACACGTTCATCGCAGTGAGCCATAAGATGGTTTTGGTTTGCCAACGCTTAAAGTATGTCCCCGTAAACGAGACTGGTTTCAGTGCAGCAGCAAAACCATTCACCGAAAATGGCCTACACATATTAGGTTTTCGGATTGTTGAGGATGTAAGCAATTTTCCAATTATATTAATCCAAGTATAAACTAAAATCATAACGTAGATAGTGCTAATGACATGCTGAAACTTAACAGTGTAATCGTGTACTAGGCATATAGTAGATACATCTACGCAAATAACTAGTACAACAAACAAGTAAATAATCAGGAGGGGTATGAACATATCATACCCGATAGTTGGCCAATTGGCCGAAGCGGAAGCAGCGGCGTCGTCGGCAACCCTCTTGTCCGCGGCAGCCTTCTCGATCTAGGCGTCAGTGCTCATGGTGATGACGAAAGCGACGAGGACGTAGTTGAAGTAGCCGACGTAGAGGATGAAGATTGGTGAACAGTCGCGTAAGAGACGCTCCCCAAAAACCTAATCGCCCCTCTCCCAAACAGAAAACGGAGAGGCGGGTTTCGGAGGCCTGCTCTCCCGTCGACCGTGTACGTGGCGGACGGGATGGGATCAACGATGGCAACTACAGCGAGGAGGAACGACGGTGGCGGCTGTGGGCAGATGATTTCTTCTGTCTGATGTGTCTTTGGAGAGGAGCGACCTCTCCAACCGAAACACACGTAATGAATGATCGTTAAGACTGAAAACGCACGTACTTAAGAGCACTTAAGACACGACGTTTCAGCTAGCAATCAATCTCCATTACCGCAGAGCGTTTCGTGACCGTTGACATTTTATTTATGTGTGACAAAAAGAATACATCGGCTCGGCGAGATTCCCGCAACCCGCAACCCGCGGCGCATCGTGACGTGTCGTGACGAGGCGAGGCGTGGCGAGGCGGGCGACGGAGGAGGAGGAGCGCGCGTGTGGTACACAGCCATTCTCCTCATACCTCGTACCAACTCATACTAGTAGTAGAATGCCTCACTATATAAGCTGATGCACATCTCATCCAACTAACAGTATGGGACTTAACTCCCAACACATGCCATGACAACATGGGCCTTAGGGATTTTTCAGGAATTGATAATGGGCTAAAGGCCCAATATTTCAGCAGAGTGCATATTCAGCTCAGCCTGCATTCGATTTGCTGAATATTGCCCACAAGAGGGAATAACAGGTTATTTCTGTTGCTGTTGTTTTCTGTGAGGACTTTTAGCTCATTACTTGTATAAAAGGTTGACTAACTTATGCATTATTTTGTGAAGAGAAACTTTGGAATGGGTGAAGTGGGCCTAGCTCAACTGGTTGGTTCCTTGTGGTGGAACCAGCCCACCCAGGTTCAAGTCCTAGACTTGACATGGGTGCTCACACTTTTCTAGATTTTCCAGTATTTATCCGACGCTTTTCTTTCAGTGGTAGGTGACGTGCCCGTCAATAGCGAGGCGCATGTGGTGACTTCGTCAACCTCAAGATGCTCATAGGGGTAGGGTTTACATGCGTACATTCATAGGGGTGTCTGTATGTGTGTGTTTGTGAGCGTCTGCGTCGTACTGTGTTTCTCAAAAAAAAAACTTTGGAATGGAAGTTTCGTATTTGGTTGGCTAATTAATGCAGACGGGTGAGAACTTACTGCCTTCCTAAACGCCGTTTCTTGTAATGTTAGGACACATCATACCAGGTTGTCCAGTCTTTATGCAGACCGCTAACATCCAATATTTAGCAAATGAGTGAAAACTTGCCATATTAAATAAATTAACGAAAGCATTAGGTTTAGGGTTTACTCAGTTATGTGACGTTCACATGAATAGTCCATCCCCGCCTTAGAGTGATGGTGGGAGACGCGCGGCAGTGGCACGAGTGAAGGAGATATGCCCTAGAGGCAAATAAATAAGTAGTATTTATTGCATTATCTCATAAGTTTATAATTGGTTTGTGTATTAGGCTATAACTGTATTAATCGGAATTATTAATACACGTGTGATACATAGACAACCAGGTCCCTAGCAAGCCTCTATATGAGCTAGTCCGTTGGGCAACAGTTGATCGAGATTCCCGATCAAGGACAATGACGTCGGTTGACAATGGGGTCATCTTGTTAGTTGAATAAGGTGATGGACATACACAAAGTATTGCAATAAGATCGTATTACGATGTTTGTCATTTGCAATAGATTAGAGTATGATAGCTTATTCCTTAGACCGTGAGACCGTACTTATTAATGCTTCGTAGGGGTACTTTGAGAGCATCAAACGTTGTGTCTTATATAGCATGACTATAACGGTGTCCATCTTGGGTATTCCGAAAGAGCATCGAGACGTAAGGATCAAGAGCGGGATTTGTTCATTCTTGTAATGGAAAGATACTCTGGGCCCACTCGGTGGTGTTGCATCTATATAGCTGCGCAGCTTATGACTAGGTCATGGAGATGTAACATCGCAGACGAGTTAATAACCTTCGTCGGTAACGAGATACAACAAAGACATCGGTGTGTCTACGATCATATCTCGGACAAGGTAGTATCCAGAGACAAAGGGAATGAATGTCATATTTATGGTTCAACGACGATATTCGTGGAATGCACAGGGGTCGTCATATATTTCCAGGTATCCCTGACGATCATTGGTGAGCGGAGTGTCTCGGCCATGTCTGGAGTGTTCCCGAACCGTAGCGTAACAAACTTAAGGTCTTAGCGACGCTAGGAGATAAGTTCTGGAATATTATAGGACTTTGTTGGAGAGAGAGAAATGATCCGGAAAGAGTTCCGGTGGTCCGGAAGGAGTTCCGGGAAGGTATGGAATGGTTCCGGGAATGTCCGAAAGTTGTTCGGGTGGTTCCGAAATAGTTTCGGAGTAATGGGATATTGAATTATATATAAATATATTAATTATGAATTAATGGGATTTTTATATTAATTTAATATTAATTAAATAAAGGAAAAAGGGGGCTCCCACCTACATGGGCCCTAAGAGGGCCCAAGAGGGGGGAAGCCGCACCCCACAAGGAAAGGGAGGCTTGGGCCTCCTAGTCCGAGTTGGACTAGGAGTGGGAAAGCCCAAGGGGGGTTCGGCCGAACCCCCCCTCCCCTCTCCTCCTTTAGTCCCACATGGGGGAGCCAAGGGGTTTGCACACCCCCTTCCCCCTTTATATACCAAGGCATATTAATTGATTTAATTGATAGGAAAATACAATTAATTCCCGATTTCTCTCTCGATCTCGTGGTTCCCATATTGGAGCCGCGCCGAGCTGAGGAAAGGGGTCTCTCTCCACCTAAGCCATACCGCAGAGCGTCGTTGCTCTGCGGGATTCCAGATAAGATCTATCCCTGCGATTTCAGTTGGATCTGAATGACCGGGGTTGTCGCTAAGCTTCGTATGTTTGCGAGTGCTCGGAGGCAACTCTTTTGAGGAGCCTGGGCGACGTCGTCTCACCCCCTGCAGCCACCGCGCCTCCCTCCCCTCTGCTGCCGGCGCACCAGCCCCGGTGCTGGCGCTCTGCCTTCTTCCGCCCGACGCCCGTCGACGCTGATCATCATCGACACCCCGACGTCATCGACTTCGACATCGCGGCAAGTTCTTCGCGACCTCGAGGTCGGCTACGTACGACTTCATCGTCAACGCTTGTGCGGGAGTGTAATCCCCGCTATCGGTCTACATGGAGGTAATGTAACCCGTTCCGCCACCGTTATCGCATGTACTAGATAGATAGATCCTGGCTAGTTAGGGTTTCGTTCGCTAGAAAAATTATTGTTTTCTGCACCGTAACCCCTTCAGTGGTATCAGAGCCGATCTATGCGTAGTACTCCTGGTACGGTTATAACTCATGTTGAATGAGGGCGTCTTTCTTATATTTGCTACCCTCTAGCGTGCACTTGCGATGCCTTCGGTATTGAGTTGATGAAGCGGCCCGGACCGACTTTACGTGTACGCTTACGCGAGACTGGTTCCACTACTGACATACGGCTTGCACCGTATCTGTGGCTGTCGGGTGTCTGTTTCTCTCTCTCTCTAGTCGGCAAAGCATTTTCAATGGAGGGCCCGAAAGGGATGCTTAAACATGCAATTATACGATCGACGTTGTGGTACAAAGTTCGTAGGTAGGGAAGCGATTCTCTTACGAATAAGCCTATTTGCCACGTAAAACTTGCAAAACTAAATAAAGCTAGAGGCGTCTAACTTTGTTTTGCAGAGGCGTTATTCTATGTGACATGGTTACGGTAAGTTTTGATATTACTCGTACTGTCGGAGGCAAAGGAGTGCTCTGTAGACTCGGAGCCATGCCGGGGCGCCGGGGGGCCAGGCACATGGCGCCATGAAGGTCCAGGCGCGTCGACCATGTCACATCGCACTTCATTGCATCATTATTGTGTGATGTTGTGTGTGCATCCTATTGATTGCTTATATGCTAGATATACAACGGTAGCATCATAAATAGGATGATCCCTAACAAATACCAAAATTGTGTTCTCCCTCGTTGCGCACCACCAAGAAAGTTCTACGTTATGAGGCAGGCCGTGATGATCGGGTGTCACACATCTCGTCGTTCGCATACAGTGGGTGTAAGCCATGTTGCACGCGCAGGGTCTTCGAGGTTTGATTGGCGAGCCTAACATACTCAGAGGTATGGCCTCGGAACACGGGAAGATCGAAAGATCGAGCACGAGTCACAGAGTTGTTGTGATCGACATTTTATGTCCACCTTTGAAGCTGTGCTGCCGGCCGTGATAATCGGGGGTGGTGTGGTGGATGGGGGTCGTGTTATCGCCATTATTATTTTTAGGGATAATAATCTTGGTGTGGTGTGTTTTAGATATTGAGATTATAAGACTAAAACTCACCTACATATTATAAACTTTACCTTACCTCTTTTGCGATCACATCTGTAGACTACGCAACTATACTTCGGTTACTTCCTCAAGAGCCTGGATGCTACATTAGAAGCCGACGGGTCCAACTTCATCAGATGGTACAGCGGTTTTAGAAACATTCTCGAACACAACAACATTTTATATGTTCTCGATGAACCGTTAGGAGAAGGACCAGGAGACTCTGCTAGCGAGGAGGAGGAAGATGATTTCCGTAGGCGTCGAGACATATTCATCGAAGCGGAGATCACCATGACCGTATGCCTGGCACCCGAGTTGAAAGAGTTGTTTTGACGCAAGGAGCCAAGCGTCATGATGGATGCGATAAAGACACACTTCGGGGATGAATTAAAGCGTGAGCAATTCAGGCAGCTTAGAATGTTCCAGACCATTCACATGGAGGAGCATACCTGTCTGAAGACACATTTGAAGAGATTGTATGACATCTACTTCCAGCTGACGATGGTCTTCGATTACTGGATGGCAGATTCCTGTGCCATTCGGACTGTCCTGGTATCTCTACCTCCTAGCTATGAGAAGCATGTGCGCAAGTACATTTTGAAGGCCGACGATATGAACTTCTACAAGTTCGTACGTGAGTTCCAATCTCTGAAGGTTGATTCCATCGAAGGAGAGATCTTCGATGCTACAGGTATATATTTGATATATGCAGAATTATGAATTCGCCTCTTGGTATATGATGAAGTATTTGATACTTGTTCTGTTTGAGAAACAGGTCCTAATTATCACATATATGCGGCGCAGTTTGATGTGACCTGGCGCTGAAGCTGGTAATCAAAGAGTTGATGGCCTTTTGGTGTTCACGTCCTCAAGTTATCATAGTTATCATTAATAGTTTTTGATAAGATCTTTTGAAATAGTGAGCGAGTGTGTGTGTCTTGATTGTTGCAAGACAAATTTATTCATGTAATAAGACAAGTTCAGTAGTTCTATGTAATGGAACAAGTCAGTTGTTTTATGTTATGAATAAAGATTCCACATCTCAGTTGCATTGATTGTATGATAAGTATTCATGATTGTAGAAATGATAAAATAGCGTGTCCTATGAATAAGAGTTCTATTACTAGAACAAAACACCGTCGAGTATAGTCATAAAAGCAATGAAAGAAGTAATGGATATTTTGGTCCATTTAAGTATTTCGAGTGCTGAGTTGATTAAGCTTGAAATCAAGTATTGAAGTTGCAATACTAGCGGAAATTAATTGAGTGTCATTTTTAATGATTAATTAATGGTGTTTACTACTTGATCCGAATTCTTCCATAATTTTGGTAAATAGGAGTATTTGCCCGATAGATTATGGAGTCTGAAATTAATTTGATAATAGATCAAATGGGGTTTTTCAGAATAAAGATTAGTTAACATTGTATTCACAAGATTCGATCAAAGGACAATATTTTTGAATTATGGTTTCAACACAAAAGACTTGTGGAAATTCGTTTCACAAAATTATAATGTCATATATAGTGATATATGGAGAATTATAATCATACTCTATTTTTTTAATATAGTGTGGTCTGCCAGAATCCGTCTTAGAATCTCCTAATATGTTCGAAACATTATAGTCAATGTCCACTTTAGAAAATAGATATTTTTCTCAACGAGAATTTGTAGGATCGACAGTAATTTCGACGTGTATATGATTATGCGATAATTCGGAGTATACATGAATAGTTCTTTGTAGATTACTCACATTGGATGAGAGTCTGTTCCCAAACCAAATAGAAACAAAACTCAGTTTGTTGACTATGTAATTCCGAGGAAAATATGAATTTTCGAATTATGGTTTATGGATTGGAATTAGAAGCTTGGAATAAAGTGTCAGACATATGTTGGAAGGTGTTCCAAAGAGTATGTGTCTGCTAATGAAAATTTGGTGATTAAGAGTGAGGGAGACTAGAAAATTATTTTCTACTTGCAATCCTATTCATAAAGATCATAATATTTTCATAAAAGAAACTTCTAAATAAAGTGTTGTTATGTTTAATATTGCTGTCAGGTCACAGCACTGTATTAAGTATTTTCAGATCTTGTTGACAGATCAAGGTGCACTTTATGAATACAAAGAAAGTTGAGAAAATATAGGAATATGAACAAAGGCTTTTCGAGCTTGGAAATCCAAAAGTTGCATTTGAAAGGATTAAGAGAGTAATTGTTGCTGCAATTCTTATTAGAGGAATAAGATTGTTTAATCGTCATATAAGGTGTTATATGAGAAATGTGACTATAAGAAAGATGCGGTAGCATGTCTTGTCAAGAAATGTGTCTTGGACAAGATCAAATTTGTTGACTACACTTGTGTAGACATGCTTGAAGTCTGAGTGATTTGTATTAATGTAATATTGTAGTTTGTATTAAACTCGAATTGATAATAGATCAATGATTTTGGTTTGACCAAAATGTCGATTTAAGTGGGAGTCAATGTTAGTTTACTCAGGTGAAATATGTAAAGAACATATTTTTGAGTGGGAGCTCAGCAACTCAAATATATGGATGACACGTTTTTGAGTGGGAGCTCGTGTTATCAAATATGTGGAGACATAATTTGAGTGGGAGTCGAATTCATCTTGTGTAGTTGACACATTGTGAAACTGTACCAATAGAATAGGATGAAGTTGTGAAACTATTTGAAAGTTAGTGTCTATTTTGAAATAGAATGGGAATTTTAAATAGTTAGTCGAGTTGTTTTGGATTATATCTGAGGAGTCAGAATAGAATCAAAAGGATGGTCCTTTGGAATCCAATTGATCATTAAGAGTAATGATGCATGAAAGTAATGGTTGTATGACATGTGGGTCTATTATGTAATATTAGACATCATACAGAAACCATATTATCTGCTCGCTGAAATATAACCGATATTCTTGAAAGAAGAGCAGTTATAAAAGTAAATTTGGAATTTACTGGAAGTAGAAGTGCGTTAGTTAAAGGATTGACATTCGAATGTCAAGTTTTCTACATTGGTGTGAAAGTTTGTAGATATCGCGAGTTTGCAATTGTTACAAGGGGCTCTGTATGGCTGAGTGTGTTTTTCAGGGCAGTTATCTGGTTAGTATAATCAGAGTAAGCGCTGGGAAACAGAAGTCTCACTTAGTTACGGTGTTTGCATATATGTTGTTGAACAACATGGTGATATCAAGCAAGTTAATATCAGTGAATCGCAAAAGCATGTACAATCATGGATTGTGCGGTAACACTGCTCCACAAGCAAGCATTATCAAATGATTCTTATTTGATAAGGGATTCTGATAAAGTAGAATGCATCTAGTTTATTTGTACTCTAGTGCAAGTGGGAGACTTAAGGAGATATGCCCTAGAGGCAAATAAATAAGTAGTATTTATTGCATTATCTCATAAGTTTATAATACGTTTGTGTATTATGCTATAACTGTATTAATCGGAATTATTAATACACGTGTGATACATAGACAACCAGGTCCCTAGCAAGCCTCTATATGAGCTAGTCCGTTGGGCAACAGTTGATCGAGATTCCCGATCAAGGACAATGACGTCGGTTGACAATGGGGTCATCTTGTTAGTTGAATAAGGTGATGGACATACGCAAAGTATTGCAATAAGATCGTATTACGATGTTTGTCATTTGCAATAGATTAGAGTATGATAGCTTATTCCTTAGACCGTGAGACCGTACTTATTAATGCTTTGTAGGGGTACTTTGAGAGCATCAAACGTTGTGTCTTATATAGCATGACTATAACGGTGTCCATCTTGGGTATTCCGAAAGAGCATCGAGACGCAAGGATCAAGAGCGGGATTTGTTCATTCTTGTAATGGAAAGATACTCTGGGCCCACTCGGTGATGTTGCATCTATATAGCTGCGCAACTTATGACTAGGTCATGGAGATGTAACATCGCAGACGAGTTAATAACCTTCGTCGGTAACGAGATACAACAAAGACATCGTTGTGTCTACGATCATATCTCGGACAAGGTAGTATCGCAGAGACAAAGGGAATGAATGTCATATTTATGGTTCAACGACGATATTCGTGGAATGCACAGGGGTCGTCATATATTTCCAGGTATCCCTGACGATCATTGGTGAGCGGAGTGTCTCGACCATGTCTGGAGTGTTCCCGAACCGTAGCGTAACAAACTTAAGGTCTTAGCGACGCTAGGAGATAGGTTCTGGAATATTATAGGACTTTGTCGGAGAGAGAGAAATGATCCGGAAATAGTTCCGGTGGTCCGGAAGGAGTTCCGGGAAGGTATGGAATGGTTCCGGGAATGTCCGAAAGTTGTTCGGGTGGTTCCGAAATAGTTTCGGAGTCATGGGATATTGAATTATATATAAATATATTAATTATGAATTAATGGGATTTTTATATTAATTTAATATTAATTAAATAAAGGAAAAAGGGGGCTCCCACCTACATGGGCCCTAAGAGGGCCCAAGAGGGGGGAAGCTGCACCCCACAAGGAAAGGGAGGCTTGGGCCTCCTAGTCCGAGTTGGACTAGGAGTGGGAAAGCCCAAGGGGGGTTCGGCCGAACCCCCCCTCCCCTCTCCTCCTTTAGTCCCACATGGGGGAGCCAAGGGGTTTGCACACCCCCTTCCCCCTTTATATACCAAGGCATATTAATTGATTTAATTGATAGGAAAATACAATTAATTCCCGATTTCTCTCTCGATCTCGTGGTTCCCATATTGGAGCCGCGCCGAGCTGAGGAAAGGGGGTCTCTCTCCACCTAAGCCATACCGCAAAGCGTCGTTGCTCTGCGGGATTCCAGATAAGATCTATCCGTGCGATTTCAGCTGGATCTGAATGGCCGGGGGTTGTCGCTAAGCTCCGTATGTTTGCGAGTGCTCGGAGGCAACTCTTTTGAGGAGCCTGGGCGACGTCGTCTCACCCCCTGCAGCCACCGCGCCTCCCTCCCCTCTGCTGCCGGCGTACCAGCCCCGGTGCTGGCACTCTGCCTTCTTCCGCCCGACGCCCGTCGACGCAGATCATCATCGACACCCCGGCGTCATCGACTTCGACATCGTGGCAAGTTCTTCGCGACCTCGAGGTCGGCTACGTACGACTTCATCGTCAACGCTTGTGCGGGAGTGTAATCCCCGCTATCGGTCTACATGGAGGTAATGTAACCCGTTCCGCCACCGTTATCGCATGTACTAGATAGATAGATCCTGGCTAGTTAGGGTTTCGTTCGCTAGAAAAATTATTGTTTTCTGCACCTTAACCCCTTCAACGAGTACCCGGACTGCTTCTAGGAGGGCGGGTCTAGGGTGCCACGGCTGCGTTCCCTGGCCAGAACGGCGCTGAATCAAGCTCGGACATCCAGGCTATGTGTCGTCTATTGTTTCCTCCTGCCGCATGCGAGCACTACTAGATATTGCAATATAGTTGAGGGCTAGTTTACCGTTAGCTATTTGATTTTACCGTCGGAAATTTCTAGTAGTGGAGGTGGGAAGGGACCATCCATTCCGGCAGCCTCGGCGGGTCCCTACAACACTCATATGGTTGTCGCCGCCGAAGATCCGATGGAGGCGAGAAGGGAGGACCAGACTCCGGAGGGGCAAGGTTCTCGTTGAGCGGCCGAGAAGGATGGGGAGTGGAAGATCTTCTCCGAGGTAGCACGGGAGGGGGCGAGGGTCTTGTCGCCAGCGGTGGGAGATGGTGGAACACTAGTAGAAAACAGAACTTCGGTTTTTAGCCCCGAGACCATTTAGTCCCGGTTCCATCGTCTAGTATGGCATCTCGAGCTCAGAATCCTTTGGTCCCCGTTCCAGCCAAACTTTTAGTCCCGGTTTGACATACGAACCGCAACTAAAGGTATTTCTCCCGGTTGGTGGTTTAAATCGGGACTAATGTACATAGTGTGATCGCAAACTGGAATTTGATCGAGCTTTGGTAATTAATCGCGGCGCTAATGCGCTTTGGCAGTTGATCGTTCGGCGAAATTAATCGCTACACGGAGGAATGCAGAGCACCACCGCCCGTCAGCCTCCCTGCTCCGGCCGACGGCCTCCCTCTTTGTCCTATTAAAGCTACAGTAATCCATGCTCTAAGCACACACACCTAATCTCTCTCTCTCTCTCTCTCTCTCTCTCGATCCCTCTCTTCTATTCCAATGGAGCCAGTAGCGCACGTCCCTCCGTCTCGGTTGTTCTTTCTCGCCAAAGAAGGCATGAAGTTCAAGATTTGGGTCACCCTCCGTGCATCACGCGTGGAGAGGTGGATCCGCTACGTGAAGAAGGAGTTTCTCGATGGCGCACCGATCAAAAGGGTTGACTCGATTGCGAGTTCACCGACGCACTCCCGGGTCGTCATAGGGATCTTCCACTCGAGGATAGGCAGAGCGCCTGAAAGGAAAGACGTCGCCTAGAGGGGGGTGAATAGGCGAAGTACACTTTTTACAATTTAGACTTGATAAATGCGAAATTAAAACTAAGTGTTTAACTTATCAATGATACAACCTAAATATACTAGGTTCACATATGTGCACCAACAACTTATGGTACGCAAGACAAACAACAAATAGATAGTAAAGTAAAGGACTTCAAGCACGATGGCTATCACAATGTAAAGTGCATAAGTGAATAGCTCAGGTATAGGAATAACCGAGACACGCAGAGACAAGGAAGTATTCCCGAGTTCCACCATAAAAGGTGTACGTCTCGTTGGAGAGGTGTGAGCAACCACCACAGGTTTGCTCAACGCCACAAAGGACTCAACTTATTCTCCGATGAACTCGACCACAAAGGTCCGGGTTCACCTTCCACTATGAACTCCGTTGGGGCGGAGAAAAATCCCGTACAACGTACCTTGGGGCACACACGCACACTGAAGGGGTTCCAGTGCAGAAAACAATAATTTTTCTAGCGTATGAAACCCTAACTAGCCAGGATCTATCTATCTAGTACATGTGATAACGGTGGCGGAACGGGTTACATTACCTCCATGTAGACCGATAGCGGGGATTGCGCTCCCGCACAAGCGTTGACGATGAAGTCGTACGTAGCCGACATCGAGGTCGCGGAGAACTAGCCGCGATGATGTAGACGATGACGCCGGTTTGTCGCCGATGACCTGCGTCGACGGGCGTCGGGCGGAAGATGGCGAGGTGCCGGCGGCGGGGGGGTAGGCGGCGCGGCGGCTGGGCTGCAGGTGGGCGAGACGACGTCGCCCAGGCTCCTCAAAAGAGTCGCCTCCGAGCACTCGCAAACATACGGAGCTTAACAACAACCCCCGGTCATTCAGATCCAGCTGAAATCGCAGCGGTAGAACTTATCTGGAATCCCGCAGGGCAACGACGGCCGGCGGTATAACTTAGGTGGAGAGAGGGGGCAAAATGGGCGGAGAAGCTACTCGGCCGGCCTGCTATACAATTAATTGTATTTTTTTGTAATTAATCCAATTAATATGCCTTGCTATATAAAGGGGGGAGGGGGTGTGCAAACACCTTTCCTCCCCCATGTGGGACTAAAGGAATACGAGGGGGAGGGGGGTTCGGCCGAACCCCCTAGTCCGAGTTGGACTAGGGGCCCAAGCCCCTTTCCCCCCATGGTGGTGCGGCTCCCCCCTCTTGGGCCCTCTTAGGGCCCATGTAGGTGGGAGCCCCCTTTTTTCTTTATTATTTAATAATTAAACTAATATAAAATATAATTAATTCATAATTAATATATTTAAATACTATTTAATATCCCGTGACTCCGAAACATTTTCCGAACCACCCGAACAACTTTCGGACATCCGTGGAACCACTCCAGACCTTCCCGGAACTCCTTCCGGACCACCGGAACTCTTTCCGGATCATTTCTCTCTCTCCAACAAAATCCTATAATATTCCAAAACCTATCTCTTGGTGCCGTTAAGACCTTAAGTTTGTTACGCTACGGTTCGAGAACACTCCAGACATGGTCGAGACACTCCGCTCACCAATGACCGTCAGGGATACCTGGATGTATATGACGGCCCCCGTGCATTCCACGAATATCGTCGTTGAACCATAAATATGATATTCATTCCCTTTGTTTCTATGATACTACCTTGTCCGAGATATGATCGTAGACATACGATGTCTTTGTTGTATCTCGTTACCGACAAAGGTTGTTAACTCGTCTTTGATATTACATCTCCATGACCTAGTCATAAGCTGCGCAGCTATATAGATGTAATCTCACCGAGTGGGCCCAGAGTATCTTTCCATTACAAGAATGAACAAATCCCGCTCTTGATCCTTACGTCTCGATGCTCTTTCGGGATACCCAAGTTGGACACCGTTATTGTCATGCTATATAAGACACAACGTTTGATGCTCTCAAAGCACCCACGAAGCATCAATAAGTACGGTCTCACGGTCTAAGGAATGAGCTATCATATTCTTATCTATTGAAAATGACAAACATCGTAATACGATCTTATTGCAATACTTTGCGTATGTCCATCATCTTATTCAACCAATAAGATGACCCCATTGTCAACCGACGTCATTTTCTTTGATCGGGAATCTCGATCAACTGTTGCCCAATGGACTAGTTCATATAGAGGCTTACTAGGGACCTGGTTGTCTATGTATCACACATGTATTAATAATTCCGATTAATACAGTTATAGCATAATACACAAACCTATTATAAACTTATGAGATAACGCAATAAATACTACTTATTTATTTGCCTCTAGGGCATATCTCCTTCACACACAACCGAATGGGGGGCTCCCAAATGACCATAAAAGGTCTTGACCACAAAGGTCCCAACTAGCCACAAAGGTGTTGACCACAAAAGGTCTACGCCACTAAGGCGTCTAGGGTCCAAGACCCAATAGTAACAAGCTCACGAATATCACCGCCACGAATCCTCGTGGAGGGCTCAAACCGATGCAAGATGCAATTGCAAGAACACACAAAGTGCTCAAGTCTTTCTACACTCCCAAAGGAGACAAATAGCGGGGGAATAAGAGAGGAAGAACCAAGAAACCACAAAGGAGACAAATCCTACACTCCCAAATCCCACCACAAGCAACTAATGCTTATGGGGGAATAAGAGAGAGCAAGAACAAAGGGGGAGAACCACAAAGAAACTCTAAGAGGAGAGATGGATTGGTAGAATTGTAGATCTATATCTCCTCTCACTTTTCCCTAATAGATATGTAAGAATCATGTGAGGATTTGAGAGGGGGCAACCTTTTCCAAGGTCAACAATGGCAAGAGAGAGGGGAAATCGTACTTACCCAAGGAAGAAGAAGGGGAGGGGTATTTATACCCCTAACACAATTCTAGCTGTTACAGCAGCTTAGACCAGAGAATTCCAGCCTAGGGCCGGAAATTTCCGACCCCCGGAGATTTTCGGAAAGATCGCCGAAGTTTTTTGGGAGAAATCAGTACTGAAATCCGCCCGATTCGGAAATTTCCGAACCCGGTTCAGAGATTTCCGAGCACCCGAAAACTGCAAAAATATCAACACGAAAACGACAATATCTTGACCATCTGAATTCCGTTTTGGATGATTTTTGTGAAGGAGACATGCCCTAGAGGCAATTAATAAAGTGTATTCTTTATCATATCTCGTTTGTTGATAATAGGTTTTTGTGTCATGCTATAACCGTCTTAAGCGGAAACATTAATACGGGTGTGATGCGTAAACAACCAGGTCCCTAGTAGCCTCTACTAAGACTAGTTTCGTTGCGCGATTGATGATCGAGGTTTCCCGATCATAGGGCATGGCACCGGTCGGCAATGGAAGTCATATCGTTGGAGAACGATGTGATGGACATACCCGGATTTGGAGGACGTAGTCGTTACGCCTTTGACCGTGAGATCAACTCTTATTGTTATTCCTGGAAGATACTTTCATCGCACCAAACGTCGTATCTTATATAGTATGACAATAACGGTGATACTTTTGGGTATCGGAAAGGAGTAGTTGATACGAGGGGTCAAGAGCGGGATTTGCCAGTCCGCGTAGGAGGATAGATACTCTCAGGCCCACTCGGTGAGATCATGTCTAATGAGCTTGCAAGCATGTGACTAGGTCACGGAGACATGAGATCATATACGAGTAGAAGATAGCGTTGTGGGTAACGAGGTCAAGCTAGGTATGGAGATATCTATGGTACGACACTCGGACACGCTAAGTATCGACATGGCAAAAGGTTTAAGACTTTGCGTTCAGGTTTGATAGATGAAAGTCATTTGTTATACCACAGGGATTAATTCATGGGGTCCAGGCCTACGAGTTAGTCGTTGATCATAGAGGAGTCTTGATGATACATGTTATTATATCGAACCGCTAGGGTAACACACTTAAGGGGTTTCGACAAGACAACCGGAAAGGAAAGGGATCACCGGGAACGTCCCGGGAGGGGTTCGATGGAGATCGGGCAGCGACGAAAGAGTTTTCGGGGCTAGAATAAATTATATATAATATGTTTGATATTAATTAGTGTAATTAATATGCAAATATGATTTATATATTTATTTTCGAATTTATTTAGGCTGATTTCCCTAAATGGGCCTTCTGGTCGAAAGAAAGCCCAAGAGGGGAAAAATTCCCTAGGGGAATTCGGTGGGGGCTTGGGGGCCGACCCAAGTGGGCCAAGAGGCACACTAGGGGGCCGGCGCACCCAGCCATGCCGCACCAGGCATGTGGGATTAGTCCCACATTGCCTAGTGAGGAGGTTGGCTCCCCCCTGGGAGCCTATATAAGAAGGGGCACCCCTGACCTTTTAGACCACCAATTAATTCCCTAATTCTCTCTCGATTTCGTGATTCCCTTTGTTGGTGTTGCGCCGAGTTGAGAGGGTGATCTCTTACACCATAGCCCGTTGCCGCGTTGATGGTGTTCCGGTCCAAGTCTTCCGCTGCTCGTCCTGGACTGGAGCTTCGGAGGCCGTCGTTTCCACCGTACGTGTGTAACGCCCTGCGAGGTGATGCGCTAGCGGTACTCGGAGGTCTGCTTCCTCTACACGACCTTGTGGTCGGCTTCGTCGGTCTTCATCGACAACGTTTGTGCGGGAACGTAATCCCCGCTTTCGGTCTACAAGGGTATGTATTCTGATCTCCGTTCGTACTACTATATCTGCATAGAATAGATCTTGGCATGCTTTTAGGATATCGTTGGTAGGAAATTTTTTGTTTTCTGCACACGATCACCTTCAGTGGTATCAGAGCTGATCTATCGTAGATATAGCTGTACGCTGTTAGAACCCGTGTTCTGCACGGGGCACCGTTCCTGTTATTTGCTACCCTCTAGCGTGCACTTGTGATTCCAGCGGCATCGAGCGGCCCGGACCGACTTTACGCGTACGCTTACGCGAGACTGGTTCAACTACTGACATACGGGTTGTACCGTATCTGTGGCTGGCGGGTGTCAGTTTCTCTCTCTTTAGTTGGTCTTCGCATTTTCAATGGAGGGCCCGAAAGGGATGCTTAAATATGCAATTATTGGATCGTTGTTGTGGTCATAAGGTTCGTAGGTATGAAGCGGTTCTATTTACGAAAGCCCCAAGCCACGTAAAATATGCAAAAGATAAAGTAGAAGCGTCTAACTTTATTTTGCAGGAGCTATGTGATATGGTCAAGGTAGGTTTATTAAATTGTTTATATACTGCGGGCGCCAAGAAGACCATGCGCAATGGACAATATCACATTGCATTACATTTGATGTATTGTGTGCACCTTATATTGTGTGAATATACATATAGTATATATTAGTTACACGGCGGTAGCTATATAAGATGATCACTTCAAAATACCACTAGTGTTCTCCCTCCAACGCGCACCACCAAGAAAGTTCTATGTTATGAGGCATGCCGTGATGATCGGGTGTCAGACATTTCGTCGTTCGCATACAGTGGGTGTAAGCCATGTTGCACAAGTGTCAGCGTGGAGGTTATGGTGGCGAGCCTAGCATATGCAGATATGGCCTCGGAATAGGGAGACCGAAAGATCGAGCACGAGTCACAAAATTGGTGTGGCGGACAATTGTCTACTCTTGAAGTTGTGTCGCCGGCTCTGATGATGATGGGTGGTGCAATGGATGGGGGTCGTGTAGTCGCTTAAACGACTGGGAGGGATGTTCATTTGAGTGGGAGTTATGTTAGTTATTTTCTAAAAATACTATAACTCAAAATTATTATGAACAAAGTCTTATGTTGTTGCAAATTCCATTGTAGATGTCTCGCCCCTCGTTTAACCTAGGTCTGTTCCTTGAGAAAGAAAATCTTAAGACCAATGGGTCAAACTTCATGGCCTGGTTCCGCAACCTGAGGATCCTCCTCACTCTCCATAGGGTGGCCTACGTCATTGAGGCCGCCATAGGTGACCCTCCCACAGATGAAGCCTCTGAGGATGAGAAGAAGGTCTTCTAGACCAGATCGGAGGATTCTGCCTTTGTCCAGAGTGGCATGCTGTACGCCATGGAAGCGGACCTGCAGAAGCGCTTCGAGAAGATGAGCGCTTTAGAGAGCATTTCTGATCTCAAGGTTGTCTTTGCGCCGCAGGCTAAGGCTGAGAGATATGAAGCTTCTGAGCTTTTCTTCTCGGCCAAGATGGAGGAGCACAGCAGTGTGAGCGAGCATGTGGTCAAGATGTCTGGCCACGTTCAACGCCTGAATGCTCTGGAATGCAAGATTCCCGATGAGCTGGCGATTGACAGGGTGTTGCAATCGTTGCCCCCTAGCTATAAAGGCTTCGTCATGAACTACAACATGCAGGGCATGGCTAAGTCCCTGGGTGAAGTGTTCGTGATGCTCAAGACTGCTGAGGTAGAGATTAAGAAGGTGCACACGCTGTTTATGGTCAACAAGGCCGTCGATTTCAAGAAATTCGGTGGTAAGGGAAAGCAGAGCTGGAAGTCCAGGAGGGAGGGCAAGATGATTCCCAAGCTCAAGACAAACAGATCTGGTCCCAGAGCTAGCGTGGAGTGTTTCTACTGCAAGGGGAAAGGTCACTGGAAGCGCAACTGCCCCAAGTACCTGGAGGATAGGAAGTCTGGCAAGAAAGTCGACAAAGAGCAAGGTATATTTGATATACATGTTATAGATGTGTACCTTACATCCGCCCGGAGAAACACGTGGGTATTTGATACTGGTTCTGTTGCTCATATATGTAACTCTCAGGAGGAGTTACGGAATAGACGGCGGCTGGCTAAGGATGAGGTGACGATGTGCGTCGGCAACGGATCGAGAGTCGACGTGGTGGCTGTCGCCACGCTCCCTCTACATCTACCATCGGGATTAGTTTTGGTTTTAAATAAGTGTTATTTTGTGCCATCCTTGAGTGTAAACATTATAAGTGGGTCTTGCCTGTTACAAGACGGTTATCCATTTAAATCAGTATCAAGCAGTTGTGCTATTTATATGAATGACATCTTTTATGTTGATGCTCCCGAGAATAATGGTTTATTCTTGTTGAATCTCGATCGTAGTACTCACATCCATAACATAGAAGCCAAACGGATTAAGTGTAGTGATGATACCGCCAGGTATATGTGGCATTGCCGTCTTGGTCATATTGGTGTAAAGCGCATGAAGCAACTCCACTCCGATGGACTTTTGGACTCGTTGGATTTCGGATCCCTCGATATATGCGAACCATGCCTTATGGGCAAAATGACCAAGACACCGTTCAAAGGTTTCGTTGAACGGGCGTCGGATTTATTGGGGATCATACATACAGATGTGTGTGGACCGATGAACGTTTCGACACGCAATGGTTATCGTTACTTCGTCACCTTCACTGATGACTTGAGTAGATACGGTTATATCTACTTGATGAAACACAAGTCTGAAACTTTTGAAAAGTTCATATAATTCCAAAGTGAAGTTGAGAATCAGCTTAACAAGAAAATCAAGCACCTCCGATCCGATCGTGGTGGCGAGTATTTGAGTTTTGAGTTCGGCACACATCTGAAGAGTTGTGGCATAGTACCCCAAATTACACCAGCCGGAACACCGCAGCGTAACGGCGTGTCCGAGAGACGTAATCGTACTCTACTGGATAGTGTTCGATCTATGATGTCTCTTACCGATTTGCCCGTGTCCTTCTGGGGCTATGCGTTAGAAACAGTCGCATTCATTTTAAATAGGGCTCCGTCCAAATCCGTTGAAACGACACCGTATGAATTATGGTATGGCCTAAAGCCTAAGTTATCATTTCTGAAGGTTTGGGGTTGTGAGGCGTATGTTAAGAAACTACAACCCGACAAACTCGAACCGAAGTCGGAGAAAGTCGTCTTTGTAGGATATCCGCGGGAAACCGTTGGGTACACCTTCTACAACCAAGCTGAGGGCAAAACTTTTGTCGCGAAGACCGGTACCTTTCTAGAGAAGGAGTTTCTCGCGAAAGGAGTACGTGGGAGGAAGGTAGACCTCGATGAGATCGTTGATCCTGAACTCGACATTCCGAGTGGCGCAACGGAAGCAATTCCGGAAACGTCCTCCGTGGAAGGAGTGGGAGAAACTGTCGAGGAAAGTATTCTACCTCGTAGGTCTGGTAGATCTCAGATCGCACCAGAATGGTATGGCAACATGGTTTGCACTGTCATGTTAGTTGAACAAGACGAACCTACGAACTAAAAGGAGGCGATGGCGAGTCTAGAGTCCGAGAAATGGCTTGAAGCCATGAAATCCTAAATAGGATCTATGTATGATAACAAAGTGTGGACTTTGATGGATATTCCTGAAGGGCGAAAGGCCGTCGAGAATAAATGGATCTTTAAGAAGAAGACTGACGCTGACGGTAATGTGACTGTCTATAAAGCTCGGCTTGTCGCAAAAGGTTTCCGACAAGTTCATGGGATTGACTACGATGAAACTTTTTCACCGGTAGCGATGTTTAAGTATATTCAGATTTTGTTAGCAGTTGCTGCCTATTACGATTATGAAATATGGCAGATGGATGTCAAAACAGCCTTCCTCAATGGAAACATTGAGGAAGAGTTGTACATGGTACAACCGGAAGGTTTTGTCGATCCAGGGAATTCTAACAAGGTATGCAAGCTTCATCGATCCATCTATGGATTGAAGCAGGCATCTCGGAGCTGGAATCTTCGCTTTGATGAGGTAATCAAAGGTTTTGGATTTATCCAAAATTTGGAAGAGACCTGCATTTACAAGAAAATGAGTGGGAGCTCGGTTGTGTTCTTAGCACTATATGTAGATGACATATTGCTGACTGGGAATGATGTGGAACTTCTGAATAGCGTGAAGGAATATTTAAACAGTAAATTTTCCATGAAGGACTTAGGAGAAGCTGCATACGTTTTAGGCATAAAAATCTATCGTGATAGATCAAGGGGCTTGTTAGCGTTGAGTCAGAGTACTTATCTTGATAATATACTGAATCTTTTCGGTATGGAGAAGGCAAAGAAGGGTTCTGTGCCGGTTATCAAGAATAAAATATTGTGGAAGGTACAGTGTCCCGTAACGGAACTGTGAGGCCAATATGACTAAACATCCTTATGCTTCAGCCATAGAATCGATCATGTATGCAATGTTGAGTACTAGACCTGATGTGGCATTAGCTCTAAGTTTGACAAGCTGGTTCAAGAGTAATCCTGGAATGGCGCATTGGATTGCTGTTAAGAGCATTCTTAAGTATCTCAATAAGATAAAGGAAATGTTCCTTGTGTATGGTGGCTGCGATGAAGAACTTGGCATAACGGGTTACGTGGATGCAAGTTTATGCTCAGACCCCGATGACTCTAAGTCACAGACAGATTATGTGTTCAAGGTGAATGGAGGCGCCGTGTGCTGGAGAAGTGGGAAGCAACACATTGTCGTACAATCTACAATGGAGTCAGAGTACATTGCTGCTTGCGAAGCCGCGAATGAAGTTGTGTGGTTGAGGAAGTTCGTCATCGAACTTGGAGTGTTCCCGAACGTGCAATACCCCGTGATCCTCTTCTGCGACAATACGGGTGCCATTGCTAACGCCAAGGAGCCAAGGTCTCACTCCACCGCCAAACACATTCTCCGACGCTTCCATATGATACGTCAGTACGTACAAGGAGGCGATGTGAAGATTGGCAAAGTGCATACGGATCTGAATGTGGCAGATCCACTGACGAAGCCTCTCCCGCTTGATAAGCATGAAAAACACCAGTTAGCTATGGGTGTTAAGCTTTTACCAAGTTGTAATCTAGATTAATTTGTACTCTAGTGCAAGTGGGAGACTGAAGGAGATATGCCCTAGAGGCAATTAATAAAGTGTATTCTTTATCATATCTCATTTGTTCATAATAGGTTTTTGTGTCATGCTATAACCGTATTAAGCGGAAACATTAATACGGGTGTGATGCGTAAACAACCAGGTCCCTAGTAGCCTCTACTAATACTAGTTTTGTTGCGCGATTGATGATCGAGGTTTCCCGATCATAGGGCATGGCGCCGGTCGGCAATGGAAGTCATATCGTTGAAGAACGATGTGATGGACATACCCAGATTTGGAGGATGTAGTCGTTACGCCTTTGACTGTGAGATCAACTCTTATTGTTATTCCTGGAAGATACTTTGATCGCACCAAACGTCGTATCTTATATAGTACGACAATAACGGTGATACTTTTGGGTATCGGAAAGGAGTAGTTGAGACGAGGGGTCAAGAGCGGGATTTGCCAGTCCGCATAGCAGGATAGATACTCTCGGGCCCACTCGGTGAGATCATGTCTAATGAGCTTGCAAGCATGTGACTAGGTCACGGAGACATGAGATCATAGACGAGTAGAAGATAGCGTTGTCGGTAACGAGGTCAAGCTAGGTATGGAGATATCTATGATACGACACTCGGACACGCTAAGTATCGCCATGGCAAAAGGTTTAAGACTTTGCGTTCAGGTTTGATAGATGAAAGTCATTCGTTATATCACAGGGATTAATTCATGGGGTCCAGGCCTACGAGTTAGTCGTTGATCATAGAGGAGTCTTGATCATACATGTTATTATATCGAACCGCTAGGTTAACACACTTAAAGGGTTTCGACAAGACAACCGGAAAGGAAAGGGATCACCGGGAACGTCCCGGGAGGCGTCTGATGGAGATCGCGCAGCGACGAAAGAGTTTTCAGAGCTAGAATAAATTATATATAATATGTTTGATATTAATTAGTGTAATTAATATGCAAATATGATTTTATATTTATTTTCGAATTTATTTAGACTGATTTCCCTAAATGGGCCTTCTGGTCGAAAGAAGGCCCAAGAGAGGAAAATTCCCTAGGAGAATTCGGTGGGGCTTGGGGGCCGACCCAAGTGGGCCAAGAGGCCCACTAGGGGGCCGGCGCACCCAGCCATGCCGCACCAGGCATGTGCGATTAGTCCCACATTGCCTGGTGAGGAGGTTGGCTCTCCCCTGGGAGCCTATATAAGAAGGGGCACCCCTGGCCTTTTAAAACACCAATTAATTTCCTAATTCTCTCTCGATTTCGTGATTCCCTTTGTTGGAGTTGCGTCGAGTTGAGAGGGGGATCTCTTCCACCATAGCCCGCTGCCGCGCTGCTGGTGTTCCGGTCCAAGTCTTTCGCTGCTCGTCCTGGATTGGAGCTTCGGAAGCCGTCGTTTCCACCGTACGTGTGTAACACCCTGCGAGGTGCTGCGCTAGCGGTACTCGGAGGTCTGCTTCCTCTACACGACCTTGAGGTCGGCTTCGTCGGTCTTCATCGAAAACGTTTGTGCGGGAACGTAATCCCCGCTTTTGGTCTACAAGGGTATGTATTCCGATCTCCGTTCGTACTACTATATCTGCATAGAATAGATCTTGGCATGCTTTTAGGATATCGTTGGTAGGAATTTTTTTGTTTTCTGCACACGATCACCTTCATTTTGGCTCGTTGGAATCACAACGAAGAACTCTACACGATAATGCAGAGAAACATCATAGTCCAAGATGGGAGGTTAAAACCAAATGGGAAACATAAAACCTCTCGAAAAAAGAACAACCGGTAAAACCTCCAACATTAAAAACCAAGAAGCTTTCCAAACGAACTTTGTTTTTAATGAACTTGAGCTTGTTATGAAGATCACAACAAGCTCCAAAACCTCACAAGGAGAAAAGCCCAATAAGAAACAAGAAATATTATATGCCAAGTATGCAAAGGTTTGAGCTCTCCACAAAGATGTGATCAAGTTACTAACTCGAGAGCCCCTCTTGATAGTACGTCTATCTATTCTATAGCCCTATCAAGATCATACCTTTGCCTTGAGCATTCCACTTGACCTAGATGATGACGATCTTGATCTCTTCAAGTGGAGCACCTTTCTTGATTGCGCTTTGCTAGCACATATGCTTGATGAAGACTTCTCCAAATACTCCCCCATACTCCATTATGGGAGAGCCTCTCTTAGCTTCGTCTTCATGTCTACTTCTTCCTCCATGCATAAGATATCTCCGACATTCTTCTCTTGGTCTTGCACTTCTCAACCTTGATGACGATCATGACATGATATCATCCTCCATGAGCATATGAATAGATCTTCTTGTTGCAAGCCCATGTGAAGATACCTAACCCCACATATAGATATCGCACACACACTTAGGTTACTTCAGAAAGCTATATGGACAACAGCTTACCATCCCAAGAGATACATGATCCACTTGGTACATCTTGTACCTTTGTGTGTTGATCAACACCTCTTGATCAATCTCGTAGCATCTCATCTTTCTTCATATAGGTGATGTCTTGACAACTTCAAGACATACTTGCAATATGCTCAACACAAGCATTAGTCCATAGGGATTGTCATTAATTACCAAAACCATATATTAGGTCACATGCCCTTTCAGCGTCGCCGTCATTCAACTCTCGGTGCCGTCCGAGACACTTGTTTTCCAGATTTGCAGGGCTGATCGGGTGCCGCAACTTCTGAAGGATTCCTTAGGTGACAAGACCATCAACTTCTTTCGCGCGGCTATCCACAGTGACGTGCGGATGCTGCGCTACTAAGGATAGCCGGAACCCAACTGGCAATCCAACTCCGAGCTTGTATGTTCTCGCCAATCATATCATCAAAACATGAGCAACAGAAGAAGAAGAACATGAGAAATGACGACAACGCCGACTGAAATAACATTTCTTAATCCCTAGTGTTTTGTGTGTTAGTTAACAATACTAATGATGTACTAATAGAATGCTAAGTATTTCAGTTAGTATGTGATTTAAGATCATATGCATCAAAGCCAAAAAAGTGCAGAGAAAAGGTTGTTTTGGAATTGTTCCAGGAACCGGAATATTTGAGCCGGAAATTTCCAGGGCTGGAATTTCCGGTTCACCAGAACTTCGCAAAAAATGGCTAAGGAAAGGTTGAGAAAAGGTTCTGATCTTAACCGGAAATTGTGATCGGAAATTTTCATTCACTGGAATTTCCGAGTGCACCAAGAAGAATCTCTCAGAAACGGCTAAGTCAAGATTGAGGAAGTGTTCTGACTCGAGCCGGAAATTGTGATCGGAAATTTTCATATATCGGGATTTCCGATTGCACCCAGAAGAGCCCTCAGAAACGGCTAAGTCAAGATTGAGAAGTGTTCTGATCTCAAATAGAAATTGTGCTCGGAAATTTCTAGCGTGGTGGGCTGAAAAAGAACCCTACCTTTTCCATATACTCGTATCCATTGTAATTTGTTTATTTTATTTTTCTCTGCAATATTTAGTACTATTTTTTGTGTGGTTTATGAATTACCGAGTCTTTAATTGTTCTGAGTATTAATTATGCCTTGATCTTTATCCTGTAGCTACCATACTCATTCATAACCATTATAGTACCTGCTGCGCCTGGACGACGTCGCCAACACGCTCCGCTGCTGGGGCGCCGTCGCGCACGTCCGGAACTTTGGATTCCGATGGAGAGGAGGAAATGGTGACTCATGAATGAAAAAGCTTTTGCTGCCATGACACCCACCTGACATCAATTGGAGTTCCACCTAATCATTTTTGCTTTTAAAAACGGTCTTGTTGTAGTAAACGGAGGGAGCAATAAAAACTATAAGATTAAAAACAAAGGCCTATGTATTTGCAATTTTTTGGTATTCATGTGTTGAGACCAAGCGTGAATCACAACTTTGAATGAAATAGGAGGCCATTTGGCCCATTTGATCAAAGGAACATTATTGGAATTTTTTTGATTTTAAAATTTTGTGTGTAGGGATATATGGCACCAAGACGCTAGGATGAACCGGATGCACAAGCTCCGCCCATCGTGTCATCTGTCGTGCAAGAGGGAGAGAGGAGGTTATCCGGGATCAACGCACATGGAGAAGCCTAGGGTTGGAGTTGGAGACCGTTGGTAAGAACTACTAGCAACCAAAAATATGACCAATCAAGGGATCTATGATGGCTATATCAACGGTGGTATGCAGAGATTCAGAGCAAACATGAGGAATAGTCTCAGGTGAAAGCTTCTGTAATTCCATCTTTCTGCTCCACATCTAGTGCAGTTAGTGCCAAAACTGTGCCAAATGGTAACAATAACGTGTATTTACCGAGGCCGGATGAGCACACACAGAATAACTTGCATTCCATAGACGAATATATGCATGGCATACATAAGTTATACTCATCGATACAATTGGAGAAAGTAAAATGGTAGCAGAAATAAGTAACTCCCAAGTTTAATACATCACAGTATCACACCGATTGGAATCTCCTAGCTGCTGCTACAAGCTTCAGACATCATTAAACAGGACATCGTCCATGTCTGTAGGAATAATGGACCAAGCAACAGTAACAGTTACCTGAGCTTGACCTACAATACATTGCTGCTGGCTAATATTGCAACTTTGGGCTGTGAAATGGACACGACCTTCAGCATGGACAGCACCAGATTTTTTGTATGCTTGTATGATAACGTCCAACCCTCCTCCATGTTCTACAGAAACAACTTGACGCCACAAATGTACATAGCCAGAATCACCTTGCAGCATTTCCGTACCTCTTGACTCAATCACCAGAATCTTCTGGTCGCCACCACTATCAGCGCCATAGGTCGGCCTTGGTAGTGGGGTGCAAGCAACCTGGCCTCCATATTTAAAATTTAAAGGCCATGACTCCTCCTTATTGATCATCTGGACACCCACGATAGTGGCCTGGACCGCCTCTTTAACTGTCTGCAAGAACAACTCTAGCGTGCAGAACAAGTTTTCAAAGCACAGGGTTGATATGCGCTCATTGTAACTGCCAGCATAAGCGATCAACAGTTTGTCTTGAGAGGCTGCTGCACCTTTCACTTTCAACATCATCTCAAAGTAGACCTTGTCCGCGGACACGATCGCCCGGGACGGACCAGTCAAGTGTAGAAAAGGATCCTGCAAGCAAACAAGCAATCAATCGTCATTGACGTGCAATCAATCAAGACCTAAAAGAGAAAATCGATCTTCTGCAAGATAAGATAGCACGTACATCGTTTGTCAGTTCTTGGGCCCTGGTCCTACCGCAAGAGAAGAGAATGTTTCGCCTAGAATCCACCGTGTCTCGAACAGCAACCATACCGTACACAGACAATGGCAATTCAAAACCACCCGCGTTGTCGTCTATGAGTTTGAGTTTGATGGAGAAGATCTGCAAGGTTTCCACCATGTTGAATGGGACCATGCCGGGTGTGTAGTGTGTACACTGCATTGAACTCAGCACGGCTGCATGCACCAAAGCAAGAAAATTATTAGCATGCAATATATATATATATAGAGATAGATCGTACACATGTATGCAGTGGCAGCAGCAAGTTTCAACGAAATATATAAGTATAAAACGAGCAAGTAAGAGGAGGGCTCACGTACTTACGTGATCGAAGTGATCACAGTCTTTGCAGCAGTTCCACTCCCAGCTGGAACGGTACTCTGCGAAAACCTGAGCCTCCTCCTCCACCATCTTCTTGGCCAATGCTGACTTGCCTGTGTCGACATGATCATCTTGGATGGTCATTGAATTGGGATCTGCTGCAGGTTTGGTCGTCCTGTTGGAAACCTCCTCCAGATCCAAGATGTCCAATTTTTCTTTGAGTACCTGTTCCAAGGTCTCCTTATCATCGATGACCACCTCTTGGTTGATGGCAGATTCTTCAGCTCCTGTCACAGGGGATTGAGCTTTCCGAGATTCTTCATTCACCATCGCTCTCCTCTCTTCTTCCTCGGCCCCCTCCGAGATGAAAGAATCATCAACACCATCCAATTTGTAATCGAGCACCTGCTGCAAGATCTCCTCGGCAAGATCTCCTGTCACCATTGAATCCATCCCGACCACACAGGGCACGATCGATGGGTAATAAGTTCACCGCTGCTCTGCTTATTTTTGTTTCTTGTGCGGAAAGAAGCAAAACTGAGTCTATCGATTACGGCTTGCTGCCCACTCGATCCCTGTGGGCATTATATATAGCCAACCGTACAAGGCTAGAACAAGCGGACTCTAGACCTACTCGAACTCGGACTTGTGCTATATATAACACGGACTGGACCTACTCGAACTTGGACTCTGCTAGAACACGGACTATAGACATACTCCAACTTGGACCGAAAAACATATTCCACACCTACGTGGGCTTATCCCGGACGTTCCATACTGCTTTGAGATTACGCAAACACACGTGCACATTGTACAAAACACCTTGAACTATATCTCTTTGTAAACAGTCGGTCCTTTTCTTATTCAGCATGTAGCCCGTCCTGCTTCTTCCCCGCGGCAGCTTCCCTTTTGATTCAAGAAAGCAAACAAAATCAATATACCAAGAAGAAGGAGCAAAATACAAGGAAGAAATCAGATCATCTCGGCAGGAACGCGAGCTCAAATCGAACAAGATGAGGAACGGATGGGGAAAAAAACGAACCAGGGTCAGATGATTGGGACGATATCAAATCGAGGCGGATGAAATGAAGCAAATCATCCGAAACAGGCGAGCCCCACCAAGCTCGCGCACCTCCTGGAGAAACCCCACCTGAGCCCGGCTGCCACTCTCGTTCCCCTGCTCGACTGAGGCGACAAGTCCGTGGCGACGACCTCTCTCCGTCTCAAGTTGTGGCAGATCGGAGACAGGGGAGAACGGCCGCAGCAGTGGTGGAGGTGGGCGAATGGTGCGGGGAGCGAGATGCGAGAGGCGAGACGAAGTCACAGGCGCCTTGCTGTTAAATAATCCCCAAATAATACACCCTCGGCTTCATTTTCTTTTAGAAGTTCGGCAGAAGTCACACAAACACATTGTTATTGCCGTGCACGTCACCTACCACTAAAAGCGTAGTGCTGGTTAAATTCTGATAATGCAGAAAAATACGAGCACACATGTCAAGTCTATCAAGTCTGGAACTTAAACCTAGTTGGTTGGTTCCATCACAAGAATCCAACCACTGAGCTAACCTCACTTCGCCACCCTCGGCTTCATCGTGGCCGACCAACTTCAGGTCAGTCTGTATCATTATCTTTATTATAGTTACGAAGTCCAATTTTAGAATATATTTTTCTGTTGTCGTGCCTTTAATTGACATAGATATAAGTACTCTACTAGGATGATGCATAATAAATAGTAGTTGGTAGAGTAGAGGATTGGAAATCCTCGTGTCACCGGTTCAAATCAAGAAAAAAAATCTACCGAACATGTATTGATACAAATTGCTCGAGATGGATTCGAATACATATTCGTGAATAACATAGATGGAGTATGATTTATTCATCTGAGTTAGTAAATCTCTAAATAGAGACACTTTTTTTAGGGAAGGGTGGATCAAAATTTGAGGTTCTTTTCTTTATGGTATAGAAGGAGGGGGAGATTAGGTTCCCTTTTATATATTTTTGCATTTCTTATTCCGCTATTCTGAATATTTTGGTTTCTTGCTTATCTTACTTTCCTATTTGTTCTAAGTAATGCACGTGGTACAAATTTCGTGGTAGGGAACTTCTTTGAGTCACCGTATTTTGTAGTTTCTACGAAGGAAATTGATATATGATTTTCTAAATTGGAGAATCGAAATGAAGCCCTTTTTTGCTCAGTGTATCTGCACCCTTTTGTATAACAGGAATGAACGAATATAATAAGTATTCTGTTTCGTATAAAAAACAGAACGATCAAAATATTCTTTGACATGAATCAAATCTAGAGTTGCGTTGTATAAGTGAGCATGAATTTCTTATCATTCTATGAGCATCTTTCATTGATAGAAATTGGGGGAGGGGGGGGGGGGGGGGGTTGTATAGTTCTTATGTAAGGGCCAGTCTATCCAACTTTAAGACATAGTCTATCCAAATTTAATACATTAGGATACGTTTAAGGCGTGGATAATTATCATAAGACATTTCCACGGTTCTTATGTAAGGGCCAGTCTATCCAACTTTAAGACATAGTCTATCCAAATTTAATACATTAGGATACGTTTAAGGCGTGGATGATTATCATAAGACATTTCCACCATATCATAAGATTCGTGTTTTATCGACGCTTCTCCAAATCCAGAAGACAGACGCGCTAGCTAAAGATCCACCGGGTGCTACGTCATAGAGCACATTGGAAACGTTAATAATTGTAACCATATACATATAAACTAGATAATACCCCGCGCGTTGCTGAGGGAAGAGTAGGGTAATAATTCTTGTTAACACTAAAAGCTAAGGCATTCTTTTTCTTCAAAACAAATACCGATCGACATCTGTGTTATAACAAAATACATTTATATATGTTCCATAGCATGTGTTACGGGTATCTTGACCCAAGACATAACATGAATGCTTACTTGAAAATTAATTACGACAAAGCCTTTCATCTATTTTTTGTCTGATCACCTCCATTGATACTTTTGTTGTGACCTTAACTTCTTTCACCAAAAGAACCTAAGAATATAACGTATGATTCAAACACAATAAAGGTACTAATATGATCGGGTTGCTTGTCGCGAGGAAAGTGAGGAAGGGATTCCATTGTATTCTTGTTACCTCCAACTTAATTAGTACCACTAACATATTGTGAACGTGAGTGGTGGTTACTAATCTCCAAATTATGATATCTTGGACCACCGCGACATAAGCAGAAGGTTAATTGGAAGTAATTCGTATTTTATTATTGAACAACTCGAAATGGTCAGATGGAAAAGTAAGGGAGTACAGACTAAATACGAGGATCCAAAGAAAACAAGCGTAGATGTGTATCGTAGCTGAGGTAAAAAATAAGTTATACAAAGAATTTAGAAGACACAACAAATTTCAGAAATATAACAGTTTATAATTCAATCATTGTGGCCATTCAAAAAAAAATGCTTGATCACGAGAGAGGGAAGATATACATCCTCCTGTCGATAACCATTTGAGTAACGAATGACCTTGACGTAGCCTGCATCTCTGGCCATAGAAAGTTGATTGTATCCATGGAGGAATTGATGAAACATATGGAGTAATTTTCCAATAAGACAAAATGAGACCGGACCAATGCTTTAGAATTATGGAACATATGAACCGGCCAAACTAAACCAATTTATAGTGTGGATCAATCAAATAAGTGGCCATGCAGTTTCATCGCTGAAATGCTTTGTGCGAGCCTAGACATCCAATCAATTCATAGATGTGGATCAATCAATAAGTAACCATGCAGTTTTGTCGCTGAAATGATTCGTGTGAGCCTAGAGATGCAGTTTTGGAGCCTTGTTATCTTGGCAACCGATCGATACTGAATCACCATCATCACCACTAAATAGACTGTTGGGAAGAGCATTCAGCTACTGCACAAAATGATATTGATTGTCATCCAGAATTCCAGATTGACTTAAGCTGGGATTTTCTAACTTCGCACTATAAACATATTTATCATAGTGTTGTTGCTTAGGTAAGGGTAGCATTTAAAAAAATAAGATAGATTATTTTCCAATAACTTCTCGAGATTTTGTTTTCAGACTACGTGTTTGCTTTCATCAATGCCTTGATTTTGCATGGTTGTGCCTTTAGGTTTGAACTGACTTCATATCTTTGAGCAACTTTAGAGGAGGTGTATGAGTTATGAAGGTGTACGAGGTTCAATTGTGGTTTGGATAGTGAGCCGAGACTTGCCATACTTCTAGATTGTGGATAGGAAATCATGTGAGCTGATAGATTAGTCGTGGATGTGATGGTTTCCTATTCAGACTTAAAGCAAATTATTACGGAGGGGAAAATGGTTTGATGAAAATGGGTTTAACTTGTGTCTCTTTCGTTTGCCAAAAGGCAAGCAAACTCTTCAGCTCTTGCAATGGCTCAAGTTGAAATGATAAAAAGTGTTTATGTTAGTACCATTTCATTTTTTTGTCTAAGAGTTTCAAAGTGGTATGATCACTGTCGGTTCGGTCGCTGATTGAAATATTCAACCTATGATATAACCACATTAATTGTTAACCATATGGATATTGTTAACTATTTGTATGTTTTTGTTTTGGATTAAAACTATTTTTATGTTGTCGATTAAAGCAACCAAAATGGCCACAATATGCTAACAAATCGGGCCGGCACACCATAAGCACATTTCAAATATATCTAAGACAGTAAGGATATGAAAAATGTCAATATATTATACCATCCATTCTCTAAATAAATAAATATGGTGAACTGTGTAATTCCAAGGGTTCGCTTTGCGCATTGAAAATTTTAAGTGTGAAACGTTGGGTATTTTGTAAACTCATGTGTTCTTTAACATGAATTGTGAATTTATTAGCGAGAATGTATTTTCTATGGATGAGCAACAAGACCGGTTGAAAGAAATACGCGCATTGCGCGTGAACTTTTACTAGTCCTGAAAATGCAAAACAGAAAGGTGTGTCCGTCTATTAGCAATCTTGAAATGGACAAACCAAAGAGGTGAAATGAAGTAACAGGAACATTTTACAAATATATCTACTTGCAAAGTAGCATGAGGAGACCGGAAGCGGGAAGAGTAGTCGAGCAGCTGGAGATTAAAAGTGAGAACCTATGCAAAGTTCTATGCGATTTGAATCCGGTAATTGTATGCGATTCAAACACAAAGTGGTATCATCCCGTGTAAAGCGGTAGTTTTATGCTATCAACTCGATAATCTACTATGTTTGTAAGAAAATCACAACCAATGCCTGCAACCACAAGAGCTTTTGCTTCTCTGAGTAATTCTTTGACAAGTAAGAGCTCAGTTAGAAGGTCGGCCATGCCCAGTTCTGGCAAATCTATGTCGTCAAGGACAACAAGTGCAACCACAAGGCCGAGGATTGCCAAAAAGTTGGATTGATTTAGTCTAGCTCACACCACCTCTCTATCTCTCTCTCTATATATAGGACATATTCATACTACACCCGGGTGTAACTACACCCACATGTGTTTCACACGAGTATAGAGTATCTATCATACCGGGAGGTATGTAACATGTAGTATGGAGTATATAATGCTATTTTAGTACTATAGATATATTTTTTTGGTAGTATGTAATTTTTTTTACATACTTCTCTTTTATATGCATATATGACGATATTTCAAGTATATAGTGTAAAATATTATGACAGTTGCATTTTTTTCATAAAACTTGTTTTGGGATATCTTAGATATAGTATATGAACATACTCAAACCAATAAAGTATGACAAATACTTCCGTAAGGTGGTATACGAGACGTGGGTGTAGTTACACCCGGGAGTAGAAAGCATTTAACCTATATATATATATATATATATATATAGGCAATGTATCCTATGCATTCTAAGCTATTGTGTACTCGTGCATCCGTCTATCCTGAGCCCTCTGATCTAAATCCTGCGCAAGACATCATTATCTTGGTTAATTTGCAATTATACACCTGCCTGCGCTCTAAATCGGTGTATATTTACAACAAAGTTCTGTTATGGCTTCTTTGTTCTTTGGTAGACGGCCGGCGGCGATCGATTGAAAACTAGATCAACACGGCGGCCGGCCGCCGGCCTCGGCCGATGACGACCACGTAACATGATTTGCCGCAGCAGTGGATAGCCGGAGACCCCATTACTCGGTGGCCGCCGCCAGATGACACACATAATTAAGTCGTCGTCGCCGGCCGCCTCTGGCCGAAGGGGAGTGTCTTGACTCTTGAGTGTTGTTGCGGGCGTGTAATTGTAAATTAACCGGGATAAGGAAGTCTTTTGCACACGATTTAGATTAGAGGGCTCAGGATGGAACGGATGCACGAGTACATAATAGCTTAGGATGCACAGGATACGTTGCCATATATATATATATATATATATATATATATATATATATGACATATTCATACTACCCTCGAAGGTAACTACCCCACGTGTGTTTCACACAATGTATGGAGTATCTATCATAACATGAGGTATGTATCATGTAGTATGGAGTATATAATGCTATTTCAGTACTATAGATATTTTTTTTAGTAGTATGTAGAAAACTTCTACATACTTCTCTTTTATATGCATATATGACGATATTTCGAGTATATAGTGTAAAATATTAGGCCATTTGCAATTTTTTCATTAAAGTTGTTTTTGGGTATCTTAGATATAGTATACGAACATACTCAAACCGATAAATTATGACAAAGTACTTCCGTAAGTTGGTATATGAGACGTGGGTAGTTACCTTTGAGGGTAGAAACTATTTTACCTATATATATATATATATATATATATATATATATATTTTTTTTATTTTTTTTTGCAACCAGGTGTAGAATAAATTATTTTGCACCCGAGAATTTTTACATCGTTTTTTATAAAAGAAATTATGTTTATGATCTAAATAATTACATTTATTTTGCCCCATAACTAAAAAAACTACATAAGAAATGTAATATATAAGTCATAACAGTGTAAAAATAGGTAAGAATATGTATTTTACATAATATTTTTTATATGTCACGTAAATAAAGTTTTATTTCATGTTAATATTTTTTTACGTTCCTATAAACTTACGAAGTACGTCAAAATTTACGTGACGTAAAAATTCTTTACGGTTTAAAAGATACGGGGTGGGTGTAGAATAACTATTCTACTCCCAGAGAGTCAAATAGTGTTACCCTATATATATCATATATATATATATAGGTTAAATGCTTTCTACTCCCGGGTGTAACTACACCCACGTCTCATGTAACACCTTACGGAAGTATTTGTGATACTTTATCAATTTGAGTATGTTCATATACTATATCTAAGATACATCAAAACAAGTTTCATGAAAAAATTGCAACTGTGGTAATATTTTACACTATATACACAAAATACCGTCATATATGCATATAAAAGAGAAGTATGTACAATTTTTGTACATACTACCTAAAAGGAAGTATCTATAGTATTAAAATATCATTATATACTCCATACTACATATTACATACCTCCCGGTATGATAGATACTACATATATGTGTGAAACACACATGGGTGTAGCTACACCCGGATGTAGTATGAATATGTTATATATATATATATCAACGCGGATTTGCTGCCCATGATGGTAGCTACGCATGCGCTTAGAGCCATCAGATGCGGTTCCATGATTCGTGCTGCCGTTTTATTTCCGTCCAACTATGTTTCCTGCATGCGGTTTGATTTTTTAGCGGTTTCTCTTGCCTTCAGCAAAACGAAACAACTTTTGCTGCCGTAGATAAAAAAAAATACACCGTGTTCGGCTTAAAAAACTGTTTTCAACTTGGTTTTCCCGTGCTAGATTTTTTTTTTCCTTTGATTAATAACGCGAGTTCAAAACTTCAGAAAAAAATAACGTGAGTTCAATAAAAAAACGTGATAGAGAGGACGGGATCTGTCTGAAAATGATAATAAACTGGATCTGAACGGGAACAAATTGAAGGTAATTAAGATGCGGATGAATTTTCTCGTGATGTTCATCATAAAGGCGTGGTTTTTTTTTCAAGCATGGCTAGTTAATTAAAGTAATTAAGATGCGGATGAATCTTTTCTGCTGGTCCATGGTTCGGGAACGGGACAACTCAGAAAAGTGAGGGACTGGATTTGCTTGAAACTGACATATCAAAAGAAATTTGATCTGGATCAAAGAACAATCACTGTACAAAAAAATTCCAGAGAAATTTTATTCCCTCGCACATGGCTTGCCCAACGAAGTAATTCCAGAGAAAGTGGCAAAAATGGACCTGGATCGGTAACACTCATGTAAAAAAAGCAAACATGGACATGATTCCAGCAAAATCTAGATAGGAATAGATCGGAAGGGAAAAGAGACTTGAACTAAATCGGATGAAAAATCAGCCGGTGGGAATCTATGTCTCCCACGTGACAGCCCGGTCAAAATCGCCATCGAGCATGCGTCGGCCGCCAGCGTCCCTTGCGCGCGGTAGCCTGGTCGTATTTTCCAGCTCCGTCTTCGCCTTGGACGATGGCCGTAGCTCCTCCTGCCTCAAGATCCTCCATCTAAGATAAGAGAGGAGTGGGAATAACGTCGTGGCTCCTCCCCGAGCTCGCAATGGACCTCCAACTCACACCGTCGGAGGATCCCACCTCCAGCACGCACGGCAGCCAGGCCGTCTGCCCCATCGGCTTGCCTGACGGTTGGTGGAGGTCGGCAAGCCCGCGGGCCGGGAGCTGGTGTAGGAGATGGAGAGCATAGGTGGGTGTAGGAGACGGAGAGCTCGTGTGATTCATCCGCCCCGACTTCTCCTTGCTCCCTGATGCCGCCTCCAAATTTCAAGCCGGTCGTGGCACAAATGGAAGCCAGGACACACGAATATGGAAGCAGGGACGCCATGCCGCTCTTCCATACCCAGTCGCGAGGGGCGACGAGGTATTCCGGGGCCGGGCGGCCAGCCGAGGTCGGTGTGGAATCTCGGATCCAGGCGGCCAGCGGTTGTGAGGAGCAGCTGTGGAAGCCGACCTGGTCACGCACGGTCGAGGGGTACGGGGCGGCGCAGGCGGAGGTGGGCGGGTCGGTCTGCCGTCGCCGGTCTACCGGGCGATGGTGTTGTCGCTTTGGTGGGGGTCGGGTCAATCTAAAGAAACGAGAGAGAGAGAGACGTGGTCAGGTTGGAAGAAAGCACGGTCGTGTAGGTGCAGGGCGGTTGGATTTTATTAGTTCCCTGAAATGTGCTTCGGTATGGGCGGAGGACTCACGGGTGGGTGGGGTATGCCTGCCGTCGCCGGGGGGTCATGCAAGGGTGGTAGGTAGGAGTCGGGGTGCGGTTGAGGCCACCGTTTTTTTCTTTCGACATGTGCCTGCCTACGGTGATGGGTTTCAAATTGGTCTGTCTCCGTTTAGTGGGCTTACCTCCGTTAAATCTGTCTGCGCTTCAGATGCTCTATATGACAGATCCAATGGTTGGATGTAGGTGCACAGCTACCACCGTATGCAGCCCACTATTTTACATATATATATATATAGGGTAGCGCTATTTGACTCCCTGGGAGTAGAATAGTTACTCTACACCCATCCCGTATCTTTTGAACCGCACAGAATTTTTACGTCACGTAAATTTTGCTGTACTTCGTAAGTTCATAGCAACGTAGGAAAATATTAACATGACATAATTTTTTTATTTATGTGGCATATATAAAATATTACGTAAAATACGCATGTTTACCTATTTTTACACCGTTATGACTTATATATAGCATTTCTTATGTAGATTGTTTAGTTATGGGGCAAAATAAATGAAATTATTTGGATCATAAACATATTTATTTTATAAAAAAAAATTAAAAACTCTTGGGTGCAAAATAATTTATTCTACACCTGGGTGCAGAATAGGGTTTCTATACGCGGATTTGGTGCCATGGGTGGTAGCAGTGCATACACTATGAGCCGTAGATTTATGCAACGTGATTTGCGCTGCCGTTTGATGCCGTTTGCGTCCATGCCGTTCAGAAATCTGTACCTCTATGTCAGAAGGAAAAGAGAGTCTCCTGATTTAAATAAAAAAGATCTGAAAACAGCCCTCCGAATCTAGCATCACAAACAGTCCATACGGTCAAAATTGCATTTCTCTCCTTCGTTTTTGGATCTTGAAGCATTACAAAATGTTTAGATATTTTTCTTGAATATATGATCTCCCACAGAAAAGAGCACAAAAAAGAAAATAAAAATACAAAGGATCGGGAACAAACTGAATCTGGATCGGGATCCCGTACGTGCTAGCTAAATTTTTCGGCAACTGTAGAACTGCTACAAGGAATTGTGCATTCGACATGCCTAGAATCCGGGAACTTTTCTCCAATCCTTGAAGTAACCTTGAGGGTAATCAATCCCTAGAGTAAAATAGTTTTGGTTCTCAGATCTGACCGGAACAACAAGAAACTGAAATACAAATGTAAATCCAACAATAATAATAATCAGGATTTTTTGCTTGGAAGAATGAATTGTGTGTGAAAGTGAAGAACTGTATCTAGAGACCAAACCATCAAGCTAGCCCCGAAATTTTCAGAAACATAAAAAAAATCAACTAATCCATCTGAGAAGCACAAGCACAAATTTTCCTCCCAATCACAAATCCATAAACGTGCTGCCTGCAGGTGAGCATGGCTGTCCGACGCGCGCCAGGTCCGTAATGGCCGCCCAACAAGGACTGCTATTTCAGCTCAGCACACGAATAAAATCGAAACAAAGAACGAACAAAACTCTCGAGCCAGGAATAGAAGGAGCGACCACCATGAAATCGAAAAAGGAAACATGCGGAAGCCCCACGGTTCTAAGACGCCTTGAGAGAGGAAAGAAATCGAATCGCCGAAGACCAAATATTTGTAGGAACAAATCTGACGAGAGATCAAGAAGGAAAAAAATCATAGAAAAGCTAGAAGCGGAAGTAGCAACCACAGATCGTAAAGAAAAGATGGATTGGGATATGGGGAAGATCACGATGGTGGATCGGGGAGCGGCCAGCAGGATGGAGAAGTGCATCCTGATCTGATGGTGGTCGGCTGGCCCAAAGTTGAGCGGATGGAGTCGCCGCTAGCGGAGATGGGCGCGGGGTGGTTGGCGTCGGCGACCGGATATGAGCACGGGGTGGAGCACGCCGGCCACCTCCTTCCCCAGTCCCCAAGTTCCCTGGCGGCACGGGACCTGCACGGCAGTTGAGCAGAGGAAACTGAGATCGGCGGCGAAGAAACTAGGATAGGTTAGAGAGAGAGGTGTCAGGGACGGTGTGGGCCTAGGGAGAGAGTGTGGTCGTGGTGGCTTTGCTAGTGCAAAAGAGTCCGGTAACGGCGTTAATCTGATGGGGTGCCAAAATGTCCTATAGAGCTGATCTAACGGTATATAGGGGGTGCACTGCTACCCACCAGGGCATGCAACTATTTTGCATATATATATATATATATATATATATATATATATATATATATAGGACATCGGGTGTAGCTACACCCATGTGTGTTTCACACGAGTATGGAGTATCTATCATACCGGGAGGTATGTAACATGTAGTATGAAATATATAATGTTATTTTAGTACTAAAGATACTTCTTTTTAGTCAGTATGTAAAAAAATTCTACATACTTCTTTTTTATATGCATATAAAAGAGAAGTATGTAGAATTTTTTTACATACTGCCTAAAAAGAAGTATCTATAGTACTAAAATAACATTATATACTCCATACTACATGTTACATACCTCCCGGTATGATAGATACTCCATACTCGTGTGAAACACACGTGGGTGTAGTTACACCCGGGTGTAGTATGAATATGTCCTACTCCCGGGTGTAACTACACCCACCTCTCGTATACCACCTTACATAAGTATTTGTCATACTTTATCCATTTGAGTATGTTCATATACTATATCTAAGATACCCCAAACAAGTTTCAAGAAAAACTTACAACTGTGTTAATATTTTACACTATATACTCGAAATATCATCATATGTGTATATAAAAGAGAAGTATGTAGAAATATTTTACATACTACCAAAATATCTTATAGTATTATATACTTCATACTACATGTTACATACCTCCCGGTATGATAGATACTCCATACTCGCGTGAAACACACATGGGTGTGCGTGAAACACCCATGTGTGTTTCACATGAGTAAGGAGTATCTATCATATCGAGAGGTATGTAACATGTAGTATGTAGTATATTATGCTATTTTAGTACTATAGATACTTATGTTTTGGTAGTATGTAAAATATTTCTACATACTTCTCTTTTATATGCATATATGACGATATTTCGTGTATATATTGTAAAATATTAGGACAGTTGTAATTTTTTCATGAAACTTGTTTTGGGATATCTTAGATATAGTATATGAACATACTCAAACCGATAAAGTATGACAAATATTTCCGTAAGGTGGTATAAGAGACGTGGGTGTAGTTACACCCGGGAGTAGATTGCATTTTACCTATATATATATATATAGAAATATTTGTCAATGTATGGAGTATCTATCATAACATGAGGTATGTATCATGTAGTATTGAGTATATAATGCTATTTCAGTACTATAGATACTTTTTTTAGTAGTATGTAGAAAACTTCTACATACTTCTCTTTTATATGCATATATGACGATATTTCGAGTATATAGTGTAAAATATTAGGCCATTTGCAATTTTTTCATTAAAGTTGTTTTTGGGTATCTTAGATATAGTATACGAACATACTCAAACCGATAAATTATGACAAAGTACTTCCGTAAGTTGGTATATGAGACGTGGGGTAGTTACCTTTGAGGGTAGAATGGTTTCTATAGATACACCATATAGATACTTCTTTTTAGGTAGTATGTAAAAAAATTCTACATACTTCTCTTTTATATGCATATATGACGGTATTTTGAGTATATAGTGTAAAATATTAGCACAGTTGCAATTTTTTCATGAAACTTGTTTTGATCTATCTTAGATATAGTATATGAACATATTCAAACGGATAAAGTATGACAAATGCTTCCGTAAGGTGGTATATGAGACGTGGGTGTAGTTACACCCGGGAGTAGAAAGCATTTAACCTATATATATATGCAAAATAGTGGCCTGCCCATGATGATAGCTACACACCCACTATCAACCCTTGGATCACCCTATAGAGCAGTTTCTACGGTTGATCAGCTTAACACCGTTTCGTCCACCTTTTTCTCTGCCTGATTCAAAAAAAAGTGCACACCCGTCCCATGTGGCTCTCTTCTCCCTTAAAGAAAAGGAAAAAAACCACACATCACCACACAGCCGGCATCATTTTCTCCGAATCCGCCCCCACCATGTCCGATCCCCACCATCGAGATCAAGTCACGCCTCCCTTTGCTCCTCCACGCGCGGACAAAAAGGGGAGGAGCTGACGTGGGGCTACTCTTCGACTACCCCACGATGAGGCTACCTGGGCCATGCCAAGCTTATGGAGGCCCACATAAGGCCCATTAGGGGTATCGTGTGACCTAGTCCTAGTCGGTTAGGTCACATAACTTGCCATATCTGTAATTGCCATCGGCATCGTTCACCCGAGACCTGGTCTACCTATAAAGGCCATGAGGGTTGCTCGTCTAAGGACACGCTCATAGCCGCCACTACCAACCCTAGCGAGATCGCAATCTCGCCATTGTAATCATTACTCGCCATTAATACCAGACAAGCAGGAAGTAGGGTGTTATCCTCCGGGAGCCTGAACCTGGGTAAACTCCCCGCTTGCCAGCCGTCGTGATCACCAACGCTTATCTCTCTCCCCCTCAATCAACCCGGGGTGGACAACCCTGGGATTTGTCGAGTTACGCCCTCGTTAATTGGCGTCGTCTGTGGGAAAGAACAAGCGTTGGAATCATGGTCGCACCGGCTCCATCCGCAAGGAAGATCGACGTCGGCATCACCCGGGAGCCCATCCGCTTCGGCTCCTTCGAGTACGCCTTCCATCCGCCGGCCCGCCGCTCGGTGTACGCCGATCTATACGAAGGTATACACATTACCTTTGGTTCCGTACACTGCTTCGTAGACAATCGTGGAATATTCAGGTCCACGACGACCATGCCACGCGTGGCGGTGACACCCGCATCGGCCACCCTCGCGTTGTACCCGTCGTCGCCTACCGCGGGAGCCGCATCTGCCACAACTGTGAAGATCGCATCTACGTCGACTACGTCGACCACCTCGGCAACGGCCATGCAGATCGAGTCCACTTCAACCACCTCGATCGCACGGCCGGAAAAACCAAGGTCTACCTCAACCGTGACTGCATCGACTGCACCCGCGCGTGCAACCAAGGACGTGCTGCCGACAGCCACATCGCGCGCATCCTCATGGACTCGTCAAGTCTACCCCAAGCCGATCACACTCGCTCCGGCGACTGCGAAATCTCCCTCCACGGTCGCGGTAAAGATCGCAAGAAGACGCAACAACGGCTACGCCACCCACCATGTGGCAGCAATTTTTGATCCAGAGCAAGATTCAGATGACGGAAGCAGCAGCGGCAGCGTAAACACTCCTACCCAGGTTTACCCCGCACAAGTCTTCATGGCTGGCACAGCGCCTCCAGAAGGCAACGACGAACCCGCATATCCACTGGAGGTGGTCATGCCCGACAAGACAACACGGCTCACCATCACGCGCGACATGGCAATCATGTCCATGAAGCACGTCGACGACGGCACATTCCCACCACCCGACGCACCTCGGGACGATCAGCTGGCAGCCCAATACTTGCTACGCAAGGAAGGCGAGCGACTTCGCGCCGAAAAAACCGAGCTACTCCGGCGCAAGAGGGATGCCGACGCGTCGAGCGCCAGACGGGCAGCCTACTCGTTTACTTCCTCCACGGAAGTTAACCAAGGAGGACGGCGACACAGAGCTCGCGTCCCCCTCATGATGGAAGCCGATCGAGCCAGAGTCACCTGCAACCTCGACTCATCCTTTGTCACCGAGGACGAAAACGGGATACATGTCCCCATACCTTCGGCTAACACAGCCACCAGAGGGAGACGCGCGGGCCCTTCTCCACAAACAGCAGATCATGTCCATGAAGGCAAACGAGGACGCCTTGTCAAACAAGGTGCCAAGCATTCGAACACGTGAGGAGCGAGAACACCAAGCCCGCGAGCCGGCAACACCAGATGGCCCTGCAGCACAGCCACTGAGACAACCACAAGCAGGCAAAGACCTTCGCAACGTCATCACGCAAAGAATGGTGGACCGCAACCGCTCCCAGCGTTCGACTGACACGACGAACCTGGACGACCAGGCCGATCGCAACTTTGAGCCATGTGGCGCCGCATGCTTCAGCTTCAACATTCGCGACACCCGCATGCCCAAAGGCTTCAAGCTAGCAGCAGGAACACCCAAGTATGACGGGAAGCAAGACCCGCACCTTTGGCTCGAAAACTACCTCATCGCCTGCACCTGCCAAGGCGGAACGTCGACCACGGCGATGCACCAGCTCATGCTCACGGATTTTGCACGCGGGTGGCTCACCAGCCAACCTAAGGACTCCTTAAGAACCTAGGAAGAATTTCAAGACACTTTCATCAAAAGTTTTCTTGGAACATACGCGAGGACAGCAACCTACATCGAGTTGCAAGCCTGCAAGCAAGGAAGGGATGAGTCGCTCCGATCATACATCCAGCGGTGGACACTCCTCCGCAACACTATGGAAGCCGTCTCAGAAGACCGGGTGATGGATGCGTTCATGCATGGCGTCGCTCGCCGCGACCTCTGCGAAGAGTTCGGTAGGCTCCAGCCGAAGACCACGATCGAGCTCATGAAGATAGCCAACCAGTGGGCCGAAGGAGAGGACTACGTCCGCGACACCTCTCCAAAGAAGGAAGCCGAAACAAGTAACTGGCGGGATGCACGCCAGAAGAAGAAACAACGTTTCACCAATCACGACACAATCGAGCTAATAGCGGCGGGATATCAAACCCCCCGTGATGACGCGCGAGATAACAATCGCCAATATGATCAAGGTCATCAATACAGTCGAAGCGGTGATCAAGGTCGACAGTCCAACTCGGGACAGTACAACCGCAGCAGCGGTAGCGTTAGCCGCAATGACGGAGGCCAGAAACGCGAGTGGAAGCGCGCGCTAACCCCAGCCGAGGAGCTGATGCAACCTTGCAAGCATCATTCATTCCGCAACCCGGAAACAGGCAAATGGGGCGCCAACCACCTGTTGAAGGATTGCCGCAAAGCACGCAAGATTTACGAGGCTATCCAGCATATCATCACTCATGTGCAAGCACTTCAGCCGCCCCGCAGCTTGCTATTCAGGCAGCACCCGCAAACAACAACCCAACGCATGCGGCTGGGGCCTTTCCTCAGCAGCAGCCGCAGCATGAAGCCCAGCCAGCAGCGCACGACACATACCTGATCGCGCGAGGGCAGCTCAACATGATCCAGAAGGGACGTCTCTCAAACAGGGCCCAGAATCTCATCAGCCGCCAAGTCCTTCAGGCTACTACCTGCCCACGCGCAGTGCCAAACTACCTGAGAGGGTCAGAAACACCAATAACATTCTCCAGAGCAGACCACCCGTCGGATGTACCTCGACCCGGTCACGCTGCTCTTGTTATCGAAGCTCTGATCAGAGATTACAGCCTGAAGAAGATATTCATGGATGGAGGCAGTGGTATTAGTATCATATTCGCCGACACCCTGAAGAGGATGAACAAGTCGATAGAAAAACTGCCGGAGTCTGAGACCACCTTCCACGGCATAGTACCAGGACAAGCAATCACACCCATGGGAACGATCACACTCGACGTCATACTTGGCACACCCGAGCACTTCAGGAAAGAGTCGATCGACTTTGAGGTTGTCGACTGGAAGTCACAGTATCACGCCATACTTGGGCGCCCAACTTTCGCAAGGTTCATGGCCGTACCTCACTACGCCTACCTGATGATCAAGTTGCCCGGACCCAAAGGAATAATCACCGTGCGTGGCGACTTTGACCGCTCCAACAGCTACGACCGCGTGTTCAGCAGAATCTCAGAATTCTTCGGGGTCGAAGAACACTTCAAGGCCATATATGCCGACAACGACAAGACCATCTTTCCGCCCCGCAAGAAGCCAGCCAAGGATGCCGCTTTCAACACGAACGATGACACAGCAACCCACCAAGTCCGCCCGACTGACAGCAGCAAGACGGTCAAAGTGTCGTCAAGTCTGACCCCCGCATAGGAAGGCGCGCTCGTCGAGTTTCTTCGTGAGAACTGGAAAATCTTTGCATGGCAACCCTCTGACATGCCAGGAATACCCAGGAATCTCGCCGAGCACTCTTTAAAAGTTCACAAAGACGCCAGACCCGTCAAACAAGCCATGCGACGCTTCTCCGGACCCAAACGGGACGCGATCACCATGGAGATCGACCGACTGCTGCACGCCAAGTTCATCTGAGAGATTAAGGACTCGGACTGGATCGCCAACCCTGTCCTAGTGGAGAAGAAGAGACGAACAAATTGCGCATGTGCGTTGACTTCACCGCAGTCAACAAATGTTGCCCCAAGGATCATTTCCCGCTCCCGCGGATAGACCAGATCATCGACTCGACAGCTGGCTGCGAGCGCCTGTCTTTCCTGGACGCCTACTCATGTTACCAGCAGATCAGACTGAAAGTTGAAGACGAAGAAAAAACGGCATTCATCACACCTGATGGCGTCTTTTGCTACCAGACGATGCCCTTCGGGTTGAAGAACGCTGGTGCAACGTATCAGCGCACAATGCAAGCATGCCTCAAAGGGCTCATCGGGCAAATTGTCCAAGTCTACATCGATGACATCGTCGTCCCAACCCGAAAGGAAGACACCCTAGTCGCCGACCTCTGCAAGGTCTTCGCCGCGCTCGACGAATACCAGATCAAGCTGAACCCAGAAAAGTGCGTTTTCGGCGTGCCAGCCGGAGAGCTACTGGGATACCTTGTCTCTGCAAGAGGAATCGAAGCAAATCCTGAGAAGGTGCAGAATATACTCACGATGCCACCAAGCTCCGTGAGGTGCAACGATTAGCCGGCCGAGTCACAACTCTCAGCCGGTTCATAAGTAAGTTGGGTGAGAAGGCTCTGCCTTTCTACCAACTGATGAAGAAGACAGATAAGTTCGAGTGGACAGAAGAACCGCAAGAGGCATTCGACCATCTCAAAAAGACCCTGACGACTTCCCCAGTCTTGGTGGCACCACTGGAGAACGAGCCGCTATACCTACACGTCTCAGCGACAAACAGGGTGGTCAGCACGGTGCTCGTAGTTGAGCGGGAAGAAGAAGGGCATAGTCATCATGTCTAGAGGCCAGTCTACTACCTCAGCGAAGTCCTAACACTGTCCAAACAAAATTACCCACACTACCAGAAGCTGGCATACGGGGTCTTCATGACTTCCAGGAAGGTCGTCCACTACTTCTCCGAGCACCCGATCACGGTGGTAAGCTCCTCCGGGCTAGCAGACATCCTCACAAATCAGCGCGCGACGGGACGAGTCGCCAAGTGGGTTGTCGAACTAGGACCCTGGGGGCTGAAGTACGCTCACCCGAAGTCTATCAAGGCCCAAGTCCTCCCAGAGTTCACCACCGAGTGGATAGAAGCCCAGTTGCCAGATGTCCCCGACTTGTCCAACGCGTTGACAATGTACTTCGACGGGTCCAAGAAATTCAAGGGAACAGGGGCAGGAGTTGTCCTCATCTCCCCCAAAGGCGACAAGCTGAAGTATGTCCTGCAGATGGATTTTCCAACACCCTCCAACAACGAAGCAGAGTACGAAGCCCTGATCCACGGCATGCGGATGGCCAAGAACCGCGGCGCCACTCACCTCATGATCTACGGAGACTCGTACCTCGTCGTACAACAAACCATGAAGTCCTGCGACGCCATCGCCCACAACATGATCGCCTACAGAGACCTGTACAACCAGCTGGAGGGTACATTCGACGGCTGTGAGCTGCGCCACATTGGCCGCGACAGCAACGAAGAAGCCGACGTCCTCGCCAACATGGGATCAGACAAGATTCCAGTCCTACCCGGCGTATTCCTCGAGCGCATCACGCAGAGGTCCATCAAGACTCGACCCGCAACAATCCCCTCCACACCAGCAACGAGCACTGCGAACCCGCCAAGCAAGGAAAAGAAACCCATGGAAGTCATGATGGTTGAAGCCACATGGACGGGACCATATTTGGCTTACATACTGCACCAAAGGCTGCCAACCGACCCAGTCGAAGCCAAGCGCATCATCTGACGCTCCAAAAGTTTCACCGTCATCAACGGGAAGCTCTACAAGGGAAGCATCTCAGGAATTCTACAAAGGTGCGTAGATCCAGTCGACGGCCAAGCCATCTTACTCGACATTCATGCGGGTATCTGCGGGCATCATGCCAGCAGTCGAGCCTTGGTGGCCAAAGCATTACGAGCCGGGTTCTACAGGCCGACAGTCATGCAAGACGCCGGAGATCTAGTAAGAAAATGCCCCGGGTGCCAAGAATTCGCCAACAAGCCACACGCACCGGCGTCTGCGCTAAAGACAATACCACTAGCCTGGCCCTTCGCCCAATGGGGGCTAGACATGGTAGGCCCGCTGAAGAAATCCTCACCCGGAGGGCACACTCACCACCTGGTGGCAGTCGACAAGTTCACCAAGTGGATCGAGGCCATGCCTATCACAAGTTCGACTGCATCGTCAGCGGTAAACTTCATCAGATCCATCATCTTCAGATTCGGGGTACCAAACGGGATCATCACGGACAACGGCTCGAACTTCACAATCGAAGAGTTCAAGGACTTCTGCTCAGATCAAGGCATCAAGCTCAACTATGCATCCGTCTCGCACCCGCAGTCCAATGGGAAAGTCGAGAAGGCCAACGGCCTAGTCTGCAGCGGCATCAAGAAATGACTGCGGGTACCACTGAGACGCGCCGCGGGCGCATGGGTCGAAGAACTGCCGTCAGTCCTCTGGAGCCTGCGAACCACGCCTAACAGATCCACCCAATACACTCCATTATTCATGGTGTATGGTGCAGAGGCGGTCCTCCTCTGCGACATCAAGTTCGACGCACCACGAGTAGTCGCCTACGACGAGTCAGATGCAGAAGAGGCACTCGAAGATAGCATGGACATTCTGGATGAAGCTCGCGACATCGCCCTGGAACGATCAACCGTGTACCAGCAAGACCTGCGCAACTATCATGTACGGAGGCTACGGCCAAGGGCATTCGTCGCAGGCGACCTAGTCCTCCGACTAAAGCAGAAGAAGGTGCACAAACTCGCCTCCCCATGGGAGGGCCCATACATTGTGACGGAGGCAATCGGCAACGGAGCCTACCGCCTGAAGGACTCGAAGACAGGAGCAGCATGCAACAACTCGTGGAACGTTGCACAGCTTCGCCGTTTCTACGCCTAGTCGACTCAATAATTGTACCAAGGAAAGCATGTCAAGGCGGCAGGTTTCAGACGCACTCTTTCCCTTACCAGGGTACCTAAGGGGACTGGAAGGGTTTTAACGAGGCGGCCTGCTCGCAAGAATCAATAAAGTGATTGAAGAAAAAATATGTCCCCTATACCTTTTTCAGTCAAAGCAATCCATAACCTAGGCCGCCACTCGAACCACTCGGGGGCTGCGCCATACAGGTCGAACATAATCCTAGGCCGTCACTCGAATCACTCGGGGGCTGCGCCATACAGATCAAATGAAAAGCCTAGGCTGCCACTCGAACCACTCAGGGGCTGCGCCATACAGGCACTACTCGTAAAATCCTAGGCCGCTACCTGACCTGCTCGGGAGTCGCGCCGCACAGGTCAAGTCAAAAATCCTAGGCCGCCGCCCGACACACTCGGGGGCTGCGCTTTACAGGTATCACTAGAAACCCTAGGCCACCACTCGAACTACTCGGCTGCTGCGCCATACAGGCCCTACTCGTAAAATCCTAGGCCGACACTCGAACCACTCGGGGGCTGCGCCATACAGGTCAAGTCCTTAAATCCTAGGCCACCGCTGGATACACTCGGGGGCTGCGCCTTGCAAGTAACACTTGAAACCCTAGGCCACCACTCGAAATACTCGGGGGCTGCGCCATACAGGAACACGACAAAGCCCTAGGCCACTACCCAATGTACTCGGGGGCTGCGCCACACAGGTCAAGACTCACGCCCGATCCACCCGGGCCGCGTCGCACAAAGACTTTAATCCCAGTCGAACTAAAGAGTGCACAACAGATATTCGCACAGTAATGCAAATAGTTTCAACTTGCTCACTCGGGAGCTCCTCCAACATAATACATCGGTATTTACATCGACAAATTTGCCTCCTATAACTAACTCTGTACAACAGAGGATCGCTACCTTTAATCTGCAGGCTCATCCTTTGGCGCGTCGAGTGGACCTACAAGGCGCTCACTCAGCTTCTGGACCTGCTCAATCATCTGGCGCGCATCCACCAAGGTGTCGGCGTAATCATCATCCCCGGGCAGGCCACCCAGCAACCTTTCCAGAGGAAGGTTTGGCCGGTGCAGTCGAACGTACGCCAACGCCTCGTTCGCCCCGGCGACGAGTTGTGCGTTGACAACTTCCTTCAGCGCATCACCTTTCCGCAACCTCTCCAGCAAGGCGGCCAACCCGTGCGGCTGCCCATTGTGTGGGAAGTACACGCGGTGGATGTGCCATAAGGTCTTCCGGCAATCTTCAAGGAGAAAGGCAGCCCGTCAAGTTCGGTCGAGCATGCACGCGAGGATTCGCCCTCTCGATTTGTTCGACCAGAAGTGGCGAGTCTCGTAGGAATCGCCGGTCGCCTCCCGGGTGACCCGCTCTTCAACCCGAGCCTGCTCAGCTTGCCAATCTGAGTTCACATCTGCATCCAGAGATTACAAGTTACAACCAGCAAATCTCAAGGGGGAAGTCAAGCAGCAAACGCTACCAACCTTGCAGCTGTCGACTGATCAGATCAATTTCGCCAAGCAAGAATTCTTCATGCTGGGAGAACTCCACAGCAGGATGCGACTTGGAGCGCTCAAACTCCAACTCGGCACGCCTCAGACTCGCCTCGAGGTCAACCACCTTATTCCTCATGTAGGTGATTACTCGTTGGTCATTTGTGCTTCGCTGAGGAACTGGTGTTGATCTACGATGGCGCACAGCCGCAGTCGAACGAGAACCCCCCTCGCCACTCGCGCCAGTCGCCGCAGCAGTGGAGGTGGCTCCGTGCACATCAGTCTGTCACGAATGCGCAGAGTCAATACAGAAAGACGACTCCTCAACAAAAGCAAAGTCGATGGGAAGGAACATATAATTTGGCGCAAAATATAGTTCAAGGCCAAAAGACCCGACAAAACATCAGTCATTACAAGCAGCAGACTCAAATACAGGCTACTACGGCTACTAGAATCTACACTACAAAAGCTCCTAAGCGGCAGACTCCGACCGGGAGCGACTCTTCCGAGCAGCAACCACCTCGGTTGCCTTGGCGAGTGCCCTCTCGAAGGTGGCCACAAGATTCACAGCCAGCTATGCAGCATGCGCCTTTACCCCACTCAGCGACGCAGTCCTACCATCAGGCCTCCGAGGGAAACCGCTGACAACCTTCTCGAAGTCGCCAACAACCTGATGGCCTAGCAGAAGCCGGAAGGTGAGCTCGGAGCCGCGTACCGTCTGCGTCCGAGTGAAGTCCGCGAGGGTGGTCGCGTCGTCTTGAAACAGCGTGGTAAGGGCATCGACGGCAGGCGGCGGCGGTTCGCTTGGAAAAATGCTCCGATGCACCGTCGCGAGCGCTCCCGTCGACTTCTTCAGCGCCGACGTCGACTTCTGCAGCGCAGCGGATGTATACGCGCATACGCGATCAAGAAAACCGACCGCGCTGGCCAAGTCAACGTCGTCACTAGATGAGCCTTCGGAGGAGCGCCACCGCATTTCTCTGGACAAAGGATCAACAGTCAACAAAAAGCAAGTCAAGCAAAGACAAAGTAGGCGTTAAGCCGAAAACTCACCTCCAAGGGCACCGGCGAGTGCGAGCAGGCGGTCAACTTGGGTCTTCTCCTGTACGACCCGCACACGCTCACGCTCCTGGGACTCGTGTAGGGCTTTCTCAAGCCTCGCCTGAGCCTGAAGCTTCAGCTCCAACTCTTCAGCCCGCTTAGTAGCCTGGTCTAGAGAGGTGCGCAGCTGGTCCCTCTCCTTCTCCAGGCGAACATAGGCAGCGGCTGCCTCAAGCTGCTGGCGGTAGTACGGCTGCAGAAACAACAAGAAGTTATAAAGTTGCGGGCGACTATACTAGTCACCCACACCTTCGGGGGCTACTCCCATCGGGAGCGCTGTTCGCGCACCCGATGAAATTTCAGAACGACAAGAACAAGAACAAGGACTTACGTGGTCCAGGAGGTCGACATCCTCCGAAGACGCTGGGGGAGCACGACTCGGCTCCGTGAAGCCGCCAGTCGGCACGCGCTCCTCGACCACCACCTGCGTCACCAGCTCGGTCGAGGGAGCAGATGTGTGCTCCACTTCGCGATGAGGGGAGCTGACGCTGCCAGAGCGGTTGCTGGAACAAGATCAAGAGAAAACTCAACTCGAAGACTAAATCTCACGGAGGCAACTCGACAAAATAAACATGAAAGAACAACTCACCTGGTGGTCTCGAGGTCACCGTCACTCCCCAGGGAGAGGGACGGCATCCGAGAAAACTCGCGCGGCGGCGCAGAGCTGACAGGAGGAGCAGCCAAGGGTTCGTCCCAGTTGTCCTGGGACCGCACACCCGAAGAAGACATGCCAGCCTCCTCCAAGTCAACATCTGCATCATTCGCGGGCGACGAAGCAGTCGCAGAGTCGCCACCACTTTGACGCTTCTGCTTCTTCCGCGCGGGTTCCTCCTCTTCGTCATCGTCCTCCACCTCTTTGCTGGGGGAGATAGCGGACGGGATGTCTTCATCGTCACCCTCCTCCTCCACAAACTTCGACTCGTCATGAGGTCCGTTTTCTGGGAGAGGAGGAAGGTTGACCAGAAGAGAGCGACCCTGTAACAAACAAAGCCAAGTCGAATCAAGAAACAGAAGATCAAGAAAACAAGCAAGGAAAAGAACAAAGCAAAAGCTTACCTCAGGAACAGGGTTCGCTGCTCCATACGCAGCGACAGGACACTTGACGTTGCAAGGGTCCGCGGCTCGAAGGCTAGTAATGTCCCTCACCTTGGTCTCCACCTCCTCGTCGTCGCGTGGCTGGTCGCTGACGCCCTCGACTGCCCACATCGGGTGGGGACGAGCGCGGAGTGGCTGGACCCGCATCCGGAAGAAGGTGACCATGAGAAAGACACCACCCGACTCACGACCCAAGGTCCTGAGGAGGTTGCGCAGCAGGCTCAGCAGCGGCCTCGCGGACTCCTTCTCCTCCTCAGCGAGCGGGTGCGCCCAGGCGCGAGTCTTCCGCAAGTCGCGCTCGCCATCGAAGTTCGCCAGGCCCTTCTGGTTGCACCTGATGTAGAACCACCTCTTCCGCCACCTCTGGACGGAATCCGACTTCTTCATCTGAAAGTACGCGGTGCCGCCGTGCACCTGGATGCCGAAGCCGCCCACTGGGTATGTCAACCCGATCTTCCCAACATTCTTCCGAACGAGGAAGAGCGACTTCCATAGGGCCCAGTAGGGTGCGATCCCCATAAAGCACTCGCAGAGCACGATGAAGCTCGCGATGCTTAAGACGCCATTGGGGGTCAGATCGTGGATCTGAACCCCATAGGCGTACAGAAGACCACGAACGAAATCGTGGAGAGGGAACCCAAAGCCCCGTGGAAGGAAATCCACGAAGCACACGCGTTCCCCCTCGCGAGGAGCGGGATACACCTCCTTGCCAGGGACACGTACCGTGGCCTGGTCCGTCGGGGGGCAGCAGGCCCTGCGCGCGCAGGACCTCGAGGTCGGTCTTCTTCACCTTCGACCTTTGCTAGTCGCCATCGGGCTTCTTCATCACCCCGGCTTCGGCGGCGGCGGCGCTAGCGGCGATCTTCGACTTGCCCATGGCGTTGATTGATCGCAGAAGGTGGGAGGACAAGTGGCACAGAGCTCGAATGGAGGCAAGAATGGCAAAGAACAAGGAATGGAGGCAAAGGCGATTGGAGAAGAAGACCTATCCTCGCGCTGCGGCGCAGTACTTATGCCGTGCAGGCAATCCATCCCAGCCGTCCGCGAAGATACTGTTTCAATCAAGAGCATCCAGTCGTCCACGTGTCATCTCGAAAGACTAACCGTCGCCGCCCACTTCGTCCACTACGCACGGGAATCAAGGCACCATCATCACGCCGCGAAATCTTCGCGCCCAAATCAGAGAAGTGACAACTGCTGACCACAGTCAACACTGACAGTGGGGCCCGCACCCGTCACGTCCCATCGGGCGCAGAGGCGTGCTACGAAGCGTCATCATTGACGTCAGCAAGATAATGGCTCTAGAGAAGATGCGGAGCAACGAGACAACTTGAATGCAAGATTTGAGTAGTAAGATTCACAGCTAAATACAAACAAGTAGGGCATGGTGCCGATCTGAGAACCAAAACAATCATTCGGGTGGCAAAGAAAAGGAAGTAAGCTCAAACAGCTGAATCAATCGACAAGTAAGCCAACAGGCCGAATAGAAGCAAGTGTCACACAAGGCCAAGATAAAGTAATTCGACTGCAGAGCGTACCCCCATCGGGAGCGTCCTCTTCGACTGAAGAAAGGGAGTTCAAACTCAAGAACAAGCAATCTGGCGACGTGTCCAGGAGGAAGGAGTCCTTTGCCCGGCTCTACGATTCGACCAAGCACTCGGGGGATACTGACGTGGGGCTACTCTTCGACTACCCCACGATGAGGCTACTAGTCGGTTAGGTCACAATAACTTGTTATATATGTAATTGCCATCGACATCGTTCACCGGAGACCTGGTCTACCTATAAAGGCCAGGAGGGTTGCTCCTCTAAGGACACGCTCATAGCCGCCACTACCAACCCTAGCGAGATCGCAATCTCTCCATTGTAATCATTACTCGCCATCAATACCAGACAATCAGGAAGTAGGGTGTTATCCTCCGGGAGCCTGAACCTGGGTAAACTCCCCGCTTGTCAGCCGTCGTGATCACCAACACTTATCTCTCTCCCCCTCAATCAACCCGGGGTGGACAACCCTGGGATTTATCGAGTTACGCCCTCGTCAGCCGCTGAATCCTGTAGGTGAATCCTCTAGTCGTTGATGCATGAAAGTTCTTGTCAAGATACGTATGTAGCACTTTGTAAGTTCAGCGCACTGAATCACGTGTTCTTGGACATCAGGACTTTGAATGGCTTCCCCGGGGGACAATTCCTCGCAGCCGGAGCCGACAATGGATGCAGTGGATAGCTCGGTCGTGCCTAGCAGTGCTAATGTTGACTCCTCTACTCAAGATACTAGTGATTCTGTTCGAGTTAATAAGAAGAGGAAGCTTACATCTGCGGTGTGGGAAGAGTTCACAAAAGAGTTCCGTGAAGGGAAGTGGCAGGCTCAGTGCATGTATTGTAAAAAATGGCTTAGTGCAGGAAGTACAGGTGGTACTAAACATTTGTCCAATCACTTGCTATCTTGTTCTTCTAAGAGTGCTCCTGTAGGCCTAAAGCAACAAAAATTAAGGTTGTCATCGGGTGCTGGTGGGTGTGTCAATTTGGACAACAATGACATTTTTAACCAAGAAGTGGCTAGAAAGGAGCTTGCATTAATGATTTGTGTTCATGAATATCCTTTTTCCATGGTGGATCATGTTATATTTCGGAAATTCTGCAAGTCATTACAACCCTTGTTCAAGATGGTATCGAGGAATACCATTAGGTAATCCTTTTGTTCAAAATGTTGTATTTATTTGTTGTCCTTGCATAATAGCTATTTTCTTAGTGTGTGCTACTTTATATGTTTGCACTAGGAAGGATATTTTCCTTATGCATGAAGCCCAAAAGGAAAAGATGGTTAAAAAACTTTGCAAATTTCAAAAACCGAGTAGCCATCACCTCGGACATGTGGACTGCAGGCCATCAAAAGAAAGGATACATGGTTGTTACCGCCCATTTTATTGATGAATCTTGGACTTTGAAGAGCTTCATTTTGAGGTAATCAATCATTGTTCTATCATTGTGAATCTGAACCAGCATTGAGTTGTTTGATTAATCAATGTAAATTTGAACCAACATGTTATCTTTTGTCAAGTTTGCTTATGTTCCAGCTCCACATAATGGTGAGGTTATATGTAAAGCTTTATATGAATGTCTTGTTGATTGGCATCTTGAGAGGAAGGTATCCATCATTACCTTGGATAATTGCACAAGTAATGATAAGGATGTTGGTGACTTGGTAGATAAGTTGGGTACTGCATCTCTTATGCTTGGTGGTAAATATATGCATATGCGTTGTGAGGACCCCTCGAACAAGTCCGAGATGTCCACGTTATGTAAGAGATCACGATCCCAATGATCAGTGCATCGCAATCACATAACCAACTTAGGTATCAAAGAGTTACATCATTCAAGTCGTACGAATAAAAGTCTAACAGCACATAGACGGTCATACGACCAAAGTCAGCAAACCTCGTCACGCAGGACGGAATTAACTACGATAGCGGAAGCTCGTGGCTAGCGACGGCTCTTAACATCTCCGAGCGCAGATCCCACAAGTGAAGTTGACCGGTGACAGCTAAGTGGCGAAGTCGTCGTCATACACCTCCTCCTCGATCTAGGCCTCCTCATTGTAATATGGACATTTGAATATCCAGGGACAGAGCCATATGAGTACAATTACGTACTCGCAAGACCACCTCTAGGCTTAAATTCTCATGATAATGCAAGAAAAACACATTTCGAGAACTGGGAAGACTCCTGAATACAACTACAGGGCTTACTTTGGAAAACAATGATTTCAAACATAGAGAATACGACATCTCTATATCTTTGTTGAAGAAAAACATTTAGAGATAGAATTCTCTTCGCTGAAATGCGACATCTCTATATCTTTGTTGAAGAAAAACATTTAGAGATAGAATTCTCTTCTCCTAGATATAGCAAGGACATATCCAATTTCAAAAACTTTATTTTGTAAAAACTTTAAAAACACTAGGATAGGGGTAACCCTTTTTCCTTCCTTGAGGTCGGACTGGTTGTCTCCCCGAGATCAACCATCCTTGCCCAAATTCCGTACCTCCCAGGTACCACTTTATTGCCTCCTCGTTTTCCTTCGAAAACCTTCCTCTTTTGAAACCATAAAACATCCAGCATGCCTAGTGGGACCTTCCCAACCGTCCATGACCGCGGACGCGGCTATTCGAATAGATTTACACTCTGCAGAGGTTGCACACTTTACCCACACCTATCGGTTATTCCGTCGTGTCTGCCACGGCCCGTCATACGACAGCATGCGGGGGTCCGGATAACACGATCAAAACTTTCCACTATGACCACCCTAGTATCGGGGCCTCCCGGTAGGTTTGTTCTCCTCGGCACCGTGTGCTCCACTAGACCTCTTGGTCTTTCCTCGGGACACCACACCGCCACGTCAGGAGACCTGCCGTAATCGTCCGGCTGTTGGTTCTCAACAGTGTATTGTCTCTTCCGGACGACAACCCGGCTTCGAGGGCCCAGCCCTCATATAAAGTATGAGAGCCCCAACACTAAAACAGACAAGCTTCCGGCTAAGCCCTACCCATGTCAGGTAGTGTGGTTGCACGGGTTAATTGTTCGGGCGGCAGCTAGGGTCACACTTTGTTTTTCAAAACACCTTATCCTCCGACTACTCCCAGCATCTCGGGTTTTCGCAAACATCTCCGATTGCTCCCAGCATTTCGGGTTTTAATAAAACACTTGCTCGCCGATTGCTCCCAGCAGCTCGGGTTTTTCCTCCATAAAACATTTTTATCAAATAGGTCCCCATCCTATAGCTTTGAGGTAAGATAACAAAATATACTATTTGAAAACTTAATCTTCTTTATAGAGCCTTCAATGACAAGACTCCTCAAGAAAAACTCTTTTTATAATACCTACAACTGATCTAGTAGATAACTTTGGCCAAACAATATTTCGTAAAAATAGTTTTCGGGTGGCAAGGTGCCACAAAGGAAGTAAAACATGAATTATTTTATTTTTTAAAACAAAACATGCTTGATAAAATACTAGGAAAATCATTATAGTGGGGAGGTGGGCTTGCCTTGCTCAAAGTACTGTCCCTGGTCTTATTCTTCAGCGTAGTCGTGCTCAGCTACCTCGTACTGCTCTTCCTCGGGTTGCAATTCTACCGTAACATGAAAAACAAACGAGACTAACGCAAGTCCTAAAATGCGAGTTGATAACAATCTAAAGTATATCAACCAACAACAAGCATCACAAACAGAAAACACAGCTAATGCATTCAATATTTATTAGGGGCTGTTTACATGGTTTAAGCATAACTCTTAAGGTACTGCTCCTAGAATTAAACCCTTCTACCACATTACTCCTAACAAACATGTGGAGCTCTGAAAATTAGCTGAGCATGAAAATCTATCACCATATAAGAATTAAAAATCAGACAAGAACTACTGATGTCGAACTCAAACAGAAGTTAGGTTCAGTTTTATAGACCTCCTGAATGCATAATTAAACTTTCTGGTGAGATATGAGTTTTCTTTTTAAGTGGGTATTTTATTCATCAGATTTGGATACTCCTAGCTCAAGTTATCCCAGTATCAAAATAAAGTATACTTCTGACCATTATCTAAGTACAGAAAATAATAAGATTTATTTTAGTGTCAAACCAGTGGGGTGAGTTAGATAAAACTTGTGGCTAGTCCACCAAATTATCCCCAACATTTATCTATGGACATAGGTGGCTCCACCAATTAAAACTAGACATGTCATAATCTCTGAAATTTCAGAAATGCATTTTAAGAGATTATTTCCCGGTTGTTCAGGGATTTATTCACTAAGAAATAACGAGTTACTGGAAAAATCTACATTTGTAGTATATGGTACCTCCAACACATATCTAACACCTCCAATTGGATTTACCTCAAAAATTGTTTTTATTGAAGAGTTAAAAATCCCCAAACACCTACTGATGTTATTCTTAGACTAAAAATAACTTTTGCTAGATTATTCTCCTGCATGCAAGATTTACCAATCTAGATAGGAATTTTTACAAGATTTCCAACAGATCCAAGATTGCATGATTTGGATTTATAACACACAAGTTATTAAACAAATGGTGAAATAGGTACTTTTTACTAAACCTATTTTATCACAAAACAGAAAACACATTTTGGAACAAGTCCAACGCCACATGGTTAAGAAAACGTGCATGCATGTTACAAAATTAATCTCATCATTTTATCTAATATAGGTTTACCACAAAAGATTAAAAGCTGGGCTTAAGATTCTCTGGAGAAATAACAGAAAAGAATTTTTAAAAGGAAAAAAGGGGCGGGCGGCCAGATCTGGGCCAAATCGGCCCAGCGACCACGCGGAGCAGCACGGGAGACCGAGCTGGGCCGGCCCAACCGCGCGAGGCCACGCGCGCACGGCGCGATTCAAACCAGGCCGTAGATCTCTCGATCTACGGCTCACGGTTGTCGTCAACCTCACGACGCGGCGCGGAAAGGAACCAGACGCGGGGGAGGGAAATGGTGGCGATGGCGCTCACAAGAGACCGCGCGGGGTCAGGGGAAGGGTGGAGATCGACGGAGGGGACGATGGCGAGCTCGACGGTGTCCTCAACTCTCGCATGCAACGTCGGAATCCATGGCGACGGCGGCGGCGAGCTTCTCGGGTCGAGGACGAGCACGGCGGCTACGGACACCTAGAAGAGAAAAGGAGGGCAGGGGGAGTTAGATCTCGACGAGACGCGCTCGAGGGGCCGAAAATGGCATAGAGAGGTGGAAAGGAACGACGATGAGCACGGCGGGAAGAAATCGGTCTCCGGCGAGGTTTTTCACCTCCAGAGCTCGAGGGAGGGCGTGGCTTTGGGTGAGGGTGGTAGGGGTGAGCAGAGGAGGTGAGGGAGAGCCTCGGGCAAGGATTTATGGGGGGAGGGCGAGGCTGAGCACGGCTCCAAAACCAGGGGTCGGTTTTTGGACTCCCACGGGCAGGAGCGGTTTGGGGAGGGGGAGGGAAGTTCTGGTTGGTCCTCTAGGGCGGTGGAGAGGGGCAGAGAGGATGCTGGTCGGGAGGAGACTGCCTGGCCAGTGAGAAGAGAGAGGAGTGTGCTTCGGTTGGGTGGAGAGAAAAAGAGAAAGGAGGAAAGAGGAGGAGAGGTGACCCGAGCCCATGACAGGTGGGCCAGGGGGTAATCATGCTGCTCTCCTTTTCCAGCAGGTGGAGTAGAAATGAGAGAGAGAAGAAGTTTTGAGTAAAATCCTCAAACATATTCAAACCCTAAGTTTGAATAATTCAAACATTAACCACAAAAGAAAAATAAATAAATCAATTACCCATACTCACCACATTAAGTGAAACTACTGAATTTCTAAATGCCCAAATCAAACATCTTATTTAACTCCCAAAGAAAAGAAAACTTTTGGTGTGAAGGAAAAGAATCACTCAAATGGTCATGTTATTTTGATGACTACAAAAGCTAGTGAGATTCATATGCAAACAAGCTCTTGTGTGATAATTTAGAACAGGGTATGGAATTATATGTGACCTAGATGGAAATGTTTCAAATGCATGCCAAAAACCATTTAGGGTTTGCTTAATAATAGCTCCTTGTTTGGCTAAGTTTTAACAACCCTGAAGATCATAATAGTGGATATTTTATTTTGGTGATATGTGACTTTAGTGTTTTCAAAGTCAGGGAACACTAGTGGAGCACACACAACATAAGATGTGCAAACAAATTAAATCCTTACTCAAACTTCTACACACAAAAGTTTCAGCAAGAGGTGAAAAATCTAGAATAACACCAAAATACTAAAGCTAAGAGAATTGGGGTGTTACATGCGTTGTTGTGCACATGTCCTAAATCTGATTGTGAAAGATGTAATGGATGTTATGGAGTTGGGTATTGCTAGAGTCCGTAATAGTGTTGCTTTTTGGGCAGCCACACCTAAAAGGCATGAGAGGTTCGAGAAAATGGCTAAGAATCTAAGCGTTCAATACACTCAGAGGTTAAACTTGGATTGTAAAACTAGGTGGAATTCAACATATACAATGTTGTCTATTGCATTAGAATACATTCCAGTTTTTGCCTCTCTAAGCTCAAGGGAAAAATTGTTTGAAACTTGTCCAACTGTTGATGATTGGAAATTTGCAAAGGAACTTTGTGGTAGGCTGAAAGTATTCTTTGACATCACCGAGCTATTATCCGGGACTAAATATGTCATAGGCAATCTATTCTTTCCTAAAATATGCACCATCTGTTTATCAATACGAGCATGGTCCACTAGTACTGATCCTCTCTTTCAAGCGATGTCCGAGGAAATGAAATCCAAGTTTGAGAAATATTGGAAGGATGTTCATGGTCTTATGGCTATTGCAACTGTCCTTGATCCAAGATATAAGCTACATATGCTGCAGGCTTTGTTTGGGTCTCTGTATGGATATGAACATGCAACTAGGGAAGTTGAAAAAATTAGAAATTTGATGGTTGATTTGTTGGAAGAATACCGGGCTGATGTGGATGGTGAGGGTGCATCGCAGATTGGTAGGGATGCTGCTCCTGGAGGTGGAGGTGGAGAAGATGAAGTCTTGAAGATATTTTCTCAATATATGTCTTCATAGCCTGTTGTGACCGCTTCTCGTGTGCGGACTAAATTGGATTTGTATTTGGAAGAGCCAACAATCCCGGTGACAGTTGACGAGCTGGACATCATTGGTTGGTGGAAATATGGAGGTATCAAGTATCCTACTTTGCAAAAAATGGCTCATGATATATTGCCTATCCCCGTAACAACTGTGGCGTTGGAATCTGCCTTTAGTACTAGTGGTAGAGTACTTAGTTCACACCATAGTTCGCTTGCTCCAAACATGGTTGAAGCCCTTATGTGTATGAAAGCTTGGTCTCGCGCCGACATGTTAGGTAATGGAATGAGTAAAATGTGTAATTACTTTCCATGCACATTATTCATTTTCTTAATATGTGTTATTTGTTCTCTTTCCATTAGGTGATTGGTATTCTGCTCTCTTTTCAAGTTTCCAAACTGTTCTGGCTGATGAAGATGAACCAATGGTAATTCTACACTTGTACTAATACATGTTTTGCTTGTAGAAGTTAATTTCATATACAACTTCCTGTAATTTTTAGGCTGAAGATGAATCATTCCTAACCGAAGACTAAAGAAGCAAGGAGAAGAAGAAGTTGGGTGCTGGAGCTGATTCCTGGGCGTTGTATCTGATTGGAGCTGATCCTGGGCGCTGGATGCCTGCTGCGTGCTTACTTCATTCATTACAATGCATGCATAGATGCACTGATTGTTGGCTATTGGCTTAGTGCCCTAGTAAAAAGATGGATCAAGCGCTGGCTGTCTGCTAATTCATGGAGCTGATTGTTGTAAACTTGTAATGTTTATGCACCTTTTTTAGTTATCTGTAGCGGAATATGGAACTTGATTTGTTATTTGTGTTTGTGTGAACAATAAGTACATCACTATTTATCGTTTGTGCTTATTTTGCTATTTAAAATGTTATAATATGATATATTTATGTGATGTCTACAAGACTCATCGGATCGGATTGCCCACCGGGTATGAGCATAGGTCTGAAGTCTGGCCCATGGATAGGGTCATGGGCAGAGACCCTCACCCATTTGCTAAATGGGCATGGATCTGAAATAGGTCGACCCGACCATACCCGACCCATTGCCAGCGTGACTTGGGATCATTGGAGTCGATCGAGTTACGCGCGTTTAATTACTAGCGTACGGCGTGTAGCTACGTACGTGCTTGAAGCATGATCGAGCACCGAAGTGTTTCGAACTGGGTGGTCTCTTGGTGATCTGACTTGGCATCGCAAGCATGTTTGTTTCTTAATTATTATTACCAGCTTTTATGTTCATGAATATCTTTTGAGGGATCCAAATGAATTATTCTTCCATGTCTATTGTGCGCAAAGAGATTGTGTATGTATGTCTTCGATTTCTTGATTCTGTGAGCGGTGATGTGACCGTTCTTAGTATTAGAGATGTATTAGGATCAGGTAGTAGTCGTATCCTAGTCGTATCCTAGTTGGACTCTGTTGCCGTATCCTAGTCGATCGCTGGACGATCTCCCTCCGTACCTTGTACGCTACTCTTGGTTGTCAATATAAGTTGAGCGTGGCCAGCAGCCACGGTACGGCAAATACACCTTCAAACATGGTATCAGAGCGGAAGTCACATCGATCCAATCTAGGGTTAGGGTTCTTACTCGCTCCGCCGTCGGTGATCCCACATCGGCAATGGCCATGTCTCTCTCAAGCTCAGCCGGTGCCCTCTCCTCTTCGGCATCCGCCACCACCTTCGCCCCCATCAACTCGTCCACTATCACCGTGCGCCTTGATCGTACGAATTTTCTCTTATGGAAAACGCAGGTGGTTCCGAGCATCTCCGGAGCAGGGTACTATGGCTATCTCGACGGCAGTTGCAAAACGCCGCCCAAGACCGTCAAGCAGGGGACCGGTGACGCGGTTGTAGACGTCGCCAACCCTGACTACACGACCTGGTGTACGCTGGACCAAAGGTTCTCAGCGTCCTTGTCGGGTCGATGACTGGAGATATCCTTGGTCAGATGATCGGGAAGAACACCTCCGTTGCAGTCTGGGAGTGTGTCACGGGCATGTTCTCAGCCCAGAACCGCGCCGGTGTGCGCCAGATTAAACGACAGCTCTCATCGTTGAAGAAGAAGGACATGTCTGCCGCTGCCTACTATCAGAAGATGAAGGCGTTCGTGGACACCATGGCCACCATCGGGAGTCCGCTTCCAGATGAAGATCTGATCGACTTCATAGTCGGTGGCCTCAGGTCGCAATTCGAGTCCTTCCAGGCCTCGCTCGACATCCTCAGCCACACCAGCTCGGCGCCCCTTGCCCTGACTGATTTCTACGCTATGCTTCTCTCTTATGAGGGCCATGCAGGAGCAGAATAGCCCCGACGCTGTAGAGTTGACTTCTTCAGCAAACACGTCGCCCGGAGTGGTGGTGACGACTACGGCCGTCCATCTGGACGCTCGACTGACAACTCCGGTGGTCGCTCCGGTGGACGTCAGAGTGGAGGACAGCCAAACCAGACCTATGGCGATGGCAGCAGCCAATGCAGCAGCTACCAAGGATGACAAGGCGGTCGCAACCGTGGTGGAGGCCGCGGTAATGGAAACGGAGGCGGCGGCAGTGGAAATCGGAAGTGGCGCCCCAAGTGCCAACTCTATAAAAATTGGGGACATGAGGCTCTCCAATGTAGGAAGTATCAGGACAGTAATCGTTATGTAAACTCGGCCACTCATGGCCATGATGAGCCACCACCACATTGGATTCTGGACAGCGGCGCTACCGACCACCTCACCAATGACATGGAGCGGATGAATGTCCAGGAACGCTACCATGGCAAGGATCAAGTTCAGGTTGCAAACGGAGCAGGTTTGTCTATTACTCATGTTGGTCATTCTCGATTAGCTGGTTCTACTCCGCCTATTGCTTTGAAAAATATCCTCCATGTTCTTGGACTTAGCAAAAATCTACTTTCTGTTCATAGAATTCTTTGCGTTAATCCTGTTTTTATCGAGTTTCATTGTGAATTTTTCTATGTTAAGGACACAGGCACGAAGCAAATCATTCTTCGCGGTAGAAGTCGTGGTAGTCTCTATCCAATTCCGTTTGGCCGCACATCTTCGTCCTCGCATCGTCAGGCATCATCTTGTGTCAAACTTTCTTATGAACAATGGCATCAACGTCTCGGTCATCCATCCAATAACGTAGTTCAAGCTGTAATAAAGAACAATAGTTTTTTGTGTTCTCCAAACTCTAGTTCCTCGGTTTGTGATGCTTGTCAGCGTGCAAAGAATCATCAATTACCTTATAATCACTCGTCTCGTGTTTCTCTTGCACCTTTAGAGCTTATTCATACTGATGTTTGGGGTCCTGCGTTGCCTTCTTCTGGAGGTTTTAAATACTACGTCAGTTTCATTGATGATTATAGTCGTTATTGCTAGATATACTTGCTAAAAAACAAGTCTGATGTTGAGGAAATCTTCTACGCTTTTCAGCGTCATGTCGAGTTGACTCTTAACACTAAAATTCGTGTCGTACTGTCGGATTGGGGTGGTGAGTATCATCGCTTGCATAAGTATTTTCAGCGTTCCGGTATAGCTCATCGTGTCTCATGTCCTCATACCTCTCAACATAATGGCGTTGCTGAACGCAAGCATCGCCACCTAGTCGAGACAGGGCTTGCCCTTCTCGCACATTCTTCCTTGCCTCTTCGTTTTTCGGATGAAGCGTTTCTAACTGCTTTCTATCTTATTAATCGGATGCCCACACCTGTGTTACAGAATATTACTCCTGTTGAGAAACTTCTCCAGTCACCTCCTGATTATTCGTTTCTTCGCACTTTTGGGTGTGCTTGTTGGCCTAGTTTGCGGAAGTACAACTCCCATAAGCTGGAGTTTCGCTCCAAAATGTGTGTCTTTTTGGGATATAGCCCTATGCACAAAGGATACAAGTGCTTGGATCGCTCTACGGGTCGAATTTTTATCTCACGCGACATTATTTTTGACGAACGTGTTTTCCCGTATGCCACGCCTGGGGTAGTAATTCATGTTTCTAAATTACATCTTGTCTCGTTTCCTTTACATGAACCAGCTATTCGGGATGTCCACTTGCGTAAATATGACATATCCTTGTTACCCTGTGATCCACTTGTTTCTTTGTCTCGTGTTCCTGTGCACGTTCTAGTGCCGATCGAGGTGCATGCTTCGACGTCGCTGCATGGGGCAGGCGCTTCCCTTGAGACGGCCTCCCGCGCTGGTGCCGCTCTGAACAGGCCGGCCTAGCAGGATGAGCCGCGTCCGTCTTCCCCTGTGCCTTCCTCGGTTGGGTCACCCGCCTCATCGACGCCTCATGGGCCGGCCCAGCAAGACTCACCAAACCCGCCTTTGCCACCTGCTTCTTCGACGTCAACATTGCAGGATCCAGCGTTGTTGGCTCACGATGTCAGTACTTCTGACTCCTCAAGCGCATCGCCCTCGCCTGACAGTTCCTCCATCGAGCCAGCACCTGTGATTCCCCAGCCTCTACGTTCTACGGCTACTCGCGCAAAGAACAATGTGTTTCATCCTCGGAAGCTCACTAATGGGACTGTCCGATATGATCCGTATCGTCGCCGTGCATTCTTTGCTACTCCTGATTCCCATCGCACCACTCTCACTGATCCAGCTTGGCGAAGTGCTATGGAGGACGAGTTTTCAGCTCTTCAGCGTAACCAAACGTGGGTTTTGGTTCCTCGCCCGTCAGCTACTAACATTGTCGGCACTAAATGGATTTTCAAGACGAAATTTCGTCCCGATGGTTCGGTTGACAAGCTCAAGGCCCGTCTCGTTGCTCGCGGTTTCACTCAGCAACATGGTATCGACTATCATGACACCTTCAGTCCTGTTGTTAAGCCGGTCACTGTGCGTCTTGTTTTGTCTCTTGCAGTTTCTCGTGGATGGTGTCTTCGTCGGGTCGACGTTAGCAATGCGTTCCTCCATGGCTTTCTCGATGAGACTGTCTATATGCAGCAACCTCCTGGTTTTGAGGATTCTCAGCATCCGCAACATGTGTGCAAGCTTTAGCGTGCTTTATATGGTCTGAAACAGTCTCCACGAGCTTGGTATGCACGGTTGAGTGATAAACTTCATGACCATGGTTTTACCTCCTCCAAGGCTGATACTTTGCTCTTCATTTTCTCTCATGTTGGTGTTCATTTGTACATGTTGGTGTACGTCGACGACATTGTCATTGCTAGTTCCTCCTATTAAGGATCTAGGACGTCTTGAGTAGTTCCTTGGCATTGAGGCTGCCTACAATTCAGGCGGAATGGTGCTTACTCAGCATAAATACACACTTAATATGTTACACGTGTGTCGAGGTATGCCATCGGCAATCCCAGAGTTGAAGACCCTAGGTATATTTTGAGGGAGAAGATGTGCGCGATGGTAATTCCGGACGGCTGACAAGCAAGGATTTACCCAGGTTCGGCCCCTCATTGTGAAGTAAAGACCTACTCCTGCTTGTCTGATTATGATGATATATGAGGTTACATGGTGGCCGCAAGGGCGATATGATGAGAGGTGATCTCTCTCTGCTATGTCAATTGTGTCTATGCTCTATGATGTGATCATCTGTCTATTTGTCTATCCCTCCCTGTCTTTATATATGCAGCCAGGGTCGGTTTACATGAGTCCTAACAGACTACGACTAAGAGTCCTTGTCTTGTGCTTCAAGTAATTTCCTTAATAGCTTCTTGGTCTTCATTGGGCCACCCAGTGGGCCATCGTCTGGGTTGTACCTGGTATACCAATAGTGGGGTGCCCGAAGGGCATACCAACGTCACTAGCCCCCGAGTGTCTAGTCGATTCGAAGTATCGGGCAGAGACTCATAACAACATGTCGAGTAGGCGTAATTAATGTCCATAGGACGTTATCCATTTTTCGTGAGACTGAATCATTTATGATAAATCCAATATATGTATATGAAGTCCAATATATGTATGTGAAATCCAATAATAAACCCAGTGCAGGTTATTGAGAACCCGACTTTGATAAATACATGCGGGCTATAGAGACCCGACTTTGATAAATCCGTGCGAGTTATAGAGAGCCCGACTTTGATAAATCCGTGCGGGCTATAGAGAGCCCGACTTTGAAAAATCCATTGCGATTATATATAAATCGACTTTAAAAAATCCACTGAGTAGCAGTCGAGCCTGTAGCGAGTGCCCTCCCGATGGGAGTATAATGAAATATGATTTGCTCAACTTGGAATTGGTTTTTGCGCCCATTGTCTAGTAGTATATCGGGTGTGCGCCCAGCGCTCGCGATGGGAGTAGCCCCCAAGTGCCTGGTCGATTCGGAGAATCGAGCGGGGACTCATTTGTAGGTGTATGTCACCATATGATTATTTGCTCATTTTTCTATGTATAATTTGAGCTGAGTCGGTAATACGTCGACACTGATGCATGAACTTTGCTATGTACTTTTGAGTGGAGAATGCCTCGGTTATGCATGTAGAGTCAAAAATACGTCGACTAATGCTTTGTTTGTTTTGCCTAGGGAGTATGACTTAGTAGGCCTGGTTTTATTCGATGAGTCGAGAACAGCTAACCGCACATTTGAGCAAAACCTTGCTAGACTTCTGTGAAGACCCTCAAAAATTAAGTGTCTTCTTTTCACGACGTTAGCAACGGTCGCTAGTCACGAAGTATTTTTTTAAACACAATAGCAATGCCGTCGTGCAAAATTTTCCAAACGCCAAAATTAGAGAATTATATATTTGATAGTGCTTGTACAACAAATCCAATAATTAGACCCTTAGACAATTCTAAAATTACATTTAGGTCCACTTCCTTGACAACCAAGGCAATCACAGATCATAGCCAGCTCATTGTTGCACACATGTAAAGATCCCAGCTGTAAAATCTCTAAGTGCAAAACATGCATACGTATGTAGACCACCTGGCACAAATCTAAAACCGACATGCCAATGCATCCTACTACTCTGTTTCGAAATAGTTTGCGTCATGTGCAAATTACAGCTACCAATGTAGGCAAGGAATTAGCTGAATTAGAGCTGGAATGGACGCATGTGCCCCTGGTGCAATCACACTCTGCGAGGAGCTAATTAATCCATGCATGTCCTGGACGCCTCGCCTCCGTTGCAATGTAAAGCGCATGCATAGCTAGCTGAGCTCCTTTCTCAGTTTGCAAGCGCGCGGTAGAGAGAATTTAATGCAAGGTGTGACCAGCTATGAGGGCATATATGGAACTCAATCTCACAACGCAAACTAAAATGAAAAATCCTAGAAAAGCTAGAACGCAAACTATTTCGAAACGGGGGAGTATAAATAGACCCTCATTTTTTTTCACTGCCACTATTCCACCACCCATCCCCACTCTCCCGGCCATCTCTTTCCCCCACCTCAGTACTGTTGTGAGTATTGCTGATGACTGCTTGCTTCTGCGATTACTCCAGGTTGGCATCGTAGCACTTGGATTATTTTCCCCTTTTTGCCATGTACTCTTGTACCAGTATGCACATCCTCTTTTTATCTAAAATAAAATGAAATATCTGGATATTAATTTCTGAATGTGATTAATCAGATTGTCTAATTTTATTTTGCCCATCAATCTTCACATGTTTCTGATTACTAATGTTGTGTTCCCTTGATCTAATTTCACAAACAACTAATAGTATTACTTGAATATTCATCAATCAAACATCAAGGCTACTGCACTTATCCAATATGGATCGTAGAAGATTTATGCAAGTATGTACTGTACACATCTACTGGCACTAGTACTACTAGGAGTGATGCATCAGCAGAAAAGGAGTAGGGAAAGAAAGAGTGGAGGGTGGGATAGCATGAACCTGAATGACGTCTAGCTGTAGCGCTCCGTCGCCGGTGACGCGCATAAATCGACTGGCATGCTAGCCTTGGGCGCATCGAGCCGATGCAGTCCATGGTTGCGGAGCTAGGCACGACTCCGGCCATGGCTGCACAGCTCTCTGTAGGAGGGTCCGTCGAGGGAGAGTCATGGTGGCGCCGTTGGGGACGGCGGAGAGCTCCCTGTCCAAAGCTGACCGGAGCTAGGGTTTGGCGGCGAGGTCGATTCCGGCGGCGGCGATACTAGAAACTCATGGGGATCGGTAGAGGGCAGCGAGGGGCACCATAACTACCGGCGGCGACATCGGAAGTGGCCGGATGGTGTAGATCGAGCCGGCGGCGGTGTGCTCTGTTTGGTGAAGAGAATCAGAGAGATGCGAGCAGTGTTTGGGGGAGACGAGAGAGATGAGAGATGCTCGTGGGAGACGAGTCGACAGGTCTTAGTCAGAGGAGGTTATTTAGCTGAGTGTCTCGTGTACTTCTGGATTGGGCTGGTCTTGACTTGTACACACATGCATGCGTAGGTAGCACACAAATTCACTTGATTAGCTTCTCCCTTATGTATACGGTACTAGTACACATACACCACAACTCCTTGGTTGAATTAAACCTAAATGTCTGATACTTAGTTATGTGTACTTCAGTTGCTTAACTACTCATACATGCTAGCTGAATATTGCTAGAATATAGTTACGCTTGGACTTGAAGAATCATTAAATAATTTTTGTGAAATAAATATTAGGAACCGATTATGAATTCTTACGACACATTGTTGCCGGTGGTTCCAAGTTCGTCGGAGCGCTGTCAGGCAAGTCGTCGACTCCTATACCCATGTTTTCGTAAATGGTTTATGGGTTATGGGTTGTTTATAAATCTAGCCTGAGAATCAAAAATCAGCCCCTTTGATTTAATAATAAAATGTGAGAAGTGGATCGGGAAGATCCGCCGGTTTGGCAAATAGACCAGATCAGGTGGTCTACCCGAGGTAAGTATTATCAAGTGATTACAATCCGGTTAGGGTTGTGTTATGAATATCTGGTGGTTAGGGGAGCTCGGAAATGATGAAAGCGACCCAGTCAGGGTTGGCTTGGAAGTAAACCTCCTCTACATAGAGTTATCATTTAAAACTAAAACCAACTGGCGCTCACTTCAAAGCGGCGCAAACCATGCTGACCATGGACCCGGAATGGGACGGGATAAACCGATTAACCATGCCAAGTAGCTGCCTCTGGACGGGTGAGAAAGGTGGCTGTAGCGGGGTAGGTGCAGTCCACCCTAGGGCGTGACCGCCGGTCAGGGTCACGACCCGCGGGCCTTTAGTATGGCAAGGTGGAAAAGCAAAGGTAGCGTACGGGCGGGCTAAAGGTTCTGCTACCTCGGTCTTAGTCTTGCGCCACGGTAGCGCATGGACGAGTTTGACTGAGCGATGCTATGGGCAAAGCAGTACACCTCTGATCAGAGTAAAATGTGATATCACTCCCAGCTTCCGGGTTTGGAAGTGCGTCATGTGGGTTTTCCTCTAATACAGGATGTAAGACCCCACGTCGTTCCGTCGCCCGCCGATTTCATAAGTAAAATTTGTTTTTTTCAACCAAAGCGGGATTTGGGAAAGTATTTCTCATAAAACTATTTTGGTCGGACGACTTGGTGGTCGTCGAGTTTTTCTTCTAAAACCCTGACCCAAACCTCTACCCTCGGCGACTTGCGGAGTACGTATTTTATACCTGCTCAGCCTTGCTTTATTTGTGGTTTTCAGAACCGGTGATGTATGACAGCTATGAGGAGGTAGAGGTCGGTGCATATGGTGAATCTGGTGCTTGTCCTGATTTTGACTTTGCTGAAGTGGAATATGCTTATGGGGAGGCGGATGCCCAAGGCTATGAGCAGTAGATTCCTCAAAGGAAATTAGAAGGCTTATAGTCTAAGCTGTTGACGATATCTTGTCTTGAGCCGTTAATCAAAAATGTACACCTCGCGCGTCGCTTAAATAAAGGACACCACCTATAAATGGTGGAAGTCTCCACTTTGTACATGATACTGTTCTCCTTGGCTGGTCTTGGCGCAACTCTGAAGTGACGGTTTCCGTTACGCTTAACTTTGTCAATCAAGTTCGAGTCCTCGGGCTCGAACCTGGAACATACTGGACATATTCGACTCAGGTTGTTGAGGTCTTACTGGATCGTTCTGCAGTTTAGACTTTGCTACCCAGCGCGTTCGCCGGGATTTTCTTCATGTTTGTTGACACGGAAAATTGCAGGACTTACCACTGTCGGAGTGGTCCTCGGCCCAGCTCGACTAATCGACGGGTCTTACCTTTGCATTTTACGCATGCATCATCCGACACGTCATCGAAAGACTCAACTCGGGAATTCTTTTAAGTTTATGCTCTCTTGTTTTTGATTGAGGCGAGTCTCATAATCGACTGTCTTCCTTTTGCTTTTAGAATCTATCGGGTGCATGACAGCGCTCCCGATGGGAGTAGCCACCGAGGCTATGTGCAACTATTTATAGTTGGGCATAGGCTCAATTTGCCTTGATCTTGCTATTTGTCGAGTACTTTTGTGAGTGTTTCACTCTTTGCATCTTCTCACATAGATATTTGCCTGGTGCGAAGCACATGAGAGGATGGCGAGCGCCCTTCTTATTTGTCGAGTGAGTCTGAGACTTCTTTGAGTAGATATCCTGCACGACACAGCCCCCGAGTCTTCGGGTGCGACCAAGGCTTTGCCAGTTGGGACTTATGTGGCGCAACTCCCCAGCATCGGGTATGTCAAGCGAATTATGAACTTTTTGACTTGCATGGCGCAGCCCCCCGAGCATTCGGGTGTGTCCAATGTTTTTGTATTTTCCTTAGCCTGTGCGGCGCAGCCCCCCCGAGTGTTCGGGTGCGGCCAAGTCTTGCAATGTTCAGTCTAACAAAATCGACGTGGCGGACCGAAGTCGATGCAGCATAATGTGCGACGAAGAGTTCGACGCGGCGGGCCGGATTTGACGCGGCGTAATGTGCGGCGAACAGTTTGACGAGGCATACCGGAGTCGACGTGGCGGAGTTGTTGAAGATGCCGGAGTCGCCTTTTTGTGTGGAGCAACGAATATGTTGTTCGTTGTTGATGATGAAGCGCCAGCCCCCGAGCATCGGAGGCGAAGTCGATGAATGTATAGGGTGTCCACGCGGTAGTCCAGAGATGGCGAAGCAGAGTTGAAGAAAGCATTCAGATAACTTGTCGGGTGCAGCTGTGAAGTTGCTTTTTGTTCTTGATGTCCAAGCGCTAGCCCCCGAGGGTTTGTGGTGGAGTTGAGGAATTCATGGGTGTCACTTTACTCCTGAGTCGATGAACTTGATAATGTTGTTATTTGTTGTTGAATCGACAGCTCCCGAACGTTGGGCGCATGTGTGCTTATGCTATCCTCTTCCTGAGTCGACGGTCTTTTGGGTATGAGTGGTTCAATCGTATGTCATTGTTGATGTCGAGTATTGCCCCGAGTGCATGCGGCGCCCCCCCCCCCCAGGGAGCAGGCTATTTGAGCCGATACCACTGATGTCGATACCACGGATGTTGATCGATGCTGCGGCGGTCGGTGAAAGTGAGGGAGTTGATGTTTGAATGCATCCGAGTTGTCGAGTTGATGTCGTCGCCAAAAGTGAGGGAGTTGAAGTTTGCAGGCACCAGAGTTGTCGAGTCAATGACGTCACCGAGCTAGCTGTTCTTTTCCTTTTTCTGTTGCTTGTACGTGAGCTTGTGCATGCCTATGTAGTTAGCATTCCGGCCGCTTAATTCATGCACGCGATTAGCGTGATGATCTCCTTCTTTTTCTTCGTCCATGTGCAGCTCGGAGGGATCGCCGCTTGCATTTGTGTTGCCTTCTTCCTTCTCTTTTTTTTCTTGATTGTCGAGTGCTTCTTTCAGTCAGCTAGCTCTCGATTGATATGTGCCTGATTTTTGACAAACCGAACCAGCTGAGGACGTATGAGGTGTGCATGTCTGTATGATTTTCTTGTCGTGTTTGTAGATGAAGGCTTTCTCGTGTTTTTGTGCCGAGATTTGATCTGCTCCTTTGTCGTCCGACGTATTTGACATCGATTGGAAGTCGTCGAGTCGTCGAAGGTGTCTGCAGCGGGTCGATGAAGATTGTGGTTGTTGGAGGAAGTTAACGACAACCATGGCTTGACGAGCTTCCGAGATCAGGGGCGGTGAGTTGCCTATGATGTTGAAGTCCTTGAATCCAGATATGCGACTCGTTGAAGGAGAGGTCATCGATACGTAGGGGTGTAAACGGATCGGATAGGATTTTTCCTTTACCATATCCTTTACCATATTTTTTTATCGGATTTGGAGCGGATCGGATAATGACCGGATGCGGATTCGGATGCGGATATCCGTGATGGTGGATTCGGAGGTGGAAACGGGGCGAATTCGGAGCGGTAACACAATTAATCGGATAGATACGTATACAAGTAAATTGTCAAACCATATATACAAAAATAATTATTGAATAACCTAATAACTAACAAACTTGTAATTCATAGTCTTTACGATGAATATTTAAGTGGAATGTTGTTCGAGTAAGGAACTCGACAAATTACTAGCTACAAATTATCCTATATTAGACTAGACATTTCGGTAAAAAATCGGATTATTCAGATTTAAACCATCGGATAATCCTATTTAAATTTCGAATAATCCATATTTTAAGCTATTTTACATACCATATCCTACACCATATCCGGGTGTCAAGTTCGGAATCGAATATCCTTATCCGTCGGGTTACTTAAAACTGGATATGGATTGTTGAAAATGGTTTTGGAATCGGATATGGTGCAGAAATTATCCTATCCGTTTACACCTCTATCGATACGCGTTGATGGCCTGCCCGCATGACTTTCTCTTCAAATCAAGACAAGACCCATATCTGCTTATTTCTTTCGCAATTCGATGGAATCAGAAGCCTGGGCTGAAGAGCAATAGTCCTATGGCGGAAGCCCGGTTTCCTATGCAAATCGAGCGTACAACTCTAACAGGTGCACCGTACCATGTTAATATGAACTGTTTTCCGTTGATGTCGATTGAACAAGGGCTGAAGACGAGGCTTAAGACAGTCTTTCTTTCTAGTTTACGTTGTATTTCAAAGGAGTTGAGTTTATAGGCTGGCCTTTCTCAATTTCTCTTCGATAGCAATCTTAACCCCGCGGGGTCCTCGATTGTCAATTTTGCTGTTTCTTTGTCATCAAGAGGAATATTCACGAAATATCCCACCCTAAGTAAGAACCATCCAACAATGCTTTCCATTGGCAGCTAAAGCCATGTGAATTTGTTGATCATGATGGCTGCTTTCCCGCCACTTCTCCCTCTTTGGGGACGGCGTAGATGCATGATGCCTGCTGCTTAGTGCGTGCATGTATTGGTCTAGCTGCTCCTTGTGATGAATCATTGGGATTTGGTACTCCTAATAGATATGATGAGCAGCACTCCAAGGACGCTTCGAGTTGTAGATTGAGGCACATGCATGCGATTAGCACTCCAACCGCTTAATCCATGCATGTTGTTTGCTTTTTGATTTTTCTTCTTGTTTTGACTGGAGGATCGTCGTGTGAATTAAATAGTGGGAGCCGGCAGCCGATAAGATCAGATCGGTGCCGTTTTTTCTTTGATCCTTGTTCTTGATGACGTCGATGAGTGTTGCGCTGCATCTAGCCGCTTGGCAGCGGACTTGCGCAATCGCCGTTTGGAGTTGACGATGGTGTCGAGTTGCCAAGATTTTGATTCCTAGCTCGTGGTAGATCAGTTGGATTGGACTGTGCGCCGACGCTGTATGTGATGCCTTCGCCAGATTTGGTCGTGTGAGACTTTGCGCAGGCTGCCGCCGTCACCGACGAAGTTGTCGACTCTTTCAATGATGATGGATTGAGTCACGTCGCCTGTGATGTGACTGTGATGTGACGTAGATTGGATCTGCTATATCGGAACGCCGCTGCGAGATGCGATCTGGTCGCTTTTGACTATGGAGATTTGTTGATGAACATGATGAAGCCGCCGTATTCATTGATGAAGTCAAAGTTTGCCGGTCGGAGTCGATGGTAGTTGCGTCTGCTTGAGCTAGCGACGGTAGCTGCGCTTGCTCGTTGAGTCATGAGTCGATGGTGGTCGAGGTTGAAGCGGGTTGTTGCGCTCTTGTTGCTGGATATTTGATCGACAGCCCCCGAGTGTGATGCGTACGCCTGTTTCCGCGTTGATGGCGGTTTGTCGGACGGCCGACGAAGATATGAAGTGCCGCCATGCTGTGCGCCGTAGCCTCCCGAGTCACCGATTTGTCAAGTATGCGCGGTCGAATCCATTGTGCCGTTTTCGATGCTTGTCGCGGTTGATTGTTGATCTGTCTGTGTAAGTACTAGTTGAAAGGACCGAGTAGGTTGTCTAGAGGGGGGTGAATAGGCAACTACAAATTTTATTTTCTTTTCTTACAATTAAGGTATTGCTCAAATATAGGTGCAACTAGATGAACAATCATATATGATGAGCAAGATACAACTAGCAATCGATGATTAGCAAGAGAATAAGCTAAAAAACAAGTAAAGGTAGGAGTAAGGATAACCACACGGTGACTCGGAGATGTATCCCGAAGTTCACTTCCCAAAGAAAGCTACGTCTCCGTTGGAGCGGTGTGGAGTCACAAGTGATCCCCAAAAGCACGAAGGCCACCGTATTCTCCCTCGAGTTCCTACTCCAATGAGGATGACCACGAGCCACTATATGATGCCCTTGAGGTCGGCAATAAAACCTTTACAAGGATGAGGCACACTCCACAACCAAATTGGAGGCTCTCATCAAATCTTCTCGAATCCCAAATCCGCGAAGAACACGAAGCCAAGGTACGCATCCACAACTTAATTGGAGGCTCTTGACTAGTCCCCGTATCTTACAAAGCCACGAAGACCACTACTTCCTTCTTGAGTTCCAATGAACACAAGAGTAACGAGAACCGAAAATTAGGTGGGAGGATTTGAAATTCCTTCGGTGGAAGTGTAGATCCAGGTCTTCTTGGGCACTGCTCAAAGTATCAAGGTATTCGAAACAAAGGAGAGGGAGATCTATGTTTGAAGCTTTTTCAACAATGGTGGAGAGAGAGAGAGCAAGCTTGAGCTGAATGGGGAAGATGACCCCTTTTTATACCCCTCACCAATAAGTGGCCGTTGGGCCCAGAATTCGTGCCAGTCGGTACTACCGATTGCGAATCGGTACTACCGGCCACTCGATACTACCGGAGGGGTACCGGGTAACTAAGTAGAAATGGCACGAGGTTTCAGCGCCGAGCAGAGGCTAATCGGTACTACCGGCGTATGAGCCGGTACTACCGATTTAGTCTCCGATCGGTACAACCGGTTAGGTACCGGGAAACTAAGTGATAATGTCAGGAGGTAGTCAGTGCTGATTGTGCTAATCGGTACTACCGTTCATGGCTGGCCGGTACTACCGATTGTCTCAACCAACACTGTGGTTGAGTTAGGGATGGTTGGTGTGTGCGTATATGGTTTGTGCATGGTGTTAGAAGAATCAAATCACTACAAACCTTTTCTACGGATGAATCTACTAAATGTAAAATGCCCTAGAAGATTAAGTCTTCACGCCTCCATGCTTGACGATATGATGATCCAATGTATATGGTGTATCAACTCAATTATCGCTGCAACGATTTAGCATACTATTAGTACTCTTATTGTGTTGTTAACAAACATTAAAATAGGATTAGTATAGGCCATGTCCTTTCACTAGTCTGATCCAATTGCCATTGGATTTGCTCCTTCAAACAATATACACGCATTGATTATGAATAAAAAAATAAATAAGTCAAAGTGAATAATTAATGGGTGAATAAGAAGTCATCGGCCATGGTCCTTCTTTGAAAGCCGTGTATGTAGTTCTCCGCTCAGTCGCCTCTGTCCAAATAGCTGTACAAGCCAGTCGCCGAATTGTCGTCTGCGTCCGTAGCGAAACAGCAGCATAGGGGTATAAAACATGACGGTGACGTGGTTATTCCACTTTGATTTCTACATGGGAGGAATCATGTGGTGTTTTTGATAGAAGAAAGATGCAACATTACCGAAATTGCGAGGAAGAACACTCGAATGGGTGGGAGGCATCAGCCCCTCCCCACCACTAGGCCACGCCTTAGTCTGCTGGTTATTCCACTTTGATAGCACGTGCATGTAGATGTTCTGGCTGCAACCAATCGTTGGGAGAGATATATGATGATTCGCTGGCTAGCTTGCCGCACAAATTAATCTTTGAGCTTCGACTCTCATCATCATGCATGCATGCATACACATGTTTAGAAAATGGAATAATTAGTAGTAGAGATCAATAAAATAATCGGAAGGATAAGTAAGATCAATCATGATAATATTCCACGCCGTAATGCTCTTTTGCCAACTTACTAGAACCGGATCGGAACTCGCCAACTCGTCGACTTCCTGCCCATGTAAGGACGTTGATGATCGCACAACTCTCCTGCGGCCTGGCTGGAGACTATGTGTGCGTTTCTTTTTTTTCTCGATTCGCCAGCGGCGGATCTGAGCGGTGTTGCCCTGCGGATATATTCCTTTTCCTGTCCAGCTACAGCTGGTTGATTTTTTGATAAGATGTTTCTCGAAATCTCCACCAGCCTACTGACGACTTCGAAGACAGGACACGATGGCTGGTATATATGTAGCGGATGCCGAGCGCCCGGCGTAACTCGTGCGGATCAGATCGGAAGTGCTCGCCGGCACGTCGGGATCCGGCTGCCTTAGATTGTCATAGTTGTCGGTGTAGATTGGATCTTCTTTTGATGTTGTAGATTGGATCTGGCTCAGCCGTACACGAGCACAACGTTGTCGTCGAGCCCTTGTGTGCCGATTTTGATACGGCGGGTCGTCATTGTGATTTATGAAAATTGAGCCGCAACTATAGATCCAACACGATGTTCTTCCCACATACGGCGTCAATTGTCGAGATATGCACTCGGCAATCCCAGAGTCGAAAACCCTAGGTATATTTTTAGGGAAAAGATGTGCGCGCTGGTAGTTCCGGATGGCTGACAAGACATGATTTACCCAGTTTCGACCCCTCATTTTGAGGTAAAGACCTACTACTGCTTGTCTGATTATGATGATATATGAGGTTACATGGTGGCCGCAAGGGCGATATGATGAGAGGTGATCTCTCTCTGCTATGTCTAATTGTGTCTATGATCTATGATGTGGTCCTCTGTCTGTTTGTCTACCCCTCCCTATCTTTATATATGCAGACATGGTCGGTTTACATGAGTCCTAATAGACTACGACTAAGAGTGCTTGTCTTGTGATTCAAGTAATTTCCTTAATAGCTTCTTGGTCTTCATTGGGCCACCCAGTGGGCCTTTGTCTATGTTGTACTAGGTATACCAATAGTGGGGTGCCCGGAGGACATACCCACGTCACCGTGCAACCATGGAGAATTGTCGGGTTGTCTCAACGCCCATGTCCACCACCGACAAGCTGTCCATGGTTGTTGGTCAACAACTTGATAGTGGTGATGCTTTTCGATACAAGAGTTTAGTTGGAGGGCTCCAATACCTGACGTTGACCAAACCTGATTTGTCTTTTGATGTGAATAAGGTGTGCCAGTATTTGTCGCAGCCCACAACAGTGCATTATGAGACGGTCAAGCGCATCCTTTGATATGTGAAGGGAACAATATCCATGGGATTGCGAATTCAGAAAGGATCATCTACTTTGCTGAATATTTATACCGATACAGACTGGGCAGGATGTCCTGATGATCGACGGTCTACCGGTGACTTTGTCATATCTCTTGGACTAAATCTTTTATCGTGGAGCTCCCGCAAGCAACCCACACTATCAAGATCAAGCACCGAGGCGGAGTACAAAGCTCTTGCCAATGGCACGGCTGAGGCAATGTGGATTCAGTCAGTGCTTAAGGAGCTTGGAGTTCCTCAGTCCAAACCACCTGTGTTATGATGTGATAATCTTGGAGCCACCTATTTGTCTACCAATCATGTCTTTCATGCTCGCACGAAGCATATCGAGATCAATTTTCACTTCGTGCGAGAGAAGGTTGCCTTGGGAGCTTTGGATGTTCGATACATCGGTATGGGAGATCAGCTAGCCGACGTCTTCGCCAAGCCAGCTACTCAACAGCTGCTTCGCAAATTTCGCGCTAATATCAACCTTGTTCATGACGGTTTAGATTGAGTGGATGTATTAGAGATGTATCAGGATCAGGTACTAGTCGTATACTAGTCGTATCCTAGTTGGACTATGTTGCCGTATCCTAGTCGATCGCTAGACGATCTCCCTCTGTACCTTGTACGCTACTCTTGGTTGTCAATATTGCTGGAATTTTGGCCTTAATTGCCTAGCCCATTTAACCCTTTCCATAATTCCTGAAAATCCTAGAGGCCCATGTGGCCCATTCATACATGGCAAGAGGTGGGACAAATGTTTAGTCCCACATGGCTAGTTTAGAGAGTGTCACACCAGTTTATAAGGTGAGCTCCTCTAGCACTAGTACGAGCATGAGAATAAGAGAGAGCTCCACGCGCGCTCCTCCTCCTCCGCCGCCCGCCTTGTCACGACGCGCGCGCGCGCCGCGGGTTGCGGGTTGCGGGAATCTCGCCGAGCCGATGTGTTCTTTTTGCCACACGTGAATGGATAAATATGAAGGTGAACAGTTGCACGAAGCTGAAACGATTCGCTCTAAATGCAAATGAATACGAATGGAAACGCTAGCACTAATGGGAGATTAATACGAAACGAAAACGGATGGCTGCCTGTTCAATTCGCCTCCTGGTTTTTCGTCTCATCTCCTGCCTGTTCGCCTCTAACCTGTGTGACTATATAATGGAGGTCGCTCCTCTAAGTTAGACACACCGAAACACAGCCACAACTCATGCGCCTGCCTCCTGGTTCTCGAGCACTGCGCCGCCGATCAAGTCTTCCTCATTCCGTTCCGCGGCGTGCACCGCGTGACGGAACAGTAGGCCTCCGGAACCCCGTCTCTCGCGATCCTGTACGGGAGAGAGGCGATAAGGTTTTTGGGGAGCGTCTTCACGCGACTACTGGCTTCTTCCCCAACACGGACTCCGACGACTACTTCCCGGACGACGACTTCTTCCCCGACGTCGACGCCCTCTTCGACAACATGTCTGCCACCGTAAACGGATCTTCCTCCACTGGACCGTACGTCTCCCTATTCTGTTTAATCGAGATCATCTTTCAGACTTTTTCTCTAGCAGGATGTGTAGAATTGCTATATCCGTACTCTATGTTAGATTGCATGACTAGTCGGTTTTATACTTCTCTAGCCATGTTTTATCTAATGTTATTATGTATTAAATCATTTAGAAAATTGCTCATATATTCAACAAATATAAGCTGACCATGGCCAGCAGCCACGGTTCGACAAATACACCTTCAAACTCTTAGTTTGGTGAAGTGGCTGGTTAATCTCGTTAACGAACGAGGTATTATCCTGCTAACTAGCTAAGCGTAGCCACCCCAGGATGTAGATTCTTAGCGTGCATGTACGACGGAAGTTTGAGACAAATAATGTCTAGGGAGACGCTAGATCTCAGACACGAGAATTTGGCAAATTACAATGTAAGCATAAATGTATGCTCTTCTAACACCTTTGCGGTTGGTGTTGTAGATGTCCTCACCCTTCCACAAGTTCATGAACCAATTTTATTCAACCGCCACTCAAATTCGCCTATGAATTAGGCAGAACTCGAACGACCTGCAATATCGTGATTTTGTCACGATAGCGACAATCGTCACGTCATGACCTTGAGTTTTCTTGGTTCTACTTGCTCAATAGCTTAGTGGCGAAGATGGCCATACCTCGCCAGTCGGAGAAAAATACCATCAGATGAAGTTAAAACAAGATCCACCACCTCTATAAAAACATTCTAAGATTTTTAACAGGCTCGTGCATGAACATCACCAAAGAATGATAGTATAATGCTAGGCATTGGTTGGATCTTGGAGCAAATCATAAACTTGTTCAAAGTGCCAAACAAGAAAGAATACATGAAGTGGCATGACTAAAAGGTACTAAACCATAACAGAAAATCAAAGAACTACAAATTAGGGCTTGTTTGATTTAAATGAATCTTGTAGGATTCTTATAGGATTTTATCCCATAGGAATTTTGCCTTTACTAGTGGTTTGATCCTAGTTTAAAAAACTGGACCGGTGATCGAACCGGCGAGGGTCTCGGTTCAGGTTTTACCAGTTAGACCGCCGGTTCGCTCGGTTCAATTGCTGGTTTTATAAAAATATATTAGTGCAGAAAATATTAATAATCTGTCCAAAAAGATGAAGTATTTAATCATCGTGTAAAGACACAAACATGCCGCTAATAAAGTGGCCAACGGAGCTATGCAACCATCGCGCATGCATGGGCGTGTGTTCGAATCCTGCCCAAGCAAATAATTTTTCTACCTCGCGCGAATCCTTTCGGTCCGACTAGCGGTTCTTTAACGCCCGATTTTCATCAAAACCACCGGTTTAACCGGGTTCGGTAGCGTCGCCGGTCCTATCCGTTTAACAGACCGATGAGGGCTCTGGTTCATTTTTCTAGCTCACGCGAATCCTTTCGGTCCGACTGGCGGTTCTTTAATGCCGGTTTTCATCAAAACCGCCGGTCTGGCTGGTTTTTCCCGGTTCGGTAGCGTGGCCGGTCCTGTCCGCTTAACAGACCGGTGAGGGCTCTGGTTCCGGTTTTCCGGTTCAACCGGCGGTCTGGTCCGGTTTTTCTCATAGGATTAGTTCCTATAGGAATTTTTTTCATAAAAATATTTGTACTACTTCCCATAGGAATTCTAGCATCCACTTCAAACTCTTTTTTTTAAACTACCACTTCAAACTCTTTTTACAATTCTTTCTATCCTATGAATCAAACAAGACCTAAAACAGGAAAAATGGCCGGAAGAGATCAAGGGCGAGGAGAGAAGGGACTGGGATTCACTGACTGGATGTAGGCCGGTCACGCTGTAACTGGATCCCTATCCGTCCTACATTTTTCATCTAACGGCTCCAATCAACCAATTTTAAAATTTTGTCAAATTTGTCTTTTTTGCTGCGCTCAAAATACAAATTATTTTTGATTGAAATTTTCGTGCTTACAACATGACTTACTTTGGCAACATGTACAATTTTTTGTTTAGAATTTTTTTATGATTTTAGAATATTTTTCAAATCATCAGAAAATTCAAAATAAAAAATTGTACATGTTGCCAACGCGAATCATTTTGTAAGTACGGAAATTTCAATCAAAAAAATTTGTATTTTGAGCGTAGCAAAAAAGACAAATTTATCAAAATTTTAGAATCACTTGATTGGAGCCGTTAGATGGAGAGTATAGGGTGGATCTGAGGTCCAGTTACGACGTGACTGGACTAAAGGCAGTCACTAAGGGTGTGTTTGTTTTTTGTATGGAGTGGAATGGAACCATTCCATTCCATCTCATCTCATTCCATTCCATTCCATCCGAGTGTTCGTTGATTTCTAAAGCAGTGGAATGGAACGGAATCTAATTAGTCTAAATATCTAATTTATTGGACCCTAATTTAATTTAATTCTTTAATAACCTAATTATTCCCCTAATTATTCACCAAAGTGGAGCAAGGTCGCCGCGGCAGGCACGCCCCGGCGAGCTCCGCCCGCGCCTGCAACCTCCCGCCCCCGTACGCGCCCGACGAGCTCCCCCCGCAACCTCCCATCCCCGTCCGTGCCCGACGAGCTCCGCCTGCGCCCTCAACCTCCTGCCCCCGTATGCACCGGGCAAGCTCCGCCCCCTGCCGGGCGCGTGCTCCGCCACCTGCCGCCCCCGCACGCGCCCGGCGAGCTCCGCCCGCGCCCGCAACCTGGCGCCCCCCACACGCACCCGCAACCTCCCGCTCCCGCACGCGCCGGCGCGCTCCGCCCACAACCACCCGACCCCGCACCCGACGACCTGTCCGCACCTGCCCCGCGCCCGACGACCTGCCCGCGCCCGCACCGACTGCCCTCCGTCCGCGCTCGACGACCTGCCCGCGCCCGCGCCGGCCGCCCTCCGCCCGGCGACCACATCCTTGCAGGGAGGAGGAGCAGGGAGACGGGGTGAGCACTGGCCGGCCGCCCTCCGCCCGCACTCGACAACCTGTCCGCGCCGGCCGCCCTTCGCCCGGCAAGCACGTCCCTGTAGGAGGAGGAGCAGGGAGACGGGGTGAGCGTGGGGTTAGCGAGAGGGTTAGCGAGGCGTTCCACTCAGTTCCACTCGGTCCGGCCGATTTGGCCGGACAGGTGCGTTCCGCATCTACGCGGAATATTCCATCTCAGGGAATCTATCCGTTCTATTTTTTTGTCTAACTAAACACAGGGATGGGCTATGGACGTGAAATGGTTTCATTCCATTCCACTCCGTCCCAAAAACAAACACAGCCTAATCCGAGTCAGGAGAGAAGTAGCCTAGCACCGCAACATATTCCACCGAACGAAAATCCCTCGACAGGCATCCGGAAATTCCCCGGCGGTTTTGCAGATAGGCCCTCGGGCTAGCTCGTATTCACGCGCGCCGCGACCACCGTCATTTCCTTTTTCCTCCTTCTTCCCTAATCTATTAGTACCTCCCGTGCGATTAGCATGTCTGCGCGCCCGATGCCACCGCCGGAGTCGGAGCTCCCCTCGTCGGCGCCGTCGGCGGGGGAGGATGCAGCTGAGGATCTCGCCGAGCATGCGCAGCATCACCATCTCCAGCAGCAATGGCCTCGTCGACTCCATGAAGGTGCGCGTCGCGCCGCAGCCGCCCCCGCCCCCGCCGCCGCTCGCGCTCCAGGGCCCGGCGGCTTCCGCGGGCCGGCGCGGCGGCGCCGGCTCCGGCGGTGGGGGAGGAGGGTACCTGCGCGCGGTGGCCTTCCCGGCGGTCGTGGCGCTCGGCTGCCTCCTGCCCTTCGCCTTCATACTCCTCGCCGTGCCGGCGCTCGAGGCCGGCGGCAGCAAGTGCTCCTCCATCGGTAAGATCGATGCCCCGCGATCTCGCCCGCGTTTTTTTGTTTGCTTGCGCTGTTGATTCGGTGCGCTTGGGGTTCGGATCTCGGTGCCCTTTGGACGGACGATTTTGATGTCCCTGTGGGAATGTGGAAATACGGAGATGGTTCCGTGCTGCTGAAAACGTGTGATGGGTTCCTGGATGATAGGCTTACCCGTTCACCTGGAGATTCAGCTCTCCGGTCTCGTGATCTCCTTGTTATCTGTGGTGTTTTCAAGTGTCAGATCAACAGAGCTAGCGATTCAGGTTTAGGATTTTAGAATTTTAGCTTAGCTGAATTTCGGATCTAGGCCGCTTGTTTTTTTCTGTTATTGGCTAAAATGTAGGATCGTCACTCTCATCGGCTGGGTTCGATTTAGGAGCTGGATTTAGTGCTATCAGTTGCCACACTGTTGGATTTAGAACGAAACGTTTTATCCTGGTTTTGAGCATCTTCAAATTGGAAAGGACAACCTCAAAGATGCTCTCAGCTTCCCGACATATCAGTCTACCTCAAGCTGCAATTGTCTGCTGACTAGGTGTAGCTACACAAATTCTTTGCTTAGCATTAACAACTGAGCCACCAAGACCAAATGTAGAAGCCAGGGAGCTATAACAATGATCTTCATGCACCTGGTTGATCCATTGAACTCAAATGTGCCTTACTTGCAGCAGGCTTATTTGACACTCTGTTCTGACCTGATTAGAGTCGTAACTCGGGTTACTCAATAGTTCTCCACCCCTACCCTCTCAGCAAACCCTGAACATATTCTGACCAGGCAATCACTTTATTTTTTGTTTGAATTTAAAGCCTGCTTTCTTTTTGCCGAGAGTTATAGTTGCAATAGCATATTGTTTTCAACCTGTGTTCAGTGAATAGAGTTTATTCCATTCAATAACTCTTTGCACTGATCATGCAACATGATATAGGCTTTTTTAACCTTCCAGTTAATGCGATAATTTCTAGATCTGAATGCACATGTTAGATGTTACCTCCGATTCCACCATTGATCTATATACACTTTTGTTAAAGGTGCTTAACTTTTGAGATAGAAAGAGAATAGTCAAACAAATATATTAGCTCAACTCCATGTCTTATTGGAAGCTAAAGCTATGCAGGAGTCAGGAGACATAGCCAGATTTTGTAGAAAAAAATGGACTGCCTCTTTTGCTTCTCCAAGTACATTTGTTTCCATGTGCTAGGCACATTTTTACTAAAGCTTGATTAGAACAAATTAGGTTTGCCGCTAACTCAAGGTTCCAGGCTCATGGTATAATATAAAAATGAAGAAGAAACTTCTCCTAGTACCATGGAAACAGGTGTAGATTGGTAAGTATAGCACCCGTTGAGAGGATGCCATGCGGGGCCTAGTACAGCATGCCTGTGACACATGGATGTTATTTTTTTTCAACTTTTGATTTCTGTGATGGTGCCAGCCATTATGGCCCCAAAAGATGTAACACATATTTTGATAAAACTAAGTGATTCTAGAGTCAGCACTTAACGCATAGATGCCTTCATCCATGTTCTGCCTGGGTGCTAAACCTACCTTCTCTGTAGTAGTGGCTGGAGAATCTTGGCCAAATAGGCTTCTCCAAGAATATGCCTGTTTTTTGCGTATGCGTGCGATCTCAGGTTTTTTGTTTGGGTTTTGATATCGTTGTAAGCAATCTAGTTGGGATGTAGGCATATTTGTTTTGCAGGATTCTAATATTACATTAGGAAGGCTGTGTTTCTCCATGGGTCGTAGGTCTTCTTGTACTTCGAAGTGTTTTCTGTTGCTTGCCATGTTTTTATTATGTTTAGCTATCTTATTCTATGGAGTCTACATGTACAAATTTGATACAACTATTTGATGTAACTGTTGCAATCCTGGTTTGCAGATTGCTTGGGGAGACGAATAGGACCTAGTTTCCTGGGTAGGCAGGGGGGTGATTCTACAGTAAGTTATCTGATTTCTTGCGCTTCTTTGTGTTGGTAAAACAGGATTGTTTGTCTCGAAGAGAGCATGTATTTACTCTTCTTACTTGATGTGAACAGAGGCTGGTGCAAGATCTGTATAGAATTTTTGATCAAGTTAACAATGAGGAATCCACTTCTGATAAAAAGTTACCAGAATCATTCAGGGAGTTTCTTCTGGAAATAAAGGATAACCATTATGATGCTAGGACATTTGCTGTCAGGTTGAAGGCTATGGTATGAAACTATCCTAGTTTAATCTGTACTGTTGCATTGTTCAAAGTTCAAAATTACATGAGTCTGTTCGAATTTTAAAGCATCTGAAAACCAAAAAATTGACGTCAGTGCATAAAATACCAGTTTTTTTGTTTGAAAAGTTGCTTCGTAGTCTGACCAGCTCTTATTTCGGAAATCTATTGAAGCCATATAAAATTAGTCTTAGCTATGTCTTTTAATCTTTGAGCATGCCCTTCTATTGTTGGCAGACTTATGTAGTTTATGAGTATGATAACTATATAAAACTGGAAGTTAGGTTTATGTGTTGCAACTAGTTCAACATCAATGAAGTGCCAACATTGAATAGTTCTGTTGGAAAACTAGGAAGTTAAAGTATTGGTTAACTGCATAGATAATTGGAGACCAAAATGGCCCATAAGAAATAACTCATGTGCAGATGTATACAGAACTGGATCTCGACTTGGGATCCAAACACATGCCCCTGCTTAATCGTATGCTGTGATCTGTACAACTTATTACAAGCAATCTGTTTTTTAAAGAACAGTGTAGGCATGATATGCTCTTTGTGGTTTGTGTCTTGCAGCTGTTTCGTATGTACAGTTACCATTACTTGTCACTAAAGCAGTTTCATATGCTGCCATATTTGGGGCATGCGTTTCTGCCATATGGTATTTGTACAATTGTATGTTCTGGCTTGATTGGTCATATATTGGTTTGTAGAATTTTGGACTTGGGTCCTGGCTAGCACAATTTATCTTAGTTCATGGTTCTTAGTCCTGGTTGTACTTTAGTGCATTGCATCTGATTGTAAACTATATTTTAATTGCCATGTGCTTCTTTGCAGATGAAAAGCATGGACAAGGAGATAGTGAAGTCAAGGCTGGCAGAACAGCTGTATAAACATTACGCTTCAACTGCTATTCCAAAAGGCATTCATTGCCTGTCCCTGCGCCTTACTGATGAATACTCCTCAAATGCTCATGCAAGGAAACAGTTGCCACCACCTGAACTGTTACCGTTGCTTTCCGATAATTCCTTCCAGCATTATATTCTAGCTAGCGATAACATCCTTGCTGCTTCAGTCGTTGTCAGCTCAACTATACGCTCTTCCTCGGTACCTGAGAAAGTAGTCTTCCATGTCATCACTGATAAAAAAACATATCCGGGGATGCATTCATGGTTTGCCCTTAATTCTGTATCACCTGCAATAGTTGAAGTGAAAGGTGTTCACCAGTTTGACTGGTTGACCAGAGAAAATGTCCCAGTACTAGAGGCTATAGAAAACCACCGTGGAGTCAGAAATCACTATCATAGAGATCATGGAACAGTTTCCAGTGCAAGTGACAATCCAAGGGTTCTTGCTTCCAAGCTGCAGGCTCGGAGCCCCAAATACATCTCCCTGCTTAATCATCTACGCATCTACTTGCCTGAGGTGCCTTTTGATCTGAAACATTCTCTTTTTTCACTTTCTATCTATTACTAGAGTAGTTCAAGGTCTTCAAGCTCATATTCTATTGCAATATGCTCACCACCTAAACTTACAGGTGTATGTTCTTTATGTAGTGTTATTACTTATGTTTTGGATTGTTTTGCTAGTGTGTAACCATGTTTTTTGAGTCGCCGACTAATCACCGAGTCGTTTTCTCAAAACCGCGGCGGCTCGCAACTAGTCAGCGACTTGGAGCGACTAATCGCCGAGTCGTGGGCGGTTGGCGACTTGCTTGAGTCGCGACTCAAAAACGATGTGTGTACCTTTCAGTACTATGTGTACTATTATATTATCTGGTCATTGTTACCTAGGAGGCACCTGCTTTCTTATTGTGCTCACTGTGTTATGGTACAATCATTCTTGCACAGCAGAACAAATGAATGGTGGAAAAAGTAAACTACTAAATGGAAAGTTGGAGTGTACTAAAATTTGCTCATATAGTCATATGTACTCCCTCCGTCCAAAAATAAGTGCCTCAAGTTTGCTCAAAAGTGGATGTATCTATATATGAAACATGTCTAGATACATTCACTTTTGGGCAAATTTGAGACACTTATTTTGGGACGGAGGGAGTACTAAGTATACTTTGATCCGATATGTTAGGTTATGCTGTCAATTTGAATTAAATTGCCTTCTAATCAGGCTCACTCTTTTTCTGCAGCAGTTTTTTTTCTTCAACATTTAGTATCTACTGAAGCATGGAAAATGGCTCAACATGACATTTATGACTACTAACAACTAAATTGGTCCATCCATCTATCCTAAGTGATGGATGCTAAAATCTGCCATGATAGATATCCCACCAACCATCTCACTATTAATATCCATGTCTGTTTTTTTTCTATATGATGATACTATTAAGACTGAAAAGTGCTTTTGTATGCTGTTATTTTTTTTGTCCAATTCTGGTATATCACCTAGTTACATCAATACTGTTTTGCTTTGAAGTTAGGTCATGTCTAACCTATAACGAAGTTGTAACACTGTTCTCTTAATTAGTATACAACTGGAAGTGGTCAGTTGTGATGTATACGTTTCCTAAATCTGATGTTTTTCTCATTTAACCAGCTCTTTCCAAGCCTCAACAAAGTGGTCTTCCTTGATGATGACATTGTTATTCAGTGTGATTTGTCTCCTCTTTGGGAGATTGATCTTGAAGGGAAGGTGAATGGTGCTGTGGAGACATGCAGAGGTGAAGACAACTGGGTGATGTCTAAGCGCTTCAGGACATATTTCAACTTCTCTCACCCTGTTATAGATCAAAGTCTTGACCCAGATGAATGTGCATGGGCATATGGGATGAATGTATTTGATCTGGAAGCTTGGAGGAAGACGAACATTCGGGATACATATCATTTCTGGTTGAAGGAGGTAACACATTCTATCTTCACAAGAACCTCTTGTGCTTAAATCTTTCAGCGTGAGATGCATCTTATGTATGAATTAAATGGATGCTTTGAACGACATATACTGTAATTTGTTTTGCATAGTTTAGTCATTTATTCCAACTTGAAAGTCTTCAAGCATTCAGCCATATTTCATTTACTTTATTATGCTAAAACATGATATAGTTATTGCTACAGTTGTCACCTTCATAATCATTTCCATTCTTTTGCAGAATCTAAAATCTGGTCTTACTCTCTGGAAATTCGGTACTTTGCCACCTGCGCTTATAGCATTCAGGGGTCATGTCCATGGTATGGACCCATCTTGGCACATGCTTGGCTTGGGATACCAAGAAAACACTGACATTGAAAGTGTCAAGAAGGCTGCAGTGATCCACTACAATGGTCAGTGCAAGCCATGGCTAGACATTGCTTTTAAAAACCTACAACCATTTTGGACGAAGCACGTAAATTACTCCAACGACTTCATCAGAAACTGCCATATTTTTGAGCCCCAGTATGACAGATAGGCACTTTAGACAAATGGTGTAGGCACACTGAGGGGCATAGCCCCAGCATTCACTTACTTGCTGGACAGGTTGATTGCTGTTGGATCAGAGTACTATTGGTGAACGAGGAAAGCAATCATCACTGAACACACCTCTGACACGTCCCTGCATCAACCGAGTTGCAAATACCTCGATACATTGCATCTGTATCATATGGGTACTCGATTCTTTTCATCTGTATCATATTGGTTCGTCATTCTTTTGGATAGTACAAGTGTACAACTGTGAAGGATAGCTTGGCAAAGTCTCTTCCTATGAGATTGGGCAAATCCTTTCTAGCAGAATAATGCAGCGGGTGGGTTAGCAAGTGGAACATGGATATATGACGGTTGAAGAAAGGAGGCAGCTAATGTTGCTAGAGTTGATAATGTTTATCGTCCCTTTATTATTTTTTCCTTCTCAAGTCCTTGAAATCTTGTTCTGCTAGTTTTTGTGGTTCCTTTTGTAAGCTGGAGAAGATTGTAGTAGAGATGCCATTGCTGTGAGTACCTACAGGATATTGTTACAATGCTGATATTTGAAATGTGCAGATAATTCTTTGAAATTGCATCTGTGCTAAATAGCGATGAACCTGTAGAGAAGTAGATGTATCCATTCAGCTGCTCACTATGCCGATATCATATTTTGGAAGTTGCAATTTGACCTCGTCTTGGAGACATTGGCATGAAACGATTATTATTGTACTAGTGGCAAAGTTGAGATAAAAGAAAAAAAGGTGCTGCTCAGTTGATCATTTTAGATGATTTCGTTATATATTTTTCTCACATTTTTTTGAATCAAAGGGCTAAAAACCATACTCAATTTCATTTAAATAATAAATAAATAAATAACAGCTCCAGTGAAAATTAAGCATGCAAACAACGAAAAGCTTTCTATGGGTACTTGAAAAACTTAACCTGGTGAGATACCCCGTACTAGTAAAATTGAACAAAGTGATTCAGAGACATGCAAGTCGGAAGGAATTATACTCGTATCATCTTCGCTCCAGTATTGGCAGGCAAACAGAAAACGGCACACGGTGGTTTCGGTGGCACTGCCTCACAGAAGGATATAGCTGGGGAAATGGTTTAGTGCATCTCTGAACAGAACCGTAAACGTCTTTTAAGCTTCTGCTATGGCGCGACTCGTTTTTAAACCTTAAACCATACAATATTTAGCATTTTCAGCAAAGATCATACATTTGGCAATGAAAAACTCCGTAGCTCAAACAATAATCCATATTATTACAATAATCCAATAAAATGTCTACTCGACAATATTACATGATAAGAATTGTGCCGAATGGAAACAACAGTTTCAATCATACATAAATAAATGAAAAGAGATGAAAAATGAACTCAAATAAAGGAAATTTGCAGTAAAATTACTGCCCTTGCAGCAGCCAAAGGTGCTAACTGAGATCAAATTACAGTTGCTTGTGGGTGTCCTCGTTCTCAATCTTCCTGTAAGTCTGAAAAAATGCTTGTACAGAATCTGGGTTTCTAGCTGGCTTCATACGACTACCAATATTGTCATAAGACAACTCCAAGTTCAGGTCACTTTCATCTTCAACAATCATGTTGTGAAGAATCACATAACATGTCATGATGTTCGTCATGATGTTCTTCAGAGTGTTCTTGTGCCAAAAATGGGCAGGTGCTCTAACAATGGCAAATCTAGATTGCAGGACACCGAATGCTCTCTCTATATCCTTTTGGCAAGCCTCTTGTGCCCTCGCAAATTATGCATCCTTCTTTCCTCTTAGTTTGGAGATAGTCTTCACAAATGTACACTACGGAGGATAAATACCATCGACAAGATAGTATTCCTTTGTGCACTCATGCCCATTAACAGTAAAGTTGCAAGCCGGAGCATCTCCTTCCACTAGCCTACGAAGTAGATGGGACCTCTGCAAAATGTTGATATCATTGAACGTGCCCGGCAAACCAAAAAAACAATGCCAAATCCATAGATCCTCGCACGCAACTGACTCTAGCACAATCGTTGCATCGCCTACAATTTATGCAACCTAGCATGCCCGGCCAACCCCGCTTCTCATTGCCTGCCATCAACCTCTTCGTGTCATCTTCATTGGGTGCTCGAAGATACTTTTTGCCGAATACCCAAATGATCGTTTGCGCAAATGTGCAAACCGACTCGATCGTTGTATCCTCACCAAGCGAAGATACTCAGTAGTCAGCCTGAACTCCAGATGCACTCACTCTCATTGGGGTCGAGATCTTTTGATAAGCACTAATCCTAGCAAACCCGTAGCATTCCATCGGTGGGTAAAATATCGATAATTTTCCTCACACGCTTTCACAATCTTCACAAAAAGAGAGTGGCGCATTCGGTACCTTCGACGGAAGATGTGAGCCGGATAAGTCGGGTTCTCGTCGAAGTAGTCTCGCATCAGCAGCTGGTTGCCGTAGAAGCGGTTGCGAGGGATGCAGAGTCGGTCTACTCTTGATCCTTGACGTGTCCTTGTATATCGGTCCTCAAACTCCTTCACGGCAAGGACCACGACCACTATCTGCTGCCGACGACTCTCGAAGAGCATGTCCACGTCGAAGTCGTCGGAGGAGGACGAATTGGAGAGAAGGAACTCCTCGCACGAGGTCAAAGACATCTAAAAAGCAAACGGAACTCATTTTAAAGCTCGGCGGCAACGATTCCGTCAGATCGAGCGAGCGGCGGCGATTTACCTCATCGACGGCGATTCCAAGAAGCGCGGCAACTCCGCAAGCTCGCGAACGGTAGATCCGGTGGGGGGCGGCGGCGGGTGCGGTGGGAGTGGCAGGAAGGGTGGCTAGGGGTGGCGGCAGGGTGGGGAACGAACAAGCGTGTGAGGCGTGCTGAAATGTCCCTCCCGCCAACGGCTCTCGGTATATACAGGGGCCCGGCGGTTCGGCAGCGAAACATGTGAATTCGTAGTTCCGTGGGGCGATTTCCCGGGTGTCCTCAAAAAAATTTACAGGCCCGCGGCGTTTGAGGGCGCTGCTATTTCTCTTTTTAAGGTTCGCGAAACCATGTGGCGGCGCGGCTCCCCTCTTGCCGCGCCATGACCTGGTGTGGGGCCCACAGACGCCCACCGACGTCTCCCTTTTGCCTATTTATACCCGCGACAAATAAACCCTAGGCACCCGAACACTTTTCCACGAAACATCCCGTAGCCGCCGCCGTCATCGACCCGACAACCTGCCGGAGAGGGGAATCATCACCGGAGGGCTCTACATCACCATGACTGCCTCCGGACTGATCGTGAGTAGTTCATTCTTGGACTATGGGTTCATAGCAATAGCTAGATGGTTTTCTTCTCCACTTGTGTTATCATGTTTAGATCTTATGAACTGCCTATCATGATCAAGATCATCTTATTGTAATGCTACATGTTGTGTTTGCTGGGATCCGATTAATATTGAGTACTATGTCATTTGCTTCATAATATATTATGTGACTGCGTTATTTATGATCTTGAATGCTCTCCGTTGCTAGTAGATGTTCTGGCTAAGTATATGCTTGTGACTCCAAAAGGGGGTATTTATACTCGATAGTGGTTTCATGTCTTCATTTAATCTGGGTGACAACAACCTATAAGATTGTGAATGTATTGTTGCTACTAGGGATAAAACAGTAGTGCTTTGTCTAATGATAATTATGCTACTTATATTACACACCTAATGCAATAATTTGTTGCTTTCAACTTAATACTGAAAGGGGTGCAGACGCTAACCGGAAGGTGGATTATTAGTCATATATGCGGTTGGAACGGTCTATGTATAATGATGCATAATGAACTGCATAATGATGCATATAGATAGACCGTCCCTACCAGATCTATGACTAATAATCTATCTTCCGGTTAGCGTCCACACCCTGTTCAGTATTAAGTTGCAAGCAACAGATTATTGCATTAAGAAAAGTGTGTAATGTAAGTAACACAATTATCCTTAGACAAAGCTTTACTGTTTTATCCCTAGTAGCAACAGTACATCCACAACCTTAGAGGTTACTGTCACTCCCCAAAATTAAATGGAGACTTGAACCCACTATCGAACATAAATACCCCTCTTGACGTCACAAGCATCTACTTGGCCAGTGCATCTACTAGCAACGGAGAGCATGCAATATCATAAACAACAAACACATGATATATTATGAAGCAAATGACACAGTACTCAATATTCATCGGATCCCAGCAAATACAACATGTAGTATTACAATAAGATGATCTTGATCATGATAGGCAGCTCACAAGATCTAAACATGATAGCACAAGTGGAGAAGACAACCATCTAGCTACTGCTATGGACCCATACTCCAAGGATGAACTACTCACGCATCAGTCCGGTGGCGGACATGGTGATGTAGAGCCATTCGGTGATGATTCCCTTCTCCGGCAGGGTGCCAGGAAGAGCTTTAGAACCCTCCCAAATTAGGGTTGACGATGGCGGCGGCTACAGGATGTTTTGTGGAAAAGTGCTCGGGTACTTAGGCTTTTTTAGTCGGGGGATTAAATAGGAGAAAGGGCTAGTCGGTGGGCGCGTGGCGCGGCAGAGGGGGGAGGGGGAGCCACGCCGCCACCAGGTGTGGTTGGCCTGTGGCTCCCCTTCATCTTCTCTTCGGGGTTATGGATGCTTCCAGGGAAAATAGGGACTTTGGCTTTTGTTTCGTGCAATTCCGAGAATATTTTATTAACAACTTTTCTGAAACAAAAAACAACAGAAAAAGAGGAACTGGCACTATATGACATCTTGTTAATAGGTTAGTCACAGAAAATGCATAAAAATGATATAAAGTGTATATAAACATGTAGCAATTGGTATAATATAAGCATGGAACGAAAGAAATTATATATATGTTTGAGACGTATCAGTGATAGATGTCGACTCTATCTCGGGAGAAAACATGGTCTGCGTCGCTGAGGACGGGGTGGTGATGCCCATGGGCATCGTTCCCATCTTGAAGGCATCATCGCGACTTATTTGTATCCTTACCGAATCTCCACTTGAAACCCGTTGATGCACTCAGATCGGGCGGCATCAGTACTTTTGGTGATGAATTTGCCACCTTAGTACAAAAAAGGGCCATGAGGACATTTACCTGGTATATTGTAAATGTTATGATTCAAATTAGACCAAAAAATAGCTTAGGGGATATGTATCCAAGCAGCTAGATTTGAGGGTGAAAACCACACTTAAGCATTAACGCAGACTGAAGAATAACGCCTCTAGTAGCTTGTATGACAAGTCAAAACGACCAAGAATTTCATATATATAAATCATTTAGGCGAGATACATCAAGCCCATCTAATAAAGGCATACATGGGGCACGACACATCCACACAACTTTTGATGTAATTATTCTGAAATCATTCAGGAGTTTCAAATGGGTTTAAAAATATATATGTATAGTTCAAAAAAAGATGTCACAGATTGAAAAAAGGACACAAAAAATATGTAGGTTCTAAAAGACGTGGTCTAAAATATTCGCAGGTTCAAAGTAATCTTTTATGTGTTCATAAAATATTCAAGAGTTAATAAAAATATATTAATGCAGTACCAAAAAATGGATGAAAATAAAAATAAAATAGTAAATGAATATATCATAAATATACAGAGAAAAGAAACAGAAAAGAGATACAAGTAGAGAAAAGAAACAGCAAAAACGAAAAAACAAGGTTAGCTTGGCTACGGCCCACTGCAGGCTGCGCAAGGGCGAGCGCGACTACAGCACGCAGAGGCGATAAATAGTGGCCGTCCCTCCGTCAACCGAAGCCATTTGTTTTGGCCGGCTGCCAATAAGAGGGAGGAGCCACCAGGAACTAGCAGAGAATTCAAATTTCAAGGTGTCTCCCCTCCCCCAGCACCACCACCCAAAATCCTCGCTCTTCTCCTCCGCTCCACGCCGGTGATCACCGCCGCGCGTCTTCCTCGCCGGGATCCCTTCCGGAACCTCGTAATGAAGCTTAAGATCAACAAGGCGTGCGACCTCGCCTCCATCTCCGTCCTCCCTCCCCGGTACAGTGCCCTCGCCCGCCCCGCCTCGATCCGCGCCCAATTCCCCTCCCCTCTCGCATTCCGCTGCTTCGGTCGTTCACTTGGTTTGATTCGTGCTCGGGGTGTGAAATTTTGGTGATCCAGGAGGCCTCGAGGGAGCGGCGGTGGCGGATCCGGCGCGTCTGCCTCCGCGGCGGCGTCGCAGCAGCGGTCCAAATCGATGTCGCAGCAGTCCTTCTCGCAGGGAGGAGGCGCGTCCTTCTCGCAGGGCGTCGGCAGCGGTGGCGCGTCCTTCTCTCAGGGCAGAGGCGCGCCGTTCTCGCAAGGCAGCGGCGGAGGAGGCGAGGCGTTCTCTCAGATCGGTGGCGGAGGAGCGACGTTCTCTCAGGTCGGTGGAAGCGGAGGCGCGGCGTTCTCTCAGGCCGGTGGAAGCGGAGGCGCGGCGTTCTCTCAGGCCGGTGGAGGCGGAGTCGCGTCGTTCTCTCAGGGCGGTGGAGGTGGAAGCGCGTCGTTCTCTCAGGGCGGTGGAGGTGGAAGCGCGTCATTCTCTCAGGGCGGTGGAGGTGGTGGAGGCGCTGCGTTCTCTCAGGGTGGTGGCAGCGGGTCGCTCTTGCATTCGCAGTCGCAGATCTCGCAGGCTTCTCTCGACGAGAATCTACTCGGCCTCCTTCGTCCCTCCCCCGCGCGCGATCAGGTCTCATATACACCCCCTCCTTCTCTCGTATCCCGCACTATGTGGTGATCGGTGAATCAACTCGTCTGACCGGACTGATAAGCATGCTTTATTGATCGATTGCTGGGTTCGGTGTTTTTGTTGGGTCAGTGGGTAATTAGTAGTTTGGGATTCAGTAGGTATTGGCTTTGATCACACTAACATGTTTGCCAAGTATTGATCGGTGTTGATTAATGTTAGTCGCTTCCAGTGAATCCACTTGTGCTTAATTGATGCGTGGATGAAATAGTTCAAATCCCTGCAGTGGCCATTTCATTGGGAAAATTTGTAAACTAAGTATTGCTAATGCTTGATATCACTCTTTAGTGCACACGACCATTCGTGTACTGCATACCTGAAAGTGTTGCTTGAAATTCCATGAGGATTTCTTCTGCTACTGCTAGACTAGACTATGAAATGATGGTTTGGTTCGGTATGATTGTTTGAAATTGACGCCCGTCTGGCCACAGTCAGTGTGGAGTTAATGATTTATTTTTATTCATCAAGGCAGAGAGAACGCCCAAACCGACAATTCTTTAGTTACTTAATTTTTAAGTGAGGGCATATACGTTTCTTATTTTGCTTGCTAGTTACAGAGGGTGAAATCATGAAAAAAATATAGAAGGTGAAGACTTTTTGTTTTCTGCCCAATTATGACCTTCATTATTTCCATTGGTGACCAGAGATTCGCCTTGCATGATGACTCGTTGAAGAGGATATCTTCAGCTCCTGCCAATTCAGCTTCTTCTGTGCGTGAAGAATCTCAACTGCAACTGGCAAGAGTACCAAGCAACCCTATCCACCGGTGGAACTCCTCTCTTCCGGACAGCAGATGTAAACTCAAACCCTTTCACATGCACTTCAAGCACAATTATTTTGGTGTTTTAAATTGGTTAACAAAACAATCTCATTTACTGAGCGTCTACTGTTTACTGGTTCTTGCTTCTAAACAGATAGTGTGTCTGAAGCAGTTCTAAACCTAGACTCTATATCTTTTTTAGCTGTCAAATTGTCATGATATATTTGGAAGTATATTTATGATTAAAGTTCTTAATTGACGGTGTTTCAACAGGTCAGGTTAATGAGGATGTTGAGCGCAAATTTCAGCATGTGGCAAGTTCAGTGCATAAGATGGGAATGGTATTAGACTCTGTTCAAAATGATGTTATGCAGTTAAACAGAGCCATGAAGGAGGCATCACTAGATTGTAAGTTCCCCCTTTATTGGTACTCGATCATAAGGGCGATCATAACTGCTGAAATTTTGTTCATGAGTTTTGCACTCAAACTAGGTTGCCAACAACTGGTACATCAACTAACTGAGATCATGCATTCATTTTCTTCAGCTGGTAGCATGCAGAAAAAGTTTGCGCTCGTAGAGAACACTCTTCAGCAAATTGTAAGCATAATCGCTGGTTCTCTCCTTTCCCCTACTTTTTTTTCTGAAACAACAAAGTTTAGTTTACTGAGACATGCTAACACAGCTTAAGGGACAAGATGATCTCAAGGCACTCCTTTTAGGCAGCACAAACAGCAATCCTGACCAGATGAGTGTTCTGAACTCTCATGCCAGCAAACTTGATGAGATATCATCGACACTATCAGTCTTGAAGCAAGTGCAAGAAGAATTGAAGCAACTGAAGGGTGACATCTTTGGAATCTTCACAAAAGAGATGGAGGTACTATTGCTATGATCATTTGTCTTTCAAAGTTATTCTGATGGCTGCCATGTGCATATAAGTAACTACCTTTGGAAGTTATTCTGATGGCTGGCATGTGCATAAAATGTGAAGTCATCTCTTACATCCATAATGTGTGATTAAATTTTATGTAAAGATATGAGCTGGTCCATATCATTTTCTTGTGTATATTATTTATGTTCAGGAAGCATCATTTCCTTGTCTTTTCATGGTATTAACATTAAAATTCTTAGTGTGAGCTAGTGCTTACTTTTGAGCATTTTACCCTCTAGTTAAAAGAAAATGGCCTTAAAAACATGCAGAATCCTGTATATCATATGACATGCTCAAACGGTGCCGCTTCACGTAGCTAATGTGGTCCAGTCTTTGTCTAGAATTTGCTGATGTTTGCCTCTTCGCACAGGCGGTTGTTCGAGCTATCAGATTGCTCAATAGTAGGCCTGATGCATTACAAATGTCGGCAGTAAGTGTCCTTGCTACTCAACTAATCGTGTGCACAAATCTTTCAGTATTCTCCTCTCACTCCATTTTTTTCTTATTTGCTGAAGGACCAAAGCTGTATCAGCAACACAGAACTCCTGATGAACCAAACAACAGTACCAAATCAAAGCATCCTGATGAACCAAAGATCAGTGGCAGATGACAGGCCAAAGATGAACCAAACACCAGTAGCAAATGGAAGGCCACAGAGGAAACAAAAACCTGTGCCAAATGGAAAGTCCCAGATGAGGCAGGCACCAGTAGCAAATGGAAGGCCGCAGAAGAAACAAAAACCAGTGCCAAATAGAAAGCCACAGGTGAAGAAGGCACCAGTAGCAAATGGAAGGCCACAGAAGAAACAATCACCGGTACCAAATGGAAAGCCACAGATGAAACATACACCAGTAGCAAACGGCCAGGCACAATTACCACAGATGAACCAAGTAGCAGAAGCAAATGGGAAGCCCCTGATGAAGCAAATAGCAGCAGCAAAAGAGTAAGACCCCAATCTCAGTTTCCTACATATTTCAGGTTTTGGATAATTATACACATGTCAGTAGTATGTAGCTTCAAATTGAAAGGTGCCTTGGTGGAATTGAAATGCAAATTTTGCGTATAAATCTTGAAGACCTCAAGAGAAAATGCTAGATATACCTTTAAGAATTGAACATCACTCTTACGTGCAGAATCTTGTCATAAAACACTTGCATTTTTCCCCATTACCAAGCTGGTTAATTGTGGCCTCCCTGATCTTGAAACATTCTATATTCGAATTCTTGTACAGTAGAACGTTATGTCCATTTTGACAGCAAGATTACATTGGTGTATTTCAGTTATATTGCTCGAATACTTCCACTTTCACTTATATGGCTTGGCTTTCTGTCTGTTATAGTCGGAAATCTAGATTCTAACCAGGCACCTCTGTCAGTGCCAGCGTTCCTGTGGTAGTGGGTTATCACAGAAAGGTGGAAGATGTGGAGCCAAGGGTAGAAGAGGGAAAGGCACAAAAGATGGTTGCCTCAAGCTGCTGCAGGGTGGCACCTAAACAGGAAGAGCTGGCCATTGAGAAAGTCAATCCACAAGTACCAACTAAGGTAACTTGCTCCTTTCAAGCTGAATGAAATGATGATATATGTTGACAAAAAACTTAAAAGAATCGCCTGTTGCAATGTTTGCTGGTGGCTCAAATCAAATGTCACTGATTTTTTTGGGCCCTGGAAAAGTAACATCACTGGAATTACTTTAATATGCTTTGCTCTTGTTAATTAAGCAAGTGGAATGGTAGGTTAAACTGGAAAGGTTGCTTGTGGTATGCTGATTGTAGTCAATGCTTGTCGTTGTTGATGCAACAAAAATTGCAGGCGCCGTTCACCATAATCATTGACTTGGACGACGAGGAGGACAGCGACGGGGGCATCATCCTGAAGACCAAGCCAGGTGGAGCTGCTGATCTTCCTTATGTTGGTCCTTGTGAGTTGTGATGTCCACTGCAATCATCGTTACATATACTGGTATAAAATCAAGTTGTGGCAGCAGTAAGCTGTGTACCTGACACTGTCGCCGTGTACCTGTGTGGGTAAGGTGCAGGTGTGGCGGTGGCTGAGCTGACGAATGGGGAGGATGTGAGCGAGGACGCGCTGGACATCCTACGGAGGGCAAGGAAGAGGCGGAGGAGGGAGGCCACTCAGTCTCAGGCAATTGTGCCCTTCCACGAGTACCAATAGCAACCCGACGGTGTTTAAACAGATGGACAGAGATAGAGAGGTAAACTTACACACAGGGAAAGGGAGATGGTGAATTGCAAAGTAGGGTTGTCTTATAAGTACTACTGTACCTAGCTTAAGTCAGGTGGTCATGTATATAGATTGAGGTGGTGTAAATGACACTTTGGAGCAGGCACTAAGGGGTAGTTTTATCTCGCATTTAGCATAAATTCCGTGTCGCTAACTTCTCCATTTTAACGTAACTTTCGTGTTGTAACTTCTCCGCTTTAACATTCAACATTCGTAGCCAGGTAGATCTACATCTTTGTATTCGGAAAATGTAGATCTACCTGGTTATGACCGTCGAAACTTTTTTTTGAGACCGAATGACCGTCGAAACTCAATGCAGTGACAGCCACACAGCAGCTCACTTTACAATCTTTACACTCTCTCTAATTGCCACCCTGGGGAGACTCACATCATCCTTGTTCATGTCCAGCAACAATTTACTGATTCTGCTCGCTGAGTCGACATTGGCTAATCTGGCATATTTTGATGGATAAAGCCAATAGCCTGATTCCGTATTTGACCATCACGTGATTTGTAGTCTCTAACTCTTTATCGCAGAAAGAGCAAGCTGCCTCGCGAGGCCACTGTCTCCTGCTAAGTCATGGTTTTCCAGGCATCCTGTAGCTAAAGTTGAGGAACCCTATCGGTGAACTTAATTACGCCTTCAAGGGATTTCCCTTTGAAATAAAGGACAATTCCGAACAACCAGATGACATAAGGTTTGAGTATTTTTGAACCTCATCAAGTTGCAAACAAAAAGAAGAAATGTTTTACGTTCTGTATGGACGAGAGTATATCAGAAAGAACACTTGAATTCTGTTCTTGGCTTCTTGCTATGTCCGCCAGAGATTCTTGTCAAAAACTATGAACCGTCGAACCTACATGCCTGCATCTACAGACAGACGTATAATTATGGACAGCAAGAACTCTGAACACCTGCTGACAAATATGCATATGGACAGCTGAAGATCGATTCAGTGGACAACATAATCAGAAGCTAGTAGTGCTGAAATGGCAGGTAATGCTGAAACTACACGACACATTATAATAATGAAATGGCAGGTAACAGATGACCTGCCAACAGGCAAACGAAACACCAGACAGAACGCTCATCATGCCTTGGCCCCAATTACGTGCATCCTTTACGCAAAGGTAATCAGTAATCACAAGATACAAGCTACACTTTGCGAAGCACTAACTTGATGCTACGGACACCAACTTAACGACAAATGCACTCGTTTAGCAACCATTTGAGAGGAATACTTATCAGCTGCCTTCTTTGCACCTAAACAACCTCAATGAAAAGTTGTGATTGGACGTGCAAAATATCAACTCCCGATAAAATGATAATGAACTAGGAAATCAAGCTACACGAGGCAGCAAAAGGAAGAGCAGCAAGCATATTGTACATAAAAATGCATTCCAACAAACTTATAGCAAAACTGACACTCGGACATGACATGTCATATGACTATTGCACAAGGTGCCTCGCTAGCAAAACGTTACAGGAAAACAAACTCCAGTAGCAAGCAGCTCGGAAGAACAGGGCTTCTGCGGTCTTATTTATCAAGAACGAACTGTAGGGTATACTTTTGAAGCATCATAACATCTCCATCTTAGATATAGATACTAGTGTCTGTTAACAGAATTACAAGCTGCAACACTTTCTGAACTCAAAAGGATGCTGGGACAAAAAGTAGAGATGGCTGTACACATTTCTCTCACGGACTTATGGAAGAACCTCAGCGAGCAAAGACGTTTCTTCCTATGAAGCGGTTTGTGGAAAAGGAGCGAGTACTGTGCCTCACCGGGCAGCTCTTGGTGCTGCAGGGAGAAGGAGAAGACAGATTTATTGAGATGAACGACAGTGGAAAATAAGCTTCACTAATATGAAAAACAAGGTTCAGAGGACTAAGTGTTCTGTGTACCTAGATTGACAGCCTCGGAGCTTTTCATGAGACGAACACGCTGGCAGGTCTCCACAAACATCCTGCAGGTAAATAAATTGTAGTTCAGCACCATATTTGAGTCAAACCTTTAGAAATTATTAGAATCTGTAGTTCCTTTTAAGTTACAATGCAGTGACGCTTGAAATCAAACTAATGAGAGTCTGCTAAGCCCCTGGATGGGAATCAGATCCCCTATAGACCCATGAAGTACTAATGTGACAGGAATAAAACTTTCACGAAAGATGTGAAGTGGAAAACCCATATCCACTTGGGCCCCAACAGATAAAAAATGTCTTTACTATGAAATAGGGATCGGCGTTAACTCAAAATGTGAAGACAAGAATAAACAAGCAATGTTAGTCCATATCTAACCTAATGCTTTTATATCTTGTCCCATGGTTATGTAACTGTGTGAGACAAGTACTCCCTATTCAGATTTAGATGACTCACCTAAAAACGGGATGCATCTAGTGCATCCATTTTTACCTATAGGTGAGTCATCTAAATCTGAACGGAGGGAGTACATCAAAGTTCAACCTGTCAGCTTCTTAACAAACAGAAAATTTGTTGAACCTTACACAGATAATACTAGTGCTTACTGCTTAGCCGTAAATTAATTAAAGAATGCACTCCTACAAGTGAGCTACAAACTAATAAATACAACTTTCTGGAATGAAGAATGAGCTTAGTTAGTGATTTGCACAGTTTCAGTTTATCTATCCTGATTCACTTATGTTGATTCAACTGAAATTTCACATAAACAATGGAAGGAATGTAAGAAGTTTCATTTTCATGTATGTGATTGAGAAATTGGCCTGCTATGGAATGGAGTTATCCAAATCATGTCCAAAATATGGAACAGTTGAATTCACTCACATGGAATGGAGTTTATGAACAAACAGTTGAATTCACTCACATGGAATGGAGTTTATGAACATCATCCGCCCTTAATGCTCCGGTGCTTTCCCAAAAAACATGTTGCACGAATTTTAAAGCAAATCGATGGTTGTGATTAGGGGTGGGGATTAAAGGTGTTAATCCCACATGATTAGCACTCTTTTTTATCACTTTGTGAACCTAATCATAGCCGTCGATGCGCTTTAAAATTCGTGCAACTTATTTTTTGGGAAAGCACCGGAGCACTTCTCAATCAATAATCATTTTACATCCTAAGTTTCTCGACAGCTCGTACAAAATACAGGCTATAACTAATAACAACTCCCATGGATCCCAACTTACATATACGTGGTTGCTAAACCAACAGGAGCATCTTATACTCATAATAGCAAAAACCACACACAATCTCGTAATTCCTTGGGACTTCTGTAAGGAAATTTCTATTTTGCGGCAAAGAAATCAAGATATCTCAATTGCTTATGTATTCATTCTAAGTAAATAATCAAATTAGTCATTTCTCAGGCAAAGATAAACTGAAACTAACAGCATAGGACAACAAAAACCTCCAGATTCCTGAATCTGGCATTCTATAGCACCCAGTCCATTGGGGAACCACCCACGAGCCTAATATAGCACCATCGATAAGAACTTGATTTTAAAGTTTGTATATATGAACTTAAAGACAACACGAACGTGGCTGAAGAGCAGCAGGAGCCGCATGTGTGTTTAATTTAACTTGTAGAAGAGCAGAGCAGAGAAGGCCCAGAAAATTCACCTCCAGGGTACGTCTCCGACGAGCATCCAGTCGCCGTCCTTGTCCTCGTACGTGGGCACATACTCGGTCCCGGTCGCAGCGTCGACGAGCTTCATCTCCTCGTTCCCGAGCTTGCCTGCGCCCACCAACAAACCACCGTCAGAAACCCACCAAGAAAAAGGACAACACGAAGCTAGCGCACCAGGAACGGCATGTTGCGGCGGGCGGTGTACTTACGGACAGTGAAGTGTGAGACGAACTTGTCCTGGATGGCGGCGAGGAGGTGGTCGTAGGAGGCGGAGCTGGTGGTGTAGCCCGCGAAGGCCTTGAGGTCCACCTTGCGGAGGTAGGGCGCACCGTCGACGGCCACCTTGACGAACTTGGTCTTGGCCGACGCCGAGGCCGCGAGCGCGTTCTTCCGGAACGACCGCACCGGCGGCCAGCCGACCACCTGCGCCCTGCACAGCGAGACGGACCATGGTGTCAGCTCAAATTAATTGTAACGGAGCGAGAGACGGCGGGCGCACGTACTTGGGTGAAGGGGGAGAGTCGTCGGCGGCGGCGGTGGGGGAGGGGCAGTCGGGGTCGGAGGTGGAGGCGCGCTTGCGGTCGACGTCGCAGGAGGAGGATGAGGAGGAGGAGGAGGAGCCGGGGAGGCGGAGGGTGAGCGCGGTGTCCTCGAAGTCGAGGCCCGAGGCGGCGGAGGACTCCGTGGAGCTCCGCTCCGTCTCCACCGACATGGCTCGACGGCGGAGGAGTTCCGGAGTTTGGTGGGTGGCGCGGTTTGTCGTTTGGCTCTCCGGTCACAAGCGGCGGCTCTGTTTTGTCTGCGAGGTGGGGGTGGGGCGAGGGGAGTAGGAAGGACGAAGAGGTTATAGGTGGGTGCGGTCTACCGGTCGTCGGGGGTTTAATTGCGTGTCGGCCGCTGCCCCTCTGACACGCCAGGCCCTGCTCCTCGCCATGGGTTTAACTCGCCATCTTTCGATTAATTTCTTCTGATATTTGCATATAAGTCCTGTATAAGATAAAAAATAATGTCAACTTTATTTCAGTGGTTGGAGCATCTCCAGGGGCACACCAATTTTATGTGCCACCCTTAATTTGTGTCCGTTTAGATGTGTCACTCACATTTTCAGGGTGGACATTCGGGAATTTTTTAAATTTCAAGACGGGAAATTCAGAAGAAGAAAAAAGTTTAGGATTCACGAAATAATTCCCGAATTTTATAAGAAAACTTAATTCCCGATAATTTGAAATCCGGGAAATCCAGGATTTGAGTCCCGAATTTTCTGAAGTTTGCAACAGAACAAAAAAATCAGATTTCAGCAGAATTTTCACCGTATTTCAGCAGAAAATAACACAAATTGTTGTATCGTTTAAAAAATTATCACAAGAACATGACAAACAATATTTTTGACAACACAAAGACTTGTAGTTTCAATCTTCAAACACCGGGTATCAAGATTCGGGATCATTATCCTAAATAATTTCGGGATTTCAAAACAGGTAACCGACAAAGCAATCGCCAATTTTAGGTCCAGGATCGGGATTTTAGGTTTCAGGACGACTCCAGAAATATGGTAAAACATTCAACGCAAACAACAAATCAGGGTACCAAAATAAATCTAATCCAACAAACAAAGGCTCGATCAATGACAAGTTCTAGCCACCAAATGCAACCAAAGTGCAGCACCGTATAGCCATCACTGAAAATACATAAATTCATTTCTTGGGTCTCGTCATCCATGGTCATTTCTCTCCTCTCCTAGCTTCTCGAAAAAAGCATGTTAATAGTATTCACGGGTTGATGTATCGACGTCGTTCCTGCCTTCTCAGAAATGTAGGATAAATATGTCTGCTGCAACGGTGATACGGATGGCTCGTTCGGATGGTTCAAGGAATACAACGATAACTCTAAAAGGATGCGTCATCGAGCTCCCTTGTTTCAATTCACCTAGTATTTGGGTGTGCGGAGAGGACACCTTTCATGCTACTTTCCTTTGTGCCTCCTCATTGACCAGCTCAACGGCCACCGTGCACAAAACATGCTTGGTGATGAACCCACACAACAACTACATTGGATTTGTCTTCACCGCCTTCATATGCACCACCGGGGGTGATGCCTTATTGTTAGTTTTGATGGGTCACGCGAGTCACGGCCCCTTTTGAGTTTTGGGGCAGTGAGGAAGTAGACGTTTACGTTGAAGATGGCGAGGAAAGAGAATTTGAAAGATTTTTGAAAAAATGGAGGAACAAATTAGAGAAGTTTTGCGAGAATCACGGCTAGCTAGATGGAGAGGAAGAGTTTTTTGGTCCAGCCAGCTTTTGTCTATGACAAATTTCAAAAGATTTAGTACTACAAAGCAAAGCCACAAAGAATGAAAGAAGAACATAAACGAACAGGGTGGTCATGATCGTCCTTGTCCATCCCAGCGGGTGTGGTGGTGCAGCATTAACGTTCCTTCGTGCCTCCCGCTGTTTTCTCTTTCACGCGTGGGCCCATGCTGCCGGTTGGCCACCCTACCACAACCCCACAGGTCCACTCATTCGTGCCCCGCCCGATCCCGATCCGACGGATCCTGGAGAGGCGTAAACGGCAGGCGAAAGCGGACGCGCGGGGAAGGGGACAAGGAGGTAAAGCGTGGCGCGCGTGGAGGCTGCCGGGCTGTCGGCGACGTGTCCCCCACCCGCCCGCCTCACCCAATTAAAATCCCAGCGGGCATCTCCAGTCCTTTTGCTTTCGCTTTCGCTTTCAGATTCGGGAATCGGCTTCCCTCGCACGCACGGCTTCTTTCTTTTCCGCACGAGAGCGACGCCGCCCGCCGCGAGTGGTGGCCGGGTTTTCCTTTATTTTACCTGCCGCCGCCCGGCTACCGGCTTCCTTTCTCTCTTTATCTTTATTTACACGGCGGGGCCGCCCGGCGGCTTGTCTGTAGCCATCTTCCTCCTGTCCCTGCCGAGTTAGTATCATGGTAGGAGTAAATGTAATGTTGCGGAACGTACCATGCCAAAAGTACTGACTGACTGCTTGGACGCTACTGGAGTATACAAAATTTACAACTAATCTAACGCACAGTATTACTAGTCTTTTGTCGAGCCACCGAGGTGCATGAACGTTTCATGCCGAGCCCCGGCATTTGGCGCGCAGCACAGGGTACATGCATGACAGAGTCATCGGAAGACAAAACGGCACGACTATCCATGCCAAGAGCTGCCTGCATCCAGTGTACCTCGTCTTGCCTTCTTTCATAGCTTCCTGTGACTCTGGCCGGGAAGCTGGAAGGAGTAGAGGCTAGAGCTGGCCATCTTGTCCGCTAGGTAGGCGCCGCATGGCCGGCGGCATAGCCATCCAGTCCGGTTCTGCTTCGCTATAGCTAGCTGCTTCCTTCCAAAGCCAACACTGCAAGTCTGGAATAGCAAGAGAGTACCGCATCCGCACTGCACTCGAGTGGTTTCCTCCTGACGCAAAGCAAAAGGTGCACAGAGGAGCAGCAGAAGAAGAAGAATAGTGTGAGAACACGAGATCGATCGCAATTCGCAACGGAGAAGAGGCTGCATGATACGTGTCGGCCAAGATAATCGCGTTTTGCGTCTTTCGCGGAATAAAGCTCCGCTGCCTAATCATCACCGTTGCACTTAATTAATTTCATTGTACTATAAGAAGATGGTAAAAAGAAACCAAAAGTGTACTTTAGCTTAGCTTACGAATAAGCGCAACGGGTATTTTCGGTGGCTAAGCTTTCTTGGAGCACTAACAATTCTGTAATCACTTTAGGGAGGGGGGAAATTATCTGAACATGATCTTTTTTCAGGGATGAACTGAATAGAGATTTGATTCAACTCTAGTGGCATCCCCAAATTCATGTCTGGCATCCTCAATGTGCCCTCTTTGGGGTACATGTGCCCGCCACAATGGGGATGTTAAAAAAACAAATCTCATTTATATTTTGATTATATGTTACATACTCTGAATGAAATTTGATCGACTCCTTCCTAACCCTAACCATAATTCTACTCCTCATCGTCAAAGTCATCCCGGTTGACTTCGTCGTCATCGGAGGAGCATGACGGTGGAGGAGTAGGTGACACGGCTGATGGACACACCGCTAGATGAGGAAGCGACCATGTGCGCAGAGTTCACTGTGAGGTCGGGTGAGTCCCTCTCCATCGTGGACACAGATTTGTGGTTGGTTGCCTCACCACTGGTGCCACCCGGCCGAGTTGTAGCGCGATGGGGCATCATGGGGCCTTCGACAGTGGCGATGACCGCTCGCGCTCGAAAATGATCGACCAACGACTTCAGTTGTGCTACCCGTCGTCCTTCTCGTGGAGGCGCCGCTCCTCTGGCGACAGGTGCTAAATCTGCGGATCTGCACGTGGTAGCCGACCGGAATCACTTTTAGCGGCTCCTCCTTGAAATGTGGCTCAGGGCGATATCGACGTAGCCCGGAGTCTCCTCGTGGGGCGTTACATATGTCGTCGCCGTGACTCTCACCTCCACGCGATGCCTACCGCCGCTCCTGCTTCACTGTCGTGCTAGGACAGCAAGGGACGATGTATAGGTGGCAGCGGGGTGCAATGGGATGGTGTTGCCAGTGTTGGTGTGCCAGCACACAACTTTGATCGTGCTGGTCACTGTGGTTGGTTGCCTCTCACCACTGGTGCCATGCGACCGAGTTGTAGCACGATGGAGCGGCATGGGGCCTTCGACAGTGGCGATGACCGCTCACGCTAAAAAACGATCGACCAAGGACCTCAGTTGTGCTAACCGCCGTCGTTCTCGTGGAGGCGCTGCTCCTCCGGCGGCAGGTGCTGAATCCGTGGATCTGCTCCACCGATTCAAGCATTGGCGGTACAATGAGGCCACCGACAGAGATGCACCACCCCATTGGTAGGCGTCAGTCGGGAGGGCGCGAGGATCTCGTAGCATTGCAGATCCTACATGTCGTCAATGTTTATGGTGCGTCTGTCGCGGTACGCCACGTGAGCTGGCCTCGTTTGTTGTTTACCATGGGTGCGATCGACAATGAAGCGAGAGCGAGGAGAGAAGGGGTGGATGTTCATGGCGATGAGGAGGGGGTGGATGTTCGGGGCGATGAGGAGCAGGGTGGGTGTGCCCGTGAAGCCCTATTGTTGCCTTTTATTGGCATCCGGCCATTGAAAATGTGACATGTGAGAAAACCGCAATGCCAACCACATGGCATCCGGCGTGGCGGCATACCTCACACCTTCTCAATGGCTCGATCTAAACAAACTTCGGCATTTTTTCCATCCGTATGGAATAAACTTTGGGATCCATTTAGAGCGTCGGTGTAGATGCTCTCAACGGTAGCTCGCTAGACAAAACCTGCGAGTCTTCAGGTTAGGCATTCCCTAGTCCATGGAAGGTGGCAGCTAGGCCAAACACGCCAACTTGTTGGCTACAGTTGTGTAGTAGTACGTACGACTTGGATCCACTGTCTGCGTCGGATGGATCGGCAGCATGATGCGAAGATTTCCCGCGTGTGGAGCAAGGGAAGGAGACACAGCTGGGGATCCTGTCCTGTCTGGTTCAACCACGGCAAAAGACCCAAAACTCACTGCAGCCAGCCGGCACACGCAAAGTGTGCAGACAGACGTGAATTGGGGGTCAGTGCAAACCAAGGCTGATCTTTTTTTTGTTTTGAAACTAACCAACGCTGATCTATGCATCTTCTCTTGTGAAGAAGGAGGTGGTGAAGAAGGTACCTGTTGAGCTAGTTAGTACATAATTGGTACACGGATTTGAGGCAACCCAGCATATTAATAAGTGCTCGGTTATGAAAACGAACTGTTCTTTGGGGTTCTAGAAAAAATATCATATTTTTTAACGTCAGTATGCATACATGCTATATTTGTGTAAACTTTTGGAAAAAACGTTTTTTATTAGGATACAGAAAAAAAATTGGTTGTTAAAAAAAACTAATATTTTCTTCCGATAATTTGTATTTCTTTTGTGTGGACCTTTTACTGAAAACAATTAGGAAGTTACAAAATCCAGAATACATGTAGAAATGTGTACCATGATGTGGGCATTATGAAATTATAAAAATGATGTTGTATTTAGCAAGAAATAAATTATTCCTTTTTACAGATGACTCTCATATGGATACATATTGGATGCAGAAGTGGTCTTTTCTCCTTCCGGAGACACTGCACGTGGTAGCATATCGATTTTGTATGCAACCGTCATTGGGGTTGTTTACACTCTGGATGAGTGACATCTTACTAGGAGATTACATGATCCATATGAGTTCTATGTTTTTTTTTCGTTTTTTGGTGGTTGATTTTTATCTCTACACTTTGTGATTCATGAATCCTAAACCTTGAATTATCATACCCTGCAATTTTTTTTTGTGTGTGAATCAACTGATGTAGAGTCTGGAGATATGTCCCCTTTCCAAAAAAAAAAAACACTGAAGTAAAGTTATATTTTTCTAATTTAACCGAGACTTATGGAAAACTCATTTGACTGAGAATCAGCAGAACCTAAAACTTAAACACCGATCAGTATGCTGGAGGAAATCTCGATAAAAAGATAAATAATATGGACTAATTCATTACTAAGATTTACCATCGAAAATTAAACTATTTCACCCAGAACCCCTACTCCCTCTTGAGTATACACAAGTTGTCTTCTCCGGAGGGGAAGAATAACATTTGGAGGGCATAAAAGAAAAAAAGGGGAGTACAACGAGCTGCTAACCAAAGCTGGGCTGGAGTCACTGTCTTACAGAATCAAAAGTCGTATTAGTGCGGGGAAACACATGGACGTGGTGAAATGATGCGTTTAATTTGTTTTGCTTCTGGTTTCGATAAAACAAGTACATGATCATAGAACGCACAAGCTTCTGTGTGAGATCGAAAATAAAGTAAAGAATTCACAACAGACAATTTCAAATCAAGCCGCGTAGCTGCTGATTTCCTGCCCCCTGTCTGCTGAGACTCTTAACTTATCATTCAGAATCTAACCTCGTAGTGCCCACTTTTCTAAGCATGAATTAGGAACCACTACTAGATGGAAACCACTTCTCTAATGTTGCTAGCTGTTCAACTTTCTTTCAGTATAAGAGAACACGATTTTTTGCTTGGTTTAGTAAGCGTCTGTCAGTTCTGTGTGGACAAAGGACAACAGATAATGCAAACTCCATTTACCTGACAACTTGCAAAAGCCAATACAACAATTTGTTTTGTTCTTGTCTCTCACCTTCCTACCTACCTATATGTAATTATATAAGAGACCAGTTGCACAGCCGATCAGTTAGAATCTTCTATTCTTCTCTTCACAGTTGGATTACATTTACTCTGTGCAAGCATTTGTTTTAAAATAACATTGTTCACATCCACACTCTAGTGGAGTTGCTCAAAAATTAGGCAGGTTTGTAGTTTATTTCAACGGAGCATCAAAGTAGGCAATGGGCCGACTTGTACCCGAAACACCTATTTGGCTATTTCTCTCACGAATTCACATATATATTCCCATTTTGAAGAATCCAAATATATATTTAGAGACAAACTTATTCTAATAGGGTACAAAGCCAAATTGGCATATGCATACTAACCTACACATCAGCATTTTGGCAGGAGTTGTTGTGATTCAAAATAGATGATGTCAGTTGCGATTCATTTTAGCTATAGGCTGTATTCAAATGACAAACTTAGTTCCATCCGAAAAAGAAGCTTTAAGCTACTTTTAAGCAATCAGTGGACACTAACAGTTTATTTAGCATGCATCAATATTATAAGGCCCACTTTCGCCTACATGGTACATGTACTTAGCAAACCCAAAATCATTGATTATGCAAGTAAATGTATACCCTGTTTAGTACAACAAAAGTGTACCTCTGAAAATATACCATTTATCTATGCAATTATTAGGGATTCCGTTTGTTCGTCCGTGTAAGAAATGCAACAAATACATTTCGATTATAGATGTACCAACCTAAATGCATACCAGAGGTGTATCCTATAGTTGTAGCATTAAAATAGCAAGGATGAAATAAAAATAAAAAAGTTGAAAAATAAAAACCTAAGTCGACACTTCAACTTGTTGGAGAAAGGCAAGAGCTAAACGGGAAGAGAATGTAGGGTCTACAAAATAGTAATACTCCCCCGTCTCAAAATAACTGATACATCCATTTTTAGGCAAACTTATGACAATTATTTTGAGACGGAGAGAGTAGTATATTGGTACATATATTCTTTTCAGCTCCTTCCCAGAGAAGCACCGGATTATGTATCATGCCATATGTAGAAACTTGCATTGTGAACGTGACCTTTTTCTTTCGCAAGAATGATAACCTGAGTTCACTTGACCTAGAAGCTCATCAAGGAAAAATAATACTACCTCCGATCCATTATTAGTGTCGCGAAAAAAGAACTAGCTACATACGATCCCAAAGAACAGCTCGCCTATTGGAGATTTTAGCTCGCGGCATTCTTTTCGGTTAGGAGGGAGTAATACAAAGAAGAACAACAAAGTCTGTAAAAAAAAACTATTTCATCAATTTAGGAAAACAAAAGAGACATACATTCAGTGTAGTCACATAGTGGGCCTGGACTCATGGAGGACCCAACAAACAGCATGACCTGATTGTAGAGCCCGATAAATTCTTAGATTTCGAGTCGTACGCGACTCTGCCACCTCCACGAATCCACAAGGGCCACAACCGATCCTCCTCTCCTCCGCCGAATCCCAATTCCCAACGATCTCGCCCGCCGCCAAAGCCGCCGCCGGAGCCGCCGCGGAGACAAGCGAATCCTGTACCGAGCGGCGTCATCTCGTTTGCTTCGGGGTCTCCGCGTGCCGCCCGCGCTCTTGGAAGCCGAGGAGGTCCTAGGGTTCGCCCTCATCCTGCATGTAAGTATCCCTGTCTGTCTCAGGCTACGTAGATTCACGTCGCCGATTGCCAGTTACGATATTTTTCTTGCCGATTGCTAGTTTCGAGCCCCTGTTTGCTATTTTGCGCGGAATCGACGAGGATGCCATCTGGACGACATCGTCCACGGTATCATTAGGGTTTCAGCCACTAAGATTTAGTGTTTTTCAGGGCCGTACCCGAGAAAATCAAAATTAGGCCCCCGATGTAACCATTGGCAATTATGAAAACACGATTTTGTAATATTTTGAACAAAAAGCAATTGTCAGAATTAAAAAAGTACTACAGTACTACATTATTTAGGAGAAACGTACCATGCTTCTATCGTTTTGTAGAGACTAAATCCTCAAAAAAAAATCATGAGAAACCTTCACCAAAATGTCATATACTCCCTCTGTTTTAAATTAGATGACTGTCTACATACATCCACTTTTAGGCAAATGCAAGTCATCAAATGTGGAACGGAGGGAGTATCAATAAGTGGGATGAAACAACCTTTGATTAATTTTTGAAGCAGACTATCGGACGGCCACACGTGTGGCTCTATTAGTCCTCTTGCTCCTGCTTTTGATGAACTGATGTTCGACGACCAAGGAGGCAAGCACTCGTGCCTGGGCCAGTCAATGCAACAATATCACAGGGGCGGCTACTAGCAGCAAGGGGATAGGCAGAAGCAGAGCATAGAAGGCAAAGCTTTTGCAGAAAAAAAGAAGCAGAGCATAGAGATGTCAAATTAAGAAGAAAAAAACAGGTAGGGTGAAGCCAGCATAGCTTGTATGTGTTCATTGCAAGAAAACATCTATTCTGGGAAAATCGTGACATAATTAATTTGCGTTTGATTGGCCATCGAAAGAAGAACATGACTGCACTCGTGCTGCTAGAAGTGAATGAAAAAGAAGAAAAGAGAGGCGTGTGCAAGTTGGGGCCTCTGGAGTTAATTCGGTGGCAGATTCGGAGGTAGGAGTTTTGCTCAACGTGAGGATAAGTCCCAACTAAACTAGTTATTAGCAGTAGTAATAGTTTAAGTAAATAATGGGGGGAGACCTCCTAATTTGGGGTCAGGTGCAGTTGAACACTCTGCACTGCGTGTGATACGGGCACACTCTGCACTGTGTGTGATACGGGCCTGGTGTTAATTTTTCCCTCCCCTACTTGCAGCTTTGGTTGGGTGTGATTACTTGTTGGGCTATTTTAGAATTTGTCGACCTTGAGACTTTAGTTCGACATTCCATGGGTAACAAGTGAACTTAGAAATTTCATCCATTTGAGGTGGTCTACATGTGTCTCAGAAGGCAAAAGATTCGTAGATTTTCCCTTGGTATTTGATAAACGGTCTATTATATTCTACTTTTCTTGCACGTTAAGTAAGCCATGAGTTTTTTTAACTAAGAGGGTTCCTTTGTCTTCTGGTTCAGATTTGTGCTCTCTGAAATATGGAGATACAGACTTCAGGGAAGTCCATTGATATGTTGATGGAGAAGGTTCTTTCTATGAACATTCTCTCTTCTGATTACTTCAAGGAGCTCTTCAGGATGAAAACTTATCATGAGGTCATTGATGAGATCTACAACCATGTTGACCATGTGGAGCCTTGGATGACTGGCAATTGCAGGGGGCCGTCCACTGCATTTTGTCTTCTCTACAAGTTCTTCACGATGAAGCTTACTGTCAAACAGATGCATGGTTTATTGAAGCACCCTGACTCCCCGTACATTAGAGCTGTAAGTTCTTTGGCCTCAGTTCCTTGATAAATGTCATGCTTCATGTTATTGTATTATTTGTTAGATGTGTGATTAATGCACACACTATGTTAAGTTATACAAGAACCGAATGTTAGCATCTTTGCATTAACAGATTGGTGTTTTGCCACTTATCCTAAGCAATCAACTCTTTCATCGTTTTTTCCATTATATTATGTAACATTTTTTACATTGTGGTTATAACCGCTAACAGTCCTTTGACTTCCTTGGATGGCCTTGTGTCTCGATTTTGGTCCTAGGACTCGTGGGTGACAAAGTTTGCAAGCAGTAGTGTACCAGTCTGTGCATTGGATTTGTGAGCATTTTTTGTTTGTCCTTATTTATCCAGTCAGATAAGAAGTTATTTTTTTGGTAAATAATCAGTTGGTGTTGTTTTGCAGATAGGATTCTTGTATCTTCGATATGTTGCAGATCCAAAGACCCTATGGACATGGTATGAGCCCTACTTGAAGGATGATGAGGTATTGATGTTTTTGAGTTTATTTATTTATTTCTCGTTCTTTAGTGTCTTTCACCGTTATGTGTACTTTCATAAGTCCATTTCCAAAAAATATGATTTATCGACATGATATAAGGAAGAAAATCCATTAGAGGATTATATGACCTGGTGCATCTAGCTTGTCAAGGAATATGTACCACAAACTGCAGATCAGGAAGCGCGTGGTAGGTTAGTAAGTACTCAAATCATGGAATACAAGTTACAGTAATAATTAAGAACATGTACATCGTTCATATAATTTTGTTTGATTAATGAGAGGATAAGAGCTGATTCAACCAAAATGTGTGTCTTATGATGCAGGAGTTCTCGCCTGGATCTAATGGTCGCATGACAACCATGGGTGTATATGTGCGTGATCTTATACTTGGGCAGGTCTGCATCTTAAGTTCCTCTGCCTTCATAAGTGCATTTTTTGCCTACTATTTTGGTGTTTAGGGTTTCATGTAAATGAATGTCTCCATGCCAGGATAGTTATGTCCTTATAATTATTTAAAAAAAAAAAGTTATGTCCTTATAACTAAAGAATGATACTCCCTCCGATCCGAAATATGTGTCGGGGCTTGTATACGTTTTCTGTACTGTGGTAGTACAATCTGCACGACACTTTTACTGGACCGGAGGTAGTAGTTTCTTTCTTTATTGGCTTTCTTACCTGTCATTAATCCTTTGTCCGTGTCATTGTGAATATAGATAAGTTCAACTCATATTTTTTTAATAATGCTTGAGGACAGTTTTTTAATCCTGCGTTTATTGTCTCTATGTTCAGAAACCATGCCAACTAACCGGGCAGTTTTCTTAGTCAGGCAAGTCATGGTTCCACAACATAAGCCTGTTTATAGTACATGCTCTCCTTCACCATTTTCTTTGCCAGATAGTTGTGTACAATTGATAGATAGTTAGTTTAAGGTTTCTTTCTTCGTGATTCTCAGTGGCAATATCTTCAGAAATTGATTTTAATCACATCATCTTATTTCTCAGTGGCAAGTCATGATCCCACAACATAAGGCTGTTTATAGTACATGCTCTCCTTCACCCTTTTTCTTTTCCAGATAGCTGTGTACAATTCATAGATAGTTAGTTTTAAGGTTGCTTTCTTCGTGATTCTCAGTTGTGATATCTTCAGAATTTGATTTGAATCATGTCATCTTATTTTGACTTTATGGCAGCGTCTAATATTAACCAGCATGCTGCTATGTTTCTCATGGTGCAGTACTACTTCGACAGTATCCTTCCAAGAGTTCCTGTTCCAGTAATTCGTCAAGTAACAGCCAACCTTGAGAAGATGAGGCTGCCAACTAAGCTGTCTGGGGTGACTGGAGACTCCAGTCGTCATGGATCAGAGGATACAGCCCGTCGGCCCCCTTCTGTTAAAGCTTCTTTGTCAGTTTCTTTTGGACAGCGTGCTCCACACCGTGCTTCCACAAGGGGTTCGTCCCCAGTCCGGCGAACAGTTACCCAAGACGTTTATCGAAGATCATCCTCGCCATTTCGTCGTAGTGGAAGCCGGGACGACCCTCAGAATGATCGTTCAAGCCGTGACCGAGGTGTTGACAGTCCAAACTGTGATCGAGAACGTGTCCATTCAAGCCGCGATAAGAATTATGGTAGGGACATCAGAGACTATAACCGTGGCAGCAGGGACCGTGACTACTACAGGTCGAGGCGTTCAGAAGAAAGAAGAGATACCAGAAGGGAGCATGATGATAGCAGGCGCAGACGCTCCAGCTCACATCACAGGAGCAGAAGCAGGAGTCGCAGCAGAAGCAGGAGCCGAAGCCAGAGCAGGCAGGAGTATCGATCCAGTCCGTTTGGAGATGCGTTCAGAGAGATGGCCGCCACCACTGCCTCGAGCAACCTAGCGAAACTCAAAGACCTGTACGGCGATGTAACCGAGAAGAAGGATGGTGGTGATGCTAAACTGCTCCACCAGGATTCATGCGCCGAGGAGGTTATCAGACTGGGAGGCCCTAGATGGGGATGAAATTGAACCTCCAAAACTCCTCACCCAGGTTATGTTGTTTCTAGACCGTCTACTGTTCTGGATTCTCGTAGACATTCACGAGAGCTCAATTTGTATAAGCACACTTGTATTTGATGTTGGTGTCGTGTGTTGTCAGCCCATTTCTCCTGGACATGATGTTAGTCCATCTGATATAATATCAAATTTGTTATCAATACAAGCTCAATTCACGTGCAATACTGATGCCCGTTGCTGCCATGCAGCTAAGAACGAAATCTCTTCACGTCATTTGAATGCAACATGCTAATACCTATACATCTGCCTTTAAAATGCATACATCAGATTTTCTGTTGTGAAAATAAGTGATGACATCTTGACAAGGGGGCGGATGGATCAGTCTTCCATCCTGTTCCATCCATCGGTATCGTACTGCCGTTCAAAGGTGCAATGGTCAAGTGCATTTGTCCATTTGCAGGTTTGATGTCAAAGAATTTCCGTTCCACCCTGTGAAGTGCGTTTAATGTTTCCCTGACTTATTTACAGACTAGAAAATCTGACTAATTCAAGTAAACGCGTCTCATCATCTCATGTAGCATGTTGCTTTGACTGTGTTCGTGACAGGTAGCTAGTGGTGATAAGATTTGAGAGGTAGCTACAGGTTTGTGACTAACGGGCTTGTCGGTCCGTAGATGTCCCAAAGGATCTACTATAGCAGTCATCACAGACATACGCCTAATTAGTAAGCGTCTGTTAATAGTTGCCTGCTTCTACAACCGTTGATAGGACATATGAAATTTAGCCAGATACGACAAGCCAAGCCGTGCTGGAAAAAAAATCATTCCCTCCCCTCTTCTTTCAATAATGAATAACCCACTTTCCATTTCCGTCAAATTGAAAGAACACAATTGTTTGTATTTCCTTTTATTCTTCCAAGGCGATGCTCTTGTTATAAGAGAAATCATCACCCTAGGAAGCTTCTGGAGTAGGAGACCTTAGCATAGAGTGAGTTGTTGGCTTGTGTGCGTTTGAGGTGTTGCTGTTCTAGGTTGTTTCGACAGCCTAGGAAGCTTCTGTACTTGTTGTTCTTCTTCTCTTCTATAAAAGTAAGGCACACAATTGTGTGCTCTCAAAAAAAAAAAGCATCACCCATCAAAAGAGACCCAACATCTTTAATAGTTCATAAGTGGTAGCAATCTCTATTGAGGGCATGCCTGAAAACCCTGCTAGTGGTGCAACACCATCTGCCGAGAAAGCACACTATGCACATATATACATCGATTCACTTGTATATTATAAATATGGCCATCAAAAAATGATTGTGGACACCATTATCTCGCATATTATCACATTTCAGAAAAAACTTATATGTAGCGGCATATTTTCTCGTTGTCGCTAATCATTTTTAATCATATCAAGTTCAAATTCAAGAAAAGGCATATCATGTGGACTTTATAGACATTTGATATGAAGTAATCTTCATATACGCTCGCCTACAACATCTGTAAACACAAGATTTTTTATGATTATTATCAAGAGCTCATATTGTATGCACTTTACTCTATTTTTGAATTTTGATTAAGCTTTGATCACCCATTAACAAGAATTTTAATGCTTTTAAAATTCACTATGTATTTTATGAATTATGTCCAAATTTTTTTTTTGAATGCGTAGGTTCATCGGGAGCCACCCGGAGATTTCATAACCATTACGCTCCAGACGAGGACTCATCGGTCACTATATACTATCGACTCAACTTTCTTACTAAGAACAAGAAATACCAACTTAATCCTAAATTAAAGTATGCATTTTAGCGCTGATGAAGGCACCAACCCAACTAAACCATCATTGGTCTAAGAAAAAAAGTAAATTCATGGCTCCACTATCCTGTCTCTCTTGTTCTCCTATGCCACACAAAAAAACTCTCTATGGAACCAGTCACAACATTATGCGCTACCGCGCAAATACCTTCAGAACCCACATATGAGAGGCATGTTGTTCCAGAACCCACATCACTAACATGTTCATAAGCGCCAATCTCTATTCAAGCATGCTTGAAAATCCTGCAAGCAGGGCAACACCACATGTATTGTATACATATGGACATAAACAAATTAATTATGGGCACCATTTTCTCGCACATTCACATTTCATACACAATTAAACAACTTTTTTTATAAAGAGAATATATTAATATCAAGAAAATACCAATTACACCCAGCCCCTGTAACAACATTATGCCAAGAACTAGTCGAGACATGCATACAACCGAAAAAAACAAAAAGAAAAAAGAAAGCACCTACCTCATGATCAGCGGCTCGCAACAATGGGAAGCAAACCCCACCATTGGCAACATCAAACTACTAAAGAGGATCTCCAACAACAACGCTTTCAGGAAGGAAACAATGCATAAGCGCCGTTGTTGTCAATCCAAACCATTTAGATTATAGATTTCACTGTAGAGAAAGCCCAACATTTCCACACAATGCCTTCAACAAGGAAGCGGCAAGAAGTTTGTCATTATCATGTATAATCAATTAAGGCCAGACCTAGAGCTTTCACCCCGGATATCGAGACTCGGTACTCAAAGAGCCCCACAAAAATTAAGTCACCATGTGCCACCAGCCCCACTTGCCAATAATATATATGTAATTGCGTATTTTTTCTGGTGTCGCTAAGAATTTTCAATCATCTCAAGTTGGAATTTCAAAGGAAGCATATCACACAGATTTCACAAAGATTCGATTTAAAAGAATCTACGACATTGGAAAACACAAGTTGTTTTATCATTTTATCAACAGTGCAGCTGCATGCACTTTCTCTATTTTAAGATTTGATCGAGGATTAGGGATCCTAGTGCTTAAAAAATACATGCATTTATAGAGGACATCAGTAACACAAGGAGGGGTAGAGGATCAAAACGACATGGGATGAGGCAGTTACAAAGGAAACGGGAATGTACCTTGATATTGGGCTTTTGATAGGGCTATATGAAAATTAACAATCCATGTGCCACGAACTTGATTTACTAATTTATCCTCTTGTTTTTTTCCTTACTTTTCACAAGTTTCTATATGGATTTTGTATCTAGTCTATCCCAACTTTTCTAGAATATAAGTTGTTGTTGTAAGAAGAAATACACTACATATTTTATGAATTATTATGTCCAATGCTTTATTCAAATGTAGAGGTTCACCAGAAGCTTCCTCAAAATTTTATGACCAGTATAGACGAAGACTCACTCATCGGTCACTATATACTATTACCAACTAAACTTTCATACTAAAGACAAGACATGCCAACCTAATCCTACATTACATTATGCATTCTTGACCTAATGAAGTCACCGCCCTAACTAATCCATTGCTGGTCTAAGAAAAAATAAGTAATTAATCCATAGCTCGAATGCTCCATCATCCTGGCTCTCTTGTGCCAAACAAGCAAACAACTTTATGGACCCAGTCATAGCCTCCCACGTGTAGCACGAAAATACCTTCAGATCAAGCGAGCAGGAGATCCTGAAATCCACACCGTCCAATCTGAGAGGCGCGTCGTTCCAACGGCCAAGGTTGATACAGCTCGCCCTTTCTTCTTCTGCCACCTCGAGACCCAAGAGATTCCTTAAAAATACCTTTTTAAAACAAATATACACAGAAAAAGAAAACCAAAGACAGCGAGATCATCTTTTCTTTTTCCAAAAATTACGTCGTCACTCAACTTGGAGGCCGGAGAAGAGAGGAGGAGGAAGAAGTCGACTCCGAGTTTTGGACTTTGCCGTCGCCATTTGGGTATATTCTTCTTCTTCTCCGCTAGCTCTAGCTGGATGCTTTTGTGGCGGGGGCGCTTGCTTCGGTCCAAGGGTTTGGCACCTGTTCCTTCCCCCGCCCGATCTTGCCGTCCGACCGCGTCCAGTGATTTCTTTTCTCCGGATTTCCTTAGCGGAAACCTCGGCGCTCGGAGGCTTGCAGGCCAGGCATTGATTCGATCTTAAGTGGTCCAGGTACGTGTCTGACGTTGTTCCGCTGCTTGCTTCCGCCCCTGTCCTCTCATGGATTCGTGAATCTGTCAGTTTCAGGCGATTCGTGGAGCTGCTGCTGCTAGCCGTCGTTGGGGGGACGGCTCCTGGGGCGTGAGATTTCTTGAGGTATGTGCCTGTTGCTACTGGTTCTGCTAGATCTTTTGTATGTGCTGAACTTGCTCCTGAGGTAGTCTCCGATGAACTGAAGGAGAAAATGTGAGGGGAAATTGGTAAAATTAAGTTTAGTGTTTGATTAGTTAGTAGAGCTACATGGAGGAAGAGTAGAGCAGTTCACTGCTTTGCTCCATCAGAGCATCAAACCGCAGAGAGTCATGTGACATGTAATGCAATTTTGATTGAATCCTCTCTATGTTCCTACACAACACATACACACTAAAACATGGACCGTCATGTGATGCTACGGTTCACATCTATACACGGACTTGCATGTCACCATGTGCACAAACAAATTAAGGCGTTAGGTTGAATTCACATAAGAAGCTTTTAGGATTGGGTATAAGCCTCTGAACTTCTTTTGGAGAAACATAGCTTAGTCTTTTTTACTAGACCGTTTTCGTTCATGCATATCCTCTTGTTTGTTCAACTATGTACCATATGTCAGTTAAGCTGCTAAAATAAATGAAACATTCCTTTTGTCGTATGATTGTCATATGGTGGCTGTACAAAATGTAACCGAAGGCAGTAAATAAATGGCAGATTGAACTCTCTATTACAGATCACTTTAATTGACCATTAAACTTGTTATTACCTCTTTGGTCAGTGCTGTATACAGCCTTCAAGAATGTAATGGACTTCTACTTTGAGAGGGCTAGTTAAATAGCTAATTAGTATCATTTGCAAAATAAAATAATCGCTAATACGTTTCATTCGCAAAATAAAAATAGCTAATTAGTCTCTGTTGTTCATTTTCTTTCAGTTGCAGCGAAGGTGATCTGCTGCCATAGGAAAAAAACGAAGGGCCTTGCCTTGGATTAAGTGCATTTTCCAATAGTGAACATCCTTTATCTTAAGTCAAAGCAACTGAATTTCCAAGAAGTGTAACCAGCTACTTCCCTATGCAACCTTCTGTTGATGGCTGATCATCCTGTTGAATCAGAAGCAGACAGTGAAACAGATAATCACCCTTTACTGTTAGATCAAATGGAAAGCGCTCATCGTGAGATTGCAATTGACAGCCCAAGGGATGACGCTGCTTCTTCGTCAACATCTCGTCAGGATAATCATGATAGCTCGGATCGATTGCCTCGTATCTCAGAAAATTCCTCAGAGACAACTACTGCATCGAACTCCCAAAATGCTCCTCGAGCAAGAAGAGATGATAACCGTGCTCGTCGTCAGCAAAGTCCTTTAAATTCTATTTGCTGGATCTCAGTTGAGCTTGTTGTAACAGTTAGCCAGATTATAGCGGCTATTTGTGTTCTGTCCTTATCAAGGAATGAACATCCACATGCTCCGTTGTTTGCATGGGTCATTGGTTATACAGTAGGTTGTATTGCCACTCTTCCTCTTCTTTACTGGCGCTATCTCCATCGCAACCGCCCGACAACTGGGCAAGAACCAGCAAGTCAGAACTTCCCTCCAAACAGCATACCTGAATCCAATTCTTACACAGCAAGTTCAGCCTCTCGTGTGTCTGAAGGTGGTCATGTAACTGACACAAATGGAGTCTCGCAAAACAGTGTACTCATGAGAAATCCAAGGTAATATAGTCTTCAATTCCATGATCAATTTCTTTATTAAATTTACATGTCTGCAGTATACATGACCTAGTCTTTATGTCTGCAAGACATATCGACAAATTGCATTAGACCTATATTTGTCACCTTTCTGTGCTATTATGAACACACAGTGGGACTTGGTTGTACGACATAAACAGGCTAATGTGAGCACATCTGATCACAGAGATATGTATGAAACTTTATTATTCTGGTAACGTAGTGTTGCCGTAAAACCATCGAAATAAGTCCAGTGTGGTGGGCATTAGATTTTGAAGTATTCACAACACCTATTTGGATTCCAGCTTCTGAGTTGATCTGTTTTTTAATGTAAACTGAGTTGCACTCTGATTCTTGTTTGTAGGGCTCAAGCTTACGCTGATCACTTCAGGATGGCCCTTGACTGTTTCTTTGCTGTGTGGTTTGTTGTGGGGAACGTGTGGGTGTTTGGTGGAAATTCTTCTGCCCATGATGCACCGAATTTGTACAGGTGTGCTGCTAGCTTCCCGTTCTTCAGTATATAAGCACTCATTTTCATTTTATGTTTCATAAAGTGTATTTTTAAATTTTCAGGTTGTGTATAGCCTTCCTCACATTTAGCTGCATCGGCTATGCTATGCCTTTCATTCTCTGCGCATTGATATGTTGCTGCCTACCCTGCATAATCTCCGTAATGAGCTTCCGTGAAGATCTAAACCAAGACAAAGGTGCTTCTGCAGAGTCAATAAATGCCTTGAGAACATACAAGTTCAAATCAAAGAAAGCTCGTAATGGTGAGGGCAATGAACCTGGTGGTGGAGTCGTGGCTGCTGGAACGGACAAGGAGCGGCTTGTATCCGCTGAAGATGCTGTGAGTTTTTGTTCCTATTTATTTGAGAACTCTGTTACCTACCTTTTGTTTAGAACCTGAGGTGTGCCATTTGATATGCAGATTTGCTGTATCTGCCTAGCAAGATACTTGAACAATGATGATCTGCGAGAGCTGCCTTGCACTCACTTCTTTCACAAAGAATGCGTTGATAAATGGCTCAAGATAAACGCGCTATGCCCTCTCTGCAAAGCTGAGATAGATAGTGGTCCAACAACTGCTCCGTCGATTGGCTTTGGGCGGCGCCACAGTGACAACAGGGTAGGAAATGACATCGAATCACAACTGTAATCCGCCGTCTCCAATGACATCAAACACGTTATCGATGTGGTTTCCACAGAGCGATATGTAAATTATGAAGTTAAATAGTTGACACAATGTACGGCCCCTAATATTATCTAACAAGTTCATCTCATTCGGATTACTGTCTCACTGTCAATATAATCAAATATATGTTCGGAAATTTGGTAATTCCTGTTACCGGACATGAACTCCTCGCCGTTTGCTGGTTATTGGCACTTTGGCAGTAATGCTTCCGGTATCAGCACATATAGTTGGCTTGAAAGGGAAAGCATACCTTGGGGGACAGGAAAAAGCTTGCTAACCGCAATGCTGCTTGCTCTCTATTAAAAAAAACACAGAACAACGCTAGTGCTCATATACACGCGCACACACTCACCCCTATGAACACACATGTACACCCTACCCCTATGAGCACCTCCGAAAGACTGAGCCGGCAGGTCAGGTATTAAGATTGACGAAGTCACCACAGACACCTCGCTGTCGATGGGAACGTCGCCTCCCACTGAAGAATATTCCGTCTAAATGAGAAACACCAGCGTCGAATTTGAGGTTTGAACTCTGATGGGTTGGGGGTACAACCACCCTCCTATCCATCTTGTCACAGGCAAGTTTTCTTCATTTTTGTTTCTCATATTCAGATACTTTTCAAAAAAAGGTTGAGAAACTTTGGTCCTTGAAGATCACTTTACTATACTATATGGCTGCAATAATAATGCTTTACACAAACGGAATTCTGCTAAATTGCTTGTAAAACTGATAGTGCTAATTAACAACAAATGGAAAACGTATGTGTATCCCTTGAAAATACTAGTGCTGTTGCTCTCCTTCCGGGTGATATGGTTTACTCCGGAGTGAAGCACCGTCCGCAAAATTATACACTCACATCTCCACAGCATGTATAGGTGTTGTGGTTTTTTTCTTCTTCTCATTTGTAATTCAAATACCTGGTCCGTATAAGACCACTATCTCACTTTATAGACATCAAGAAAACAAATCCAAGTAATAAATAGCATGACTAATTGTGTGAAAAGTCTCTCGTGTTATGGTTTAATTTAATATGGTGTATGTGGTGACTCTTTCTCTATGGTTACATTAATTAGCACCAATCTACGAGATAGAAATTCAACCAATTCATCTTGGGAAGAGATAGCGCCTTGTATAGAAGCAAAACCATATGGAGTATTAGATACTAGTGACCTTGTATACTGCAAATAGTTGATCAGTACTTCAGTGTGCTGTTTATTCGGAGTTGTGTGCTTCATGTTTCTCAAAGAAGTTTGATTCGCCGGGGTCTTGCGGACTTGCGGTTGCCGCAGTCCCCGGCCACCCCCTTCCGACAGATGCAGGCATTTCTCACAGTTTTGTGCTGTTCTTGTCAGTGCTATTTCAAGTGGAGATGCGTTTGTTGTTGTTGCTTGATTTTGCTCTTTGGTGCCATATTGACCGATGCTCCGTATGCAGATTTCTTGCTAGCACAGCACATGCTAATGACATGAACTTAACGAGGAAGAATCAAGGCCCTTGTTACTCTGGCAGCATCAAGAGACAACTATATACATATAGTTAGGTCAGCGGATCTGGATAATTGCGTGCCCGCGAGATGCACGATGCTTTGCAAGCTCACAGGATCTTGTGTCCACGATGTGAGTGGCCGGATGAGACGAATCATTGGAAGCCAGCTATCTGATCGATCAGGTGAGCGATGGTCATACGCAGGCACAAACCAGAGCAGCAATCTGCAAGTGGATTGAGAGGTGGATACACTGCCGTGGGGATTGCAGGCAAGAACAGAACATGAGTATCCCCGATCGAATACAGTTTGTTAATCCCAACCGAGTCAATGAATCGGGGCACGACTCTTCAAGCAGATCACGCGAATGTCAACTGATCTGATCTACTGTACTACTCCATTGGTTCGGATTTGAATGACTCACCTAAAGTTAAAAAATATGCATATGACATTAAAGACATGTCTAAATGTATCTATTTCTATCTATAGATAAAGAGAAATCATCTCAATGTGAACAGAGTAGTGCTGTAGATAACCAGAAAAATAGATCTCGCCAGCTGGAGTCCCCGTCCCGTCCCTTACCTAACCCTAGCCGCCGGGAGTGATCTCCACCGGTGAAGGAGCTGGTTCCCTCTCCCTCCTCATGCCGCTCCGGCGGCAGGAGGGAGGGGGGACCTTGTTTCTCCATCTAGTAGGTAGGGTTTGGGTCTTTCTGCTGTGGTGCGTCGTTGGGGTGGTGGGAGCGGCGTCCGGGCAAATAAATATGTCTCAACTCTACTCCCACACCGGCGGCGACCTTCACGGCGGCGTCTCGGAGTTGATGGCAAAGTTTGCTCGTCGGTCCTTCAGATCGATGGCTTGGTCTTCTCGTCGGTCTTCAGATCTGGCGAGATCTATTTCTGGGCGTACCGCTAGCGCATGTCGTTTTCTACGGCAGCGTTGGCAACCGGGGCGAGGTGGTTCTTCTGGAGCACGGATGTTGGTCCGCAGGTGGTGGATTTGTCGTTCTTCTCCGACTTCGTCGACGGGAGGCGACGGATCTTGGTCCAAGACAGCATGGGGACGTCCCCCGGTCGACGTGCCACAGCGACATGTGCCTCGCTGCATGCAGCAGGCCTGTTCATCGACTCACAAAGTCTCGTTGGCGATGGTGTTTTCTTGGATCTTGCAATGGAGGCTCGGTGTCTCTTTCAGCGTTCGTCTCGATGACACTGGATCACGACGGCGGCCGCTTGTTACGGTGGCTGTAGGAAATCCTACGGATCGTTTTGTACTTCTCGATCTGTTAGGTTTTTATCTGCATTTTCAGGATAATCAGTTTATCCCGGTCTGTCTTTTAGTTTCCATATGTGTTGCTTCTTGTAACTTGATTTTCGATTATTGATAAATATATGGTTGCCTTCAAAAAAAAAAGTAGTGCTGTAGATCATTATTTGTGTCCGCCGGTCCGCCCACTACCACTAGTCCACTACTAGGAAGAGAAAAACAGGAGTCGAACTCTGATGATTGGTCCTTGCTACCATGAAATCCAGACAGCACAGCTCACAACACGCAGTACATGTCTCTTGGTTGGCTAGCATCGCCTCCATGCCGCCAACGGATGAACTGGACTGCAACTTACCAACAGGAGTACCGGCCGGACACACAGAGAATACTGGGCAAAATACCGGCGGCTTGGTTTCAGGACATCTGGAAACGGCGCTAGGAAATACCGAGTACTACGGCTTAACGTAGAATGGCGGGGAAAACGTGGGCTTAACGTAGGAACGCACGTGTGGTCCCGAGCCGATTAACGGCGGCCGGCGGCGGGCTGAGATACGGAGAAGATAAGCGACGACGACCACCGCCGGTGTGAGTGTGAGGAGAACGTGGTGTGCCGGCCGGCCGGAAGGAGCGCCGATCCCCTCTTCGTCGCACTCCCATGCCGCCGGCGTTTTCCTGCCACGTATTCCGATGCTATCCGATCCGTCCGTGGGCGCGCCGCGGCAGACACGCACGATAGTGAACCTGTCGCCGGTGCATGCATCAGCATGTGTCACGAACGGATGTGGATGTGGATGTCGATGTCGACGGCGAGCCATCGTGTTTGTGTCGGCCGGCGGTGCGCCCACGCTTGACCGCTCCGGCGGTCCCTCCGCCGGTCTCGGTCATAGACCCAACTGAATGTACACTCGTGTCCTTGCTTGGCGGCCGGTTTGAAAGATGAGAGGACAGTCAGTTTGGGTCGTTTGGTAGCCATTAGTATTTCAGTAGATTCATAAGATTGATTTATTTGTGATTCTATATCCAATCTGTTTAGTTGTTAAGCCATTCGCATATCGAAATTTCAGCAAATGAGTATTGTCTGTCATGCCAATTTTGATATCTAACCCGGTTATTTTACTTGCCAAAAGAAATTAAATAAATTGATGAAAATATTTTATTTTTGTCAAATGAAATAAAAGGATGGGTGTCAAACGAGCTCTTACAAATTCGAGAGTTGAAACAATGAGAAATCAGGAACAACTAGCTTCAAGTCAGAGTAAGTGGAGTGAAAGCTTACCCCTATCGGGAGTTGTTAAGACCTCATGGTGGGATATGATCACATATCAATATCGTCTGGGTCATTTTTCTTGTTTTTATATGGTTGTGGCCTAATTGGCTACACATAGCTAAACTTATTCACATTTTTTCAGAAAAACTCTGGTTGAGATAGGGCAGACCCGGGACACCCGCTGGCTCCGTCCATGCATGGATTCCCAGATTAAAATTTAACCAACAAAATATAGATTACATGTCACAAAAATTATATGGACGAATCACATTCAACAAAAGTATACCTTCTATGACATGTAATTCATGAATTATTAGTGGTTAATATAAAACAAATAAAACAAGGACACTCACATTCTTTTGCAGCCATAGACATAGATGGAGGTAGTGCCTCCTTCTCTCACATTCTTTTGTGACCGTCAAAAAGTGAAAGAACACAATAAAACTTATGTCTAGTTCAAATAATGTAATTGACCATACATCTCCCCCTTCGGTTCAGCCTTCTCTCCGTCTAGGTATGGCATTCATAGTGCTAATTTCCAACATGCTTCTGCTGTTTGGTGGCGCTCCAACCTACTTCAGCAGTTCAGCTAGAGTGCGGTTATGTTGTATCGGATTTCCTTCGGGTTTCTCTTGAATAACAAACCTTGGTGTGATTAACGTCTAAACTAGACCAATTCTCTTCACTTGACGATTAACTAGCATCGAGACGCGCCATGGTTCCTCGAAAAATAATTGTTTACCAAACACATTCAATTTTCAACTTGGTTAATCGCAATATCAAGACGTGTTGTGTGGTTTCTAGGAAAATAATTGTTACCAAACACATTCAACTTTCAACTTGGTTAATGGCTAAGAAAATCCAACTTTTTTTAGTACAAAAATATCAATTCAGTTACACTAGTGGCAGCTTTCAACTCGTGGGGAGTCAACTGCCACCTCAACACCAAAATGCTCTCTACAAGAAGGAAAACAGGAGAAACAGGGGGAACTATTACATTTAATTTTCGTACCCAAGTGTAATCCCATACCTAATTTTGATTGAAGACCATGTTCAAGCCACGAATAATTGAGGGACACAGCGTCCTGTGCATCCTAAATTATCCTTTTATTTTAATCATCTCTAGTCTAGGATGTATACGCAGCAACTGCATCATGTTCAACTTAAGTATTGATTGATGATCGATGTAACCACATTACCTTTTAATATGCACGACTCTGCATCAGATCCGAGTCAGGAGCCCCATTTTTCTACTCTATCGACGGTACTTGAGCAAGCCGAACGTCACTTGATTGGCTAGCGCACTAATCAACAATGAGCTAGTATAATATTTCAGTACAGAGCGCAGACAAACGTCTCCAAATCATTGGAGTAATGTAATCGAATGGCAAAATTCCAGTGACGGAAGCATCCATAGATTAGTGTTCTCAATCAGGAGAAAGAGAAGATGAACTGCTATGTTAAAACCACCAACAAGAACAAACAAAACCGTATAGTGTTCTCAATCCACTGATTGTATATTAGCAGTGGGCGGATTAAAGAAACAGTATCTACGAGGGTAGAACAGTCATTCCAGCGGCAATGTCGGCTTTCAATATCCATCCGTCGCCGTCATGTGGGCCCTGTTCATGGACCGGGCCGGGCCCTATATAAGGCGCGCGCCATTCCAGGTTCGCCGCACCACGTTTATCTATTTCCAGCATCCACTTCTCTTCTGCTACAAGCTGTCCTTCAGGCTTCAGGCCACAAGTCTCCTTCCTACTCTTCTCCTTCAGTCCTTCGCAATCGCGTCCATGGAGCTAGCGGCTTCAGCGTCGGCGTCCGTTTGCTCGGCGTACCAGCACCTGTCGACGCCGGCCGACGACGACGACGGCGCACAGTCCCGACCGCAGCTTCCACGGCGGAGGAAGCAGCACGCTGGCGGCGGTGGCGTCAGCGGCCTCCGGCGCCGGTGCCACGCGGTGCTGAAGCAGCAGAGGACCCGCCTCTACATCCTCCGACGGTGCGTCTCGATGCTGCTGTGTTGGAACGAGCACGACATGTCCGACTGAGCTCAGACGAAAGCCCGGCGGTTTTTGTCTCGGGCTGGGTCAGGGCTGGGCCTGTAGGTGGGCCCGGCTCGTAGAGAGCAACGGTAGAGTGGTTTGGTGTATAATACTCCATGCCGGTTTGTTAACAGTTTATATCATGAGATGAGCTTTTTGTAATCTGGTGGTGTCTAAGTGAATGAGAAATGCAATGCCATGTGACGGAAATTAATCGATGCTTACCAAGTAGTACAACTTTTGACTTGATCCTCCGTTTTGGAGGTTATAACCCCATGTGTGACGTCTATTGGTTATACTCAGAGACATCAGCTCACATACTGCCATCGCCTTTTTGTGATGCTGTTTTGAAGTAATTCGTTGGTATATGTTTGCAAGGTGTTGATTCAAACTAATTTTCTCCAGCTTATACCCCATGTTGATAGGGTTGTGGCTTGGCGGTGCTCTACATTATAACCCATGTTGATAGGAGTGGGTTGTTGTGGGGCTAGTGTAGTAGTGTGTCCATCTATGATGGTCTCCTAGTTCTTGTTTAAGTTATTTTGTTCCGTGTTGATGGCTGACATTTATCAACAAAATTATGATTGTCTGCATTCATGGATGCGAAGTCTTGGAAGCTTTATCCTACTTGTTTTTCAAATGACACGAATGTCCTATGGTGCAGGGGCGGAGCCAGGATTTGAATATAGGGGGGGCGAAGTTCAAAGGAGTCGGAAAAAAATTCGTTTGTTCCAGCAAGCTACTCAAGATTTTTTCCCTTATAATTTTTCAATAATTATCGAGAAAAAAATCACAAATCAGAGCCTTCACCAGCATAACTAGACGCTATAAAAATCATCAAATTTTTATACTTGTATAGATGAGGTTGATAGATTTTCCGCTAGCACTTCTACCTGACTTGAATGGCAAACATTCGATGATCTTGGCTAGCAATTTTACTGGACTTAACAGTGTTCTATACATGCTCAGAGAAAATTGATCAATTAAGTGGGGTAGAAATACCAGGCGATATCTCTAAATTGAGTGTTTGATCAGGTAATTTTTTACATGTATTATGTTTGTTGGGAGTTCATGGTGCTGAGAAATAGTTTATTCTTAGTATAGTATACATATCAATTTATTCTTGATATAACCATTTTATAGTACCAAAAAGCTAGTGTAGTGCATCTAGAAATAAATCAGTGTATAGTGTAGGGTTGTAGTGCATCCATATGAGGCCAATAGTTTCATCAAATACTAATCGTAATGGGCTGTAACAGCCTTGTTGGGCCTTTTCTCACGTAGCATAAGGAGATGGACCTCTATTTGTTTGGCTAATGACCGGATACTAATCGTATTTGTTTGGTTAAGGAGTAGTACGTAAGAAATGTATATTGAGGAGGGCTGAAGGTTGGGGGGGGGGGGGGGGGGGTCCGACCCCTGCTAGCCCCCCTGGATCCGCCCCTGCTATGGTGTATGTTTGTCCTCTTATCTCATTTATAAGTATTGGAGTTTGTTTGTCAAAAGAAATACAAAATTCTCACACATTTCACCGGTACTACTTTGCATGACTTCGAACGATGAAATGTGCGTTGCAAGGCTCACACCGCTTAGGCTCTTATGTTGACCCCGAGGTGTCAAATCTAGGGCGAAATCCTAATTCCATTTTTTAATGAACACAAAGTCCTTAAAACAATTACGTTTTGTATAGTACTTTGCAGGGCTCGGAATGCTTAGGCCCCTAAGTTGACCCCAAGGAGACGAATCGAGGGAAAAATCCTAACGGCTTTTACTTATCGCCGGTCTGGCTGTTGACCCAGAATGTCTTTTTTGGGTTGCACTTGCTTGTTGGTGATGATAGTGTTATTTCGTCAAAACCAATTATCATCATGCTCAAATGATCAATGAAGCAGTCTTTGTCTATGGTCTATGGACAGTGCAATGGAAAATCTGGTTATCCATCTGAATGCTCATTCTTGTTCCTGGGAGGCATGTCCGAGAGATCAGGAAAATGCCAATAAATCAGTGCTTTCAGGGTCAGCATGCAATTTCAGAAGATAAATATCTGAGACTCCTGTCACCTCATTGGTTTATGCAAAGTGATTTATTTTCAGTCCACCAATTAGAGATTCACCCAATGCCAGTGGATTGGCAACATAAGATTTTTTCGAGACAAAAGTGCTCATTAAGTTGGATCGATAGAGAAGGTAATACTACTCGTAGAAGACATAACATAGATGGCTAGTCAATCTTTACAGGGCCAAAGGAGGACCAGACCACACTTCTACTCTTCCACCTATATATGGGCTATGGCGTCCATGAACTAGACGGATATGCAGGTGTACATGATGGTCCTACTCGCTGTTGTGTCTTGTCTCCGACTTCCAACGGTTTATAATCCAATAGACGTTCTTTGACCGTTCAGACATCTCTGCAATAATTAAGCTCCATAGGATTCTTGCATTCTCCTTACTTCACATGTCCACATCAAGTTAGATCCCACTTAAATATCATTTAGCTAAATACTAAGATATACACTACACCATGATGGACCATGGACCCCATCTATAATTCACAACTACACACAAAATATGGTGTAGGCATACACATGTTTTGTATATATTTGCTAATTATTCGGTAAAAATTTGTTATTCTCAGCTATATAAAAAAATTGTGACTATGAAAAACAAAGAATCAATATTTTCTTTAAAATTTCCCTTTCTAAAATACAAACCTATCTTAGATTTTTACCTTCTCCTTACTTCACATATTCACATTAAGATGAACTCCACTTAGATATCATTTAGTTAAATATTAAGTTTTACACTATGCCATGGTGGACCGTGTACCCCCTCTATAGTCAACAACAAAAAATATGTTGGACACATTTTTTTTGTTAAATTTTTAGTGAAAACGGGTATTGCTAGCTAAACAAAAAAAGAAAATTGTGACCGTGAAAAAGAAAAATAGCTATATTTTCCCTTAAAAGATTTCCTTTTTATGTAGCCCAAAATATAAAATGCTTACAAAACTTCAAGAGAGAACGTATTATACATACACGTAGTTATATATTTTATTTGCCAAATATTGAAACCTAAACATGTCGTTTCAATTTTGTAGAAAAAAACAAAATGTGGTAAGCTCAAAACTAAATGCACTTTACATTAGCTCTCTCCCTTATCCTTTCTTTGCCACATCCACCATAGCGTTGCGCCGATTAAGCCACACAACATCATTTCTCTCTCTGCTTCCCTCTATCCGTATATCACCAAAAACATATGTTCCGCTGCAAATTTTGTCCATCTCTCCACACACGGCTCTTCCATTAATCCTCCTGGATTACGGGGCACGTCCATCTCCAATGTCACGTCTCAAGTCTATTGTTAACTTGCAAATCATGTGTGCTCTCCTTTGATGCATACTTTTGTGGCGATCCAAGGTGCTTCCTACATCTCTCGCAACCGCCAATACTTTATAATATGGTCGTAGAGGTAGCCTTTTTTCACATCTAAAATAAAAATACCTCCAAAACTCAAGCTTGAAGTTTGGAAATATGTATGAATAGTCCCAGCTTAGGGATCCAAACATCTGATATAAAAAATACCTCCAAAACTCCATGAGGTAGTCTCTTTTTCATAAAAGCTCAAAGGAAACTCTTTTCATATTACAAAGTTGTTTCCAGCTTTACTTTTTTTAATGATAATTCAGTTTCCAATTTGTATGCATTTTCATTTTATGATGGGGTATTATGAATCAAGGCCAAGTGAGTAGTTTATTAGCCATATTTACTTTTTGGGCTACTGCCATGCATTCTATGTTAAGATTCTGTGGTACACAAAGTGTCCATCTTGTTTGTTACAATACAAATATTACCTACTCAATGATAATTGATAAACATATACTTTTGCCTTTATTCAATTTTGTTACCATTCTGTGTTGTACATATTAGATTAATGACATACCCATTAACCTGACCAATAGAGTAAGAGCCCTAAGCTTTTTTTGGTTACAGAGAACTGAATCTGGGTGGGCCATCCTACACATAAGTAAAGAATACCACATGAGCATGGTGGTCTAATGGCTAAGAGAGTAGAATGAATGAATAAATCGATAATTTGGATTTCTGTATCTTGGGAAAATTCAATCTACATACTAGGATATTTGTGAAATGGAAGGTACCAACTGAATATACAACCACCAAACAATAGGTTGTCAAACGTGACATTGTGGTTAATTGACTTGATTATCTTAAAATGTGACACAATAGTAAATTATCAAATTTGGAAAAATTTCATTTTTGGATTATTTAATTTATTAAAAATATTAAGTCCCATTTTGACAATTAGTCTGTAAAAATTATTGTCTTTTTTGTGTTAAAGAACTTTAAGACATGTATTTTTTTTATCAGTGTATAAACGGATCGTGGCAAGACGCGCAAATTCCTTCTAGTATCTACTACTTTCCATGGAGTAGTTTACTTCAGAGAGATATACGAAAAAATTGCCTGCGATTTTCGTTCCATGGTACAAACTGGTATTGCCTTGGACATTTGACCAGATTTCAGAATCTTCAGATATATACCACTCCAGGACAGAGAACTGGGTTTATAACAGGTACTCCCTCCGATCTGTTTTGGTTGTTGTACGTGGAGAAAAAGCTAAGTCAGTACAAATCGTACGTAGATATCACGATAATTAAAAACATAATATTGTTAGGACATCACCCGATTTGATTTGCATGTCCTAGCCATGAAAGATCGGCAAATACAGCTAATAGTACAAAATATGCCAATGTGAGTTAATATCAACTTCTAGTCTTCCGTTTAAAAAAAAACTTCTAGTCTTCTACTAGAGGGTACACCACAAAACAGGCTTTTGTCCCCCTTTATAAATAAAGCCACAACGGCCGAACGATACAACCTAGTGAGGCAACCCTGAGTCTCCACCACGCCTCCACCAGACGCCACGTGAGCACGCTACCAGCCACGGAGAGAAACATACCAGCCCCGGATCGATGAAGAGGCTGTGGGCGAGGACGCCCGAAGGGTCGCGGTCCTAGCGGCAGCCGTGCACCATCCGCCACCACCGGCCAGAGGCAGCAGCACTGCACCACACAGGCCGCCACCCCGGCCACCAGACTCTTACCAACAACCAGCAGCAACCATAACTACAATAGAGGGCTACGGCGACGGAAACACGGGCAGTGGGCAAGCCAAACCGGCACACGATGGCTGTCAACCGAGTCCCACCTGGCCCCGAAATGGCCTCATGACGCGTAGACCCAGATCGGGTTCAGATCTACCCTGCTGGCTCAGATCGGGCCCAGATCTAGTCCGAGCAGCTCGCGAGCTGCGCCGCGCCGCCGACCCCATCCTGCACCACACCATTGCCACCACCGCTGCCAGGCCGCCCCCGCCGGTTGGATGGGATCGAGCCCACGCCACCCCAGGGCAGCCGCCGCCGACCAGATCATGGCCAGCGCTGCCTAGAGCCATGACGCGCTGCGCCGCACCGACGCCCATCACACCGCCTGTTGGGGATATATCAACTAGGGGTATAACCAACATGGATCAATCCGGCTAGTCCAGGGTGGCCCAAGGGTGGTAAGGCCGAAGCCTGCCGGGCGGCCCAGATAGCTGACGTACAAGGAAGTAGGCGGACGGTCCAAGGAAGGCGGAAGGCCGAAGCCCATCAAGCCACCAAGCCCAAGCGAAGGCGGCAACTAAACCGGTTAGGTCTAAGACTCTGTTTACTTGCCGGACAAGTACTTACCTTGTACCCTGGAGTCTGGCCGCCTATATAAGCCGGCCACCAGGGAGCCTTTAGGGCAGGCGCTTCAATACGCATCATACACATTGTAACATGTTCACGGCTATTGCCTCATAGTGAATTATAGCAGCATGTAGGATCTCGCCACCGCTGTGGGATCCGAAGCTGGGTAAACTCGCCGTGTTCAATCCCGTCCTCGACGACACCAACCTTCTTCCCCACAATCCATACGCAGGCTAGAGGACCCCCGTCTCCTATCAATTATGCCGATACTACGACAGTTGGCGCCCAGCGTGGGGCATAAGGTTCCTGGCGTCACGTTCCAGGCGGGAACACTTGGCGGCGTGGGCAAGCAGATCGCCGTCGGTCGCGTCACAAGATATGGCGGCCACAGCTACGTCAACTCGGATGAGTCCTGGCTCCCGGCGGACGACTACCTTATCGGATACGCAATCGTACCGATCGGAGGGATCGACGTCTTCATCGGGTATACGCCAGAGGCGTACGGCCTACCGCGTTTCTACAACCCCACCCACCAACCCGTCGACCAAGCAATCGACCAACAAGATGGATCTGAATCCGCCTTCTCCCAGGAGTCGGCCGAATCTGATTTCCACTACGTCGGAGTTGTCGGACTGGGATCAGACTCCCAGCCGGAAAACAACGATCCTGAGTCAATCCTCCCTGCTCTCCAGGAGGATGCGATGTCAGATGCCGGATCCAGATCTACCGTTCAAGTCAACGTAGACTCTGACTCTGATGATGATGCTAGTCTCTTCGAAGAGAAGATCAAAACCCGCTTTTCCAGTGGTAATCCGGCTCCTTCAGAGGGCACATCGGATACTGACATGCCTGACAAGCTGGCTATGATGGTTGTTGTCGGTCACGAGACAACCCCAGTTACTTCGGAGGCGCAAAACAATCCGGCGGAAGATGCCGGCGACACCACTGCCGGTCAACTCATTGAAAGTTCCGACAAGGTACGCGCAAAGAAGAAGACTGGCCTCGAGAAAGGCGGCAGCAGCAAACCCACGGATTTGCTCTCCGTCATCAAAGAAGTAGACGAGATCATGAATACTCCGGTGAATAAAGACACCCCACTTGACGAAGTGGAAGAGCTTAGGCTTAACATGCTTAAGCACTCTGACTTCCTGCGAAAAAGAGAGGAGCACGTTGAGAGCCTTGCGAAGAAGATCGAGAAAGAACAGGAGAAGATGTCGGCCAAAACAAGCCGGCAACTCTTCGAGGAGAAAAGGTCATCAAAAACCCGCCGTGGCAAAGAGCCGCCAACGCAAGCAACGACAGCGGCTCAAGATCTCGGGTTCGACTGGCGTACGGCACCACATCGCGTGGACAGAAGGGGAGATGTTGTCTTCTGCACCCCCGTCCTCAACGCGGCCGCCGCGCTAGATACCCTGGACGACAACACTTACACGGCGGAAGAAAAGCTGGCCAATGCAAGACACTTCGTGAGCAAGGCCCTAGAACAACAAGCCCGCGCTGATTCCTACGGCCACATGGCGGATGCTCGCGGGGGAGACCTAGAGTCTAAGTCAGGAAAGTGCAAAGCTGCACCTGGCGCCGACCCCGAAGGTCCGTCTGGCTCCAGTAGCCATGGCGACAAAAGGAAGACAACGCCACCTCCAAAGAAGACGCCACCGCCAAAGCCAAGGTGGGACGAGAATTCAAGGACATGAAGCAGAGGAGACCTGCCACCTCCATCCCAGCCAAAACGCGACAACGGCGGTAGCCGGAACAACAGGCCGCCGCCTAGGAAAGATGTCGGCAACGACCCTCCCAGGAGAGGTCGAAGCCGGTCTCCGCAGCGTAGCACCGGCAGCAAGAAGAGAGAGGAGGCAGAAGGACCCAGGCGCAGCATAAGCCGGGCAACGCAGGACGAGCAGGACGCAAACAGAGGCGCACGGCAGCTCGATCCAAAAGAGGCACGACACCGCCTACAAGACATAGCAAGAGGAAAGGAGCCGCTATACTCTGGACCAAAGTGCTTCGGTGACGCCATCCGCAGAGAGCCGTTCCCTAAGGACATGACATCAGTGTCAAAAAACGGTTCTAGGTACAACGACCTCGTTAAGCCGGACTCATGGCTATCCGATTACGCCATGGCCATAGAAATTGCCGGCGGGAGCAGCTATATTGTCGTCCGCTACCTACCTCTCATGTTGGAAGGCACGGCAAGAGCTTGGATCGACAACCTTCCTGAAAAGTCGATCCATAGCTGGTACGACATGGAAAAGGTTTTCTCCCAGCACTTCCAAGGAACATACAAGCGTCCAAATACCTACACGGATTTGCAACGCTGTATCCAAAAGCCGGACGAAACCATGACAGATTTTGTCAGCCGTTGGATATCCGAAAAAGCCAACTGTCATGGTGTTTCGGACGCACAGGCTATCCATGCCTTCTACACGGGCCTACAGAAGAAGTCCTTGCTCCGTCATAGGCTCGTCCGCGAGCAAATTACGGACCTTGGTGAGATGCTCAACCTAGCCGCCCAATACGCGGCGGCGGATGACGACGCCCGGGACGATGACCCAGACGTCAACATCATACCAAAGCGGAACAACAAGCGCAAGCAGGCGGCATATGACAAAGCCGGACCTTCCAACGAGGTAGCCGTAGCATTCCAAGGGAATGCCGGCAAAAAGAAGTGGAAAAATAAGAAAGATGGTCGCGACGCCGGCTCAGGGCCTAAGGCGGCGCGAATCACTTATGGACAGGCAAAACTTTTGCCATGTCCCATCCACGCCTCACTGGGCAAGGTCAACCATATGCTTGGCGAGTGCCGTTTCATGGACGACTTCAAAAAGGACCCCACAGTCGGCTGGAAGTCAAAGAAGTCAAAGAAGAACGACAAGAAAGACAACAAGGAGGTTGAGGATGACGACGACATGTCTATCTCAAGCGAAGATGACGCAACCGCCAAGAAAAAGAAGCCATATCCGAAGGTCAAAGAATCTCTTGTGTGCTTTGTCGGCACGCCTTCGGCTAAGGCGGAAATGCGCGAACTCAACGCGACAATGTCGGACGTCCCTCAGTATTTGAACTGGTCGGAAGCGACGATCACTTGGGACCGGTCCGACCACCCTGATCACGTTCCTCATCCAGGCAAGTACGCCTTTGTCGTCGATCCCATTGTCGACAACTTTAGACTTACAAAGGTACTTATGGATGGCGGCAGCAGACTCAACATCCTGTACTATGACACACTAAGCCGCATGAACCTATCAGAGGATCAGCTGGACCACAGCAACCTCACTTTTCATGGCATAGTGCCCGGCAGGCAAGCAAAGTCAATGGGGAGCATTAGGCTGAAGGTAACTTTCGGACCAAAAGAGAACTACCGCTCAGAGTTCCTCCGGTTCGAAGTTGTCCCCTTCAAAAGCGCCTATCATGCAATCTTCGGACGACCGGCTTTCGCCAAGTTCATGGCAAGGCCGTGCTACATATACAGCAAGCTTAAAATGCCGGGGGAGAACGGAACCATCACGATTTCCGGCAACTTCAAGAAAGCCAAGGAGTGCGAGCGTGGCATGGCCGCCTTCGCAGAAGCCGTCATCCACAAGGAAGAACTCGCGCTGCTCGGGGCGGATTCAGACAACTCCATGCCAAGGCCAAAGATTGATGTCTAGAAGACCTTCGAAGCTTCAGAAGACACCAAAAAGGCGGACCTCATCCCAGGTGACAAGTCTAAGCAAGTTGTCATCGGCTCCAACCTTGACAGCAAATAGGAAGGCGCGCTCGTCGAGTTCCTCCGTGAGAATCGTGAAATCTTTGCATGGTCGCCTTCCGACATGCCTGGTGTACCGAGGGAACTTGCCGAGCACTCACTCAACGTCATAAAGGGATCCAAGCCGGTGAAGCAAGCAACAAGACGCTTTGAAGATGAGAGACGCAAGGCTATAGGAAAGGAGATAAATAGGCTGAAGGCCGCCAATTTCATAAAAGAAGTTGTACACACCGATTGAGTGGCAAATCCTGTACTTGTTCCAAAGAAGAATAAAGAGCTGAGGATGTGTATTGACTATACCGGTGTTAACAAGTGCTGCCCAAGCTGCCTAGAATTGACCAAGCCGTAGACTCCACAGCAGGCTCCGAGCTGCTTTGTTTTCTGGACGCCTACTCAGGATACCACCAAATCAAGATGAGAGAGTCAGATCAGCTGAAAACATCTTTCACCACTCCATTAGGGACTTTCTGCTACATTACGATGCCTTTTGGCCTGAAGAATGCAGGGGCAACATACCAGCGCTGTATGTAAAATTGCCAGCACGAACAGATCGGCCGCAATGTTCACGTCTATGTAGACGACATCGCGGTAATGTCAAAAAAGAAGACAGATCTCCTAGAGGATTTGGAAGAAACGTTTCAGAATCTCCGGAGGTATCAGATGAAACTCAATCCCGCCAAATGCGTTTTCGGCGTTCCAGCCGGCAAACTGCTCGGGTTTATCGTCTCAGAAAGAGGGATCGAGGTTAATCCGGAGAAGATCAAGGCCATCCAAAACATATCCAGACCCACTTGTCTGAAGGACGTGCAACGCCTAGCCGGATCGGCGGCAGCCGTCAGTCGTTTCATAAGCCGCCTAGGGGAAAAGGCAATGTCTCTCTACCGGCTATTGAAGAAATCCGACAACTTTGAGTGGACAGCAGAGGCAGATGCCGCCTTACAACAACTTAAGGAGGCCCTCATATCCGCTCTGATATTGGCAGCACCTCGATCACAGGAACCAATGCTGCTGTACATCGCGACAACAGGAGCTGTTGTCATCGTTGTCTTGGCTGTGGAAAGAAAGGAGAACGAAGCCGCGACGTGTGAGCAACGACCGATCTACTTCATCAGTGAAGTACTCTCCGCCTCCAAGCAGAGGTATCCGCATTACCAAAAGCTGGCTTATGGTGTATTCTTCGCCGCCAGAAAACTTAGGCATTACTTCCAGGAACACACAGTGACAGTAGTCAGCAAGGCACCGTTGGGAGACATAATCAACAATGCAGAGGCAACAGGTCGAGTTGCCAAATGGGGCATCGAGCTTGCCGCCTTTGATATAGTCTATAAACCACGGACCGCCATTAAGTCTCAAGCGCTTGCAGATTTTGTCGCCGACTGGACAGAAGCCATGGAGGAAACGACACTCCCCGAATCAGAATATTGGGTCATGCACTTTGACGGATCAAAGATGCTCAAAGGCTCGGGGGCTAGAGTCGTTCTACGTACGCCTAAAGGTGACAAGCTTAGCTACGTGTTGCAAATCCACTTCACAACAACCAACAACGTTGCCGAGTACGAAGCTTTGCTTCATGGGTTACACGTGGCAAACGACCTAGGCGTCAAAAGAATCCTCTGTTATGGCGACTCAGATTTGGTCGCGCAGCAAGTAAGCGGAACATGGGATGCGAAAAGCGCAACAATGGCGGCTTACAGAGCCAAAGTTGACGAATTCGCAAAAAACTTCGCGGGCTACGAAGTCTGGCATGTTCCAAGAGCTGAAAACGAGGCGGCAGACACACTTGCAAGACTAGGGTCGGAACGCAAAAAGGTACCAAAAGATACTTTCCTGAAACATTTGCACAAGCCATCCATTAAAGGCGCCGATTTGATGGACCCCGATGCAGAAGAACCAGTAGAAGCAGCAAGTCTCGCTGTCTACTTGACACAGCCGGATTGGACAGTCCCATATCTCGATTTTCTAATCGACAGAAAGTTGCCGGAGGACGATGAGGTGCTAAAAAGGCAGATCGTAAGGCGAGCCAAGGCATTCACGATAATAAAAGGCGAGCTATATAAGCGAAGCACGTGCGACATCTATCAGCGGTGCATACAGCCGGAAGAAGGCCGGGAAATTCTGAAGGACATACATATTGGCACATGCGGGCATCATGCTTCCGACAGGTCCATTGTATCCAAAGCTTTCCGCCAAGGTTTCTACTGGCTTACCGCCAAAGAAGATGCCAGGAACATCGTAAAGACATGCAAAGGCTGCCAGTTGTACGCTCGTCAACCTCACTTGCCGGCACAGGAACTGAGGACGATTCCAATCACCTGGCCGTTCGCGGTCTGGGGTTTAGACATGGTGGGTCCCTTCAAGAAGGCGCGTGGTGGGTACACCCACCTATTGGTCGCTGTCGACAAGTTCACCAAATGGGTCGAGGCTAAACCGATCAGCCACAAATGGGTTGACGCACGAACAGCCACCAATTTCCTCTGTGGAATTATCTCTCGGTTTGGAGTTCCACACATCATTATCACTGATAATGGCAGCAACTTGTCTCAAGGCGACATAGAAGAATACTGCAGCGATCTGGGTATCCGGCTTGATTTGGCATCCGTGTCACACCCTCAATCCAATGGACAAGTAGAGCGTACAAACGGCTTAGTCTTATCAGGACTTAAGCCTCGTCTCGAAGCTCCATTACACAGGGCAGCCGGCGCTTGGGCAGATGAGTTACAGTCGGTACTATGGAGTTTGCGCACAACGCCAAATAGGTCTACCGGCTACACTCCTTTCTTCTTAGTATATGGCGCTGAGGCGGTGCTACCTAACGACATGAAATACGATTCCCCAAGAGTTCAAGCCTACATCGAGAAAGACGTAGAAGGTGCAAGACAGGATAGTCTAGACCTGTTAGACGAAGAAAGAGACGTTTCTCTACATCGCTCCGCCTTGTACCAGCAACAACTTCGCCGCTATCATAGCCGAAGAGTGCGGCAGCGAAGCTTCAGAACAGGTGACCCGGTTCTCCGCCTAATTCAAGACAGAAAAGGTTTGTACAACTTATCCCCGCCATGGGAAGGACCGTTTATAGTCACAAAAGCGCTGCTCAATGGTTCCTACTACCTGGCCGACATCCGCGACGAAGACGAAAAGAAAATGCGCAAGAAGGCGGCAGGAAAAAGGGGAACCAAGCGCAAAAAAGGCATTGACGATCCTTTCGAACAAACAAGACGGCCTTGGAATATTGAGCAGCTACGTCCTTTCTACACTTAGCAATTTATAATTGTAATAAGTTAAATATGATTATGAAATAAAAGTCTATGGTTCCTCATCTGTGTTGAGAAGCATGCGATCTTTTGTCTTTTCTTGCAATCATATTTCCCATATGTATCTAAGTTACCTATTTTTCTAGCTCCGTGCAAAGGTTCAAACTGGTAGATACTTGCAGCTTTCGAGCCAACCCAAAGAAAAAATAAATTTTTTTGCGCCGCCTAATTCCTTTACCTCTGATTACTTATATGTGGTTCGCCTAGTAGTATGTCTTTGACACCAACATGTTGGCTTTGGTCTCTGATTCTAAACGCATGGTTTAGCCCTGGTTGTTTCAGCTAAAGTTACCGGCTGAGGTTTCGTCAACATACAAAAAGTCAAACATATAAGTCAGGGTAAAATTAAGGCGGGCCATATAAATAAAGACAAAATAAAACTTGTCAGCTAGTTTCCGCCTAGCAAAGCAGCAACAAAAGTAAATGCAAATATTACAAGTCAAAGTTGCATTGTTTCAGGGGCCGACAAATAAGGCTAAAAGGAGGCAAGGACAGAAAGCTATGGCTCGGGGGAGCGTCTACATCAGGCTTGGGGGCTGACAACTTCAGCCCCGGAACTATCACTCCCCTCCGCCTCGGCCGCGCCGGCAGCTCCAGCTTCCCCTCCGGCAGGCACAAGATGGCGCCGGTAGAAGATTGAAGTGTCCACCATATCGGCAACACGCGTGGCGTAACCGGCAACGCTGTCCAGAACAGCGGCCGGCTCAACCTCGCTGCCGTCTTCATATGTAGACGACATGCCTTCGGTGACGGCTTCTATCTCCGCCTCGGGGTAGTGCGCCATGAATAACCCAAGTGCGGTCTTGGCACCACCCCGCGCCGCCGACTTCAGCGAGCTCTTGTGCAGTTTGGTCGCCTGCTCCAAGATAGCGGGCACGTCGCTGAACTCGGTCGGTTCCTGGCTGCCGGAGGAGATGAAGAACTTGGCGGCAAACCGCTTGGACGCCGCCAAAGTCTCGGTGATCAGTTCGCCTAGACGCGCAAGGCGATCTAGGCGGGGGCTGACAACCTTGTCGTCGCCTAAACCGGCGGGAACTGTATCAAAAATGAAGCCATCAGTTTGGTTCAGGCTAAGCAAAATGGCAACGTCAAATAAGGAGTGAGAAATTACCAAGGGCCGAGTTATGGAAAGCGGACAACTCAATCATATGAGTTGCCAACGCATCCTCAGCAGTTTGGGCGCGAGAAGTCTGCTTGGAGATTTCCTCGGCAGCCGCCTTCTCCGCCTCCGCCAACTTCTTGCGCGGGCTTTCTAGCTCACCACTGAGCTGGCTAGATTCCTGCGCAAAGTTGAGCTGCTGGGCCTCCATCTCCTTCTGGTGCTCCTCCTTCAAGTTGGCGGCCGCCAAATCAGAAGCTTCATTCATACGAGCTTGCATATCAGTGGACGCCTTCAGTATATCCTAGGCGTGGTCTAGCAGTTTTACAAATATGGATTCGCTAACTAAATGATTGACGACAACATAAGTCGAAAATATAGCTGAAGGCAAAGAGGATCAACCCTACCTTCATCTTTTTTGCGGGCCACCTCCAACTCGGCAATCCGCAGGTCCTTAGCCTCGCACTCCTTCTTCAGGTCGCGGCAGCGCCGGTTTATCTCGACTCGGGAGGAGACAAGCTCAACGTTGGCGGACACAAGGCCCCGCAGGACAAAACAAAGGCATAAAACATATTGTCGAATAACCACTAAGCCGGCAGTCAAATTTCTTTTATTTTTTGACCTGCCATCTAAGTGCTCGGGGGAAAGACTATGTATATGCCGGAGTGGTAAAAACTTACAGACAGGTCGCCCTCCAAGTCGGCGAAGGCCTGGGAGGCGAAGTTGGCAAAAGCCAAAGTTGACTCCTTGGCCTCCTTAAAGGTGGACCAAGGGTCCCTGACTTTGCCGCCTCCCGCAGTCGGGGCTGCCCTCTGGGACCCGCCGGCAGTCGCCTCCAGCAACCCTTCCTTGGCGGCGCGCGATTGAGCGGCTTCATCGGCCGTAGCCTCAGCCAACAGTAGGGGAGTCTTGGGCGCGCAGTCGGTGGAGGAGGCCCTTGGCGGAGCGCCAGAAGCCGGAGCCGGGGGCTGACGACGAGCGTCGCCCATAAAGCTGCCGGCTTGGAGCTGAGGAGTTGGCAGCACGGTAGCCGGCGAGCTGCCTTGGGGCCGCTTACCCTTGCCAAGAAGCCTGGTCGTCAACCGGGCAGTTGCGACCCTTTCCCTGTCAATAAAAAGCAAGCACAGTCAATTGGGTGCCAGTATTGAAGAAGTTTGTCGTCTATTAAAGGCAGAATTGAGTACCTTCGGGGGATGTTAATCCCCGCGTTCTCGACAAGGTTGGCGAGAGCCGGGGCATAGGTGGCGCGTTGACGAATTCCGGGATGCCAAATTGGCGGCCCGGAGCTGCCATATCTTGGCAGTAGAAGAATGTGGAGGTCCAGCCCTTGACGGATTCAAGGTATGGTATCTTGGGATACCATTGGCGGCCCTGGCGGCAGTTGAAGGTGACGCTGCCGCAGGTTGCCAGCCCGCCGTCCGGCACAGTCTGTCGCCGTCAGCGGAAGCAATATCTGAAGAAGTCTAAACTAGGCCTAATACCTAGGTAGCCTTCGAACAGAGCTGTGAAGCCGGCTAGGACTAAGATGTTGTTGGGTGCTATGTTGTGGGGCTGGAGCCCATAGTGATCTAGAACCTCGCTAAAGAAGGCGGAAGGCGGAAGCGCCATTCCCCTAACTAAATGGGAGGTGAGGATTACCCGTTCCCCGGCTCTCGGAGCCGGGATGACGTCTCCGAAGGCGGCCCTCCATCGGCAATCTTCCCGAGTGGGGAGGTAGCCGACGGCCTCCAAGTCTTGGAGGGCGTCTTCGTCGACTATGGAGGGAAGCCAGTAGCGGGACCCGAGGTCCGCCGCTTCCTCTTCCTCGTCGACGGGAGCGCCTCTCGCCGTCGTCGCCGCGGTGGTCGGCGGAGGAGCCGAGGTGACCGCCGCTGGCGCGCGCGTGGTAGAAATCCGAGGGGCGACGGTGGCGACATTGCCCGTCGCCGCCGTCGCGGGACGAGTTACCGCGCCGCCCATCACCGTCGCGGGCGCGGTTTCGGTCGCCGGACCGCTCGACGTCGTGGAAAGGTTTTGGCCGGTGGACATCGCCGCGCGCGGAGGTCGTCGGAGGAGATGTGCTCGCCGGAGTTCGCTCGGAAGCAAGAAGCAGAGAAGTGGAAGGGCAAGAGGGCACGGAGAGCAAAGGCAGGGTGGCGAAAATGGACCGTTCGGTTACCTATTTATAGGGCCAGGCGTTGCTCCCTGTGCAACAACGCTTTTAGTCGGACACGTGTCCAGCATCCGTTGCAGCGCACGATTGCACGATCTCCACGCCTCCTCTTTTCCCGCAATTTGTGATCATGGCGAGATTCCCGCCTAGGCCGTTTTCAAACTGTCGTGAGCCGACTAAGTGGAATCCGTCAAGAAGAATGCTCGGCAAGATTGCAGAGTAGCCGTCTTTTCCCATGTTGGATAAAGACGGCCGCATGTCAATATCAAGACACGCATGCCTCGTTGATTTTCAGAATGGTTCAAGTCCTGCAGCCGCCAACTTTGGCAGATGAAGAATCAAGAAGAAGTCGGCGCCTGGAGAACTTCAACCTTTCTGGGGGCTAATGTTGGGGATATATCAACTAGGGGTATAACCAACATGGATCAATCCGGCTAGTCCAGTGTGGCCCAAGGGTGGTAAGGCCGAATCCTGCCGGGCGGCCCAGATAGCTGACGTACAAGGAAGTAGGCGGACGGTCCAAGGAAGGCGGAAGGCCGAAGCCCATCAAGCCACCAAGCCCAAGACGGAAGGCGGCAACTAAGCCGGCTAGGTCTAGAACTCTGTTTACTTGCCGGACAAGTACTTACCTTGTACCCTGGAGTCTGGCCGCCTATATAAGCCGGCCACCAGGGAGCTTTTAGGTCAGGCGCTTCAATACGCATCATACACATTGTAACCTGTTCACGGCTATTGCCTCATAGTGAATTATAGCAGCACGTAGGATCTCGCCATCGTTGTGGGATCCGAAGCTGGGTAAACTCGCCGTGTTCAATCCCGTCCTCGACGACACCAACCTTCTTCCCCACAATCCATACGCAGGCTAGAGGACCCCCGTCTCCTATCAATTATGCTGATACTACGACACCGCCGCAGGACCAAGCCGAGCGCCGCCATCCTGCTTCCCGTCGGGAGCAGCAGGCTCCAGCCCGAGGGAGAAGGCCCCACAGCTACCCCACCGTGTGAGAGGACGAGGAGACCTCCCCGCCGCTGGCGCTGACCGGGCTTTGCCCGGTCGCACCCTCCGGCAGCGGCAAGGGAGGAGGAGGGAGGCGGGAGGGACCGGCGGCGGGCGGATTGTAGGGTTACTCCCCTGTCGCCGTGCGGGGGCGACGAGGGAGTTTTACGCTCTCCCCCTTTTACTACAATCAAGCCCTACTAGAGGGTACATAATAGGATCTATACTAAGTCAAGCAGATGGTCATGAGATTCTTACCCTGAGGTTCTATTGACATCATGTGCTCATAGTCCTCGGTAGTATCGGGTAGAAATATATGTCTCTCTAGATCTACACCAAAACAAAAAGAAAAACACTTATCAGTTTCCTCATAACAGTATACAGTGAGGATTGTTACTGGTTCCTAAAATAATGGTCAGGTCAGGTCAATCCCCAATCTAAGTATTAACTCCAACTGACATGCCGGCAAGGCGGGAGTTTCATCGAACAAGTAAAGGGCGTCTGGACTTCGGGTTATGCAATGTAACAAATGCACATTTAGCCGAGAACACGATACAGACTTTAGAGGGAACCAGAGCAAGCAGATACCAAAGTCGAGAGCATCGACTCACTAATAACTCGGGAATAAAGATCCCAAAGCATAAACATTTCAAAAAAAGCACTGCACGCAAAGGGAACAGAGTTTGAAGCATTGGTACCTGACAGTAACCAGGGCATCTCTCCGAGCAGAAGATGAGATCTGGTCGCAGTTTGTGCCTGCTAATCCCTCGTATCCCGTCTCCCAGTCTTGAGCCGATTGCTGTGGTCTCAGAGGCAATGCTGAGAGCGAGGAATGGCGGCGGCCACTGCGTTGGTGGGTGGAAGGGATGCAGCGAGTCGAGGCAAGCCCACAGGCACCAAGCACTGCGCTTGGGAGCGACTATTTGCCGCTCTTTGCGGGCAGTAGTGCTGCTCCCGCGTACCCCGCGTACGTGGGCTCGGCCCATTTTTCTTTCCATGATTTGCTGTGTTCTCTTGACCGTTTCGTTATGTACAACTTCCATCCCTAAAAAAAAAGGTACAACCTCCCTTCCGATTTACAGTTAAATCGAACAAGAGGGAGTACATTCGTTTGGAAATTTTTATTTCTCGTGCATGTGCTACTTCTTTTTTTTGCGGGGGGAAAGAATAGAAATTACACATCAGGAGGCGGATTACAATCCTCAGCTACAGCTTGGCCAATCACCTGCGGATAGCTACCAAACCAGAGCTCAGTTATGCCCTAAACCCTTCCTATCTTAGCTAGTTCGTGGCTAACTCCATTAGCCTGACGATCCACCTTAACTAGCTTTGTATTTCTTTCCCTGAACAGTTCACGTATCTCGTTGATCTGGAACACAAAGCTTGAGGAGTTCGGATCTCTTCCATAAATCAGACTGGTCGCATCACTGCAATTCGTTTCCATCTCCAGCGGTACAGGATGGCACTGCAGGGCTAGACGAATACCTTCCTCAATCGCACTGAGCTCCGCCTCCAGTGCTCCACGGCAGTACTCGAGTTTGCGACATGCCGCGAACAGGACGACACCAGTGCTGGTTCGCAGGACCATGCCCGCCCCAGCCCGTCCATCTTCTGAAAATGCGCCATCGACGTTTAGCTTTGCAACTCCATCCGACGGCGGTACCCAGCGCTTGTGCACCTTTTGCCTTCCATCTAGCTGTTGAGGCCTTCGGAACTCCTGATCAACATCAATAACCATCTTCCCCTTCACAACATCAGCACTAGGGAAATGTTTAACCAAAAGCAAGGAGTTTAGGTAGCTAACCAAAAACCGGCGGGATCCTTCAATCGGTGGGCAGGGTTTATCATGAGTCATTTCATTGTGTGCGTGCCAAATTCTCCATATTACCATTAGGGCGCGAGCACGCTGATCCAGTCAGCAATAGCAATAGCCACTCCTGTCCCGTCGCCTTCAACAAGTCGTCCGATGGCAAGTCCCACACCTCTCTCATCGCTTGCCACAGACTTCTTGCATGCGGGCATCTTATAAAGGCGTGGAAGGTGTCCTCCTCTTCTCTTCCGCAAATGTCACAGGTGGCCGACGTAGAGATACCTCGTATAAACTTGCTTGCGTTTGTTGCCAAGGCATTACGGCAGATCTTCCAAGCCATAATCTTGACTTTCGGAGGTACATGGCACTTCCAAATTAGACTCCAGCAGGGACGCTCTCCATCAGGTCTGGCGCTTGTCGCCCCTCGATCATGTTCCTGCATTGATTGATTAAGGCCTAAGTTATACACACTTTTAACAGTAAAATTACCCGTCTTCTCCGGATGCCAGGCAATGAAGTCATTGGCGTTTCTTCGCGAGGGTTTAATCTTCAAAATTTCAGCAATATCTTCACTTAAGAAATACTGTTCCAACCTCTGCATATTCCATTTACCCACTGGTTTAAGAAAGTCAGCTACCCATCGATACCTACAGCGCCCTTGCTTGGATTTTGGCTGATGGTTACCATCTCTCGGAATCCATGGGTCGCGCCAGATGCGAATGCTCGACCATTGCCGATCCTCCAAACAACCCCTTGTTTCAGAAGTTGCAGACCATATTCAATTGCACGCCACACCGGTGAAGCATTACCTATGAAAACAGTATCAATCAGGGTAGTACTTGGCTTTAAATAACCGTGCACATATGGTATCAGGTTGTTGGATGAGACGCCAAGCCTGCCGAGCTAACAAGGCTTGGTTAAATAGACGCAAATCTCTGAATCCTACTCCACCAAAGTTCTTTGACCGAAGTAGGATGTCCCAGGCAACCCAATGAGTTTTCCTTTTACCATGTTCTGCGCCCCACCAATATCTGCGAATCATTTTTGTCAATTCATCACACAGACTAAACGGCAATTTAAAAACACTCATCACATATACCAGAATAGCTTGCGCGATGGATTTAATTTGAGTCTCCTTCGCTGCTTGTGATTTATGGTTGTCATCCCATTCCACCAAGCATTTAGCTAGCTTTAATTGTAAACTCTCAAACTTGACCTTACTCATACTGCCTTCAGGGGTTGGCAGCCCTAGATATTTGGCTTCAAAAGACTCTTGTGATATTTGCAAAACCTCTTTCACCTCCTCTCGGGTTTGTTGCTCACACGATGCACCAAAATAAATAGAGCACTTGCTAGGATTTATGAGTTGGCCGGTCCCCTGTGCGTAAACGTTCAGAATCTCCTTCACCCGGTATGCTTGGTCCTCCCTAGCTTTAAAGAACAACAAACTATCATCTGCAAATAACAGGTGAGATACTCCCGGTGCTCGGCGACAAATCTTAACCGGCTCAATCGCATTTGTATCCACTGCATGTTGTAGGAGAGAAGACATCCCATCCGCCACAAAGAGAAACAAAAAGGGGGATAAAGGATCACCTTGTCGGAGGCCCCGAGAAGGCGAAAATGAATCTAGGAGGGTCCCATTGAACTTAACCTTGTATTGCACCGATGTGACACATGCCATAATCCAGTCAATCCATCGGTGCGAGAAACCCATCCTTTGCATCACTTTCCTCAAAAATCCCAATCCACCCTATCATAGTCTTTGGACAAATCGTGCTTGTAGGCACATAAATTCTTATCTTTATTCACATTCTGCTCAATATAGTGTAAACACTCAAACGCTACCATTGCATTATCCGTGATTAATCTTCCAGGGACAAATGCGCTTTGGTTAGCCGAAACTAGCTCCCCCAGAATTGGCCTCAATCTGTTTACCAGGCATTTCGAGATGATTTTGTAAATTACAGTACATAGGCTAATAGGTCGGAAGTCTTTTAGGGTCTCCGGCTGGTCCATCTTTGGAATTAGCACAATTGCAGTCTCATTTACGCCATCAGGCATTCTCCCTGTAGCAAAGAACAGCTTCACCGCGTTCATTACCTCATCTTTTATAGTACCCCAATTCCGTTGATAAAATATGGCCAGGAAACCATCTACACCTGGAGCCTTTAGAGGACCAATTTGAAATAGCGCATCACTAATCTCCTCCTCCGAGAAGTCCTGACATAAGCCCTCGTTCATCTCCAACGTCACCTTCTGTTGCGTTAGGCCAATTAAGTCATCAGGATGTAGTGTCGGGTCCTTTGAAAACAGATCCTGAAAGTATTCAGTCGCCATCCTCTCCATATCCGACGGATCATCCTTCTAGTTACATTCTGCATCCTTCAGCTTTTTTATTTTATTTTTCCTAGCTCTCCATTTAGCTGTTTGGTGGAACAGTTTAGTATTTCTATCACCCTTTTTCAACCAGTTAACTCTTGAGCGCTGCAACCACATCATTTCTTCTCTATATAGCAATTCATTCATGCGATCAGTAGCTTGTCTCACTTCTCTCTGGTCCGCATTATTCATTAAAAGTATCTCAAGATGCTTCCTAGCCTTGCCCAGCTCGCGAAGGATATTTCCGAATTTTCTTTTACTAGAGAACTCATCACACTGTCTAGCCCTTTCATGATGTCGGTGAGATCTTCTTTTTGGCCTGCTTCCTTCCATGCCATATCAATGCGCTCTGATAATTCTGCTTCTCTTTCCCATGCAATTTCGTATTGCCGTCTTGGGGCTTGTCTGATCCTCACCTCCTTGACAATGTTAAGCAACACCGGACAGTGATCCGATACCGATGTTACTAGATGTTGCATGTGGGAATCAGCAAAGAGATCACGCCAGGCCGGACATGCCACTGCCCTGTCTAGACATACCTTCACATTTGCTCTTCCACTCCTCTTATTATCTCATGTTAAGGGTAAACCTGAAAATCCAAGATCAGAGAGGTTACAGTCAAACAACACCTCACGAAAAGCCTCCATTTGACTAACCGATCTGGGATTAGCCGATAAATGCTCCTCCGGCCAGAGAGCTTCATTAAAGTCGCCAATAACTAGCCAAGGTAAATTTGATTGCGATTTAAGAGTTCGGATGGTGTCCCACATGCGATGTCGTTTCTCAACACGTGGTTCACCATACACACAACTTAAATGCCATTGAGGAGCACCCGGGGACACACGCACATACGCATCAATATATCTCTCATTAACACATTGAACTTCAACGGATAAATGCTCGTGCCAAAATAAAGCTAAACCTCCACTAAGACCATCACTACTATGACCAGCAAAACCTTTAAAACTTAACCTATGACGCAAACGACGCATCTTATTTTTATGTTGCCTAGTCTCACAAAGAAAAAGTAAACGAGGACACCAAACTTGGGAAATAGAAATCAGCTCACGTCCTGTCGAGGCATTCCTGGCTCCTCGACAGTTGAGAGATATGAAATTCATTGCTCCTGACGAGACCAAACATTAGGTCTCGTCAGTTTACCGGAAGCCTTATGACCGGTTGCTACCATCTTCAATGCCTTCCTCGGACCACCTCCATACTCCTTCTCCCGAGCCATCTTACTGCTGCTTGATTCGTTCACCTCCTCGCGTCTGCCATACCATCCTCCAGAACAGTCCCATGCAGCGCTAGTGAAAGTTCCAGCCGGTTCCCCTGAACCTCTTCATCAGAGCCACGCCTGTGGCTCAAACCAGAGTCAGCTGCCACCATATAAACATCGGTGTCACTACTGAGCGACATAGTTAGTTGTGATAGATTCTGCAGTGGAGGGATCATATCGCTAAAGGAAGGTTGTCGCTGTAGAAAATCCTCTATTGGTGGCAACGGCTGGGCCTTCCCCGATTGGTCATTTGCCGTAGCAGACCCATAAAGTTCCATGTCCATAGGTTGTACTGGTGGTTCAGAGCTCTCCTGCACCTCCTGTATATTGGTATTACGCTTCAGATTCAGGCCCTCCACATTAGTAACCAGCGCATGCTCAACTTCTTCAGTTGTTCTAAGTTCATGCTCTTCAAAACCGTCTCTAGCATCTACTGTATCAGGGATCTCCACAGTATACCCTGGCTGCTTCGGTTCTGCTTGACCTCGTGTCTGATTTGGCTTCCCTAGCTAGGATGAAGTGACACTCCCAGTTGGCGAGTTGAAATTCAGTGACTTTTTCATAGCTGGGCTGGCAGTTCCAGACACAATGCGGCTATCATACTTCCGCTTGGGAGAGCACCTCAGCGAGGCATCATACATCAGAGACGGGATTCCCTTAAGCATCTTCTCACACTCCTCCTTCCGGTGTCCAATGAAGCCACAGTGGAAGCAAAAGTGAGGTACACGCTCATAGCGCAGCGGATACACCATCGGCTCAGCTTGCCCTTTCAGCTTCGTCATAAACCTCATCTGCAGTCTTTTGTTTAGGGGCAGCTCAATCCGAACCCAAAGATAATCGCTAAACTCTAGACCTGCCGGATCAACATCAACCTCCCAGGCCTTTCCCATAAAAGATCCAACATATTTGCCATATGCCACTGTTTGTTTATTCCACGGCACATCATAGAACCGAACCCAAATATGAATTGAGTTAAGAACTGTTGCAGAGGGTCTCGCATTCCCCACAAACGGTGCAATCAAACAAGCAACCCCATCTTGAATCCATGGTCCTCCACGAGCAACAAATTTGTAGTCCCCTTCGGACTTGAAATTGATAATGAAAAAATTATCTTTTAGAGGCGCAAAAACCATGGTACCTCTGATCCTCCAAGCCCTCATGAAGTGCTTGTGCAACTCCTGGTAATTCACTGCCTTCAGTGAGTAGTATCTTGCAAAGAGACGCCACACCGCTGTTACAGGTTCTGGTGCCTCATCCTCCGGTTCCTCCACACATATGTCATCTTCCAGATCCACTTCTCCTGGTCCTACGTTGGTGCCTTCCTCCTCTGCTTCATCCCAGTTCCCATCAAAGCTCTCTGTTACATCCGTGACCGCGATCTGGCGGTTCTTGTCCGCGGGCACAATCGCACCAGTACCAGGCGGCTTCGGGCGGGTAGATGCCTCACCGGCGTCCCCTTTTTCGCCCCAACCACCGGCACCAGACATCGCTTGCGTCTGCTCGGAATCGAAGAACTCGCCGGGATCGTACGTCTTTGTTCGTTGGTCGAAAGCTTTGATCAAGTGCTTTACCACGCCACCCCCTCGCGGGGTTTTATGGCCCTCCCTTTTGATGCAATCTATCTCCGGTTTCCCATCGTACTGCACTCCAACACCTCGCGGATCCAGCGTAGGCGAGTAGGACTTCATCCCGGCCTTGTAAACTTCAGATACACGTAGACGGGGATCACTCCTGTCCATGGTAGGGGTGGCGGCGCCCGATCGCCTCGGAGTCGCCAGAGTCCTAACCCTAGACGTAGCGTAGACTTTCGTATATCTAAGACGATGAAACATATGATTCAATTATAGAATCGTGCATGTGCTACTTCGCCGTCTTGCAGACGGCGACTTCGTCAAAGATGGAATAAGGTTTTTGCTGTATAGCCCCGAGACTCGACTAGAATCATTGGAGGGCGTGGGGAGTTGTGCCTCCGGTGGATCTCTAGATATTTCGTTAGTATTCTACGGTAAATCTGATTAGACCAGGGACTTTGTACAATGAACTTATGTATGTTTACTACGGCGAGGTTTGCCCATTAAGGAGGGGCGGCACATCTTCGGCGTCGTAGGTGGTCTAGGGACTTATTTTAATTTTTGAGAAATGCTCCAGCGCTTTTCTGGAAGTTTTTTTGCATAAATTTTGAAGCATATCGATGGCTGTGATTAAGTTCATACGAGGTCTAAAAGTGATGTAAGAGCAGTACTAACTAGGTGGGATTATCACCCCCAATCTCCACCTCTAATCACAACCATTGATGTGATTTAAAATTCGTGCAAAATAATTTTTTAGAAAGCACATGAGCACTTCTCATATTTTTTATTGATTTTTTTTATCTTGATAGCTGATGCATAGACCGGATGTTTTCCAAGACAAAATAAATAAATTTTCACGAGAATAGCGAGTAGAGATTTCTGACTCACGGGTCGAGTGATCTCTTAAAAAAAACTTGCATGTATCAATGATGTTTCCCACAAACATGTAAAGTTTGATTTGAAATACTTTATATCATTTACTACACAAAAATGTAAATTTGTGAATCTAAATAGACACACTTTCAAATATCCAAAATATATATGATTTCGCCATGTTTGTTTAACTCAGAATAAATCATTTCAAACTAAATTTTGCATGTTTGTGCGATAATCCTTGACAAAATGACTTTCCCGAGAAGTGAGTCATCAGAACTCGGATCTACCCGCGCAGGGCAAGCATATCCGGTACTGCGCCAGAGTCTAGCCTGTTGTCTCCCGCAATAGAAGGAAAGAAAAACATAGCTAGCTCTGTGTCGTGTCGTTTGCAGTTTGCTCCTGGTAGCTGGCTTCACCGTGTTTGGTGTACGTCTTGTCGCGCGCACGCCTCGTTCATGCGGTCCGCATGGATCATATTTTCCTTCTAGAAGGATAATTTAAGCAGAGTTCCTCACAAAACGAAGTAATGTGTGGTGTCCCTGCTGCAGCATCTCGTATCGTCAGAATGTGTGGTGTCTGACGTGGCGTCCATCGGAAGAAGAAGCTGCCATCAACTAGCTCGATCGCTTAAATAGTTGAGTGAGGAGAGTTTTGTGTTGCATCCGTTTCAAACGAAGTATCTAAAAAGCTGCAAGGGGAATTAGCGATCGTACAATGGTGGTTTCGTCTAATCTGACTTGTTTGTACGCTGGTTTAGTGGTTTGCAACTCACAGGGTGCTATCATATAGAAGTATAGAACTAACTCTGAATGGTAAGGTTGACCGACCGGTCGAGCCTGCGTAATTTTCGAAGGACGGCCACATTAGGTGCCAATCCCTATCGATCGAGACGTCGGTGTAAATGTCCAAATTATAGAATTGCTCTAGGAAGGTACTGATCCCTCCATGCTGTAGATTTTTGAAAACACATGTAGAAGAATATTCAAAACCTTACTCTCAACTGTACAGAAGAGAGTATACATCGAAGCTAATTAGCCAAATCACGCGTTGCTATTGCTAGGTTGCAAACTTCTTTTTTGTGATAAAGATTTTTTTTATTGATTGCTTGCAATATGTACAGTACTCCTCCTCCATATACATAATAATAGTGTCATGGTTTTAAAACCGCGACATTTATTTTAAATCGGCGGGAGTGCCAACGTTCATTCGGTGGCGACCAAAGTGGCAAGTGACAGGTGCGTACATATACGTCCACTAACCGTGGATTAGCCCGATCGATCTCTGTCTAACAGACACTTCCCACTATGCCGGGTTAGCTTCCGTGCAAGCAAACCGGAGCAGCCAACGACGTACTCCAAGTGGCGCAACACGACGCTAACAACACCACAGTTTAACCACAAGCGCTCACGTCGAAATCGTGCGGCACATTCGATCAGCACCCGCAGGATGAAGAGGAAGCGTCATCCTGGTACTTGGGTCGTTGGCTTTGCGCTATCAGTCGTCAATCGCCCAACAGCACCGAGCTAGTAGCTAGCTAGCGACGATTCCATCTCGCCTCTAGCTAGCTAACGCCAAGTACACCTTTGCCGCTTTGCTACTCGTGATTTCCTTCTCATCGCCAACCGCTGCCGCCTTTTACTTTTGTGGTACGAGATCACTGATCACATGAGAACTTCTCTTTCGATGCACTGCTTTAGGTTGCTTGCGACGCAGGAGATTCTCCGTAGAAAAATTCACGTCGATTACGAATATTATCGATATGATGATCATCCCATGTGAATTATAACAACTTTCTTGGTCTCCAAACGAAGCCACATTATTTTACACTCCGAGTAAGCATTTAAACCATCTTGATATTTTCTTAACTACTAAGCACATTGTAACACTAAAATGCATGCTAAAAAATATATAGCAGACCTACTCTGAGCCAATATTGTATTCTATCAACGCGCTGCCGAAGATTTTATTTTTGAAAACCTGCAAAAGATTTGCGGGTCTTTGTATTAAGATTGAGACGAGAAACAACGCCATAGAATGGTTACAACACCACATTCACCCAAGACAAAGCTCACGACTACAACACACTCCTACAACAGCCAGACAACAAAGATCGCCTTGCCCAACCTCCAACCAAGAATGGCGAGGAGAAGAACACATAGGCTCAAGTCCACGTCACGACGAAGCGAAACACAGATTCACTATTAGCCAACATTGTATTCTATCAACGAGCTGCCGAAGTATGATTTTCAGGATCGCAAGGCATATCACTTCTGTTGTTCGCGGCACATGTCAACATGGTTGGATAAAATATGATGCAGATGCAAATTATTTCTCTGATTTTATTCATGGAGTCGCTACAAGATGATCTTGTCGAGTTTATGGATGCGCTTGGTAAAGATGTAACTGTGCCTAGGGTTTAGTGTATGGAGGCGAGGCAACGAAAGCTATTGCTTAAGCTCGATGTTGACAGTGATCATGTAGGATGAGCGGAAGATTTATCTTCAGGGTACAGTCTTCTGTAGGAGACTGTCTTGTACATTAGAGTTTGAGTTCGTCGAACGTTCTTGAGGAAATCTTCTGAATTCTTCATGCAACATGACATGTCAGGTTGGTGGAGATTTTAGAAGTGGGCCGCCCGGTCGGGGAAGTATTTGAACGTCGTGTGTTGGAATTGGTGCAGGTCCATAATATTATTGCTAAACTCAATTGTCTCCGACACATGCAAAATCAAAACTCAAGAAAATTCGTATTATGCGCTATCAAAAATAAAGAAATTTTGCATTGTTCACTAATTTCAAATATCAGAAATAAAGGTCTCCTTATTAATAGGTGCTGGGATTCCATCCGCACTCTTTATCATTTTCACATGCTTTTATATTCGAAAGGACTGTATCTGAATGTGTGGAATTTTTGTTTCAGCAATAGGTGACTGTCCAAACTGAAAGGTCAAAGTCACCGGTAGCAATAAAAATCTCTTCCAATTATGTGGTCCTTCGAAGGAAGAATGTACATATAGGACGACGACATCTCTGTTCTGTAGTTGATACTCCATTTGTAGTGCCTGCCTGCCAGCTGGATCGCAAGGGACTTGCTAAACTAACGGGTCAAGGATAATAGCGACTCCATGCTCGGGAAGGACTAGCTATTCAGTCAATATGATTTGTAGCCTGGACGCTGATGCCAATAATAAAAGCAAAATGATAATCTACGAGTTGTGGGACAGCAAAATCTATACCCAAGCATTACGAAAATCTCTGAATAAAAATCATGGATGGAGACTAGCTATGCAGTCAATATTATTTGTACCTGCAAAATTTTGCTGAAAAGATATTTAAGATCTTTGCAGAGCTCCTAGATGCAGTTTTGTTTGTGTTTCTGTTGACACAGGAAATTACAGTTCTATATACAGCGTGTACCTTTTCTCGAAAACAGGCGTCACTTCTATTGATCATGAAAGAGGCGTTAAAGTAAAAAAAGTTAGCATATATATCTTCATATGTAGAGCGTAAGTAGAGCGTGGATATTTCATACCCGAGCTCCAGTGCTCGCGCCATTTTAAAATAATGACAACATATAATTAAATTTTAAAATAATTTGAAAAAAGTCATGCATGTTCTCGAGGATGTATCCAATAAACGTGCGAAATTACAGTGTGAATTACTTTATATTTCAATCTAGACAACAATGATAAATTTACAAATCTGATTATAGTTAACATGCATAGTATCAAATCTATAAATTTTGTCATTTTTGTGTAGACTATAATATAAAGACTTTTACATTGAGATTGTGCATGCTTCTAGTATTCACCATTGAAAACATGCATGTTTTTTTAAAGTTTCAAATATATTTTCAAATATCTAGAAGTGACGGAAACAGTGGAGCTCGGGGAGGAAAAATCACTTCCGGTAAATAGAGGGCTGTAAGAGCTAAAGTACTCACATGTAGCCACCATGTACGTCGCACAAATTATTTTGCTCTTTAGTGGAGTTTAGACAGGTAAAGTTTTCAGTAGAGAGTCTGTTGGGCATTATTCATAAAACAAAGTAAAAGGGTGTTTCAAGAATGTTCTTAGTTTTGTAGAGTTGCTTATTTACATATAAAGGGCCAGGCCGCATTAAGTCTAATTAGGCAAACATTAGTTGTAACGATTTTGCTCAGATTCGATTGCTTTTAACTAAAAAAGATCTAAGCGGGCCTATGCGGGAGTGCCGCTTGAAACCTAATTTACATAAATAGAACACGACTTTCCTGTTTTTCGTGAAAAAGACACGACTTTTCCTGTGAAAGAAAGGACACACTTGAGAACTCATATAGTATTTTAATATAGTATGTACAACTTGTGGGCTTACATTCGAACAACAAAATAAAAATTGTATAATACAGTAGGGAGAGACTAGTTGGTAGCTTCCTACCAAAAAGCCAAAAAGAAGAAGAAAAAAGTGTAGTTTACACTTGATCCAACACCACCGAGATCATCCAAAGGAATCCAGTACCAATACCACCATGCCAACTACCGATCTAGCTGTGTCTACCTGTCCCCCATATCTATACACACTCCTCCCCTCTTCCTTTTTATACCTTTCCTCACTACCAGTTTGCCATTATTCTTGCTTAGTTTACCATTAAGTGTTGCTAACCAAGCTGTAATTAAGCACGGGGTGATCATATACAGTACCACTGAAGAACGGAACCCGTGAAGGAACAGTGGAGTGTAGGAGCTAGTTGGTGTCGACCATGGCGTCGTGGAAAGCGGCGACGCGGTCGGGCGTCACGCACTGCGTGATGAGCCGCGCGCCTGGCTTGTGCACCCATGGCTTGACGAGGATGCACGTGGCGATGTAGTCGAGGTTCGTCAGCGGCACGACGTGGGCGGGAGGGCCCCAGCCGTAGTCCACCTCGGCGAAGCCCAGCCGTGTCCAGTCGGAGACGAGCAGCGTCCGGTAATCGGAGGTGATCTGGTACGGGTCGACGCCGGTCATCTCCCCGGCGGCCCACCGCGCGAACTCGGACGGCAGCCGCTTCTTGCCCTCCTTGATCATCTTGACGACGTCGGTGATGGTGGACGAGGCCACCTTGCCGGCGGTGGAGGAGACGCGCATGATGTAGTAGCAGTTGCCGTAGAACCCGGCGCCGGGGAGGCGGCCGTGGACGAGCGGCCGCGCGTTCATGGCGAAGGAGAGGTGCACGGGGGTGTCCTCGTCGAAGCACGCGGCGCGGGTCCGGCTCTGCCACGCCTTGGCGATGAGCACCTCGAACGCCGAGCACCGGGCGCCGCCCGTGGCCGCCGCGAACTGGCCCTTGAAGTGGTTGATGTAGTCGGCCGAGATGTCGATGGCGAGGTACTCGAGCCGCTTCGCGCCCACGGGCTCCGGGAGGCTGCCGACCAGCGCGCCGGCCGGGTCCGGGATGGCGTCGCGGCCCCACGTCGGCGCCACCGAGATGCGGTCCGCCCCGCGCGCCAGCTCCCCGACTGCGCCCATGAACTGCGCCGCCCCGGGCCCGTCGGCCACCGCGTGGCTGAACCGGAACCCCACCACGAAGCCGCCGCAGTCGAACGTGGTGACCTGCACAACACAACGGCTAGCTAGTTGAATCACCTGACAGAAAAAATCCACCGACACAGCGGACAGCGCAACGCAATGCGACTGGAAATCATTCCTGCAGCGCGTACGTTCGTAACGTACGTACCTGGACAAGCAGGATGAGCTTGCTCTCGTCCTCAGGGCTGGGCTTGGGGCGCGGGTGGGGGAGCAGCTCGTCCTTGTCGACGGCGATCGGGTACTCGAGGTAGTCGACGTCCTCCAGCCGGCACCTGACGGCAGCCTCGATGAACCACACCCCGCCGTCGCTGCAGTCCACCTGCACCTCGCCGGCGTCGGACACCGAGAGGCGGCCGGCCAGCGGGTAGTAATCCACGAGCGCCCTTGCCAGGGCCTGCTCCACGGCCCTCGCCGGGCTGTCGCCCTCCCTCGCCATGTCGGGCTTGAACACGTGCAGCGACTCGATGAGCGCCATCTGGGTGGGGTAGCGGTCGAGCCACGACAGGCGGAGCGGGGCCTCCGGCGTCGGCCCCGCCGGAGCCACCAGGCGCTGCGCGAGCCGCTCCACGGGCACGGGCTTGGCCGCGGCCGCCGCCATGTGTGGAGCACACCGTACGTGGGGTTGGTTCGGTGTGATGGTGAGCTGTTGTTGCCGGTGGTGGGCACGTAGGTGTTGATGGAAGTGAATTGAATCGAAGCGTGAGGTTTGGGTTGGATTAAATTCCGAGAGCTCGGGGTTTATATAGTAGGTGTGTGGATGATCGGGGGAAGCGATTCGACATTGGAGTAGGCAGGGTGGTACGGAGTGGAGTGGACAGCACAGAGCGTGATTAACGGTAAGTAATGTATCGGTCCCAGTGACGAAGACACGAGTAAGAATACTAGGATAGTGTATAGGATGGAGCCCCGTCCATATGCCGCACCCACTCCCAAAACCAAAATCACGCTCACTCCGAAAACCACGATGGCCCGATGTTATGTACAGCTGTTCGTGTAATTGAGTGGTTCTCGAAGCCGGTATCGTTTGTACAAGTATTTGTTACTAGCAAGAAAATATCCGTGGCAACCATGTGAAAGCTATGCTTTGAAGTTTCTGAAATTCTGCAACAAATAAATTCTGTAGGGCAGGTACTACTCTAGATAAATATTTTCATATATCCACAAAGTTTTATAATTGTCACTAGTTTTTCCTACAATGTTAATCAAAGTTAGACTTAGAAGAACACATAGTCTTCTTTAGATGAAGTAGTAGTATGAGACAAGCAGACAAGCCAACTCGCTAAGCCAATGTGTCTAAACGCAATGCCCATTCCCATGTTTCAAAGACAACCAGTATATCACAACACTAAATTCGCGACAATAATGTTGGTTGGGAAAAGATCAAAAGACCTTTCGTCGACAAAGACGGTAAACCTAAAAACACTTTTACAATAAGCAATGGTGGCAATATCGCTAAAGAGTCACTCAGGCGTTCAAACCACAGACACTAAGTACGAGACATGACGAAACCCTAATGTATAACAAGAAGGCTCATACTACCAAAGACAATAAGTACTAGCAAATATCCACCTTGAGGATCGTCGTTTATTGATCCAACACAACCACATCTGACATCTATATCAAGTCGAAACTCTAGTCCGCATAGTTCATAGCATCCATAGTCTAAACCCAAGACACATCTTCCCCTGTTGAGCTCATCTATAAACTCGACAAAATCCTCTTGTAAACACTTGCACAATCTTGTGACCACGAGCTCCGTGAATAAATCTAAGGGTATTTTATCATTTTATCGCCTTTCATCAAACCCTATTGACTCGTGCCTCATATCAAATGATTAAATTCCCTTTGATTCGCCGAGATGAGATTTTTGTAGGACCAAAAGATCATCCTTCAACACTTCTCTTATCTTAACTAAATATGATCTCTAAAGGCTATGATATGCAAAGATCTCCTTATATCTCATACCTCCATCCAGTTAGACTCATAAATGCTTACTAAAGTGGGATCTAATGTATATCACAAACATAGGATAGTACGCTACTAAGGATACACTTGGAGCTGCATATGTTCTTACCTTGACCCTTGGACCACCCGCGATGCAAATCTCATAGAGGAAGTATCATACATTAAGATGTTAATAGTATCATCATGCATACAATTATACATGGTATTTGATCCAAGATGGCGAGATGTCAGCTGGCACAATTTTTAACGAATAAAAATGCAATTCACTTTTGTGCATGTTAAGGCCCGAGGGAGCCACACATGAAGGAAGGATTCAAGTATAAATATTCTTTGTTATCTAAGGATGAGTAACTGGTTCGGTTTTAATTTTACAATGCTAATTTGCTGGCAAAGCATATCGTTCATAGAGTTGGTTGTGTGAAGTATAACATTTAATCACGGTGACTAACTTGTCGTATTAGGATTGTCATTAATTTTCTTGGAATGAAACGGTATGTTATGTTGTATCATAAGATGATACTATTATAGTACCTTGCTTCCTGAATTGCAATGCGGCCTCATCTTTTGCTTACATGACACCAACTATGATACTAGAACAATATGTTGGTGCTAAAGAATTTAAATGATATCACTTAAAATCAGAAAATAACTTAAATGAACTATGTAATACCACTTCAATCCTGACCAATGTAGAGTTCTCCAATTTATAAATATTTTCCCCTGCATGTATATTATGTGAATAAAACCTCAGTTCTATTGATCAAACCAACAATACAAACACCTATATAATAAAATAATACACAAAGTTCTGTAACATGCCGATGTTTTCTTATTCAGAACTGGCTGATGGTGCCTGCCAATGCTGGCTCTCCATCGCTAGAGGCAGCCCGTCAGTTTTTTCAAGGTTGGGAAGCTATCATGGGCATTATCGCGCAGAGCATCATCCCGTAGAAGAAACCTTTGAAGCTGTTGACGTCGGATGATCCACAGATCCATAATCCCCACCACCAAAAGAAATCACCTTCCTCAAGACGGCGCCAGAGGCGGTAAAACCAAACTTCATAGGAAAGCCGCCGCTGCACCCAAAACCTCACCGACCAGAGAGAGAGACTAACAAGAAGACATCAACCTATCGGCGGAGAAGGGGTAGGGCCAAGGTATACCCATGAAATCGCCAAATGTTCCGCTACTTGGACACATGTAAGGGACTAGAAAGCAGATAATAGCTAGTAAGATTTTTGTCCCATCGTGGATGGGCGACAGATGAATTTCTTGTAAAGACCACGTCAGCTGGTGCACGATGCATCTAACTCTCGACCGATACCGGTCATCGTTGTTGCCATGCCCCATGCACATGCACGTACCAAGAGGTCGGCTATTTTTGTATGTAAGAGAATCCGAGCTTATCAAAGTGTACTTATGTCCATCCATTCCCAATTCCTACGTCAGGGGCTTGTACGCCGCTCTACTTCTTGTTGCGTCTCAGGAATTCAACGGTGCACACGACCGAGTTATTTGATCAGCTCAGTGGCACTTTTGTCTGTCTGACCTCCTTTTCGCCACGTACTACAAGGCATGCACTTGGATGCACGTTGACTTTTTCAGTAGTCTACCACCGTTGGCTTCTCTCTGGTGGCTCGGCTTCGGCCGGACGAGGCGCAGACCGGGTACTGTGTGTTAATTTTGGTTATCTTTTGATCGGTTTTTGTATCTATTTTTGCTTATTATTAAGAATATCACCGGCTGTCCAAGGCTTACCAGCTACTCCCTCAATTTTTAAATATAAGATGTTTTAGAAGTTATCTACGCTCACATGCATATAAATACATATAGACATGTTTTATTGTGTATATTCACCCATTTTACCCCATTTTTGTATGTATCTAGAATCTAGATAGCATGTGTAACACATAAACCTCTTATATTTGAAAACGAAGGTAGTAGCTAATTTAATTTTAAGTGTCTGTGGGTTGCCACGGAAAATCAAAACAATAGTATGGCTCTCCGCTATTGAAAAGTATTAATGACCTCCCTATTGGATACCATCCATATAGGGTTGAAGTGGGTCTTCAGGGTCATACTACGACATCCCGTGGGTAACATCTTCAAGCCCAAGTCACGGCTCGTGGCAAAGGACTACACACAGCGGCGGGACTCGACTTAGACAATGTATTCTCTTCTATTGCACGTTTGGAAACTATATAAATCCTTTCAGCTCTAGCTGTGCGCAGTAACAGACGAGTGCACCAGATGAACGTAGAGTCTGTATTCCTAAACAAGGACCTCGCCGAAGAGGTCTGCGTTGAGCAACTAGCTAGGTGGATTCGTTGATGGAAACAACTAAAGCAAGGTGCATGTAACGAGAAGCTTGACGAGACAATGAGGTCCATCAGGTCCGCACAGTGCCCATTATAACATGCCTCTACCCGCACCCATAGCATTGATATCAATCACTACGGAAACACAGCCCTGCCCGACGGCCATTTCAACGCCGACGGTGCCGCCGGCGTCACAACGTGAAACCGACGAAACGAAAAAACCGTCGGCGTCGTTTTGCCGTCGGCGTCCTAGTTGTAAGGCCGACGGCCACCGTCGGGCTCGCAGTACCGTCGGTGTTTATTTAGTGAGCCCGACGGCCACCGTGGGGCTTACAGTGCCGTCAGCGTCAATCTAATCACATTGTAAGCCCGACGGTAAAAAAAAGGAAACCCTTTGGCATGAAGTCTTTTGACGTGTACTAGTTTTTAGAAAAATGATAAACTTGAGTTTTACCAACTTTTCAAAACAAAATTTTATCATGTCATATACAAATATGCAATAGTTTTAACATATATGTGTGACAATTATCATGTCATAGTTTGTGACAAAGTGCTCATAATCAGCACATATGTTTGTCATGGTATGTAAAACAACATCGCCGAAGCGATTTTTAAAATTCTTTTTAGAAATATTATTTTTCATTTTTTAAGTGTGAAAAATGACTTTTTGTGAAGCAAGAACATAAAATATGGTCCAAAATGACACCCATTTAATTTTCACAAAGAGTAGAACAAATTTTATGGATAATATCTGAATATTAGGATTTTCCTTACTTTCTATCTAAATTCGCCTCTTTAATTGACTTTATGTCAATTTTCCGGAAGTAATTCAACTTTGAACTACAACTGTGTGATAGTTTGCTCTGAAGTTTTTACAAAAATAATTTTAAGATACACAAGTAGTGGTTACAACATAGAACCGTCAATAGTTTTGAAAAATTCGACCACTTTTGATGAATAGCCATGCTCTCCATTTTGACTGTTTTTTGAAAGAAATGGAAAAATATGAAAAAGTACTCAAAAAAGAAACCCTTTGGCATGGAGTCCTTTTACGTGTACTAGTTAATAGGAAAAATGATAAACTTGATTTTTGGCAAACTTTTCAAAACGAAACTTCACAAAAATGTCAAACATCTATAAACATGCATAGGTTTCAAGACAAATGACCAATGTATGACCATTATCATGTCATAGTTTGTGATAAAGTGCCCATATTCAGCACATATGTGTGTCATGGTATGGGAAACAACATCAACGAAGCGATTTTCAAAATTCTTTTTAGAAATATCATTTTCCATTTTTTAAGTGTCAAAAATGACTTTTTTATGAAGCAAGTACATAAAATATGGTTCAAAATGACACACATTTAATTTTCACAAATAGTAGAACAAAGTTTATGGATAATATCTGAATATGAGGATTTTCCTTACTTTCTATCTAAATTCGCCTCTTTAATTGACTTTATGTCAATTTTCCGGAAGTAATTCAACTTTGAACTACAACTGTGTGATAGTTTGCTCTGAAGTTCTTAGAAAAATAATTTAAAGATACACAAGTAGTGGTTACAACATAGAACCGTCAATAGTTTTGAAAAATTCGACCACTTTTGATGAATAGCCATGCTCTCCATTTTGACCGTTTTTTGAAAGAAATGGAAAAATATGAAAAAGTACTTAAAAAAAGAAACCCTTTGGCATGGAGTCCTTTTACGTGTACTAGTTAATAGGAAAAATAATAAACTTGATTTTTGGCAAATTTTTCAAAACAAAACTTCACAAAAATGTCAAACATCTATAAACATGCATAGGTTTCAAGACAAATGACCAATGTATGACCATTATCATGTCATAGTTTGTTATAAAGTGCCCATATTCAGCACATATGTGTGTCATGGTCTGGTAAACAACGTCACTGAAGCGACTTTCAAAATTCTTTTTGGAAATATCTTTTTCCATTTTTTAAGTGTCAAAAATGACTTTTTTGTGAAGCAAGTACATAAAATATGGTCCAAAATGACACCCATTTAATTTTCACAAAGAGTAGAACAAATTTTATGGATAATATCTAAATATGAGGATTTTCCTTACTTTCTATCTAAATTCTCCTCTTTAATTGACTTTATGTCAATTTTCCGGAAGTAATTCAAATTTGAACTACAACTGTGTGATAGTTTGCTCTGAAGTTCTTACAAAAATAATTTTAAGATACACAAGTAGTGTTTACAACATAGAACCGTCAATAGTTTTGAAAAATTCGACCACTTTTGATGAATAGCCATGCTCTCCATTTTGACCTTTTTTGAAAGAAATGGAAAAATATGAAAAAGTACTCAAAAAAAGAAACCCTTTGGCATGGAGTCCTTTTACGTGTACTGGTTAATAGGAAAAATGATAAACTTGATTTTTGGCAAACTTTTCAAAACGAAACTTCACAAAAATGTCAAACATCTATAAACATGCATAGGTTTCAAGACAAATGACCAATGTATGACCATTATCATGTCATAGTTTGTTATAAAGTGCCCATATTCAGCACATATGTGTGTCATGGTATGGTATACAACGTCACCGAAGCGATTTACAAAATTCTTTTTGAAAATATCTTTTTCCATTTTTTAAGTGTCAAAAATGACTTTTTTGTGAAGCAAGTACATAAAATATGGTCCAAAATGACACCCATTTAATTTTCACAAAGAGTAGAACAAATTTTATGGATAATATATTAATATGAGGATTTTCCTTACTTTCTATCTAAATTCGCCTCTTTAATTGACTTTATGCTGATTTATGTTGGTTCTTGTTTGTTTTAAAAGACATCATTCATTATGAAAATGATGGCATGGATGTCATATTTAGATTCCTCTCATTTTTATGATTGACATAGACATTTTATTTAGTAAATTCTGATATATAAATATGAAGATATGAATTATTTCTTATTAAATGGAAAAGACAAAACAAAAATAAAATAATTGATTATTATTATTATTTAAGTATTATTAAACATAGTTATTTTGTTCATTCAAATCTTATTTTTGAAATTTTAAAGATTGAAAAGTATAATATCTCATATGAGGATTAATATGATTGCTATCATACTAATAGCAACAAGGTATGACATCTCAACTGGAATCTCATTTGAATAGAACTCAATAGTTAAGCGTGCTTAGCCTGGAGCACTCTAAGGATCGGTGACCATCTGGGAAGTTTGAACTAAGATTATGATTAAGCGTGTGAGTGGATAGTTTGAGCTAAGATTATGATTAAGTGTGTGATATGAGATTAAATATATGACTAAATTGGAGTTAAAATAATAATAAAAAAAGTTGAAAAAAAATAATTTTGAATTTTTTTTTGGTAGAGCCATCTATGAGCCCGACGGCATTGCTGTCGGCGTCCTAGTTGTAAGGCCGACGGTATTTGCGACGCCGACGGCAAAGGCGTGAGCCCGATGGATTACACGCCGACGGCCTTACCCCGACGGCCACCGTCGGGCTCATGTACGCCGACGGTTTTTAGCGTGACCCCGACGACAAATGCCGTCGGGCTGGCCTGTTAGTCCCGTAGTGAATGAATTTAATGACCATATGAAACAAGCTCCTTTGAGATGAGAGACATTGGTACCTTGAGCTACTACGTGGGATCAAGGTGAAGAAGCGCCATAGCAGATCATGCTACGACGGGGAAGATTTTGGATCTCATAGGCAATAGTTGTTGCAATTCGTACAAAAGGGCAATGCAAATCGGCTCAAGTTGAGCATGGGTGATGTCGTTGATCCAACCATGTACCATAGCGTAATGACCATATGGAACAAGCTCCTTTGAGATGAGAGACATTGGTACCTTGAGCTACTACGTGGGATCAAGGTGAAGAAGCGCCATAGCAGATCATGCTACGACGGGGAAGATTTTGGATCTCATAGGCAATAGTTGTTGCAATTCGTACAAAAGGGCAATGCAAATCGGCTCAAGCTGAGCATGGGTGATGTCGTTGATCCACACCTTGAGCTACATGGTGTTGTTCGAAGCACATTACTGGAGCATTGTTAAGCAAATCCCATGGTGCATACTCCCTCCGTTCTAAATTAATTGACTCAGATTTAGCACAAATTGAACACGAGGGCTTTTGTCATAGAGATTATTTAGGATGGTGATAGTAACCTCGCCGGTCATAGAGATTCTGTAGGTCCTAATCTTGTCGGTAATGGTGACAGTAACCTCCCCGGTTGTACAGAAGATCGGAAGTGTAAAACTAACATTCCTTCTTCCTCAGTGGCAGTGTCGTCCCTTCGGCTTTATTACAATAGGAGATTGAGGCATTGTCTTGCGAGGCCGAGTAGATTGTGACGGTGATCTCGTGGCGTGCCTGGGAACTTTCTGAGAGCTCTCCTCGTTGGGATGCTAGGCGTTCGACCGGAGAAATTCAAGTTATTAGTGGACAACATATTGCCGATTGCCTTGTGCTACAGTCCGGTTCACCATGATAAGAGCCATCATATCGACAACCTTTTCTATTTATCAAAGAAGTGTTGAAAATTAGAATGTCAATTTTTAGCCAAGGAAAAAAACACGCCACAACAAAAATAGCGATAACATTAAAATACGCTATTAGCATGCTATGTCACGTTTTAGTGTGTTATTAGCGAGACATTGTATATTGATTTATTTACAAGACAATTGACATACGCTATATCGTGGTATTTGTTTATTGTGTTTAGCACATTGGAACCAATAGTCACAAAGTCAACATTCTCACAAAATCTCTCAAACGCGTCACGTTCATTGAGATGAGACAGATGCTTGAGAGTGAAAGAGATAAACTGAGGGCAACCAAATTAACGGGGTGAAATGTTTGAAATTTCAATTATACCGGACTAACTCTGCTACCTACACTGCTAGCCAACCTATATATATATATATATATATATATATATATATATATATGACATATTCATACTACCCTACGTGTGTTTCACACAATGTATGGAGTATCTATCATAACATGAGGTATGTATCATGTAGTATGGAGTATATAATGCTATTTCAGTACTATAGATACTTTTTTAGTAGTATGTAGAAAACTTCTACATACTTCTCTTTTATATGCATATATAACGATATTTCGACTATATAGTGTAAAATATTAGGCCATTTGCAATTTTTTCATTAAAGTTGTTTTTGGGTATCTTAGATATAGTATACGAACATACTCAAACCGATAAATTATGACAAAGTACTTCCGTAAGTTGGTATATGAGACGTGGGGTAGTTACCTTTGAGGGTAGAAACCATTTTACCTATATATATATATATATATATATATATATATATATATAGGTATATTAGGTTAAAAATATTTAAATAAATCAGCCCCATTGTTAATAGCGTGAGTTTTGGTACTCAACATATGGACGGCTTTCTCTAAAGCAAAAAATATTAAATGAAAGGCATCCCTGGAAATGGAAGGTGAAAGAGATAAGCACACCTATAGTACATCATTTATTTTCTTGCACAGGCCCCTAACACGTCAGGGCCGACCTTGCTGCTAGCTGCGTCAGGTTTTGTTGAATAGTGGCCCAACAGACCCAGGCCCATTTGTTAGACTAAGCTGACATAGTTCAGTGAGTAATCGTTCCTGTGGTGGAGCAAGCCGCCAGAGTAGAAACCTGTACGTCTCTCCACTCCACTTCATGGTATCAGATCCGGAAATGCCGGCCGACCCTCGCCGGCGGTGAACCAGCGGTGTGTGGCAGAGCTCCGGGCACCCAGAGGCGACAGTGAAGGCGGGGACGTGCTCGAGGCAAGGTCGGCAGCCCAACGGAGGTGTTGCTGTTGGGAAGAGCCGGCGGCCGGTAGACGGAGCCTTGTCCTGGTGGTTGTGGAGTGGAAGATTAGGAGGCGGATTGGTACTGGGTAAGGGAAGACGTCCGTGTGAAGCCTAGAGTAGTCGAGGGGGAGCAACTGCTTGGATTTGCTCGTGTAGTTGCTGGCTGAGAGGTGTTGCAGCTGGGTGTTGTACACTGCCTTGAAGCCTTGAAGGTGGAGGCGACTGGAGGTGGCTGGTGAAGGTAGACTGCATCAGGAGGCTATCATGGGGACTGAACTCACTTCTGCCTTGGAGAAATTGGCGCAGCTGCTGACTGCGAATGTTGCGGGCTCTTCAGCAAATAGTGCAGCAGGGGGCGCCATTGTTGCATCCCAAGCAGATCAGGTTCTAAAGCTCGAGCTCATGCCCAATTATATCAAGTTGAATGGGGTGACTAACTTTTTGAGCTGGTCGAGGCGGGCTTTGTTGATCTTGAAAACAAAGGGTCTGATGGGATATGTTCTTGGGACTGTTGGAGAACCGACTGACAAGGAGAGCTCAGAGTGGAAGAAGTGGAGTGTCACTGACTCCCTCATATTGGCATGGATGTTGAACTCCATGATCCCACCTATTGCAGCTTCCGTTGAGGCATTGCCATGTTCTTCTGATGTGTGGACCTTGTTGTCCAAGAGGTACTCTGGTAAGGGAATTTAATGCTCATGTCTCAAATTGACGACAAGATCCATGTTGTTCGTCAAAGTGACAGAAGTTTGATGGTGTATGTGAATGAGCTACAACATTTTTGGACAAAATTGGATCAGTGTGATCCCCTTGAGCTTCCACATGCAGAATCCATGGAGATTGCCAGGACTTGGGTTGAGCGCAGGCGGGTGATGCAGTTTCTAAAGGGTCTAAATCAAGATTTTGAGAACAGGCTGCTGCACTGCTCCATCAGAATACGCTCGTGTCTCTAGATGAGGCCATTGCTGCGATGTCTCAAGATGAGGTACGCATGCAGTCTAGAGGAGGAGCTGGGAATGAATCTGCTTATAGAGTGGCTGATCATCGTAGTTCTAGGGACTGTTTTAATTGTGGTAACCCATGGCATATCAGCCGTTTCTGTACTTCACCACACCCCGAAGAGGCAGAGGGTATAATGGCGGCAGTAACGACAGAGGTGGTCGGAATGGACGTGGTGGTTATTGGAATGCTCCTTCTTCGAACACTCCTAGGGCAAATGTTGCTGCCTCTGCCGAGGTTGAGCAGCCTACAGGAGGACGTGAGACTGAGGCCGCTACCAGTTATGCAAACTTTGTCGATACAAATGAAGGTAACACTGAACATGCATCAATAGCTATCCATAAACAAAAATCTGAGTGAGTTCTTGACTCTGGAGCATCACAACATGTTGCTGGAGACTTTAATGAGTTTGTATCCTATACTCCACACTCTCTCACGCATCCAAAAACCATTCACACAGCAGATGGCACAACCTAGCCCATCATAGGTGTTGGGACAATAAGCTGCACACCTAGTATAAAATTATCCTCAGTGTTGCACGTGCCAGCTTTTCCTGTCAACTTATTGAAAGAGCATTTTCCCTCATGTGTGGTTTTGGTAATTGAATGACAATCTCTATGGACTAATGTTTACTTTGAGATATCATTATAGATCATGTCCATGGAATTGTGGAGTTCATGTGTTGGACTCTTGAAGCTTATGTGTTGAGTGAAGCTTATTGCAAGAATGTCTTGAAGATTCAAGACATCATCTTAGTGAAGAAAAGATGAGTTGTGCAAGACCAAGAGAAGCTTTCTCGAAAAGATCCTATGCTTGGTGCTTGCAATGGATACATGAAGATGAAGCTTAGCGAGACTCTCCCATTGTGAGCATGGGGAGTATTTGGAGAAGTCTTCATCAAGCAAGTGTTTGGACGCGCAATCAAGAAAGATGATCCACTTGAAGAGATCAAGATAGTCATCATCCAACTCAAGTGGAATGCTCAAGGCAAAGGTATGATCTTGATAGGGCTATAGGATAGATAGGCGTACTATCAAGAGGGGCTCTCAAGTTAGTAACTTGATCGCATTCTTGTGGAGAGCTCAAACCTTTGCATACTTGGCATATCATATTTCTTGGTTCTTATTTGGCTTTTATGTTGGTGAGGAATTAGAGTTTGGTTCATCTCCATGTCAAGCTCTAGTTCATCGAAATCGGTTTTACTTTGGACAACTTGTTGTGTTTTCGGTGGCGGAAATATTGCCGGTTCTTCCTTGAGGAAAGTCCCACACCTTTCCATGTGTGGAGATTTTACTCTATTTATGGGATGCAATATTTTCACTTTGTTGGGTAGTCATCGTCGCTATCTTTCCAACAAAATTGGTCTCATCTCATTTGGAGTTCATTTGCAAAAGTTATAGCAGTTTTCGTTTCGGTGTTCTGCTGATTCGGATTATTGGGACCGGATATTCCGCCCTACCGGAATTTACGGTTCCCCAGCTCATCCAAGAAAACGGCTAAGGAAAGGAGAAAAAGGGTTCTGACTCCAGTCGGAAATTGTGCTCGGAAATTTCCATATACCCCAAATTTCCGAGTGCCCCCAGAAAAGTCCTCCAGAAATGGCTAAGGAAAAGTTTGGTTTTGCTTCTGACTCCAGCCGGAATTTCCGAGCTCTCTTAGACCGGAATTTCCGGGTGACCGGAATTTCCGGGTCTCTCTAGACCGGAATTTCCGGATGACCGGAATTTCCGAGTCTAACTTATACCGGAAATTCCGAGTGTCGAAACAGCCAACGGCTATATTTCCTGGAGGGGTATAAATACCCCTCCCCTTCTTCCTCCTCAGCAAATCCAAGGCAGCACGATTTTCCCCTCTCTCCTACTCCATTGTTGACCTTGGAAAGCTCACTTCCCTCTCAATCCCTCCATTGAATCTTCCATATTCTTTAGGGAAAGTTGAGAGGAGATCTAGATCTACAATCCTACCAATCCATCTCTCCTCTAAGTGAGGGGAACCTAGTGGATCTAGTTCTTGGAGTTCCTTTGTGGTTCTTCTTCTTTGTTCTTCCTCTCTTCTCCCCCCATAAGCATTAGTTGCTTTTGGTGGGATTTGGGAGTGAAGGATTTGACTCCTTTGTGGTTTCCTTTGTTCTTCCTCTCTTATTCCCCCATAAACATTTGTTGTTGTGTTGGAATTTGAGAGTGAAGGACTTGAGCACTTCGTGTGCTCTTGCCATTGCATTTGCATCGGTTTGAGCCCTCCATGAGGATTCGTGGTGGTATTACTTGTGAGCTTGTTACTCTTGGGTCTTTGGACCCTAGACGCCTTTTGTGGCCGGCCTTTTGTGGCCAAGACCTTTTGTGGTCACTTGAGAGCCCCCAATTAAGTTGTGGGTGTGTGCCTCAAGACTTGGGAGCCCCCAATTAAGTTGTGGGTGTGTGCCTCAAGAGTTGTACGGGATTCGATCTCCGCCCCAAAGGAGATCATTAGTGGAAGGTGAACTCGCAACCTTTTGTGGTTGAGTTCATCAGGAGAAGAAGGTGAGCCTTTGTGGCGTTGCGGCTAACCTGTTGTGGTTGCGCACACCTCTCCAAACGAGACGTACACCTTTGGGTGGAACTCGGGAATACATCCTCGTCTCCGCGTGCCTCGGTTATTTCTATACCCGAGCTCTTTACTTATGCACTTTACATTGTGATAGCCTTCGTGCTTGAAGTCATATATCTTGCTATCATCTTGTTACTAGTATTGCTTAGCTTAAGTTGTTGGTGCACATAGGTGAGCCTAGTTTATATATCTAGGTTGTATGCTTGTTAAAGTAAACCACTAGTTTTATTCCGCCTTTATCAAGCATACCGGAATTTCCGGGTCATTCGTGTACCGGATATTCCGGCTACTCGGAATTTCCGGTCACTCTTGGACCGGATATTCCGGCTACTCGGAATTTCCGGTCACTCTTGGACCGGATATTCCGGCTCCTCGAAAAAGTTTTAAATCGCCTATTCACCCCCCCCCCCCCTCTAGGCGACGTCTATCCGTTCACTTATTGTCCTTGAGTGCTTTGGTTGACCAAATTGATTGTCGACTCATCGTTGACAAATTTGTGCTTTTGATCCAGGAAAGATCGACGTGCAAGAGTCTTGGGACTGGAGCGAGGCGTAGGGGGCTGTGGTACATGGACCGCAGCATGACAGATCAGGAGGGAATGCACATGCTAGCTGCAGTTGCTGAGGATAAGGAGAATAGAGCCCTAATCCATCATTGTAGAATGGGACATGTGTCTTTTGACAAAATGTATCAAGTATTTCCTGCTGTAATGAGTGGTGTGGACAAGAACCAGCTAAGTTGTGATGCGTGTGAGTTTGCTAAACATACTAGAAGCTCCTATGTGAGTAAGGGGATCAAGAGTATATATCTGTTTGTGTTAATCCATTCGGATGTATGGACATGTCCAGTGTTATCTGTCAGTGGTATGAAGTACTTTGTTACGTTCATTGAATGCCATTCTCGAATGACTTGGGTCTACCTTCTAAAACATAAAGCTGAAGTGTTCCAATGTTTCATATAATTTTATGCACTTGTTCAAACTCAGTTTAATGTGAACATTCAAGCACCCAGATCAGACAAGGGTACTGAGTATGTTAACAAGGCCATGGGAGACTTTATGTCTAACAAGGGCATTCTGCATCAGACATCTTGTCCGGACACACCTCCTCAAAATGGGGTGGCGGAGAGGAAAAATCGCCACCTAGCGGAGGTGGCTTGGGCATTGATGTTCACCATGAACGTGCCCAAGTTTCTCTGGAGTGAAGCTGTCATGATGGCCACCTTCTTGATCAACCGCACACCATCTCGGGTGACAGGTATGAAATCACCGTGTGAGTTGATTTTCCCAGAAAATAAATTTCCAGTTCCTCCCAAGGTGTTCGGTTGCACTTGTTTTGTTCGTGATCATAGGCCATCAGTATACAAGTTGAATCCTCGAGCAGTCAAATGCATCTTTATTGGGTATTCTTCAGGGTAGAAAGGGTTGGAGTCCGTCTAAGAGGAGGACATTTGTGAGCATGGATGTTACATTCCGTGAGTCAGAACCATTCTATGGGGAGTAAATTGATCTAAGCGCCATGTTTGAAAGTCTTGATCAATGTTCAGATATTGACATTGGTCAAGAGGGGTAGAGTAGTAGTCCTGTGACACAAGCACCGATCTACACCAGTGTTGTACCACCGGCCTACACTGGCGACGTGCATGTTGGCGCACCGGCGAAAAATGCTAGCTTGCGTGGCAGTGTGCCGAGGTGGACTTCAGATCAAGAGGAGCATCTCAAGGTTTATTCACGGAAGCATGGTAATGGGGTTGCACAACAGGGGGAGCAACCAGATCAGCCACTAACAGAACAACAATGTAGTGTTGATGTGATTTCCATCTCCACTGATGGAGATCAGGCTGACGAGCAAATTGATGAGGAAATTGCTTTGAGGAGAACTACTAGAAAAACACAGGGATACCACAGAACGGTTGGGGTTCAATGTAAATGATATTGGAAACTATGATTCCTATGAAGCATTATCACCAGCCTACAAAGCATTTGTTGCTTCTCTTCAGTGTGTGTCAGTTCCGACTAACTGGAAGGAGGCAAAGGAGGACTCAAAATGGCGTATGGCCATGGTGGAGGAGTTGGAGGCTCTGTGTAAGAACAAGACATGGGTTCTCACACCTCTCCCAGCAGGAAAGAAGGCAGTCAGCTGCAAGTGGGTATATACTGTGAAGCAAAATACAGAAGGAAAGATTGGAAGGTACAAAAGCAAGGCTTGTGGCAAGGGGTTATAGTCAGACCTATGACATTGACTATGATGAGACCTTTGCTCCAGTAGCAAAGATGAATACAGTGAGGATTCTGATATCCTGTGCAGCGAACTTTGGGTGGTCTTTACATCAACTCGATGTGAAAAATGCTTTCTTGCATGGGGACTTGCAGGAGGAGGTCTACATGGAGATCCCACCTGGTTTCTCAACCTGTGAGACTACCGGCAAGGTATGCATATTAAAGAAAGCTCTTTACGGACTAAAGGAGTCTCCAAGAGCTTGGTTTGACAAATTCAGACGTTACGTGTGGGGTATGGGTTATGGGCAGTGTAATTATGATCACACACTGTTCTACAAACATGGAAAAGAAAAAATCACTATACTTGCTGTATATGTGGATGATATTATTATCACAGGGGATGGCAAAGAAGAAATTGCAAGATTGAAGGAGTGTCTAGGTAAGTCTTTTGAAGTTAAAGATCTGGGCCTACTCAAGTACTTCCTAGGTATAGAAGTGGCCAGGTCTGCCAAGGGGATTGCGCTATCTCAGAGGAAGTATACTCTAGACCTCCTAAGTGATGTAGGAATGCTAGGATGCCGGGCAGCCTCAACCCCAATTGATCAAAACCACAAAGTGACTTCTCAGTCAGGACAACCAGTTGAGAAAGAGAGATACCAAAGATTAGTTGGGAGGTTGTTATACTTATGTCACACACGTCCTGACATTGCCTTTGCAGTAAGCGTAGTAAGCAGATACATGCATGAACCTAGGAGTGATCATCTTGAAGCATTAGATCGAATTTTGATGTATCTGAAGGGAACTCCAGGAAGAGGGCTGCTATTTGGAAGTAACAAACATCTCGTGATAGATGGGTATTGTGATGCAGATTGGGCAAGCTGCCTAGATGACCGTAGATCAACCTCGGTATTTTGTGTCTTTGTTGGTGGGAACTTGGTCTCATGGAGGAGTACGAAGCAGGCTGTTGTGTCGAGGTCAACCGTCGAGGCAGAATATAGAGCTATGGCTCAAGGGCTAAGTGAGATGTTGTGGACAAGAAATTTGCTTGAAGAACTGAATATATTGAAGACTTGTGTGAATGTGTGGTGTGATATCAGCAATCAACATAGCAAACAATCCAGTGCAACATGATAGAACCAAGCATGTGGAAATAGATAGATTCTTCATCAAAGAAAAGCTAGATACTGGAATCATCAAGATAGAACATGTGAGCTCAGGACAACAGATTGCAGACTGTTTGACTAAAGGATTGGGAACTAAAGAATGCAATTTGGCTTGTGACAAGATGGGAATGATAGATATCTATCACCCCTCTTGAGGCGGAGTGTTGAATAGTGGCCCAGCAGGCCCATACCCATTTGTTAGACTAAGCTGACCTAGTTCAGTGAGTAATCGTTCCTGTGGTGGAGCAAGCCGCCAGAGTAGAAACCTGTACGTCTCTCCACTCCACTTCAGGTTTGTTCACGACTTGGTCGACATTCAGTTCTATCGAATAGGACATCGTCTTCGTCTTGATCCCGTTGTGTGATGAGACGACTAAACAAATTATAGTGACATAGTAGGGGGCAGCGTTGGACAACTTTGGGATGGCGTGAAAATTATGTGTTTTTTCAGTTAGGCTTTGTAAAGCAATAAGAGAAGAAACCGAATGGCCTACAAGCACAAAAACCATCATTTTTTCGTGTGCTAAGACTCTGGTTTGACATGTCTGCAACTACATGTATTTGCATCAAAGGTTTTCCTTTTCTTTTGAACAGAGAGCATCAAAGTGTATTCTTCCCTTGGAAAGTAAAAGGTAATAGTTCTATCAGCCATTATATCATGTAGAGTTAACGGTCCAGATCAATTTGGGAGGACCTTAAATGATTGTGTCCAAAACACTATTCACATAGCCAGCTCAAAGCCGCCGGTTTATAATAAGGTTGCACCTGATTAATCATGCAGCGAATGAGACAAAATAGTTAGTACACCGGCATTGAAAAGGTTCAAATCAGCAAGTTGAGACGCAGATTCCAATCCGGACATTAAGCAGACAGTACTACCATTTGTATTAAAATATAAGATGTTTTAGCATAAGATTCGTCCACATGAATGTAGACATATCTAAGTGCAAGATTGTTATGTCTATAAACATATCTTATGTTATAATATCTTATATTTTGCAATGTTGGAGATATCGCTTATCGATAACTTATCGGTCGACCCAATATAAGGGGTCAATCGACCGATTTATTTGCATATCGGCCGGTTTATCGACATACTGACTGATTTATCGGTCGATTTATCAGAATATCAAAAGATATCCTGAACAATGATATTTTGATACGGAGCAAGTATCGACAAAGATCATGTGGCACTTGGCAATTAATAATTAAGAAGCATTGCCTCAGTGTTTGCACGGTTCAAACATCAAACTCATGAGATAATGTGATTTTGTCTTAAATCTTCAGTTCCCTTTTTGAATAAGATGATAAAATAAAGGAAACTCTCTGGTGCCCTCGTGCTGGCTATTTGAACCTTACCTAACAGAACTGCAATCATCAGCTAACTCAGTAGTAGTGCTTCTCAAAGTATAACAAGGCTGACAAATGGATGCTTTTAAATTTTTATTTGCAAGAAATCAAAAACCTTGTTGGGTTAACAGAGACAAGTTCCAGCTGGTACTCTGATGGTTAGCTAGCTAATTATATCTTTTCCCTTGGTTGCTTCTCTCTTCGGTTCTGCCGATGTATGCTTTGTACCTAACTTTGTTAGGATTGCTTTATTTGCATGCCACTTTTGACTGCTGTTTAGTGTTCGGTACAGTGGTAGCTCGTGTGGGAAATCCTAGTAAAACCCATCTTGGCTTCTTTCGTTGCATGCCTCAGTGTTTTCAAAAGCCGCATGGCTACCTGAAAAATCCAACTAAACCGTTTTAACCAGGGCTCTTACAAAATAGTGTAGAGATATGATCGAGTACAAATTAATAAAGAAGAATGGGAAGGATAAGGCACACACATACCGATCGAACTACACCTCATTTCATCACATATCCACACACATACCTATCTGTATTTATGCATACGAATTATATATGAATATAAACAAGATAAGTATACATGTGCATACATCCACAAACATGAGCGAAAAAAACAGCCAGCTCTAGTGATGTTTGCACATCAGCTACCAAATGCGAGGGAGTCAAAGCGCGCAGCCAAATTTGCTTCCGATATCACACTTCGTCCTTGGCGGGTTGTTGCGGCACTTTCTACAAAATGATCAGCAGAGAAAGCAACTGGGAACGGCATCCATGGAAACTTCCGAAAGGAACTGCATTCACGACTGGAGGCCGCAGCTCTCTAAACAAGTAGACGGCCTGCCCTTCCAACTTGAAAGTTTGGTGGTGTTCAGACTCAATCAGCTACCGCTGGAAACATAGCATCTCTTGCTTGCTTGCTTTCTTAAAAAACTATAATGCATTCAACCTATGCATGTTAGGAGCCACAACATGGTAGTACTACAGTTCTAACACAACACTTGAACAGAGTATAGTTGGTGTGGCCACAAATTAGGCCGTTCCTGTACGCTATTATATTACTTGTTCCTTTCGAAGTCGAGCAGATTAGATGCCGTTGGTGTAGTTTTCTCTTTTGTGGGGCCGTGATCTGCCAACCTCCACATTCATATAGACATCGACGCCTACAGTTTGATACATTTGATTAGGCTTCACGTGATTAAAACGAAACACTCTTCCTGATCACAGTGAGTATCATGATTTTTTTTTGATTTTCGAATCCCACAAAATCCTAGCCCACCTAACCCTAGCCCAGCCGCGCCGCCGCCAGCCTCCGGCAGCAGCCGCGCCGCCGCCGGCCTCCCTCCCTCACCCTCCCCTCTCCTCCCTCGCGTGGCCGCGCCGCCCCGCGGCGGCCGGCCGCGGCCTCCTCTTCCTCTCTCGGGGCGGCTCTCGCGCCTCCACGGTCGCCGCCGTCGGCTGTGGCCACCGGGCGTGCCCCGGTCGGCGCCGGCGGCGGCGGCGTGTCTTTCCCCGCGTCGGACTTGGAGGAGGCGGGGCTCCTCCCTCCGGCGGCGGTGCGCTTAGGGCGGCGGTGGTCCGGCTCCGGCCGGGGGGCGGCGAGCGTCGGCGCGCTCGTGGTGCGTGCGGTGCACTGCGCCATGGGACGGTGGATCTCTGCAGGGCGGCGGTGGATCTGCCTCGGCCCAGATCTGGGCCCGGTTGGGCCCATCTAGGTTGTGGCGGGCCGAACTGCCCGGTGAAGATCCGTTCTGCAAATCGAGGTGGTTGAGCTCGGGATGGGTACATCGGCGACGACGGCAGCTCTAGTTGCAGCGCGACTGCGGGCTCTGTTGGACCCGATTGGAACTAGAAGGTTGCTGGATCTAATTGGGACCGGTGGGGCGGCGGTTGCGTCCGGTCGACTGCCGTTTTGACGGTGGAGGCAGTTCCCTCCCGCGCAGCTGTGGTGCCGCTGACTCCGAGTCGAGCGTATTCTCTCCTCCATTTTGTAGACCTCGTGGTAGTCGCTTCAAGGAGACGGCGGCGGTGACTTCGTGACTGTGGTGGCGCAAGCTGGTGGGCGGTGAGTCTGGGTTGGCAAGGCTTCGCCTTTGCGGGGCTCCTACACAACGTTCGAGATGTGGATATGGTTTTCAGGAGAAATCCTTGTCAGCATGTCTGACACCGGCGCGGTGCCACCCTCGGTGACATCATTCCTTCTTGAAGGGCGTCGTGGCTACCTTCCATCCACTGTCCTCGTTGTGCCAGGGGAAACCCTAGGACCAGCTATGGTCCGGACAGCAGCAATTGCTTTCCTTCTTGAAGGTGTTGTTTGGTACTCAACGATCCGGTGCTAGGAGCGTGGTGGTAATTCTCCGGAGGGCGCAACGGTTACGGGTCACCTTAGTTTAGTCTTCTTGCCTATGTTTCCATTGCTTTTGTTTTGGGCTTGTGGTGTTTGTTGTTGCCCCAGCTTGTGTGGTGTGTTGTATCTTGGGCGTTGTGCTGTCTGGCCCAGCAGCAGTCTCAAACGTTGCTTTATTCATAAAGCGGGGCGAAAACCTATTTCGAGGAGTATCATGAATTTTCCCTTCTTTGCGGTCCGTGCACATCACTTCATCAAACTTGGCTTGTGCCTAGTTCTTTGGACTGAACTGGCCAGCTGGGAGCAAATAACACTGCATAATCCAATTTAATTTGAATTAGTTCGCCGAAAAGTCGCCTGACTAGTTCGTCCTAAAAACGATGCTCTTAAGTCTACACGGCACGAATATGCCAGGACGCGATCACTTTCAGGGACAGGGATCGGCGTGGGGTTACGACGAATTATTGCTCAATGCTGCAACTAATATGGTAGCTAGGAGAATGGGACTCCTCAGGGAGACGCCGAAAGACTCGTCCTACGTACCTAACCACAACAGCGAAAACGCAAGGAAAAACATGCCGAGCTCGCGCGTTACATCGTACAGTTAACCTCATGAGAAATGTAACAGGGACATGCAGGGAGGAGTGTGACCCTGACTTAATGTTGACTTCAGCCTAGACCCACGATGAAACCAATAATGGATGCATGATTCGAGATAAATATGTGATGAAACTATATTTCAAATGCATCTGCTAGCTGTCATTAATTAGATGTTGTAAATATTGCTATTTTTTCCTGCAATTGGTCAAACTTAAAAAAGATTGAAAATTACACTAATTTGTGGACAAATAAAATAATACGTAAGATTTAGTATAGGTGCGGTTATTTGAGACCCTGAATTTCCCCTTGTAATACTGACGTGGTTTAATCACGTCAAATCCCATGGTTAGGTGTTGTTTTGTGATGATCCAAATACATATATACTGATAAATACCAGCTTGTGAGGTAGGAGAACCGAGCGTCCCGCCATTGCCTCTATGTTCTAACATACTAATATATACTCCATAGGTGATATTTTTTGTTTAGATTTTTTTCCGGTTATCCCATCAATAAATAAACCGTAAATCTACATCTCTTATAAGGCAAACCACACCATCAGTTATTAATGATAGCCTAGCTCTATACGCAACAATATATCCACATCATTTGTTCTTCCATCCATCCAATTTGATATGTCATCATTTTTAGTCATCCGATTATTAAATTGTATCATAATGCTGTGAAATTACACAGTTAACTCGAGTGCCAAAATTTGTTTCATCCTTAATCTTTTCGGCAAACTTGCCTTTGTCAATTGTCTTCAATAATGGAAATATTTTAACCGCTATTCGAGATGAGCTGCTATATATGGATTTCCAAATATATTATGCGGAAACTCCGAACATTTCTTCATACAAGTTATCCACATCATCATTTATGTACTCGTTTACATATTATCTACTTTACATGCAATATCAATCAGCTATACATTCCTAAATCTTGGTGACTTAATTGGTGAAATACTGAGTCAATCATGTCTATCAAAATTTATACCCTCAACTATTGTGACCAAATGAACCTTGTATATTTCTAGTGGACAACTGCATTTGCATGTATCTTATCCCATCTGATTTACAAAATGACTTATAAAGTTGTAATGAACGTGATGCCGGTGTCCTACTTAATCAAAAGATCAGGTGCTCTTGCTTCACAGAAGAAGACATAAATTCAGGTGCTCTCACTAGTCAGTAATGCGGGCTGAGTGAGAACATGCACACCACATAGTCGTGCACACAACACGCGCACTTTCGGCAGATATTTTGCTTGCAAAGGGGCGACACTATCTGTTGGCAAAGCCGCCTCCATACCATACGCATGTACCACTTTCTCATCTTGATGGCCAACACCTACGAAGGATTAACTAGCTAGTTAAGCTAGCAGGCAAGTAGTTATCTGTACTGATGGATCCATGGTGACATAGGGAGTACTAGCCAGCACTAACTAAGAACTAATTTCACAAAATAAACTAAGAACTAATTGCTATGATGTCTGATGATATGTGGCGGTTTGAGTGGATGTTGAGCTGGCCTAGCTCGTCATGTTAACATACGTTGGGGTAGTATTTATGAAAATTGTAATTTCTACGATTTGACTGTACAAACTTCACGTGCAATTTTGTTTTGGAGAAGAGCCATGCCGGTCTATGGCGTGATTACCGCTCATGACAGTGCTCTTGAGCGTCACAACTCCTGTATTCCACACCTGTGAATCAATAAGTCGGGTGGAACCCACTACCCTATCCCCATTGAATGCAAGCTTCCATAACTTTCATTTCATCTTCGTTGATGCATAAACCCAATATTTAATACTCTCTCTGTTCACTATCATAGGACTTGTTAAGTATTTCACTTTGGACTAGAAGATTAAAATGAGTGGATCTACACACTAAATTTGTCTAGATACATGCATTATTATAAAACGCTAAAAGGTCTTATAATAATGAATGGAGAAGTACAAAAGATAGAGGACAACGGAAGATTTCATCAATTTTCTTGAGGATATAATCCCATCTAGTTTTGGAGTTAACCCCTCTCGCATTCCAATCTATTTTACTCCATAATCTAGTAACAAGGATGTAGAAATTGAAGAATGAACCAGAATACACGAATCATACTATGAAACTACCCAAGCGAGATAGATTTCACAAATGACATGCTTGAAAAATACGTAAGATGGTTTCCCATATATTCATTCAATCTTCAGATAGGCAGCTACAACTACAATTACATGAACATACGGAAAGTAAACATGTAACTGAATTTTTGTCTAGAAGAAACAAATGGTATGTATAAATGTCATGCAAGATTCCCCTTGTATAGAAAACTCAGTGTATGTGAACTGAATTATTCCTGTTGTCAAATGTCCACGAAACCGTAGAAGTGTGGCTAACATGATTCATAACCACAACATTCTTAAGGTGAAAATTTTGCATTGTTTTTTTTTTGCAAAGATGATCAATAACACCACTGCCTTGTTTTTTATTATACAAATTATTACCATCATAAAACACATTCATGATAAATGTATTTTTTGAACATATACCACTTTTTGTTTTAAACTGACACAATAAAATATGTATTAGGACTGAAAAGTTAGGAACAACAAAAATAAAACAAGTTAAATATGAAAAAATGGGTGAAAAGGAAATTAACATAAATGTAGAAAAAGGGAAAGGACTCCAAAATCTTATTGGATTGGGCCTAAATTTACTCAAGCGGGAAAACCAAGTGAGCGGAGCTTTATCCCAGGAAGCAGTCTGCAAACATAATTAACGGGCCAAAACTCTGAATGTCGGCCTTGGCTAGTGATTCAAATAGCACGCAGCAAAAAAAAAAAAACCTATGACCCCCTCAAAAGAAAACTTGTAACAAAAAAAGTGCAATGCACCGTGTTGTAGACTTTACGTGTAGCCGTATAGCATTGTTAACTCTGTTCTTCCGCAACAACTCGAACTTGGTGGTGGTTAATGTCCTGTCACTAATAAGCTTGGCATGAAGTATGTTTCTCCTGGCTTGATGCCGAAAATACCAGCCAAACCGTCCTGTTATATGTGTGACCCCTGATGTGGTGCAATTCTGGTGATGTGGTGCAGTTCTGGTGTGTTACGTCTGGCCCATGTGGGAGTTTAGATTTTGCATTAGGGGAGCGGTGGTCCGAGCACTCCGGCATATGCATGCATACGACCAATAGTACACACACACACCTCACGAGTCGCCCGCGAAGCTCTCATGGCCTCATACCGTCTCTCCCGTTCGCTCTCATACATAAAGCATCCACACCTGCGTTCACAAGCCCCCCACAGCGCAAGCAATCTCGATCGATCATCGATACAGCATCATCATCTAAACACTACTCGAGAGGTTGATCAGCAATGGCTCAGAGCAGGAACGCCGTGGTCGCGCTGTGCCTTGTCGCCCTGGTGGTTGCGGCGGCGTCGCTACCGGCCGCAACCGCCTACGGATGCTACGACGACTGCTACGAGCGCTGCGCCAACGGCAAGCAGGACCCCGCCTGTGTGAAGATGTGCACCGAGGCGTGCGGCGCCGACGCGGCAGCCAAGGCCGTCATTGGCGCCGCCGCTGCCGGTGTCGCTGCGGGTGCCAGCGCCGCCGGCTCGACACTCGACTCCGCCTCTGACAAGTCCTTGGACGCCGCCTTCCAGAAGGCCGATGCCGCAAAGGCGCCCGCTGCCGGCGCCTATGCGTGAGCGGCTCCCCCCTGGACATCTAGGAACTCATACCGGCACCGCCCGGCTGGCGAAGTGGCGAACACATGCACACGCGCGCTTGTTCGATCACCGGACCAGAAATTAATCTATAGCTAGCAATGGCGGTGTCCTAGAGATTTCATTCTTATCATGCATGCTTTAAAATTTTTTCTGGTTCAGTTAACTTGAGCTTTACAACCGATTATCAGAGACCAATGATTTTCATTGTTCTATTTCTGCCTTGCTTCCTGAACTGCTTTGGTTCCTATGTAGTTTCTTCGTAGCGACAGCTCTTTCGTGTATACAACTGCTCGACGCACCTCTACACCATGCCGTGGAGACATGTGGCGAAAGTAGAGTAGAAAGCCATATGAGCGGTATGGTAACCAATTTTCTCTGAGGGGTGCATGGTTTTCTTTTTTTATTAGAAAGCGTCAGACGAGTGCCTCCACAACTTTAATTTTAATAAATTCCTATTGGCAGTGACTTGAACCTAGATGGTTTGGTTGTACATCAATGCATTCAACATAATCCTTGTTTCATGAAGACAACTCCTTAACTACATCGCTAGCTAGACATACAAACTGGATTTATGTTAGAGCATATACGGCGTAACAACAATTATTGCAAGTGATAAGCGTATCCATCGTTCTATCGATCTCTCGATGCAAACAGATAAGCAGAGCAAGCAAAGCAAACTGCAGATAGATGGCTAAATTCAGAGATCGGAAGATCCATCTCATCTCTCCCGTGAAATCTGGGGTGGTGTCCGACGAATCCAGTCTACGACTGGGAGGAGACGAAGACGCGGATTTGGTCGAGGAAGCTCTGCCCCTGCGGCCAATCCACGCGGCGCACATACCCGGCCGCCACCGCCGGCGAGTACTCCAGATGCCCCCGCCGCCCGCTCCGCTCCCACATCTCCGCCGCGTACCCGCGGTGCTCGTAGAAAGCCATATGGGCGGTATGGTAACCAATTTTCTCTAAGGCGTGCATGGTTTTCTTTTTTAATAGAAAGCGTCAGATGAGTGCCTCCACAACTTTAATTTTAATAAATTCCTATTGGCAGTGACTTAAACCATGAACCTAGAAGGTTTGGTTGTACATCCAATGCATGCAACATAATCCTTGTTTCATGATGACAACTCCTTAACTACATCGCTAGCTAGACATACAAGCTGGATTTATGTTAGAGCATATATGGCGTAACAACAAAATTTGACGAAAGAAATTGTCATATGATTGGTATTCGAATAGATTTTCACCGGAAAGAGAATTGTGTTGGTACTTTTAGGCTATCTCCTTCGCAGAAAATGGCGCATTAGGATGATTACTATTGTATAGATGATTGCTATTGTATGGAATCAAACCAGACTTGCATTGTCAAATTGCTGAAATTACTACAGAGGTTGGCGAATGGTCTGCGAGAGCTCTTATTGGGTAGCTTCAGAAAGTGCCTAACACCTTCAGTTGGTGTCTCTTGCTAATTGGATGAATGCTACGTGTGTCGTCCCAGATTGAGGCACTGATTCCACTATTCAACTCGTACGGCCTTACGGGCACCTGAGGCATTCAAAAGATCGAGGATGGTCGACTCGAGAGGTGGATGAATAGTAGATTAAAAAAATAATTGCTGAGTTAAAAGGATTGGGACATCTCTCGAACGAGCTACTTTTCTTTAGTGTTTACCTTAACAAGAACCTTTTATTTAAGTATCGAGTCTCGATATCATATCTGGTCTTTATTGCTTGTACCTAGCAGTGACTATCCTTGTTGAAATATTGTTTATAGAGTTAAGATTTTATCTTAGGTGAAAAGTATGATTGGGCAATGATAGCGTGGTGCATTATTGCTAGCGTCATTATTAAAGAATTTTTTATAGTTCTAAATGTGGTCATTTTTATTTATTGACTAACTCTTATCAATATAATATTATATTGGTGTATATGTTGTGTGTGATTAGTATATTTGAGTTTATAATATTTTGTCTTGATCAACATGAGAACCTATTTTTTTGCGGTTTTCACGAGATCTCCACCGTAGCACTTTCGTGAGAAACCTTCCCTTTTGTGAAACATCCTGAGATCAGGCTGGACATATTTTCGGATCTCAAATTTCCTAAACCCGACAATCTTGAACGTTTTTTCGGAAGCTATTTTGAAATATTGAATTTATTCCGGGTAATGTGACGAATTGTGTTTATTCTGAAAAAATAAAAAAATAAAGATCCAGATGAAACGCCAGTCTTTCAGCCCAATTAAAGCCCATGTATGCTATGTCCGGCAAATTTAAATTTGTGATAGGCCCGGTCTTTTCCGCTAGTGGCCGAGTCAAGCCAGCAACAACCCTACTCTCTTGTACACACGCCACCCTACTAATCTAGCAAGTTGAAGCTCATATACGCTAAGGTCTAAACTTTCGGAAATTTGGGACTTTCCGATCTGAATTTTCGGAATGCCGAATTGTTGAGAATCAAATTTCTCAGGAAAAATCCTTGGCGCAGCAGGTTTTTTACGCACTCTTTTCCCTATCAGGTTACCTAAGGGGACTAGAGGGTTTTTAATGAGACGGCCTGCTGCTATTTATTTAATGTGATCTTACAAAAAAAAATCTCAGGAAAAATCGGGGTCGATTTGTACATCTCAGAAATTTCAGTTCCGAAATTTCTAGAAATTCCGACGGTCTATCTGTGAGATACCTTTGCCTAAACGGCAGAACACGTGTCTGCCGCAAGATCGAGGTTCCCCATCATCTTCAGATAAGAGTACGATACGAGTTGTACTACCACCTGTCCTCCCGCTGCCGTGGCGATAGCGAAAGCATAGCTATAGAGGCGTCACGCCCTGTTCGTCTTCTCCAATAGACCAGACGAAAACCAAATCCCGCAAAATCCAATCCCACCACGAGCACGCAATCCACCGGAACCCCTGCCCATCGGTCTGTCTGTCCCCTTGATTTCTACCGTGTCCTAGCGTGCCCCGCCTCTGTCCTAGGTTCTTCCTGCAGATCGGGGAGTTCCGAGAGCGCCAGGTAGTGCTGCGGCAAGATCGGATTCGAATCTTCTTTTTTCCTCGGTTGTTGTTGCGGATTAGGGGAATATGGCCGGGGGAGGGAACAGGAGGGGAGCAGCAGGCTCGGATGAGGTGAGGATCGGCACTGGCAACGTGTTCGCGGCGCTCGAGACGCTCAAGAAGAAGAAGAAGCCGGTCAAGAAGCCGGAGCCGGAGAAGCCCGAGGTGCACTGGGTGCCCGCGCCGCTCACCACCAAGTCCTGGGCCGACGTCGAGGACGATGACGACTACTTCGCCACCACTGCGCCGCCGCTCCCCGTCTGGGGTGCCCAGGAGAACGACGCGGCTGCCGGCCACGAGGACGACAAGGAGGAGCACTCTGCTCTTGAACAGGTACACCCCACTGCCCGTTTGCGTCCCCTTCTATATATGCCTGTTCGTATATGTGCTGGTGTCTCTGAACAAAATTCAGTTACACGATGACACCTCACCGTTTTTCAAGGATATAATGACACCTCACCGTTGCAAGACTCTCTTCCTATGTCTGTTTATATATGGGTGTTGTATCCATGCCATGGTCTTTTGTCTTGGGAAAAAGTGGCATTGGAGGCTCAGGAAATAAATGGCTCTGCGGGAGCCAATTTTGGTATGGTGTCTCAGGGCCGTCAATAAGCTTCTTCGTGTCACGCAGTGCATCCACAGGCAGCATGGGGACGACTGAATTCTGTGGAAAATTGATTGCTGCGTGATAACGTGATATGTTCGTTATTTTTTGGTTACTGAATGTTTTGAGATAATTGTGCGTGCTGCATTTATAAACTCTCAAACTTGGTTTGTATGTGGTAGTCAACTTAGTGATGTTGTTTCACTGGTATTTGAAGTCTGAGGATGCAGTGATGTGTTATTAATTACGAATTGATTGTTTTATGGCGTGGATAGTTTGTTTACTGATTTTGGTGGCACGACCAGTCCCCTCACTGACCTTCTCTGTAGAAATTCATCTGGTTAGTGCTTAGTGGCGCAAGTTAATGTTTGGAATCAGGTAGACCAAGAGTGCAATAATTAAGTGAAAATTCTATGTCTTGATAACTGAGTACAATTTACTAGTTGCCCATCTCAGTGATACTGATATTAGACTAAGACTCTTTGGGCAATCAGGTTGAAGCTAAATATAGTTTTGATGCTGGCGTTATTATCATATATATTCACCTGCCTACATTCGTTATATGCCTTCAATATCCAATTGGCCATGTGGCTTTTTGATTGACAAAAAACTATTTGTTTAGTTGATTCATTATTGATGGCATGGATAATATGCTCACTGACCGCCAGATATATTCCGTTATAAGTCATAGCATGGTGTGGTGACCCAACCTAATGTCTACTTGTATGGTTTTTACATGTAAATTAAGTGGGGAAATCCTGTGTCCTACATTTGTACTACTAGCGGCCCATATCAAAGAATACTGATGTTATAGTCCTTGGGCAACCAGGTTGAGTCTACATATCTTTATATGGATGCTGGCATTACCATCACTTGCCTATTCGGGTATATTCCTCAGGACTTTTTGGCATGTGGGTTTTTTGATTGATAAGAAATATACGCCCACAGTTATTCTTAGGTTCGAGCTCAAACTTCTGTCTTTTTCTTCTTTCCAGATCTGGTCTTCTTTTTTATCGTTTTACATCCTCCGGACACCTAGCTAGTGTCCTGTGTTTCCTTAGTATTGCTTGCTAATTTGGGACCAACCAGGAGCATATTCCATGGTAGCCCATAACAACCGACTCACAAATTGCTGGCTCTGCCCGACTCACTTGTAACATTGGACCACTTGTGCATTATTTTGACTTTTGCTGTGAATGGTACCTTCGATCATTAGTAGTAAAGTTTTTATTCAATTGGTGTCTAAACAACTGTATTATGTTTGTATAATTATGTTGACTTCTAGAATCTTTGAATTCTGAGAGCCATTCCAACTTGCAACAAAACATCAGACGTACTTTAACTGATCTTTTTTTATTCTGCTTCCATATTTGTGGTATTAGCTTAATACGATAAATTAAATTCGGAGCATTGCTCCTACATTCGACAGGAGATGTTTCCAGGTCAAACTGATTGGTAGCATTGCTCCTACAGTCGACAAAAAACTCAAACTGATTCGTAGCATCAAGGAATTTCCCTAAAGTAGGAATTTCTCGAACGTACAATTTGATTGGCATAACGAAAGCATTTACTCTAAAGTACAATTTGGTATGCCCCTTTATAGTTTATACAGTATTAAGCAATAACTCTCTATATACGTACTGTGCACTGCAGGAAACTGAGAGTGATGATGATAGCCTTGATGATGAGGTTGATCCTGTCGCTGAAGATGAACATGAGGCAGGAGATGATTCCCCTTCTGAAGAGGCACTTCAGAAAGCTGTAGGTCCACTCGCCCCTCCAAAAGATACTGAAAGACAGCTCTCCAAGAAGGAGTTAAAGAAAAAAGACTTGGAAGAGTTTGATGCAGTATTGGCTGAGTTGGGAATTTCAAATAACGCTACTCAAGAGGAAACAAATGGTAAGTTAAAATATCTTCATTTATCCAGTAAATCGAGTCAGAAGAAATATTCTAAAAATATGAGTGAAACTCAACGTATTTATATTGATAATTATTGTGCTGTTCAATTTTTGTGACTTCTTTATAAGGCCTGAAGATTTTATTTTGAAAGTTCAAAAACATTGGTTTCACCCATTATGCATATTTTTCAGACAAGAAAAGTTCAGGTCAAGCTGCTGATGGAGAGAAAAAGGAAGATGCAACAGCTCGTCCAGAGAGCAAGACCTCCAAGAAGAAGAAAGCTAAGAAAGACAAGTCTTCAAAGGAGGCAAAAGAAACACAGGACCAGAACGGCCCGAACGATGCTGCTGGTGCAAAACCTGATGAAGATGCGGCCGCAGTGGATGTCAAGGAGCGCATAAAGAAGTTAGCATCAATGAAGAAAAAGAAGTCGAGCAAAGAGATGGACACAGCAGCAAAGATCGCAGCATCTGAGGCCGCAGCCAGGAACGCAAAGCTCACGGCAGCTAAGAAAAAAGAGAAGAGCCACTACAACCAGCAGCCTGTGCGTTGAATTGCTGTCAAGATTCTGCAATTTTTAAATATACTGTGTGCACAGTTGGATGTGTTCTTAATGGACTTCTGTGTAGCTGGACTCCTGAGCATGGTATACTGAGCTCGTACCTGAGCGTTTTGGAAACATGGTAAACGTGGATATTTTTTACTGCCTCCATTCCATAATTCTCGTTGGGGTTTTAGTTAAAAGGGAGTGTCTATGTCTCATGTGCCTGAATTTTTCTTAAATCTTAATTGACTTAGAAAAGTGCATCTACACTTCAAAAAAAGTGTAATTGTATTTTTCTGCTATTTTTATGGGTGATTGAGAATTAAGAAAATATCAGGCATCTGAGAATTAGCAAAACTGTTAGTTAAAAGTTTTGTGTGATCGCTTGCGGTGTACCAGGTTCACTCTCATAGATTCATAGTTAACCAATCGCTAACTCGGTTTATCTTTACAAACCACACTCCTCACGATGCGTACTAGGAAATTGCACCGAATCACAAATTTCGAAATTCATGGGACCTAGCGCGTCCCTCCTGGAGAACCTATGCTTAGAAAAAATGGAGCAATCATTTTGGGTCTTATTGCCGATTTTTGTCTCTCGAGACTGGATCAGGGGATCTTCCTAGAGACGTAGGGAAAAAAATATCCGGTAGAAAGTAAATTTGGTGATGAAAAATCTGCTAATCATGGAGGCTCTTCATTCTGTGATGTACAGTTCAGCGTCAGTATTTGTTACACCGAACTTAGCGTTCAGTGACTCGCATAACTCTTTTCTACGTATTGTGCATGTACATATCAAACAATTTGTTCTCAAGAACACTCATAATGCATTCCACAAAGACAATATTGGTTTCTTGGACTTGTTTTGATCCTAGTAGATCTAGTTTCTTCAGAAAAACCCCCTCAAGAACATTTTCAGAGATTGAAATCACAACGTGGCCTTATATTGTCATCTCTCTAAGCTCACACCGGTAACCTTGTCTGACCTTGACGCGACAACTGTCTCATGTTTAACTGAGAAAATTGCCTTAAGGTTTTTGGATTGTTGGATAATTAGGCAAGAATTCCATGACGGAAATAGAAACAGAGCTTCACACTGCTCCCTCCGGCGCGACCGAATCTCACCTGATCCAGCAAACTGTAAACATAAAGATCACCGGCGGAGCCTTCCAAAACCCGACACTCCAGGCAAATTAAGGAGAACTAGAAGACAAACATCAGGCGGATCTTCATCTTGGCGTGAGAGAGACCATATGATTGTCTCCTTTATTCAATCCAAGCCAGCAGCCGTCGCGCCACCAGCTGGAGGCAGAGGAGAAGATGGTCCAACCTTCAACCGGAGAAACCCTCTAGGACCAAGCACGCAGCTGCCTCCGCAACCGTAGGCCTAGATCGGATCTGGGCCAGGCCCGCTGCAGCCACCGCCCGCCATGGCTGCCGCACGACATCGTCGCCTAGGAGGTCCTCACCGAACCGCATCCAGTGCAGGCGCCTCCTCCTCCACCAGCCCACCAATCCACGCCGTCGGGGAGACGACATGCCTAGGAGGGCACCCTAGCCAGCGGCTTGTCACTGTCGTCCGCATCATATCGATCCGAGGCAAAAGCAACCGCCGCCGCCTAGCCGAGTTAGCCGTCCCGACTCGCTCCACCGGTGCCGCCCCAGCCAACCCTTTGAAGGAGTCGTCGCACCCTCCTCCCCCTAGTACCTTAGGCACCAGTGGCGCCAACGCCGGCGGCAGCGGTGGAGACGGGGCCACTCGAGGAAGACTTTGGCGGCGGCGCGGTATTGCCCCAGTGTCGCCCTTCCCTTTTTTTTGTTGAGCACCGTATGAACAGTTTTTGCACTTCTACGCGAACAACACGCGGATCAACGACAGCTGTGGTATCCAATCCAAATATTATTCAAGATGACATGACATGGCAATATTATACACATGTACAAACCCTGTATTTTAATTACATTTACGGTTCATGGTCCACCTGTTTGTCACAGCAAAACCTGGAAAGAACAAGAACTGGTGACGTAGGAATGTACTACTACTACTACTATTAGAGCGTGATTACAATTTACAAGCATGCATGCAAACAAATAAACAACCCAGTTTTTTAATCAAACGTTCAACATCGGCATGTATTTTGCAAGCTGTAGTAGTTCAGTGGTCGAGCAAGATTGCTTCAAGGACCTGGATGAACTCCTTCGGGGCGGCGAGCTGCGGGAAGTGGCCGGAGGGCTCGATCACTACCATCTCCGGGCCACGGTCGCCGGCGCACGCGACCATCGCACGCTGCATGTACCGCGCGACGGCGAGCGGCGCCACGGAATCCCGGCCGCAGTGCACGATGCTACATGGCGCCTTGACGTCCCGGAGGACGCCCCGGACGTCGCAGGTGAGCACGGCGCGCAGGACACGGAGCGCTGTGCCAGGGCGCATCGTGGCCAGCTGCTTGGCGTACTTCGCGACGGCGGCCGGGTGGTCTGCCCCAACGACGGCCTGGGCGAACAGCGGCACCCACTCCGCGAAGTCGGCCTCCATGGCGCCGAGCATGGCGTCCACCTCGCCGCGCTCAAAACCGCCCTCGTAGCCGTCGTCGTTGGTGTACCTGCTCCAACATTCAAAGCGCGCATTGTTCAGTGACATCCTTCGGAGTTGTTTACGGTATTTTCTTTGAATGGTATGGATCGTGTTAAGGTCTAAAGTTAGAGTGTGATCAGGACCTGGGTGACGCTCCGACGAGGACGAGGTGGCTGAAAAGGTCGGGCCTTGCGACCGACGCAATGCAGCCGACCATGCCGGCCATAGAGTGCCCGACGTACACCGCGCCCTTCAGCTCCAGCTCTTCCATCAAGGCAACGAGTTCGTCGGCGAAGCCGTGGTGCGAGCAGGGCCGTTGGGAGCAGCCGTCATCGTTGGCCGCCGCGCCGGAGAAGCTCCAGTCGAATACGACTACACGGAACTTCTCCGCCAGAGACGGGACGACGTCGTCCCAGACGAACCGGCTGCCCCCGTAGCCGTGCGCGAGCACCAGCGTCTGACCGCCGTTGCCGAAAATCCTGGCGTTCATCTCGACCGTGCTATCAAGAACCGAGGAGTAGAAGAGAAAGGCTGACTTAATTATGTCCCAGCGATGAGAACACAAACTACTTTGGCCTCAATTTATAGGTAGAATCCAACCCCAGTAAGATAGAACCGACCAACCAGAGAGAAACAGGGAGGGGGCATGACAATGCTGTGCTTGCGAGAATTATAAATTGTGCAGATCAGCAGATGTGTACCGCTGCATGCTCCATTGAGGTGGCTACAAGGATAGCAGACCGAACCAGAAGAGAGCTTTGCGTGTATCAGAGAGTTGTTTTCCCGTTGTCTATCTTGCGTCTACATCGGTGACGAGGGCCGAAAAAGGTGTCACTTGGAGTTTTGCCTCTGAACAATGCGTCTTGACGGCGACAATGGCAAGATTCCATGAGCTGCAGGGGCCTGGTCTCCAGATGGTCCGCTTTTGTCGCACTTTGCCATGGGATAATCCAAGAGCATCTAATAGAGCACTCAAACCGCCTAACCTTAAAATGATTTTAAGGTTCACAAACGGAGCATATTTTTGTGTGGAAACGACGCGCGCCATAACAGTACCCTTAAACTCAGATCCTCAAAAAATATCAACGACGCTACCAAGATAAAACTATGTTGCCTGCTGAGCACTCCATGCAGGCGCTGGGGGCGGCGAGCTGCGGGGACGCGCGGTGGGGGCGGCGGCTGTGACGAGCTGCCGGGGGCGAGCACGGCGAGCGAGCTGCAGACAATGCTGTGGCGAGCGGAGGCGGGCGAGCGTCCGCGGCAGACGGCTGCGGAGGCGGGCGCACGCGGACGAGCGAAGGGAGGGCGGCGGAGGGCTACGGACGGCGGCGTAGGGCTGCGGGGGCGGCTCCCCTGCAACGCGTCGATTTCCTCCCCTGCTCCTCCTCCTCTTCCCTTGATTTCCTCCCGTCGATTACGGGCGGAGGCAGGCTAGCGGCGGGGGCGAGCTGCGGGAGCGGCGGGGGCGGAGGCGACCGGAGGCGCTGCTTGGTTTTGGTTCCGGAGGAGCTGCGGGGCGGAAGCGACCGGAGGCGGACGAGCTGCGGTGCGGAGGCAGCTTGAAATCGGCGGCCGGACTAGGGAGAGAGATCATCGCCCGCCGGGACGGAGAGATGGTGGCGAGATGGAGGCCGGGATGGACGGCGGCGCGCTCCTGCGCTCGACCCTGGCTAATTCCGCTTGCTTCCGGCGAGTTTCGTGCCGGAAGTTCACGGCTTGTTCTGAATATTTACTCCCGCCGACTGATTTTAGTATACGGGGTCATTCAGTTTGGCTGTGAAAACCAGATTTTCCTAATTCTGCGGGCCTCGTTCTAAGATACTGAAACTATGTCACTTCTCTGGTAACAACGGGATTCTATATGGTGAATGTCTTTGTCGTGCCGTTATTTTCGTTGACACGCAGCTCTGCGTGATGAATCGATTTCCTACATTAATCATCCGTCACCCTATCGATCGATGAATGTTTCAACGCGTGTGTATCTGTTAATCAGGGAATAAAGTAATCAATCGAAAGATTAGAGCGAACAGTTCAGAGATGTCAAGTTATCCAATTACATAGTTCCATTTTTCTAATTGAGGTATTAGCATTAGAGGTACATCAAGTTGCACGGTGGGAGCAGTTTCATACAACTAGTTGCAAATGTGCACAAACTAATACAAATACTTGTCTAGCTGTGCAAATTCATACAAACTAGTCTGAAATGGCCACCGATGCGATCCACGTCAGGTCATTTTTTTGCAGAAACGTCCACAGCAAGTATAATTTGCACGAATCAATCCAAGTGCGCGGACTAGTTATTAGGTACCTATGTTTTGCGAAAATTGCGATCAGGTCCTTTCCCTACTCGTATAAAAGGAAGCAGTCGCCAACTTCGCAATCACACTACCTCCTTCCCTCGGCCGCGTTGACGCCGCACCGCCATCTTCCCTGCTGCGCCGCCGTTCGTCACGGCCATGTCGGACGATCCAATATACCGTCGTTACGACATGGAGGCGCCGGACTACGGTGAGTTTCCCTGGCGCTGTGCGTTCTTCTTCTCCCTGCGGAAAGTTCTGCGACTTGGTGCGTTCATCTCCGCCGTCAAGTCGATTAGACATTGATTGGTTAGAAATTCGGGTGGGAATCGCACTGATAGTGGACAATATAGCTCTTGCGCATGCATCTGTGCTGGAATCGGCGATGGTAGCGCAAATCGATTTGGAGTTCATGTGTTTTCCGTCATCGGCTTGGGCGGCTTAATTCTCGTGTTTAGGGGTTTTTAGTTGAATTTCTTTGCAGATCAGTGATACATACGGTTGTAATTGTGTTATGGACGTAGCGGAAATTCATTTGGAGCATGCCCTGTTTTGGCCAATTATGAACTGAAATTTGTTGTTGTGTACTGTTATGGATGAAAGGTTCAGTTTATATGATGCTTTTGTTCATATTTCATTGTTAACTTGGTTTTCACGCAATGTAGTGTGTGGCTTGGTACAATGTGTCACATTTTTGAGTGTGCGGCGGGGCAACGGGGAAGGTGGCGGTGCAGCGTCGGCGCGGCCGAGGGAAGGAGGTACTCTGATTGCGAAGTTGACGTTTGCTTCCTTATATACGAGTAGGGAAAGGACCTGATCACAATTTTCACAAAACAGAGGTATCTAATAACTAGTCCGTACTCTCTGTGCATGCCTCTTGGATCGATTCGTGCAACTTATACTTGCTGAGAATGTTTCTGTAAAAAAACGACCTGTAGTGGATCGCATCGGTGGCCATTTCAGACTCGTTTGTATGAATTTGCACAACCAAACAAGTATTTGTATGAGTTTTTGAACAGTTACAACTAGTTGTATGAAACTGCTCCCATTGTGTAACTTGTTGTATGTCCAATGCTAATACCTCTTTCTAATTTATGTAAGCAGTGGCGGTTCTTAACCTATGACTTTGCATTGTGATGTTAATCACTCAAATCTCCTCATGATTATCTTTAGTATCTAATGTTAAATCCGTGATTGGTGTGACAGTTCGCCATATTTAGTTATCAAATGCATCTCTCCCTTCTCTCTCCTCACCACACCGACGCATGAAACAAACGTTATCCATCTCAACTAACACTGTCTAAACTTACTTACATATTTTAACGGTAAGAAGAACTATAACTTATCACATCAACTACTAACAAGAACGAAAACTTATCTCTAGGGACTATTCCCCCGAAAATGTTGGCCCCAGACCAACGAGGATTCTCTCTACCTGGAAATTCTCCCTTTCCTGGTTGTTGTGTCCACAATAAACTTGTTAATTCCATGCACGAGAAGAGATCGGTCAAAAGTTTGTTGTTGTCGGGCTTCATGGCGCATAACAATTGAGAGAAACCAATGTGGGGAAAATAATCTTATGAGACCGGGCCTATTTCTCGCTTAATTTAGACCTACCTCAAAAAAGCCATGTGGTAGTACATATCTCAAAGCAGTAGTGCCTTCTTCTGCGTCAAGCCATTGGTTTCCCATATTTTATCTTATCAAAATAAATTTCACGGAGTCCTAGCCGTGGCTGCACCTCAAGTCCCGACCAATCCTGTTGCAACACCTACCACCACGACCCAGGACCGTGGTGATTGCTCTTTCCATGACGACTCTCGCAGCTGAGATCTTTGAGGCATCCACCAAACGACATTCTCCACTCCCAGAGGAGCCGACAAAGAATTTAACAAGTAATATATTTCCACAATTTGTTCTATGTCTGTGCCAAGATAAAGCTCTGACTCTGGCCGACGGTCACGCTTCCACGATCGCCAACTTCGTAGTAAGTTGTCGATTGAATCCGAAGTGTTTAAACATCATGCTGGCGTCATCTATAAAATGTTTATGTTTACTCAGATGTGGTTGAACCTCTGAAAGGAGTAGAACAGAAACAACTTCAAGAGATGGAAAGCGGCTTAAAGGGCATATAATCCTCGCTAACACCGAGTCATGAGCAAGTGTAAGTTAGTTTGTTAAGCCCATGTCTGTTCTAGGGGATTGCACTTTGGCAAAGTTGTATGCCGTGTAATAACCTTTTAGTTGATACCTGGTTGTTTTATTAATTTTATTAAGTTATACTATAAAGTAGACATTGCCCATCTCTTTTATCTAAAAAAACTATGAAATAAATAAATCCAATAAATACAGAGTAAGCTCGTAAGACAAATGCTATACTTAAGGCCCACGACTAAATTCCTCGGCTTGCTATATACGGCGAGCCCAGTGCCCAACTAGCTTAATAGCCCATGATTAGCACGACTTGGTCTCCTAAAAATCTGGAAACCCTTACGTGGTTTCCAATACATCCAATCACCACATCGTCCTGGTCGGCAACCGAGGGGAGCAACCACCCAACATCGGCGATTCAGCGACGATGGCAAATACGGCGCCTGAATTTCTAGGGTCTAGGGCTCGATCATAAGGTAGGCCATCATACCCTCATCACGTTCCCTTGTACCTTTCCTCCTCTACACTGTTAGTTCCATAATCGTGTAATTGCTTTTTCCAGTCAACAAGCATGAGATCATAATTTGTTTTTTATATTCGAATATAGATAACTTTTAATTCCTACAGAAAATCCATTGGTTCTTCATGCTATGATTTGTGATAAATCGTACAAGGATAAATATCTTCTCCATATAATAAGAGATCAATAGATAAAGTAGCATAAATTGCTTGCTTATTTAAACTAGTAAACGTCCACTTGCAACTCTTAAATACAAATTGTGTTTCTAGTTAGTGAGTTTTTGTTTGTTATCAGAGCAATATACTTCATAACCGGACCTGCCACCAACACAAATCCCTTTTCTAGGTAGTGAGTTTTTTTTGTTACCCGAGCAATAGACTTCATAACTAAACCGTGTAATGGTGTGCAAACAATATAAAATTCACACATATTGCATCATCTAAAATCTACAAAGCACAAAAATAATAGTTATAATTTACAAACATATTACTATTTGACACCGAAACGAAGCGACAGTTGAAAAACAAGTTCTAAATAACATTGTGCACAATTTATTATTTTATGAACGTACAGCTCTTTATGCAATCAATAATTTCTTGTTCCAAGACAAGACTATTTATCGATTCATTATCTTTAGACTTATGAATATGTACCAAAAATCGTTTTCTCAATTCACAACCATCCTACATATGCATTATACAACAGTGTCAAGTTCATGTTTAAAGTGTAGCATAGCATGGCCGAGAATATCACTATGGGTATTGGAAAAAATGAACTTGATCATACCATGAGTGCATTAGATTAAAAACCAAATAACTAGATAGAGCACCGCATACATATGAAAGTCACATTGAGCGTTGAACAAATCAAATAAGATTATATTTAAAGTTGCGTGAAAATATTCATATTTTGAGAGTTTTTCGGAACAAACGGGTACTTGCTTCCCCATTTGTACATGGTGTTCTTCCATTTGGGAGTTTCCTATTGAAGCGTGATTTTTACCTTCATGCTAATTTTCATATTTTAATATGTGTACCAACAAGTTGGGTCTCTGCAGCGGGTCCGATATATTTTTTTTCTTGTTTTGATCCAACAAGAACAATATGAATATGCCAAGAATGTCATAAGGCAAGAAATCTGTAATAATAAGTTTAGAAATAAGTGAATCACATTGAAACAAAATGAACCGCTATCATGATCTATTACTATGTCACATTCTGATATATGATACTCCCAGCTATTAGGTCAGCTATGAAGTAATTGTGCTAACCGTTAAAACTCAAGCCTTCCACGTTCTCAGTTAAGTATAGTAACTTACATAAAACATTGTTCACATGTGTCATGTAAACATGTATATACTCGTGCAAAGTGAGACATCGTTTAAAATAACAAAAATAGTTTAATATAGAAAAAGTGTGTTTGTTTAGTTTATTGACTTATATAAGTTTAGATCCCATATACTGAACTGGATTGTCGAGGAAAATTTGGATCTCGTAGCACGCTAGTATGCATATAATTGAAACAATATGCGCCCATGTATCCATCTTCCATCCATCTTTATGTGTTCTTTACCTAAAGTAATAGGATAAGGCTTAGAACAAATGAACTTAAAAGAAAAAAATCCGACTTACTCCAACGAAGTGACATCGTCAACAATGTTGATATATAAATAAAGTTCATTTATTAAGTCCGCCTTTTTTGGTTTGACATAGGATGAAAGAACCGATGATTCCAATAGTGCATCATTTTCTCATGATTTTATCAAGTCAAAGTTTGTTGGTTTGATATATGGTGAAATGACTAAATATTGCGACAAGAGCTCTTCTTTTGATGACAGGTTTGATATTTCTGATAATCCAAGATCAATCATCATCAAAATTAGATTTTTTGTCTCATTTTTTTGTTATCTCACCATCTGTCAATCCAACAAACTTTGAGTTGATGGATTCATGAGAAGATGAAGCTCAGTCGCAATCATTGGTCCTTTCACGTATCTAAAACCAATAAGCGCCAACTTCACAGATGAACTTTGTATATAAATTAGCATGGTGGATGATGTCCCTAAGTCACCTTTTCAACTCATTTTGTGTTATAGTTATACATGTGCCATTATAGTCACGGGGTTCTCTCTTTTACATGAGTGAATGGCTGAAGAGCTCTAATTCATATTTTATTAGTTTAAATCTAAGACAAATAAAGAAAACACTAAAGATGGAAAAATATATGGACGGAGATTGCTTCAATATGTTGTGCATATACTAGAGTGTTCCATATTTTCAATGACAATCATGTTCATCATATCGATCTAAACTCTTCTTTAAGTTTCTATAATAAACTATCACATTTCTTCTCATATAAAACTAATATTTTTTTATTATTTTAGACGATGTCTCTGTTTCCACGGGACCCAGTGGTCATGGAAGGTTGGAGTTTGATCGGTTAGCACAGTTATTTCATAGCTGGCCTACAAAAATTGAGTAACATACATCAGAATATTACAAGGTCATAGTTTAGTAATTCGGATATGATAGTAGTTCATTTTATATCAATGTGATGATTTATTTTCTAAACTTTTCATTATAGATTTTCATTTCTTATGACATTCTTAGCCTATTCATATTGTTCTTGTTGGATCAAAATAAAAAATATATATATTTTGCACCCGCTTCCGAAACAAACTTGGGATGCACATATTAAGAAATGTGGAATTACTAATTAGCAATAAGTTAAACGATGTGCTTCCACTCGCAACATACAAATAGAAGGACGACATCTCCAAATGGAAAATATGGAAAGTAGTCGTTGTTCCGACAAACTTGCACGTGTATGAAGTTTTCACTTATATATAACCTCTTGTTTTAATATAATCTTATTTGATTTGTCGATGCTTAATATGACATTTCGTATGTATGGAATGCTTTGTTAGGTTATTTGGTTTTTAATCAATTGCCCTCGTGGCATCATGAAGCGTCATATTATGGCTTAGTTATGAACTATACTTCTCTCGTAAAAAACTCACCAAACTAGGAACTTGATTTATTTTCTAGAGATGTGGGTTGCTCACAAAATAGTCTAAACAAGATGTTAGGCAAGGGGCATGTTATAATACTTGCAAACACCAAAGATATGAAACAACGTACTCCCTCCGTTGTCTAGATACATCTTATTTTTAAGAGACTTGATACACTTATTTGTGGATGTAGTGAGTAACATTTTAAACAGTAACAACGCATGGGTGATATACCCTCCTTTCAATTGTCCCGATTCATTATCGATCTCTCAATCGCTTGCCTGACTCGCGATGTTCATATCTCCATCAATCGCGTTGTCATTCTCCGTCTTGAGACTGACCCCTGCCAGACATGGAGGAGGATGTATTTGGACAAGATAAGCATCGCGCCATTCAGCTTGCTTCAGCTTTAGATCACTCTGATCAAAAGAAAAAGCTTTAGATCATTATCCTTCCATCCGCGGTAACAATTTCTGCAAGTATTTACACTCGCAACAGCAACGAAACAGCAAATGAGCAGAAGTGGTAACAATTTCATGTACCGCTTGCTATCCGCCTCACGAACTCCCTCAGGCCCCTGTCCGAGGCTCCGCCGCCGGCCACGGCGGCCCTCGCCTCCTCCTTCCACACCGTCGCGCGCGCCGCCACAGCGTCCGACGTGGCGACCTCCACACACCTCGTCAGCTCCCGGGCCTCCAGGACACCGTCCTCCGAGCGCACCAGTGCACGAACACCGACGCCCAGCACACGCTCCACGAGCCACGCGTTCGTCCCCTGGTCGGAGTACTGCGGCACCGCCACCGTAGGCACGCCGCACGCGACGCTCTCCAGCGTCGAGTTCCACCCGCAGTGCGTCACGAAGCACCCCACGGACGGGTGCGACAGCACGCGCTCCTGGTCGCACCACTCCACCACCATGCCGACGCCGTCGGCGGTTGCCGCCGCCACGAGTTTCTTGATCGCGTCGGCATCGCTCTGTTCCTTGCAGTTGTCCTTCCGTAGCACCAAGAGGAACGGCTTGTTGGTATGCTTCATGGCGTCTGCTATCTCGGCGACCTGCGTCTTGCTCATCACCGACGTGCTCCCGAAGGAGATATATACCACTGATTTTGCCGCCTTCGTATCGAGCCAGTGGAGGTAACCTTCGCCGTCGTGGTCGAACAGGTCGTTGGGACTCTTGCCGTCGGCGGCGGGGTCGTCATGCAGGAACGAGAGTACGGGCCCGACAGTGATGACTTCGACATGAGGCCTCAGTGACGCGAGCGCGTCTGGCTCCATGGCGTCGAACGTGTTGGCGAGGACATAGGTTGTAGGCTTCCCGGGGTCCTCGGCTTCGCGCTCGAGCTCGACGATGAGTTCGCTCAACTCTGGGATGAGGCAGGCAAACGGATCGTCATCGGAGGTGATGCCGAGGAAGGACGGCAGGTCGCGGATGCAGAGGAGCGGGAGGCTCGGGATGCGCACCTCGGCTGTCCGGTCGCGCGACGCCGCGGCCGCCCTGACGGCCTCCCGGCTCCCTCGAAAGAAGTGATAGTACGCGGCGAGCGCGGTCGCCGGCTGGATCCAGAACACGGCAACGGCTGCCACGCCGTGCTGGCGCGCGACGGCGGCCACCCACGGCATCAGCAGCGTGTACACGGCGCACGTGACGGGGCGCCCGCGGTCGGCGAGGCCCCGGAGAACCCCGGACAGCGTGCGCGCGCCCTCCAGCCTTAGCTGCGACATGTAGAGTCCGTAGTCATCGGCGGCGAGGTGGAACCCGCCGTCGTAGCCGTCGGAGTAGGCGGCGTAAGCGATCCCGTCTTCCTCTTCCTCTCTTATCTCCTCGCCGTCTGCGCCCGCCGCGGTGGCCTCGGGGAACATTTTCCGGAAGGCAGAGATCGGTACGCATACGGTGACGCGCGCTCCGGCGCGCACGAGGCGGCGAGCAAGGTGGCGCGCCGGTGTGATGTGGCCCTGCGCCGGGTACGTCACGACCAGGAAATGCGGCTGCTGCTGCTTCTCCTTGGCCGCGGCGCGCTCGTCATGCCGCCGTTCCATTGGCAGCATCACGTTTGAGCTCACGCGAGCTTGGCAAGTCCACGCACGCGGGGAATAGGAGTGAGGCGAGTCAGACACTGCTTTGCTCGTTATTGGCGATTCTGCTCTGCTTTTCTAGTTGGTCTTATCTTATCCCTTCTGTGTAGAGTTCGATTGGTCCATGAATTTCTCTGCATTTGACTTTGGCGACCAAAGCCGACGAGTAATATGTAGCGGCTACCTCATTTACGTGCTCACCGTTGTACCATTAAGAATATCAACGTTAAATGTTTCAAATAATTCTGTGAAAAAGTATGAGGATTTGTAAGTATTGTATATTTACAACATTAAAAAATTTGCTTTCAGTATCAAAAGGATCACCGACTATTCATGTTAGATTTTTTTGTTTCTGAATGCTCTGTCGAATTTGAAGCTAAATTTTTTTAATGTTGTCAGCACATATTTAGTGAACACTCAAAATGTACGTATAATTTTTTGAACCATTTAAATTGTTTTTCACGTAGGAGAGGGAGTGATATCACCAAATATTGTCGTAGTCTGATGATCAATCAGTTACCGTCACGAAACACAAGCTGTGTCATGCTCGATACGAAATTATGCACACTACGTTGGCATCAGGCGTGGCAGAAGGAGGGCGGACTGTGGGCGGATGAGGTGGAGGTTCCGGTGTGGAAGTATGATGTGGCCTCTTGCTGCCTTGCTCTGTCACCCAGGCGACGTGGAAGCGAGGGTGGCGGCCTAGACCGGAATCACGGTTAGGGGCACCGCGGTTGTCATGGCTGGCAGTCGAGTTGGTGGTTGGCACCTACTTCTCGTCACCATTCTGTTTGCTCCTCTTGCTTTGTGGTTGGATGGACCTCTTGGGTGAAAGCCCTGCACGGACTTCGGTCGGTGCCGTTGTGATCTCCGGGTGGTGAAAATCTAAACTCCTTTGGAGCGGATGGCGACAAGGGTGTGTTGTGACCTTCTTGTAGGCGTCTTCTTGGAGATCCAGGCATTATGGTGTGATTGGTGTACATGAGTTGTCTTGTTAGTTTATTTGGCGGGGGAGGTGGATCCCGTGGCCCAGGACGGTGGTGGACGTCGAGGCAACAACCTCAGTCACCCATGATGTGATGTTCCCTGAAACATGGTCGCTGTCTTGCGTGGGTCTAGGTGGGAATTGTGGATGCGCGAGCAAATGGTTCGTCCACCCGGCGAGATCGCTTTGGGCAATGAAAAGGTTAATCTTGTTGCACATCGGGGCGGCGGCCCAGATTTGACGCGACACACGAGCTCTGTGGAGAGTTAGTTGGAAGGCTCGTGCAGGATTGATGCCGGTAGTATAGGTCCAGGTAGTGACCGGGAGTCGGAAATATGTGTTTATAGCGTTTGGTCGATTTACGTCGCGTGGACGATAACCTCTGGATTGTCTCGCTTGTATGGTTTTTTAGCCATATTTTCTTATACCCAGCATCTTAATCCAATTATATGATTTTTACCTGATTTTTCTTATAAACTGGATCGTCTTCATATGATTCAGGAATTGGATATCGAGTGGCTAAAAAAAATACATACACGAACTGAAAAAATCTCGCAAGATGTACTTCTCTATGGCCTGCAGCGTATTTTAGACAGGGAAGTTCTAGGTCCCCGGCCGTCCGTTCGCGGGACAATGTCTCTCTTCCGCGCTGTAGACACGTATGCAAAGTCAAGGTCTATCCCATGTGCTATGTTTGAGCAGTGCCAAGAGACAAGAGTCTCGCATCGCATGGCCCCCGCTGGAGAGCGAAACCAAAACCAAGCTATTCAAATAGCTGCAGAGCGTACTCCGAGCTAGTAGATGGGTTTTTTAAGAACAGTTTTGGTTAGTGACAAGTAAGTTAGAACTTACTTAACTCAATCTCATTTGATTTATATTGTGATTCATGCGGGTTATACATGAGTTGTAACTAGGACTTTTTCCACTTAGACATGAGTTACAATTAATTTTTAAAATTATAAAAGATCCACAAGTTTGTTGATACATGATATTAAGTGCATCTGCACATATAACACCAGAAATTACTCCGCACCCTCAAAAATATGTCCACTTTAGATCAGGTGTCGGATACATGTGTGGCACAATGACGTGTCGACTTCAGAGATGTGCCCCAAATTTTAAGAATTGAGATGATATGTAAAGAATTATTTCAATTTTCTTGATATCTTTACAACTGAAACTACTCGAAACTTTCCGCATCATACCGCTATGCGTTGGCCTTGGAGGATTAGAGGTCAAACATAATGTCGCTAATGTGACCCATTGTAGCGTCATGATGGGTCATTTTTACCGAGGTGTCGAGGACGCCCCAGATGGTGTCGTAGGGTGCTAATTAGAACCACATCCGCTTAGCTATGTTGTTCTCCGGTGATGGATGCTCACCCATAAGAAATTTGAGTGCCGCCTATTTCTCCCCAGGTAAGAACGTGTGGGCCTCGGGGTGACGGAGAGTTATTGGATCCGCCTGTATAGATAGGGTGCAGGTTGAGTGCATTTTTAGTTTAGACCCTCCATTGGGCATTTAGTAGTGGTGGGGTTTGGGGAGTGTCGATGGAGATGCTCTAAGTTGAGCATTTGACCATAAGGCAAAATTCACCCCGAGTGGCTCTTACTGATAGTATATTGTTAGCTAAAAGTCTTGTCTCTTTCATTTTTAGTCGATGCGAACGACAACCGACTACCTCAACATGTAGGACGTGCTTAGTGGTTGCTGGTTGAGGACCAGTTTGAACATATCCTCCATTGAGAGAGAGAGAGAGAAAAGAGGATTTCACGGCCACGCATAACTGTCGCCAAAGCTCGATCCTCCAGGATTTCCCGTGGCCGTCACCTATAATTCAGGCTTCAGTCAGATGGGGAAAAGGAGATTTGTGTCTGGATCATGGAGTAGCACGGCACATGTACGTAAATTATTGATTTAACTGAGTTTAGCTCAAACTGACCCCTATAGTTAATTGGACCACGCTTTTCAAAACTGTCAATTACACTCAATTTGAGGGGCACGCCGATTTCGCTTATAGGACAAGATACTTCGTCCGAGAAAAAACCCATTTTTAAAGCATTTAAAAAATTCAAATTCCGAAAACGAATTAGGTTCTCGTCACCACATTCCTTGTATGGACATAAATTTTGTGAAAAAAGGAAATACATATTTCATGACCTGCATAAAACCCAAAAAAAAATGTTGCGTTTGCCCCAAAATTTATATTTTTACACGTGCCAAAAAAAAATATTCTGAAAATTTTGTTTGTACTTAGAATGTAGGGATGAACAGCCGACAAGATTTAACTTCTATTTGTAATGCGGTTTTCAACAGTGTGAGCAGCTGTTTCCACTAGACCACACTACCAGCATGAAATTCCCAAGTTCAGGCGCCAAATGAACACGCGGACGAGATGTTCAAAAAAAGTCCGAGCTTAACTGGGACCGTTTGTTAACTTGGGTTGCTTGAAAGTAGGCGAACATCGTCGCATGGGCTGCAGCCGCCTCTTTTTCGACCGGCAACGTGAAAGGCCCATGTCCCATATAAATGGCGAGAGCTTCCTTGAGACAGTTCTTGACTGGGGAGGTAAGCGATGATCTGGCGCGCGGCCTGAGGCGGAAGCAAGCGAGGCGTCAGCGGGCACGGGCGCATCCACAGGGGGAGGTTCTTCTTCGGCTCCTCGTCTAGTTGAAGGCGATGAGCGCCCTACTGATGCGGGCGCCGAAGAGGACGCTGGCGTGGATGGGGGCGGAGCCCAGGCCAGCCCCTGAGCTCACCCTGGGGCCAGGCTCTCGGGACTTGACGCCGGGGCTGGGCCCTCCTCAATCCAGGAGCTGGTCCTCCGTGGCTGGGACTGGAGCGCGGGGCGCCGCGAGGTTGCCTTTGGCCTCGTGAGGCAGTCACTGGAGGGCTTGGAGACGCACCTCGCCCTCGGGGACATACAACTCGCCCAGCAGCGGGAGGAGCTCGCGAAGTCGTGGGCGTCCTTCAATGCGGCGTTTGAGGCGCGCCGGCATGAGGACTTGGCACTGCAGGCCGCACGCGAGGAGGCCACCCGCTTCGCCAAGGAGGTCCGCGAGGGGGCCATCCGCGAAGCTGCATAACTCCTCGCGCCCCTCCAAGAGGAACGTGATGCCGTTGCCGAGCTCCTGCGTGAAGCCACGGCCGAGCGCGAGGCAATGGAGGGCTCGCTGGCGCAGAAGCGATGCGAGCTGGGCCAACTGGAGGCCCAGCTGCTCACCGCCCACCAGGCCGCGCAGGCAACCCTAGAGGGGGACCACAAGGGCCTTGCCGAGCGTGAACAACAGCTGGCCCTCAAGGAGAAGGAACTGTGGCAGCGTGACGAGCAACGGCTTCAGGCGGAGCAGGACCTAGCAACACAGCGCGAGGAGCTTGAGGTGCGTGAAGGAGACCTGACCCAGATGCTCTCGAAGTTCGACGAGAACGTCGCTGCCCAGAAGCGTGCTTATGAACGCTTCGAGATGCGGTTCGACGAGAAGAAGAAGGAGGCGGAGGATGCCCTTGCGGAGCGCGAGAAGCTGTTCCGGATGACCAAGTCTCATGAGTACCGTGACTTCGCCCAGAAGCAGGAGGACCGCTTCAAGGCCAGGCACGCCGCAGACGCTCAGCGGATCGCCGGGCTTGAAAAGGCCAACTCCAAGCTGGAGGCCCTCCTCAAGCGCGCCAAGGATGGTCGTCGCCGAGCGGAGGAGGCCCGCAACAAGGCAGTTCATGACCTCAACTCCTTGGCCAAGGATGTGGAGGAGCAGGTGGCTCCAGCGATGGAGCGGGTGACGGAGGCAACATAATCTGCCCAGGCGACTCGCGCGCTTACGAAGCAGCGTGAGCGCATGTTCGAGGCGCTGGTCGCCCGGGGCAACGAGCTCGCTGCGCAGCTTGGCGCGGATGCGCCGCACATCGAGGTCCGAGGCCGTGGCGACGCTGCCATGTATCTGGTCTACTTCGACCAGCTCTTCACGGCGCTCGAGGGCCCTGTCGCCGAACTTCGCGATATGATAGAGGACGAGAGCCGGAAGCTCCTGGGGGTGGTCGTCGATCGTATCTTCACCAACCTCAGGATCCTCACGCCAGGCTTCGACTTCTCCACCGTGACGGAGGCCGCCCAAGGCGAGGATGCGCGCAGGGTCTCCAACTCCCTCCGCGAGCAAGTCGACGCTTTCTGCAACCGCTTCAGGCGTGCGGAGGCTGTGACGGAAGACAGTGAGGAGGAGGCCGCCTCTGCCGAGACCGAGGAGGGCGCAGTGGAGGAGGTGCAAGACGATGACACCTCCGCCTGAGCTACACGTCATTGCGCCTGCGTGCGCTTGTATCTGAAACAATCTTATGCTTAGACATTTGCCACCTTTTGGCCTGTAATATATTCTTATTTGCAATTTGCTTTTAGCTTGCTTGCCCCTCGAGAGGTCTCTTGGACTCATATTCATGTCTATTTGTTCTCTGCGTCGGTAGGACCCATCTCTTCGTGCCATGACTCCGCCACTTCGGTATGCTGGAGCAATGACTCCGCAAGGCCGGGGGGAGTTTAGGCCTAGGAGAGGTAAGAGCCCTGAGTCGCGATGCTCAAGTGCCCCCCTTAGACGTACGAGTAGTCCATGAAGCGTAAGGGAAAGCGAAGTCGCTTGAGGGGCAAATGTGCGCTAGAGGGGGAAAACGTTATTAAGGCGCGGGTTCGAGACTTAGCTTCTCGAGGTTTTCGCCTTGTAGAGGCTTTTTGCCTAGCGAGGAGGTCCTCTTGAGGGATCGTTCCCGGATGCCTCCTCAGGCTTGTGGGGGCATTTCTTGCATGCATGGATGAAGGTCCCTGAGGCTTCAGATACGTTCGAAGCGCTTCAAGTGCCCTACGAGCGGCTCATGCCCTCTAAGCCCTTCATGGGAGTCACCAGCGGCTCGATCGAGCCTCTGGGGCAGGTCAGGCTCGCCGTCACCTTCGAAAGCGTGGAAAATTACCACACCGAGCACATCGACTTCGACGTTGCGCACATCGGCCTACCGTAAAACGCCATCCTCGGCTACCCCGCGCTCGCAAAATGCATGGCCGTCACATATCATGCCTACAAGATGGTCAAGATCCCCGGCAGCACTGGAACAATCACCATCCATGGACATGTCCTGTATGCTACGCGCGCTGTCGAGACGGCCTACAAGGCCGCCGCCATGGCATTCCCGCAGACGAGGACATGGAGCCTCTCGAGAGACCCAAGAAGAAGAAGCAGTTGTTCTCCCCAGAGCCAGCCGCTACAAAGAAAGTCTCTCTAAGATCCAGCAGCTCGAGGGCTGAGGGCTCGGGGGCTAGTGTCACCATTGGCGCCGCGCTGCCTCCCAAATAGGAAAGCGCGCTCGTTGCCTTCTTCCAGGCAAACTCTGACATGTTCGCGTGGACACCATTGACAGTGGGGTCATCTTGTTAGTTGAATAAGATGATGGACATACGCAAAGTATTGCAACAAGATCGTATTACGATGTTTGTCATTTGCAATAGATAACAATATGATAGCTTATTCCTTAGACCGTGAGACCGTACTTACTGATGCTTCGTAGGGGTGCTTTGAGAGCATCAAACGTTGTGTCTTATATGGCATGACAATAACGGTGTCCATCTTGGGTATTCCGAAAGAGCATCGAGACGTAAGGATCAAGAGCGGGATTTGTTCATTCTTGTAATGGAAAGATACTCTGGGCCCACTCGGTGAGATTACATCTATATAGCTGCGCAGCTTGTGACTAGGTCATGGAGATGTAATATCACAGACGAGTTAATAACCTTTGTCGGCAACGAGATACAACAAAGACATCGGTGTGTCTACGATCATATCTTGGACAAGGTAGTATCGCAGAAACAAAGGGAATGAATATCATATTTATGGTTCAACGACGATATTCGTGGAATGCACATGGGCCGTCATATACATCCAGGTATCCCTGACGGTCATTGGTGAGCGGAGTGTCTTGACCATATCTGGAGTGTTCTTGAACCGTAGCGTAACAAACTTAAGATCTTAACGACACCAGGAGATAGGTTCTGGAATAATATAGGATTTTGTTGGAGAGAGAGAAAGGATCCGGAAAGAGTTCCGGTGGTCCGGAAGGAGTTCTGGGAAGGTCTGGAATGGTTCCAGGGATGTCCGAAAGTTGTTCGGGTGGTTCGGAAAATGTTTCGGAGTCACGGGATATTAAATAGTATTTATATATATTAATTATGAATTAATTATGTTTTATATTAATTTAATATTAATTAAATAAAGGAAAAGGGGGGCTCCCACCTACATGGGCCCTAAGAGGGCCCAAGAGGGGGAGCCGCACCACCAAAGGGGGGTGGCCCCCATGGCTGGTTCGGCCAGCCCATGTGGGTGCGCCACCCCCCCTCCTCCTTTGTTTAGTCCCACATGGGGGAGTTAGGGAGTTTGCACACCCCCTCCCCCCTTTATATAGCAAGGCATATTAATTGGATTAATTCATTGGAAAATACAATTAATTGTATAGCAGGCCGGCCGAGTTGCTTCTCCGCCCATTTTGCCTCCTCTCTCCACCTAAGCTATACCGTCGGGCGCCGTTGCCCTGCGGGATTCCACATAAGATCTACCCCTGCGATTTCAGCTGGATCTGAATGACCAGGGGTTGTCGTTAAGCTCCGTATGTTTGCGAGTGCTCGGAGGTAACTCTTTTGAGGAGCCTGGGCGATGTCGTCTCGCCCCCTGCAGCCGCCACGCCGCCTCCCCCCTTTCCGCCGGCGCACCCTCCCAGCCACCGGCGCCTCGCCATCTTCCGCCCGACGCCCGTCGACGCAGGTCATCGTCGACACCCCGGCGTCATCGTCTACATCATCGCGGCAAGTTCTCCGCGACCTCGAGGTCGGCTACGTACGACTTCCTCGTCAACGCTTGTGCGGGAGCGTAATCCCCGCTATCGGTCTACATGGAGGTAATGTAACCCGTTCCGCCACCGTTATCACATGTACTAGATAGATAGATCCTGGCTAGTTAGGGTTTCATACACTAGAAAATTATTGTTTTCTGCACCGTAACCCCTTCAAGATATGTCTGGTGAACCGAGGGAGGTGATCGAGCACCACTTAGCCGTGTGTCCAAACGCGCGCCCCGTCAAGCAAAAAGCAAGAAAATAAGCCCCCAAGAAGCAAGCATTCATTGTCAAAGAGGTCGAGAAGCTCAAAGCGGCAATGGTCGTCTGCGAAGTCGCGCACCCCACTTGGCTCTCCAACAGCGTGGTAGTCCCAAAACCCGCCGGAGGAGGCCGCCTTTGCATCGACTACACTGATGTGAACAAGGCCTACCCCAAGGACCCTTATCCCATGCCAAGAATAGACCAGATCGTGGACTCCGCGGCAGACTGCGACCTCCTCTGCTTCCTCGATGCTTTCTCTGGTAATCATCAGATAAAAATGGCTAAGGAAGATGAGAAGAAGACGGCTTTCCTCACCCCTTGCGGTGTGTATTGCAATGTATGCATGCCCTTCAGCCTAAAAAACGCTGGAGCCACTTTTCAGAGGCTAATGAGGATAGCACTTGGCGAGCAAATGGGCAGAAATGCCGAGGCGTATGTCGATGACATTGTCGTAAAATCTCGAGAGGGAAACACTCTCATCAGGGACCTTGAAGATACTTTCGCCAGCTTGCGCAAGGTGAACATCAAGCTCAACCCCGCCAAGTGCGTCTTCGGAGTGCCTTCAGGAAAACTGCTTGGTTTCCTCGTGTCCCACCGGGGCATAGAGGCAAACCCTGACAAAATCAAGGCCATAGAGGACATGCAACCTCCACGCCGGCTCAAGGACATGCAACGCCTAGCAGGCTGCATGGCCAGGTTGGGTAGATTCATCTCCAAGTTCGGCGAAATAAGCCTATATGCCACGTAAAACTTGCAAAACTAAATAAAGCTAGAGGCGTCTAACTTTGTTTTGCAGAGGCGTTATTTTATGTGACATGGTTACGGTAAGTTTGAGATTACTCGTACTGTCGGAGGCAATGGAGGGCTCCGTAGACTCGGAGCCATGCCGGGGCGCCGGGGGCCAGGCACATGGCGCCATGAAGGTCCAGGCGCATCGACCATGTCACATCGCACTTCATTGCATCATTAATGTGTGCTGTTGTGTGTGCATCCTATTGATTGCTTATATGCTAGATATACAACGGTAGCATCTTGAATAGGATGATCCCTAACAAATACCAAAATTTTGTTCTCCCTCGTTGCGCGCCACCAAGAAAGTTCTACGTTATGAGGCAAACCGTGATGATCGGGTGTCAGACATCTCGTCGTTCGCATACAGTGGGTGTAAGCCATGTTGCACGCGCAGGGTCTTTGAAAGGACCGAGATGGTAACATAGAGGGGGGGGGGGTGAATAGGTTTCTACAAATTTTACTTTTCTTTTCACAAGTTTTAGGCTATGCGGATAAATAAGATGTGCCTAACAACTAGATGAAACAACCTATATGATGCAATACAATACTTCAAGCACGAAGGCTATCACAAATAAAACAACAATAGTGAAAGAGCTCGGATAGAAATAAACCGAGGCACGCGGAGACGAAGATATAACCCGTGTTTCTTCTCTTGAGAGAGAAGTACGTCACGTTGGAGAGATGCGGGATACCACGAAGGACACCCGAGCGCCACGAAGGATCAACTTCTTCTCCTTGAGCCTCTTCCACGAAGGAAGAGCTCAATCCACTATTGGTAGGCCTTGAGGCGGCCTCCGAACCTTTACAAACTTTCCCGGAGCAAGAACCACAACCCGGAAGCTTCCGGGCGACCCTAGCCGCCTAGGGTTTCAACAAAACCCTAGAGTAACAAGCAACTTGATGAACTCAAGGGGGAATCACTTTTGGCTTGGTGGAATCAAAGATCTAGACCTCCTCTTGGTTTTCACCAAAGGGATTTGAGTTTGAGTGGAGGGCTAGAGAGATCTTGAAGATTTTGGAGTCAACAACAATGGAGGAGAGAGAGCTTAGCCTTTTTCGTGTTTGGAACTGGTTGACTTACCTCTTGGAGAAGAAGAGGTGGGCTTATATACTTGTCTACTAAAATTTGGCCGTTATGCAGAAAAACTGGTCCACCTGGTATGGATTCCGGTTTGCACCGGACTGTGTACCGGATGGATCCGGAATGAATTGCGGAGTGCAAACCGGCTAGTCCCTGGACTCGTCCGGTTTGCACCCGGAATTGATTCCGGGTCCATCCGGTACCAGATCCGGTATATACCGGATCCCATACCGGATGAGCAGTTTCCTGAACATGCCCAATATTTCAAGAGACAAATATATTAAACTTTCTCATATTTTGTGGAGGCTTTAGGAGGTGTATGGAAAGGGATAAGAAATAGAGTTGCAAGAGTTCATCCCCAATGAAAACAACAAGTTACCCCCCTTAACAGTGCGGTGAACCTATTGACTCAAGAAGTAAATAGAGAAGGATAAAAATAACACCGTCACTTGATAATCCAAAAATGAGGGGCCTCCAATCTCCAACCATCATCATACGAGCAGACTAAAACCTGAGAATACACTTTTAGAGATAGCTTTAGTCCTCACTAACTCGAGTGTCATATTAACCAAAATCTTAAGAAGGGACATGCCCTTTCAATCTCCCCCTTTTTTGTTGAAGATGACAAACAAGTTAGAGCTCAACAAATAAGGAATATAAACTCTTGAGAGATTTCTAAAGGATATAGAGAAAGCTCCCCCTAAATGTATGCACTTGGTAGAACTTAGCTTTTGAATGCAAGGTGCATAGGGATTAACATATGGAGAGCTCCCACTATATTCTTTAAAAATAACAAGAGGTGAAGCAAAGTGAGGATCAAGAGTGAGAGATCAACTTTGCAAACACAAGCTAGAGAGTGAGCAAGACTAACAAAAACATATGAGTACTCACTAGCTTGGTGTGTGCGACATAAACAAGATGTGTAAACAAAATGGCACTACACATGGATAACTAGTAGAAGATAAACATTTAGGGCAACCAACATAGATATCCAAGGAAAATAAACTCACACTTGTCCAAATCATGTCCAACACACACAACCATAGAACAAAGTCTTACACAAGATATGAAGATAAGGTAGTAGGACAAAGTAGTCACAAGCCAAAGAGAACCAAATCCAACAAACGAAGGCTTGTGAGAACAAAGGCAAATCCAAGGGCTCCCGCACAACCTAATAAGAGCTCTCAACTTCTTCTCCCCCTTTGGCATCGAAACACCAAAAAGGGGATAGGAGCGAGATACTAACGAACCCAACCACTCCTAGAACTCAGCATCTTCGTCGGTGGCGTCATCATCATCATCATCATCAACAGCACTGCCACCTGCACCACCAGAAGTACCCCAAGCAGTCCAAGAGAAAAAGTCATCAACTGGGAAGTCCTGCATAGGAATGTCCACGAACGGTGTAGGAGCTAACTCGGGACCATCAAAAACTGATAACCCTGCAGCCCTTCTGTCATCATTCTGAATACGGTGACTCTCCTTTGCAAGCTCCTGAGCATTGTTACTATAAGCACGGGCATCACGGCAAGATGAGAACATAGAAGTGAAGAACTTTGCGATGCCACTCTTCTTCTTCTTGGACATAGGACGGGCTGAGGAGCTAGCACCTAGAGCAAAAGAGGGATCATGTTGTTGCTTAGTGCGAGCCTCAAGAGGAGGAAAGCCCGCATGAGTAGGACCATCCACAACAGTAATGGCATGCAGCTCATGCCTACACATGTCTTGCCCATGGGCAACCTTCCTGAAGTTCCCATCTCCCAAGGCATGCCTAATGAAGAGCTAAAGATAGGCTGAATAAGCAGGGACTCTCCGTGTTATCACACCAATATAGATCTCCTCATAGATAAATGACACAACATCAATCGGCCTTTGATTCTCAGGCTTGGTATAGAACATAAGGTTAGTCATGTACCCACGAACCTTTATGAGATCACCTGACTTGCTCATGATAGTGTCACGGAATAGGTTGGCAAGGTAGCGGTACACAAGGTACATCTGAGTGATAGTGTCCATGGTACAGTTCTCCTGTGGAGGAAAGCAAAAAGCAAGGTCTTCCTTCGAAAACACCTCATCCTTATGAATCTGCCAACCTCCTTTCTTGAAACCGAAAGCCTTTCTGAGCTCCCTCACATTGCTAGTTACCTTAAGATCTCCAGACATCCATGTCATAGTGCAATCATCATCATCATGGAAATAGACAGTGCAATAGAATTGCTTCAACAAATTTGGCATGACATCAGGAGAGTGAAGACACACAACATCCCACAAGTTCATCTTCTCAAGGGTACGCCGCACATAAGGGAAATCCTTCTCATGAAGAGAGAAGTGCTCGAGATTAAGAGACTTCTGCGGTACCCAAGACTTCTTGGAGCTGAAAATAGCATACACATGCTCCCACTGAAGCTGCTGAGTGCGAGTCCAGAACCTAGTATCCCCAGGATTAGTTCTTTCCTTGGCAAAGTAGGGATTTCTCACACGAAACACCTTCCAATCGCTAACAGTCATAGTCTTCATATTGACAGTAGGCACAATCTCCGTCTCATCCTCAGAATCAGAAGCATCCTCAGCCCCATCAGACTCTTCTTCAGAAACAACAACCTCAGAGCGACCACGACCACGACCACGACCACGACTGTAGGCAGTACTAGATGCTGCCAAAGGAGCCTTGGCAGTCCTTGATGAGATCGTCTTCTTGCTTGACACTTCGGCATACTTGCCCTTGCGACGCATCTCATGCGTCTCGAGACGGTCACGGGTGTCACCTGTGAATTAGATCATAGTTGCGAGCATGGGGATAAGTGCACAAGTCACGGGAAGGAGGAATAGGTGCAATGAATAGATGTGTCAAGATTTAAACAAAATTTCAAGTTCAATTCATCAGCCGGTACCAGGTCCGGTATGCATCGGATCTGGTACCGGACGGATCCGGTACCAGGTCCGGTACAAACCGGAATCTTTACCGGGTGGGTACAGAAACTTCGAAATTTTTGCAAAAGTGCTTAAACTCAGCAACATCTACTCATTACATCTAAAGAGGAACATGATTAAACGAGCAAAACCTTCAAGGACTAAAAGATCTACAGGGAGAGAGAGAGGGAAGGAGTTGAGATACCGGAGGACATGATGGAGAACTTGAGAAGTCCTTCAGTGAACTTCCTCCAAGCAAGGAGAGGGACCAAGGGAGGCCCAACTCGGAGCACCGGGTAGTGGAGAACTCCCCCGGAGATGAAGAAGACGCTGGTGGCGACGGCTGGGATGGTTTAGGTCGGGGGGGGGGGGGGGGGGGGGAAGAATAGTCTTTGAGGAAAAAGACCCCCGACCCGGAACATAAAGTTCCAGGAACCGGACCCGTCCGGTATGGATCCCGGTACAAACCGGGTCCTGTACCGGATGCGTCCGGAATCGATTCCGGGGCTCATACCGGGTGGCCCTTGGAACCACCCGGTTTGTGCCCGAAAAACATTCCGGACCTATCCGGTACCAGATCCGGTGTATACCGGATTCCATACCGGGTCACCAGAACTTCTCCAAAAAATAAAAGGAACTCAAGATGACTTGTGCATAGAGTGAATAGATGGGCAAGATAGACAGCAGAGATGCAAGGTAAGATTAAGTTCTACACATGTTTCTTGGAAAAGAGAGTGAAACTTAAAAGCAACAAGTAACATGTTTTGAACTAAATAAAATGCAAATCCAATAAGCAGAAGGATAGAAAGTAGCAAATAAGAGAGGCGAGTTGGCGGGGGATTTCTCCCCCTATGTTAGAGCACAAATATCATTGGTACCGCGTAGAGACATGCTTGGGTCCATTTGATATTAAATCTTATGATATAGCACATATAGGTATGCATCATGCCAAGACATGGTAGGATGCTATCCCTACATATGAGGCACACCTAAACAAGATAACAAGATAGTAAAGAGAATTGTGCAAGTAAATCAATCCAAGTTTTTAGGATCAAGGATACCGAGTTCTCCTCTCAATTTAACGAACCGGGCTTCATCCAAAGGCTTAGTGAAAATGTCCGCCAATTGGTCATTTGTCCCCACATAAGTAAGAGAGATGTTACCATTTGCGACATGATCACGTAGGAAGTGATGGCGAATGTCAATATGTTTGGTTCGAGAGTGTTGGACGGGGTTATGGGCGATCTTTATTGCGCTTTCATTGTCGCATAGAAGAGGCACCGGACCAAGAGACACACCATAGTCAAGCAAGGTTTGCCTCATCCACAACAACTGAGCGCAACAAGATGCCGCGGCGATGTATTCCGCTTCGGCGGTGGATAGGGAAATGGAGTTTTGTTTATTGGATGACCAACTCACCAATGACCGGCCAATAAAGTGGCAAGCCCCGGAGGTAGACTTCCGATCTACTTTGTCACCAGCCCAATCGGAGTCCGAATACCCATGGAGAATAAAAGTAGATCCCTTTGGATACGAAAGCCCGAGAGTTGGAGTGAGAACAAGGTACCTAAAAATCCGTTTGACCGCCACAAGGTGGCTCTCCTTTGGAGCGGATTGAAAATGAGCACACATTCCAACACTAAACATGATATCCGGTCTAGATGCACAAAGATAAAGGAAAGAGCCAATCATGGAACGGCATACCTTTATGTCCGCATCCTTCTCCTTCTTACATGCCCCTAGTTGTCCATTAGTCGCCATGGGCATCTTTGCAATAGAGGCACCAACCATATTAAATTTCTTGAGCATGTCCTTCACATATTGTTCTTGAGAGATGAAGGTTCCTTCTTCTAGTTGTCTCACTTTGAATCCAAGGAAATACTTCAACTCTCCCATCATGGACATCTCGAATTTCCTAGTGATCAACTCGGAGAAAGCTTTGTTATGGCGTTCAAATGAACCACCGAAAATGATATCATCAACATAGATTAGGCATATGAAAATACCACCATCCTTAAACCGCTTGGTAAAAAGGGTGGAGTCGACTTTCCCAATTCCAAACCCATCCTTGAGTATAAAATCCCTAAGGTGCTCGTACCAAGCACGTGGAGCTTGCTTGAGACCGTAGAGCGCCTTATGAAGTTTATACACAGAGTTGGGGAATTTGGGGTCCTCGAAACCCGGGGGTTGTGCAACATATGCCTCCTCTTTCAAAGGACCATTAAGAAATGCACTTTTCACATCCATTTGATAAAGCTTGAATTCATGAAAAGAGGCAAATGCAAGCAAGAGAAGAATAGCTCCAAGGCGAGCCACGGGCGCAAAGTTGTCATCAAAATCCATACTTTCTATTTGTGCAAACCCTTGCGCCACTAACCTTGCCTTGTTTCGAATGACGACTCCATTTTCGTCTTGCTTGTTCTTGAAGACCCATTTGGTTCCAATGACGTTGATCCTATGATCTTGTGGTTTATCCACGAGTGACCATACTTCATTGCGGGTGAAGCATTCAAGTTCTTCTTGCATAGCCATGATCCAATCGGGGTCTTGCAAGGCCTCTTGTACCTTAAGAGGTTCAAAACGAGAGATAAATGAGTGATGATTGCTAAAGTTGGCTAAGTGTTTTAACTTTTTACGAGTGAGTACTCCCTTTGATATGCTCCCGAGTATCTTGTTGACTTGCATCCCACTTGCTTTTCTTGTGGCTTTGATGTTTCTTGTGATGCCCTTGTAATCAACAAACTCTCCTTTTAGATGTTATAGTTCTTGGGGCTCAACTTGAGCTTGAGAGCTAGGTCCATCTTGTTCTTCTTCTTGAAAAATGTCAAGGAGTTGAGGACTTGGCGTTTGATCTTGGACATGATTCTCCTCGTGAGATTCTTGTTGAACTTGTGGTGTAGTTGGTTGCTCTTCTTGTGTTGAGTTTGACTCTTCTTGAGTTGAGCTAGGCTCCACTTGAGTTGAGTCATTCTCCATGGGGGTTGAGCTTGGTCCTTCTTCATGAAAGGCTTGATTTTGAGCTTGATGAGTCTCATGAGGCAAGATGTGCCCAATGCCCATTGCCTTAATGACTTGAGAAGGATCGTCATCACCTACATCACGTGAAACAACTTGCTTCTTTTGGGAGCCATTATTCTCATCGAAATCCACATCACAAGATTCTTCAATCCTTCCCGAGGAACTATTGTAGAATCTTTAGGTGTGGGAATCCGATGCATATCCAACAAAAATACCCTCAATAATTCTAGATTCGAATTTACCAAGCCTCTCTTTCTTGTTCTTGATGAAACATTTGCATCCAAAGACGCGGAAGTACTTGACGTTGGGCTTGTTTCCGGTGAGAAGCTCGTAGGCGGTCTTGTTGTAGAAGGAGTGAAGGTAGAGCCGGTTTGTAGCATGAACGGCGGTGGCGATGGCTTCACCCCAAAAGTTGTAGGGTGAATTGAATTCATTCAACATAGTTCTTGCCATCTCAATGATTGTCCGGTTCTTCCTCTCCACAACACCATTTTGTTGGGGTGTGTAAGGTGAAGAGTATTGATGCTTGATACCTTCACAATCAACAAAATCTTGCATGGTGTAGTTCTTGAATTCGGTGCCATTGTCGGTTCGAATTGCCTTGATCTTGTCATCATATTGACGTTGAGCTTGAGTGGCAAAGTCGATGAAGCATTTTTGGGTCTCATCCTTGGACTTTAGGAGGAATACCCAAGTGTACCTTGAGTAGTCATCCACGATCACAAGACCAAACTTCTTCCCGCCAAGAGTGTCATAATTGGAAGGCCCAAAGAGATCCAAATGAAGGAGCTCCAATGGCCTAAAGGTGGTGACGATGCTCTTGGAGGGGTGAGCCTTGCCCTTTTGCTTCCCGGCTATGCATGCACTACACACACGATCTCTTGCAAAGTCAACATCGGTTAGTCCAATAACGTGATCATCTTTTAGGAGTAATTTAAGATTTCTCATGTTGACATGGCCTAGCCGGCGATGCCAAAGCCAACCCTTGTCAACCTTGGCCATTAGGCATAGTGAGGAAGAGGGGTTCTCTTACGAGAAATCAGCCACATAAAGACCGTCCTCAATATGCCCAACAAAGGCCAATTTGAGATTATCACTCCTAAAGACCATCACCTTATCTTTAGTAAAATAGCAATCATAACCAATGTTTGTAAGATTGTTGATGGAAAGTAAGTTGTAACCAAGGGATTCAACAAGCATGACATTCTCGAGAGACACGTCTTTCGTGATTGCCACCTTGCCGTATCCCAATACCTTTTGCTTTGTATTATCTCCAAAAGTGATGTAGGAGGTGCGGTTGACATCTTCAATGAAACGCTCAAGCAACTCCTTTTCTCCGGTTATGATGAGTGCATCCACTATCAAACACCCATTTAGGGCCACCGGAGAGATATCCCTACACACAATCGATTCTTGGATTTAGGAACCCATTTAGCAATGGGTTCCTTGGCATTAGAAACAAGGGATTTTGGTACCCAAATCGAGTACCATCTAAAAGCATTACCGGGACCAATAAATTTAGCATAAACATCTCCTCTTGTGTCGTTACACAACCGATAAGACGGGTTAGCTTTTCCCGCGGAAAGTTGGTTAGAATTTTCCTTATAGACACTTTCTTCAACCACAACTTTCTTGCATTTGTCAACCTCCTTGTGTCCTTCACGCACAAATTTAACATTCTTTAAAGGATTGGCCTTCTCCCTACCATTCTTCATTGTGGTGTAACCAAGTCCTTGATGTGGAGCTCTCATCTTTTGTTTAGCAAGAATCTCATTTAGAGTCTTCTCACCTTGACTAGATATAAGACGTTCCTTCTTGAGTTGCACCTTCAACTTCTTATTTTTATCAACAAGTGAGACTTGACCATTCAAGAGGTTAGAAGTACTAGCAATATTTTCAACAATAATGGGAGCACTTGAAGAACCAAGAGACTTATCATAACTAGCTCGAAGTTGATCATACTTCTCCTCAAGTTTCATGAACTCATCCTTGATAAGCTTATGGGCATTCTCAAGGTGTTCAAAATCCTTAGTGAGAGAGGCATGAGCAACCTCAAGTTTCTTTTTAGAAGCATCAAGTACTTGAGACATTTCAAGTGCCCTATCAATTGAATCAACATCTTTAGTTTTGTCAATCTTATAAGTTTCCAATTGTTGAGATAGAGTAAAAGAGTTATGTTTTTCATTAGTGAGCTCTTGCTTAAGGAGATTGAATCTCCGTCTCCCATCATCAATATGGGATTAAAGTTCCTCAATGGTATCGTCACGTGAAGAGACGGTGTCCATTAAGTACTCGAATTGAGATAAAGCATCACCACGTAGGGAGCACATAACTTTATGCAAAGCAAGCATCCTAGCATTTCCATCCTCATCAATATTGTCTAACTCATGAGAAGATAAAGGTGGCTTAGCATTAAAGATAGGAGAATTTGAAGGAGTAGGCACCTTTGGTCCCTTTGCCATGAGGCATTTTTGGGATTTCTTCTTGGAGGTAGAGGTGTAGTCTTTGGTGTAGTCGTAGGGGAGAGAGGAACCAAGTCCACACTCCAACTTGGCTACTTCATCTTGATCATCCTCGCCCCCCTTTGTCAATCTTGCCATGATACACTTCTTGGAGGGAGATGCGTAGTCCTTGGTATAGTCATATGTGAATAAGGATCCGGGCCTAGCATGAGCTAGACCGGCTACTCCAACTTGTGCATCTTCCTCTTTCTCTTCATCATCGGACATGTACTCGACCCCAACAAAAGCTTTGCCTTCTCTTCTCTTGTTGATGGGGTTGGGGAGAAGCTTCTTCCTTGCCTCCTTGTCATACTTAGGCTTGTCTTCTCTTTTCTCATAGGGACAATTGTCGGAGAAATGACCCGGTTGATCACAATTGTAGCAATTCCTCCTTGTGTTCTTTGGGAGACTTGCATTCTTGTTCATGAAGTTCTTGCCCCACTTCCTAGCAAAGAAGGCAAGATCCACCTGTAGCTCACTCGTTGAAGTCATCTCTTCAAGCTCAACTTCTTCTTCATATTCTTCCTCAACAACACGAGTCACCTTGGCCTTCAAAGCAAGGTTGGGAGAGTTCATGGCGCGGACAAGTTGTCTTGTTTGGTTTCCTTGATCAACCATAGTTTGGTTGGCAATGAAGAAGGAGATAAGGTCATCCGGAGACATAGCCTTCTTGGCATCCAAGACTTGCATCATGAGAGCCATTTCCTTGTCATCGGGAGCAATTATTTGACAAATCTTGTTCTTGATAAACTCATCATTCACATCAAACCCATCATTGTATTTGTCACACCCAAGGCCTTGGATCTTTACACGAAGAACGTCAAGTCTTGAGTAGGCATCTCTAAGGCTCTCACCATCCTTGATCACAAATAAATCCATCTCCCTCTTGGCATATTCATAGTTGGTCTTTTGGGTGATGGATGTTCCTTCTTGAAGAATCACAACTCTATCCCACAACTCCTTGGCGGACTCAATGCGGTGGACTTGATTGTAGAGACTTTTTGGAAGAGCACACCGAATCTTGTCATGGGCCGTGGAATTGAGTTGCCGAAGTACCCGTTCATTAGGCGTCAAGCTATTTGCATCCATGGGCACAAAGCCTTGCTCAACAATGTCCCAAAGCTCCTCGCACGTACTGCGAAGATAAGATTCCATAGAAGATTTCCAAAAGGAAAAGTGAGTTCCATCATACATGGGTGGGGCACCACCATTAATCATGTTTGGCAATGAGATAGGGGGGAGAGGATACGTGTGACCAACGACGCCGTATGCGGGACTAAGTTTGGTTGAGGGAGCGCTCTCCACCTTATCCTTTCCATCGCCGCTAGTGCTAGTGTCGGGGGAAAGAGATATGGCGGCCAAACGCTTCTAAACTTCATTAGCCACGTATAATTCAAAGTTCTTGTTCACACGATCCTCAATGGTTTTCTGAAGGGCAGCTTCACGGGAGGTGTCGTGGTATCGGCATAATTGATAGGAGACGGGGGTCCTCTAGCCTACGTATGGATCGTGGGGAAGAAGGTTGGTGTCGTCGAGGACGGGATTGAACACGGCGAGTTTACCCAGCTTCGGATCCCACAGCGGTGGCGAGATCCTACGTGCTGCTATAATTCACTATGAGGCAATAGCCGTGAACAGGTTACAATGTGTATGATGCGTATTGAAGCGTGCCCTAAAGGCTCCCCGGTGGACGGCTTATATAGGCGGCCAGACCCCAGGGTACAAGGCAAGTACTTGTCCGGCAAGTAAACAGAGTCCTAGACCTAGCCGGCTTAGTTACCGCCTTCCGTCTTGGGCTTGGTGGCTTGATGGGCTTCGGCTTTCCGCCTTCCTTGGACCGTCCACCTACTTCCTTGTACGTCAGCTATCTGGGCCGCCCGGCAGGCTTCAGCCTTACCACCCTTGGGCCACCCTGGACTAGCCGGATTAATCCATGTTGGTTACGCCCCTAGTTGATATATCCCCAACATTAGCCCCCAGAAAGGTTGAAGTTCTCCAGGCGCCGGCTTCTTCTTGATTCTTCATCTGCCAATGTTGGCGGCTGCAGGACTTGAACCATTCTGAAAATCAACGAGGCACGTGCGTCTTGATACTGACGCACGGCCGCCTTTATCTAACACGGGAAAAGACGGCTACTCTGCAACTTCGCCGAGCATTCTTCTTGACGGATTCCACTTAGCCGGCTCACGACAATTTGAAAACGGCCTAGGCGGGAATCTCGCCATGATCACAAATCGCGGGAAAAGAGGAGGCGTGGAGATCGTGCGATCATGCGTTGCAGCGGATGCTGGACACGTGTCCGACTAAAAGCGCCGTTGCACAGGGAGCAACGCCTGGCCCTATAAATAGGGAACCAAACGGTTCATTTTCGCCGCCCTGCCTTTGCTCTCCTCGACCTTCTGCTCTTCCACTTTCCTGCTTATCGCTCCGAGCGAACTCCGGCGAGCACTCTCCTCCGACGACCTCCGCGCACGACGATGTCCACCGGCCAAGACATCCCCTCCACGGCGTCCAGCGGTCCGGCGACCGAATCCGTACCCGGGGCAGCGATCGGCGGCGCGGTATCTCGCCCTGCGGCGGCGGCGACAGGCAATGTCGCCACCGTCGCCTCTCTGGTTCCTACCGCGCGCGCGTCGGCGGCGGTCTCCTCGTCTCCTCCATCGTCCACCGTGGCGACGACGGCGAGAGGCGCTCCCGCCGACGAGGAAGAGGAAACGGCGGACATTGGGTCCCGCTACTGGCTTTCCTCCATAGTCGACGAAGACGCCCTCCAAGACTTGGAGGCCGTCGGCTATCTCCCCACTCGGGAAGACTGCCAATGGAGGGCCGCCTTCGGAGATGTCATCCCGGCTCCGAAAGCCGGGGAGCGGGTAATCCTCACCTCCCACTTAGTTAGGGGAATGGCGCTGCCGCCTTCCGCCTTTTTTAGCGAGGTTTTAGATCACTATGGGCTCCAGCCCCACAACATAGCACCCAATAGCATCTTAGTCTTAGCCGGATTCACAGCTCTGTTCGAAGGCTACCTAGGTATTAGGCCTAGTCTAGACTTCTTCAGATACTGTTTCCGTTGCCGGCGTCAGACTGTGCCGGACGGCGGGCTGGCAACCTGTGGCAGTGTCACTTTCAACTGCCGCCAGGGCCGCCAATGGTATCCTAAGATACCATACCTTGAATCCGTCAAGGGCTGGACCTCCACATTCTTTTACTGCCAAGATATGGCAGCTCCGGGCCGCCAATTTGGCATCCCGGAATTCGTCAACGCGCCGCCTATGCCCCGGCCATGCTGGGACGAGGCGGTGCCGAAGCTGACGGAGGAACTCCGCCTTTTTCAAAGGCGGATTGAATTCCTCACACGGACGATGGCTTCCCCTCTGCTGGATGGGGTCGACACCGTCATCTGCTGGCTCGGCCGGCAGATTCTCCCCCTGCGGTACAGCCCGCACAAAATGTGTCAGTATTCGCCTACTGCCACGGCCTCCCTCCGCGTAAGAGAGGAGAGGTTGCCGGTTGCCGACCTGGCGTTCCGGCTCCGTAGCCTCGTCAAGGCGGGGCTGGTGAAGGCGGTGGAGGGTGTGCCCATGCACACCAACGACAACCCTCCTCTCGAGGGAGGCCCCTTTTTGACAGCTTCGCCGGCTAATCTTGAGTTCCATTAACACTTGTCTTCTTCTTCAGCTCTCCGACTTGGGGGAGGATGACCTGGCTCCCGACTTTTACGAGTCGGAAGTCACGAAGACTAAGAAGCGCAAAGCATCCGGCGCCGCTTCCTCCACGGCGATCGCCGAGAGGAAGAAACGGATCGCAACGGCTACCGAGCCGACTCTCGTCAATATTGACGAGAACGCGGGGATTAACATCCCCCGAAGGTACTCAATCCTGCCTTTAATAGACGACAAACTTCTTCAATACTGGCACCCAATTGACTGTGCTTGCTTTTTATTGATAGGGAAAGGGTCGCAACTTCCCGGTTGCCGACCAGGCTTCTTAGCAAGGGTAAGCGGCCTCAAGGCAGCTCGCCTGCTACTGTGCCGCTAACTCCCCAGCCCCGGGCCGGCAACTTTATGGGCGACGCTCGTCGCCAGCCCTAGGCTCCGGCTTCTGGCGTGCCGCCAAGGACCTCCTCCACTGACCGCGCACCCAGGACTCCCCTCCTTTTGGCTGAGGCTACGGCCGATGTGAAGGAGATATGCCCTAGAGGCAAATAAATAAGTAGTATTTATTGCATTATCTCATAAGTTTATAATAGGTTTGTGTATTATGCTATAACTGTATTAATCGGAATTGTTAATACACGTGTGATACATAGACAACCAGGTCCCTAGCAAGCCTCTATATGAGCTAGTCCATTGGGCAATAGTTGATCGAGATTCCCGATCAAGGACAATGACGTCGGTTGACAATGGGGTCATCTTGTTAGTTGAATAAGGTGGTGGACATACGCAAAGTATTGCAATAAGATCGTATTACGATGTTTGTCATTTGCAATAGATAAGAGTATGATAGCTTATTCCTTAGACCGTGAGACCGTACTTATTAATGCTTCGTAGGGATGCTTTGAGAGCATCAAACGTTGTGTCTTATATAGCATGACAATAACGGTGTCCATCTTGGGTATTCCGAAAGAGCATCGAGACGTAAGGATGAAGAGCGGGATTTGTTCATTCTTGTAATGGAAAGATACTCTGGGCCCACTCGGTGATATTGCATCTATATAGCTGCGCAGCTTATGACTAGGTCATGGAGATGTAATATCACAGACGAGTTAAAAACCTTCGTCGGTAACGAGATACAACAAAGGCATCGGTGTGTCTACGATCATATCTCGGACAAGGTAGTATCGCAGATACAAAGGGAATGAATATCTTATTTATGGTTCAACGACGATATTCGTAGAATGCACAGGGGTCGTCATATATTTCCAGGTATCCCTGACGATCATTGGTGAGCGGAGTGTCTCGACCATGTCTGGAGTGTTCTCGAACCGTAGCGTAACAAACTTAAGGTCTTAGCGACGCTAGGAGACAGGTTCTGGAATATTATAGGTTTTTGTTGGACAGAGAGAAATGATCCGGAAAGAGTTCTGGTGGTCCGGAAGGAGTTCCGAAAAGGTATGGAAGGGTTCCGGGAATGTCCGAAAATTGTTCGGGTGGTTCCGAAATAGTTTCGTAGTCATGGGATATTGAATTATATATAAATATATTAATTATGAATTAATAGGAATTTTATATTAATTTAATATTAATTAAATAAAGGAAAAAGGGGGCTCCCACCTACATGGGCCCTAAGAGGGCCCAAGAGGGGGGGAGCCGCACCCCACAAGGAAGGGAGGCTTGGGCCTCCTAGTCCGAGTTGGACTAGGAGTAGGAAAGCCCAAGGGGGGGTTCGGCCGAACCCCCCTCTCCCCTCTCCTCCTTTAGTCCCACATGGGGGAGCCAAGGGGTTTGCACACCCCCTTCCCCTTTATATACCAAGGCATATTAATTGATTTAATTCATAGGAAAATACAATTAATTCCCGATTTCTCTCTCGATCTCGTGGTTCCCAAGTTGGAGCCGCGCCGAACTGAGAAAGGGGGAATCTCTCTCCACCCAAGCTATACCGCAGAGCGCCGTTGCTTCGCGGGATTCCAGATAAGATCTACTCCTGCGATTTCAGCTCGATCTGAATGACCGGGAGTTGTCGCTAAGCTCCGTATGTTTGTGAGTGCTCGGAGGCAACTCTTTTGAGGAGCTTGGGCGATATCGTCTCGCCCCCTGCAGCCGCCGCGCCTCCCTCCCCTCTGCTGCCGGCGCGCCAGCCCTGGTGCTGGCGCTCTGCCTTCTTCCGCCCGACGCCCGTCGACGCAGATCATCATCGACACCCCGGCGTCATCGACTGCGACATCGCGGCAAGATTTTCGCGACCTCGAGGTCGGCTACGTACGACTTCATCGTCAACGCTTGTGCGGGAGCGTAATCCCCGCTATCGGTCTACATGGAGGTAATGTAACCCGTTCCGCCACCGTTATCGCATGTATAGATAGATAGATCCTGGCTAGTTAGGGTTTCGTTCGCTAGAAAAATTATTGTTTTCTGCACCGTAACCCCTTCAGTGGTATCAGAGCCGATCTATGCGTAGTACTGCTGGTACGGTTAGAATTCATGTTGACTGAGGGCGTCTTTCTTATATTTGCTACCCTCTAGCGTGCACTTGCGATGCCTTCGGTATTGAGTTGATGAAGCGGCCCGGACTGACTTTACGCGTACGCTTACGTGAGACTGGTTCCACTACTGACATACGGCTTGCACCGTATCTGTGGCAGGCGGGTGTCTGTCTCTCTCTCTCTAGTCGGCAAAGCATTTTCAATGGAGGGCCCGAAAGGGATGCTTAAACATGCAATTATACGATCGACGTTGTGGTACAAAGTTCGTAGGTAGGGAAGCGATTCTCTTACGAATAAGCCTATATGCCACGTAAAACTTGCAAAACTATATAAAGCTAGAAGCGTTTAACTTTGTTTTGCAGAGGCGTTATTTTATGTGACATGGTTACGGTAAGTTTTGATATTACTCGTACTGTCGAAGGCAATGGAGGGCTCTGTAGACTCGGAGCCATGCCGGGGCGCCGGGGGCCAGGCACATGGCGCCATGAAGGTCCAGGCGCATCGACCATGTCACATCGCACTTCATTGCATCATAATTGTGTGTTGTTGTGTGTGCATCCTATTGATTGCTTATATGCTAAATATACAACGGTAGCATCATAAATAGGATGATCCCTAACAAATACCAAAATTGTGTTCTCCCTCGTTGCGCACCACCAAGAAAGTTCTACGTTATGAGGCAGGCCGTGATGATCGGGTGTCACACATCTCGTCGTTCGCATACAGTGGGTGTAAGCCATGTTGCACGCGCAGGGTCTTCGAGGTTTGTTTGGCGAGCGTAGCATACTCAGAGGTATGGCCTCGGAACACGGGAAGATCGAAAGATCGAGCACGAGTCATAGAGTTGTTATGATCGACATTTTATGTCCACCTTTGAAGCTGTGCTGCCGGCCGTGATGATCGGGGGTGGTGTAGTGGATGGGGGTCGTGTCATCGCCATTATTATTTTAGGGATAATAATCTTGGTGTGGAGTGTTTTTAGATAATAAGATTATAAAACTAAAACTCACCTACATATTATAAACTTAACCTTACCTCTTTTGCGATCACATCTGTAGACTACGCAACTATACTTCGGTTACTTCCTCAAGAGCCCGGATGCTACATTAGAAGCCGACGGGTCCAACTTCATCAGATGGTACAGGGGTTTTTGAAACATTCTCGAACACAACAACATTCTATATGTTCTCGATGAACCGCTAGGAGAAGGAACAGGAGATTCTGCTAGCGAGGAGGAGCAAGATGATTTCCGTAGGCGTCGAGTCATATTCATTGAAGTGGAGATCACCATGACCGTATGCCTGGCACCCGAGTTGAAAGAGTTGTTTCGACGCAAGGAGCCAAGCGTCATGATGGATGCGATAAAGACTCACTTCGGAGATGAATTAAAGCGTGAGCAATTCAGGAAGCTTAGAATGTTCCAGACCATTCACATGGAGGAGCATACCTGTCTGAAGACACATTTGAAGAGATTGTATGACATCTACTTCCAGCTGACGATGGTCTTCGATTACTGGATGGCAGATTCTTGTGCCATTCGGACTGTCCTGATATCTCTACCTCCTAGATATGAGAAGCATGTGCGCAAGTACATTTTGAAAGCCGACGATATGAACTTCTACAAGTTCGTACGTGAGTTCCAGTCTCTGAAGGTTGATTCCATCGAAGGAGAGATCTTCGATGCTACAGGTATATATTTGATATATGCAGAATTATGAATTCGCCCTTGATATATGATGAAGTATTTGATACTTGTTCTGTTTGTGAAACATGTCCTGATTATCACATATATGCGGCGCAGTTTGATGTGACCTGGCGCTGAAGCTGGTAGTCAAGGAGTTGATGGCCTTTTGGTGTTCACGTCCTCAAGTTATCATAGTTATCATTAATAGTTTTTGATACGATCTTTTGTAATAGTGAGCGAGTGTGTGTGTCTTGATTGTTGCAAGACAAAGTTATTCATGTAATAAGACAAGTTCAGTTGTTTTATGTTATGGAACAAGTCAGTTGTTTTATCTTATGAATAAAGATTCCACATCTCAGTTACATTGATTGTATGATAAGTATTCATAATTGTAGAAATGATAAAATAGCGTGTCCTATGAATAAGAGTTCTATTACTAGAACAAACACCGTCGAGTTTAGTCATAAAAGCAATGAAAGAAGTAATGGATGTCTTGGTCCATTTAAGTATTTCAAGTGCTTAGTTGATTAAGATTGAAATCAAGTATTGAAGTTGCAATACTGGCGGAAATTAATTGAGTGTCATTTTTAATGATTAATTAATGGTGTTTACTACTTGATCCGAATTCCTCCATGACTTTGGTAAATAGGAGCATTTGCCCGATAAATTATGGAGTCTGAGATTAATTTGATAATAGATCAAATGGGGTTTTTCAGAAGAAAGATTAGTGAACATTGTATTCACAAAATTCGATCAAAGGGCAATATTTTTGAATTATGATTTCAGCGTAAGAGACTTGTGGATATTTGCTTCACAAAATTATAATGTCATATATAGTGATATGTGGGGAATTATAATCATGCTCTATTTTAAATAAAGTGTGGTCTCTCAGAATCAGTCTTAGAATCTCCTAATATGTTCTAAACATTATAGTCGATGTCCACTTTAGAAAATAGATTTTTTTTATCAACGAGAATTCGTAGGATCGACAGTAGTGTCGACATGTATATGATTATGCGATAATTCGGAATATACATGAGTGGTTCTTTGTAGATTGCTCGCATTGGATGAGAGTGTATTCCAAAACCAAATAGAAACAAAACTTAGTTTGTTGTCTATATAATTCCGAGGAAAATATGATTTTTCGAATTATGGTTTATGGATTGGAATTAGAAGCCTGAAATAAAGTGTCAGACTTATGTTGGAAGGTGTTCCAAAGAGTATATGTCTGCTAATGAAAGTTTGGTGATTAAGAGTGAGGGAGACTAGAAAATTGTTTTCTGCTTGCAATCCTCTTCATAAAGATCATAATGTTTTCATGAAAGAAACTTCTAAATGAAGTGCTGTTACATTTAATATTGCTGTCAGGTCACCGCACTGTATTAAATGTTTCGTATCTTGTTGATAGATCAAGGTGCACTTTATGAATACAAAGAAAGTTGAGAAAATATCGGAATACGAACAAAGGCTTTTTGAGCCTGGAAATCCAAAGTTACATTTGAAAGGATTAAGAGAGTAATTATTGCTGCAATTCTTATTAGATGAATAAGATTGTTTAATCGTCATATAAGGTGTTATATGATAAATGTGACTATAAGAAAGACGTGGTAGCATGTCTTGTCAAGAAATGTGTCTTGGACAAGATCAAATTTGTTGACTGCATTTATGTAGACATGCTTGAAGTCTGAGGGCTTTGTATTAATGTAATACTGTAGTTTGTATTAAATTCGAATTGACAGCATATCAATGATTTTGGTTTGACCAAAATGTCGATTTAAGTGGGAGTCATAGTTGGTTCACTCGGGTGAAATATGTGAAGAACCTATTTTTGAGTGGGAGCTCAGGAACTCAAATATGTGGATAACACGTTTTTGAGTGGGAGCTCGTGTTGTCAAATATGTGGAAACATAATTTGAGTGGGAGTCGAATTCATCTTGTGTAGCTAACACATTGTGAGACTGTATCAATAGAATAGGATGAAGTTGTGAAACTATTTGAAAGTTAGTGTCTATTTTGAAATAGAACGGGAATTTTAAATAGTTAGTCGAGTTGTTTTGGATTATATCTGAGGAGTCAGAGTAGAATCAAAAGGATGGTCCTTTGAAATCCAATTGATCATTAAGAGTAATGGTTGTATGACATGTGGGTCTATTATGTAATATCAGACATCATACAGAAACCATATTATCTGCTCGATGAAATATAACCGATGTTCTTGGAATAAGAGCAGTTATGAAAGTAAATTTAGAATTTACTGGAAGTAGAAGTGCGTTAGTTAAGGGATTAACATTTGAGTGTCAAGTTTTCTACATTGGTGTGAAAGTTTGTAGATATCGCAATTACAAGGGGCTCTGTATGGCTGAGTGTGTTTTTCAGGGCAGTTATCTGGTTAGTATAATCAGAGTAAGCGTTGGGAAACAGAAGTCTCACTTAGTTACGGTATTTTCATATATGTTGTTAGATAACATGATGATATCAAGCAAGTTGATGTCAGTGAATCGCAAAAGCATGCACAATCATGGATTGTGCAGTAACACTTTTCCACGAGCAAGCATTATCAAATGATTCTTATTTGATAAGGGATTCTGATAAAGTAAAATGCAGCTAGTTTATTTGTACTCTAGTGCAAGTGGGAGACTGAAGGAGATATGCCCGAGAGGCAAATAAATAAGTAGTATTTATTGCACTATCTCATAAGTTTATAATAGGTTTGTGTATTATGCTATAACTGTATTAATCGGAATTGTTAATACACGTGTGATACATAGACAACCAGGTCCCTAGCAAGCCTCTATATGAGCTAGTCCATTGGGCAACAGTTGATCGAGATTCCCGATCAAGGACAATGACGTCGGTTGACAATGGGGTCATCTTGTTAGTTGAATAAGGTGGTGGACATACACAAAGTATTGCAATAATATCGTATTACGATGTTTGTCATTTGCAATAGATAAGAGTATGATAGCTTATTCCTTAAGACCGTGAGACCGTACTTATTAATGCTTCGTAGGGATGCTTTGAGAGCATCAAACGTTGTGTCTTATATAGCATGACAATAACGGTGTCCATCTTGGGTATTCCGAAAGAGCATCGAGACGTAAGGATCAAGAGCGGGATTTGTTCATTCTTGTAATGGAAAGATACTCTGGGCCCACTCGGTGATATTGCATCTATATAGCTGCGCAGCTTATGACTAGGTCATGGAGATGTAATATCGCAGACGAGTTAAAAACCTTCGTCGGTAACGAGATACAACAAAGGCATCGGTGTGTCTACGATCATATCTCGGACAAGGTAGTATCTCACAGACAAAGGGAATGAATATCATATTTATGGTTCAACGACGATATTCGTAGAATGCACAGGGGTCGTCATATATTTCCAGGTATCCCTGACGATCATTGGTGAGCGGAGTGTCTCGACCATGTCTGGAGTGTTCTCGAACCGTAGCGTAACAAACTTAAGGTCTTAGCGATGCTAGGAGAGAGGTTCTGGAATATTATAGGTTTTTTTTGGAGAGAGAGAAATGATCCGGAAAGAGTTCCGGTGGTCCGGAAGGAGTTCCGAAAAGGTATGGAATGGTTCCGGGAATGTCCGAAAGTTGTTCGGGTGGTTCCGAAATAGTTTCGGAGTCATGGGATATTGAATTATATATAAATATATTAATTATGAATTAATAGGAATTTTATATTAATTTAATATTAATTAAATAAAGGAAAAAGGGGGCTCCCACCTACATGGGCCCTAAGAGGGCCGAAGAGGGGGGGGGGGGGGGGGAGCTGCACCCCACAAGGAAGGGAGGCTTGGGCTTCCTAGTCCGAGTTGGTCTAGGAGTAGGAAAGCCCAAGGGGGGGTTTGGCCGAACCCCCCTCTCCCCTCTCCTCCTTTAGTCCCACATGGGGGAGCCAAGGGGTTTGCACACCCCCTTCCCCCTTTATATACCAAGGCATATTAATTGATTTAATTCATAGGAAAATACAATTAATTCCCGATTTCTCTCTCGATCTCGTGGTTCCCAAGTTGGAGCCGCGCCGAGCTGAGAAAGGGGGAATCTCTCTCCACCCAAGCTATACCGCAGAGCGCTGTTGCTTTGCGGGATTCGAGATAAGATCTACTCCTGCGATTTCAGCTGGATCTGAATGACCGGGAGTTGTCGCTAAGCTCCGTATGTTTGTGAGTGCTCGGAGGCAACTCTTTTGAGGAGCTTGGGCGACGTCGTCTCGCCCCCTGCAGCCGCCGCGCCTCCCTCCCCTCTGCTGCCGGCGCACCAGCCCTGGTGCTGGCGCTCTGCCTTCTTCCGCCCGACGCCCGTCGACGCAGATCATCATCGACACCCCGGCGTCATCGACTTCGACATTGCGGCAAGATCATCGCGACCTCGAGGTCGGCTACGTACGACTTCATCGTCAACGCTTGTGCGGCAGCGTAATCCCCGCTATCGGTCTACATGGAGGTAATGTAACCTGTTCCGCCACCGTTATCGCATGTACTAGATATATAGATCCTGGCTAGTTAGGGTTTCGTTCGCTAGAAAAATTATTGTTTTCTGCACCGTAACCCCTTCATGATGAAGCCGCTCAATCGCGCGCCGCCAAGGGGGATTTGCTGGAGGCGACTGCCGGCGGGTCCCAGAGGGCAGCCCCGACTGCAGGGGGCGGCAAAGTTAGGGACCCTTGGTCCACCTTCACGAAGGCCAAGGAGTCAGCCTTAGCCTTTGCCAACTTCACCTCCCAGGCCTTCGCCGACTTGGAGGGCGACCTGTCTGTAAGTTGAGACAGCCGATGTTCTGAACAGCGTTGCCGGCTACGCCACGCGTGTTGCCGATATGGTGGACACTTCAATCTTCTACCGGCGCCATCCTGTGCCTGGCGGAGTGGAAGCTGGAGCTGCCGGCGCGGCCGAGGCGGAGGGGAGTGATAGTTCCGGGGCTGAAGTTGTCAGCCCCCAAGCCTGATGTAGACACTCCCCCGAGCCATAGCTTTCTGTCCTTGCCTCCTTTTAGCCTTATTTGTCGGCCCCTGAAACAATGCAACTTTGACTTGTAATATTTGTATATACTTTTGTTGCTGCTTTGCTAGGCGGAAACTAGCTGACAAGTTTTATTTTGCCTTATTTATATGGCCCGCCTTAATTTTACCCTGACCTATATGTTTGACTTTTTGTATGTTGACGAACCTCAGCCGGTAACTTTAGCTGAAACAACCAGAGCTAAACCATGCGTTTAGGATCAGAGACCAAAACCGACATGTTGGTGTCAAAGACATACTACTAGGCGAACCACATATAAGTAATCAGAGGTAAAGGAATTAGGCGGCGCAAAAAGTTTATTTTTGCTTTAGGTTGGCTCGAAAGCTGCAAGTATCTACCAGTTTGAACCTTTGCACGGAGCTAGAAAAATAGGTAACTTAGATACATAGGGGAAGTATGATTGCAAGAAAAGACAAAAGATGGCATGCTTCTCAACACAGATGAGGAACCATAGACTTTTATTTCATAATCATTTTTAACTTATTACAATTATAAATTGCTAAGTGTAGAAAGGACGTAGCTGCTCAATATTCCAAGGCCGTCTTGTTTCTTCGAACGGATCGTCAATGCCTGTTTTGCGCTTGGTTCCCCTTTTTCCTGCCGCCTTGTTGCGCCTCTTCTTTTTGTCTTCGTCGCGGATGTCGGCCAAGTAGTAGGAACCATTGAGCAGCGCCTTTGTGACTATAAACGGTCCTTCCCATGGCGGGGATAACTTGTGCAAGCCTTTTCTGTCTTGAACTAGGCGGAGCACCAGGTCACCTATTCTGAAGCTTCGCTTCCGCACTCTCCGGCTATGATAGCGGCGAAGTTGTTGCTGGTACAAGGCGGAGCGATGTAGAGCGACGTCTCTTTCTTCGTCTAGCAGGTCTAGGCTATCCTGTCTTGCACCTTCTACGTCTTGCTCGATGTAGGCTTGAACTCTTGGGGAATCGTATTTCATGTCGGTAGGTAGCACTGCCTCAGCGCCAAATACTAAGAAGAAGGGAGTGTAGCCGGTAGATCTGTTTGGCGTTGTGCGCAAACTCCATAGTACCGACTTTAACTCATCTGCCCAAGCGCCGGCTGCCCTGTGTAATGGAGCTTCGAGACGAGGCTTAAGTCCTGATAAGACTAGGCCGTTTGTACGCTCTACTTGTCCATTGGATTGAGGGTGTGATACGGATGCCAAATCAAGCCGGATACCCAGATCGCTGCAGTATTCTTCTATGTCGCCTTGAGATAGGTTGCTGCCATTATCAGTGATAATGCTGTGTGGAACTCCAAACCGAGAGATAATTCCCCAGAGGAAATTGGTGGCTGTTCGTGCGTCAAGTTTGCTGATCGGTTTAGCCTCGACCCATTTGGTGAACTTGTCGACAGCGACCAATAGGTGCGTATACCCACCTCGCGCCTTCTTGAAGGGACCCACCATGTCTAAGCCCCAGACCGCGAACGGCCAGGTGATTGGAATCGTCCTTAGTTCTTGTGCCGGCAAGTGAGGTTGACGAGCATACAACTGGCAGCCTTTGCATGTCTTTACGATGTTCTCGGCGTCTTCTTTGGCGGTAAGCCAGTAGAAATCTTGGCGAAAAGCTTTGGATACAATGGACCTGGCGGAAGCATGATGCCAGCAGGTGCCAATATGTATGTCCTTCAGAATTTCCCGGCCTTCTTCCGGCTGTATGCACCGCTGATAGATGCCGCACGTGCTTCGCTTATATAGCTCGCCTTTTATTATCGTGAATGCCTTGGCTCGCCTTATGATCTGCCTTTTTAGCACCTCATCGTCCTCCGGCAACTTTCTGTCGATTATGAAATCGAGATATGGGACTGTCCAATCCGGCTGTGTCAAGTAGACGGCGAGACTTGCCGCTTCTACCGGTTCTTCTGCATCGGGGTCCATCAAATGTGCGCCTTTAATGGATGGCTTGTGCAAATGTTCCAGGAAAATATCTTTTGGTACCTTTTTGCGTTCTGACCCGAGTCTTGCAAGTGTGTCTGCCGCCTCGTTCTTAGCTCTGGGAACATGCCGGACTTCGTAGCCCGCGAAGTTTTTTGCGAATTCGTCAACTTTGGCTCTGTATGCCGCCATTGTTGCGCTTCTCGCATCCCATGTTCCGCTTACTTGCTGCGCGACCAAATCTGAGTCGCCATAACAGAGGATTCTTTTGACGCCTAGGTCGTTTGCCACGTGTAACCCATGAAGCAAAGCTTCGTACTCGGCAACGTTGTTGGTTGCTGTGAAGTGGATTTGCAACACGTAGCTAAGCTTGTCACCTTTAGGCGTGCGTAGAACGACTCCAGCCCCCGAGCCTTTGAGCATCTTTGATCCGTCAAAGTGCATGACCCAATATTCTGATTCGGGGAGTGTCGTTTCCTCCATGGCTTCTGTCCAGTCGGCGACGAAATCTGCAAGCGCTTGAGACTTAATGGCGGTCCGTGGCTTATAGACTATATCAAAGGCGGCAAGTTCGATGCCCCATTTGGCAACTCGACCTGTTGCCTCTGCATTGTTGATTATGTCTCCCAACGGTGCCTTGCTGACTACTGTCACTGTGTGCTCCTGAAAATAATGCCTAAGCTTTCTGGCGGCGAAGAATACAACATAAGCCAGCTTTTGGTAATGCGGATACCTCTGCTTGGAGGCGGAGAATACTTCACTTATGAAGTAGACCGGTCGTTGCTCATACGTCGCGGTTTCGTTCTCCTTTCTTTCCACAGCCAAGACAACGCTGACAACAGCTCCTGTTGCCGCGATGTAAAGCATCATTGGTTCATGTGATCGAGGTGCTGCCAATATCGGAGCGGATATGAGGGCCTCCTTAAGTTGTTGTAAGGCGGCATCTTCCTCTGCTGTCCACTCAAAGTTGTCGGATTTCTTCAATAGCCGGTAGAGAGGCATTGCCTTTTCCCCTAGGCGGCTTATGAAACGACAGACGGCCGCTGCCGATCCGGCTAGTCGTTGCACGTCCTTCAGACAAGTAGGTCTGGATATGTTTTGGATGGCCTTGATCTTCTCCGGATTAACCTCGATCCCTCGTTCTGAGACGATAAACCCGAGCAGCTTGCCGGCTGGAACGCCGAAAACACACTTGGCGGGATTGAGTTTCATCTGATACCTCCGGAGATTCTGAAACGTTTCTTCCAAATCCTCTAGGAGACCTGCCTTCTTTTTTGACATCACCGCGATGTCATCTACGTAGACGTGAACATTGCGGCCGATCTGTTCGTGCAGGCAATTTTGCATACAACGCTGGTATGTTGCCCCTGCATTCTTCAGGCCAAAAGGCATCGTGATGTAGCAGAAAGTCCCGTATGGAGTGGTGAAGGATGTTTTCAGCTGATCCGACTTTCTCATCTTGATTTGGTGGTATCCGTAGTAGGCGTCCAAAAAACAAAGCAGCTCGGAGCCTGCTGTGGAGTCTACGACTTGGTCGATTCGAGGCAGCGCAAAGGGATCCTTTGGGCAGCACTTGTTAAGACCGGTATAGTCAATACACATCCTCAACTCTTTATTCTTCTTTGGAACAAGTACAGGGTTTGCCACCCAATCAATTTGTACAACTTCTTTTATGAAATTGGCGGCCTTCAGCCTATTTATCTCTTTTCCTATAGCCTTGCGTCTCTCATCTCCAAAGAGTCTTGTTGCTTGCTTCACCGGCCTGGATCCTTTTATGACGTTGAGTGAGTGCTCGGCAAGTTCCCTCGGTACACCAGGCATGTCGGAAGGCGACCATGCAAAGATGTCACGATTCTCACGGAGGAACTCGACGAGCGCGCCTTCCTATTTGCTGTCAAGGTTGGAGCCGATGATAACTTGCTTAGACTTGTCACCTGGGATGAGGTCCGCCTTTTTGGTGTCTTCTGAAGCTTCGAAGGTCTGCTTGACATCAATCTTTGGCTTTGGCATGGAGTTGTCTGAATCCGCCCCGAGCAGCGCGAGTTCTTCCTTGTGGATGACGGCTTCCGCGAAGGCGGCCATGCCACGCTCGCACTTCTTGGCTTTCTTGAAGTTGCCGGAAATCGTGATGGTTCCGTTCTCCCCCGGCATTTTAATCTTGCTGTATATGTAGCACGGCCTTGCCATGAACTTGGCGAAAGCCGGTCGTCCGAAGATTGAATGATAGGCGCTTTTGAAGGGGACAACTTCGAACCGGAGGAACTCTGAGCGGTAGTTCTCTTTTGGTCCGAAAGTTACCTTCAGCCTAATGCTCCCCATTGACTTTGCTTGCCTGCCGGGCACTATGCCGTGAAAAGTGAGGTTGCTGTGGTCCAGCTGATGCTCTGATAGGTTCATGCGGCTTAGTGTGTCATAGTACAGGAGGTTGAGGCTGCTGCCGCCATCCATGAGTACCTTTGTGAGTCTGAAGTTGTCGACAATGGGATCGACGACAAGGGCGTACTTTCCTGGGTGAGGAACGTTATCAGGGTGGTCGGACCGGTCCCAAGTGATCGTTGCTTCCGACCAGTTCAAATACTGAGGGACGTCCGGCATTGTCGCGTTGAGTTCGCGCATTTCCGCCTTATCCGCCTTAGCCGAAGGCGTGCCGACAAAGCACAGAAGAGATTCTTTGACCTTCGGATATGGTTTCTTTTTCTTGGCGGCCGCGTCATCCTCGCTTGAGATAGACATGTCGTCGTCATCCGCATCCTCCTTGTTGTCTTTCTTGTCGTTCTTCTTTGACTTCTTTGACTTCCAGCCGACTGTGGGGTCCTTTTTGAAGTCGTCCATGAAACGACACTCGCCAAGCATATGGTTGACCTTGCCCAGTGAGGCGTGGATGGGACATGGCAAAAGTTTTGCCTGTTCATAAGTGATTCGCGCCGCCTTAGGCCCTGAGCCTGCGTCGCGACCATCTTTCTTATTCTTCCACTTCTTTTTGCCGGCATTCCCTTGGAATGCTACGGCTACCTCGTTGGAAGGTCCGGCTTTGTCATCTGCCGCCTGCTTGCGCTTGTTGTTCCGCTTTGGTATGATGTTGACGTCTGGGTCATCGTCCCGGGCGTCGTCATCCGCCGCCGCGTATTGGGCGGCTAGGTTGAGCATCTCACCAAGGTCCGTGATTTGCTCGCGGATGAGCCGATGACGGAGCAAGGACTTCTTCTGCAGGCCCGTGTAGAAGGCGTGTATAGCCTGTGCGTCCGAAACACCATGACAGTTGGCTTTTTCGGATATCCAACGGCTGACAAAATCTGTCATGGTTTCGTCCGGCTTTTGGATACAGCGTTGCAAATCCGTGTAGGTATTTGGACGCTTGTATGTTCCTTGGAAGTGCTGGGAGAAAACATTTTCCATGTCGTAGCAGCTGTGGATAGACTTTTCAGGAAGGTTGTCGATCCAAGCCCTTGCCGTGCCCTCCAACATGAGAGGTAGGTAACGGACGGCAATGAAGCTGCTCCCGCCGGCAATTTCTATGGCCATGGCATAGTCGGCTAGCCATGAATCCGGCTTAACGAGGCCGTTGTACCTAGAACAGTTTTTTGACACTGATGTCATGTCCTTAGGGAACGGCTCTCTGCGGATGGCGTCACCGAAGCACTTTGGTCCAGAGTATAGCGGCTCCTTTCCTCTTGCTATGTCTTGTAGGCGGTGTCGTGCGTCTTTTAGATCGAGCTGTCGTGCGCCTCTGTTTGCGTCTGGCTCGTCCTGCGCTGCCCGGCTTATGCTACGCCTGGGTCCTTCTGCCTCCTCTTTCCTCTTGCTGCCGGTGCTACGCTGCGGAGACCGGCTTCGACCTCTCCTGGGAGGGTCGTTGCCGACATCTTTCCTAAGCGGCGGCCTATTGTTCTGGCTACCGCCGTTGTCGCGTCTTGGTTGGGATGGAGGTGGCAGGTCTCCTCTGCTTCCTGTCCTTGAATTCTCGTCCCGCCTTGGCTTTGGCGGTGGCGTCTTCTTTGGAGGTGGCGTTGCCTTCCTTTTGTCGCCATGGCTACTGGAGCCAGACGGGCCTTCGGGGTCGCCGCCAGGTGCAGCTTTGCACTTTCCTGACTTAGACTCTAGGTCTCCCCCGCGAGCATCCGCCATGTGGCCGTGTAAGTGTTGTCGTCCAGGGTATCTAGCGCGGCGGCCGCGTTGAGGACGGGGGTGCAGAAGACAACATCTCCCCTTCTGTCCACGCGCTGTGGTGCCGTACGCCAGTCGAACCCGAGATCTTGAGCCGTTGTCGTTGCTTTTGTTGGCGGCTCCTTGCCACGGCGGTTTTTTGATGACCTTTTCTCCTCAAAGAGTTGCCGGCTTGTTTTGGCCGACATCTTCTCATGTTCTTTCTCGATTTTCTTCGCAAGGGTCTCAACGTGCTCCTCTCTTTTTCGCAGGAAGTCAGAGTGCTTAAGCATGTTAAGCCTAAGCTCTTCCACTTCGTCAAGTGGGGTGTCTTTATTCACCGGAGTATTCATGATCTCGTCTACTTCTTTGATGACGGAGAGCGAATCCGTGGGTTTGCTGCTGCCGCCTTTTTCGAGGCCAGTTTTCTTCTTTGCGCGCACCTTGTCGGAACTTTCAATGAGTTGATCGGCAGTGGTGTCGCCGGTATCTTCCGCCGGCTTGTTTTGCGCTTCCGAAGCAACTGGAGTTGTCTCGTGACCGACAACAACCATCATAGCCAGCTTGTCAGGCATGTCAGTATCCGTTGTGCCCTCTGAAGGAGCCGGATTACCACTTGAAAAGCGGGTTTTGATCTTCTCTTCGAAGAGACTAGCATCATCATCAGAGTCAGAGTCTACGTTGACTTGAACGGTAGATCTGGATCCGGCATCTGACATCGCATCCTCCTGGAGAGCAGGGAGGATTGACTCAGGATCGTTGTTTTCCGGCTGGGAGTCTGATCCCAGTCCGACAACTCCGACGAAGTGGAAATCAGATTCGGCCGACTCCTGGGAGAAGGCGGATTCAGATCCATCTTGTCGGTCGACTGCTTGGTCGAAGGGTTGGTGGGTGGAGTTGTAGAAACGCGGTAGGCCGTACGCCTCTGGTGTATACCCGATGAAGACGTCGATCCCTCCGATCGGTACGATTGCGCATCCGATAAGGTAGTCGTCCGCCGGGAGCCAGGACTCATCCGAGTTGACGTAGATGTGGCTGTCATACCTTGTGACGCGACCGACGGCGATCTGCTTGCCCACGCCGCCAAGTGTTCCCGCCTGGAACGTGACGCCAGGAACCTTATGCCCCACGGTGGGCGCCAACTGTCGTGGTATCGGCATAATTGATAGGAGACGGGGGTCCTCTAGCCTACGTATGGATCGTGGGGAAGAAGGTTGGTGTCGTCGAGGACGGGATTGAACACGGCGAGTTTACCCAGCTTCGGATCCCACAGCGGTGGCGAGATCCTACGTGCTGCTATAATTCACTATGAGGCAATAGCCGTGAACAGGTTACAATGTGTATGATGCGTATTGAAGCGTTCCCTAAAGGCTCCCTGGTGGCCGGCTTATATAGGCGGCCAGACCCCAGGGTACAAGGCAAGTACTTGTCCGGCAAGTAAACAGAGTCCTTGACCTAGCCGGCTTAGTTACCGCCTTCCGTCTTGGGCTTGGTGGCTTGATGGGCTTCGGCTCTCCGCCTTCCTTGGACCGTCCACCTACTTCCTTGTACGTCAGCTATCTGGGCCGCCCGGCAGGCTTCAGCCTTACCACCCTTGGGCCACCCTGGACTAGCCGGATTAATCCATGTTGGTTACACCCCTAGTTGATATATCCCCAACAGGAGGCCCACTTGTCCTCCTCGGCTTTCCTTGCTAACTCCTCTTCAGAAGGATAATCCATCTCGCTCTTAAGGCGGTGAAGCCCTTAAAAAGAGACCTCGGCTCTGATACCAATTGAAAGGACCGAGATGGTAACCTAGAGGGGGGGTGAACAGGTTTCTACAAATTTTACTTTTCTTTTCACAAGTTTTAGGCTATGCGGATAAATAAGATGTGACTAACAACTAGATGAAACAACCTATATGATGCAATACAATACTTCAAGCACGAAGGCTATCACAAATAAAACAACAATAGTGAAAGAGCTCGGATAGAAATAACCGAGGCACGCGGAGACGAAGATATAACCAGTGTTCCTTCTCTTGAGAGAGAAGTACGGCACGTTGGAGAGATGCGGGATACCACGAAGGACACCCGAGCGCCACGAAGGCTCACCTTCTTCTCCTTGAGCCTCTTCCACGAAGGAAGAGCTCAATCCACTATTGGTAGGCCTTGAGGCGGCCTCCGAACCTTTACAAACTTTCCCGGAGCAAGAACCACAACCCGGAAGCTTCCGGGCAACCCTAGCCGCCTAGGGTTTCAACAAAACCCAAGAGTAAAAAGAAACTTGATGAACTCAAGGGGGAATCACTTTTGGCTTGGTGGAATCAAAGATCTAGACCTCCTCTTGGTTTTCACCAAAGGGATTTGGGTTTGAGTGGAGGGCTAGAGAGATCTTGAAGCTTTTGGAGTCAACAACAATGGAGGAGAGGGAGCTTAGCCTTTTTCGTGTTTGGAACTGGTTGACTTACCTCTTGGAGAAGAAGAGGTGGGCTTATATACTTGTCTACTAAAAGCTGGCCGTTATGCAGAAAAACTGGTCCACCCGGTATGGATTCCGGTTTGCACCGGACTGTGTACCGGATGGATCCGGAATGAATTCCGGAGTGCAAACCGGCTAGTCCCTGGACTCGTCCGGTTTGCACACGGAATTGATTCCGGGTCCATCCGGTACCAGATCCAGTATATACCGGATCCCATACCGGATGAGCAGTTTCCTGAACATGCCCAATATTTCAAGAGACAAATATATTAAACTTTCTCATATTTTGTGGAGGCTTTAGGAGGTGTATGGAAAGGGATAAGAAATAGAGTTGCAAGAGTTCATCCCAATGAAAACAACAAGTTACCCCCCTTAATAGTGTGGTGAACCTATTGACTCAAGAAGTAAATAGAGAAGGATAAAAATAACACCGTCACTTGATAATCCAAAAATGAGGGGCCTCCAATCTCCAACCATCATCATACGAGCGGACTAAAACCTGAGAATACACTTTTAGAGATAGCATTAGTCCTCACTAACTCGAGTGTCATATTAACCAAAATCTTAAGAAGGGACATGCCCTTTCAGTCTTCGAGGTTTGATTGGCGAGCCTAGCATAAGCAGATATGGCCTCGGAACACGGGAAGATCGAAAGATCGAGCACGAGTCACAGAGTTGTTGTGATCGATATTTTATGTCCACCTTTGAAGTTGTGCTGCCGGCCATGATGATCGGGGGTGGTGTGGTGGATGAGGGTCGTGTAATCGCCATTATTATTTTTAGGGATAATAATCTTGGTGTGGTGTGTTTTGATAATGTGATTATAAAACTAAAACTCACCTATATATTATAAACTTTACCTTACCTCTTTTGCGATCACATCTGTAGACTACGCAACTATACTTCGGTTACTTCGCTGCACAAAATGGATCCCACCCACGATCGGAGAGATTGTGGGCGGAAATTCGGAAACCGCTCCGGAACCCCCCCCCCCCCCCATAAATAGGGGACCGGAACGGTCATCTCTTCTTCTTCCTCAACTTCACACTCCCACCACCGTCGTCTCGAGCACGCCGCCGTAGCTGTGCCCGGAGCTCGAACGCCGCCGCTCTCGTTGGTCGCCGGAGCCCTTCGCTTCCACCATCGGTTCGCGCCCTTCTTGCCCATCACCGGCCTCGCTTTCTCCGGTGAGTTCTTCTCTTCGCCCCGATGAACTTTTTTACGGGAACGATACCTCGCGCTCGGTCGTGCAATCACGCACGCGCGGCTGCGCCGCCGCCGGCGAGCACGATTCACGCGGCGCGCACGAGGCGCGCGGCGGGGATGAAGACGCGCTATACATCTTAGCCTCTTGCCCGCACTAGGCCATATTTGTGTTTAGCCCGAGCGTATTTTCATCGATTAAGTTTCGATTTATTAGCGCGCGGTAGATCTTACTTGCCCGGAGCCCGGTTGTCTTTAGGAGTTTGTGATCCGGTATCTTAGCTCCCGGTAGACTAATTCCGACTAACTGCCGTTGCGCCTGCAGAGTAGCCCGGATACATCTACGGATTTCTCCGACATGGCTGAAGAAAGTGTTCGGGGGTGCTGGGATGGGTCCGAGATCATGCAGAAGGACCTTGACTGGCTGTACCGGACTCACCGGATTCCTCCAGAAGTCGAGAGTCGTCTCCCGGAGGGTGAGGTTCAACCGGAACCCCAACCCGGGGAATACGTTGTATTCCTCACGCATTTCGAGCGCGGGTTTGGGCTTCCGGCTAGCCCCTTCTTTCGCAACTTCCTCGACACCTACAGCCTCCAACCCCATCATCTCCCAGCTAACGCCATTATGATGCTTTCGGTCTTCACCATCTACTCGGAAGCATACCTCGGCGTGTGGCCATTAGTGGACCTCTGGGCCAAGTACTTCATCCTCCGCCGCCAAGTCATCCCCAATCCAGATCAGAAAGTAAAAGTCTTGGTCGACTGCGGAGCTGCCACCATCATTCCCCGCGCTGACTCCGGATTTCCTATAGTCAAGGGACTAGAATCCTGCTGGAAGTGGCAGCGCAGTTTCTTCTATGTGAAGAATCGGGAGACTTCGGGAGATGGTCCGGGATCCTCGAACCTGTGGGGACCCCGGACTAACTGTCCGAAATACCCGATTATGCTTAACACAACGATCCCATGATCAGTCTGTCGTTGCACATAATCCGAATTGAATACCAAAGTTTACATCCATTACAATACCGAATTAAAGTCTTACATAAATGGTCATTCAGACCAAGTCTTACATAGGTGCCTTCAAGGGCCAAACCAAAACAATCCTCGTCATCCTCCTCCTCATAGTCCATCTCCTCCAGGTAGTCATCATCGTCACTGAGGAAAGCGTCGTTCTCCTTGCGGAGATCCTCGCCCTCCTCCTCCATCTCGTCAGTACGGAGCTCCAAATCCTCTATCAGCTCATCCTGCTCTGCAACCTTCTTGCGGAGCTTCGCTATGGTCTTCCTCATCTGGGTTCCCTTCTTAAGAAGAGCGGCCTTCTCAGTCTTCAGTTGTGCCTCACTCTCGCGACTCTCCTTGAGCGAGAGGCGATCAAAGTGAGACCGAAGCCTAGCGCACCTCAGATCCTCCTGGGTGCGAAAGAGCATAATCTCCATGTCCAGGATATACTCTCCGAATGTCGGGTGCAGAGGGGACCGAATTGGGTGTCCATCGATGGTGCGCCTCCCGTAGAACTGGAAACGAGAGTTTACCAGCTCCGCCTTGTGTTCCTCACAAAGCCGGGATAGCATCCGCTGCATGGAACGACACAGTCCATCGTCCCAGTGGACGTCCATGAGGGTGAAGGAGAGTGCCCTGGATCCGGGGGACTTGATGTTCCCGCGAACAGACGCCTCGATCAACCAGGACAGGTTCCCGTTACCGGGAGCGTCCACCTGGGCTCCCTTAAACTCAGGAGTGGGACGACCTAGCAGCTTGGTCAACTCGAACAAGTCCTTCTCGAACATCAACTTGCCGTCCTTCTCCAGCTGAACGAACTCGGTGAAATGGATCGCCATCTATAATTTTTAGTCAAATTTTTAAGTTAGTGAGATGGCAAGTATATCAAAATTTTAATGGAAGGGACAATATGTGAGCAGATTTTTAAGTTTATTAAAATGACAAGTGTGGCAAGTTTGTATGAATATGAGAGAAAACTTAGTAGTTTGTAAGAAGAGAATTTTGCATAAGTGAGAGGGTAAGAGATAAGCACTTTTAAACTAATTCCTTCCTTTGTTTTCTTTTAAAAAAAACTTAACTTTTGTAATAACTACCTAGCGACCATGCTAATCTAAGGCTCCTAAAGTCGAGATGGCTCTGATACCAATTCTGTGGGGACCCCGGACTAACTGTCCGAAATACCCGATTATGCTTAACACAACGATCCCATGATCAGTCTGTCGTTGCACATAATCCGAATTGAATACCAAAGTTTACATCCATTACAATACCGAATTAAAGTCTTACATAAATGGTCATTCAGACCAAGTCTTACATAGGTGCCTTCAAGGGCCAAACCAAAACAATCAGCAGAATTAAGGCGTAGTAGACATCAAATCCTAACGATGACCCGACAGGCACTCGACTTATGAAGATCCTTAGTTGGCATAGATTTCGCCATACTCTTCCTGGGCGTAGGACTCCTCGAAGTCTGGCTACGACAATAGCCAGAGACAAAGCTAGCATGAGTACATTTGAAAGTACTCGCAAACTACTCCAACATGAGTGCACTAGTCTCAGTTTTAGTTTCACACTTTTATTTATTTAAGACATCTCTATATCTTTGTTGAAGAAGATAAGGAAATTATAACTACTCTTAATATCTCAATGTTATTAGTTTTCTTCAAAAACTCCTCCTTTTCCGACCATAAACCATTATGGTAATCATTCTCCAACTACCTCATACCGATCCGTTGGTATAGGCGTATGGAACATTTTCCAATTCCTTTTTCTTTTAAAACTCAAATCTTTTCCCAAAACTTGCACATGGTCAAAGTAGGGCCTCTCAACTGTCCATATCCGAGGACTCGGCTATTCGAATAGTTTAATTACCCTCTGCAGAGGTAGCACGCTTTTCCCACACTCATCCGATAACTCATCGTGTCAGCCACGCTTCGCCATACCCGTGGTATGCGAAGTTGAGTCACCGACCCTAGTCTTTCCTTTGCTCATGCTAGTATAGGACCCTGCCCATATGATACTTCCCATCGACACTTAACCCAGCCCGTCGGGATCTAAGTGTGAGGACTCATATGTTTTATCTGGCGGTGTATAGGGGACATCCTTCTATCCTCCTCCTTATCTACTCATAGATGTTGAGAGAGGACCCAGGTCAGGGGTAGGCCGTCAAACCATTCCCTCATGCATAACAGAGTCATCTCTGTTGATGCAGTGTCCCATACTAATAAGAGCAAACTATATGACTAGGCCCTTTCACATATGTGGGTAAATGTGGTCGCACAGAGTATCGGCTGATCGACGTAAGTACTAAGACACAATGTGCTTTTCTCAAAAACCACCTTTCTCCATTTCTTTACTTCAACACCATATCATAGTGCTTTATATCCACACAAGTTTTCAAAGGAGTTTTGAATAAACAAATCTTGGTTTTTCCATCCTATAGTTTTAGCATATACTTCTACATTGGGTGGCAAAATAATCTCTATATACTTTTAAAAAGGGTTTTATAAACCTTTGCCTTTTAAAAAATGATTTGTAAATCTAGATGCATAAGTTATGTGCAAGCTCAGAGAGTAGCTTGCCTTGCTCAACAAAGTGGTCTTGGTCTTGGTCTTCAGGTTCCACAAATCCTTCCTCGTCGATATATCCGGCAACGTTCTCGTCTAATACACAAGCAATCAATACAACTAATCACTAGCCTATTCAAACAATCATAATAGCAATACACTCTTAGAGGTTCTAATTAACCATTCCACATACCAAACAACACTATGTGGTTTCAATTTAATTGATTTAACCATTATTCCATTGTATTTTTAATTAGGGCAGAAACTTGTTGCACATGTTTAATTGCATAGCTTGAGTTCTGTTTGTCACAAAAATACAAACTAAAATTCTACAGAAAGCTAATGATGTTTGGAAGATGACACAATTGGGTTTGGGTCATTTGGAGTTACCAAACTCCCTACACATTGTTTTGAATCCAGATGCCAATTAATAAGGTTTTGGCTATTATTTAAATTATATTCATCTAAAAATTAAACCCTTTTAGGGATGACTAACCATAGTTAAATGTGACCTAATAAAATTAGTTTCAACTAATTTGGATTATCAGAGTATCAGAAACAAACTAGTTTAGAATTTAAACCATTTATGGTACTTTGAATAGTGTATTTTTATTGTATATCCAAATGGAGTGAAACGAATTGGGTTGGAAAGATATTTTCATAAGCTTTCCAGAACAGTTGGATTTGCTCCATTTGGAGTTGTAAATATAAAGTTATGGATTTTCTAAAATTGAGTTCAGTACTGACTTTTTAATTAAATCTTAATTCGAAAATAATAACCAGGAGTGGATAATGTTGAAAAATCCGACAGAGGGGACCCACTGGTCAGCGACTGCGGGTGTGCGCGCGGTTTTCATTTAAACCTGACGCGTGGGGCCCGCACGTCAACGCCTAATCGAAACGAAGCGGTACGCTACCGTTGGATCTAAATCCAACGGCCCGGAGCGAGCGCGCCGGCGGCGACCAGAAACGGGCGGCGCCGTGGCTCCGGCGACGGCGTCGAGGACGGGCGGCTCACCTAGGGGCTCGGGAGGCGACGGCTACGGTGCAGAAGGGGTGCGGCGGCTCGGGGAAGCTCGGGGGCGAGGTGGCGCGGGCTGGGGAGGCTCCTGGTGACGACGGCGTCGAGCTCTCCTTCCGCGGCCGCGCTCCAACTCCGGCGAGCCCTCCGCGCTGCTCCTGGGCACGAACCAGAGGGGAAGAGGGACCGGGTGAGTGAGGTGGTAATGGGGAAGGGGATGGGGGCCAGAGAGAAGAGAAAGGGAGGGCAGCACGGCTCGGCCGTGGTCGTCGTCTACCTCGGGCACGGCGAGCTCGAGGAGACCCACGGGCGGCTGGGGCTTTGCGGCGACGGCGTCGCCCTCCAGGCGGTGCTCGAGAGGGGTGGTGTGTGAGGGGGAGAGGTGGTGGCGAGGTGTGGAGGAGAAGAGGGGCACGGGGGCGTTTTATAGAGGCCGGGCGGCGCACGGTGGGCGCGGTGCAGAGGGCGCCCGCGGCCGTGCTGGCCCGCCGTAGGCCGGTGGATGGGGGTGTCTGGGTTGCGGGGTGTTCGGGGGACCGAGCGGGCAAGGAGGGGAGGCGTGGCGCGCTCGGGAGCGCTCAGGCTCATGGCTGAAAGGACAATGATGTCGCCTAGAGGGGGGGGGGGTGAATAGGCGGTTTAAAACTTTTCTGGTTTAGGCTTATTAATTGCGGAATAAAACTAGGTGTTTAAATTAACAAGCCGACAACCTAAATAAACTAGGCTCACCTATGTGCACCAACAACTTATGCTAAGCAAGACAAACAACAAGGTGATAGCAATATAGAATACTTCAAGCACGAAGGCTATCACAATGTAAAGTGCATAAGTAAAAGCTCGGGTATAGAAATAACCGAGGCACACGGAGACGAGGATGTATTCCCGAGTTCCTCCTTGTTAAGGGAGTACATCTCGTTGGAGAGGTGTGAACCGACACAACGGTTCAAAAACCACAAAGGTTTCACCTTCTTCTCCGATGAACCGCACCACAAAGGCTTGGTTCACCTTCCACTATCGGAATTCCTTCGAGGCGGAATCCGGAGCCTTTCAACAACAATCCGGGGCACAACCCACAATGGGATTGGGGGCTCCCGAACGGCTTTCAACAACAACAATCCGGGGCACAACCCACAATGGGATTGGGGGCTCCCGAACGGCTTCAAGTGACCACACAAGGGTCCAACCACCACAAAGGCGTCTAGGGTCCAAGGACCCAAGAGTAACAAGCTCACAAACTTTCAACTTCCACGAATCCTCGTGGAGAGGACACCGATGCACCAAATGCAAAAGGCAAGAGCACAAGTGCTCAAATCCTTCACTCTCGAATTCCAACAAAGCAACAAATGCTTATGGGGGAATAAGAGAGGAAGAACAAAGAGGAGATGCACCAAGAACTCCAAGATCAAGATCTACTAGGTTCCCCTCACTGAGAGGAGAGATGGATTGGTGGAAATGTAGATCTAGATCTCCTCTCTCAAATCCCTCAAAGATATGCAAGAATCATGGGAGGAAATGAGAGAGGGGCAAGCTTTCCAAGGTCAACAATGGAGGAGAGAGAGGGGGAAAATTCGTGCTTTGAAGAGCTGCTCTCTCTGGGGAAGAAGGGGTCTTTTTATAGGTCCCACGAAAAAGACCCGCTGCAGGAAAACTTCACACCGGAGTTTCCGGTCACTAGGGCCGGAAACTCCGGCCTACTGGGACCGGAAACTCCGGCCCCCACCAGGGGCTGAACACTGTCAACACCGCCGAGGCTTGGGCAAACTCTCCGGTGCCCTGGACCGGAAAGTTCATCCAGGGGCGGAAACTCCGGCCCTAGGGCCGGAAACTCCGCCCCCCACCAGGGGCTGAACAGCTTCAAAGTAGTTTTGGAGAAAAACGTTGAGTCCGGAGATTCCGCTCCTGCACAGACCGGAGTTTCCGGTCTAGGACCGGAGATTCCGGCCTAGGAAAAACTGCAGCAAAACCGATAACGAAAACTTCAATATCTTTTCCATCCGGACTCCGTTTTCGATGATTTTTGGCTCGTTGGAATCACAACGAAGAGCTTTACAAGATCATGCAGATAAACCTGATGGTACAACAATGGAAGATAAAACCAAATGGAGGAGGTTAAAATCTCTCTAAAAAGGAATGATCGGCAAACCTCCAAAACCGAAAACGCAACAAGTTTTCCATATGAAATTCGTTTTCGGTGAACTTGGGCTTGTCGTGAAGATCACAACAAGCACCAAAACCCAACAAGGAGAAAAAACAAGTAAGAACCAAGAAAGATGAAATGGCAAGTATGCAAAGGTTTGAGCTCTCCACAAAGATGCGATCAAGTTACTCACTCGAGAGCCCCTCTTGATAGTACGCCATCTATCCTAAAACCCGGTCTCCCACTAACACCATGAGACCGGTAAAATAGAAAACCTATCAAGATCATACCTTTGCCTTGCGCATTCCACTTGAGCTCGATGATGACGATCTTGACTCTCTCAAGTTGAAACACCTTTCTTGATTGTGCTTGCTAGCACATGCTTAATGAGGACTTCTCCAAATGCTCCCCCATACTCCATTATGGGAGGGCCTCGCTAAGCTTCGTCTTCATGTCTCCTTTGCAAGCTTCAATCAAAAGATATCTTCCGAGATGCATCATATTGAACTTGCTCCTCATCTTCTTCTCTTGATATGTAAGATGGCTTGGGGGTAAACATGATTGTTCACTCAATCTTCTATTCCAAGCCATACTTGCGATGAGCTCAACTCTATACATGACCATTCTTCATATTAACCCTTGAATAGAGCATTCGTCATTATGTCATCTTGAAGAGTCCAACACATGAACTCCTATATTTTCCCATGGACAAGATCTATAAGAATATCTCAATGTAAACATTAGTCCATAAGGATTGTCATTCATTACCAAAACCACGTATGGGGGCAACCATGCACTTTCAATGGCCCTGCCGTGAGCGCGCTCGGGCGGTGCACGACGTGCGCGGCGTGGCGCGGGCGCGGCGCGGTCGGGGCGTGCTGGGGCGTGCTGCTGCCGCGTGAGGGCGCCAGGAGGTGAGGGAGGGAGAGAGAGGGAGCAGCGCGGCCGGCACGGCGCGGCGTCGCCGCGGCCACAGTGCCGACACGGCGACGTGCGCACGGCCGTGGCTGTCGCCGGCGTCTCCTCGTCGATCCCAGCCACCGTTTGGCTCGTCCTCGGGTGCGGCGTGATCGTGGTGATGAGGGGAATCCAGTGCGGGCTTCAATTTGACAAATCAAACTCACATTCGATCGATTGATCCACGATTTGGTTCGGGTTGGGAAGAACAGGGTGGTGTTCAACAGGTGTTTGATGAAATTCCAGAACCAAAACAGTGTGCATTAGGTTATTTAATTTTCCTATTTTGCTTAATTCTTTTGGGTCCAAACTTAGGATCTAGGCTAAATGCATTATTGGTAAGTGATACAAAGTCTTTTTGAAATATTTGGAAATATTTCAATAATGAATTTCTAATTTGAATTTGAGGTTTTTGTATTTGAAAAATTGAAAGGGAATAGTTTGTGAAAATCAACTAGGAGTGTTTAGAATATTACTCCACTGATTTTAGGGTTGGAAATAAAATTATGCTTCTCACTTTGGAAAATTAATGTGACATGTGTCACATGGTGTTATGTTTTTTTTGTTATTTGATTCCTTTGTTTCCTTTTTCTTCAAACTTTTAATTAGAGCTAGAATTCCACAACCTTGCAAGCAAGGCAAACAACAATACTCAAGAATTAAACATACACAAATCTTTATGAGAAAAGTTTTTGTTGGCCCACATTTTTGCATTAATAATTATATTAATATTTTGGGATGTTACAGATACTTCCCCCCTTAAAATAAATCTCGTCCCGAGATTTGCTAGGTCTGGACACTAAAGAGGTTTGGGAATTCGCTTCTAAGATAGTCTTCGCGTTCCCACGTGGCTTCATCTTCAGAGTGGTTAGTCCACTGAACTTTGTAGAACTTGATCGCGCGCCTTCGGGTCAGACGAACATCTTCGTCGAGAATCTTGAGGGGCGTCTCACGATAAGTCAGATCTTGATTGAGGTCGACAGAATAGTGGTCGATGTTTTTGAAAACATCAGGCTGGTCAGGAACTTCAAGACATTTCCGGAGCAAGGAAATATGGAAAACATCGTGGTAATCTGCTAACTCCTGAGGCAACTCCAGTTGATATGACACCTCTCCTCGACGGGCAAGGATCTTGAAGGGTCCAATATATCTTGGCGCCAGTTTTCCTTTGACATGGAAACGCTGCATTCCTTTAAGGGTTGTCACTCGGAGATAGACATAATCTCCGATACTGAAGGTGACATCACGACGCTTGTGATCAGCGTAACTTTTCTGACGGGATTGGGCGGTCTTGAGTCGCTCACGGATAAGCTGGACTTGCTCTTCAGCCTCACGGAGGTATCTGGTCCAAACAGTTTGCATTCTCCGGTGTCGGACCAATTCAGGGGGGTACGACACTTCTTGCCGTAAAGGGCTTCAAAAGGGGACATTTGCAGACTAGACTGGTAACTGTTGTTGTAGGAGAACTCTGCAAATGGAAGGCAATCTTCCCATTTGGATCCATAGGCTAGGACACATGCGCAAAGCATGTCCTCTAATATCTGGTTCACTCGTTCAGTTTGGCCATCTGTCTGGGGTGATAAGCTGTGCTAAATGCTAACTTGGTTCCGAGGGCTTCGTGTAGGGCTTTCCAGAACCTTGAGGTGAATTGTGTGCCCCTATCTGATACAATCCTCTTAGGCACACCATGCAGGCTTACTATTCTGGAAATATACAGGTCTGCTAACTGATTTCCCTGATAGGTGGTGTTGACGGGAAGAAAATGGGCAACTTTGGTCAGCCTGTCAACGATGACCCATATTGAGTCATGGCCTCGGTTGGACCTTGGAAGTCCGGTGATAAAATCCATTCCAATCTCATCCCACTTCCACTCGGGAATCTTTAAGGGTTGAAGCAAGCCTGCGGGTCGCTGATGTTCAGGCTTGACTCGCTGACAAATATCACACTTGGCTACAAAAACACCAATTTCTCGCTTCATTCCGTGCCACCAAAATCTTTCACGAAGGTCTTGGTACATCTTGGTTCCGCCGGGGTGGATTGAGTAAGGGGTCTCGTGGGCTTCCTTTAGGATTAACTCCTTGAGTTCCGAGGTATTGGGGACACAGATACGACCATTGAATCTCAACACTCCTTCTGCATCCTCGGTAAAACCAGGCGCTTTACCGAGAGAAATCTTCTTTTTGATTCCTTCTATGCTCTCATGACCTTTCTGGGCCTCCTTAATTTGATCTATCAGAGTTGGAGCTAACTCTAAATGGGCGAGGTAGCCGTGGCTAACAAGATCTAGTCCAAAATCTTTGAACTCTTTGAACAGGGCTGGCTGCTCTGCTTGGATCATGGCATTCAGGGTGCAGGGTTTGCGACTAAGGGCATCGGCAACTACATTTGCCTTTCCAGGGTGATAATTGATACCGATATCATAATCCTTGATTAATTCCATCCACCTTCTCTGTCGCAAATTTAACTCCCTCTGCGTGAAGATATACTTCAAGCTCTTATGATCCGTATAGATCTCGCAGCGATGTCCCGCCAGATAGGAGCGCCACGTCTTCAGAGCAAGAACAACAGCGGCTAACTCCAGGTCATGGGTTGGGTAGTTCTCTTCATGTGGTCGCAACTGTCGAGACAGATACGACACCACCTTGCCTCCTTGCATCAGAACACAACCAAGTCCTAGACGTGATGCATCGCAATACACGTCGAAACTCTTGGTGACGTCTGGCATAATCAGGACATGGGTTGAGGTCAATCTCTTCTTTAATTCCTGGAAACTCTCTTCACACTTCTGAGTCCATTCAAATTTCTTGTCCTTTTTCAGCAGTTGGGTAAGGGGTTTGGCTATACTGGAGAATCCCTCAACGAACTTGCGGTAGTATCCCGCTAGTCCGAGAAAGCTTCGGATTTCAGTCACACTAGTTGGGGCTTCCCAGTTCACAATGGCTTGGATCTTCTCTGGGTCAACAGAAATTCCTCCCGCAGACACAACATGTACGAGAAATAAGACTTCACTGAGCCAAAACTCACACTTGCTAAACTTGGCATACAACTGATGCTCTCGGAGGGTTGCTAAAACTAGACGCAGGTGTTCAGCATGCTCTTCTTCAGTTTTGGAGTAAATAAGGATGTCATCAAGGAAAACTACCACAAACTTGTCAAGATACTCCATGAAGATCTTGTTCATGAGATTCATAAAATAGGCTGGGGCATTGGTCAGACCAAAGGACATTACGGTGTATTCAAATAAACCGTAACGGGTTGTGAAGGCAGTCTTGGGAATGTCTGTCTCTCGGATTCTTAACTGATGATACCCTGACCGAAGATCGATCTTGGAAAAGACTCGGGCTCCGTTCATTTGATCGAACAGATCCTCGATCTTTGGGAGAGGGTACTTGTTTTTGATGGTCACATCATTTAACCTGCGATAATCCACACACAGGCGTGTGGTACCATCTCTCTTATCCACAAAAATAATGGGTGATCCTCAGGGTGAAGCACTTGGGCGAATAAGCCCTTTGCTGAGCATATCTGCTAACTGCTTCTTCAACTCAACCATTTCTTCTGGATTCATCCGATAAGGTCTTTGGGATATGGGGGCTGTCCCGGGAATAAGTTCAATGATGAACTCAATATCCCGATCCGGTGGCATACCAGGCAATTCTTCAGGAAAGACATCTTGGAACAGGTGAACAACACGGATCTCTTCTAGGGTGGGTCGAGCTATGCTCTCATGGCATCCTGGTTGGGGTCGACTGGTTTGTGACACATACTCCACTTCTACTCCTTTGTCGGTGGTGAGGGATACAACTCTTCTGGCACAGTCAATTCGACCATGGTACTTGGCTAACCAATTCATACCCAGTATGACATCTATTCCTTGGGTTCCTAGAATGATTAAGTCGACTAGGAACTTTTCCCCTTTGATCTCAAGGGAAACGTCCGGGCAAAATGACTTGGTATCTATGGTGGATTCTGGGATTTGGATGACCATGGGTTTGGGTAAGAGGTTTCCGACTAAACCTCCCTTAGCAACAAATTCTTGGGTAACAAAAGAATGAGTAGCACCAGAATCAAACAGAACAGTTGCAGGTACTGAGTTGACAAGGAACGTACCCAGCACAACATCTGGTGCATCCATGGCCTCTTCAGCATTGATGTGGTGCAGGCGTCCCTTGGCAACAGCCACATTTCCGCGGGGTGCGGGGTTCTTGCCATTTCCATTGCGGCCTTGGCAGTTGTTCGGCGCCTGTGCATCGGGGCGTGGACCATTCTTCTTAGGATTGGGGCATTCTTTGGAGTAGTGACCTTTGGTGCCGCAATTGAAACAGGCAACATTGACATTGCGGTTGAAGTTGTTAGAGTTCCCTCCGGGACGGGTGTTGTCATTGGGACGGCTGAAGCTGTTTGAGTTGTTTGGGTGATTAGGGTAATTGGGGCGTGGGTTTGGTGGTGGTCGATAGGCTGGCTTGGGGTTTGGTGGGTGGGTGCGAGGCTTCTGGCTGCTCTAACCTTCCTGGGCAATCATCCTCCTCTTACGACCTTAAAACATGGACTTGCGCTTGGTCTCCAACTGGATGGCCTTGTCCACAAGTGATTCCAAATCAACAAAGTCATGGATAACCAAAGCGCATTGCAGTTCATCATGAAGTCCGTTCATGAAACGCTCCATCTTCCTCCTCTCGGTGTCGACGTCATCAGGAGCATACCGAGACAAGTCAGTGAACTCATCGAGGTATCCGACCACATCCTTACTTCCCTGCCGCAACCTGCGGAATTCATCCTTCTTCCGCTCAATGAGTCCGCGGGGAATGTGCTTCTTGCGGAACTTCTCCTGGAAATCATCCCAGCTGATAGCATAACCAGCTTGCTGGAGAGCCTTGGTAGCTTCCCACCAAGACCGTGCTGGTCCTGCAAGATAGTGGGTCGCATACAGCACCTTCTCAGGTTCTCCCACGGCTGCAACTTCCAGGTTGTTGTTAATGGTGCGAAGCCAGTCATCGGCCTCAAGTGGGTGAAGTCCCTTGGAATAGGTGGGTCGGTTGGTCTTTTGAAAGTCGCTCAAAGTGGACCGCTGATTTCCTTCACCATTGCCATTGCCATTGCCATTACCATTGTTGTGGTGGTGGTTGTTGTTGTTGTGAGTGGCAGCGATCTGTTGCAGGGCAGCGATATGAGCTTGACGCTCAGTCCGGGCAGCTTGGCGTTCCTCCATGATGAGCGCAAGAAGTTGGGCGGTGGTTGGGTCCGGTGGGGGTGGTGGTCCTCCATCCGTGTTGGAGCGACGAGTGTCCACCATCCTGAAGCACACCGGGTATAAGGGCAAGCAAAAAGGGGTTTGACCAAGGAAAGATTGGTTTTGCGTAGAGATTGATTTACTAAGGATTATAGGAGAAACATTTTACACAGATTTAACAAGACTAGCACACATTCATATAGCACAACCATTACATCAAGAATTCACCATATCAAGCCTACAACATTTTTCCTTAAGCTAAAGTACATAGTAAAAGCTCCAAAAGAACCACAACTTTGACTCTACTAGCGATAGGGGGTCGACCTAATCCTGCGGTAGTACCCAAGTCACTCGCCTACTGAGGTGGAACCTCAGGCTCTGCTATGTCAGCATCGGACTGGTAGGGTGGCTCCTCTGGATCCTCCTCCTCGTCATCCTCCTCCTCATAGTCCATCTCCTCCAGGTAGTCATCATCGTCACTGAGGAAAGCGTCGTTCTCCTTGCGGAGATCCTCGCCCTCCTCCTCCATCTCGTCAGTACGGAGCTCCAAATCCTCTATCAGCTCATCCTGCTCTGCAACCTTCTTGCGGAGCTTCGCTATGGTCTTCCTCATCTGGGTTCCCTTCTTAAGAAGAGCGGCCTTCTCAGTCTTCAGTTGTGCCTCACTCTCGCGACTCTCCTTGAGCGAGAGGCGATCAAAGTGAGACCGAAGCCTAGCGCACCTCAGATCCTCCTGGGTGCGAAAGAGCATAATCTCCATGTCCAGGATATACTCTCCGAATGTCGGGTGCAGAGGGGACCGAATTGGGTGTCCATCGATGGTGCGCCTCCCGTAGAACTGGAAACGAGAGTTTACCAGCTCCGCCTTGTGTTCCTCACAAAGCCGGGATAGCATCCGCTGCATGGAACGACACAGTCCATCGTCCCAGTGGACGTCCATGAGGGTGAAGGAGAGTGCCCTGGATCCGGGGGACTTGATGTTCCCGCGAACAGACGCCTCGATCAACCAGGACAGGTTCCCGTTACCGGGAGCGTCCACCTGGGCTCCCTTAAACTCAGGAGTGGGACGACCTAGCAGCTTGGTCAACTCGAACAAGTCCTTCTCGAACATCAACTTGCCGTCCTTCTCCAGCTGAACGAACTCGGTGAAATGGATCGCCATCTATAATTTTAGTCAAATTTTTAAGTTAGTGAGATGGCAAGTATATCAAAATTTTAATGGAAGGGACAATATGTGAGCAGATTTTTAAGTTTATTAAAATGACAAGTGTGGCAAGTTTGTATGAATATGAGAGAAAACTTAGTAGTTTGTAAGAAGAGAATTTTGCATAAGTGAGAGGGTAAGAGATAAGCACTTTTAAACTAATTCCTTCCTTTGTTTTCTTTTAAAAAAACTTAACTTTTGTAATAACTACCTAGCGACCATGCTAATCTAAGGCTCCTAAAGTCGAGATGGCTCTGATACCAATTCTGTGGGGACCCCGGACTAACTGTCCGAAATACCCGATTATGCTTAACACAACAATCCCATGATCAGTCTGTCGTTGCACATGATCCGAATTGAATATCAAAGTTTACATCCATTACATACCGAATTAAAGTCTTACATAAATGGTCATTCAGACCAAGTCTTACATAGGTGCCTTCAAGGGCCAAACCAAAACAATCAGCGGAATTAAGGCGTAGTAGACATCAAATCCTAACGATGACCCGACAGGCAGTCGACTTATGAAGATCCTTAGTTGGCATAGATTTCGCCATACTCTTCCTGGGCGTAGGACTCCTCGAAGTCTGGCTACGACAATAGCCAGAGACAAAGCTAGCATGAGTACATTTGAATGTACTCGCAAACTACTCCAACATGAGTGCACTAGTCTCAGTTTTAGTTTCACACTTTTATTTATTTAAGACATCTCTATATCTTTGTTGAAGAAGATAAGGAAATTATAACTACTCTTAATATCTCAATGTTATTAGTTTTCTTCAAAAACTCCTCCTTTTCCGACCATAAACCATTATGGTAATCATTCTCCAACTACCTCATACCGATCCGTTGGTATAGGCGTATGGAACATTTTCCAATTCCTTTTTCTTTTAAAACTCAAATCTTTTCCCAAAACTTGCACATGGTCAAAGTAGGGCCTCTCAACTGTCCATATCCGAGGACTCGGCTATTCGAATAGTTTAATTACCCTCTGCAGAGGTAGCACGCTTTTCCCACACTCATCCGATAACTCATTGTGTCAGCCACGCTTCGCCATACCCGTGGTATGCGAAGTTGAGTCACCGACCCTAGTCTTTCCTTTGCTCATGCTAGTATAGGACCCTGCCCATATGATACTTCCCATCGACACTTAACCCAGCCCGTCGGGATCTAAGTGTGAGGACTCATATGTTTTATCTAGCGGTGTATAGGGGACATCCTTCTATCCTCCTCCTTATCTACTCATAGATGTTGAGAGAGGACCCAGGTCAGGGGTAGGTCGTCAAACCATTCCCTCATGCGTAACAAAGTCATCTCTGTTGATGCAGTGTCCCATACTAATAAGAGCAAACTATATGACTAGGCCCTTTCCCATATGTGGGTAAATGTGGTCGCACGGAGTATCGGCTGATCGACGTAAGTACTAAGACACAATGTGCTTTTCTCAAAAACCACCTTTCTCCATTTCTTTACTTCAACACCATATCATAGTGCTTTACATCCACACAAGTTTTCAAAGGAGTTTTGAATAAACAAATCTTGGTTTTTCCATCCTATAGTTTTAGCATATACTTCTACATTGGGTGGCAAAATAATCTCTATATACTTTTAAAAAGGGTTTTATAAACCTTTGCCTTTTAAAAAATGATTTGTAAATCTAGATGCATAAGTTATGTGCAAGCTCATAGAGTAGCTTGCGTTGCTCAACAAAGTGGTCTTGGTCTTGGTCTTCAGGTTCCACAAATCCTTCCTCCTCGATATATCCGGCAACGTTCTCGTCTAATACACAAGCAATCAATACAACCAATCCCTAGCCTATTCAAACAATCATCATAGCAATACACTCTTAGAGGTTCTAATTAACCATTCCACATACCAAACAACACTATGTGGTTTCAATTTAATTGATTTAACCATTATTCCATTGTATTTTTAATTAGGGCAGAAACTTGTTGCACATGTTTAATTGCATAGCTTGAGTTCTGTTTGTCACAAAAATACAAACTAAAATTCTACAGAAAGCTAATGATGTGTGGAAGATGACACAATTGGGTTTGGGTCATTTGGAGTTACCAAACTCCCTACAAATTGTTTTGAATCCAGATGCCTTTTAATAAGGTTTTGGCTATTATTTAAATTATATTCATCTAAAAATTAAACCCTTTTAGGGATGACTAACCATAGTTAAATGTGACCTAATAAAATTAGTTTCAACTAATTTGTATTATCAGAGTATCAGAAACAAACTAGTTTAGAATTTTGTAACATCCCAACATTTTGGAATGTTCAAAAATCACTAAAATTTAAAACTTTTCTTTTTATTTAAATAAAATATTAAATGCATAAGGAAACTAACTATGAAAGACTTCAAACATGAGTTTAATATTTCAAATGTCACAGTTTAAACATTTTATTATCCACTGTGTTTCAAAAATCTTAAAATATAATTTGACAAATATTTTACAAACTACAATCCATTTTATGTTAAATAAAATTAGTTCCTTATAAGTATTTGAATTAAACCACTTAGCCATATCTATTCATAAATACAAAGATTTTTCAAAAGGTTATATAATTATAAATGGTTTTCATTCCTTTAACTAAGTTCAAAATATAGCTTGAAATTATAAACCTATAGTGTATAACTTTAAAACTTCATAGAATTTAAATTAATGAATTAGCCAAATAAACATTTCATTTGCTTAAATGAATTTCATCTAGTTTTCAAAACATGAAATGATTAATAGATTCTAAATAAAAATAAAATTAAAATAAAGGTCTTGTCCAAAGTTGTTATGAAGTTTCAAATGCATAAAATATAATGTTGCACAAATTAAGAAGGAATACATTATCTTTCCATTTTCATATAGTTGTGTTATGTTATTAATAATTATACCAAAGCCAAAAATGAATTTAGAAATTGAAAATGAGTTTAAATAACTTAAATTCAAACATATTCAATTGTGGGTATTGTTACAAATTTATTTTAGCCAAAGGAAAATTTAAATAAGATAGAAATTCAAATTTGACTTTAAGTGTCAAATTTGTAATTAATCAATATTTCAAAATATTAATTTTCAAAAATATTCAAAACATACCCACAACTGGTTTAACAGAAAGATATTATTTTTACAAATTTTTAGAAATTAATTTGACATCATTTGGACATATAAATCAAAAGATATGAATTAAATAAATAAAACAGAAAAAGAAAAAAAACCTGCTGACGTCAGAGGTGACGTCACCTTCTTCAACCTCCAGAGAAAATCGCGGCCGAAACCACCTCCCCCGATCCTTTCCAAAATTCAAGCGCATTGCACGCGATTTCGTTCCTCCGTTCGGTCCTATAAGTAGCCCTCCCCCTCCTCCGCATTTCCCCTCTCGCTCTAAACCTAACCGCGCCGCCAGGCCGTCCCCAGAGCTCGCCGGAGATCGCCATCACCGCCGGTGTTTTCCTCGAGTTCCGGTGAATGAAGACCCCCTCTTGCTCTCTCCTCTGTCCCATCTCCTTTGTCTCGTCCGTGCGCAACTCACTGAAATTTCCCGTGATTTGTTAGGCGGCAGAACGACGGGTTCGTGCTCGACCCGAGGTCGCCGGAGTGCCGTGGCTCCGCCTGCGTGTCCTCGCTGCTCCAGGAAGAACGGGAAGACGCCGCCGCCTCCATCGCCCTCCCCGCGACGCGTCGTGCCCGGGGCTGCCCTCCGTTCATCCGGGGAGGAGCTACAACCCCGGCGCCGTCCTCTCCCGTGAGCACCGCCGCCACCTCCTCCAACTCCGGCGAGATTGCGCCGCCTTCTCCTAGACACCCACGGTGAGCCCTCCGATCGGCAATTAACGGTGCAGATTAGATGACGAGGACGAAGCGGTATGATTTGATCTGGACCGTCAAATCCAGATCTGACGGCCCAGATCTGTTAACTTATCCACGTCAGCGCCGCGTGGCAGCCACGTCACTGCCCAGTCAGCTGCCACGTGGAAAACAATTTCCTTAATTAAATTTAATTGGCAATTTTACAGAAACACCCCTGTCACTTAGATCTCTCACAACTTTTTAACCACAACTCCAAATTTAATAATTTTTATATATTTGGAAAGCTCTCGACATGTAGAATATTTTGGATCTGACAAAATTCAAAATTGACTTAGTATAAAATATTCAAATTTCAAATGGTGAATTGGAGTGTATTTGTAATAACTTTAAATCTATAAATCCAAAAATTGCAAATAAATATGTTTTAGAAACTTTAGAGTATTTGTAAATTAGTGCCACTGCTATAAAATATTTTTGAGTAATTTTTGAATGATTTCATAGTTGTGTGTTCAATTTGAATAGGTTTGACTATTTTGTTTAAATAACTTTTAATAGAAATAGTATTTTTGATTAAATCCAATTGCAATAGATTTAATTAAATGCTCTCTGTCTATTAAACACTAAGTATAAAATTTGGTTATGAAAATTTAGTCATAGGAAACTTTAATCTTATAATTATTCCTTTTATTATATTTTCCAAAATTAGAAACTAATTAAATTGCATTTATAAATTCAGGCATATTTATAAAGAAATCACAAAAGTTATTTTGATGTTTCTTGTGAATTAAAATTTCATTTCATTCATAGCATATTTTATTCTCATAGAAAAACTCCTCTTCATTAGTTTTCTCTAAGTTAGAAATAATTTCACCTAGCATGTTTGTGAAGTGCTACACTTAGACACTTAGTAAAATTCAACATGGAGCTGGAAGACCAAGGAAGGACTTAGCCAAACAAGACTTCAGAAGTATCTTCAAGGAGAAGAAACACTTAGAAGAAAATCAAGAAGAAGTCATGAAGACCAACTAGAAATATTTTCCAAGTCTTCTCTCTCTCTCTTTCTTTTCTCTGAAACTTCATGAAGGACTTAGAAGAAAACAGACTCTGGAAGCATCCTCAAAATGTCAAGCACTTAGAAGAAAAGTGAGAAGAAGTTCAACAAGGCCAACCCCTTTTATTCTCTAAGTCTCTCTCTCTCCGTCTTTTCTTTTCTTCTAAGACTTCCTGAAGACTAAGTAAATCCAAGACCAGCCTCGAGGATAAAGAATCATCAAGTCTAAAGATTCATCAAGACTACCAAGAGTTCAATCAAGACATCATCCAGAAGAAAGTTCAAGTCTGAAGATGAAGCCTGGAGGACAACTACATTTTTCTTTCTATCTTTTCCCTCTTTCCTAATCTTGTCTTTTAGACTTAAACAAATTTTGATCATGATGTTATCATCTTGAAGTTGTTGGATCCTAGCAGCATAGTGGGATGAAGCGGCCTGGAAACAAACCTTACATGTCCACGTACATGAGACCTGTTCCACAATTTAAGTGGCTGGCCGGGTGTCTGTCTCTCTCACTATAGCGAATGTCCAATTTACAAAGAGTTGATAATAGTGGTTGATCATCTTGAACAAAGGACTTAGTATTTTTCCTTAAGTATTTTGCACATCATGGCTAAGCCATTTGAGTGCTTGTTTCAAGAAGATATAAAACAAAGTATGTTTATCCAACTTAAGACCTTAGTCCTTAGTCATTCTTGACCCACCTATTCTCCTTGCATTAACTTAAAAGATTTTTCATGGCATGACATGCACCTCTAGTCCTTAGAAATAACTTGCATATCATGCATGTCATGTTTTCCTTAGAAGTTTAAGAAACTTGTTTGTAAGTGTTGTGTTGTTTTATGATTGTTGTATTGTTGTTTGTTTGTATTGTTTAGACTGAACGGAGAGTCCCGAGTATCGTTGAAAAGAGTTGTGAACAACGACAACATTCAAAGGCAAGTGGCACACCTCATAAACTTCCTATTTATATGCATTACTTAGTGTATTTTTATATGCATGTGTTACTATGCTAAACCTGTGTAGAATCCCTTATTCCTGTGTCTAGGTTCCTATGCAATACTTAGTAGAATTATTGTTGCTATGCAAATGTTGTTTTGTGAAAATCTAAATTCTACTAAGTTAAGAATGAAACACCTGGGTGGTAATTGGTCGGATGGTTTATGTTGAGTGGCTACTCAGGTCCATTTCTATGGTTCCTAGAGTATGTACACTTGAGAATGGCCACCCAGGAACAGAGGAATCTGAAGAACTCCGAGTGACGATTGCTTCCAGTGCAGCCATTGCCATATGGGCTCTGGCTTGATCAATTATGTTGCGTGGACTCTCTGCGGCTTGACAAGCAGATGTAGGGGGATGTTAGGTGGAACAGGTCAAGCCATGTGGGAGGGAAAATGCTTCTGAAAGATCTCGTCTCATTCTCTCATTTCCTTATCACAAATGGTGTGTAAAGGATACTTTGGGTTGAATGGGTACAATGGTGAAAGTGCACAACCTCTGCAGAGTGTAAAACTAAGTACTTAGCCGTGTCCCCGGTTACGGACAATTTTGAGCAGCTGATCAAGGACGTCAACGGAGGATTCCATCATTCCAACTTCAAAATAAAAGTTGATGGGTGAACAAGGGAAGATGAGATTTATTGTTTTCATGCCATACTCGTCGATTTCAAGAAAAGTGTTTTCAAAAGAGTAGGAAAAATTGGCTTTATGCAAATTAGCCTTGAACTCCACCAGCCAAATATACATATAGGCTTTAGAGTTATTCCATAAGTGTCCACCATAGTGTCACTTGCCAGACTCCATTTTTAATGGAATCTGACCCACGTTGTTGCAATATTTTTCTTATTGCAGATTTGATCAGATGACGAGTGAGGTTTCGTAAAGGTTTCGAGTCTACAACCAACATGTTTTCGCCTGTGGCAGCATGAAAGTTATAGAGACTCACTGCTATTGTATTTCCGCTGTGTACTTTTCAATGCTAGCTTTACGCTATGCAACTTGTATCAAATATTTTGTAATTCTGGATCATCGATGTAATATAATTGATGCCTTGTTGTGATATTACATCGTAAACTGTGTGTGCAAATGAATCGATCCAGGGATTTGCACTATACACAGGTATCTGCCTTATTTAAAGTGCAGGTACGCTACAAATTTAAACCATTTATGGTATTTTGAATAGTGTATTTTTATTGTATATCCAAATGGAGTTAAACCAATTGGGTTGGAAAGATATTTTCATAAGCTTTCCAGAACAGTTGGATTTGCTCCATTTGGAGTTGTAAATATAAAGTTATGGATTTTCTAAAATTGAGTTCACTACTGACTTTTTAATTAAATCTAAATTCGAAAATAATAACCAGGAGTGGATAATGTTGAAAAATCCGACAGAGGGGACCCACTGGTCAGCGACTGCGGGTATGCGCGCGGTTTTCATTTAAACCTGACGCGTGGGGCCCGCACGTCAGCGCCTAATCGAAACGAAGCGGTACGCTACCGTTGGATCTAAATCCAACGGCCCGGAGCGAGCGCGCCGGCGGCGACCAGAAACGGGCGGCGCCGTGGCTCCGGCGACGGCGTCGAGGACGGGCGGCTCACCTAGGGGCTCGGGAGGCGACGGCGACGGTGCAGAAGGGGTGCGGCGGCTCGGGGAAGCTCGGGGGCGAGGTGGCGCGGGCTGGGGAGGCTCCTGGTGACGACGGCGTCGAGCTCTCCTTCTGCGGCCGCGCTCCAACTCCGGCGAGCCCTCCGCGCTGCTCCTGGGCACGAACCAGAGGGGAAAAGGGACCGGGTGAGTGAGGTGGTAATGGGGAAGGGGATGGGGGCCAGAGAGAAGAGAAAGGGAGGGCAGCACGGCTCGGCCGTGGTCGTCGTCTACCTCGGGCACGGCGAGCTCGAGGAGACCCACGGGCGGCTGGGGCTTTGCGGCGACGGCGTCGCCCTCCAGGCGGTGCTCGAGAGGGGTGGTGTGTGAGGGGGAGAGGTGGTGGCGAGGTGTGGAGGAGAAGAGGGGCACGGGGGCGTTTTATAAAGGCCGGGCGGCGCACAGTGGGCGCGGTGCAGAGGGCGCCCGCGACCGTGCTAGCCCGCCGTAGGCCGGTGGAGGGGGTGTCTGGGTTGCGGGGTGTTCGGGGGACCGAGCGGGCAAGGAGGGGAGGTGTGGCGCGCTCGGGAGCGCTCGGGCTCATGTCCCTGCCGTGAGCGCGCTCGGGCGGTGCACGACGTACGCGGCGTGGCGCGGGCGCGGCGCGGTCGGGGCGTGCTGGGGCGTGCTCCTGCCGCGTGAGGGCGCCAGGAGGTGAGGGAGGGAGAGAGAGGGAGCAGCGCGGCCGGCACGGCGCGGCGTCGCCGCGGCCACAGTGCCGACACGGCGACGTGCGCACGGCCGCGGCTGTCGCCGGCGTCTCCTCGTCGATCCCAGCCACCGTTTGGCTCGTCCTCGGGTGCGGCGTGATCGTGGTGATGAGGGGAATCCAGTGCGGGCTTCAATTTGACAAATCAAACTCACATTCGATCGATTGATCCACGATTTGGTTCGGGTTGGGAAGAACAGGGTGGTGCTCAACAGGTGTTTGATGAAATTCCAGAACCAAAACAGTGTGCATTAGGTTATTTAATTTTCCTATTTTGCTTAATTCTTTTGGGTCCAAACTTAGGATCTAGGCTAAATGCATTATTGGTAAGTGATACAAAGTATTTTTGAAATATTTGGAAATATTTCAATAATGAATTTCTAATTTGAATTTGAGGTTTTTGTATTTGAAAAATTGAAAGGGAATAGTTTGTGAAAATCAACTAGGAGTGTTTAGAATATTACTCCACTGATTTTAGGGTTGGAAATAAAATTATGCTTCTCACTTTGGAAAATTAATGTGACATGTGTCACATGGTGTTATGTTTTTTTTGTAATTTGTTTCCTTTGTTTCCTTTTTCTTCAAACTTTTAATTAGAGCTAGAATTCCACAACCTTGCAAGCAAGGCAAACAACAATACTCAAGAATTAAACATACACAAATCTTTATGAGAAAAGTTTTTGTTGGCCCACATTTTTGCATTAATAATTATATTAATATTTTGGGATGTTACAGAACCCGGATTTTATAAACTTGCCGGAGTTCGCCATTGGACCTCCCCGCGAATTCGACCTCTGGAACCGGCTTCTAGATACCGAGGAGGTCAGATGTATGCACGACGTCCTCGGCGTGTTGACTGACAAGATGACTGGCGACGATCTCCTGCGCTGCTTCATTATTCGCCGCGTCTGCCCCCTACAAACCCGAGTGCACAAGATGTGCCATATGGACGGGAACCTAGATCCCACCAGGACCAGCATCTTCGGGTTGGACCGTCCCGCGGTCGTCCGGCGCGTTCGAGCTATGCCGGATGACTATGTTTGGGGTGTCATCGGGGGATCCCGGAAAAAACCACTACAACAGGTGCTCCTGTCTGTCTTTCGCAAACTTGCATTTGCACCCGGGTTCTGCTGGAGACGGACATGGTTTTCATGCAATGATTTATTCGTGCAGTTATTCGAGCGGCAAACTGAGGAGGACGCGATCCACGCCAACGGGAATTTCGTGCCGAACATCCCGGCACCGGCTAAGATGCCGAGAGAGGATCCCGACGGCGAGGACCATCTTGCCGTTCCTCTAGTCCGTGCTGCCGCCCCGGGTAATCCTTCAACCTCAGAGGCTATTTCCGTTTCTTCGGATGACGAGGATGAGATTGACTGTCAAATAATCGATGTGATTGACGCTCTTCCCCTCAACTGGGCTTCAGCAGTGGTTCCGAAACCCACGGCCGTGACAAAACGCGCCGAGACCCGGAAGCGTGCGGCTTCCGATACCAACGCTACTGATGTTTCTGGTAACCCCCCCAAGAAGAGCAAGACGAACAAACAAACGACCGAGAAGCCTCCACGCCGAAGGAGGGTTCCTCCCACCGTTGATTCCGGGTAAATTTTCTTTGCTTCATGTTACATGATCTTGTCTTCTCCTGAAGTCTTTACTGATATATTTCTTTCAGCGATGCACTCGACGTCCCGGCCTCCTTTGCCTCCCGACCTCCGGGATCCCGGACTCCCAGCCCGCCTCGGGCTGCTTTTTCTCCATCTCGTCCTTCCGCCCGAGGAAGCGCTCCTGCTTCTGGTGCCGCACTGACTGCCGCTGCGACTCCGGATACTCGTCCCGTGATCGACGAGATTCCAGTCCAGGCCACGACCGCATCGGAAGTCATCCTTCTTCCGGAGAGCCCGCGCAGGGTGCCTGGGCTTGAGGCGGAGATCATGAGTCCTCTTCGGCAGGTCGTGCCAAGCGGCCCCTCCCGGCAAGCCGCGAGCAAGACAGCCCCGGTAAAACAGCCCGCGGCCTCTTCCCGGCAACCTGAGCATCCTGCCGGGAAAGCGCGCACCAAGGTCGCCGGGCAGAAAACAACCTCTGCCAAACCTACTGCTGCCCCGACGTCCTCGGCCCAAGACTTGGCCCTAAGCATGGGTAAGTTTTCACCGTTACCGCAACCTCCTGCCGAGATCACCACTGCTGCCCTGCGGATGCTGCGAGCAACCGTAAGCTCCTTTATGCCTTCAGGATCCCGGGAGGCTGTTGCTGCTCATGCGCCTGGCGGCTCCGGCATATGCGTTGTTGAAGAATACAACCAAGCCTGGATTGCCGCTGATGCTTCCGAGATTGTGGAGGACTTGCACGCTGCCGGCCCTAGCCGCAGCGCCCAAGCTCTGCACGCTCTCCAGATGGCCGCGCTGGACGTTACTCGGGTGACCGAGGTAAGTTTGTTCCATTTACCTTCTCCAATAATTACTTGTTCCTTCCCCACTAGATTCCACCGAATAGCAGACCACTAGGCTCCAATCTTAGAGAAAATCTCAGGACTCGGAAGCCGAGTCCCCGAGTTCCTTTTCCACCGAGTAACTTTTTAAAAATTGGTCCATCTCCACTACTCCCCGAGATTGGTGCTTAGTGCTCTAGATTCCACCGAATAGCAGACCACTAGGCTCCAATCTTAGAGAAAATCTCAGGACTCGGAAGCCGAGTCCCCGAGACCCTTTCCACCGAGTAACCTTTAATTGTTATTGATCTCGGAACTTCCCGAGTCCCCGGGATCTTTCCCTAGATTGACCTATCTTTCTTTGTCTTGAATTCAGGAGTGCGGCAAGAAACGTGACAACATCTTCAACCGGGTTCTTGCTGATCTCGGTCAGTCCAAGAAGTGTGAGGGGCGCCTCCGGGAGGAGCGGGATGCCGCGCGCAAAATCTCGGTGGAGCAGAAGGCTGCACTTGCTACCACGCAGGCCGAGATCGCGCGGCTAAGTGCGGAGCTTGAAAAGGCCAAATCTGCCGCGACCGACATGAAGGCGCGCTTCGTGGAGGCGACGAAGAAGCAGAGGGAGACCTTGGACCAATCCGAGGCGCGCGCGCATCTCGCCGAGACCGGGCTGGCGCTTCTCCGGTCACAGGCCGATACCTGGCTCTCTGAGCTAACCGGATTGAACCGGGATCTTAACAGTAAGTTGACCGACATCCTTTTTTTTTCTCCTGCTCTCCTTTTTAAAGGGGAATTCGAGCACTCTCGCGACGCTGCCACTCTTGCGGTTGCTGCCGCCCGGGAGAAGCGCGCCGGGAAGGGCCATGTCTCGGACATTTGGGACATTGAGGATCACCTCACTGCCCTGAAGGCCCGAATAGTGCATCTCCGGTCGATCGGGACGGAGTTGCTCAGCGCCGCGATTCACGTTCACGGTGCGCTATGGCCGGGCGTCAGCGCGATGCTCTCGGTCAGCGAACTGGCGAGTGCACTCCGAGGTGCCGGGAAGCGTGTCCACGCTTGGAAGCGCTCCGGTGCGCGGGCTGGTGCCGATCAGGTCTTGAGCCACGTGCTGAGTTGGTACGAGGGTCTCGACCTTGACGTGGTCCAGCGCCTGCGCACCATCTCGCCGTGGTGCAGCGATCCGGCTAAGGTCCAGCGGCGACAAGAAGTGGTGCATCGCATGGCCTCCTGGTCCAACATTCGCGTCTTCACTGCCAGCCTCGTCACTTCTGACTCCGAGTCAGATTACGAGGATGACGACGAAACCGGTGCAACCGATGACGTGGACGCTGAGATCCCGGAGGAGGACGACGCAGCTTCTGGTGCCGCCACTGAGACCGTGGTTTCCCGGGATGCTTCAACTCCTTCGCCACCTGAGGCCTCTCAGGCCGAGGCGCGCCCAGATGCCCCGACTACCGCTGCCGGTGCTGAGGATACTATCACCGCCGCTACCGCTGCTGCCACCGCCGAGAAGCCGGCTTCCCCTACTCCTTAGAAATACTCAAGAGTAGAACTGTTAAATCCCCGGGATGCCGGGTGCAAGATGTAATATATACTTTTAAGATTTATGTTTCGTACCAAGTTACTTATTAGAACGATCTATGTCGGTTTACTCTGTCACGAGTTCCTTTTCAAGTCTACCGTACTTAGGAGATTTCTGCTCTTGTCTACCATTTCGGCGTTCGACAGTCGAGTCACAAAACTCCATACACGGCATACATTACTTAAGAATATTCGAGTTCTAGTTAACCGAATTCCCGACATAAAAATAACTGGGTTAGTAAAAAACAGGTATGTCGGATAAGTTCCTGCTCCGAGTCCCCGAGACCATTTTCGTGTTCCCCATATTTGATCCTCTTTGCTCTTGACTACCATTTCGGCGTTCGTCAGTCGAGTCACAAGATGATTTCACATGACATACATTACTCTGACTTTGAGAATCGAATTCGGAACTTCCCGGCATACAGATAACATAAAAAATAGGTACTAGGCAGTCCCCGGGTTCCTTCCCGGGATGCCGGTATGAAATAACAAACAAACTGGACAAAGTAAATGGGCACACAACGAGGCAGTCCCCGGGTTCCTCCCGGGGTGCCTTACTTTCATTAATACATAAAAACTGAAATACATCATACACTGAGCCCTTTACGTGTAAAAGGGTCGAAGCAGGGCTACATTCCATGGACGCTTGGTTTCCTCTCCGGATTTGTCCGTTACACCTTTCCTAGCCTCCTGTGCATCTACATGGTAATAAGAATCATTGTGCAATGCCCTGCTTATCACAAAAGGTCCCTCCCATGGAGGTGACAGCTTATGCATTCCGGCCGTGCGTTGGATGAGCCTAAGCACAAGATCTCCTTCTCGGAACACTCTCGGGTGCACCCTCCGGCTATGATAGCGACGGAGGTTTTGCTGGTAAATTGCAGACCGAGACAGTGCCAATTCTCTTGCCTCTTCAAGTAAATCAACATCATTTTCTCGGGCCTCCTTTGCCTCGGTCTCGGTGAACATTGTCACTCTCGGGGAATCATACTGTATGTCGGTCGGGAGTACTGCCTCGGCACCGTACACCATGAAGAATGGCGTATACCCGGTAGATCTATTCGGTGTAGTCCGGAGACCCCATAATACTGTCGGTAACTCCTCTATCCAGCATCCTGGAGTTCTCAACAGTGGTTCGATCAAACGAGCTTTGATGCCGGCCAAGACCAAAGCATTTGCTCTTTCAACTTGTCCGTTTGCTTCCGGGTGTGCAACTGATGCTACATCCAACCGGATTCCTTTCTCAGCACAAAATCGAGCGAATTCCCCCACATCAAAATTGGTACCATTATCCGTGGGTACCCGTATCTCAAGATGATGTCTTTCAGGAATTGCACTGTGGTGTGTCCGTCACACTTCCGGATTGGCTTGACCTCTATCCACTTGGTGAATTTATCTACCATGACCAGTATGTATGTCATATTGCCCCGTGCCGGTTTGAACTGCCCGACCATGTCCAAACACCATACCGCGAATGGCCAAGTGATAGGGATTGTCTTCAGTGCTGATGTCGGCATATGTATTCGGTGAGCAAACCTCTGGCATCCTCCACATTTCCAGACAATGTCTTTTGCTTGCTGTAACGCAGTGGGCCAGTAGAACCCATGCCGGAACACTTTCGCCACCAGGGCCCGGGATGATGCATGATGTCCACATTCCCCCTGATGTATTTCCAGCAGCATCTCTTGTCCTTCTTCTGGTTCCACACACCTCTGGAGTACCTCGGTGACACTCCTCTTATATAGCTCTTGATTGATGACGGTGTATGCTTTTGACCTCCGCACTATCTGCCGGGCTTCCACTTCACTCTCCGGGAGGGTTCCTTCCAAGATGTAAGCCATAATGGGTTGTGCCCATCCCGGGATAGGTCGAACTAGGAACACGGGAGCGTCTATGTCCATTGGCTCTGCCGACATCACCTCCATCATCATCTTTCTTTGCCTCTCTGAGCACAGTGGTGCAGTCCCCGGGTTCGATGTGATGCTCCCGACATCTACTTCCATGGGTACGGCATCCGAACTAGGCTCCTTGGGGATGAAGATAGAATCCGACTCGGGTGAGGGCTGAATAGATGGCTTGCTCAAATGCTCAAGAGCGATCCCGGGTGGGATGGCATCCCGAGATGATCCTAGCTTGGACAACACATCTGCCGCCTCGTTTTCTCCTCTGGGTATGTGCTTGAACTCGCATCCTTCGAAAAATCCGGATATTTTCTGCACATGAAATCGATGTAAGGCCATGTTGGCATCCAGCGCATCCCAGTTCCCTGACACCTGCTGCACCACGAGGTCGGAATCGCCGAAACATTCTATCCGGCGGATGCCGATCTCCTTGGCGACATTCAGTCCATGAACCAAGGCCTCGTACTCAGCGACATTGTTAGATGCCCGGAAATGAATTTGCAGGACATACTTCAGCACATCTTGTTTTGGTGAAGTGAGGACCACTCCGGCACCCAACCCGATCTTAGCCTTGGAGCCATCGAAATGCATCCTCCAGAAATTGTAATCCGGCATCGGAGGTTCATATTGCATCTCGGCCCAGTCTACCAAAATGTCCGGTAGCGCCTACGACTTGATGGCATCTCGTCTCTCGTATGCCGGAGCGTACGGAGACAACTGGATGGCCCATTTGGCGACCCGGCCGCTAGCGTCCTTGCAACCGATGATCTCGGCCAGAGGAGCCTCGCACACCACTGTGATTGGGTGCTCTTGAAAGTAGTGCTTGAGCTTGGTCACTGCCATGTACACTCCATACGCCATCTTCTGGTAGTGTGGGTAGTTCTGCTTGGATTCCGAGATCACCTCACTGAGGTAATACACCGGTCTTTGTATCAGTTTGCCCCCTTCTTCCCTCTCTACCACAATTGCTATGCTGACTACTCGGTTGGTGGCAGCAATATACAGCAGCATAGGCTCCTTGGGTAATGGGGATGCCAACACGGGTGTTGTTGAAAGCATTCTCTTCAAATCGTTGAACGCCGCGTCGGCCTGCGGGATCCAAACAAATGTTTTGCTCTTCTTCATCAACTGGTATAGGGGCAAGGCCTTCTCTCCAAGTCGGCTCACAAACCGACTTAGGGATGCAAGACAACCAGTGAACTTCTGCACATCTTTGAGACGCACGGGCAATTTCATGCTCTCGATAGCACGTATCTTACCCGGGTTGACTTCAATCCCCCGGCTTGAGATGAGGAAACTGAGTAACTTTCCTGCCGGAACACCGAATGTGCACTTATCCGGGTTCAACTTCATCCGGAATTTTCTTAAGTTCTTAAATGTTTCCCTCAGATCATCGATCAATGAGGCTTTTTCTTTCGTTTTTATGACTATGTCATCGACATAGACTTCGGCATTCCGGCCTATCTGGTCGTGCAGACACTTTTGCATGCACCTTTGGTATGTAGCACCAGCATTTCTCAAACCGAAAGTCATGACACGATAGCAATAAGCCCCATAAGGGGTAATAAAAGCAGTTTTCAATTGATCCTCCGGATTCAAAGGTATCTGGTGAAAACCAGAATAGGCATCTAAAAAAGTTAAAAGCTCACTCCCGGCAGTGGAATCTATTACTTGATCTATCCGGGGCAGTGGAAAGGGGTCCTTCGGACATGCTTTGTTGAGGTTGGTGAAGTCGATGCACATGCGCCACACCTTAAGCAGGAGGGGATCATCCTTATTCTTCTCTACTAGGACCGGATTTGATATCCAATCCGGGTGCAGCACTTCCATTATGAATCCGGCGGCCAGCAGTATAGCAAGATGCTCCATGACGGCAACTCTTCTTTCATCCGAGAGGCGCCTAGTCGGTTGCTTCACCGGCTTCGCATCCGGCCTAACAAACAGAGAGTGCTCAGCCAACTCCCTCGGAACACCTTGCAGATCGTCACTCGACCACGCAAAAGCATCCCGATTCTCACGGAGGAAGTCGACGAGCTCGCCTTCCTATTTGCTGTCCAGGTTGCTGCCAATGATAACTTGGCGCTCCGGGTTGCTGGGGTCCACACCCACCTTCTTCGTCTCCTTAGGGGGCTGGAATGATGCACCATGTTCCGGGTTCACCATCCCGGGCATTCCGAGTTGGGAGGTCTTGGCCATCGCCACCACCTGCTGGATCCTCTTCTTTTCTTCCGCGATCACCAGGGACTCAGCTAAGCACGAGCCGGCCGAGGCACACTCCATGGAGCGCTTGTGGTCTCCCGAGATGGTGATTACGCCGTTAGGTCCCGGCATCTTCATCTTCAGGTAGCCCATGTGAGTTGAGATCATGAACTTGGCCAGGGCCGGCCTGCCGATCAGTGCGTGATACGGGCTTTCGAGGTCCACGACCTCGAATTCCAAGCTCTCAGTTCGGCAGTTCTCCCGGGTTCCGAATAACACCTCAACCCAGATGTTACCCATGGGTGAACAAGAGACTCCGGGCACGATGCCGTGGAAGGTCGTCTCGGTAGGTAACAAGGTATTCATGGACACCCCCAGCTTCAGCATCGTATCCTTGTACATGATGTTAATGGCGCTGCCATTGTCAATCAGAACCCGACTGAAGCGGACATTGAGGCTTGGTCCGACAAAGGTTGGGTCCACGACCAAGGCGTACGCCCCCGTCTTAGGAATAACTCTGGGATGATCCTTCCGGCTCCACGTGATCTCCATCTCGGACCAGTGCAAGAACTTGGGCACCGCCGGGATCACGGCGTTCACCTCCAGGGCATGCTGTCGCACACTCCTCCGGCCAGTGGGCTCGGTCACGAAGACCACATAGCTTTTATGTGCCTCCCGGTAGTTGCCCTGCTGCTGTCTGGCTTGATTACTAGGGCCTGCACTATTGTCGTTCCGGGTGTGCACCACGTTCACCGGCCGGGGTGGGGGTCCTCGCTGAGGTTGATTGATCCGGACCGCGTTGGCTCCCGATGTCGGAGGAGGAGGTCTCGGAATGTTGGGTCGAGATGCCGGAGAACCCGGCCGAACAGCTCCCGAGCTGCCCTCCTGCAATGTGCGCTGATACCAGCTGCACTGCCGAGTAGAGTGGTTCGCCGGCTTGTTGGCCTCCAGGGTATGGTAGCAGCATGGCTTGTTCAGCATCTCTTCATATGTCAGGGGCTTCTTCTGTTCCACCCAAGTTTTTTGCACTTCCTGGCTCTGACCCCAAGCCGGGCCACTTGTCTTCTGACGCTGACTGTTGCCGGCATCTTCTTGATCCCGGGTCACTGCTGCGACATGTTGCGCGGCATGATGGTACTCGGGCTGATTTCTCTTCTTGCCAAAATCCTGGTGATCATGACTTCTGCTCGATCCCGAGCGCTGAGGTCCCGCATTCCTCCTGTTGGAGTCACCGACATCCACCAGGGGTTGCATGGGATCTCCAAGCGTGTAGGTATCGGCGATGCGCATGGTCTCTGCCAAGGTCGCCGGCATCTTTCTTTGCAATTTCTGCCACAGCATTGAGCCATGCCGGCATCCTTGCGCAAACCAGGAGATGGCCTGTGCCTCCACCACTCCTTCGCAAGAATTGCGAATATTGCTCCACCGGGTAAGGTACTCCCGGTCAGTTTCGTTGCTCCTCTGCCTACAGATGGCGAGCTGTTGAGGCCTGTTTGGCCTTTTGTAGGTGCTGGTGAAGTTGCTGATAAATGCCTCCTCGAAATCCAACCAACAGTCTATGCTGCCAGTTCTCAAGTTGTTCAACCAGTATCTGGCAGGTCCTTCCAACATCTGCGGTACGTAACGTACCGCCCAGCGTCTGTTTCCACCGGCTATGCTTACTGCAGTTACATAGTCGGTTAACCAGTCCTCCGGCTTCTTGCTGCCGTCATAGGTCTTAGCACCTCGGTTGAGCTGAAAATTTCTGACAGGCGGCTCCCGCATGATCCGGGGTCCAAAGCAGGCAGGTCCCGGAGGTCCTTGCTCTTCCACTAGCTCGGACTGGTGGATCCGGTCGAGCCGGAATCTGGCATCGCCCGGATCCAGCTGTCTGGTTCCTACCCGAGATCCCAAAGGATTCTCATTGGGCTGGTACCCGAGCTGCTGCAGCCTTGAGTTGCCATCGTTAAGCCTGTCTTGTACCGGGATCACAGCCTGCTGCGGGACAGAGGCGGCCTCCCTTCGCGGGTTTCCCTGAACATGAGGGGGGTTCCGGGGTGGATTACCACGGCTAGCCGGGTTATTGTTTCCTACACCCAGGTTGCCACCATCACGGGTACTTCCTACCTGCCCCGAGTTACGCTGCCCGGCTTGCTGGATGCCGGCAAAGGCCGGGTCATAAGCCTGCAACTGCTTGTTCTTCCAGGAGCCCCGGCTTCTGCTCCAGCTTTTGCTCTTGCTCTTGCTCTTACTTCTGCTCGGATGCGGGGAGGAGGCCTCTCCGCCCGATCTTTGGCTATCGGCCCTTGCTGAATGCACTTGAGATCCCGCTCCGGGGTTCTTCTTCTTGAAGGCCTGGTTCTGCCGGTTGGCCTCGACGACCAGCTCATTAACCCGCTCCTGCTGCTTGCGCCGAGCCTCACCGGATAGCCCTGCTAGCTCTGCCATGGCGGCTTCGGAAACCCTAAGAGTTTTCGCCGTCGAGCTGTACACCGGTCTCCCGGCCGAGATCAGGCTACCCGTGTGACTGGTCGCGGCTCCACCCGCCAACTCATCATTCACCATTCTTCCTTTCTTGCGCAGTTCCGTGATGCGCTTGTCCCGGGAGTCTATCTTAAGGAATCCGTGAGCTGCATTGTACTCCCGGAGGCTAGCATTGAGCTCACGCCGGATCTCGGCGATCTCCTGCGCTTCGGCGAGTAGCAACCTACGTTGTTCCTCCAAGTCAGCCGAAGTGGCTAGAGTGTCCGCTTCAGCAGTCACAGGGACAGCCAACTTGGCAACCAGACCCGAGAGGGGATCCGGGCGACGACGTGGCTGGGACGGCTGCGGATCGCCGTCTCGGGCCGCATCTCTTTCCTGAGGAGGTTTGGCCAAACGAGCGTGGCCGCTTCCGGCATCACCGTCAGCGTCCTGGTACTCCTCCTCGGTTGCCCAGACCATCATTACCGCGACGAAACTCGGGGAGCGACCGGCACGCAGACCCCCAGTAGCGCAGAGCATGGGAGGATCCTCAGCTTCCAGGATCACGTCCGGATAGCTGCAGATAACTTCGGTGGCGACGTAGGTGGTGAAGCCACCAAAGTCAATGAGGCATCCGTTCACCGGAAAGGGTCTGTTCCGGAAGCACCCTGCGTTGTCGCTGACGAAGTCCATCTCACCCAGCCTTACGACAAGGCCAGAGAGAACCCGAATGTCGAAGTGAATGAGGGAGCCCGTCCGGATGTGTACACCAGCCAACGCCTCTGTCTGCCACACGGTGGGCGCCAACTGTCGTGGTGGTGTCACGGCAGATGCCATAGGATGGCTAATGTGTGGGGCCGATGGACGTTGGTGGATCCGGGGAGGGATAGTGAGCTGAAGAGCTCACACGGGGAGGACTCCGGTGTAACCGAGATCTCCCAAGAACGAGAAACAAGATCAAAGCGCGAGGGGGAAGATCTAGTAAACAAGAACAAATGCACGAAGGCACACAACACACACGCGATATACCCAGGTTCAGGGCCCTCGTGAGAAGGTAACACCCCTACTCCTGCCTTTCCTCTCTATATAAGTGTGGTACAAAGGCTACAACTTGCTCTTAGAGCTCTTAAGGTGAAGAACAAGAAGAACTAGATGAACTCAAGGGAAGAAGAAGTAAATGCTCTAGGAGTAAATGCGACTATAGCTTTGGCTCCCAAGTTGGTCTCTTCTCCACAGAAGCAGTTATGGCACCTTTTATAGAGTTCCAGCCAGGAGGACCGGAAACCCTAAACCGGCTTGGCCCCACCGGACAGGCCTAACCGGTATGTCGTCACCGGCTAGTGCGACATACTCGCCGCGCTATCCGGCGTAGCCCCTTCGTCATCATCCCGGCAAGGACAGCAGGCGCCGTCCTGGAACATCATTGTCCCCCTGTCAGAGACAAGACATGTATTTTCCCATCCCGGATAGCCTTTTCCGGATTGCCGGGCTAGGCACGTCGTGTCTTGTCGTACCGTTGTCGTACCGCCTGACGCGCTCCCGTGTCAGGCGAGAGGTGACCATGCTTCCGTGTCAGGCGGGAGGTGACCATGCCTCCGTGTCAGACGGAACGGTACTTCCCCCCACATCAGGCGGGAAAGCCTGCTACAGACCGTTGACGGCCTACCGGGATCCCTCATGCCGGTTATCTTCTTGTTCGACCTTGCGAGTCCTTCCTGCACAAGTCCAGGACTGAGATAAATGTTCCGGTTAGCACTTACCCGGATTGCCTATCCGGTAAGACCAAGTACTTCTCCTTCCGGGAGTCTCCTCGGAGCCCAAGATCCGAGATCCTTTCCGGATGCATCTGAGTTCGTCTCAGGATGAGTATCTCTAGGCCTAGCCTCCCGAAGATGTCTTAGCCTACTAGCAAAGACATCTTCGAGAAGCTAGTTCTTAGAGGAACCACCCGCTGATGCTTGTGCTGCTATTGTGAGGGCTCGGGGTGTCTATTTATAGCCGCCAGAGTTGACCTTTGCGTCTGCCAGGAGGCACCTTGCACTCTACCAGCACTCAAGGGTCAAGTTACCCCTTCAGCACACTAGGGGGTGGCCCGTTGCTCTCGCCAAAGGTCAAGCACTGTTGGCACACTGCTGAACTACTCCGGGATCTGCCCTACCCGGGGGGCAGCCCCCCGACACCTTAATAGTGTGGTGAACCTATTGACTCAAGAAGTAAATAGAGAAGGATAAAAATAACACCGTCACTTGATAATCCAAAAATGAGGGGCCTCCAATCTCCAACCATCATCATACGAGCGGACTAAAACCTGAGAATACACTTTTAGAGATAGCATTAGTCCTCACTAACTCGAGTGTCATATTAACCAAAATCTTAAGAAGGGACATGCCCTTTCAGTCTTCGAGGTTTGATTGGCGAGCCTAGCATAAGCAGATATGGCCTCGGAACACGGGAAGATCGAAAAATCGAGCACGAGTCACAGAGTTGTTGTGATCGACATTTTATGTCCACCTTTGAAGCTGTGCTGCCGGCCGTGATGATCGGGGGTGGTGTGGTGGATGAGGGTCGTGTAATCGCCATTATTATTTTTAGGGATAATAATCTTGGTGTGGTGTGTTTTGATAATGTGATTAAAAAACTAAAACTCACCTATATATTATAAACTTTACCTTACCTCTTTTGCGATCACATCCGTAGACTACGCAACTATACTTCGGTTACTTCCTCAAGAGCCCGGATTCTACCTTAGAAGCCGACGGGTCCAACTTCATCAGCTGGTACATTGGTTTTAGAAACGTTCTCCAAACACAACAAACATCCTATATGTCCTAGAACATTAGTTAGGAGTTAGACCAGATGATTCTGCTAGCAAGGAGGAAGATGTTGAGTTCCGTAAGCATCATGATATTTTCATGGAAGTGAAGGTCGTCATGAGCATATGCCTAGCACCAGAGTTGAAAGTTGTTTCAACACATGGAGCCATATGTCGTGATTGATGCGATCAAAGGTCACTTCAAAGACGAATTGAGTCTTGAGCAGTTCAGACAGCTTAGAAAGTTCCGGACCATTCACATGGGGAGCATACCTGTCTGGAGACTCAATTGAAGAACTTGTATGACATCTACTTCAGGCTTACGTATATCTACAATTTCTAGATAGCGAACTCCAGTGCAATAGAGATTGCGCTTTGCCTCCTAGCTGTGAATAGCATGTGCGTGAATATGCTATAGAGACATGATGAGCTTCTTCACGTTCTGAACAAGTTCTAATCTTTAAAGGTTGACTCCATCGTACGGGTATATTTGATGTACGAAGATATAAATTTATTCTGCTCATACTTGATGAAAAGTATTTGATACTTGTTCTGTTTATGAAACAGTCCCTGATTATCACAAGTATGTGGCGAAGTGTGACGTGACAGTGCACAAGTGATGGCAAGTTCATGGCCAGTAGTGCTCACGCCCTCGAGATATCATATTAGTTATCATCAATAGTTTTTTATAAGACATTTTGTAATAGTGAGAGTGTGATCTAGTTTGGTGTCTTGAATGTTACAAGACATAGTTATTCATATAGAACAAATCAGTTGTTTTATGTTATGAAACGAAGCAGTTGTTTCATATTATGAGTAATTGTAGTGTATGTGCACTTAAAATAAGGCAGATACCTGTGTATAGTGCAAATCCCTGGATCGATTTATTTGCACACACAGTTTACGATGTAATATCACAACAAAGCGTCAATTTTATTACATCGATGATCCAGAATTACAAAATATTCATTACAAGTTGCATAGCATAAAGCTAGCTTTGAAATAGTACACAGCGGAAATACAATAGCAGTGAGTCTCTATCACTTTCATGCTGCCACAGGCGAAAACATGTTGGTTGTAGACTCGAAACCTATATACGAAACCTCACTCGTCATCTGAACAATCTGCAATAAGAAAAATATTGCAACGACGTGGGTCAGATTCCATTAAAAATGGAGTCTGGCAAGTGACACTATGGTGGACACTTAATGGAATAACTCTACAGCCTATATGCATATTTGGCTGGTGGAGTTCAAGGCTATTTTGCATAAAGCCAATTTTTCCTAACTCTTTGGAAAACACTTTTCTTCTATTCGAGACATCCGTGGCATGAAATCCACTGTCTCATTCTACCCTTGTTCACCCATCAAGTTTTATATTTTTGAAGTTGGAATGGTGGAATCCTCCGTTGACGTCCTCGTTCAGCTGCTCAAATTGTCTGTACCAGGGACACGGCTAAGTACTTAGATTTTAACTCTGCAGAGGTTGTGCACGTTCACCATTGTACCCATTCCACCCAATTTACCCTTTACACACCATCTGTGATAAGGAAAGGAGAAGAATGAGACGAGATCTTTCAGAAACATTTTCCCTCCCACTCTGGCCTGACGCGCTCCACCTACAAATCCTCTACCACCACCTGTCAGGCCGGGAGAGTCCACGCAGCTTAGTTGATCAAGCCAGAGCCCATATTGGCAATGGCTGCACGAGAAGCAATCTTCACTTGGAGTTCTTCAGATTCCTTTGCTCCTGGGTGGCCATCCACAAGTGAATATTCCACAGGTAAATCCCCTGGGAACAACACTCAACTCATACAGCCAAGCAACCAATTCCACCCAGGTGTTTGATTTAAAACTTAGTAGACTTTATCTTTTTCATCAAAATAGTTTTTGCATAGCATCACTATTCTACTAAGTATTTTCAGAGGAACCTAGACACAGGAATAAAGAGGTCTAACATGGCTTGCATAGCAATACTATCCTACACATGCTTATAGAAAATAATCTACTCATGCATAGAAATAATAGGACTTTTATGGGGGTGTGCCACTTGCCTTTGATAGTTGTCGTTGTTTACTAACTCTTTTTCAACGTAACTCGGAGCTCTCCGTTCAATCTAAACATAGAGACAACACAAAAATAAACAAACCACACAACAACATAAAACATACACACATATCTAACAAGGTTTACACCAATAGGTTTGTTTCAAGGAATAAGTTGTACATAATCTTCAAACAAACATATTTACGTATTCGTCAAGGAAGTTCCAAGAATTTTACAATAGACTATTAACTGTAATTAAACATTTTAAAGGCTTTTAATCTAAATCTTAATTACATTAAGTTGGCCATGATGGTAATTGGTCTTTAACCAAAATTTATGACACATTAATTGGGTCAAAAGTATTTAACACAAAAGTAATTACAATAAATTAATTACCATAATTTATATTTTAAAAGGCTTTTAATACAAATAATTACAATTAATTAACAATAGAATAAATATGCTATGCTTGAAATGTGATTAAAACACAAATAAAATTATTACACTAACTTTTCTGGTTTTCATAAATCATGCATGAAGTCAAATTGCAAATAAAACAATTTTTAATATAACAACTAAACAACACAAATCCCAAAAAGGGCATAAACACAAAAATTAATGGTTTAAAAACTGAAAAAATATTACTACTGGACAGGAGATAAAATTTCTTGACATTTTGCAAAAAAAGAAAACATAATCTAATATTTTGTAGGATTTAAACTATACTAAAAATACTCAAACTATTCAAATTAATTATATAACTATGAATTCATTCAAATATCACTCAAAAATATTTTATAGCAGTGGCATAAATTTAAAAATATTCAAAAGTTTCTAAAACAATTTTATCTGCAATTTTTGGATTTATGGATTTAAAGTTATTACAAATATACTCAAATCATCCATTTGAAATTTGAATATTTTAAACTTAGTCAAAATTGAATTTGGCAGATCTACAATATTCTACATGTCGAGGGCTTTCCAAAAATATAAAGTTTGTTAAATTTGGATAAGTGGTTAAAAAGTTATGACAGATCTAAGTGGCAGGGGTTTTTCTGCAAAACTGCCATTTAAACAAATAAAAGAAAACAATTTCCACGTCAGCGCTGACTGGATGCTGACTGGGCTCCGACGTGGCGAACTCTGATTGGCTCGGATCTAGGGTTAACCTGGGTCGTACGATCTTAAGAGGATTGGGCGGTCCAGATCTGATCATACCTCTTCGGCCTGGATCTAATCTGGGTCGTTGGTGGGAGATCGAACGGCCTCAGCCGCGTCGACCAGGACGTGGCGGCGCTGCTCCGCCGGGGTGGAGGACGACGGCGGCGTGGGCTCGGGCGTGGACGGCGCCGGAGCTGCGGAGGCTCCCCGGTCTCGAGGAGGCCACGGCGATGTGCGGCGCGGGTGCTGAAGGCGATGGCGACGTCGGCCTCGAGCGACGTATCTTGATGCGGCGTGGAGGAGCGGCCGGGATGATTCGGGCGCCGCCGGGCTCCGGTCGGACGTGCCCCGCACGTTTTACTGCAAGGGAAGAGCGGGCAAGACGTCAGGGGGGTGCGGGGGAGCAAGGGCAATGCAATGGAGGGGGGAAACGGGTGGGGCAGAGGCTCACCTCGTCGAGGATCGTAGAAACGCGGCGGCGGACCGACGAACTCCGGCGAGCAAAATGCTCAGCCTGGGGGCACGGTTCAAGGGGAAAAGAGAGGGGAAAAGTGGAGGAGGGTCGGGGCTACAAATAGGGCAGGAGAGGGAGAGGTTTAATGGCCTTAATCGCACGAATTGAAGAGGAATGAATCTGGCCGTTTTCGGGCGAGGTCGGGGGCGGGATTTGGGGCGAGGTTGAAGACGACCCCCTGACAGGTGGGTCCCACTGTCAGGTTTTTCTCCTTTTCTTTTCTGTTTTATTTATTTCTTTTATAACTTTTGATTTGTAACTCCAAATGAGGTCAAACAATTTTCTAAAAATTTGTAAAATTACTGTCTTTGTGTTAAACCAGTTGAATGAATGTTTTGAACATTTTTGAAAAATAATATTTTGGAATATTCCTTAAATACAAATTTGACACCTAAAGTCAATTTGAAAATATATCTTAATTAATTTTTCTTTTAGCTAAATAAAATTCGTAAAATATCCTCATTCCAATATGTTTGAATTTTAAGTCATTTAAACTTATTTTCAGATACTAAATTTCATTTTAGGCTTTAGTATAATACTAAATAACATAAAACATACTAAATGAACAATAAAAGGGAAAAATATTGTATTCATCTTAATTCAAAATAATTTGTGCACCATTATATTTTATATTAAGATAATTCAATTGGAAACTTCATAACAACATTTGGAAAGATTTTAGTTTTAATTTATTTCTTATTTAGAAGATATATTCCTGAAGTCATTTTATGTTTTCAAAATAAATGAAAATCATTTAAGCTAATGAAATGTTTATTTGGAACATTTATTACTTATAAAATATATGTAGTTATTAAAGTTATAACTATAGGGTTGTAATCCCCAAACTATGTTTTGAACTCAGGTAAATGAATAATAATCTTTTGGCAACTAGACAATGTTTTCAATAGTTTAAATACACTTGTAATAATTATTTTAATTTATTTATAGCTAAGGCTAAGTGGTTAAAATAAATTACTTATAAGTAAACTATTTACTTAAAGTAAAATGGATTGTAGTTTGTAAAATATTTGTCAAATTACATATTAAGGTTTTTGAAATACAATGGATAATATAATGTTTAATTGGAAATAACTTTTGAAAATAATGACACATTGGGAATTTTGAAATAGTAGACTTATTCAAATTGGTTGAAGTCTTTTATAGTTAGTTTTCTTATGCATTTTAATATTTTATTTTAATCAAAACAAAAAGTTTTAAATTTTAGTGATTTTTGAACATTTCAAAATGTTGGGATGTTACAGTAATTTGCATCACATCTCAATTACATTATGTGTATGATATACATTTATAATAGCGGGAATGATAAAATTATGTGTCCAAAGAACAAACACCATCGAATTTAGTCATAAAGGCAATGAAAGAAGTAATGGATAATTTTGGTCCATTTAAGTATTTCGAGTGCCGAATTGATTAAGTTTAAAATGAAGTATTGAAGTAGCAATACAAGAGGAAATTAATTGAGAGTCATTTTTTAATGATTAATTGATGGTGTTTTTGCTTGATCCGAATTCTTCTATGATTACTAGTGAATAGGAGTATTTGCCTGATAAATCATAAGTCTTAAATTAATTTGATAAGAGATCAAATGGGGTTTTTCAGAAGAAAGATTAGTGAATATTGTATTCACAAGATTCGATCAAAGGACAATATTTTTGAATTATGGTTTGAACACAAAAGACTTGTGGAAATGTGTTTCACAATATTATAATGTCATATATGGTGATATATGGGGTATTATAATCATACTCTATTTTAAATAAAGTGTGGTCTGTCAGAATCTGTCTTAGAATCTCATAATATGTTCGAAACATTATAGTCGATGTCCACTTTAGAAAATAGATATTTTTCTCAACGAGAATTCATGGGATCGACAGTAGTGTCGACATGTATATGATTATACGATAATTCGGAATATACATGAAGAGTTCTTTGTAGATTGCTCGCATTGTATGAGAGTGTATTCCAAAACCAAATAGAAACAAAACTTGGTTTGTTGTCTATGTAATTCCGAGGAAAATATGATTGTTCGAATTATGGTTTATGGATTGGAATTAGAAGCTTGAAATAAGGTGTCAGACCTATATTCATAAAAGTAGAATATTGGAACGTGTTCCAAAGGGTATATGTCTACAAATGAAAATTTGGTGATTAAGAGTGAGGGAGACTAGAAAATTGTTTTCTGCTTGCAATCCTCTTCATAAAGATCATAATATTTTCATGAAAGAAGCTTCTGCATAAAGTGTTGTTATATTTAATATTGCTGTCAGGTCACAACACGATATTAAGTGTTTCAGATCTTGTTGACAGATCAAGGTACACTTTATGAATACAAAGAAAGTTGAGAAAATATCAGAATACGAACAAAGGCTTTTTCAGCCTGGAAATCCAAGTTACATTTGAAAGGATTAAAATAGTAATTTTTGCTACAATTCTTATTAGAGGAATAAGATTGTTTAATCATCATATAAAGTGTTATATGAGAAATGTGACTATAAGAAAGACGTGGAAGCATGTCTTGTCAAGAAATGTGTCTTGGACAAGATCAAATTTGTTGACTGCAATTATGTAGACATGCTTGAAGTCTGAAGGATTGGTATTAATGTAATACTTTAGTTTGTATTGAATTCGAATTGATAATAGATCAATGATTTTGGTTTGACCAAAATATCGATTTAAGTGGGAGTCAAAGTTAGTTCACTCAGGTGAAATATGTGGAGAACATATTTTTGAGTGGGAGCTTAGGAACTCAAATATGTGGATGACATGTTTTTGAGTGGGAGCTCATGTTCATAAATATGTGGAGACATAATTTGAGTGGGAGACGAATTCATCTTGTGTAAATGACACATTGTGAAATTGTACCAGTAGAATATATGAGAAGGATGAAGTTGTGAAACTATTTGGAAATTAGTGTCTATTTGGAATAGAACGGGAATTTTTAATAGTTAGTCGAGTTGTTTTGGATTATATCTGAGGAGTCAGAATAGAATCAAAAGGATGGTCATTTGAAATCCAATTGATCATTAAGAGTAATGATACAAGGTAGTAATGGTTGTATGACATGTTGGTCTATTATGTAATATTAGACATCATACAGAAATCATATTATCTGCTCGATGAAATATAACCGATGTTCTTGGAAGAAGAGCAGTTATAAAAGTAAATTTAGAATTTATTGGAAGTAGAAGTGCGTTAGTTGATGGATTGACATTAGAATGTCAAGTTTTCTACATTGGTGTGAAAGTATGTAGATATCGCGAGTTTGTAATTGTTACAAGGGGCTCATTGTGACTGAGTGTGTTTTTTTAGGCAGTTATCTGGTTGGTATAATCAGAGTAAGCGCTGGGAAGCAAAAGTTTCACTTAGTTACGGTATTTGCATGTATGTTATTGGATAACATGGTGATATCAAGCAAGTTGATATCAATGAATCGCAAAAGTATGCATAATCATGTATTGTGCAGATTGTCAGAGTAACACTCTTCCACAAGCAAGCATTATCAAATGATTCTTATTTGAGAAGGGATTTTGATAAAGTAAAATGCAGCTAGTTTATTTGTACTCTAGTGCAAGTGGGAGACTGAAGGAGATATTCCCTAGAGGCAAATAAATAAGTAGTATTTATTGCATTATCTAATAAGTTTATAATAAGTTTGTGTATTATGCTATAACTGTATTAATCGGAATTATTAATACACGTATGATACATAGACAACCAGGTCCCTAGTAAGCCTCTATATGAGCTAGTCCATTGGGCAACAGTTGATCGAGATTCCCGATCAAGGACAATGACGTCGGTTGACAGTGGGGTCATCTTGTTAGTTGAATAAGATGATGGACATACGCAAAGTATTGGAATAAGATCGTATTACGATGTTTGTCATTTGCAATAGATAAGAATATGATAGCTTATTCCTTATACCGTGAGACCGTACTTATTGATGCTTCGTAGGGGTGCTTTGAGAGCATCAAACGTTGTGTCTTATATAGCATGACAATAACGGTGTCCATCTTGGGTATTCCAAAAGAGCATCGAGACGTAAGGATCAAGAGCGGGATTTGTTCATTCTTGTAATGGAAAGATACTCTGGGCCCACTCGGTGAGATTACATCTATATAGCTGCGCAGCTTGTGACTAGGTCATGGAGATGTACTATCACAGACGAGTTAATAACCTTTGTCGGTAACGAGATACAACAAAGACATCGGTGTGTCTACGATCATATCTCGAACAAGGTAGTATCACAGAAACAAAGAGAATGAATATCATATTTATCGTTCAACGACAATATTCGTGGAATGCACAGGGGCCGTCATATACATCCAGCTATCCCTGACGGTCATTGGTGAGCGGAGTGTCTCGACCATTTCTGGAGTGTTCTCGAACCGTAGCGTAACAAACTTAAGGTCTTAACGACACCAGGAGATAGGTTCTGGAATAATATAGGATTTTGTTGGAGAGAGAGAAATGATCCGGAAAGAGTTCCGGTGGTCCGGAAGGAGTTCCGGGAAGGTCTGGAATGGTTCCAGCGATGTCTGAAAGTTGTTCGGGTGGTTCAGAAAATGTTTCGGAGTCACGGGATATTAAATAGTATTTAAATATATTAATTATGAATTAACTATATTTTATATTAATTTAATATTAATTAAATAAAGGAAAAAGGGGGCTCCCACCTACATGGGCCCTAAGAGGGCCCAAGAGGGGGAGCCGCACCACCAAAGGGGGGTGGGCCCCATGGCTGGTTCGGCCAGCCCATGTGGGTGCGCCACCCCCCCTCCTCCTTTGTTTAGTCCCACATGGGGGAGCTAGGGAGTTTGCACACCCCCTCCCCCCTTTATATAGCAAGGCATATTAATTTGATTAATTCATTGGAAAATACAATTAATTGTATAGCAGGCTGGATGAGTTGCTTCTCCGCCCGTTTTGCCTCCTCTCTCCACCTAAGCTATACCGTCGGGCGCCGTTGCCCTGCGGGATTCCAGATAAGATCTACCCCTGCGATTTCAGCTGGATCTGAATGACCGGGGGTTGTCGTTAAGCTCTGTATGTTTGCAAGTGCTCGGAGGTAACTCTTTTGAGGAGCCTGGGCGACGTCGTCTCGCCCCCTGCAGCCGCCGCGCCGCCTCCCCCCTTGCCGCCGGCGCACCCCCCCAGCCACCGGCGCCTTGCCATCTTCCGCCCGACGCCCGTCGACGCAGGTCATCGTCGACGCCCCGGCATCATCGTCTACATCATCGCGACAAGTTCTCCGCGACCTCGAGGTTGGCTACGTACGACTTAATCGTCAACGCTTGTGCGGGAGCGTAATCCCCGCTATCGGTCTACATGGATGTAATGTAACTCGTTCCGCCACCGTTATCACATGTACTAGATAGATCCTGGCTAGTTAGGGTTTCATACGCTAGAAAATTATTGTTTTCTGCACCGTAACCCCTTCAAGATATGTCTGGTGAACCGAGGGAGGTGATCGAGCACCACTTAGCCGTGTGTCTAAACGTGCGCCCCGTCAAGCAAAAAGCAAGAAAATAAGCCCCCGAGAAGCAAGCATTCATCGTCAAAGAGGTCGAGAAGCTCAAAGCGGCAATGGTCGTTTGCGAAGTCGCGCACCCCACTTGGCTCTCCAACAGCGTGGTAGTCCCAAAACCCACCGGAGGAGGCCACCTTTGCATCGACTACACTGATGTGAACAAGGCCTGCCCCAAGGACCCTTATCCCATGCCAAGAATAGACCAGATCGTGGACTCCACGGCAGACTGCGACCTCCTCTGCTTCCTCGATGCTTTCTCTGGTAATCATCAGATAAAAATGGCTAAGGAAGATGAGAAGAAGACAGCTTTCCTCACCCCTTGCGGTGTGTATTGCAATGTCTGCATGCCCTTCGGCCTAAAAAACGTCGGAGCCACTTTTCAGAGGCTAATGAGGATAGCACTTGGCGAGAAAATGGGCAGAAATGCCGAGGCGTCTGTCGATGACATTGTCGTAAAATCTCGAGAGGGAAACACTCTCCTTAGGGACCTTGAAGAGACTTTCGCCAGCTTGCGCAAGGTGAACATCAAGCTCAACCCCGCCAAGTGCGTCTTTCGAGTGCCTTCAGGCAAACTGCTTGGTTTCCTCGTGTCCCACCGGGGCATAGAGGCAAACCCTGACAAAATCAAGGCCATAGAGGACATGCAACCTCCACGCCGGCTCAAGGACATGCAACGCCTAGCAGGCTGCATGGCCAGGTTGGGTAGATTCATCTCCAAGTTCGGCGAAATAAGCCTATATGCCACGTAAAACTTGCAAAACTAAATAAAGCTAGAGGCGTCTAACTTTGTTTTGCAGAGGCGTTATTTTATGTGACATGGTTACGGTAAGTTGTATATTACTCGTACAGTCGGAGGCAATGGAGGGCTCCGTAGACTCGGAGCCATGCCGGGGCGCCGGGGGCCAGGCACATGGCGCCATGAAGGTCCAGGCGCATCGACCATGTCACCTCGCACTTCATTGCATCATTATTGTGTGATGTTGTGTGTGCATCCTATTGATTGCTTATATGCTAGATATACAACGGTAGCATCTTGAATAGGATGATCCCTAACAAATACCAAAATTGTTTTCTCCCTCGTTGTGCACCACCAAGAAAGTTCTACGTTATGAGGCAGGCTGTGATGATCAGGTGTCAGACATCTCGTCGTTCGCATACAGTGGGTGTAAGCCATGTTGCACGCGCAGGGTCTTCAAAGTTTGATTGGCGAGCCTAGCATATGCAGATATGGCCTCGGAACACGGGATGATCGAAAGATCGAGCACGAGTCACAGAGTTGTTGTGATCGACATTTTATGTCCACCTTTGAAGCTGTGCTGCCGGCCGTGATGATCGGGGGTGGTGTGGTGGATGAGGGTCTTGTAATCGCCATTATTATTTTTAGGGATAATAATCTTGGTGTGGTGTGTTTTGATAATGTGATTATAAAACTAAAACTCACCTTATATTATAAACTTTACCTTACCTCTTTTGCGATCACATCTGTAGACTACGCAACTGTACTTCGGTTACTTCCTCAAGAGCCCGGATTCTACCTTAGAAGCCGACGGGTTCAACTTCATCAGCTGGTACATTGGTTTTAGAAACGTTCTCCAAACATAACAAACATCCTATATGTCCTAGAACATTAGTTAGGAGTTAGACCAGATGATTCTCCTAGCATGGAGGAAGATGATGAGTTCCGTAAGAATCATGATATTTTCATGGAAGTGAAGGTCGTCATGAGCGTATGCCTAGCACCAGAGTTGAAAGTTGTTTCAACACATGGAGCCATATGTCGTGATTGATGCGATCAAAGGTCACTTCAAAGACGAATTGAGTCTTGAGCAGTTCAGTCACCTTAGAAAGTTCCGGACCATTCACATGGGGAGCATACCTGTCTGGAGACTCAATTGAAGAAGTTGTATGACATCTACTTCAGGCTTACGAATATCTACAATTTCTAGATAGCGAACTCCAGTGCAATAGAGATTGCGATTTGCCTCCTAGGTGTGAATAGCATGTGCGTGAATATGCTATAGAGACACGATGAGCTTCTTCACGTTCGTGAACAAGTTCTAATCTTTAAAGGTTGACTCCATCGAAGAAGAGTTCTTTGTCGCTACGGGTATATTTGATGTACGAAGATATAAATGTATTCTGCTCATACTTGATGAAAAGTATTTGATACTTGTTCTGTTTATGAAACAGTCCCTGATTATCACAAGTATGCGGCGAAGTGTGACGTGACAGTGCACAAGTGATGGCAAGTTCATGGCCAGTAGTGCTCACGCCATCGAGATATCATATTAGTTATCATCAATAGTTTTTTATAAGACATTTTGTAATAGTGAGAGTGTGATCTAGTTTGGTGTCTTGAATGTTACAAGACATAATTATTCATATAGAACAAATCAGTTGTTTTATGTTATGAAACAAAGCAGTTGTTTCATATTATGAGTAATTTGCATCATATCTCAATTAAATTATGCGTATGATATATATTTAGAATAGCGGGAATGATAAAATTATGTGTCCAAAGAACAAACACCATCGAATTTAGTCATAAAGGCAATGAAAGAAGTAATGGATAATTTTGGTCCATTTAAGTATTTCGAGTGCCGAATTGATTAAGTTTGAAATGAAGTATTGAAGTAGCAATACAAGAGGAAATTAATTGAGAGTCATTTTTAGTGATTAATTAATGGTGTTTTTGCTTGATCCGAATTCTTCTATGATTACTGGTGAATAGGAGTATTTGCCTGATAAATCATAAGTCTGAAATTAATTTGATAAGAGATCAAATGGGGTTTTTCAGAAGAAAGATTAGTGAATATTGTATTCACAAGATTCGATCAAAGGACAATATTTTTGAATTATGGTTTCAACACAAAAGACTTGTGGAAATGTGTTTCACAATATTATAATGTCATATATGGTGATATATGGGGTATTATAATCATACTCTATTTTAAATAAAGTGTGGTCTGTCAGAATTTGTCTTAGAATCTCCTAATATGTTCGAAACATTATAGTCGATGTCCACTTTAGAAATTAGATATTTTTCTCAACGAGAATTCATGGGATCAACAGTAGTGTCGACATGTATATGATTATACAATAATTCGGAATATACATGAATAGTTCTTTGTGGATTGCTCGCATTGTATGAGAGTGTATTCCAAAACCAAATAGAAACAAAACTTGGTTTGTTGTCTATGTAATTCCGAGGAAAATATGATTTTTCGAATTATGGTTTATGGATTAGAATTAGAAGCTTGAAATAAGGTGTGAGACTTATATTCATAAAAGTAGAATATTGGAACGTGTTCCAAAGGGTATATGTCTACAAATGAAAATTTGGTGATTAAGAGTGAGGGAGACTATAAAATTGTTTTCTGCTTGCAATCCTCTTCATAAAGATCATAATATTTTCATGAAAGAAGCTTCTGGATAAAGTGTTGTTCTATTTAATATTGCTGTCAGGTCACAGCACGATATTAAGTGTTTCAGATCTTGTTGACAGATCAAGGTACACTTTATGAATACAAAGAAAGTTGAGAAAATATCAGAATACGAACAAAGGCTTTTTCAGCCTGGAAATCCAAGTTACATTTGAAAGGATTAAAATAGTAATTGTTGCTACAATTCTTATTACAGGAATAAGATTGTTTAATCATCATATAAAGTGTTATATGAGAAATGTGACTATAAAAAAGACGTGGAAGCATGTCTTGTCAAGAAATGTGTCTTGGACAAGATCAAATTTGTTGACTGCATTTATGTAGACATGCTTGAAGTCTGAAGGATTTGTATTAATGTAATACTTTAGTTTGTATTGAATTCGAATTGATAAAAGATCAATGATTTTGGTTTGACCAAAATATCGATTTAAGTGGGAGTCAAAGTTAGTTCACTCAGGTGAAATATGTGGAGAACATATTTTTGAGTGGGAGCTTAGGAACTCAAATATGTAGATGACATGTTTTTGAGTGGGAGCTCGTGTTCTCAAATATGTGGAGACATAATTTGAGTGGGAGACGAATTCATCTTGTGTAAATGACACATTGTGAAATTGTACCAGTAGAATAGATGAGAAGGATGAAGTTGTGAAACTATTTGGAAATTAGTGTCTATTTGGAATAGAACGGGAATTTTTAATAGTTAGTCGAGTTGTTTTGGATTATATCTGAGGAGTCAGAATAGAATCAAAAGGATGGTCATTTGAAATCCAATTGATCATTAAGAGTAATGATACAAGGTAGTAATGGTTGTATGACATGTTGGTCTATTATGTAATATTAGACATCATACAGAAATCATATTATCTGCTCGATGAAATATAACCGATGTTCTTGGAAGAAGAGCAGTTATAAAAGTAAATTTAGAATTTATTGGAAGTAGAAGTGCGTTAGTTGATGGATTGACATTAGAATGTCAAGTTTTCTACATTGGTGTGAAAGTATGTAGATATCGCGAGTTTGTAATTGTTACAAGGGGCTCATTGTGACTGAGTGTGTTTTTTTAGGCAGTTATCTGGTTGGTATAATCAGAGTAAGCGCTGGGAAGCAAAAGTTTCACTTAGTTACGGTATTTGCATGTATGTTATTGGATAACATGGTGATATCAAGCAAGTTGATATCAATGAATCGCAAAAGTATGCATAATCATGTATTGTGCAGATTGTCAGAGTAACACTCTTCCACAAGCAAGCATTATCAAATGATTCTTATTTGATAAGCGATTTTGATAAAGTAAAATGTAGCTAGTTTATTTGTACTCTAGTGTAAGTGGGAGACTGAAGGAGATATGCCCTAGAGGAAAATAAATAAGTAGTATTTATTGCATTATCTAATAAGTTTATAATAGGTTTGTGTATTATGCTATAACTGTATTAATCGGAATTATTAATACACGTGTGATACATAGACAACCAGGTCCCTAGTAAGCCTCTATATGAGCTAGTCCATTGGGCAACAGTTGATCGAGATTCCCGATCAAGGACAATGACGTCGGTTGACAGTGGGGTCATCTTGTTAGTTGAATAAGATGATGGACATACGCAAAGTATTGCAATAAGATCGTATTACGATGTTTGTCATTTGCAATAGATAAGAATATGATAGCTTATTCCTTATACCGTGAGACCGCACTTATTGATGCTTCGTAGGGGTGCTTTGAGAGCATCAAACGTTGTGTCTTATATAGCATGACAATAACGGTGTCCATCTTGGGTATTCCGAAAGAGCATCGAGACGTAAGGATCAAGAGCGGGATTTGTTCATTCTTGTAATGGAAAGATACTATGTGCCCACTCGGTGAGATTACATCTATATAGCTGCGCGGCTTGTGACTAGGTCATGGAGATGTAATATCACAGACGAGTTAATAACCTTTGTCGGTAACGAGATACAACAAAGACATCGGTGTGTCTACGATCATATCTCGGACAAGGTAGTATCACAGAAACAAAGGGAATGAATATAATATTTATGGTTCAACGACGATATTCGTGGAATGCACAGGGGCCGTCATATACATCCATCTATCCCTGACGGTCATTGGTGATCGGAGTGTCTCGACCATGTCTGGAGTGTTCTCAAACTGTAGCGTAACAAACTTAAGGTCTTAACGACACCAGGAGATAGGTTCTGGAATAATATAGGATTTTGTTGGAGAGAGAGAAATGATCCGGAAAGAGTTCCGATGGTCCGGAAGGAGTTCCAGGAAGGTCTGGAATGGTTTCAGGGATGTCTGAAAGTTGTTCGGGTGGTTCGGAAAATGTTTCGGAGTCACGGGATATTAAATAGTATTTAAATAATTTAATTATGAATTAATTATATTTTATATTAATTTAATATTAATTAAATAAAGGAAAAAGGGGGCTCCCACCTACATGGGCCCTAAGAGGGCCCAAGAGGGGGAGCCGCACCACCAAAGGGAGATGGGCCCCATGGCTGGTTCGGCCAGCCGATGGGGGTGCGCCACCCCCCTCCTCCTTTGTTTAGTCCCACATGGGGGAGCTAGGGAGTTTGCACACCCCCTCCCCCCTTTATATAGCAAGGCATATTAATTGGATTAATTCATTGGAAAATACAATTAATTGTATAGCAGGCCGGCCGAGTTGCTTCTCCGCCCGTTTTGCCTCCTCTCTCCACCTAAGCTATACCGTCGGGCGTTGTTGCCCTGCGGGACTCCAGATAAGATCTACCCCTGCGATTTCAGCTGGATCTGAATGACCGGGGGTTGTCGTTAAGCTCCGTATGTTTGCGAGTGCTCGGAGGTAACTCTTTTGAGGAGCCTGGGCGACGTCGTCTCGCCCCCTGCAGCCGCCGCGCCGCCTCCCCACTTGCCGCCGGCGCACCCCCCCAGCCACCGGCGCCTCGTCATCTTCCGCCCGACGGGCGTCGACACAGGTCATCGTCGACACCCCGGCGTCATCGTCTACATCATCGCGGCAAGTTCTCCGCGACCTCGACGTCGGCTACGTACGACTTCATCGTCAACGCTTGTGCGGGAGCGTAATCCCCGCTATCGGTCTACATGGAGGTAATGTAACCCGTTCCGCCACCGTTATCACATGTACTAGATAGATAGATCCTGGCTAGTTAGGGTTTCATACGCTAGAAAATTATTGTTTTCTGCACCGTAACCCCTTTAAGATATGTCTGGTGAACCGAGGGAGGTGATCGAGCACCACTTAGTCGTGTGTCCAAACGCGCGTCCCGTCAAGCAAAAAGCAAGAAAATAAGCCCCCGAGAAGCAAGCATTCATCGTCAAAGAGGTCGAGAAGCTCAAAGCGGCAATGGTCGTCTGCGAAGTCACGCACCCCACTTGGATCTCCAACAGCGTGGTAGTCCAAAAACCCGCCGGAGGAGGCCGCCTTTGCATCGACTACACTGATGTGAACAAGGCCTGCCCCAAGGACCCTTATCCCATGCCAAGAATCGACCAGATCGTGGACTCCACGGCAGACTGCGACCTCCTCTGCTTCCTCGATGCTTTCTCTGGTAATCATCAGATAAAAATGGCTAAGGAAGATGAGAAGAAGACGGCTTTCCTCACCCCTTGCGGTGTGTATTGCAATGTCTGCATGCCCTTCGGCCTAAAAAACGCTGGAGCCACTTTTCAGAGGCTAATGAGGATAGCACTTGGCGAGTAAATGGGCAGAAACGCCGAGGCGCATGTCGATGACATTGTCGTAAAATCTCGAGGGGGAAACACTCTCCTCAGGGACCTTGAAGAGACTTTTGCCAGCTTGCGCAAGGTGAACATCAAGCTCAACCCCGCCAAGTGCGTCTTCGGAGTGCCTTCAGGCAAACTGCTTGGTTTCCTCGTGTCCCACCGGGGCATAGAGGCAAACCCTGACAAAATCAAGGCCATAGAGGACATGCAACCTCCACGCCGGCTCAAGGACATGAAACGCCTAGCAGGCTGCATGGCCAGGTTGGGTAGATTCATCTCCAAGTTCGGCGAAAGAGCCCTGCCGTTATTCAAGATCATGAAAAGAACAGGCACTTTCAAGTGGACCCCTGAAGCTGAAAAAACGTTTGAGGACTTGAAGAAGTACCTAGCCAGCCCACCAATAATTGTCGCCCCAAGGACAGGCGAGCACCTGAAGCTGTATCTATCATCCACTCCACAGACCGCCCGTGTCGTCCTTGTGGTAGAAAGGGAAGAGCCACTACTTCACAAGAAAAGTGCAACCACTCCAAAGCAAAAACCTCCTGATGAAGAGCTCGACGAAAGGGCAGGCCTCACAAACCCACCGCCAGGCCCAAAGCCACAGGAGAGGCCCACCCCAAGTCAACCGCTGCAAGATGATCCCGCCAGGGAGCCTGAAGAGCCCCCACAGGCCAACCCCCTCGAGGGCCCCAAAAAGCCTCCACAGGACAACCCCCTCAAGGGCCAGGACAAGCCTCCAGAGGCCAACCCCCTTGAGGGCCCAGCGGAGCCCTTTCAGGCAGAAGACACCAAGGCTACACCAACTACCGTTGTCGAGCATCCGGTCTACTTCGTCAGCACAGTACTGCGCGATGCTCGCGAGCGGTATACAATGCAGCAGAAGCTCCTCGTCGCACTCCTCATCGCCTCAAGAAAGCTGCGACACTACTTCCAGGGGCACCCCATCACGGTGGTTACCTCTTTTCCCCTGGAGCAGATCCTACGCAACCCCAATGCCACAGATCGTGTCGCAGTCTGGAATATAGAGCTACAGCCATTCAATTTGCGCTTCGATACCACAAGGGTAAACAAAGGAAGAGCGCTGGCAGACTTCGTCGCCGAATGGACTGACCCAACCCCTGAAGAGCCTTTGGGAGAAGAACAAGAGCCCTCTGGAGACAAAATGCCCAGCCACTGGACCATGAAGTTCGACGGAGCTTTCACTCGTCACCACGGTGGGGCTGGCGTGGTCTTGATCTCACCAAAAGGCGACAAGCTATACTATGCGGTCCAGCTGTGCTTCGGAATCGACAAGATCTCCAACAATATCGCTGAGTACGAAGGCCTACTTGCTGGCCTACGCGCCACAACCGCCCTAGGCATCAAGCACCTACTCATCAAGGGCGACTCCCAGCTGCTCGTCAACTTATCCAACAAAAGCTATAAGCCTAAGGACGACCACATGGCCGCATACCTTGAAGAGGTCCGTAGACTTGAGAAGCACTTCAGGGGAATGGAGCTCATGCACACCCCAAGAAAGGAGAACCAAGAGGCTGATGACATCGCCAAGCGCGCATCAAAGAGGCAATCTCAGCCGCCAGGCGTCTTTGAAGAAAGACTCGTCAAGGCGTCCATAAAGCAGCCTCAAGAGGTCATGCCCGCAAGCACGGACGAAGCGCTCCCGCCACCACCTGCAAACGGGGCTCCAGATTGTGGGCCCCCTAAAGGGGAGCGTCTGTAGCTCACAGCGGTGCATCAAGAAGCAGGATGGATTGACGAGATCAAAGGCTACCTCGACAAAGGGATCATTCCCGAGGAAGATGTTGAAGCGGAGCGAATCGCCCGCCAAGCAAAATCTTACCAAATTCTCGAAGGGAATCTCTACCACAAGCGCTCAAATGCGTTCATCCTGAAGAAGGCAAAATGCTGATCAAGGACATCCACGGCGGGGAATGCGGCCACCATTCATGCGCCCGCACCCTCGGAGGCAAAGTCTTCAGGAGCGGCTTCTACTGGACTAAAGCACTTCAGGATGCAGTTGACATCGTCCATGCATGCGAAGCCTGCCAATTCCACGCCAAGCAAATCCACCAACCTGCGCTGGGGCTACAAACCATTCCGCTCTACTGGCCGTTCGCGGTCTGGGGGCTGGACATCCTGGGACGTTTCCCAACAGCGCAAGGGGGATATCGCTACCTCTTCGTGGCCATCGACAAGTTCACTAAGTGGCCCGAAGTGGAGGCGACGCGCACAATCACAGCAGGCGCGGCGGTGAAATTCATCAGAGCCTGGTCTGTCGCTTCGGAGTGCCTAACCGCATCATCACCGACAATGGCTCGCAATTCACCAGTGGCATCTTCAGAGCTTACTGCGAAAGAATGGGCATCAAGCTCTGCTTCGCCTCAGTCGCGCATCCGCAGAGCAACGGACATGCTGAGCGAGCAAACGCAGAAGTCCTCAAGGGCCTAAAGACCAGGACCTTCGACATCCTCAAAGGCCACGGCAAGGGCTGGATCAACGAGCTCCCTTCGGTGCTCTGGTCCATCCGCACAACGCCACCCAAGCCTACGGAACACCATTCGCCCTCGTCTATGGAGCCGAAGCAGTCCTCCCCACAGAGATAAAGCATGGATCCCAGCGGGTCCTTGTCTTTAACGAGGACCAGCAAGAGGACCTCCACAACGACGACCTGCTGCTTCTCGAAGGACTACGACGCCGCGCCGCCCTCCGGGCGGCCAAATACCAGCAGGACCTGAGACGCTACCACAGCCGCAACGTGCGCTCGCGTACCCTGGAGGCAGGCGATCTCGTCCTCTGGCGAATCCTCTCCAGGGAAGGCCTCCACAAGCTGTCCCCGATGTGGGAAGGTCCTCACAGGGTCGCCCACATCGCCAGGCCTGGCGCGGCTCGCCTCGAAACTCAAGACGGCATCCCCGTCAAGAATCCATGAAACATCATGCACCTACGCAAGTTCTACCCGTGATCATCGTCACGCCCGTGATCATTGTCACGTCAAGACATCTTGCGGAAGAGGCAGCTTACGGCTCAACCTCCAAGCACTTTTTGTCTCTAGAGGTTAAAATCTCACGGCTTAAACCTCCCAAGCATTTTTTGTCTCCTAAAGGAACAAACGCAACCGTGATCATTGTCACGCCCGTGATCATTGTCGCGTCAAGACATCTGGCGGAAGAGGTAGCTTACGGCTCAACCTCCAAGCATTTTTTGTCTCAAGAGGTTAAAAGCTCACGGCTTAAACCTCCAAGCTCCAAAGGCTTCTCTCGAGGGTCAACCCTCCGAGCTCTCCTTGTAACGAGCCACCTCAGGCCGTTGAGAGTCTCTGCCACTAATGGGTGGTCCCCATGCCTCGACGTGGTCAAAACATTAACTTGGCAACTCCAAGCATAATGAGACAATTTCGTTCCCAAGTGAACTTAGCGCTACATCGCCGCTATGTAATATATGGTGGTGAGTTTTATTTACGCATTACTTCGTTGAAAGGTGCGCTTATATCTCTCCACATGCGTACCTCACAAGCGGGGGCTGAGTATGGTGCCAGTGCCTCAAACGACACACCAGCAGCACTGCAAAATGCAAGGATCCAAGCTCTAGCTGGAGGGCAAGATCCCACAAACACGCCATCTCTATAGAGGACCTTGGTACTTACTCTCCTCGTGAGGAACGGCTGAGGGGACCTATAAGCGCGCACGAGTCCCCTGTACCGTGCTCCAGCGTTTGGGTTTGCCCCTCTAACATCTACAGGGAAGAAATGCCCCCACAAGCCTGAGGAGGCATCTGGGAACGATCCCTCAAGAGGACCTCCTCGTCAGGCAAAAAGCCTCTACAGGGCGAAAACCTCGAGAAGCTAAGTCTCGAACCCGCACCTTAATAATGTTTTCCCCCTCTAGCGCACGTTTGCCCCTCAAGCGACTTTGCTTTCCCTTACGCTTCATGGACTACTCGTACGTTTAAGGGGGTGCACTTGAGCATCGCGACTCAGGGCTCTTACCTCTCCTAGGCCTAAACTCCCCCCGGCCTTGCGGAGTCATTGCTCCAGCATACCGAAGTGGCCGAGTCATGGCACAAAGAGATGGGTCCTACCAACGCAGAGAACAAATAGACATGAAGATGAGTCCAAGAGACCTCTCGAGGGGCAAGCAAGTTAAAAGCAAATTGCAAATAAGAATATATTACAGGCCAAAAGGTGGCAAATGTCTAAGCATAAGATTGTTTCAGATACAAGCGCACGCAGGCGCAATGACGTGTAGCTCAGGCAGAGGTGTCATCGTCTTGGACCTCCTCCACTGCGCCCTCCTCGGTCTCGGCAGAGGCGGCCTCCTCCTCACTGTCTTCCGCCACAGCCTCCGCACGCCTGAAGCGGTTGCAGAAAGCGTCGACTTGCTCGCGGAGGGAGTTGGAGACCCTGTGCGCATCCTCGCCTTGGGCGGCCTCTGTCACGGTGGAGAAGTCGAAGCCTGGCGTGAGGATCCTGAGGTTGGTGAAGATACGATCGACGACCACCCCCAGGAGCTGCCGGCTCTCGTCCTCTATCATCTCGCGAAGCTCGGCGAGCGGGCCCTCGAGCGTCGTGAAGAGCTGGTCGAAGTAGACCAGGTACATGGCAGCGTCATCACGGCCTCGGACCTCGATGTGCGCCAGATCCGCGCCAAGCTGCGCAGCGAGCTCGTTGACCCGGGCGACCAGTGCCTCGAACATGCGCTCACGCTGCTTTGTAAGCGTGCGAGTCGCCTGGGCAGAGTCCGTCGCCTCCGTCGCCCGCTCCATCGCTGGAGCCACTTGCTCCTCCACATCCTTGGCCAAGGAGTTGAGGTCATGAACTGCCTTGTTGCGGGCCTCCTCCGCTCGGTGACGACCATCCTTGGCGCGCTTGAGGCGGGCCTCATGCTTGGAGTTGGCCTTTTCAAGCCCGGCGATCCACTGAGCGTCTCCGGCGTGCCTGGCCTTGAAGCGGTCCTCCTGCTTCTGGGCCAAGTCACAGTACTCCTGAGACTTGGTCGGCCGGAACTGCTTCTCGCGCTCCGCAAGGGCCTCCTCCGCCTCCTTCTTCTTCTCGACGAACCACTGCTCGAAGCGTTCATAAGCACGCTTCTGGGCAGCGACGTTCCCGTCGTACTTCGAGAGCGCCTGGGCCAGGTCTCTTTCGCGCGCCTCAAGCTCCTCGCGTTGGGTGGCTAGGTCCTGCTCCGCCTGAAGCCGTTGCTCGTCGCGCTGCCACAGTTCCTTCTACTTGAGGGCCAGCTGCTGTTCACGCTCGGCAAGGCCCTTGCGGTCCCCCTCCAGGGTTGCCTGCGCGGCCTGGTGGGCGGTGAGCAGCTGGGACTCCAGTTGGCCCAGCTCGCGCCGCTTCTGCGCCAGCGAGCACTCCATTGCCTCGCGCTCGGCCGTGGCTTCGCGCAGGAGCTCAGCAGCGACATCACGTTCCTCTTGGAGGGGCGCGAGGAGTTCTGCAGCGTCGCGGATGGCCCTCTCACGGACCTCCTTGGCGAAGCGGGTGGCCTCCTCGCGTGCGGCCTGCATCGCCAAGTCCTCCTGTCGGCGCGCCTCAACCGTCGCATTGAAGGACGCCCACGACTTCGCGAGCTCCTCTCGCTGCTGGACGAGTTGTATGTCCCCGAGGGCCAGGTGCGACTCCAAGCCCTCCAGGGACTTTGTCGTACTCAGCGATATTATTGGAAATCTTGTCAATTTGAAAGGTCGTCTCCCACTAAACAACTCACGGACGACACTACCAGCAGCTGTTTCCACTAGACCACACTACCAGCATAAAATTCCCAAGTTCAGGCGCCAAGGAACTCGTGGACGAGATGTTCAAAAAAAGGCCGAGCTTATCTGAGACCGTTTGTTAACTTGGGTTGCTTGTCAGTAGGCGAACATCGTCGCATGGGCTGCAGCCGCCTCTTTTTCGACCGGCAACGTGAAAGGCCCATGTCCCATATAAATTGTGAGAAATGGCCCAATTTCAATCAGTCCCGCTCAGTTCGTTCAGCTCGATTCAGATCAAAAAATGACGTTCGTTCAGCTCGACAGATGTTCATCGTAACCACACACACACAGACAGCCCAACAGATGGCGTGAGAGCAGTTCTCAAAAAAGAAGAAGAAAAAACTAATGGAGGGCGAGTGCTTTTTTTTAGATAAAGGGAATTTTATTACTTAAGAGGTTTAAGCGATACATCCGGCCTCTACATAACTAAGATGCACACAGCCACCCGTTCACGAGAATCCAACTCAAACATAAAAACTAGGCGAATTACATATCATAATGAGAAATTGTACATCCGCCTAAAGTACTGGAAGGTCTATCCGGAGACTATGCTGCCATCCATGCCGGCAGAGCATCTCCCTTGCCGCGGACTCCAGCCTCGCAGCCACCTCCAAAAAAAGGTCCCGGTGCTCCACACGCTGCAGCGCTGACCAAGCTCGTAAGGTAGCCGTGCACCGATATATGACCTGCAAAACAGTAACATTTGAATTGTTAAACACCTTGTCATTTCTACATAGCCACAGCGACCAAATAATGGCAATCGCTCCCATCCTACAGAAACGATTAAACCTAGGATCTACACCATTTAGCCAATTGCCAAAAATGTTGGCAACTGTATTTGGTGGATGTAAGGTAGAACCTAACTGGATGGCTGACCATATAGACCTCGCGAATTCGCACTGGAAGAACAAGTGTGTAATGGTCTCGTCATGAAGACAGAAAACACATTTTTTACTTCCGTGCCAATTACGCTTCGCAAGGTTGTCTTTAGTAAGGATGACCCCCCGACGAAGGTACCACGTAAACACCTTCGTCTTAAGCGGTATTTTCATTTTCCAAATCTTATTACAATCCTTAGTATTGACTGGAACTTCAGGATGGATAAGTGCTCTATACATAGAATCAACTGAGAATTTACCATTCTTGGTGAGATTCCATAGAAATTTATCTGGACCTTCCGACAATTGGACTGACTCCAGTCGGATGAGCAAGGCATGCCAAGATGCTTGTCTCATACCAAATAAGCTTCGTCGAAACGAAACATCCGGTGGGGAGGAACCCAACACCCTGGCGATCGTGTCGCTTTTATTTCGTATGATAGAGTAAAGAGCCGGATATTGTTCTCTAAGGGTAACCTGGCCAAGCCATTTATCCTCTCAGAACCGAATTTCCGATCCATCCCTAATTGAGAAAGAACCATGTGGGAAAAAATACTTCTTTGTAGCCATAAGACCAGCCCAGAAGTGAGAATCACCCGGTTTCCACTGAATCTGGGAAACAGCTAGGTCTCCCACATACTTTCTCCTAAGGAGAGTTTGCCAAACTCCATCTTCTGAAAGAAGATTGAAGAGCCATTTACCTAGGAAGGCACGGTTCTTGACCTCTAGGTCATGAATTCCCAGACCTCCTTGGTCTTTAGGGCAACAAACCACACTCCATTTAGTCAGACGATACTTTTTCTTCTCAGAATCCCCTTGCCAAAAGAATCTAGACCAGAAATAATCCAGCCTTTTCAAGACTCCTTTGGGCAATGGAAAGAAAGAAATCATATACAGTACCATATTTGATAGCACTGAGTTTATGAGTACTAATCTTCCACCTAGGGATAAGAGTTTTCCTTTCCAACTATTTAACTGAAGTTGAAATCTTTCTTCCACCTTTTTCCATTCAGCATTTGTAAGTTTCCGATAATGAATCGGAATACCCAAATAGTTGATAGGAAATTGACCTTGTTGACAGCCAAAAAGTTCAGCATACAAGGCGGCGTCCTCTTGAGCCTCGCCAAAACAAAATAATTCACTTTTATGGAAGTTTATCTTAAGACCCGAAAGGAGCTCGAAAGCTGACAAGATCAGTTTTAGGTTACGAGCTTTTTCGATGTCATGTTCCATAAAAAGAATTGTATCATTGGCGTATTGAAGTATCGATAACCCACCATCAACAAGATGTGGAATCACTCCTTCAAATTGACCCTCAGATTTAGCGCGTTCGATCAAGATAGCCAACATATCAGCCACTATATTAAATAGAATTGGCGATAACGGGTCACCCTGTCTAAGGCCTTTCTTCGTTTGAAAGTACTTGCCAATGTCATCATTGACCTTGATGGCAACACTTCCCCCCGAAACAAAGCTATTAATTAACGCGCACCACTTAGAAGAAAAACCTTTCATTCTTAGAGTCTGCTGAAGGAAAGACCAATTGACTTTGTCGTATGCTTTCTCAAAGTCAATTTTAAGGATTACCCCGTTCAGTTTTTTCCTATGTAGTTCGTGCACTGTTTCATGTAAAATCGCAACTCCGTCAAGGATATTACGACCTTTCATAAAAGCCGTCTGAGACGGACGAACCACATGATCCGCCACACTGTTCAGCCGTATCGTAGCCACTTTGGTGAATATCTTAAAACTAACGTTAAGGAGGCAAATGGGTCTGAATTGTTGAATCCTCTCTGCCTCGTTAACCTTAGGTAATAAAATTATCTCACCAAAATTTAGTCGAAACAACTCTAGCTGTCCAACGTGAAGACAGGCGAACATTTTAAGCAAATCAGACTTGATAACATCCTAAAAGTTCTGGTAGAACTCTACCGGGAAACCAGCAGGTCCAGGTGCTGAATTATGTTTCATTTGGAAAACCACCAACCTCACTTCCTCTTATGTGTAGAGTTTAGTTAGCAGGCTATTTTCCGCTTCTGAAACCTGGGGGATATCTTCTGTTCGGGACTCATCGAGAGAGAAGTTTCCTTCCTCTGAGTCGCCGAACAGTCCCTTATAATAATTTGTAATGTACGACTTAAGTTGTTCATGGCCCTCAATCGTTCCCTCGTCCTGAACTAGAGAATGAATGCGCTTTTTCCTGTGTCTGCCATTGGCAATACTATGGAAATAGCGGGTATTCGAATCCCCTTCCAGAATGAATTGGGCTTTAGACCGTTGATACCATTTTAACTCTTCCTCTCGCAGAAGTTTTGCTATTTGTGCATTGGATTGGCTTTTGAGCTCAATCTCTTGCGCGGATAGTAAACGAACTTCTGCTAATGCTTCTAGAGCATCAATTATGGAGGAAAGTCGCAGCTTTTCCTTTTTAAGTATGCCAGAGGTATGACGCGCCCATCCAACTAGGTGCGTGCGTAGAGCACGTATCTTATTGTTCCACCGCTGAATAGGCGTATCACCCGTGACCGGTAATTCCCAAATCCTTTTGACCATTTCATGAAAACCTTCACGATGTAGCCACCCAAGCTCAAACTTGAAACGTGGCCTACACTGTGGTCTAGGTAATCCAGTAGTCAAAAGAATAGGAGCATGGTCCGACAAACCTTCAATACGTTCTAGCGCCCGTACCGACACCAGTGGGAACCTAACTTCCCAATCAGTATCCATGAGTACACGGTCTAGTTTTTCGTATGTGGGTTCAGGGAGAGAGTTAGCCCAAGTGAACTGTCTCCCCACCATTGTAACCTCTCTAAGGTCCAAGCTGTCAATGACTGCATTGAACAAAAGAGGCCAACGGTTATCAAACCTACCCTTACTCTTCTCAAACGGAAAGCGTAGCAAATTGAAATCCCCCCCAATGATAAGAGGGTGGGGATTATCCTTTGCCAAGCTTACCATTTCACAGAGAAAAGAAGTCTTAGCCGATTCCTGAGCCGGTCCATACACGGCAACAAGGCTCCAGATGAAGTTATCGGATTTGTTACGGATGTGCATTTTGATATGAAAAGCACCCTCCGTAACCTCCAACACTTCCATGGTATCAGTCCTTACACCGAGTAGAATGCCCCCTGAACGGACATGAGGGGGACGTGAGTACCAATCAAACTCTATACCGCCCGAAAGTCGGTTCAGGAGCGATTGGGAAAACTCACGTCTACCCGACTCGGAAATAGCCAGGAAATCCAAATTATGGTCCCGAACGCAACCAGCAAAATGCAAATGTTTAGCCAAGTCACCAAGACCTCTGCTATTTGCAAACATGCCATTCATTGGGAAACCATGGGAGATTTGGATAACTTGGAACGTTTCCGGAACTTGTTGTTGGTAGTTTTAGATTTCCGACCAGTCGCTTTTAAGTCATACAATGAACTCAAGCCGTCGTCATCCAAACCACCCTCCAACACTTCACCAATTAGATGAGAAAAAAGCTGACCATCTGATGTGGCATTCGCTTCATCTTCATCCAAATAGGTGGAAGTCAACCCAGTCGAAGCTTTAGGAATAACCGTAAGACGGTCAAATTACATATGCCTCAAGACTTTAGTTGACAAATCAACTTGTAAAGTACCACTACCAAGATTAAAACCTATACTAGAAAGCTTTGACTGAATGGAATTTGGAGAAAAAGAGAGAAAAGACTTAGATCCCAAATTCGTACCACTATAGTCCAGGTTGCGCGCAGCCTTGCGGCGCATGGCCTTCATCATGGAGTCCTCATCCGTCGTGGAACCCCCATCCGCCGCCACTCCGAACCTCCCGCTGCGTCGGGGTGGCGTGACCCCATCAGGGGAAGCCGACACAACAGGAGGTGGGGTGTAAGGCGTGACTGGGCCATCACCCAGCGTCTCCAGATAAGGCGTGGCATCCTGGGACGACAAAGGTGAAGTAGCAGCCGTCCCAAGCGCCCCCGCATCCAGAGAAGAAGCCGCGGCAGACGGGTGAGTCAGGGTCGTAGTCGAGACTACACCCGTCTCGCCCGAGTCCAGCGAGGTAGCATGGGACAGCAAAGTCGAAGTAGCAGCCGTCCCAAGCACCCCCGCCACCGAAGGAGTAGTAGCGTGAGACGGAAGAGTCATAGTCGTAGTCAAGACTACCCCCGTCTCACCCGTGCCCGAGGCCGATCCATCACAAGGGGGCTGCGGTGAAGAAGACACCCCCCCGGAGATCAGCCCCGCGGCAACGTCCAGCGCCGCATCCCGCTGAAACACCTCTTGCGCCCTAGCTGCAAGCGGCTGCCCAGCAGAGGCACTGCACCACCCGAGCTCAGGCAAGGCGTGCTCTATGGACAGATAATCCGGTCGTGTCGTCAACTCCCCTCTAGGGACGTGGTCAGGCACGGGCTCGCGGGGCGCAGCCTCCACGGCCAGGGAGGCCGACTGAGACACCAACGCCCCTGCAGGGCTGCTAGCAAGTGGGCGGTGGACGAAGAGACAGTCCACCGGCTCAACAACCTGAGAATCCTCCACTCGAACCAAGCTCGGAAACTCCCTACGAATCTTAGCTAGAATCTCAATCCCCCGAGCAGATTTTGGGAAGGGATTATACGGACACGACTCAACGACTGTCCAGCATTACCAAAGTTTGCCGCTCCCGCGCTCTGAGTAGAGTCAACCTCCATACTCGAAAACTGAACCAAAGAGCCAGAGGAAGCACCTGCGGGTTCCTCCGCACCCTCCTCAGCACCCCCAAAATCCCCATCAGCATCATCTCCCTTTCGTCGCCAGAAATATGGGACGAACTCCGCATCTGGAATAAAATCTGTAGACTCACGACGGAAGACAAAAGCATACTCCTTCAGCTTAACAACACAAGTTGTACCCAAATAGGGACCATGGTGATCCTGTTGCCTGTCCAAAGGCTTGGAAGACGGCATGGCCACCAGAATACGCACAATACCTCTACTCCTCAAGGTCACAAGATCAACATCCAGAGTCTGTCCAATCAAGGAGCCAACAGCCCAAATACCAAGGAAATGTCTCACTGGATACGGGACCCCCTGGACTTGGACCCAAACCTGCTCAAGCGCTCTCATAGGGTGAACAACATACTTCTTCCAGAAAGAAAAAGTGGCTGTAGCAGAGAAACCTGGAACCCCCATCTGCATCCCTTCCATCCGCTGCAGATCCCCGACAGAAGGGAACCCAATCAGGAAAGCGTCTGTACCGTGAGAGACCGCTTCCCATGTCCAAGACGAGCTCGAAGGAAACATCCTGGAGATCAAACTCTGAACAGCTGCTGCCGGCACCTGGTCACCTACAATCCGCACAAGAGCTGTGGGCGAGCACGTAGGAACCATGTGGGGTTTATACACACTATCAGAAAGCTGCGTGAAAATCATCTCCTCTCTGCCATAACCTGAAGTAAACGATGTGGGTCTAGGAAGCCGGAGAGTCGGACACCTGATGGTAGGGTGAGACTCGTTGTCACAAACGAGACAATAATGTTTCACCGGGCATCCCTTAGCTGAATGAGTATCCACTGCACACTTCCAACACCTGATGGTAGGGCGAGTGCTTACCCTAATCCATGCAAGGCGGCAGCGTGACGGATATGGGCGGCGCACCGGTTGGGTCAGTGGCGGTGACAACTGACACGCAGAAGGTACGTGAAGCCGTCGTCTTCGGCCGGCCGAAATGTCGGTGGGCGAGACATGTCGAGGGATCTGCGCGGCCGTGCTGTCCTGTATCCCGGTTGCCCCGGCTGTCAAGAACCATTACCACACGCTGGTAATGGTTGGTGCAAGTAACCTGCAGGTCATTCGAGGATGAGCACGGTTTCCACGCCACGACATGTGCAAAAGCGGTCTTGCCCCGCACAGTCGCATGCACTGTGATGATCGTCACTCACCCGGAATTACGTGCCTAGCTATTGTCGCACCCAAAAAGACGATTGTCAACGGCGCACGTACGCGAACCGGCGAAGATCTCGCCGGAACTACGCTATATATGCAAGAGGCAAGACGACGACGACGACGTCGACGAGAGTAGCAAGGAACAGGGTACTCGACCACTCTTCTATCCGATCGGAATCCACAAAAGCAAAGGGCGATCCGCATTGTGCTGCCGTAGCTTAGGCGGCCGCCGCTATGAACCTATGACCACTGACCAGATTGTTCTGGTCGCTTGGATACGTACTACTGTACGTGGGTTCGACTTTGTGAAAGGAATCAGATGCCAAAGCGTAGCAAGCATGGGAAGACAGTAGCTAGGAAACGTCCTTCCAGCCGGCCTATACCTACCGGGACGATCCAGTGGAGAGGAAGACAAAGTTCAGTCTCAAATGCTACTTCAGCCGATCTCCGTGTCTGAGTCCCAATAACCTTTTTTAGGGGGACTAGTAACATGATTGAGTTTGCCTCTTGCAACCGGCGGTGTCGGTGTGTGACCATCGAGCAACAGTCGCACAAATGACGACGTCGGTGGCGCCAAAAACCGCAACCTGCCCGATCCCGCCCTGATCACTTCCACGGTTCAAGCAAAACAACATTTTACTCTGTCAGTCCTTTTGCGCACGCGAGCCTCGACACGAGAAGAAGGAAATGGGCCAAGTTGACCTTCTGACGGTCGAAAGGTTTGGCTGCTTTGTCCTCTGGTAAAACTTGGCTTGGAGTAAACACTAGCTGCTGGCCAGCCCTCAGTGCTGGACAGTGCGCTAGCTGCGCTACACGGCACAACACACTGCCCTGCATGCAGCTCAGCAGTTGCTGGTACTGTACTGCTGTTGCGTGGCACCGAAAGAGTCTTTGATATGCAGCAAGTGGGGTATGTTGTGGAAAATAAAGTTTCTCCCTCTGCAAGCTTTCCTCGCCACTCCACTAGCGGGCTCGCCAGGGTAGTGTCACGCTTCAACATTTCACATACTCGCTCGCACATGCCGCCCATCCATCGTCCACTCTCGTCTACGTCAATCCCGTAATTTGGTGCGGTGGAGTGCAATCACCACATTCGCCTAAAAAGGCGTATGTTAAGGTAGGAGCAGCTCCACGACCACCCAGCGGTAGTGCTAGAATTAGTCAAAGCTTACTTTTGTTATTTACTTAAGGTTAGCTTTGTTGTGGCTAAAATGTGTTTCACTAGAATTTGTGCAGGATGACGACAAACAGTTGCAACTCATGTGTAAATATATAAAAACAATAGTTGCAACTCATGCTAATTCTGAAAATTTCAGTTGCAACTCATGTGTAACTCACATCCCGCACGAATCACAATGTAAATTTGACGGAATTAGAGTCGAGTGAGCTCGAACTTAATTCTCACTCGAGTGAGCTCGAACTTAATTCTCACTCGAGTGAGGAATAGCAAAACCAGAAAAATCGTTGGTTTTTTCCATGCCTATTTTTTCTAAACTTTTGGTTAGCAAATCACACTGGATCATATCGCTATGACCATTCCAAAATGTAGTGTTCTGCTTACACTTACTATTAATTGCCTTGCATTAGGCTTACTGCATATATTGTTGTACAAAAATTTACTGTTATGTTCCACGCGGAAAAATGTCAGCCTTTTTATTAGCAAATCATATTAAATAATACCACTCCAACCATTAAGAAATGTAATTCGCCAAACTAGAGTTCTCGCAGAAACTAGAGTTCAATCTAACCAGTGGGTCGTGTAAATCAATTTAATCCAAACAACCTAGTTGTAACAAACACAACAACTTAAAAGTAGTGCTCCACAAATTCCTCCTAAAACCAGTTTATTAAAAAGTCTTCTAAATACATAATTTTTTATACAACCACTAAGATGGAAAAACATGTACATGTGCACTTACTATAGTGTGAATCTAGACAACATATGTTATAGCTAAAACATCTTACTATATATTGTGAAACGTAGGGAGTAAAATATATCATTAATACATACTTAAATGGTATTAAAATATACATATAAAATTAGTTTACACAGTTTTTTATGATTTTCAATAAGACGAAAAGTTTCAAGTCCATATTGGTGCTTTCTTTGAGTGGAACAATAAAAAGAAGTTGCTACACATAGAGAAAAATCAGCTACTGTAGTTTGATGGACAACACCGACAGGGGGTGTGCAGCAACACACGTGCTTAGAAAAAACCATCTTTTGTCCATGAAGTCCGGGACCGAATAAAAGAATCGGCTAGACCCCGCTCCTGTGGGAGCTTCTTTCTTTATCAACACCAAGAGGTCCAGTAATCATTCCTGTCAGAGGCAAAACCCCACTGCGAAATGGCATAAACCATTAGTTTAATCGGTGAGCGAAAAGGCATGGTAAAAGGTGGGAGCACGCTTAACCGCCAAAATAAAGTCGCGTAACGGTCGTATCTTACACCAGAAGCAAAGGGAGCCAGTGAGAATCAGAACCTGACAATTTACATTCAGACAGTATTCTTTGTACCACAAAATACGGGAGCCGTTTGGTTAGCTACAAAATCTCCCCGGCTCATGTCTCACTTACGTCTACATAATTAGTCAGCCGACGGAATTCTTAACTTGCGTCCCACTCGGAAGTGGCAATTTCGGCAGCAAGTCTGCTAAAGCTCCCATATGGTTTGTTTGCTCAATTTTTCATTTTTCAGAATTTCGGCACCCGTTTAGTTAGCCAACGTATTTTCTGAAGTCATGTCTCGCTCAAATACACAAAACTACGCCATGCCTCACACGCCTACACTCGATTTTGCCATCCGTTGGGTTAGCCGCCACTGTATCTGACCGCATAGTTTGTACAGTAGTTTTTGTTAACCCACGTCTTCGTCAGTAGACACACTTGAGTGTCAATGCTTGGCTAACATGTGGTGGATAATTTGTCAAACCTTGCTGTCGTGGCCTACACACAATGGCCTACATATATGTCCGAGCGGTGCTAATACAGTATTATCTTCCTTAACAAGCACACCATGGGGTCATCCATAGATAGATACCGTCAAGTAACCAAGAAATTAGATTACACCAAGTTGATTGGTGTAGAGGAGGTATAAGAGAAATTCGCTAATGCAAAGAGAGACCAAGCTGACAAGAGTATCAGGATATATAGATATCATTAAGTCATACAATAATATAAGAACAGAGTGACAGTTGGGAGACACAAATCTCCAAGAGACTCAACTAAATATACTATTAATAATCAAATAGTAGTAAGTAGCCTGTGACACAAGAGGAGTTCAGTAGGACAGATCTCTTGATCTAGAAACTTATCTCTGACCCTCAACCGAAGCTTAACTGAACAACTCAAGCTTCACCCTATACATCCATCCCGGAGAACAACCATAGATCGCCCAATCCCAACTAAACCTGTCTCTCTCTCAACCACATCATTATTCACAACCAATTAGCCATCAATCCAAAGCTCAAATTCCAAATTTCCCCATCAACCAGCTCCAACCCTTTTCGCCATCACCGCCGCGCTAACGGATCAAGGACGACGATGCGGAAAACAGACACCAACCAACCAATTGCAAAACAAAAAAGAGAAAGAAAAGGATGTACTAATGATGCACCGTGTTCTTCTTTACGCCGTCGCCGGTAGCTATCAATCAAGAAGCAGTTGTAATGCACGAACAACAATGGCCACGTACACTTGTGACGGTGAGCTCTTCCACACCGGCGGCGAGGGGTGCAGTGGAGTGAGGGAAAGTGCAATTGGTGATAATGCCAGGGAAGGGAATCATCTGTAATGCGCGGGCGGCGGCGGCGAGGCGTATGGCATGGGGTATACTGGTGGCAACGGGCCGGGGTATGCTGGCGGTGGGGGTGGCGGAGGTGGGATGAACGGCTTGCACTGGAACGCGGCGCAGTCGACGGGCGGGCGGGCGTAGAAAGCGGCGCACTGCTGCGGTATGCGCTGTGCCGGGCGGTTGGGGAGGCAGTTCCCACGGTCCCCGTCGGCCGGGACGACGCGTGCGCAGGATGGCGGCTCGCCGGTGAAGAAATTGTAGGAGAAAGTGAAGTTCTTGAGCCGTGGGAGGTCGCAGACGGCCTCAGGCACGGTGCCCGACAGCAGGTTGTGCGCGACGTCGAGCTGCTCCACCTTCTGCATCCCGGATATCTCCGTCGGCAGCGGCCCGGAGAGGGCGTTGAAGCTGACGTCGAAGACGGTCACCTCGCGGAGCATCCCGATCTCCGGCGGGAGGCAGGAGTTGAGGGCGTTGTTGATGAGGATGATCTCGTTGAGCGTGTCTGACATGTTGGCGAGGCTCGCCGGGAGGCATCCGCCGAAATGGTTGTTGGCCAGGACGATGACGGAGACGGGGGAGTTGCCGAAGTTGTCCGGGAGCTGGAAGCGGAGGCGATTGTGGTTGAGGAAGATTGCGTCGAAGGGGCGGTCGAAGAGCTCCCGCGGCACGCCGCCCTCGAAGTCGTTGAAGCGTAGGTCGAGGAATCTGAGGGCCGGGAGGTCGAGCACGACGGCGGGGAAGGCGCCGACGAAGCGGTTGTTGCTGAGGTCGAGCTCGTGGAGGAGGCGGAGGCGGCGGAAGGAGTCGGGCACGAGGCCGCAGAAGCGGTTGGAGTTGAGGTGGAGCAGCGCGAGGTCGCAGAGGAGGCCGAGCTCCGACGGGAGGTACCCCGCGATGTCGCCGTGGTTGAGGTCGATGCCGGCGACGGCGAGCTCGCCCGACGAAGGGAGCGGCGCGCAGAACACGCCGGTGTAGCCGCAGACCCCGGGGCCGACCCAGTCGCCGGTGAGGTTCTTGGGGTCGGAGAAGATGGCCTGCTGCTTCCATGTCTGCAGCGCCACGTACGCGTCCCGCAGACGCGCGCTAGGGAACCGCCACGCAGGGTCCACCTCCACCGCCGCCATCTCACCGCCTCCTTCCGCCCATACGCCAGCGGCCTGCGCTCCGCCCCCGCTGCTGCCGGCGAAGGCGAAAAGACAGAGGAGGAGCACCACCGCCGCCCTCATCGCATTCACCCTCGATTTCTTGCAACGCGAAGGACGGAAGCGAGAATTGCAGTGCAGCAGTGAGATTCAGCAGGAAATGGAGAGGAGGGGATGGGAGTGGGAGTGTGGGAGAGGAGGACAGCTATGGCACAGCTCAGAGGTTGGCGGAGGCGAGATGTGGAAGGGTTTGTGCGGGGGACGCGTAGCCGACGGAGGAGGATTTATGGCGGGGGAGAGGATTTATGAGATTGGCTTGGGGTCCCCGGCGTCGGTCTCCGGATTGCGGTATTTTTTATTCTGGGTAATTATGGCGGTAATTGCACGGGTTTAGGGGGTTGAATCCTTTGCAAATATACCCCTCTGAACAATAAAATTGCCAAATACCCCCTCCCAGGCCTCGTCGATGTATTGTCTACACATGGCACATTCCGTGCCTAAGCCAACGACATAAACACTACCAAAATTACAGGAATAAACTTCAGGCCAACTTATCTCGAGGAACGCCGAGGACCTAACATGGACAACGTCGTACGATGAGTTTTCGAGAGGGCACCGCAAATTACATGGTAAAAAATTCATCCATACCAAGCACGACACAAAGTATCACAATGATACCAAGCATAAGTCATGACATTTTCACAAATCCTTTTGTCATGCCATACATCAAAGACCAACTCCCTTGGCTATGCGTGCTAAGATTAAATCATAAATACTCTCATTACACAGCTTTGCCTTCATGTCCATGAGACTTGTGGAGGGCAATATGAACCCTAGCTAGACTCCTTGGTGAACCGTACAATCTTAGCTCTGATGAAACTTTGTCTAGTTGCATTTGTTAACATGGTAAGTCTCATTTTTTTGGCAAGAGATGATTAAAGCAAGGAAAACGAACTTTCTTTAAATTATGTAGGAAGATCAATATTGGTAATGGTTCAAGGACTAGATTTTGGGAAGATTCATGGATTGGAGAAATCTTTGTGTGTACAGTTCAATGTATATTATGATATTATGTTTGTACAATTTTTTTGGTTTTCCAATTTTGTTGGTAAAGGTTGGAAAGCTATCAAATTTAGGAGAACACTTTTGGTGAAACTGTTGTACAGTGGCAGGAGCTATATAATATCTATAGAAATAAAGTGTAAACTAGATAAGTATGATTTATGTAAATGGATCCTTACTAAATTAGAGACAAATCTATGTTTTTGGCTCTAAAATGTGTGGAAGTAAAGTGGCCACATAGGAAATTTAGCGGATAACTTTTTTCTAAGATTAAAAGTGATCCTTTGAGCCAATTATAATGATGTTTTACCTGAGTATGTTTAGTTCAAAAGGGGCTAGTATGGTAACGATAGTGAATGTTGCTTCTATCATGAGTTGGAAACTCTTTATCATATTCTATTTCATAAGTTAGCAAAATACATGTTTTTAGTGATATTAGCGGGTGGATTGAGATTTTCATGGTATAAAGCAAAGGACTTCAGTGCGGATGGAGTTGCTAGTGTGAGCTGGTCAATATGAAAATAGTTGCATGGAATATTTTGAGCATGTTTGGCCGCATGTTCCTATTAGTGTTATGTACTTCCTCCGTCCTAAATGTAAGTCTAACCATTTTCTCCATGTATGTATATAGACATGTTTTAGTGTAAGGTTGATTTCACAATAACAACATGGCCTCGGAAATTTTTAGTCGGCGCTGAGGCTTGCCACTGATTATCCAGAGGATTGTAGTGGAGATTAAGTATGTTGAAGAAGTTGATGCTTTGCAGACTGTGATGGAAAACCCGTACTACATACTTTCTCCGATTTAAATTAGATAACTTTCATATGATCATATGTGGATGTATCTCTACGTGTAACATGTGGTCACATGAAAATCTTCTAATTTAGACGGAGGGGGTATGTTTCAAATTATGAACATTTTTAACAAGTTATACTAGCCAGATGTACGGAGAGAGAAAATTTTGAGTCGTCCATGTTATTTTGAGTCAGAGTGGTCCTTTGTGTGATTTTGGAGCTCCGGTTTGGTACTAATATTATCAATGCAAGTGATGTACGAAAATTAGTAATCGATTACAGGATGTTGCAAACTGCTAATTATTCCATTTTGCAAGCTGCACTTGTAGAAATCCTAGAGGAGGCATGCCCATCCTTTTACATGTAGGGACCTGCATGCTTGGCCAGATCAATGCTAAAGCAAAATCACACCCGAGCAAACTTTAGCTGCCAGCATTTCTTCTATTGATTAATGAAAAACAGTTCCGACTATATTTCAGTTTAAAAATAAAATAAAAACAAAATAACGCAAAGGGGAGGGAATCGGTGATGCAAACCAGTAAGCGATTAGCTGGACTCCTCCATGGCTAGACTACACGCATCTCCTTTTCGCGGAGATCGCCTTTTGTCTCCAACCACTCAGCGTGTGCATGGGCGCATGGCTGTACCGGAAACTTGCATCCACCAATAGATTTGCATTCGTATTTGTACGTGAACTTGATGCCGTACCGGGAACGGATCGTTAATTTCCAAATAACGACACTGATAATGGAAGTGTTCTATGTGGCTATGGTTGCACTATTGTTTTGCTGGACTTCTAGCTGCATTTCGGAGGCCTTGAGGGATCTAGAAGACCGACATATTTCAACAGTACTCCCTTTGATCCTAATAAAATGTCGCACGTTGAACTACAAATTTATACTACACGGTTCATTTCCTCCAACACTTATAAGGGATACCAACTGTTAGACCCTGAGTTCAAACTACACGAACGAAACGTATTGGTTGGGCCATACAACCAAGAACATACTGGGGTTACCAATCCCAGGAAACAAGCAGGCCAGGCTCGGAATGGATCATCGGCCGACAGCTCTTGACGACCCCAACGTCACATACGTTTTCAGATTGTGCACGCAAGAACCATAAAAGTCTTCCAACTCGTATACTTCAAACATACACACATGGTATACGAGTCGAATTTTTAACAAGTTGAAACCACAGAATAAATCTAAGACACAAAGAACGGAAATAATATCCAAAAGCTCTCACTGAGCAAAAATATATCGAATGACACCAATCAGAGTACACATGTCCCAACATTACATCATGCAGCGGAAAACAAACCGGTCTGAGTACAGACAAGAAGCAAAGGGCTCAAAGGCCGAAACGGAAAAGAAGGCCCATCCACGCAGTCCACCAGGAAGTAACCCAGGGGAATTCTAACTACTCGTCGTAGATCTCGTCGTCGAACTCCACGTAGTATCCACCAACCTGGTCGAGCGAAGGATCCTCAACTGCAGAAAAACCACAGCCCGCGAACGGGTCAATACACCGAAGCGTATCGAACAAGGTTAAGCTAACAGGTTACAAAACTGTAAGATTTCCAAAGTATGGGGGTAAGTGTACTTAGCGGCAGCAGCACTAGCAACGTAAAGAGACTCGCTAAAACTTCCGTCTAATCAGAGAGGGATAAGAGAGCGTTTTAGTAGCCATCTAAAACTAACACCAGTCATAACTCATTCTCGAATTAACCCCCTCAACCAGATATGAGGAAGCAATTCGGGAATACTCTCACGTTAACAGTTTTAGTTACCAGTTATTATGAAAGTAATTCTATATTACTAGTCAAATTATTTAACAATGATTAGGTGTAAGTTGTCTAGATCTCATTAGTCGGCAACGCACCAAGTTGTCCATAACCGCGGACGCGGCTCATCGATAAGATTATACCCTGCGGGGTGCACTACTGGACCCATACTCGCATGATCAACCCAGTCAAAAACATTAGGGTCTTTCAACCCAACTCTTTTCCTTCACCGCAACAAGTTCAGGAGCCACGGGAGCTATGCTGGTCCCGGCCAAAAGGGTGCGGACTCCCGCAGGACACACCCCTCCGCACCAACAGGCCGCGCCCTATATGCATGTAACAAGGCACACCGCCAAAGTAAAATATCATCAATGCATATGAGACAAATGGAAAACCCGAACTAGGTGTGGCTCCCGGACAAGTCGAAGTTCCAGTCAAAGTCGAGGGGGCTCCATAGGGCCTCCCACAAGTGGTTAGTGCGCTCAGTCTTGGATTAGGGGAGCAAGATCTCAGTTCCTAGGTCGACACTTAGCAGAACAAAGCACCTCGCAAGGCCTTCCGCCGATGCCTTATCTTTTTAATTATAGAACCACAAAAAAATAAGACAACAGTTTATTATGGTGGAACCATCTATCATTCTAAGCATATGAGATAAACGACAAAGGAACGACTCGCTCAACCAATTCTAAGCATGCACTACGACTCGCAAAGGCCAACAGATAAACATGCAAGGGGTTATAGGTTGTGGGGATATAGCTGTATAGGCTGCAAGATAAACATGTGATGGGATCGCAGTTCAAGAATCGATAACTAGGATAGCATAGATCAAAAGGTAAGAATGAAAACCCGACAATCGTGTAACCGGTTAGCAGAAGCTTGCCTGGCAGCTCGTGGCCCGGCACAAAAGCTGGAATATCAAGGATGAAAGTATCGGTAGCAGGTACGTCGTTGTCTACCCAGAGAAGAACAAAACACGGACAATAGGAAACAATATCAATAAAATAAAATGTGCACGCTGCAATATGGTATGAGATGATTAGGTCATATTAAAGCGGGGATGAAATCCCGGCAATTAATTATGGTGCAAGTTATTTGTGTAACCAACAAATTAAATGTTGTGTAACAGATATAACATGGCATGGTGATTTGATCAATTTAAATGGAGTAGGCAACAATTAAATATTTGCCCAACACATTTCATATTTATTATTTAAGTGCAACATTATTTATCTACGCAACAGATTAAAAGTTACTTCTCCACGAGTGAAATGTAGTCTGTTTAGATACTTATACCTACGATTATATAATCAGTCCTATGAGATCACAACGACAATGTTGTTCATAATGTTGTGCTTTCACATATTTGATACAGTTTGCACTTGCAATTGATTCATATGCATACATCATATCAATTAAATTTGTCTAATTTGACATATGGGATATTTTTGGTGTTTCTTTCGTTAATTAAACTCATCCAGGTTTTGGAAATTTCCGACCGTTTACTGTGACCGTTTTAAGACGATGGCAAACATTACAACATCTTATGACACACTGCTATGGATGTGTGAGCTTTGAAGGTAAGGATGGCCGGATAGCTGTCTTTCAGGTAGGAAGCACGTGCTAAAGTATCCCATACAACTAATTTTAGTTGTGGCAGCATTTCTCTTCGCCACGGCATGGAGACATAGAAAAGGAAAACTTGGCTACACACTCACATGCGCTCACTGCCGCTGAGCACAGATTGTTCTTTGCCTATCGATATGAGAGCAGAGCTACACGTAGTAGTATAGTAAGACCACGGTGGTTGTGGAGATAGCGGTAGTGGCACGGTGGCAGCACTGACGGAGTAAAGCAGACATATGCACTGACGGAGTAACATCCGGAGCAAAGAAGCAGAGAGGCATGACCATCTGAATATCCGAACCCTGGGCAACGGGCCACCGTTCAAGAATATTTGACGTGCATTTTACAAAATCAATTATATCCACACATTTCTTAAAATCTATATACATCCAAATTTGAATAAATTCACGTCAATTATTTTGAAACAGAGAGAGTACCCGCTACAACCAGAAAGAGCAAGAGCACCAGCAATGGACGCAGGTTTTGGCGTGAATGCCCAACGCGGTTTTTCCACGCCATTCCCGTGCCACTTATCTGGGACGTCCATTTTTCATCCAACGATTGTTGTGTTTTTTTTGCAAAAATGACCCTGGGCAAATATAAACACACTAAACAGCACAGTTTGAAGCTAATCCATTCATTCCTCCCCACCTCCCACCTTCTCTCCAACCTCCCAGTGCCGCCGCCATGCGCATCCCTCCCCGCCGCGTGCCGACGAGATCTTTCAGCGAGCAAGCTCGGCTCCCTCCTCCTCCGGTTCTGTTATTGATCTTCCAAGTGAATACCAATCATGGTGGCTCGGGATCTATGTTCATGGATTAGGGTTTCATGTTTATGTTTATTTTTTCCCCTTTGGATGAATCATCCCAAGATCTGATCTGTTATGTTCTTGGATGTAAATTTCTTGTTGATGTATGAATCCGATTTTTTTGGTTGATGTATGGATCCAAAATTTCTTGTTGATGTATGGATCCGAAATATCTTGTTGATGCAAAATTATTTTTCATATGGAAAGATTTTTTTTTGTTAATGGTAGATTTTTTGTTCTCTGAATCTAGATCTCGGCGTTTGGAGAGACTTTATGTTACCAAAAAAAATCCAGAAAAATAGGTTATTATTTTTGTTCATGTATGTGCATACAACCAAAAAAATGTTTTCACAAAAAAATTGTGTTCACAGAAACTTTGTCTTACAAAAAAATTTGTTCATGTGTTCATGGGAAAATGGTTGAACATAATTTCTAAATAATTGTGTTTCACATCAACTTTATGTTCACAAATCACAGAAACTTTATGTTCACAAAAATTCGTGTTCCCAAAAAAATATGTTCACAGAAACTTTATGTTACCAAAAGAATAATCATGCATGAAAGATCACTGATTTGGTAATGCATACACAAGATCTCCATATTAGAAAAAGATCTCGTGTATTGGAGTAATATTTCCATGGCAACGAACAACATATCCGTGCTAGGATTTTTATGATGCTGGCCACCAATCATGCAAGCAAAAACGGAATCAAAATAAGTGTGTTGGATCTCGGTAATCACGGAAACAAATCATGCAAGCAAAAAACGAAAACATTACAAACCAGTCCTATAGAACTTGATAGAAGGGTATTTGTGCAAAAACTTTGCACGAATCTCCAGGTAAATTTACGGTCTGAGATAGGCAGCACGGGTATATGGGGTTTTTTTAGTGGTGTATATGGGGTTGTGGCTATGCATTTTCGGTGAATGTCGTCCGACAATTCCACGGGCCATGACGCCCTTAAGAAGTGTGCTTTCTAGTACACAAGGGATGCCTGGGTTTGGTGCAGGATGAAATGCGATTTGTTAGTTGAGAACATTAAGAGAGAGGATCATCTTTGGTGACTAGGAGTGCAAAACATCTGAGTGAAATGATGTCGTCGGGTAGTTGCTTTGTACTCTCTCCGTTCTGAATTAATTGATTCATAATGAGTATAGACTAGTCGTCTTTTACTTCCATTTAAAACTCTTTAATTAATGGATTGGAGAAAATTTCGGGAAAGCACCGGAGCAACTCTCCTACAAGAAATGAGGAGATAACCGAGAGAGATTGGAGATATCGCACCACAACGCTGTGAAAATTAAAGCAGTCACGGCGGACACCGGCTGTTCAGTAAAGTAAATGAGGGAATGGTACCGGGTGGTCCGGCCGGTCGGGAAACCTCAAGCCTTGGCAATGGCCGGTGCTGTGCTGGGGTCACTCGCTGTAGATCGTCAAATGAGCTCACCGGTCGCCAAACCTGTCCAGCAGTACATGAATTTTTTGTCAGGGTGAAGATTTAAGGACAGACGGGACAAAAAATAAAGATCTGCGAGGTGAGATTGCATCCAAGAAAAGAAGGTGGCAGCCTCTGCCTTAACTCACTGGCACCTGAATAACAGGACCCATCGATTCCAAGTGGGTGAGCCGGGCCATCGTTAGTGTGCATGACCATTGTTGAGATACGGTGCTTCCAGCGCTAGCCACTCGCACTAACCTAACCTACCAGAAGTCTATGCATGTACTTCCATTCCGAGGACTGTGATCCTGGCTCCAACCAAACAAGTGGCCCAACTAACTGAACCCCCACCGCAATTGGGTAAAGCAGTGTGCACTCGAGCAACCAACAAGACACGACGATGAACACGATCAAAAGTTCAGGCTATTCACATAGGTTCAGAATCATCACACAGAATCCACCCGGTATGGGCCACTGATCTGCTGCCTGTTGTGATGTATGACTGTGCCAAGATGCTCCCATTTACTTTTCCCTTTTGTTCTAGCAATTGGTCATTTGAGGTCACAATGAACTATGTACCCTCAGTCATTATCCTAGCCCTCAAGACAATGTACCCTCAGTCATCATCATCCAAATCAAGAACGCTAAGGGAGGATGGGTGCATCATGCCATGCTATATGGACCCAGAAGATTAATTGTGAGATGCAAAGAAAAGTATGCAAGGGTAGGAGGCTAGAGGAAGGGATTCATTTCATCAAGGAATCTGATCTAACCTTACCAACCTTGCAAAGTACTTATGCTACAATGCCAGCTATTCTTGAAGACAAACCAGCTCCAAATTCTTCAGTCTACAGAATCTCCTCTCCCGGCAATCAGCTCCAGTATGCCCCATGTACCTATCCAGAGAGCGGTACCAGTTAGTTACAACTGGGGTGAGATAGCGAAGCAATCCTTCCAAAAATACTGCCGTTTCCAACATGGAACGACATTTTACCACATGCCAACTAGGCAGTGCTTGGAAATGCTCTTTGTAAAATATTTGGAGATTTCGAAGATAACGAAGTAGAGAAGCACAAGTGCAATAAAAGTCAGCAAAAGTGGGTGCCAGCTTAAAGGAATCCTGATAATAAAGGAACATGAGAATTACCTGAACATAGTGTATCCACCCAAACCATAGAGCTGTAGCCAAATATATGGCGGTCCTCGGAAGCATTTAAACATTTAAGTGAAGAAACCCAAAGATGTAGATGCAGATTACAATTCTTTAACTATTAAAACACTATGACTGCATTTCGAATTAATATAATCGTGTTTTCCAAAAAAAACACTATGACTGCATAAAATCAGTAATGTCATGTGCAGATACTCATGGATACAACAATAGTACAATACACCAGCTGTTTTGGCTGGCTAGTCTTCAAATTACAACTCACCTGCTGACGACCTTCTGTACATCCCCCTTTTCCCTGCTTGTAAGTATGAACCCTCCAGTTAGAACCCCCTTTATCTTAGTGTTGTACAATATAATCAAGCAAATAATTCTAGTGAACCAAAGTATTACTCCCTCTGTTCCTAAATATAAGATGGTTTAACTTTTCCTAAATATAAAATAGTATCTAGACGTGTTTTCGTGTAAGATGCACATGAATCTACACACTAAAAAGGGTCTATTTTCGTGCGGGTCAGAAAAGGCTAAACCTTGTTATATTTAGGAAAAGAGGGAGTACATTACTGACAAGTGATTAAATGACAACACGTTATCTGATAAAAGGCAGCAGAAAATATGAATTTAGAAACAGGTACATACTTAAGAATTAATGGACACACTAATTATTCTGGTATCTTTCGGGACCAAACTCTAGGAAGATACAGATGAATATATAACAATAAGACATCCAATAAAACAGAAATAACAGTATGCTAAGACCCAGCATAAAACAGTCAGGACAGTTTTCATATATAAGCAGCACAAAACTAAGTTCTCACAACACCCAAACGATTTTTTGGGAGCAATGTGAGGTGAAAGGAAGGTGCATACCTTTTGACTCCTGGAACTTCCCTCTCAAAATCCAGCAGAAGATGTCAAATAATGAATAAACTTCTTCTCAGCATCTCACAAACACCCGAGTCTAATGAATCAGGATAGTGCCAGTTCTATATAATATGCGGAACATGAGACAGACAAGTAAACAGTACGAGTAAATGCATTACTTCATACTGCTGGAAAAGCAGAATGCAGGTGAAATGGTTTGGTAAGAAGATAGCACAAGTCGTCACATCATAAATCATGAAGCATTCAGACAACAGCACCTTTTTACACAGTACATTCCCGTTCCCTTGAAATCTACCATATATAACAGCTGGAAGGGTTATCCAGAGCTAGATAAAAAAGAGTTGGAACACCTAAAGAGTATCACCAAACAGTAGTCTAATGTGCTAGCTTTCAAAGCTTGAAAGTTTTAACAATGTTCTAATAAAGTGAGAGCAAATGAAAGTTGGTGATTCTAAGTTCAGTGTTCTAAACGTCTGATTATGCTCATGTTGCTGGTCAGTCTTTTCTTCTCCTATAAATCTTCTTAGCAGAACGATGAGCTCCAGCTTCAGTGCTACTGGTGATTGGAACATGACCTTTCAGAGGTTGGCTGAAATTTGGTGTTGGGCTTCTTCCCAGAACACTTTTATTCAGTGACCCACTTGCAGTAATCTGCCTCCTCAGACACAACAACTCACCTTTTGCTGTGGCCAATTCCTCTTCAAGCTTGTTATACCTTATTTCAAAATTCTCTCTCTCCGACCCAAGCCTTCTAATAAGATGCTGAGCTTCTACCATATTTTTCTGAGTTTCTACTGTACTTTTCTTTTGCTCCGCAAGAGCCACTGAAAGCACCTCCTTCTCTTCTTTAATAGCGAAAATCCTAGAAGTGGTGCTATCAAGCTTATTAGACAAAAACAATGCACTCTCATTCACCTCATTGAGTGAAATGGTGGCCTCATCCAAGTCTGCTTGAAGAGCTCTTCTTGCTTCAGAATCCACCAGCGATTGTTTCACCGATGCCTCAAGTTCCCTATTTAAAGTAGCATTATTTTTGTGTTCTCTAACAAGCTCATTTGCTGTGGACTCTAACTTCTTATATGCATCCAGCAACTCTTTCTTAAGTTCCTGATGCACTTCTGTAACAGACACTAGTTGATTAGAGGTGACTTCAAGATCTTCTTGTGTCTTTTGAAGTGTCTCCGTGACTGAGGCCAGTTCATCAGAAAGAGCTTTGGAAACTGATTCCGCTTCTTCTACTTTGTTAGTCAGAGCCCATTTCGCTTCATTAGACTCATTTGTGTATGTTGAAACATGAGTTGTCAAGTCATGATTTACTATATTTAGTTGATTAAGCTCTTGAGAGAGTTTGAACACCTCATTTCTGGATTCTTTAAGTGCCTCTTCAGTGTACTGAATAAGATCTGATAAATTTTTCCGGACCTCAACTTCATTATCTAGCGATGTTTTGTTAGCTTCCAGTGCACTGTTCAACTCAGCAATTATAGTTCTCTCTTTACTATGCTCACTTAATGCAGTTGAAAGTTGTTCTTCGAGCTGATTCAGCTGACCATCTTTGTCAAACAATAGTTCACGATCTCGAGATGCTCTCATCTGAGAAGCAGCTTCCAAGTCTTCATATTGTTTTACCAACTCGTTTATTTTTTCTTCAGCGTGGGCCTTTGAAGTGTACAATATTTGGACATCCTCATTCAGTGAATCAATTAAGGATGTCTTTGATTTTAGATCATCTTTAGCTGCAAGAAGATGCTTCTCCAGTTGCTCTAATTTAGAATTTGCATGTTTTAGGCCCTCTTTAGTCTGATTGTAGATCAAGTGCAGGCTCTGGTAGTCTTCTTCCTTGGCAGAAAGTGATGAACTGAGTTCCCTGATGTATGCCTCCTTGTCATTTAGCTCTTGGCTAAGAAGGTTTACCTTGTCATGGAAAATATCAAGTGTTTCCAACTTTTCCCTCATTTTTCCTTCAAATGCATGTTTGTCTTCCTCTGCTTGTGCGATGCTACTCTCAAGTTCATGTATCTCATGTCTAAGATGCTCAACTAGGCCCTTCTCCTTTATAACTTCCTCATTTAAAGATGTTACCATCCTCTTAGTTGAAGCCAATTGACCAAGAAGGGAAGCTTCCTTATCCAGAAGCATCCTAGCTTGTCTCTTCTGGGCTGCTTGTTCGTCCAATAGCCTTTTTTCATAGTTCTCCCTAAGCAAAGACATAGCTGCCTCATTTTCAGCCAATTTGATCTCCATCTGGGGGAGTAAAAAATCAGATTCATCAGTTAAGAATCTTTCACAAATCCAAAATACATAGAGATGATTCTCAAGAAAAAAATGATACATAAAATCACTGCACTGTGGAGGCCATTCTAATATTTGTAATGCAACTTATTGCTTTATCAAATATATTCAGATCATGTGAAACAACTGAGACAAAGGGGCAGAAATATATGCATTCAGGAACATCCCTATCTAAGTAGTAGGTGCACAGTATTGTTGTGCATACTAAAGAACAAAAAAACAGCAAGCATGCATATGTTTGATTTGCTGGGATTAAAATCCTTTGGTTAAATTTTAGACGAGAGCACTTGGAATAAGTCTCCAGGTAATGAAGCCAATCACAGCATGCATACGACACATGCTGAATCAAAATTCAATCTTAGTATCTTACACAGAAACAAAGGTAACTTGCTACTTGGCAGTAAATCAAAGAAAACTAAATTTGCCAAAATTTATCGGACAACAAGACCCTGAGCAAAAGAATCTTACATATTAGCATCCATCACAATTTATATGCATCAAGTGCTACGCTAAGCTGAACAGCGCAAATGCACGATACTAACAAAATCTGTCATAAAACGGATGTGTGGTACTACGCTAGTTTGTAGCAGGAGCATTTAATTATTTCGCGAGTATGTAGCATAGATATATCCAAGATATAGGGTAGCAACCAATTTTTATTTACGTGGATGCAAAATGTTTGATGGTGCCAATTGAGATGAGATTTTGACGAAAGGTTGGTAGATGGCATACAGCTGAGATGGTTGATTGCAATGCTTCCTTTTCCCGTTGAGAAGTACCAAGAAGTCCAGCCATTACACCAGAAGCAACAACTGCAACTGCATTCAGAAGACCTGCAAATGGATTCCCTGGAGGTAGTCCTTTCACATCAAGTTGAGGTGGTTCAGCCCAAGGTTCTTCAGGCTGCATTCCCTCAGTCTTCTGAAAGTCCATTTTATCTGTAAGAGCATTGCAATACATTTAACAACTCAGTCTCAGGTATAAAATAGCAATCTGTTTAACGCGGGCATGTGGGGTGTGGGCATGGAAAAAAGAGTGGGTACATATGTGTACAAACTTGGTTTTTGCTGTGCCTCTCCGGCCTTTAAAAAAGGGTTGTTACAGAATCGGTTCTTCAAGGGCAACTCTCTCAACAATTAAGAGATCCATTCAAAGAACACGGGGACTAATTGAAGTAAGAAGTCAACCCATCTGGGAGACTTCTTACTTCAATGAAATTATTTTATTCTTTTAGTTGGAGTTGGTGAATAAGCATCGGCTAACTCTGTGCCAGCAGCCAAGTGCTCTGACTAAATTATGTGACCACCCCAAAAAAATGTTCAGAAACATCATATCATCAATCAAGTAAATGTTTAATCAGTTCAACTAAATGTTACATACTACACTCTCATGTAAAAACAATGACACATGCTCGTTCTAGACTTTTAGTGCAGAAAATGTTTGCCCATCTCAACTCAACTGGCATTTTTCACCACTAAGATTTGACAAGAAATGAACGGCACGTAAATTTTATTCTGGAGGCCACCTATCTTATTCCATGTTCGATGATCAACATTTAACAACAGTGAGCAACAGAAAACCCCAGAAGCTCAAGTATTGGCGTGGTTGAGGTTCTAAATAGATGTGTGATGCACAAATGCTTACAATAGTCTTTCAGGAAATCAGCCTTATGTGAGGAACTTGCCCCTCTCACAACCGAATGATTTGGCCAAACAAATTCATAAGGCTGTTTTGCTCCCCAGCTTTACTCATGCACCGGCCAGTAAGTGAAGGCATCAAAGAAACGATTAATCAGTTCAACTAAATGGTACACACTACACTCTCATGTAAAAACAATGACATGTCCTCATTCTGGTGCAGAAAATGCTTAACGCATGCCAACTCAATTGGCATTTATAAGATTTGACAAGAAATGAACAGCATGTAAATTTATTCTGACCACCTACCACATTCAACGTTCGATGATCAACATTGAACAACAGAGAGCAAAAGAAAACCCCAGCACGGGCTCAAGCATTGGCGTGGTTGAGGTTCCAAATAGACTTATGATCCACAAATACATAGTACAATTTTTTAGGAAATCACTCTTATGCGAGGAACTTGCACTCCCGCAGCCAAATGATCTGGGCAAACCATTTCATGGTAGGAATTACCATTCTGGCAGTCTGTCCGGTTCAGAACAGGCCAAACAGTTGTTTCCGTAGAAGATTTGGGTGGCTTTCCCTTCCTGTTTGGATCAGGATTCAAACTAAAGTTTCAGGAGTCCCTGGTTGACCAAACAACATGTGGGAGTACTATAATAACCTCGCCACACAAGTTCCATGAAGGCTATGTGCCCAGTTCCCGTCAACATTTGTGTCAGATTTCGAATTAAAAATGTCACAGATCATCCCCGCCCAGACCCCAGAGCAGTACTCACCGGTGACGAGATCAACCGTGGAGGGCTGCGCGGCCACCGCCGCGTCACGGAGACGGAGGAGCGGCAGCATGGAGACGCCGACCAGGAGCACGGCCCTCCTCCGCTTGGCCACCGACGCCGCCACCAGCGACGGGGGGCGGACGGTATCGGGCGACGCAGCGGCTCTCACTGTCCCCCGCGCAGAGGCAGAGCGGGAGAGAAGAGAGAAGCGCCGTGGCGGCGGCGGATGCGCCGGCGGCGAGACGAGGAGAAGGTGGTGGCAGCCCATGCCGTCGCCTCGGTCGGCGAGCCTAAACCCTAGACTAGTCCTCGGAGACGGCGGCGAGACCCCTGGTCCCCTCAGCCCTTGCTGCTTGGTCCCTGCTGTATCTTAATCATTTTTAGTGCATTAATGGTAGCAGCGGAAAATGCTGCGAGCTGGCGCTGCGCGGAAGCGAAGCTGGAGGAGACGGTTTCGGCCTTTCGGGTATATGTGGGGCCCGCCGTGGAGCCTAAATTCATATTCCAGTTAGCATTTTTTTGGCAACAGGGGGGCCTAGATGCTTAAATTGATAGCAGTGGTAACATATACGGAGGGCCAAGAAAGTGCAAAATTACAATCAGGTCCCTACAATTAGCAATAAGGACCTTTGGTCTCCAGAAGAGAACGCAATCAGGTCCGGCTCCAACACCACCGCATCGATGAAGGATAGCACAACCAAACGCTCCACCGCTGGGGGGCGGGGACGAACCACTTGGGGTAGGGCGCCGGGAGCCAGCTGCACCATAGCCAGAGGGTCTCCACAAGGCACGGCGGCCAGGAGGTTGCTAATCACCATCAAACACCGGTCAGAGATGACTGCAGCTGGCGAAGAAGGTTTGGAGGGGTCGCCAATCGACCATCTGGGATGACAGCCAGCTCAGAGCTGCCATGAATGACCTCCAACTCCAAGGAGCAACATCCGAGCTCCCTTGGCGCAGAGGTGATAGCCCACAAGCTAGAGGAAGGAGAGCATCTCCACTCTCGTCACCGGGACGAGAAGAAGAAGATGCAACCACCTGCAAGCCGAGGCTACCATAACTACAAAGAGCGAACCTTATTGAAATGGACGGCCTGATGGAGTCGATAGCCTATAGCTCTGACCTCCAGGGCTCTAGCGACGGCGACCCACACCTTGCACACTCGTGTCGTCAGCATGATCAACAACAAGCATGTTTCATCGTGAGGGTAGGACGGAGTGGATTGTGTGCTTCTTTAAAGATGATTGTATATAAAGGTCTTCTGGTTGACTTGTCACAAACCATAATTGTGCGTATTACTTTACAATGTACACATAGTTTGAATCATCGCGTGAATAGCCAAGTGTCACAATATCGTGAAGATTGTAGTGAAACTATGGCCTATATACTTTCTTCTGTTATGAAAAACCTTATACCCTAGTCGCAAAGAGCTCTCATAAAAAAAGCATATTGGACAATGCTATCCAAAAGAGGAAAAAATATAGAATTTCTGCTCCAAATATAGGCAACTATCCACAAAGTTGGAATCTGATTCCGATTTATCGCAAATTCAGCTATCTCTCTTGAAGCATAGAGGATCATGTGTTTTATATAATAAAAAATATCGAACAATGATAATTAATCTCACATACTACACCTCCCTTCCTATTGCGGCATTACCTAGGTTGACTTTTTTTTGGCTCCTGCTTATGCATAACATGGTGGGTACAAGATCTCAGAAACTGTCCAGAGACTTCTTTGGGGCTTCTGAAGTTTCAACTTATTTGCTATGTTGAGTTGTGAGATATCTACAATACCCTTAAATTTGAAATAAGATCTTATGTATGCTTCTTTGTTGTGTTTGTGTCAGAAATGAGAAACAAATAAGATCAATATAATATGAAAAAAAACATGATGTCATATTATAATTTATTTAGTACATGCATTACATGTACAACCATCCTTCACAATGCAGATGCTGTTATTTGTGATACTAGCTGACACTTGACAAAAATTCAGAACTGAAGTCGTAAAAAATTCAGAATACAAACATCAGCTGATCTAAAGCAAAGCAGCAGCTAGCATCAAGAAGCAGCACGCAGCTGCGAGCAAAGGGGAGACGACAGTCCTGCGGATCAACGTAACTTGCAGCAGGGCAAGCAGCCAAGGTACTGCACGGAGACGACCCTGCGGATCAATGCCACCCCATAAGCTCAAAAGAAGTCACCCCTAGCCAGCTGCCATGCATCCCTGACGGTGTTATACCATGAAAATTCAGGCTGCAAGGCGACTGAATCGCTGATATACTAGCAATGCATAACACCCCAGCAAGTTTTTTTCTTCCCACTTGGCTGGCTCCCAACTCTTTAGATAAATCAACAACAATTTGCATCTAAACAACATACTCATAGCAAATAATAACCATGTTTTTAAAGCAAAAGCATCTCAGAGATTAAGCAAAACAGCTGGATGTCATTATCTTCATGAAGTTGTCCCAACTTACATCACAGAAACACCATCATTGCTACCAAGAAGTAACCAACAAAGAGAGAAGGAAAGGACCTCGCAGTCGCCAAATAGCCTTATGACCAAAACTACTGGGCTAATGGCAGGCAATCTCTCTATTGTTTCCTAAAACTAAAAGCCGATCCAAATGCAGCTCCTCAACGACCCATAATTTCTCAACTGCTGAAACAGAGCTACAAAAACCGGCAAACTAAAGATTGCGGTGGTGGACTGGTGGTGATGGCGTGACGACGGTAACATACATTACTGACCATCTTCTCGGACGTGGATCACTGGGTCAGGTATCGGGCGACACCAAGGTCACACCACTCACCAGTCCATCGATGAAGATGTCATCCTCGTGGAACGGCAATGTTGAGCTAGCTGAACTGGGAGAGGAGTCTGCAGGATTGTTCTCCTCTCCCTCTTCATTCGGGATTGCTTGGTCTTTGTAGCAGCCACCGCAAAATGCATTCCCATTGCTGCAAAGAGCATTCAGCTAATTGTTCAGTGTTTCTTACATCTTCATATGAAACATGAGCACAACTTGTTCAATAATTGTAACTAGATAAATGATGCGCATTTCAATTTTTAACTTGTTCAATGGAAGAACTGCAACTCTTACTAATGCAGGTGATTCAGATTCACTTGATAATTCAGTAACTGAACTTCCAGCACTATGACCATGTATATATCTGAAGATACATAACAACTTTCGTTTTTTACTGAAAAAGATGATTGGGTAAATGCATCGACATACCGATATATGCAAGATTCGTCGCCATCCAGGTTCTTCTTGCAATTTAAGCAGAAGCGCATGAACTCCTCGCCGGCGTCGCCTGAGTCCTTCACCAGCCAGTACAACTCGGTCTCGGCATCTTCGGTCTCCTTGCTCTCCCAGTCGGGCACAAGAAGAGGGCAGGGTTCCAAGATGCAATCCCCAAAGATGCGGGTGGTCTTTGGATTGGAGCCGTGAGCTATGATGCAAGTGTAGTCCTCCGACTGTTCGACCTCCATCGCCGACACCGACCCGATGTACCGGCGTGGGCCACCAATCGACACCGGCAGCGACCCGGACGCCGGGAACTTGCCAAGATCGACCGAGTGGCTGCTAAAGCCGAGGCGAGCACCGCCGGACACGATGACCTCTGGACCAGACTTCACATCCCCGTAGAACCTCGTGCAAGGAACTGACATGCCCCCGGCGCCGGCACCAAGGTCCACCTCCTCGAGCCCCGGCTGCCCAAATCCGCAGACTTTAGGCAGGGAGGTGTAGGATTTAGCGAGGCATTGCAGCTTCGTTGGCTGAATCTGGTACCCGAGCAAGCGATTCTTGGCGTCGGCGGCAGGGTCGGCGAGGGTGTCGACGAGCCCCCCTAGACCGACGCGTTGGAAGTCCCAGCTCCTGGGCGACCGCGGCGACCGGAGCGTTGAGCCGCCGAGAGCGGCGAAGGCCCTGAGGTCAAGCGGCGACCTCGGGCTGCGCGCCAGGGAGTCCAGGTCCGGCGCCCCACACTTAGCCGCCGCGGCGGGGTCGGTGAGCACCCTCCTCAGCATCATCCTTCCTCGCCGTCGCCGCCTCCGGAGCTGAGCTCTGAAACGAAAACCAAGATCAGCAAGACTCGCAGCAACAGATCGGTGCGCCCGAGACTAAAAAGCAATCGCGCATCGAGAGACGCCAAATCCAGCACTGGCTACGATCCAAGAACCACTGGGGAGTCTTCAAGAACAGGCCCCGTGGCCGCGAGCCCGCAACAGGACAATCCCTACAACGACTGACGGCAACGGGGCAGATAAGTCTCGTCCGGATAAAGGGGAATCTCTACCAAGTTGTTGCGAGCAACAAGAAAATACACCGACGGCCCAAGCATCGATCTCATCCCACCTGATTATCTGAAACCCCCCTCCTCGTTTCTTCCTCCTCTATCGCTCTCGCCCTCCCTCTGCCCAGTCGCCTCGACGGCCGGCCGATGCGAGGAAAGAGGGGAAAGCGAAGCTAGAGCCCCGACGAGGTGAGCACCTCCTCAAACGGAGCCTGTGAGGCCGAGAGAGAGAGTAAAATGCCACAGCCGCGGCACTGGGCTGCACTGGTCACTCCATCCTCGACCCGGACCTAGAGCAGCAGCAGCGGCAAAGTTTCTCTCTCCTGTCCCTCTCTAGGGCGTAGCTTTGGCGTGCAGTGCATCGAAATCAGAGCAGGAGCACTGGAGCAGGCCGGCGCAGGGAGGTGATGGGCTTGCTTCTGAAATACTCTTCCCTCCCATTCATGTATGTCAGACAGAGATAGGCGGTAGGCGTAGCCAAAGTATGCATACGGCCGGCCGGGGCTGATGGAGGTACAGCAAAATTGTAGTAGTACCACATAGAGGAGTAGTACACTTTCCTCAAAGGAAAAGGTCGTGCAGTTTGTGCTCGTCCGGCCCAGGTGCAGGCGTGCCACCGTACATGGCCTCGTCACTCTATGATACTCATGACCGTGCGAATTGTATACCAGAGCATCCACCGGCACGTCCAATCGAGTGTACGGAGAGTGTGCTCGGTAAGGGCATCTCCAAGTGGAGTGAACCCTGTCTCAACTGGTTTTATTTGTAGTTAAACCAGCCCACCTAGGTTTAAGTTATAGACTTGGCATGGGTGGTCATATTTTTCTGAATTTTCAGAATTTGACTAATGTTTTTAGTGGTAAGTCACGTGTTCGTCAACAGTGAGCCGCTTATCGTGACTTCGTCACTCTCAAGATATACCGGACCAGTTTATCGGAGGTGCTCATAGGGGTAGGATTTATGTGTGTGCGCATTCATAAGGGTGTCTGTACGTGCGTGTTTATGAGCGTCTGCGGCCCAGCTGTGTTTCTCAAAAAAAAATAAATACATCTCCAATGTAGAAATAAAGTCATCCACCTTAAATAGCATGTCCGTGTCCCTTTTCTTGCCACTATTTCAACCGTCCGATTAGATTTTGGTCATCTGATCATTTTTTTTTAAATCCTGACTAGGGTTTTATCCATTTTAAACTCATAGATTAAAATATACAATATTATAATTTAAATAGTTGATCAAACGGTTAGTTTAAACAAATAGTATTTATTACAATCTAAATAGTTTAGTTAGAATAAAATGATTCATAAACAGATTTGCGAAGTAAATAGTTATTATTACAATTAATGAAATGTATCGAAGGGAACTAATGCTTCCCGTACTGCTGCCACACATGCTTAACCAACAATTTGGAGCTGACATGAGTCCTGCCGAGGAACTGAGCAAAAATAGATGGGCCATAGAGCTCAATCAACTCACTTTGAAACTGTCATGCTTAATCAGGCAAGGTGTCAGCACCTTCATGCTACATGATTATGTTGTGCATGATTATGTAAGTTGTCATCATCTACGACATGGTATTTATACTCTATGTTCTAGCAGGATGACGAACAATAGCCCATCATGACGGAGCGCATCGAATGCTCGCTCATCATCCTTTCTAGCACTCTCTTATTTCTGAACAAATCTCTTTCTCTTCTCACATTATGGATTAGAGATGGTCTTCACAAAATATTGCAAGTAGAATATATGTCAACGGCAAGGTAATATGACTTGTTGTCTGTGTGAGTGTGACCATTGATATCGTAGGTCACCCTAGGGGCATTACTATTGCAGTGCATGTTAAACTCTAGAGACCGAGCCAGACATGCCCCCCTACGAAGCACTGGCAGACCCACCATAGGGCGAGCAGGGGCGGCCGCCCCGGCTCTCCCGGTGCACAGCAAGGTACCCATGTAGTCAGCAGCAGTCCCCATAGATGTTTTTATACGTCAGGGAGCTCCATGGACGTTCAGGGGAGAAGAAGTCGATAATGGGCTAAAAGGGATGCCTTTGTGGGCTTAAGTGAGAAAAGCCCATTATCTTTCGGCACATCTTTTACACACCACACGCACGAGCTCTGGAATTCACGTGAATCGATTGGCCTAAAAAAAACCTAATTCTCAACCCTCGCTAACGGCTACACCCCCCCCCCCCCCCCCAACCACGAGACCAGCAGCCGATGTGCCCCGCTGCATCTGCCCGTCAGAACCTGGCCGACGCCGCCGGCCACCGCGTTTCTGGCCATGGATAACCTGGAGATGAAAAATCATGACGAGTAGGCCTACTTAATTGCCCTGTAGCTTGAGGAAGATGTAGCACCCCCGAGAGCCAAGCTAGACAAATCCCAGACTTTCATCTGATATAAGGCTAACCTCGATCTCGAGAGCCAACAGTTGGAATCGGTAACACAACAGAAACCCTACAACACAAGAAGCAATATATTAAGCTCTTACCAAAGCGAAGAAGCAAATATCACCAAAATAAGGTCACTGACCTGTCAATCACCAATACAACGGAAGACAAATTATGCTATTAGACATAGCAAGATAGCAAAAGGGCCTAAGAGGCCAGAAAGCATAATGGCGATGTCCCAATCCAGAGATTCCAGGCTACCGTTTGGGAACCCCAACCTACTCGTCGATGTCGATGTCCTCAAAACACACCTGTCCAAAATAATTGTGCAAGGCTGAGTACAGGAAGTACTCAACAAGACTTATTTAAACTGTTATATAGCTGCTCGTTCAGAGAGTTTTCATGAATGTCTTTTGCATAAAGCCATCTTTATTTTCAAATCGAGGGAGGAGAGAATCTCGCATCAGTACACTTTTTAAAAAGGGATAAGAGAGTTAAACACATGCTTCATCCACATCTTCAATCTCCACAAGATCATCATGAGTTGTACCACCCACCAAAATCACCCCCTCGCTCAACCCGAGGAAGCGATCCTCCCTTAGTTGGCAAGTTTTATACTTAGATTATAGTTGTCTATGATCACCGAAATAAGGGTACCAAGTCATCCATAACCGTGGACACGGCTTTCCGAAAAGATTTACCCTGCAGGGGGTGTAACCTCCCACACGCACCAACCAACCGATACGCCACACATTAGCACTCTACCTGGGAGTGCCGGCTGGAGGGTTGGCCACGACCTTTCCCAAGCTTCGCCTATGTCCATAAGCCACAACAGTAGGTCAGACCGCCATCTCAGCGATCCCTAGTGCGGGTTGCCCGGGTCAAGATCAGAGCGTCACACTCTCCTGACCCGAGCCCTAATTTCTCTCCTCAACCCATTTTACCGCACACGCAACACGTAGTAAGCTAGGCAAGTTGGAGTCGAGGGGTTTCCGAGCCCCGTGTGGATGCACGAATAGTCTTGGTTCCGAACCCATGAACTCAGTTCCTCAGATCGACAAGAATGAGACAACCCACCAGAATCTCATTGTGACCTCTCATCCAAGTCTTTAGCATATTCAACACATCTCTGATCATTCCACGTCATCCTTCACAGCTCTGGTTCATCAACCGGATGGAACAGAGGGAAGATCTAAGCAGGGCTAAGCATAGCAGACTCTCGCGATGCAACACTTAAGACACTCTATACCTCAACTCAAAACCACATTTGAAACGCATGCATAATACCAGAATCAGATACTTTGAAATCGTATATACGCAGATAAGAGGTTATGCTTGCCAAGCTCTTCGATAATAAGATATAACGCTTTTGGAAATCTTCGGCTTCACTTGATCGAGATAACCAAAATAACTCTTCATAGATATCCTCTTGATTTGACCATCGATGATCCAGCACTCGCCTTTGGTGTTGACGAACTCCACTTCGGATTCGCATTCTACCGTGAAAACCGAAACACCAGAAAAGAAACGAGAAACAACATTCAACCATGGCATCGATGCAATGCGCACAATGTATGCATGACAAGTTAAAGGATTGAAATGTAAATCCTACACATGGAAAGACATTTTAAATAGAGTGTGAATGCCTGAGAGGTGCCATTCGATAGATTCCATATTCAAAAGAAAAGGTGTAATTTGTTCTTCTATTATGAACATGGTTCAAAGTTGCTTAAACATGCATGATTTGTACATAATTAGAAAGATCTTTTTTTATGCAAATTTTGATATAAAAATCATAATTTTCTGATTTAAAATGAATTACTTATGGATTTCCAAATATTAAACAAATTTAAATCAATTTAAAACATTTATGAAATTAAATAAATAATATTGGACCCACATGTCATAACTTTATTAATTACAGAAAACATTATTTGGAAACGAATAAAATTCTGACAACAGGACCCCACCTGTCAGGGATTTAAATAAATACAGAAATGATTTAAATTTCAGAAAAGAAAAGGAAAAGGAGCTGATGACGTCAGCTGACGTCATCCATGGGGCAATCCTCCCTGTCGAGCACGAATTCCACTAATTCGACCGCTCGGGGCAGCGCGACCTTGCACGTGAGATGCGCCCGAACGCGCGGAACCAAAAGGAAGCGGCGCCGCTAGCAGATGGTCGCCGGAGACGGCGGATGGCTCGCCGGAGTAGAGCACGGCGACGGCGCACGGAAGCCGGACGAATCAGAGGGGTAGGGAGTGAGCAGAGGGGTCCATGGGGACCGGAGTCTCACCAGAAAGCTTGCAGGAGGGTTGGAGAGGCGAGGAGAGGTCGAAGGCGGCCGGAATTCGAGATCGACGGCGGCGGAACCGACGAAGGAAATGGATGATTTCTCCGGGCTCCAGTCTTCTCGACATGAACGGCTCGATGAGGAGGGAGAGGGGAAGGCGGTGCATCTCCTGAGCTTCTCGCCGGAGCTAGAGGTGGCCGGAGACAGCGGGAATCGTCGCTGGACCGAGGCTAGGGTTCGACAGGGAAGAAGGAAGAAGAGGGAAAGCTGGAGTGGGCTAGGGTTACTCTGGCGGCGGCGGAGGGCTTCTTGTAGGAGGAGCAGTGGCGGTGGCGGGGATCTTGGGGCGGGGCGGCGTCGAACGACCGGGGGAGCGACAGCGCGACCCTCGGTTGGAAGGTTGAAGACGACTGGGATGACAGGTTGTTGCCTCCAGAAAACCCCCTGGAGTTCTGAGGAACCACAAAATCTTTGGAAAGAGGCCCCTGTTTTGGAAAATAAATCTTTTGGGGGACTTTTCGAAAGTATAAAATTTATACAAAAATACCAGGAGACTCATAATTTCACAGGGAAGCCATTGGCAACTTTGGATTTTGATTTTTTTAAAATTCTTTTAACATATTTAAAATAACAAGTGGTTTAGGCCACTTAGGGTTTTCTCTTTTAATTTTTAAACTCAAATTTTGTGCACATTTTAATTAGATGCAAATGATGCTCCTGATGCACAAACAAATTTTAATTAACAAATAGCAAATTTGGGTACGATACAAATCTATCCCCCTTATAAGAATCTCGTCCCCAAGATTCGTTGGGTAGGAAAAGAGATACACAGAGGAGGGATACACCAGTCTTGGATGATCTTGTCGATCTCACGACGATCTTCTTTCTCGAAGGGTTTGATCCATGACTTCAGTGATGATTGAATACTTCATATCTCGTCGGACGGTTCTTCAACTGCACAAAAGAGAAGAGGGAAATAACTCTAGAACGAAGATCCTCAAAAAGATCGAGTATCTCATGGTCAACTCAAGGGAGGAGTGTGCAAAACAACTCTTGAGCTAACTAGCATGAAACACATCAAGGTAGCATACAAAAAGGAAGAACTTTCAAGTTGATAGACAACTGTTCCGCGAAATGATTAGAATATGAGCTTTGCACAAGGTCAAGATGGATAGATAAAGAGATCTTGAAACAACCAAAAGGAAGAACCGTTGCAGATTTCAACCATTTGGCTTACAAGATGTTGGCCACATGAGTAAAAGTCCAGGGCACTGAGATGACTGACAAATTCACACAATGTTTGAGTTGAAAAGAGTTTCAAGTACAAACACAAGGAAGGAATAACAGATCAACGGAACGTTGAAGATCACCACGGAAAGAAAAATTCACATAATGTGTATATTGTCGAAGATAAGGAAAGGATTTGGAGGATCGATCGAGAGACATTCTGAATCTCTGAGATCATTGGAGGAGCGAACTTCTTCTTGATCTTGGATACCCATTTCAAGCTCATGACAAGCCTTTAATAGGGAAGTAGGTGAACATCGGGCTTTGGAAAGAGAAATACCATAAGGGGCAACTCTTAGAATAAGGCGCACAACAATCCTCATGGGGAGTGGTTGTTCTTGAGGATTCCAGGAATTTCGGCGATAGGCCTTCCGACTAAGTGTGTCAACCACAACATTAATCTTGCCGAAGTTACAAAAGACCTATGTAAAAGAACCTTGAGGAAGACCAACCATCGTTGCTGCTTGAGATTCAGCTCTAGTTAGTTGTGACGATAATCCCGACTCGGAATGTTCGGAAGGAAAGTTTGCAAGGAATACCACAGAGTCAAGGTGGATTGATTCTCAAGATATAGACAACAATGTCAGGCTCGAAGAGATGAGCAAGATTGCAGAACCCATGTATTAGCAATTTGTCAGAGGACAGCTGCACCTACATGAATTATATGCAACAAACACAATTGGGTCCTTATGGGGAAAACAATAAAGAAGATAATGAAGTTTTTAGACTTCTTCTCATTCTTGATCCAATCAGTCAGTGGCTTGGTGTGCATATATGACTTCTTCAAGGAATGGAGGCAACAACCTGTCATCCCATGAATAATCCGCATATGCATGACCGACTAGAGATGATTCCCGAGGGATCAAAGAGGAACTCTACTTGGATTCTCGGTGACATCTTCCTGCAAATGCACGTGAACCAGAGTAGGTTACTTCCAATCCAGAACACATGCTTTGTGATGACACAAAGACGGTTCTTAAAAGTTTCCAACATTAATGCCAAATGTTCATAATGATCTTCTTCAGACATGGAGGCAATAAGAATGTTATTGATGGGCTCAACAACAATCTTATTAATATACTCCAACAAGATGGAATCATATGATACATGAAGAAGACAAAAATATTGGTCAGACCAAGGACATGAAGATGTAAGCTGGCGAAACACCATAAGTAAAACATCATCAAAGATGATCCTTGGGACTGAGTTTGATTTGACGATAGCCCAAATCAAATCAAAGATTGGGATGATAGCAGATCCATTAGGATATACCATCTTGCTTCAACACGGCAACAGAGGTGGACAAGATTCTTGCTTATCAAAGCAAAACTATGTGGTCTTAAGAGCGTTGGTAAAACCTAACTCTTTGACCAAGTATGTGCACCAGAACAAATGGACTTGATAGCACAATCAACTTCACTTAGCGATCGGATAACCAATCGCACAATGAAGGAATCAATTGTCCTTATATGTCAAAGCAATGAAAATTGCTAAGAATATTTGATAATCACATCAATACACTCGCCATAGCATTCCCGAGCACGAGCAGCTGGGAGGAAAGCGTGAGTAAGGACGTGAAAAGCATCACTTCATCAATAAAGTCATGATACAGCACATCACCTTTTGATATATAAGAGTGTGATACTTAAGATGGAACAGAATAGAAGCAAACAAAGCTTCTTTATCTGTGGACTACAACACTTTGACCTGGTTCTGGTATGGACGAGGTACAGGAGTTTGTTTCTCCCTGACATCCCGAGGTGGAATGTCACGACATACCACAAGAGAAACATGCATTAGTACACCAATGCACATTTACAACTTGGATGCCAAGTGTCATACACGGGTCAGAACATGACGGAAGAAAAGAAACATGCTTAGGAAAATCCTGAGATGTAGAGGTCAAGCTAGCATACATATGATAACTTGTTCTGATAAGAAGGTGTGGCAGAGTCACCAACTTAGATGTGAGACTCATAAAGATCACTCTTGTAGGGATCCTTTTGGTTCCATGACAGAACCTCTGCCAAAGCTAGTGGAAGGAGTAAACCTTGGATGTCGCAAGTCAATCACGACAAAACCACGAGCTGGAATGCTAGCTAGAATTGACATTACTAGCCCTTCTGAGGTTGCAAGCATTCCTCAGGGATCAATGAAATGGATCTTGGCTTAAAGGTCAGCATCATGTACTGATAGAGTGAGCATCACATGGGTAACAACCAACATGACTCAACACACCACCAACATCACAATCTGGGACCTTCGGTTCAAGTCCAGGATGAAAACCAAAACAAGGAGTAACTACCATTCGAGTGTCCCAAAGGCACAACGATGTAGTAATCACGAGATAGCTTAGGAGACCCATCATAGCTTCCGAAGTATCAAAGAAGAAAAGGAAATCTTCAAGGGGAAAGAAACATCAAAGACTATAATAGAATGAGGTGGAACCGATAAAGTTGAAAGATCAAAAGGGAAGGAATCTCCCATGTCAAGCAAGAAAAGAAGGATCAGAGAACACACCGATTCTAGAAAACTTAACACTAGGCCAACTTGGCTGAGAAACGACCTGCACGTGGTGCACCTACATTTTGAATGACCAAGAGAGAGAGAGAGAGAGAGAGAGAGAGAGAGAGAGAGAGAGAGAGAGAGAGAGCAAATGTTTTTAACCAAAACAAGGTAAGATGACCCAGAGTTAGAGTGATACCAGATAAGGAGTAAAAACAAGCCTACTCAGATTTTTTGCAAATACTTTTAGCTTTAAAATAGTTTTTACAATTACTAGACTAAACATCGACCAGTAGAAAGGTTTTCCTACAGACGGTTCTGCTATGATACCAAAACCTGTAGCACCTCCGAGAGCCAAGCTAGACAAATCCTAGACTTTCATCTGATACAAGGCTGCCCTCGATCTCGAGAGCCAGCAGTTGAAATCGGTAACACAACAGAAACCCTACAACACAAGAAGCAATATATTAAGCTCATACCAGAGCGAAGAAGCAAATATCACCAAAATAAGGTCACTGACCTGTCAATCACCAAAACAACGGAAGACAAATTATGCTATTAGACATAGCAAGATAGCAAAAGGGCCTAAGAGGTCAGAAAGCATAATGGCGACGTCCCAATCCAGAGATTCCAGGCTGCCGTCTGGGAACCCCAACCTACTCATCGATGTCGATGTCCTTAAAACACACATGTCCAAAATAATTGCGCAAGGCTGAGTACATGAGGTACTCAACAATACTTATTTAACCTGTTATATATATGCTCGTTCAGAGAGTTTTCATGAATGTCTTTTGCATAAAGCCATTTTTTTTTTCAAATCGAGGGAGGAGAGAATCTTGCATCAGTAGACTCTTTAGAAAGGGATAAGAGAGTTAAACACAGGCTTCATCCACATCTTCAATCTCCACCAGATCATCATGAGTTGTACCACCAACCAAAATCACCCCCTCGCTCAACCCGAGGAAGCGATCCTCCCATAGTTGGCAAGTTTTATACTTAGATTATAGTTGTCTATGTATCACCGAAAAAAGGTACCAAGTCATCCATAACCGTGGACACGGCTTTCCGAAAAGATTTACCCTGCAGGGGTTTCCGAGCCCCGTGTGGATGCACGAATAGTCTTGGTTCCGAACCCAGGAACTCAGTTCCTAAGATCGACAAGAATGAGACAACCCACCACAATCCCATTGTGGCCTCTCATCCAAGTCTGTAGCATATTCAACACATCTCTGATCATTCCACGTCATCCTTCACAGCTCTGGTTCATCAACCGGATGGAACAGAGGGAAGATCTAAGCAGGGCTAAGCATAGCAGACTCTCGCGATGCAACACTTAAGACACTCTATACCTCAACTCAAAACCACATTTGAAACGCATGCATAATACCAGAATCAAATACTTTGAAATCGTATATGCGCAGATAAGAGTTTATGCTTGCCTTGCTCTTCGATAACAAGATATAACGCTTTTGGAAATCTTCGGCTTCACTTGATCGAGATAATCAAAATAACTCTTCATAGATATCCTCTTGATTTGACCATCGATGATCCAGCACTCGCCTTTGGTGTTGATGAACTCGACTTCGGATTCGCATTCTACCGCGAAAAACGAAACACCGGAAAAGAAACGAGAAACAACATTCAACCATGGCATCGATGCAATGCGCACAATGTATGCATGACATGTTAAAGTATTGAAATGTAAATCCTACACATGGAAAGATATTTTAAATGGAGTGTGAATGCCTGAGAGGTGCCATTCGACAAATTCCATATTCCATTCGACAAGAAATGGTTCAAAGTTGCTTAAACATGCATGATTTGTACATAATTAGAAAGATATTTTTATGCAAATTTTGATATAAAATCATAATTTTCTGATTTAAATTGAATTATTTATGGATTTCCAAAGATTAAACAAATTTAAATCAATTTAAAACATTTATGAAATTAAATAAATAATATTGGACCCACATGTCATAACTTTATTAATTACATAAAACATTATTTGGAACGGCCGGGGGCGCGACAGCGCGACCCTCGGTCGGAAGGTTGAAGACGACTGGGGTTTTTCCAGAAAACCCCCTGGGGTTATGAGGAACCACAAAATCTTTAGAAACAGGCCCCTGTTTTGAAAAATAAATTATTTGAGGGCCTTTTCGAAAGTATAAAATTTATACAAAAATACCAGGAGACTCATAATTTCACAGGGAAGCCATTGGCAACTTTGGATTTTGAAAATTTTGAAATTCTTTTAACGCATTTAAAATAACAAGTGGTTTAGGCCACTTAGGGTTTTCTCTTTTAATTTTTAAACTCAAATTGTGTGCACATTTTAATTAGATGCAAATGACGCTCATGATTCACAAACAAATTTTAATTAACAAATAGCATATTTGGGGACGTTACAGAAGAGGAAATAGAAGAGGAGGCCTAAGAAGCACAGACAGGGGGACGGAAAGACGGGGATACGGTATTTTCCAAAAACAGCCATTCGGGGATACGGCGAGTATATAAAAAAAATAAAAAATATGCCATATAATATAGTCAAGACAAAAAATAATAATAAGAAAAGGCCCAGAAAAGAGAGAACTCGCCCAGAGCCCACTCTATCCGTATAAGCTCCAATCTTCCTTTCAATATTGGCCAAGTGAGGCCCACATGAAACCCTAGCCTTACGCAGGCACGCACCATATGGAGGGCCAGTCGACTGAGTATCCTAGCCCCGTGTAACATAGATTCTCACATGCGCGAGTGGCCAGTCGATCACTTCCCACTCTCCCATTACCAGGCGCCGATTCCTCTTCTTGCGCACTAGATTTTGGTCTATTTGGTCATGACCGAAGACCGAACCGAATAGATTGAAGACCGAATAACAGACAACCAGAAATACCGAATTTATTACGGGTATAATTTTCTAGATGATCAAAATTGTTAAAGACCGAGAAGACCGAACCGAACTAACCGAAAAGACCGAACGCCCACCCTTAATGGAGGCACATGACACAACACTCGCACGCACCGGCTTGCTCTTCCGCATCTGACGCCCAGCTCGATCCCATCTGAAACGAGTCGCCTAGCGCTGCCTCAACACTCAAGAGCCGCAGCAGCGCTCGATCCCAACTGATGTCGCCGCCTCTCCTACGCCCGCCGCCGCATGCCGCTGCGTCGCCTCTCCCTATCCGCTCAACCTCGCCTCTGTAGCGACGCCTATCCTGCAGTCCTGCACCGCGCCGCCGCCAAGATCCCGCCGCCCCGCAGATCCCGGCATGCTCCAGTTCACCTCCCCGTGCCCCCCGTATCCCTGAATTGTTTTTTTTAATTCGAATTTCGGGGATACCGAAAATTCGCGTATCCCCGTATCCCCGTGTATCCCTACGGCAGTTCGGCAACATCTGTTGTATCCGTGCTTAGGAATTGTTTGGTGGGCCGGGAAAACGGGGGGATCCCGGCCTTTTCCCCGGCCGGAGAAACCGCGGGCCGAATTGGCCCCGGGTCGTCCGCTACGCCATTTGGCTGCCCACAAAGTGAGGGAAATTGGGCCCTTCCGTGGCCTTTCCCTAGAAGTTTGATCCACGAGTCTGGAGGTGGGGAAGGAAATCCTCGCTCTGTCTCGCTCGCGACTCGCGACGGACAGACGACAAGGCTGCTCGAGCCTTCTTCCTCTGACCACCGGAGCGAGGCTACCTCCCGAGCCTTCGACTCCGTATTCCTTCTTCTGTGCCTTGCACCTCTGTCCTTTGCTAGATCTCCTCTTGTGCTGACTGCTCAAGGTGGACAGCGCAGGACGCTGTGGCGCAGGGCAGCAGAACTGCATGGTGCAGCGGCAGAAGCGCAGGGATGGAGGTAGCAGCCACGGCCGCCGCGGCGCTCAGGTCGCCCACCGCGGTGGCGCTGGATTCGTCGGGGGCGGCGGCGCTGTGGTGCGCTGGATGGAAGGAGGAGGGGCGGAGGTCATTGTCAATATGAATGGCATGGCAGCCTTCGCTGAGAGAGACGACATCTTCGCTTTGGTGAATTTTCCTCTCCCCTTGCCGTCCAAACTCACGTGGGGATCTCTCGTGACGGGAGGGGATCCCCTGCGCCCATGGAAATCCCCCTCGTGGGATTAGCGCCCTGGGACAGTTTCCCCTTGAACGGATAGACGTCGCCTAGAGGGGGGGGGGGGTGAATAGGCGATTTAAAACTTTTTCGAGGAGCCGGAATATCCGGTCCAAGAGTGATCGGAAATTCCGAGTAGCCGGAATATCCGGTACACAAATGACCCGGAAATTCCGGTATGCTTGATAAAGGCGGAATAAAACTAGAGGTTTACTTTAACAAGCATACAACCTAGATATATAAACTAGGCTCACCTATGTGCACCAACAACTTAAGCTAAGCAATACTAGTAACAAGATGATAGCAAGATATATGACTTCAAGCACGAAGGCTATCACAATGTAAAGTGCTTAAGTAAAGAGCTCGGGTATAGAAATAACCGAGGCACGCGGAGACAAGGATGTATTCCCGAGTTCCACCCAAAGGTGTACGTCTCGTTTGGAGAGGTGTGCGCAACCACAACAGGTTAGCCGCAACGCCACAAAGGCTCACCTTCTTCTCCTGATGAACTCAACCACAAAAGGTTCGAGTTCACCTTCCACTATTGATCTCCTTTGGGGCGGAGATCGAATCCCGTACAACTCTTGAGGCACACACCCACAACTTAATTGGGGGCTCCCAAGTCTTGAGGCACACACCCACAACTTAATTGGGGGCTCTCAAGTGACCACAAAAGGTCTTGACCACAAAAGGTCTTGGCCACAAAAGGCGTCTAGGGTCCAATGACCCAAGAGTAACAAGCTCACAAGTAATACCACCACGAATCCTCGTGGAGGGCTCAAACCGATGCAAATGCAATGGCAAGAGCACACGAAGTGCTCAAGTCCTTCACTCTCAAATTCCAACACAACAACAAATGTTTATGGGGGAATAAGAGAGGAAGAACAAAGGAAACCACAAAGGAGTCAAATCCTTCACTCCCAAATCCCACCAAAAGCAAATAATGCTTATGGGGGGAGAAGAGAGGAAGAACAAAGAAGAAGAACCACAAAGGAGTCAAATCCTTCACTCCCAAATCCCACCAAAAGCAACTAATGCTTATGGGGGGAGAAGAGAGGAAGAACAAAGAAGAAGAACCACAAAGGAACTCCAAGAACTAGATCCACTAAGTTCCCCTCACTTAGAGGAGAGATGGATTGGTAGGATTGTAGATCTAGATCTCCTCTCAACTTGCCCTAAAGAATATGCAAGAATCTATGGAGGGATTGAGAGGGAAGTGAGCTTTCCAAGGTCAACAATGGAGTAGGAGAGAGGGGAAAAACGTGCTGCCTTGGATTAGCTGGGGAAGAAGAAGGGGAGAGGTATTTATACCCCTCCAGGAAATATAGCCGTTGGCTGTTTCGACACCCGGAAATTCCGGTATAAGTTAGACTCGGAAATTCCGGTCACCCGGAAATTCCGGTCTAAGAGAGCTCGGAAATTCCGGCTGGAGTCAGAAGCAAAACCAAACTTTTCCTTAGCCATTTCTGGAGGACTTTTCTGGGGGCACTCGGAAATTCCGGTTGGTGAACCGGAATATCCGGTTGGTGAACCGGAATATCCGGGTCCTTGAAATTTCCGGGCTGATTTTCCGATTGAAGTCAGTGCCACTTTTTCTCCTTTCCTTAGCCGTTTTCTTGGATGAGCTGGGCAACCGGAAATTCAGGTAGGGCGGAATATCCGGCCCAATAATCCGAACCAGCAGAACACCGAAACGAAAACTGCTATAACTTTTGCAAATGAACTCCAAATGAGGTGAGGCCAATTTTGTTGGAAAGATAGCGAAGATGACTACCCAACAAATATTGTTGGAAATATTGCATCCCATAAATAGAGTAAAATCACCACACATGACAAGGTGTGGGACTTTCCTCATGGTTGAACCGGCAATATTTCCGCCATCGAAAACGCAACAAGTTGTCCAAAGTAAAACCGATTTCGATGAACAAGAGCTTGACATGGAGATGAACCAAGCTCTAATTCCTCACCAACATAAAAGCCAAATAAGAACCAAGAAACATGATATGCCAAGTATGCAAAGGTTTGAGCTCTCCACAAGAATGCGATCAAGTTACTAACTTGAGAGCCCCTCTTGATAGTACGCCTATCTATCCTATAGCCCTATCAAGATCATACCTTTGCCTTGAGCATTCCACTTGAGTTGGATGATGACTATCTTGATCTCTTCAAGTGGATCACCTTTCTTGATTGCGCGTCCAAACACTTGCTTGATGAAGACTTCTCCAAATACTCCCCCATGCTCACAATGGGAGAGTCTCGCTTAGCTTCATTTTCATGTATCCATTGCAAGCACCAAGCATAGGATCTTTTCGAGAAAGCTTCTCTTGGTCTTGCACAACTCATCTTTTCTTCACTAAGATGATGTCTTGAATCTTCAAGACATTCTTGCAATAAGCTTCACTTAACACATAAGCTTCAAGAGTCCAACACATGAACTCCACAATTCCATGGACATGATCTATAATGATATCTCAATGCAACATTAGTCCATAGAGATTGTCATTCAATTACCAAAACCACACATGAGGGAAAATGCTCTTTCACCCCTTGCATCCAAATTAGCCCTTAAGAGGAGGAGGAAGCGACGGTTTATCGCCTCATTACACTTGCATTGATATTACCGGTGGCGCCGGCATCGATTGAGAGGATTTTCTCAGTCATGAATATTGTCAAGACTGATCTTCGAAACAAGATGTGTGATGATTGGCTCAATGATTTGATGGTTTGCTTTGTTGAACGTGAGATATTTGCAAAAATTGAGGACAAGGAGATTATAGTTCATTTTCATGCCTTGAGAAATCGCCGAGTACATTTACCTCGACCACCTCGTATACCTAATATATAAAGGCTACCAAGAATCACTCCTGCTCAAGCTATCCACGTCCCCGCCATTCCTCTGGCCGTCTGATACGCGGAACAGACGGCCTAGATCGACGCACGCCATCCACAAAACCCCCACTACTGTTCACCAACTGTCGGGGATGTGATCCCCGAGACCTCTAATAACAAGACTTTCGGTATGGAAAATTCCTGGAACTATTTGATTTTTAAGTTGATGCGCGATTCTGTGAATCCCCCCTAAACTCAGGGACTAGTGTCGGGGATGTACTTCCCCGGTACCCTGAGGGTATGCGGCTGTTGTCTTGATGTTGCAGGTATAATTACGTTTAAATGGACAAAAGATAAAGGAAAGGAGTGAGAGGATGCTTTGGGGTTATTGGTACAAAATTACTATGTCGTTGTTACACCTAAAAATATGTTTAAATGAGAAAGAGAAGGAAAAGAGAAGAGGAAGTGGCTTTGGCCGGATATGACAGAATATGGGCCGGAACCCTCTACTTTCTGGCCCGAGACGGACATCGCGGTGGGCTGATAGCAGGTTCTCGGTCAACTCCATCACCAACCGCATCGCCACGATCCCCATCATCCTCGTCCCCGACTCCACGACGCCCCAGTCGCACCGCGCCAGCACCTCCTCCGAATTCGCCACCGGCTAGACGCCCACGCGCCTCCGGCTTCCTCAACCTCGGCCCGTGCCCGGCCATGACCAACATCGTCGGCCTCCTCGCGCCCGGGCGTCCGAGCTCGTCCTCCGCTCGGTGGCTCCGCCCCTGCCCCGACGCCGGCCTGGCCCCACCTCCACCTCGGTCGCGCCCGGCATCCCCCTCCGTCGGCTTCGCTGCATGGGTCGTCCGCGCCGGACCTCAACCTCGACCAGCCGCCCGGCTTCCTCCACTTCGGGCGACCACGGCTCCCCCAACCTCCTCCGACCGTGACTCCCCCCAACCTCCTCCGACTTATCCATGTCCGGCATCCCCGTACCGACGCGAATTCCCTGACCCCGGCGACGACCCCGCTTCCGCGACCTCCGGCGGCTCCGACATCACCGCTTCCCCGCCCCCGGCCATGGCCGACCTCGTCGCCTCGGGGGCCCTGGCCATCCAAGCTCGTCATCAGCGCCCGCGTCCCAGCAACACTCACCTCGCCCCCTACCGTGGCTCGGAGGCGCCCGGGCTCATCACCATCTCGGTGGCCGCACCCTCCCCGGCATCCTGCGCCTGACCTCTCCGGTGTCTGCTTCCCGCCCGGTCGGCTACTGTTTTCATGTGTTGCAGGACCTCACGTTTGGCTGAACCGGGGCATTCTTCAGCTCGGTTGACCTGCGCCCGACATCTCCGAGATAAGAAGAAGATCACACGGATCCCGTAGACACACACATGTGGATTAGGGAAGGTACGCACACGGCACGGGTCATGTCATGGTTATCATGTACATGACCAGCAGGACTGCCGTACCGCTACAGTACGGCGAATGGGACAAGAGTACACTGCGATGCGTCGTGAACAGTACCCGGATGTGACTATAGTACAACCGTGTGACATGATGAACAGTACCGACAAGACCCTAGTAGTCACCTCTGCTACAGTGCGCAGTGAATAGTGTATCTTCTCCCCTTGTCCCTGGCTTGTCCCCTGGGCTCTCCTATATAAAGGGCACCAGGGGGAGAGGGAGAAAAATGGGCACCACCCCACCACTTCATTTTCCCCCTTCTCATTTGCTCTCAAAACCTCATGGAGGCATGTCTAGCAGCTCACGGAGCATACTGTAGCCCGGATATTAAGAGGAGAAATACACCGAGTAGGCTAGATGCTGCAGTAGGGGTTTTATCTCCTCACGAGAGCCTCGAAGCAGGGTAAATCCTTGTGTCACCGTGTCGGTCGAGTTTACCTGCGCGCGAGTTCATCGCGCAATCCCTCCACGAGATCCCCTAGCGTCCATCGGCCCCACAAATTAGCCTACCAATAGGCATCTGTCTGTTCACCATGACGACACAAGCTAATTTTAGCCAATAGGCACGCGCCGCGTCGCCTGGTTGCCACCCGCTAGCCTCCGGTTTCGCCGGTTCCCGCACATTTTTGCGTAAAAGCCACTGGAAAAAAAGCTCTCAACCCGCTCTACAAAACTTAACACAGCCAGGGACCTATCCGCAAATTCAAGCAAACTCATAGGCTTTTCTGTAAAATCACCAACGCATTTCCCCAGCCCTTCCTCTCTCTCGCGACCGCGCGGTCGCCGCCGCCGCTGCTCTACGCCACCTCGGTCAAATCAAAGGCCACCATGAGTTGCGTCGGGGCTCCTTCTCTCACCTCGCCGGAGATCGCCGGACGGAGCGCCCCGGCGGCGCCAGAATCATCCGCGGACCGTTCCATGGCCCCCGCCGCATCCGCGCGTCACCGGCGATGTTCCGACGACCTAAAGGCGGCGGCGCCGCCACCAGAAGACGCCCCTCCGCGATGCACATCAAACGAGCTACGCGGCGCACTCCGGCTCGCGTCAATACGCCGACAGCGTGCTCAGCGCCGCCGCGCGGCGGTGACGGATCCTGCCCGCATGTGATGTCAGCCTGACGTTAGGGCGGGCCCCGCCTGTCAGCCCCTCTCCCCGTTTTTTCTGCAAAAAAACATAAAATAATTAATTTTGTTAATTAAATATCTTTAAATATAACCATCAGAAAAATATGAAAAAATATCAAAATTATCACAAGAAAAAGAACTACATATTTGTGGCACAATACAACACATTTCAATAAATTTCAATTTGGTTTACATTACATGAGAAAAAGGTTACTACTTACATATTAATGTCTTCAAATCTGACTATAAAAACATATAATTTTTTTACCAAAGTGAACAAAAAAATAATAATTATTTATGGTACACCGCAACACTATTTTAGGGTTTCAATTTGCTGCTATTTTACATGAAATTAACAACAACCAAACTACAAAACAACAAAATTCTTCAAATATAACCAACAGCCAAAAAATGTAAATAATATAAAAATAATTACAAAAGGTACTTAACTACTTATGCCACAATGCAACAAACTGAAGGGGATCGTGTGCAGAAAACAAAAAAATTCCTAGCAATGATATCCTAAAAACATGCAAATATCTATTCTATGCAGATATAGTAGTACGGACGGAGATCGGAATACATAACCTTGTAGACCGAAAGCGGGGATTACGTTCCCGCACAAACGTTGTCGATGAAGACCGACGAAGCCGACCTCAAGGTCGTGTAGAGGAAGCAGACCTCCGAGCACCGCTAGCGCAGCACCTCGCAGTGCGTTACACACGTACAGTGGAAACGACGGCCTCCGAAGCTCCAGTCTAGGACGAACAACGGAAGACTTGGACCGGAACACCAGCAGCGCGGCAGCAGGCTATGATGGAAGAGATCCCTCTCTCAACTCGGCGCAACTCCGACAAAGATAATCACGAAATCGAGAGAGAATTAGGGAATTAATTGGTGAATTAAAAGGCCATGGGTGCCACCTATATATAGGCTCCCAGTGGGAGCCAACCTCCTCACCACGCAATGTGGGACTATCCCCACATTCCTGGTGCGGCTGCACATGGTGCGCCGGCCCCTGGTGGGCCCCTTTTGGCCCACTTGGGTCGGCCCCATTGCTCTCACCGAATTCCCCTAGGGAATTTTCCCCCTCTTTGGCCTTCTTTTGACCAGAAGGCCCATTTAGGGAAATCAGCCTAAATAAATTTGAAAATAAATATATAAAATCATATTTAGACATTAATTACACTAATAATATCAACCATATTATATATAATTTATTCTAGCTCCGAAAACTCTTTCGTCGCTGCCCGATCTCCATCGGACTTCTCCCAAGACCTTCCTGGTGATCTCTTTACTTTGCGGTTGTCTTGTCGAAACTCCTTAAGTGTATTACCCTAGCGGTTCGATAGAATACTAGACATGATCGAGACTCCTCTCCGATCAATGACTAACTCGTAGGCCTGGACCCCATGAATTAATCCATGTGATATAACGAATGACTTTCATCTATCAAACATGAACGTAAAGTCTTAAACCTTTTGCCATGGCGATACTTAGCGTGTCCGAGCGTCGTTCATAGATATCTCTATATCTAGCTTGACCTCGTTACCGACAACGCTATATTCTACTCGTCTATGATTTCATATCTCCGTGACCTAGTCACATGCTTGCAAACTTATTAGACATGATCTCACTGAGTGGGCCCTAGAGTATCTATCCTGCTATGCGGACTGGCAAATCCCGCTCTTGACCCGTCGTCTCAACTACTCCTTTCCGATACCCAAAAGTATTACCGTTATTGTCATACTAATTAAGATGCGACGTTTGGTGCAATCAAAGTATCTTCCAGGAATAACAATAAGAGTTGGTCTCACGGTCAAAGGCGTAATGACTACGTCCTACAAAAGTGGGTATGTCCATCACATCGTTCTCCAGCGATATGACTTCCATTGTCGACCGGCACCATGCCCTATGATCGGGAAACCTCGATCATCGATCGCGCAATGAAACTAGTCTTAGTAGAGTTTACTAGGGATCTGGTTGTTTAGACATCACACCCGTATTAATGTTTTCACTTAATACGGTTATAGCATGACATAAAAACATATTATGAACAAACGAGATATGATAAAGAAATACACTTTATTAATTGCCTCTAGGGCATATCTCCTTCAGTCTTCCACTTGCACTAGAGTACAAATTAATCTAGATTACAACTTGGTAAAATCTTAACACCCATAGCAAACTGGTGTTTTTCATGCTTGTCAAGCGGGAGAGGCTTCGTCAGCAGATCTGCCACATTCAGATCCGTATGCACTTTACAAATCTTCACATCGCCTCCTTATACGTACTGACGTATCACATGGAAGCGTCGGAGAATGTGTTTGGTGGTGGAGTGAGACCTTGGCTTCTTGGCATTAGCAGTGGCACCCATATTGTCGCAGAAGAGGATCACGGGGTATTGCATGCTCGGGAACACTCCAAGTTCAATGATGAACTTCCTCAGCCACACAGCTTCATTCGCGGCTTCACAAACAGCAATGTACTCCGACTCCATTGTAGATTGTGCGACGATGGGTTGCTTCCCACTTCTCCAGCACACGACGCCTCCATTCACCTTGAACTCATAACCTGTCTGTGACTTAGAGTCATCGGGGTCTGAGCAGAAACTTGCATCCACGTAACCTGTTACGCCAAATTCTTCATCGCAGCCACCACAGACAAGGAACATTTCCTTTGTCTTATTGAGATACTGAAGAATGCTCTTAACAATAATCCAATGCGCCATTCCAGGATTACTCTGGAACCGGATTGTCAAACTTAGAGCTAATGCCACATCAGGTCTAGTACTCAACATTGCATACATAATCGATCTGATGGCTGAAGCATACGGATGTTTAGTCATATCGGCCTTATCCTGTTCCGTTACCGGACATTGTGCCTTTTGCAATGTTTTATTCTTGATAACCGGCAGAGAACCCTTCTTTGCTTTCTCCACACGGAAACGCTTCAGTATTTTATCAAGATAAGTACTCTGACTCAACGCTAATAGACGTCTTGATCTATCACGGTAGATTTTAATGCCTAAGACGTATGCAGCTTCTCCTAAGTCCTTCATGGAAAATTTACTGTTTAAATAATCCTTCACGCTATTCAGAAGTTCCACATCATTCTCAATCAGCAATATGACATCTACATAAAGTGCTAAGAACACAACCGAGCTCCCACTCATTTTCTTGTAAATGCAGGTCTCTTCCAAATTTTGGACAAATTCAAAACCTTTGATTACCTCATCAAAGCGAAGATTCCAGCTCCGAGATGCTTGCTTCAATCCATAGATGGATCGCTGAAGCTTGCATACCTTGTTAGCATTTCCTGGATCGACAAAACCTTCTGGTTGTACCATGTACAACTCTTTCTCAATGTTTCCATTTAGGAAGGCTGTTTTGACATCCATCTGCCATATTTCATAATCGTAATAGGCAGCAACTGCGAACAAATCCGAATAGACTTCAGCATCGCTACCGGTGAAAATGTTTCATCATAGTCAATCCCATGAACTTGTCGGAAACCTTTTACAACAAGCCGAGCTTTATAGATGGTCACACTACCATCAGCATCGGTCTTCTTCTTAAAGATCCCTTTATTCTCGACGGCCTTGTGCCCTTCGGGAATATCCATCAAAGTCCACAGTTTGTTATCATACATGGATCCTATTTCGGATTTCATGGCTTCTAGCCATTTCTCGGACTCTAGACTCGCCATTGCCTCCTTGTAGTTCGTAGGTTCGTCTTGTTCAATTAACATGACAGTGCAAACCATATTGCCATACCATTCTAGTGCGATCCGAGATCTACCAGACCTACGAGGTAGAATACTGTTCTCGACAGTTTGTCCCACTCCATCCGCGGAGGACGTTTCCAAAATAGCTTCCGTTGCGCCACTCGGAATCTCGAGTTCAGGATCAACGATCTCATCGAGGTCTACTTTCCTCCCACTTACTCCTTTCCCGAGAAACTCATTCTCTAGAAAGGTACCGGTCTTCGCGAAAAATGTTTTGGCCTCAGCTTGGTTGTAGACGGTGTATCCTACGGTTTCCCGCGGATATCCTACAAAGACGAATTTCTCCGACTTTGGTTCGAGTTTGCCGGGCTGTAGTTTCTTAACATACGCCTCACAACCCCAAACCTTCAGAAACAATAGCTTAGGCTTCTTTCCATACCATAGTTCATACGGTGTCATTTCAATGGATTTGGACGAAGCCCTATTTAAAATGAATGCGATTGCTTCTCACGCATAACCCCAGAAGGATACGGGCAAATCGGTAAGAGACATCATAGATCGGAAACTATCCAGTGGAGTACGATTACGTCGCTCGGACACGCCGTTACGTTGCGGTGTTCCGACAGGCGTAAGTTGGAGTACGATGCCACAACTCTTCAGATGTGTGCCAAACTCAAAACTCAAATACTCGCCACCACGATCGGATCGGAGGTGCTTGATTTTCTTGTTAAGCTGATTCTCAACTTCACTTTGAAATTCTTTGAACTTTTCAAAAGTTTCAGACTTGTGTTTCATCAAATAGATATAATCGTATCTACTCAAGTCATCAGTGAAGGTGACGAAGTAACGATAACCATTGCGTGTCGAAACGCTTATTGGTCCACACACATCTGTATGATCCCCAATAAATCCGACGCCCGTTCAACGAAACCTTTGAACGGTGTCCTGGTCATTTTTCCCATGCATGTATCGAGGGATCCAAAATCCAACGAGTCCAAAAGTCCATCGGAGTGGAGTTTCTTCATACGCTTTATACCAATATGACCAAGACGACAATGCCACATATACATGGCGGTATGATCACTACACTTAATCTGTTTGGCTTCTATGTTATGGATGTGAGTACTATGATCAAGATTCAACAAGAATAAACCATTATTCTCGGGAGTATCAACATAAAAGATATCACTAATATAAAAAGCACAACTGCTTGATACTGAATTTAAATGAATAACCGTCTTGTAACAAGTAAGACCCACTTATAATGTTTACATTGAAGGATGGTACAAAATAACAGTTATTTTAAACCTAAACTAATCCCGATGGTAGATGTAGAGGGAGCGTGCCGACAGCCACCACGTCGACTCTCGATCCGTTGCCGACGCGCATCGTCACCTCATCCTTAGCCAGCCGCCGTTTATTCCGTAACTCCTCCTCAGAGTTACATATATGAGCAACAGAACCAGTATCAAATACCCAAGTGTTGCTACGGGCGGATGTAATGTACACATCTATAACATGTATATCAAATATACCTTGCTCTTTTTTGACTACCTTGCCAGCTTTCCCATCCTCCAGGTACTTGGGGCAGTTGCACTTCCAGTGATCTGTTAGTCTTGGGCTTGGCAATCAGTTTGCCCTCCCTCCCGAACTTCCAGCTCTGCTTTCCCTTGCCACCGGATTTCTTAAAATCGACGGTCTTGTTGACCATCAACTGCGTGTGCTCCTTCTTAATCTCCACCTCAGCAGTCTTGAGCATCACGAACACTTCACCCAGGGACTTAGCCATGCCCTGCATGTTGTAGTTCATGGCGAAGCCTTTATAGCTAGGGGACAACGATTGCAGCACCCAGTCAATCGCCAGCTCATCTAGAATCTTGCATTCCAGAGCATTTAGGCGTTGAACCTAGCCAAACGTCTTGACCACATGCTCGCTCACACTGCTATGCTCCTCCATCTTGGCCGAGAAGAAAAGCTCAGAAGCTTCGTATCTCTCAGCCTTAGCCTGCGGCGCAAAGACAGCCTTGAGATCAGAAATAATCTCAAAGGCGCTCATCTTCTCAAAGCGCTTCTATAGGTCGGCTTCCATGGCGTAGAGCATGCCACTCTAGACAAAAGCAGAATCCTCCGATCAGGACTGGAAGACGTTCTTCTCATCCTCAGAGGCTTCATCTGCGAGAGGGTCACCTATGGCGGCCTCAATGACATAGGCCACCCTATGGGGAGTGAGGAGGATCCTCAGGTTGCAGAACCAGGCCATGAAGTTTGACCCATTGGTCTTAAGCTTTTCTTTCTCAAGGAACAGACCTAGGTTAAATGAGGGGCGAGACATCTACAATGGAATTTGCAACAACATAACACTTTGTTCATAATAATTTTGAGTTATAGTATTTTTAGAAAATAACTAACATAACTCCCACTCAATCGAACATCCCTCCTGGTCGTTTAAGCGATAACACGACCCCCATCCATTGCACCACCCCTCACCGTCAGAGCTGGCGGCACAACTTCAAGAGTAGACAACTGTCCGTCACACCAATTTTGTGACTCGTGCTCGACCTTTCATCCTCCGTGTTCCGAGGCCATATCTGCATATGCTAGGCTCGCCACTATAACCTCCACGCTGACACTTGTGCAACATGGCTTACACCCACCGTATGCGAACAACGATATGTCTGACACCCGATCGTCACGGCCTGCCTCATAACGTAGAACTTTCTTGGTGGTGCTCGTTGGAGAAGAACAAAAGTGGTATTTTTGAAGTGATCATCTTATATAATTACCGCCGCGTAACTAATATATATATATATATATAATCACACAATATAAGATGCACACAAAACATCAAATGTAATGCAATGTGATATAGTCCATTGCGCCATGGTTTTCTTGGCGCCCGCAGTTTATAAACAATTTAATAAACCTACCTTGACCATATCACATAGCCCCTACAAAATAAAGTTAGACGCTTCTACTTTATCTTTTGCATATTTTACGTGGCTTGAGTCTGTCGTAAATAGAACCGTTTCATACCTACGAACCTTATGACCACAACAACGATCCAATAATTGCATATTTAAGCATCCCTTTCGGGCCCTCCATTGAAAATGCAAGACCAACTAAAAAGAGAGAACCTACACCCGTCAGTCACATATACGGTACAAGCCGTATTTCAGTAGTGGAACCAGTCTCGCGAAAGCGTACGCGTAAAGTCGGTCCGGGCCGCTTCATCAACTCGATGCCGCTGGAATCACAAGTGCACGCTAGAGGGTAGCAAATAACAGGAACGGTGTGCCCGTGCAGGACACGAGTTCTAACAGCGTACAGCTATATCTACGATAGATCGGCTCTGATACCACTGAAGGGAACCGTGTGCAGAAAACAAAAAAATTCCTAGCAACGATATCCTAAAAACATGCCAAGATCTATTCTATGCAGATATAGTAGTACGAACGGAGATCGGAATACATACCCTTGTAGACCGAAAGCGGGGATTACGTTCCCGCACAAACGTTGTCGATGAAGACCGACGAAGCCGACCTCAAGGTCGTGTAGAGGAAGCAGACCTCCGAGCACCGCTAGCGCCGCACCTTACAGTGAGTTACACACGTACGGTGGAAACGACGGCCTCCGAAGCTCTAGTCCAGGACGAGCAGTGGAAGACTTGGACCGGAACACCAGCAGCGCGACAGCGGGCTATGGTGGAAGAGATCCCCCTCTCAACTCGGCGCAACTCCGACAAAGGGAATCACGAAATCGAGAGAGAATTGGAGAATTAATTGGTGAATTAAAAGGCCATGGGTGCCCCTCTATAGATAGCCTCCCGGGGGGGGGAGCCAACCTCCTCACCAGGCAATGTGGGATGGTGCGCCGGCCCCTGGTGGGCCCCTTTTGGCCCACCTGGGTCGGCCCCATTGCTCCCACCGAATTCCCATAGGGAATTTTCCCCCTCTTTGGCTTTCTTTTGACCAGAAGGCCCATTTAGGGAAATCAGCCTAAATAAATTCGAAAATAAATATATAAAATCATATTTAGACATTAATTACACGAATCACCATCGGACCTCTCCCGGGACCTTACCGGTGATCTCTTTCCTTTCTGGTTGTCTTGTCGAAACCCCTTAAGTGTGTTACCCTAGCGGTTCGATATAATAACAGACATGATAGAGACTCCTCTCCGATCAATGACTAACTCGTAGGCCTGGGCCCCATGAATTAATCCCTGTGAGATAACGAATGACTTTCATCTATCAAAGCTGAACGTAAAGTCTTAAACCTTTTGTCATGGCGATACTTAGCGTGTCCGAGCGTCGTTCATAGATATCTCTATATCTAGCTTGACCTCGTTACCGACAACGCTATCTTCTACTCGTTTATTATTTCATGTCTCCGTGACCTAGTCACATGCTTGCAAGCTCATTAGACATGATCTCACCGAGTGGGCCCTAGAGTATCTATCCTGCTATGCGGACTGGCAAATCCCGCTCTTGACCCCTCGTCTCAACTACTCCTTTCCGATACCCAAAAGTACCACCGTTATTGTCATACTAATTAAGATACGACGTTTGGTGCAATCAAAGTATCTTCCAGGAATAACAATACGAGTTGATCTCACGGTCAAAGGCGTAATGACTACGCTACAAACATGGGTATGTCCATCACATCGTTCTCCAGCGATATGACTTCCATTGCCGACCGACACCATGCCCTATGATCGGGAAACCTCGATCATCGATCCCGCAATGAAACTAGTCTTAGTAGAGGCTACTAAGGACCTGGTTGTTTACGCATCACACCCGTATTAATGTTTCCGCTTAATGCGGTTATAGCATGACACAAAAACATATTATGAACAAACAAGATATAATAAAGAAATACACTTTATTAATTGCCTATAGGGCATATCTCCTTCACAAACAGCTAAATTAACAACAAGCTAACTATGAAATACCAATTCTTCACACATAACCGTCAACAAAATATGTACAAAATATCAAACGACTACAAAAAATACGTAATTACTTATAGCATAATGCAACGGATGACACAACAAACCCGAATTTGAAAGTTTCATTACAGTATAATTTTACACAAGATCTAACTTCATTTTCTCAAATTGTACACTAAATTTGATAAATGTTCACATAATGTGCTCCATCTAATTACAAGGTTAAATTAAAATTTTAGGGCAGAATACAAGCTTGAATATGTACACATCACCGTCCTAATTTCTTTACGCACGGGCGCGGCACGATCGCGCCAAACTCCACTAGTTCCTTCTTAAACTTAAACGATTATGGTTTTAATTGGAGTTTTGGGTCATAGTGAAGCAACCAGTGGGTCATATTGGAGTTTTATTTTCTTTTACATGTTCATGTTCTTAGTAGTTGAATATTATCCGAAAACTGAATTATTTGAGACAGTTTATTGTGTTGGATACACGTGCATTTATGCTTTAAAAAGTTGTCGTACATTGTTCGCCCCGGCTAACTTCAATTCCTGGGTCCGCCACTACTACAAAGTAAAAGGTAGTTACTCCATTACCAAAGGATACAATCTATGATGTCAATTATTTCATTCGAAAAAGCCTCTAGCCTCGTTGATTGACAAGAGCCGAGCCATGTCCTCTTGGTTGGATTCCTTCAAAGTATTCTTTCCCGAACACCGTAATCACAACCTTGCAAAACTTATATATTTATTCTATAATGGTGGACTCACTAATCCGCACATACTTGTCCACAAAGTCACATGACGAAAAATAAATAAATGAAAAATAAACAGGAAAATGTCAATAAAAACAAATGTAAAAGAAAGGCAGGAAAAAACGAACCTCATAGGCCGACCCACATGGCACATTGCTATAGGCGAGTCGGAGTACCGACTCTCAAAGGGCGATAAATAGTTTCACCCACTACCGTCTACCGAGCCTTCCCAGGTCTGTCCTATTATATGGTTTCGGTTTTGATTATTATTTTTTGCTATGGAATGAAATATAATGTTTTTTCTTTAAAATAATGATTTTTTTGTGAAATCAATTTTCTTCCAGATTAAAAAAATGATCATGTTCAAAAAACATGAATTTTAAAAATGGTTCATGAAAATGAAAAATGATTAGTGAATAAATTGTCGTAATTTTATAAAAGTTGAAGTATTTGAAAAAGGTTCCCAAATTTGAAAAAATGTTAATGATTTTGAAAAGAGTTCATGATTTTGAAATGGTCAGTGAATTTTCAGAAAGCAACGACGTTATAGAAAAGAAGGCTCGCAAGTCCGGAACACTATGGGCAAGTCCAATAGTAAAGTACTTTCGTGGGCCGCCCTGAAATGAAAACCCCAAAGGACCGGGGTACCGCTAGGTGGAGGCCGCCCTTCGCGAAGGGCAAATCCCCCGCGCGCGAACTAGCCACGTGTCACCTCGTGCGAGTCCCCCCCGCCCGCGATGCAGCGCAACGAAGCCCCCCGCGCGCCTGCGTGGCAGTGGACGTACGAAGCCCCCCGTGCAAGACGGACGCACGAAGCCCACGAAGCCCCCGCGCCGTTCGAGCCACCCGTGTCACCGCCTCGTTGCCGCGCGAGGCCAGCCACCCGCCACGTCTTCGTACATGACTGGGCACAAACACATAGCATACGCATAGGACATGGATGCATGCGTACATGCACACAAATTTAAACGTACAAATATGTAGACTTGTACGTACAAGTACACAAACTGAAACGTACAGCTACACAGAATCATTTTATACATACAAGTACACATACTCAGACGTACAACTATACAGACTCAGGTTGTACAGACCAGGTCGTACAACTATACAGATCACATTGTACATAACATATTTTAACGTACAACTACACAGATTAGGTTGTACAATTCAGGTTATACGTACAACTACACACAGGTGCAGTTGGATGTACAACTATACATATGGGGTTGTACAAACTATACACAATCCGAAGTAAAAAAAAATCGTCGAAACCTATCAACAATGGATCTAGTTTTGAAGATCTCGACGCGAGGAGTTCAAAAGTGAAAACGGTTCGTAATTCGGATAAACGGTTCTCAAGATATTTCATTTTGAAAAAACGAATCTCAAAATAAATGCAAATCCAGCACTCTGCGCACCACCAAGAAGCCGCCACTTGTCATGCACGGAGGAAATGTGAGAATTAAAAACGAACGAAATTGCGACACGTGTCGGAAGCTCAGTGGATGGAAATAGACCTTTGGACTTTTTCTAAGAATTTCCAAAGGACCGATACCTTCGGCATTTCCTATTTCACGACCAGGTCATGCACTATTAGTGCACGACCACCCCGTCGTGGACCGGCCCATTAAAATTTGCCCTTCTTTTTTCGCTGTTTTCTTTTTTCTTTTCGTTTTGTTTTCTGTTTTTTAACCTTTTAAAATTTTAAAAGATGTTCAGATTTTTAAAATATTTTTTTTTGAAATTCAAAACGTGTTTGTATTTTTAAAATTGTTCAAATTCAAAAATATTTTCAGTTTAAAAGATATTCACATACAAAATTTGTTTACTGTCAAATTTGTTTTAATTCGAAAATTGTTCATATTCGAAAATTGTTCACATGCCCAAATTTATTCACATGCAAATATTTTTGTTTTTCTTTTTCCTGTAAAAACTGAAAAGAAAAGGCAGAAAAGAAAAAACGTGGGAGGAGTGTTCATTGGGCCGGCCCACTTAGCACTACCTCAAAAAAAACAAAAACAAAATCCCGCACGACCTGGTCGTGAAACAGGAGCACCCGACCGATACCTTCCCTTCACTCGCACCCCGTCTCCCAAGAGAGTGAGAGAGAGAGAAATTCTCAAAAAAAAAAAGAGAGTGAGAGAGAGAAAGATGTCTCACTCGCCGTCGGGATCGCGCGCGACGGCGCGGTCGGCCGGGGAGGAGGCCGTCGCCGACGCAGCAACGGAGGAAGGCGGCGAGTCCCAGATCTCTGCGCTCATCTTCGGTACGCGCCCCTCCCAAAAACCCTAGACCTCCAGTCGCGCCGTCGTGCTTGGTCGCGCGCCTCCCGCTCCCAAGTTCGCTCAGCAGTCGCGCGAGCTCGTGCTCTCGGTGTGTGGTTCGTTAGGTTTTCCGGACCATTTTGCGATGTAATCGTGGCGATTCGGCACTAGATTCGGGGTTTAAGACACCCAGCGCTTTGGAACTGTGGGGAAACAGTTTGATTTGAGGTCTTGGGATAAAAACGTGTGCCGCGTGGTTTGAATCGATGGGACCCATCAGCAGTTCAACACGGCCTGTCTAAAGTTGTGATTTCGTGCTAATCATTTTTTTAGTTTCAAGTTTTGGTTCCTACTCTGATTCGATATATTGGGACCAAATTTGTTTTGTTTATTATTGCCTTCGAACTATACTCGTAAATAGGAGTATTAAGGTAATGTGGTTGGGAGTTCCAAATTCGTGAAAGTAATGAGAGAAATCGCCTATAAGAAACACATCTATTTCATGTGCGTTTTGGTTTGCGGCTACTGCATGTGCGTTGTTCACTTGCTAGATTACAATAACAGACACGCCCAACACATATTTTTTAGAATAGCGTAAATGAGCGTACATCTGCCAGCCTATTGTTTGCAATCCGATAGTGGAATATCTAACGACATGCTTTGAATTGGGATTTGGTCCTAATCACTGTTCAAGATATCAGTCGATATCCCGATTTATCGCTTATCGTTGGCTGACCGATAAGATAAATTGACCGATAAGTCGGCCGATATACCGATAAATCGGCCGATATGCCGATAAACCGGCCGATTTATCTCTTATCATAGGTCGACCGATAAGTTTCCGATAAGCGATATCCCCAACATTGGTCCTAATTCATGTTTTATTCTCGAGTACACTTGTTTCCCCGTTCTGATTTGACAAACTTATTATTTATCTTCTACATTTCAATCGGCAGCATCATATTTGCAAAAAAAAGGAGTGAAATCTTCTCTATAGATGACCTGTACCTGATGTCCGATGTATGTGCAGTTCAGTTACTATGCTGATGGATTCGAGCACACACAAGCACACTAATTTTAGACATGGAGCACTGTTCAGGGATGGTACCACTGGAATGAACTTCTAACACGTCCCATGCATTCTTCTTTGCAGATATGTCGCAGCAGGTCCAAGATAGCCTCCAGAACATGATGAAGATGACCAGCGAGATCGAGCAGTGCGGCGGTGAGATCGAGGCGGAGATCGAGCAGGCCAAGGAGGGTGTGGCTGACAAGTGCAGGGCGCTCGAGGAGGAGAAGGAAAGATTCCAGAAGGTGGCCCTTGCCGCGCTGAACATTCTGAACGGTGGCATCTGAAGCCTGCGCCGCCTTGATGTGAACCAATACTGACCCAGATAGGTGTCACCCTCTGTAGATCGCAGCTCATGTTACATACTCGGGTTTTGCAAATTGTCAATTCGTCACCAGTGTTACCCGACATTCTTTTGCTTAGCCTGTCAGCCATTTGGACCAGCGCGTGGTGGGAGTACCAGTAGTAGCAGTTTGTGCTCTTTCAATGAAGCAGATCATAGCTGTTTTTGTGTTCTGAGTTCCTGTTGCTAGTATGATCTACAAAATTAGTGTTAACTCTGAGCTTATGCCGTCACAGTACAGATGGGTGAGCAGATAACCTATCTATCCAGTGCAGTTCTTAGGGTAAATGATTTTTGGCCTTTGAATGAACAATTTACTGATGCAATGCTACCCACATTGCCAACCTGAGGGAATGCCTCTTCTTCACCATGAAAATGGATGATCAGACTGATGCAATGGTAGTTAAATGTTGGATGGGCTGACACCCTCTTTCGGTCCAGAGTCCCGTGACTCCTGCAGGATTTTGAACTGCTGCCAGGGGCTGCATCAAGACCACATCCCTTGCTGATGACCGCTAGGCTTTTCTACAGATAATCAGAAGTTTTCTGACGCCAGAGAAGTCTTCGCGAAAGTTGCATGGTTTGGTAAGGACTCTTTCATGGTTGATATGGTTTGCCAGTAAACCTCCAAATAATCTTGCGCCTTTTCGGTGCATCAGGGTTATAAGCAAGTTACAGTCCTTCGATTGAACAATAGAGCTCATGCTAAGTGCTAATGGCTGGACCAGGTGTTTCATGCAATGGTGTGGTATAACTAGTGATGGTTAATGGCTTCACCTATTTCCCATCAAACTAATTTACTCCCTCCGTATTGAATTATAAGACGTTGGTCATGCACAAGTACACATACCACAACGTCTTATAATCTGTTACACAGGAAGTATATCCGAATCTCTATGCAAAACACTGAACTCACAAAACGCAAACAACATCAAGGAGCTATCAAGGTTATTTTAACAAACACGCACTAGTTTCCAATGACAGAACTTCTGTTTATGAACCATTTCTCAACACTATATACAACATTTCTTTTGTACAAGTTTCACATCCATTCCTAACCATACTCCTAGAGCTTTTTCTAACTCTCAAATAACTTGTTCAAACATAACTTTTGAAACATGTTTGTCAAATATATAGGACGGGCAATTAGTAGCATAGTAACAACATTTCACAACACCCAGGAAGGTCTGCTTCGTCTTGCTACCTGTTTCGTCATCATCTGTCTGAAGAATATTCTGGGCGAGCTCTTGCATGTCGAACTCAATTTTCTTGTCCATGTGCCTTATTATTGCTTTGTTCTTCTCAGCATCCTAGAAATTGCATCATCAGCTCAATGGCTAAAACTAACATCAGCTCAATGGCTAAAACTGACGGGTATGAAAAATTCAACTCTTGCGGTACTCAAATCACACTTGCTGATGAGGTATGAAATATACAGAACATTGTATAAGATCTTTTTTTCAGGTATCATTGTACAAGATCTGTTAATTATTATACATAGTACAGAATTATCAAAAACTGTAACAACATCAATATATGTGGCTCCATTTCTGTTTGTTTTTATTGGCATGTAAATGGAATTTTTATATGCAAAGTAAACATAAACACAACAATAAAAAATTGTCGTAGACAAAAGCGTCGTTCTAAATCCTATTTTCTTTTATACTTTGTAGCTTCTTTGCTCTCCAACTGAATGGAAGGTAAAGTGTTGAAGTTACATTATATACTTTCCTGTTGTCATATGGGTTTAATACGTCATGATTGACTTTATCTTATAAATAGCAGAATATAACATATGAACTTACGAAATATTATATTTTACTACTCATTATCCTTGCAAGGCTAATCTATACTTTACTGTCCATTATAATTACGATTTACTATGGAGTTTTTGTACACTTTTGCTGACGCCATATTTGCATCTCATTTAATTTGAGATTGAATCTACAAATTGTGATCGTCCATTTTTAACTACTCACTCTATCCAACAAAGGATGTCTTGAATTTGTCAAAAAGAGCATGTATTGAGACACAATGCATGCTCTTTTTGACAAATTCAAGACATCCTTAGTTTAACGGAGGGAGTACAACAAAGCTATGTATTTATGGTATGTTCATAAACCTTCAACTACAATTCGCCATTTTCCATAGTCTTGGTCTTAGTCTATGATAATTCGATGCCTATTTATCAAGGTTATTTATGTTACTTCCATATTTATAAAACCTATAAGTGTGAATGGGTTACCTTTTAGAAACAACTCATTTTTATGTTCATGGTATGACTCGACTTTTCAAATAACTTGATGTCCCTTCTGACACTTTGGTTAAGACAAAGTGGAGACCTAGAACTGTCGTGGCACCAAGAGAGCTAATGCACTACAGATCTAATTTCTGACTCGGTCATATAAATTTTGTCACAACAAAATCAATTGTATGTTCTTGTACATGGGAAGTATCAATGAATCTGAACTATGTCAACTGTGTCTCAGCAAATTGATGGCAGATTTTATTTTTATTTTATTTACCAATGAGTGAGCTTCCCCATAATGTATGACAATCATAGGTACGCACACTATAAATTTTGGAGTTATAATTTGTACTGTTGAACTAAAATGTTTGAATTAAATTAGTCTTATTGTTGAGATTGACTAAGAAGTTCAAAATAATCTGCAGTTTGTGTAAGCATCCACTAAAGGGTAAAATCTTTTGAATTACTTGTCACCGTGTCCCTTTCTTGTAACAGAAAAACACTATCACCCATATATTTTGACACAAAGTTTGTCAAGAGAAATATTTGAGCGTAGGAGTTACCTGGGAGAGTAACATCTTGTGCCGAAGGGTGTCACAGATAGATGACGCGAGCTGAATAAAGCAAGAACCGTCTATACTATTCATCATACATGACGCTTCACCGATTCGTCCAGCACAAATCTCGATAATTTTAACTAGAAGCAAACATGTTTGCTTGTCATGAACCATGAACGAGCCTGCTTGGTTAACAGTTGCTGTACCGTAGATGTCATCTTCAATATTTGTTTGTTGCATCATCCATTCGATCCACTAAAAGTTCAAAGAAATATATTAGAATGTGTATATACAAAAACATCTTTATCTAAAAAAATGTACAAAAACATAATCAATGACTCTTAATCAGGTGCAGTTGTTTGTTTAACTTACAGCGCAACGTAACACATTATTGATGTACATCCGTTCATCACCAATAGGTGCCTCTTCTGCCAATGAATCAACAAGTTTCTCAAGGGCCCTAACAAGAATTTCTTCTTTTGCATCTCCTTTAAGCCTAGATGAACAATTTTCGTAAGAAACATATTGCATTACAATGAAGGACCATGTATTTGAAGTGGTGAAGCGATCGATTATTGTATACATAGAGTAGTTCTAAGAAAATATTATGTGGCATCATCCCATTTAAAATATTTTCATGTATATATATATGCATCTTAAGTTCTTAACTGGTAAAAATCATCTACTAAATACAAGTATCAGTTTGCTATTTTTCTTTTGAAGCGAACAAAAAACAGTCAAAGTGCTCCGACTAAGAAAATAGGTATTATTGACGTGATAATTTGAATTGCACAGTGATGCTTGGGTAATGTACTCACCATGATATATCAGTTTTCCCCTCATCAAGACTTCCATGCATAAACCGTTCCAACATTTTATTACCCGACGAATCACTGTGAAGATGTTTGGAAATTATAATGGCGATAACTGACACCCTGGCCCATGCAAGTCGTTCCGTGGCACGGCCTGGTTCAAATATGCAAGCGGCGGCCAGAAAGTAAGTCCTTAAAACATCTCCTGAAGTTACCCCAAAATCCTCGAGGCCATTCTCAGTGAACCACCTAAAAATAAATATATAAAATACATTTTAAAGGAAACCATAAAACTACATAGGGCACAAAAGATTTTAACCATGTTTATGCTAAGTTATGCAGAAAAAGTGACGTAATTAAGAAAATGATTGTGAGGATAATGCTCACCTTTGTAGGCCATGCCACTCAAGCTGATGTTGGAATTGGCAACGATTGAAATCACGTCTTGCCAACTCAAGATAAACGTTGTTGTTCACAAGTGGCATCCTTGCACAGCCAAACATCATATGAATTCGATAAGTTTTTTTTTCATAAATATAGATGCCATAAACCAATTGCATGAACATGATCTGTTGGTGTAAGCTATTTCTACCTGTAGAGTGTCTTGCCAATCCAGATATCTTCCTCACCACCATATTGATCTAGGTAGACTCTTGCTTCTACACGTGGCAAGCTTGCATACCATGGGAAGTCCAGTGTATATTGCACCTATCATCGAGGAATTATCCACATAACTTAGGTTAATTTCTTTCACAAAACAGTGATAGTGTCTTAACAAGTAAGTGTTTAAAATGAGATATTGAAATAATCAACTGTTTTTTAACAACAACAAAATTGTATGATTTATGCAATAGACAGTGATGTAGTGAGAAGGAATTACAAATAAACATCCTCTTTGTCGTATGCTCATGAGTACACATCCAAGTGCACTTCGTGGCGCCACAAAGGTTTTGATTTGCGGGAAAAAAGATAAAAAAATTCACAAATCATCCAAGGTTTGATTTTAGTGGCATACATGTATCATGTATGCATATAACTTGTGAAACAAGTAACAAATAGGCAAGTGACTCATGTCAGCAGGTCAAGATAAGGTGTCCAAGTAATTCATACGAGTTCACCTTTTTAAAGGGAAAATCCTAGACAACGCATCGATCGATGCACACACCTATATTTATATTGCAAAAGGTTTAGAGTGAGTTTAAGAAGGCAACATATAACAATTTGGTTTCCACTTCACAAATTTAAATCATATAACAAGACAATAAATGGAAAGTTGTAATAGAATTAAAGAAGGCAAAGAGGAAAATTGGCAGACATGCATTTGGTTTAAAGCTCACAAGAAATTAAAAAACCAAAACTATAACACAACAAAGTGTACAGCCCAGTCATATGATGCAACCGCCTCCTGCACCACGTGACAACCGAGCACCCGCGCGAGGACCATGTCATGGTGATGCATGCTGACATCTTGGATGAGGTACGGGTCCACCGACTCAAAGGGTTGTGTTGTGGTGATTTCCATAAAAAGACACTGACTTGCCAAAGTGGTAACTTACTTTAGCACGTCTCCTTCCTATTTTCAGATCGGAATAGTTAAAGTAAATACTATATTTTGCGTGAAATCATGAGTTTAAGTTTTCGTGAGTGGTGACATCAGTTTCTAGATTACAATAAATTATGAATCCCTCCTCGCTTGATAATGTTATATGAGATCTCTTTCTATGTGTGCACTTACGCTGGATGACTTTCGTGTATTCAAGGATTCGCTAGTGTTGTCGTGAGGTTTGGTAAATGTTGACCGGTTACGCTCCTCTTACTACTACTTCTAGGGGAAGGTCGTTGTGTGTCAAAGGGTTGCACCCGGGTTATTGTCACCCAAGATTCAAATTACATGTACCCCTCGCGGAATCACCCACATTTTTGTCTCATTTTTTTATCTTGCGATGATGATCGCCGGTATTATCAACTTCTAGTAGAAAGTACCATTTATTTTCTTCTTGACATTTTAGGAGACAATAATAACGATGGATATTGGGGCCTTGTGTGGGTGAGTCTAGTTCGAAGTGGTCGTCGACCAACACCTCTTGATGGTCTTAAAGTCCCACCCACATGTTTAGTTCGAAAATTTGCAGGAGTAGCCAATATATTACCGCATTCCATATACAAAGGGAGAGGCGACATTGTAATACCATGTGAGCCGTGGACACCAAACATCCTTTAAATAGGACAAACCTTCAAAACATTGCATACCTTCACTAGAGAAGGTGCTCCGTTATATCCACGCCCTATTTTACACCAACAAGCCATGCGAACAATTTGCATATTGGTGGGGGTTGCAAGTCACGGATTTTCTCCTCATTGATGTGTCGTCAAGAAGCTAAAGGTTGTAGGGAGAGGAGGACATGCATCTCTTGATGGGAGAGGTACCAAGCGACGACATGTAAGCGTTCTGGGATGACAATATCTACAATCGATGATTTTCATCGTGTGGTTTTCTAGACACTATGCTTATTCCTTGAAATAGAGTTGTTGAATGGGTTGGGCGTCCATTTTGCACGACGCTCAAGCCATCAGTTACTTCGGTAACAACATGTAGAGCTCCATGTTTGACTCGTCATAAAGATTGCTCATGCCAACCCACATCGATGTGTTTGCAGATTTGCAAGCAATTCAGAAATAAAATTGTTTTGGTTAATGTTTGACGTTGCTACCGATGGGCTTTGGTCCATTAATAGTGGGAACACATGTCTCCATGAGCCTGAACTTGGAGTATATTGGATTTCACTAAACTAAATTAAATTGTGTGTTTGTGAATAGAATGACATAGGGTTTATCCCTGTTGGTCTTGTTTTTCAAATTTTATGACATTTCTATGATGCAAACTAATGTTGAGGTAAGTAACAATGTAATCATAATTTATTCATCAAAATAAACTTTATTAGTCTTGTCGGTCCGTCAAGCATATAGAGCCGTACAACAGTCTAACACTTGGGGTGAACGCTGTTTCGAGTGAGTCGGTCTCAACATACTATGACACACACAACCAACAGACAAAAGAATCAAATAAATAACATGGTTAAAGTGTATGTAAACATAGACGGCTATCCTGGTGGGTAAAGAGACAAACACCGAAGGTGATCGATTGGTATGACGGGGTAGTTTACCTCGCCTGGTAGATCCTTAGCAATGATCCATTTATCTGAAATTGTTCCCTGGGCTTCTCTTTCTCTAAGGAACTGGTAGGAGAATCTTCCTGCTCGCTCCAACACGTCCTCTCCGGGGAAACTGACTTGAGATGCCCTGTTGAGGTTGTACATCCCAGTGACTGCTTGCGTCGATTGCCCCACGAAAGCGAAGAACTCCCCGTCCTTCTCGAAGTTCTCAAACACACCTGCACAACAGCAATATGATTTCTGTTTTTGACGTGAAAAAATTGTAATATGCTCGGCAGAGTTATGCATGTACAATGTGCTATAGGTACAATATGTATTTGAGTGCGTCGTACTTGGGGAGACATCGTATCCGTGCAGCCGCAGTAGCCGGAACGCCATGGCTGTGTCGTCCACGTCTTGTACCTCGGAGTTCCTCGCCCAGCAAATACCCTTTTCAGTCCAGTGTCTGCAGAATATGTAGGAGGAGATTAAAGAGTTGCTACCCTACCCTACAAGATGGAAAAAAGTAGGAGTATACTATTTACAGAAGCAGAAGTATATATGAAGGGGGAGTTGCTACCTGTGCACATGGTCTAAGCACTGTTTAATTTCTTTCTTGAAGTAGCGCGAGATGCCGAGACGCTCTAGCCGATCGACGGCCCAGATGTGCTCGAAGAGATCCACCGGGTAAACATTGGGGACTGAAATGCACGGGCGATTAATATCAAGACAAGATGAACAATGTAGGAAACTAACACAATCATATATACAGAGAAAAAATTGCAATGGTCCTGCATGGGTATCTCTTACCTCCTCCATCGAATTTCCTGACGATTTTGTTGATATATTCGAAGCACTTGGTGTCACCGGTTTGCATGAGAGCGAAGGCTGTCGCGGAGGGAGAAAACAGGAAGGACCCATCGCTGGACTGGAGCCTGAGGATCCTGTTCCAGTCCACTCCGGGCATCCCTTCAAGTGAATGCAGGATCGACGTTGGGACCCTGTGCATCACCTCCATCGGAATCCTACGCACGGAATCAATCAATCAACAACGAATGTTACACCGAGTCTCCATCCATTTGGACGCAAAACGTCGTCTAGGTAAGGAGGAAGGAGCAGGGATAGTGGGGAATAATCCCTACTTGTTGAGCTTCACTTCTCTGTTGGCATAGATACGCTGCAGCGCATGGTGGTCATACGGGAAGACGATGCCCAGGCTCTTGGCCGTCTCCAAGAGAGAAGGGAAAGCGATCTCGAAGCCGATGGGCATCGACTCCGGATCTTCCTCGGCCAGTCTCCACATGTTCTTCTCCAGAAATGACAGACCTCTCCTGCAACTTTCGGAGCCGAGAGACCACTTGGTGAGAGCCACGACGCAGCCGAGGGTGTTGGTGATCCGGTCGTACGCCGAGAACACTGCGGCGTCGCCCCAGGAGCCGTCGGCGAGCTGGTTGTCGAGGATCCACCGGAGGCTGGCGGGGAACTCGGGGCCCTCGCCGCCGTCGAGTCTCGGCACCAGGGCGACCCAGGCGGTGTCGTAGCCCGAGACGGTGATCTCGCCGTCGCCCATCGACCCCAGCATCGCCTTCACCTGCTCGATCAGTGGCTGCTGGAACTCTGACCCAGGAACCTGCAGATGGAGAAGTTCAGACAGTTGAGCAAGCCGCGCCTGTGACAAAATTTACAATTGTTCATGGCACATGCACTTCAGAACAATTGACAGATACTGTAGATAATAACATGATCAGTGTGGAATTTAGAAGTTTGCCTCAGAAATCACATGGTAGTCTTCAGTGTCACGCGGTTCCCCGGGGCGTTCTAGGGTCTGAATCTCGTCCACCGGGTCGGCTTGCAGCCCTGCAGGTACAGTGAAGTAAGCATGATTGGTTGCATCCAACGTAAGACATCAAATTTGTAAATTATTCGACAACCAAAGATGATGATAACTATCTATATGCATACACGTGCACTCTGAGAGACCCACACAAGTTAGCTCTCAGAATCTCACCAAGTATTCTACTGAAGGAATGCGCCCCCACATGTGTTCGAATGTTTTCTTTATGAAGGTCATGTACTCATGTGTTTGGATGTGAGCATTGGAATATGAGAGATGGTGGGTGTATTATTAGTGTTCCACGGTAGTTAGTTCGTCACCCAACACATGAATTTGATTGACAAGTAGTATATTAGCATGACGTCATCGAAATTCCAGCTCCAGTCCAGGATTTGCGTAATTGTTGAACTAAGTTCAAAGTTCACCTTGTAAAGTCGTAAAAGCCCGATCCTCCATTTAAAAATATAAGAAGTATTTTGATTCGTTAGGCCAATACTTTACCAACAATTATTGTATTAATATGTGATTAATGTGAAGAAATATTGATGTAATTAATATTGACAATATAACCTACGATTGTGATTTTGTATCACATACAAAAATGCATGTTAACGTATAGAATGTTAGTTAAAGGCGTGTATGAACGAATCAAAATATTTTTTCATTGCGCAAAAGAGTGGTATTACTCTATTGTAGAATCAAAATATTTTTATATTAGAATGGAGTATTATTTATTGTGAAACAGAAGGAGTACTTTACAAATCATTTCAGCTACCAATGCAAGGGTATATATCTCCCTTAGTAATAAGCTTATTATGTGCGATATACTAAATAAATGTGACTATTTAATTTGTGCGTCATATATATATATATACTAAATAAATGTGCCTATTTAATTTGTGCCTCACTGTAATAATAGGACAACAACAATAATAATAGCCATATTTTGAATCTTGATTTTGTAGCATGATATACACGTTCCTAAACAAGAATGGAGTGGCCGGTGAAGTAGGCAGAGGTAACATGGCGACTGATACAAGTACCAACCTAGCGGGATCGATAAGAATGGTACTAAATCTCATGTTTTTTTTGCCACAGAGCGAGACCGAACACCACCTTGCTTCTCTCGCCAGGAGCTAGGGAGCATGAAGGCGTATGTAAAGACAAGATACCCTTATCTATCTAAACAAATCAAACGAAACTTTCCTTGTGGGCATACGATCTTGGCATAAGTACACCCTCTACTATCCAATCTAATCCTGCCTTTCAGGTGGCAGTCCTAGTCGAATCTCCCATCATTTTATTCGGTGACCAAATTGATCGACGGGCCGGCCAATTCGGCTGAAAAGAACGCCGGCCCCGTACTTGCTTAGTGAACAAGTTGGGCGTCGGCAAACATCGCGTCCTAGCTAATGAGACACATAGGAATATGATCTTGGTTAGCTCTTAGCTGTCCAAAGAATGGCGGTGGTCGTTTACCGTACTGACGGTAACAAGAAGGAATTGTACTTTATGTCGAGGGACCAAGGAAAAAAGAAGAAGAAAGTTTTGTGGATCTGAATATATACCTCGTACTCCTCCGCTAAACACTACAGCTAGTGATAAGTTTTGTGAACCCGCACGTTTGAAGGAATTTGTGTATATAATACTTGTACTAAAATTACAGGAACAAAAAAATGAAGATGATCTTTGAATCTGAATTACCCGTAAACTGTAGTTTATAGGAATTGTAAGTACCTGTTGGACTTGAACCCCATCCAATTAGAAGAAAAATATTTACATCTGACTTCCTTAATATGACTCTCTGTCACACGGATGCTGCTGGGCTGCTACAAAACCCCTATAGTCGAAAAAAAGATCGAAACAGGGATCTAATTTTACCTCGTACTCCTCCGCTAAACTACAACTATCATGTGCCGTAAGTGTCGGTTTGACTTGAACCCCAACCCCACATTCGAAGAATATTGTGTATATCTGATCCGACTCGTAGTCATGAAAGAGGAACAACAAAAGGAAGAATCATTGTGCATCTGAATTTACCCATCCTCATCCTGTAAACTTGACTTCCTCCCTTGTATTTGTATAAGAGCCCCTTGGATTTTGAGCCAAAATTGACCATAATTTCTAATTAATTAAATATATGTTATATTACACGAAAAGCATACCAACTTAAACCACACATTTTTTTTGGTTTACATCCGACTTGTACTGATGATAGAAAAAAAACGAAGACATTTTCGTACATCTGAATTGGTACCCGTTCTATCAGTTGGAGTTGAGCCCGTACGTTTAAAGAAAATTATGTATATCTGACTTGGACTCACGAAAAAGGAATTAAATTAAAACGAAGAAATATCCGTGCATGTGAATTATTCTAGTCCTTTCTCGGTTAAAATCATAGCTACTGTAATTTTTTGTTAACCTGACTTGTTCCTAGCTGGACTTGGACTCAACGCTTACAAAAATATGTGCACGTCTCACTTGTACTCACTATATTTGTGCCAAAAATAGATCCGTATCTACTCACTAATAAAGAGCTAAAAACAAAACATAAGAAAAAACAAAGGAGTATACAGCAGTATATACTTACAAACAACATTATATACTTAGAAACAGTCCAAGCCAAAACGTGTGACGTGGCCGGCTCGATCCGATTAGGAATAGTAATTTAGTAGCAAGTAGTAATGTACACGATGACGGTGGTGCTAAAAGCGATCGAGCGGATGGAGAAGAGCGGCATAAAGGAGAAGAGGATTTGGGCCCAGCCAGAGTCTAAGATACTAATACTTATTGAGAAGAAAGGTAAAAGAGCAAGTATAATAAGCTTATCTAAACCCGGTTATGAATTATAAGAGATAAAATGATATTTCTTTCATGGTATGGGAGAGTGAAGAGGAAAGAAGGGAAGTGGACTCTCATGTAAGTGATAGCTATAGCACGTGTTCATAAACACTTATTTAGAGTGAGTTGTGAGTCTTGTCTTAATACAGTAACACTTTTATTTTTATAGCTAACTATTATACATATTGACTATATAATTGGTTATACATAACGTGTCAATGCCTTATAGCCAGCAACTAGACCTATTATTGAACTCAGCAGTCTAAAGCAGAAGAATGCTTGGGCCCTAGCGGGAGTCAAGGGCAATAATACCTTTAGCAGCACTGGATACGCTGGTGGCCTGCGTCGTCCTCCGCCACCTCGCGACGCGCGTGCCGGCAGCATCTCCTTTGCCGCGCGAACGGCATGGACCTGATTGTTCAAAGAGATAAAAGTGAGACGATGATCAGAGCCAATCTATTCGATCCCACGACAGGGAACCATGGCGTCTCTGTTCCTTGTTGGTTTATCACACAAACCAAGCCAAATAAATAAATAAATAAATAAACAAATATTAGAAGCAAGCTCCTTCCTCAGTACTGCAGGCACAAGCTAACTAGGTACGTCGTACAAGGATATATATGTCATCGTCTCAAAAGAAAAAGGCTACAAAGATAGATACACACAAACAGAAAGTATCCTTTATAAAAGACAGAAAATTAGAGAATTATATTACGTGCGACGGAGAGGCTAAACGGACGTATCTGAAATTTGTCGGTTTCGTTTCACTAGCTACAGCATGCATGGCCGGAATGGTGTGTCTGGAGTGAGAACAGGGCGAAACGGCAACTCGCTAGCACGCTGCAGGCAGCAAACTCGCCGTCACAATCTCCGCGTGACGGCAGGCAACAAGTTCCTGCCCTCCGCTGTACCCACACGACGTGATCCATGGATCCATCCACCGGCCACCGGCATCTTCGCATGGTTGGCCGGTGACCAGGGAAGAAGAAGAAGAAACCGGCCGGCGGATCGATGATCGGCAGGCAAAGAAAACGCAGAGATGGGATTGAGCATATGCATGCAATGGATTCTCATTGTATATCATTCATGGAGTACAATTAAACGTACTACGTCGTATATACACGAAACGGAAACACACACGAGGGCAATTGAAAAGCATCTCGGTGGAAAGGAAAAGAGACATGGATCCATCGATCGATGATCACCTTTGCCGGCGAGGATAGGCAGCCGCGGCCTTCCGACGACGTGGACGAACGGCGGCCTCACCGGCGGCGAGAGGTGGAGCTGCATGCTGGCTGGATGGCTGGACCCTTGCTACTACCTGCAATGCACGACCACCTGCTGGGGCTGGGTTGTCTATAAATACCACTCCGGCTCCGAGGAGGGGTTATGGATGACGATGAATTGATGATGAAGCAAATTAAAGGGCTCACGCTGGGGTGGGGCAAGTGATTAAGAGAGCACAGCTAATGACCCGAACAAGAACGGCACGAGGTTATTTGGAGGGATATGGGGTGCATATATAGAAGACAGAGAGTCGAGAGAGAGAAGATGAGGAAGAAGGGAGAAGGTGTGTGTGTGACTGTGTGTGAGGGAGAGGGGTATGTAGGAGAAGCGAATGATTCCTGTGCGGGGAAAGCTCTTAGTAGTGGACAAAATAAAACGTTTGCTTTGTGAACGGGTGGTGCGAGACGAGAGTGACATTCTCCGCGTCCATCACACCAAGATACCCTGTGTAATCAGTCCAGACAGTTCTTATTAAAAGCCGGTAATCTGTTCAGAGTAAAGAGACACCCGAAATAGAATATTGAGGTAAGACTTTGCTCTATATGAGGAAACATGTTACTGTCTCGGGTGTGTTATCACCCAATCATCGTCCATGCAGCACACGCCCATTTCAATCAAAATAAAGCCAACATAGAATTAATATTTAGTACAGGCTAGACATGAGGTTCATAACTCAATTTATTCCAAGAACACATGAAAAAGTTGTTCACACAATCTGGATATGGATAAGTTTATCATGAAGAGTATAATGATGGAGAGTGTAAACATAGATATGGAAATATCTGGTTCAAATGGAAACTATAGTCGCCACTCTTCCCTGACCGTCCCTCTCGTGAGAATTCTAGCCACCTCCTACCTCCAAACCTCTCATTTCCCCCTCTCGATCTGGTGTAGGAGAACTTTGCGTGTTAAAGGCCTTGTGGTGGGCTGAGCCGGTGGAGATCTCTCCTGTTGTAGTGGGAACCCTTCTTGTAGGGAAGGGCGAAAGACGGGATGGCGGCCTCCGTGGCGAGCCTGATGTTGGATCCTTTGTCCGGATACAGACACTAGTTATGACAGTTATCTTCATCCGTGAGAGACACGGTTTGATGGAGGGATGTGACTGTGAAACCAACACCAGATCTATAGTTTGTCTCCAGATACCATACGTGGTGACCTCTAGGTTTCTGGAATACTAAGATAAAGTAAATATCATCTATATGCAAAAACATGTTACTATCTTGTTTGATTTTTCAACCCTAGTCGTCTCTCCTCAAAACCCTAACTAACTACCTCCAACCCCATGCATGTCAGTCATGTTCCCTCTTCAGCGGCCATGCTTTAACGTTGCAATGGGCTTAAAGTTAAGGCCTTGTCGTGGACGGCGACATGTGGTCTTGTTGCTCCTCTCTTGTTTGTGGGGTTCCTTGCTAGACCCATGTACGGAGGGGGAAACCGAGACGCGCGACAACCTCGGCTAATGTATGTAACATCGACTTCCATTCTTTGGTAGAGGACAGTGATTATGCTTCATTTTGTTCTTGGTTATGAAAGGACAAATTGACAGAAGGATACATCATATATCCAAAGTTTTTATCTGCATCTCGTATTTCCTGGCCTCATGGTAGTTGGTTATGCGATAATGGAGGCACAAAATAGAAAGAAACCCATCACAGGATATTTAAATGGAAATTTGTTACTATCTTGGGCGTGGAGGTCAGTACGACAAGCCTTCACATTCATTTTACGTTTACTTTTCATCGCTAGATGCTTCTTCTCCTTATTTGTCTCTCTAGAAAACCCTAGTCATCTCCAAACCTCGCAACTCGCATCCTCTACGTTGTGGTGGGATAAAGGCCTTGGGGTGGACGGTCATGTCGGGGCCTCTCAATTCCATCCCATTATGGCGGGTTCTCTCTCATAGACCTTTATCGGAGGAGGATGGAAGACGGTACTATGGCCGCTCCTCGCGGACATGACATTGACTTCCAAGCTTTTGGGACATGCATGCGTGTGAGGGATTTTTCTCTTCTATGATAGCAACAAGTTGTTGACAGCAAGCTAGGTCTGGCCTAGAGTTATTTAAATCCTGATCTGAGGTCACTTATTGATTGCTTGATCTGCGACGGGGAGACAAGAAATAGCAAGAAATGAAAAACATGATCTATGTGCATAAACATGTTATTGTCTTGGGTGTGATATTACCCAATTCATGCCCTACAACATACACTTGTTCGCCATCCTAATAAATTCAAACCTACACATAAAGTAAGTAGTACAAGCTAGGCATGTTGTGTACCGGTTCATCTTTTATGCTTACCAGGCATGTAATCTAGATTTTACTACCTAAATAAAAGTAAGATTATCATAAATGGTACAGTGATACATGCCACAAATACAAAGAAACATGTGAATATCATGTCCCTTATGCAACCCTCCCTAGTCGTATTTGCAAAAAAAACATAACCACCTGCACCCCTCATGGAGGATAAAAGATTTCAACTCTGGAGGAAGGGGTGGGTGAAAGTGCATGTGCCCTCATATGGTTTTGGTAATTGATGAAAATCTCTATGGACCAATGTATGCATTGAGATCTTTTTATAGATCTTGTTCATGGGATAATATTGAAGGAGATATGCCCTAGAGGCAATTAATAAAGTGTATTCTTTATCATATCTCGTTTGTTCATAATATGTTTTTGTGTCATGCTAGAACCGTATTAAGCGGAAACATTAATGCGGGTGTGATACGTAAACAACTAGGTCCCTAGTAGCCTCTACTAAGACTAGTTTCGTTGCGCGATTGATGATCGAGGTTTCCCGGTCATGGGGCATGGCGCCGGTCGGCAATGAGAGTCATATCGCTAGAGAGCGATGTGATGGACATACCCAGATTTGGAGAACATAGTCATTACACCTTTGACCGTGAGATCAACTCTTATTGATATTCCCTGAAGATACTTTGATTGCACCAAACGTCGTATCTTATTTAGTATGACAATAACGGTGATACTTTTGGGTATTGGAAAGGAGTATTGAGACGAGGGGTCAAGAGCGGGATTTGCCAGTCCGCGTAGCAGGATAGATACTCTCGGGCCCACTCGGTGAGATCTTGTCTAATGAGCTTGCAAGCATGTGACTAGGTCACGGAGACATGAGATCATGAACGAGTAGAAGATAGCATCGTCGGTAACGAGGTCGGGATTAGGTATGGAGATATCTATGGAACGACACTCGGACGTGCTAAGTATCGCTATGGCAAAAGGTCTAAGACTTCACGTTCAGGTTTGATAGATGAAAGTCATTCGTTATATCTCAGGGATTAATTCAGGGGGTCCAGGCCTACGAGTTAGTCGTTGATCATTGAGGAGTCTTGATCATACCTGATATTATATCGAACCGCTAGGGTAACACACTTAAGGGGTTTCGACAAGACAACCGGAAAGGAAGGAGATCACCGGGAGCGTCCCGGGAGAGGTCCGATGGAGATCGGGCAGCGCCGAAAGAGTTTTCGGAGCTAGGAAATATTATATATATTATGTTTGATATTGATTAGTGTTATTAATATGCAAATATGATTTTATATATTTATTTTCGAATTTATTAAGGCAGATTTTCCTAAATGGGCCTTCCGGACGAAAAAAGACCCAAGAGGGGAAAATTCCCTAGGGGAATTCGGTGGGGGCCAGGAGGGCCGGCCTAGGTGGGCCACAAGGGGCCCACCAGGGGGCCGGCGCACCTCCCAAGCCGAACCAGGCTGTGGGGGGTTAGTCCCACATTGCCTGGCTGACAAGGTTGGCTCCCCTTGGGAGCCTATATAAGAAAGGGCACCCCCAGCCTTTTAATTCACCAATTAATTCCTGATTTCTCTCTCGATCTCGTGGTTCCCAAGTTGGAGCCGCGCCGAGCAAAAGGAGTCGGGGATCTCCTCCACCATAGCCCGCTGCCGCGCTGCTGGTGTTCCGGTCCAAGTCTTCCGCTGCTCGTCCTGGACTGGAGCTTCGGAGGCGTCGTCTCCACCATACGTGTGCGACTCCCTGCGAGGTGCGGCGCTAGCGGTACTCGGAGGCCTGCTTCCTCTACACGACCTTGAGATCGGCTTCGTCGGTCTTCATCGACAACGTTTGTGCGGGAACGTAATCCCCGCTTTCGGTCTACAAGGGTATGTATTCCGATCTCCGTTCGTACTACTATATCTGCATAGAATAGATCTTGGCTAGTTTAAGGATATCGTTGCTAGGAAAATTATTGTTTTCTGCCCACGATCCCCTTCAGTGGTATCAGAGCCTATCTATCGTAAGATATAGCTGTACGCTGTTAGAACCCGTGCTCTGCACGGGGGCACCGTTCCTGTTATTTGCTACCCTCTAGCGTGCACTTGTGTATTCCAGCGGCATTGAGTTGATGAAGCGGCCCGGACCGACTTTACGTGTACGCTTACGCGAGACTGGTTCCACTACTGACATACGGCTTGTACCGTATCTGTGGCTGGCGGGTGACAGTTTCTCTCTCTTTAGTTGGTCTTCACATTTTCAATGGAGGGCCCGAAAGGGATGCTTAAACATGCAATTATTGGATCGTTGTTGTGGTCATAAGATTCGTAGGTATGAAGCGGTTCTATTTACGAAAGCCCCAAGCCACGTAAAATATGCAAAAGATAAAGTAGAAGCATCTAACTTTATTTTGCAGGGGCTATGTGATATGGTCAAGGTAGGTTTATTAAATTGTTTATAAACTGCGGGCGCCAAGAAGACCATGGCGCGATTGACTAGATCACATTGCATTACATTTGATGTTTTGTGTGCATCTTATTTTGTGTGATTGTGTGTGTTACACGGCGGTAGCTGAATAAGATGATCACTTCAAAATACCACTAGTGTTCTCCCTCCAACGCGCACCACCAATAAAGTTCTACGTTATGAGGCAGGCCGTGATGATCGGGTGTCATACATATCTTCGTTCGCATACGGTGGGTGTAAGCCATGTTGCACAAGCGTCAGCGTGGAGGTCTTTGGTGGCGAGCCTAGCATACTCAGAGGTATGGCCTCAGAACAGGAAGACCGAAAGGTCGAGCACGAGTCACAAAATTGGTGTGACGGATGATTTTGTCTACTCTTGAAGTTGTGCCGCCGACTTTGATGATGAGGGGCGGTGCAATGGATGGGGGTCGTGTAATCGCTTAAACGACCAGGAGGGATGTTCGTTTGAGTGGGAGTTATGTTAGTTATTTTCTAAAATACTATAACTCAAAATTATTATGAACAAAGTCTTATGTTGTTGCAAATTCCATTGTAGATGTCTCGCCCCTCGTTTAACCTAGGTCTGTTCCTTGAGAAAGAAAAGCTTAAGACCAATGGGTCAAACTTCATGGCCTGGTTCCGCAACCTGAGGATCCTCCTCACTCCCCAATGGGTGGCCTACGTCATTGAGGCCGCCATAGGTGACCCTCCTGCAGATGAAGCCTCTGAGGATGAGAAGAAGGTCTTCCAGACCCGATCGGAGGATTCTGCCTTTGTCCAGAGTGGCATGCTCTACGCCATGGAAGCCGACCTGCAGAAGCGCTTTGAGAAGATGAGCGCCTTTGAGATCATCTCGGATCTTAAGGCTGTCTTTGCGCCGCAGGCTAAGGCTGAGAGATATGAGGCTTCTGAGCTTTTCTTCTCAGCCAAGATGGAAGAGCATAGCAGTGTGAGCGAGCATGTAGTCAAGATGTCTGGCTACGTTCAACGCCTGAATGCTCTGGAGTGCAAGATTCCCGATGAGCTGGCGATTGACAGGGTGTTGCAATCGTTGCCACCGAGCTACAAAGGCTTCGTCATGAACTACAACATGCAGGGCATGGCTAAGTCCCTGGGTGAAGTGTTCGTGATGCTCAAGACTGCTGAGGTAGAGATTAAGAAGGAGCACACGCTGTTGATGGTCAACAAGACCGTTGATTTCAAGAAGTTCGGTGGCAAGGGAAAGCAGAGCTGGAAGTCCCGGAGGGAGGCAAAGTTGGCTGCCAAGCCCAGGACTAACAGGTCTGGTCCCAGAGCTAGCGTGGAGTGTTTCTACTGCAAGGGGAAGGGTCATTGGAAGCGCAACTGCCCCAAGTATCTGGAGGATAGGAAGTCTGGCAAGACGGTCGACAAAGAGAAAGGTATATTTGATATACATGTTATAGATGTGTACCTTACATCCGCCCGGAGCAATACGTGGGTATTTGATACTGGTTCTGTTGCTCATATATGTAACTCTCAGGAGGAGTTACGGAATAGAAGGCGGCTGGCGAAGGATGAGGTGACGATGCGCGTCGGCAACGGATCGAGAGTCGACGTGGTGGTTGTCGGCACGCTCCCTCTGCATCTACCATCGGGATTAGTTTTGGTTTTAAATAAATGTTATTTTGTGCCATCCTTGAGTGTAAACATTATAAGTGGGTCTTCCCTGTTACAAGACGGTTATTCATTTAAATCAGTGTCAAGCAATTGTGCTATTTATATGAATGATATCTTTTATGTTGATGCTCCCGAGAGTAATGGTTTATTCTTGTTGAATCTCGATCGTAGTACTCACATCCATAACATAGAGGCCAAACAAATTAAATGTAGTGACGATACCGCTATGTTTTTGTGGCATTGCCGTCTTGGTCATATTGGTATAAAGCGCATGAAGCGAATCCACTCCGATGGACTCTTGGACTCGTTGGATTTCGGATCCCTCGATACATGTGAACCATGCCTCATGGGCAAAATGACCAGGACACCGTTCAAAGGTTTCGTTGAACGGGCGTCGGATTTGTTGGGGATCATACATACAGACGTATGTGGACCAATGAGCGTTTCGACACGCAATGGTTATCGTTACTTCGTCACCTTCACTGATGACTTGAGTAGATACGGTTATATCTATTTGATGAAACACAAGTCTGAAACGTTTGAAAAGTTCAAAGAATTCCAGAGTGAAGTTGAGAATCAGCTTAATAGGAAAATCAAGCATCTCCGGTCCGATCGAGGTGGAGAGTACTTGAGTTTTGAGTTTGGCACACATCTGAAGAGTTGTGGCATATTGCCCCAACTTACGCCCGCTGGAACACCACAGCGTAACGGTGTGTCCGAGCGACGTAATCGTACTCTACTGGATAGTGTCCGATCTATGATGTCTCTTACCGATCTGCCAGTGTCTTTCTGGGGTTATGCGTTAGAAACAGCCGCATTCATTTTAAATAGGGCTCCGTCCAAGTCCGTTGAAACGACGCCGTATGAATTATGGTATGGCCATAAGCCTAAGTTATCGTTTCTGAAGGTTTGGGGTTGTGAGGCGTACGTTAAGAAACTACAGCCCGACAAACTCGAACCGAAGTCGGAGAAAGTCGTCTTTGTAGGATATCCGCGGGAAACCGTTGGGTACACCTTCTACAACCAAGCTGAGGGTAAAACTTTTGTCGCGAAGACCGGTGCCTTTCTAGAGAAGGAGTTTCTCGCGAAAGGAGTAAGTGGGAGGAAGGTAGACCTCGATGAAATCGTTGATCCTGAACTCGAGATTCCGAGTGGCGCAACGGAAGCAATTCCGGAAACGTCCTCCGTGGAAGGAGTGGGAGAAACTGTCGAGGAAGATGTTCTACCTCGTAGGTCTGGTAGATCTTGGATCGCAACAGAATGGTATGGCAATATGGTTTGCACCGTCATGCTAGTCGAGCAAGACGAACCTACGAACTACAAGGAGGCAATGGAGAGTCTAGAGTCCGAGAAATGGCTTGAAGCCATGAAATCCGAAATAGGATCCATGTATGATAACCAAGTGTGGACTTTGGTGGATATTCCCGAAGGGCGCAAGGCCGTCGAGAATAAGTGGATCTTTAAGAAGAAGACTGATGCTGATGGTAATGTGACCGTCTATAAGGCTCGGCTTGTCGCAAAAGGTTTCCGACAAGTTCATGGAATTGACTACGATGAAACTTTTTCACCGGTAGCGATGCTTAAGTCTATTCGGATTTTGTTAGCGGTAGCTGCCTACTATGATTATGAAATCTGGCAGATGGACGTCAAAACGGCCTTCCTGAATGGAAACATTGAGGAAGAGTTGTACATGGTACAGCCGGAAGGTTTTGTCGATCCAGAAAGTGCTAACAAGGTGTGCAAGCTTCAGCGATCCATCTATGGATTGAAGCAGGCATCTCGGAGCTGGAATCTTCGCTTTGATGAGGTAATCAAAGGTTTTGGATTTATCCAGAATGTGGAAGAGACCTGTATTTACAAGAAAATGAGTGGGAGCTCGGTTGTGTTCTTAGCACTGTATGTTGACGACATGTTGCTAATAGGGAATGATGTGGAACTTCTGAATAGCGTGAAGGAATATTTAAACAGTAAGTTTTCCATGAAGGACTTAGGAGAAGCTGCGTATGTTTTAGGCATAAAAATCTATCGTGATAGATCAAGGCGCCTATTAGCACTAAGTCAGAGTACTTATCTTGATAAAATATTGAAGCGTTTTCATATGGAGAAGGCAAAGAAGGGTTCTCTGCCGGTTATCAAGAATAAGATATTGCGTAAGGCGCAGTGTCCGGTAACGGAACTGGGCAAAGCCGAAATGACGAAACATCCTTATGCTTCAGCCATAGGATCGATCATGTATGCAATGTTGAGTACTAGACTGGATGTGGCATTAGCTCTAAGTTTTACAAGCCGGTTCCAGAGTAATCCTGGAATGCCGCATTGGGTAGCTGTTAAGAGCATTCTTAAGTATCTCAATAAGACAAAGGAAATGTTCCTTGTGTATGGTGGCTGCGATGAGGAACTTGGCGTAACGGGTTACGTAGATGCAAGTTTCTGCTCAGACCCCGATGACTGTAAGTCACAGACAGGTTACGTGTTCAAGGTGAATGGAGGCGCCGTGTGCTGGAGAAGTGGGAAGCAACCCATAGTCGCACAATCTAAAATGGAGTCGGAGTACATTGCGGCCTGCGAGGCCGCGAATGAAGCTGTGTGGCTGAGGAAGTTCGTCATCGAACTTGGAGTGTTCCCGAGCGTGCAAGACCCCGTGGTCCTCTTCTGCGACAATACGGGTGCCATTGCAAACGCCAAGGAGCCAAGGTCTCACTCCACCGCCAAACACATTCTCCGACGCTTCCACGTGATACGTCAGTACGTACAAGAAGGCGATGTGAAGATTTGCAAAGTGCATACGGATCTGAATGTGGCAGATCCGCTGACGAAGCCTCTCCCGCTTGATAAGCATGAACAACACCAGTTAGCTATGGGTGTTAGGCTTTTACCAAGTTGTAATCTAGATTAAATTGTACTCTAGTGCAAGTGGGAGACTGAAGGAGATATGCCCTAGAGGCAATTAATAAAGTGTATTCTTTATCATATCTCGTTTGTTCATAATATGTTTTTGTGTCATGCTAGAACCGTATTAAGCGGAAACATTAATGCGGGTGTGATACGTAAACAACTAGGTCCCTAGTAGCCTCTACTAAGACTAGTTTCGTTGCGCGATTGATGATCGAGGTTTCCCGGTCATGGGGCATGGCGCCGGTCGGCAATGAGAGTCATATCGCTAGAGAGCGATGTGATGGACATACCCAGATTTGGAGAACATAGTCATTACACCTTTGACCGTGAGATCAACTCTTATTGATATTCCCTGAAGATACTTTGATTGCACCAAACGTCGTATCTTATTTAGTATGACAATAACGGTGATACTTTTGGGTATTGGAAAGGAGTATTGAGACGAGGGGTCAAGAGCGGGATTTGCCAGTCCGCGTAGCAGGATAGATACTCTCGGGCCCACTCGGTGAGATCTTGTCTAATGAGCTTGCAAGCATGTGACTAGGTCACGGAGACATGAGATCATGAACGAGTAGAAGATAGCATCGTCGGTAACGAGGTCGGGATTAGGTATGGAGATATCTATGGAACGACACTCGGACGTGCTAAGTATCGCTATGGCAAAAGGTCTAAGACTTCACGTTCAGGTTTGATAGATGAAAGTCATTCGTTATATCTCAGGGATTAATTCAGGGGGTCCAGGCCTACGAGTTAGTCGTTGATCATTGAGGAGTCTTGATCATACCTGATATTATATCGAACCGCTAGGGTAACACACTTAAGGGGTTTCGACAAGACAACCGGAAAGGAAGGAGATCACCGGGAGCGTCCCGGGAGAGGTCCGATGGAGATCGGGCAGCGCCGAAAGAGTTTTCGGAGCTAGGAAATATTATATATATTATGTTTGATATTGATTAGTGTTATTAATATGCAAATATGATTTTATATATTTATTTTCGAATTTATTAAGGCAGATTTTCCTAAATGGGCCTTCCGGACGAAAAAAGACCCAAGAGGGGAAAATTCCCTAGGGGAATTCGGTGGGGGCCAGGAGGGCCGGCCTAGGTGGGCCACAAGGGGCCCACCAGGGGGCCGGCGCACCTCCCAAGCCGAACCAGGCTGTGGGGGGTTAGTCCCACATTGCCTGGCTGACAAGGTTGGCTCCCCTTGGGAGCCTATATAAGAAAGGGCACCCCCAGCCTTTTAATTCACCAATTAATTCCTGATTTCTCTCTCGATCTCGTGGTTCCCAAGTTGGAGCCGCGCCGAGCAAAAGGAGTCGGGGATCTCCTCCACCATAGCCCGCTGCCGCGCTGCTGGTGTTCCGGTCCAAGTCTTCCGCTGCTCGTCCTGGACTGGAGCTTCGGAGGCGTCGTCTCCACCATACGTGTGCGACTCCCTGCGAGGTGCGGCGCTAGCGGTACTCGGAGGCCTGCTTCCTCTACACGACCTTGAGATCGGCTTCGTCGGTCTTCATCGACAACGTTTGTGCGGGAACGTAATCCCCGCTTTCGGTCTACAAGGGTATGTATTCCGATCTCCGTTCGTACTACTATATCTGCATAGAATAGATCTTGGCTAGTTTAAGGATATCGTTGCTAGGAAAATTATTGTTTTCTGCCCACGATCCCCTTCAAATATTGGAGTTCATATGTTTAACTCTAGTATCTTATATGATGATCACGGTTATATTCAAGGCGTAGTGTTTAGTTGACCAAGACAAATATTCAAATTAAACAACACAAAGATAAGTAAATGGAGTGCAAGTTGATCAAATCAATATGCATATAATGAAGTCAAGATTGATCAACGCATTTACAATATTATGAAGTGCAAAATTAACATGATCCATCTCGGAAGATATCATTTGATAGAAACTTGCAATGGAAACATGAAGACGAAGCCAAGTGAGACTCTCCCATAATAGAATATGGGGGGGGGGGGTATTTAGAGAAATATTCATCAAACATGTGCTAGCGAGCGCAATCAAGGATATTCAACCTGAGGTATTCAGATCATCATCATTTAGCTCAAGTGGGATGCTTAAGGCGATATGATCTTGATAGGTTTTCTATTTTACCGGTCTCTTTTGGGAGAATGAGTTATAGGATTGATAGGCGTACTACCAAGAGGGCTCTCGAGTGAGTAACTTGATCACTTCTTTGTGAAGATCTCAGACCTTTACATACTTGGAAAATCATATTTCTTGGTTCTTATTTGAACTTTATCTTTGTTAGATTTTGGTGCTTGTCATGATCTTCATGACAAGCCTAAGTTTTTCGAAAACAATTTTAGTTTGTAAAACTTGTTGCGTTTTTAGTTGCAGAAATATTGTTGGTTCAACATTCAGTAAAGTTCCACACCTTCCCATGTTGCATAGTGCTCGTCGTTATCTGTCCAACAAAGTTGGTCTCACCTCATTTTGAGTTCATTTGTAAAAGATATAGCAATTTTTGCATCGCTGTTTTTGTCGTCATGCAAAACCGGAATATCCGAATTTTTAGGGGGACCGGATATTCCGGCCACAAAGTTTTCTCGGGTGCGCTTTTTGGCTAAGTATAGAAAGTGCGGCTTACTGCACTATGTCGGACATTTCAACCGGATATTTTGGTCATGGGTAGGATATCTAGTTCCCCAAGTTTTCCTCGAGTTCATACTGAGGAAAGAAGGTGTGGTCCACTGAACTCGGTCGGATATTTGGACCCAAGATTTTGTTTTGGACGGATATTCCGGCCCGACCACCACTTACATTGGAATATCCGCAAAGTTCCAACGACTAGAAAATTTAGGGGTATAAATACCCCACCCCTTCTTTCTTCAGCCAACGAAGTCAGCATGTTTCCTCCCTCTTTCTTCCTAGAATATCCACTAATTCTTGTATATTTTTGAGAGAAAAGTGAGAGGATATATATATATATATATATATATTTTCACCAATCCGTCTATTCAGAAAAGCTCTAAGCCTCTAACTCGCTACTCCTCCTCTTACAAAAAAACTGAGCATTTCATGGCCCTACCACTTGTCATGTAATGAGAAAAATGAAGAAGCTATATTTTTCAGAGAGAATATCCGGTGATATTCATTTTTCGTGGAAAATGGTGAAGATAGAAAAACCTGTTAAAAAGTTCTAAAAATCTCAACAAAAATAGAGGCGTTGTAGATACTTGTATTATGGGAAAATACATTTAAAATGTAAAAATATATTTGAATATACATTCTAGTATATAACGTTCGCACACCAAGTTTCACAGAAAAAAGACATTTTGTGTGGTTTGTGAAAAAGACAAATTGGGGTGCTACAAAACGACTTTTTGCAAGGCCTTTTTTTGTCTTTGTAACAAGTCACTATAAAATGTCCTTTTTTGTTAAATTGTGTGTGCAGACATATAGTATCAGCATCTCCTAAATCCTAATCTTGTTGCGCGTCTGGGCTCCATGGGCCGATAAATCCGGTCGACGGTCCCCACAGCTTCTCGCGTCTGACTATCCTGCGTCCCTGAAAGCGGCCCACGACACGAATGGCCGAGAAGCTTCGGCGTGAGCCCAGTCTCGTCCAACTTAGGTTTCCAGTTTTTCCGCCTTCCAGAACATTCAGGACGCGTCTCAGAGGAAGACGAACACTCGCGAGCACGACGGCACCACCTCCGGAGCACCGCATATACCCACCGCCTCGGCGCCTCCTCCTCTCCTCTCCCAGGAGAAACAACTGCCGCTACGCCAGCCCGAGCAGCGCGATTCGAAATCTGCACAAGCATCACCGGCGTTCGCCTCGACCTCGGCCTCCCCAACGCGGGTACGATCCAGCATGACCCTTCCTTTCCGATTTTTTTTCTAGAACCGTTGCGAATTCGTTCATGCCGATCTCCGTGTGCCCTTATTAGCGCGTCTCATTTCTCAGAATTCTATCGTTTTGCTCCCCTAAGAAAGGGAAAAAAAAACGTGTTTACCTTCAGTAGCAGCAGAGCAGTTTAGGATTTTGAGATTTTGTGCTGCGGTTTTAGGGGCGTAGGGTGAGGCCTTCTGTTGTTTTGGATTCATTTTACATTCTTTTGGGTTTCGGTTCATGAACTCGAGAGGCAGAAGGTTTACATGTCGCGATTTGTGAAATTTTGCCGCGTCCCCTAGGAATTTTGACTCATAGATCTCACACTCTGCAGGTGTAGGTTGCGATCCAGACCGTGTGACCAGCGGTAGCCGCTGCGGCAAGGCCGATTCGGAGATGAGTGTGGTGGGATTTGATCTCGGCAACGAGAGCTGCATTGTGGGGGTGGCGCGGCAGCGTGGCATCGACGTCGTCCTCAATGAGGAGTCCAAGCGGGAGACCCCTGCCATCGTCTGCTTTGGTGACAAGCAGCGGTTCATCGGCACTGCAGGTGCCGCAAACTCTACCATGAACCCAAAGAACTCCGTCTCTCAGATCAAGCGCTTGCTCGGCCGCAAGTTTGCTGATCCTGAACTGCAGCGTGATCTGCAGTCTTTCCCTTTCCGTGTCTCGGAGGGCCCTGATGGGTTCCCCCTTGTCCATGCTCAGTATCTGGGGGAGGAGCGCTCATTCACGCCCACACAGCTGCTTGCCATGGTGCTGTCTAATTTGAAGGGAATTGCTGAGGGTAACCTGAACTCTCCAGTTACTGACTGCTGCATTGGTATTCCAGTGTATTTTACTGACCTGCAGCGCAGGGCTGTTCTTGATGCTGCAACTATTGCGGGTCTCCGGCCATTGCGTTTGTTCCATGAGACTACTGCAACTGCGTTGGCATATGGCATCTACAAGACTGATCTCCCTGAGAATGACCAGTTGAATGTCGTGTTTGTTGATGTCGGGCATGCCAGCATGCAGGTGAGCATTGTTGGGTACAAGAAGGGGCAGCTCAAGATGTTGTCCCATGCATATGACCGGTCTCTTGGCGGAAGAGATTTTGATGAAGCCCTGTTTAAGCACTTTGTGGCAAAATTCAGAGAGGAGTATAAGATTGACGTTTACCAGAATGCGCGTGCCTGCATTAGGTTGCGTGTGGCCTGCGAGAAGCTGAAGAAGACGCTTAGCGCCAATCCGGAGGCACCAATAAATATTGAGTGCTTGATGGATGAGAAGGATGTGCGAGGGTTCATTAAGAGGGATGAGTTTGAACAGATCAGCGCACCAGTACTAGAACGTGTGAAAGGTCCTTTAGAGAAGGCCTTGGCTGAAGCTGGCTTGACGACTGAAGGTGTGCACTTTGTTGAGGTTGTTGGATCAGGCTCTCGTGTTCCTGCTATAATCAGGATTATCACTGAGTTTTTTGGGAAGGAACCACGAAGAACTATGAATGCAAGTGAATGTGTTGCCCGCGGATGCACTCTTCAGTGTGCTATACTTAGTCCCACGTTCAAAGTCCGGGAGTTCCAGGTACTAAACTGTCTGATTATTTCTGGTCTTTGGTTAGTTTTGCCATTAAAAATTGATATGCTCTTAGCACTTGTTTATTATTTATCCAAGAAGGCGTCCTAGTTGGAAATCTTACATTATCTCTTGTACACAGTGTGAGGAACATCTTTCTCATCGTCTGCTTTCTCTAATTTATGGTTGTCTTCTTCTGATTTATGTAGCTTCAGCAGTTACGTTAGAACAAATTATTTAGACTCATTTAGCGCAAGGTGGCCTTCCACCTAGTTTTGTACTAGATTGTATATTGTGAAATATATACTTTTTTCATAATGTAGACTTGGAATGGCAGCTGACTAGCATCACATGAATGTTGATGTGTTGTTTTTCAGATATATGCAACAGACCAACAGACTAGCATCACATGAACTTAGTTTATATCCTCAGTTCGATTTTAAGTGCCTTCTTTGACCATGTGTGTTAAAGTACTTCTCGATTGGACACTCATAATATCCTCAAAATCTGCTAAGGAACCATGCTATTTGCTTTTGCTTCGGATATGGATGTGTTAGATATACGCTATGTGAGATATATGGTATATCTTGCAATTTTCGAGACAGTAGAGTGTTGCCTAAGATTAAATTCAATTTGGAGAATGTACCTCAGTGACCTTTTTGTCATATTGTCCTGATATTCTGCAGGTGAATGAAGGTTTTCCCTTTTCAATTGCTTTATCATGGAAACCAGATTCTCATAACAACGAGTCCCAAGAAACAGTGGTATTCCCAAAGGGAAATCCGATCCCTAGTGTCAAAGCTTTGACCTTCTATAGGTCCAACACATTTGCCGTGGATGTTCTAAATGTTGAGACAGACGATTTGCAAATAACGCAAAAAATTAGTACTTACACGGTATGGTACACAGCATCATCAGCATTTGCCAATATTATTAAATCCACGTTTGAGTACTGAAGGGCCTGATGTAAATTATAGTCCTGTAGCAGTTTTTGATGGTTGCTGTCTTGCTGATTTATTTGTTGTGCTGAACTACATGCAGATCGGGCCTTTTCAATCCAGCAAGGGTGAGAAGGCAAAACTTAAAGTGAAAGTTCGTCTCAGCATCCATGGAATCGTCTCCCTTGAATCAGCGATGGTAAATTGCACTTCCACATCCTGTCATCTTCGTTTGGGAAAGCATATAACATCTCTCTGATCGTCTTAGTATGCTTTCTTTTGTACACAGATGCTGGAGGAGGAGGAAGTGGAAGTTCCGGTTTCAGCTTCAAGTGAGGTGCCAAAGGATGCTACGAAAATGGACACAGATGATGTAATTGATGCCAACATGCAGGATCCTAAAGTTCCTGCAGACACTGCTGAGGGTGCTACTGGAGCTGGGGCACAAGATTCTGATGAAAAATCTGTTCCCATGGATACTGATGCCAAGGTAGTCTGCTTTCTCTGTTACCAACCAACTTTTGGATTGTGTTATGTGTAGATGGTGTTTTTATATTGTAACAGATAAACAGCGTTCATGTTCTGATATAGAATGTTAATAGTGGTATCTTAAGCCGTGCTGTGTGTAATTTACACACAAAAAAATCATGATTCCTTGTGCTGATTCAGAATGCCATTAGTGGTATCTTAATATCATTTATATATAATTTACACCAAAAAGTGTCATGATTAAACTAGTGCTTTCGTTCAGGCATGTTATAATTTTGGGAAAGCAGTCTTCAGTTTTTGGGTAAGACGTGTAATTTATGAAATTATCTTACTTATTTTAGAGTCCATCAAAGAAGAAGGTTAAGAGAACCAATGTCCCAGTTGTGGAATTGGTGTATGGTGCAATGAAGCCTGATGAGTTGGAAAGGGCGGTTGAGAAAGAGTTTGAAATGGCTCTTCAAGACAGGGTGATGGAAGAAACTAAGGAGAAGAAGAATGCTGTGGAGGCTTATGTTTATGACATGCGTAACAAGGTAAGTTTGGCTGCATGATTCCACGGTGCTTTATCAACTCTTTGAGCAATGTGTGGTGCATGATATTATCTCTTCTTTATTCAGCTTTCTGAGAAGTACTCGGACTTTGTCACGTCGGAGGACAAAGAAAGTTTGATGGCTAAGCTCCAGGAGGTTGAGGATTGGCTATACGAAGATGGGGAGGATGAGACAAAGGGAGTCTACCTTGCAAAACTGGAAGAACTTAAACAGGCATGCCTTCTCTACTATGCAATATGGTTTAGAGCGTGTTTTTATATGCCAAGGTTCTGGATCGATGAACTTTCTTCTCCTGCAGTTTGGTGGGCCTATCGAGTTGCGCTACAGAGAATCAGAAGAAAGAGGGCCAGCTCTCGAACAGCTGGTGTACTGCATCCGCAGTTTCAGGGAGGCTGCACTGTCCAGTGACCAAAAGTTTGATCATATCGACATAAGAGAGAAACAAAAGGTATTTACACAGACTCCAATAAGAGGATGCTGACTGCTTGTTCTTAGAATTGCTCATGGTTAGCTTTTTTTTCACTGTTTAAGCCGTTAATTGATGCTGAGTTCGCATTATTGTTATTGTGACCAGCCCTTTTGTGGATGAGATAGGTACTCCTTATGTCTGCTAACTTGTATCTGTTTAATGCACAGGTTGTTAATGAGTGCTCGGCAGCAGAGAATTGGGTAATTGAGAAGAAGCAGCAGCAAGATGCTCTGCCAAAGCATGCTAATCCTGCAATCCTGGTTTCTGACATCAAGAAGAAGGCCGAGGCACTGGACAGGTTTGTTTGCTAACAACCCTCTGATCAGCTGTCTAGTGTCTCGGACGACTATTCTATTCTGACATTTTTTTCTTGCAGATTCTGCAAACCCATCATGACAAAACCAAAGCCGGCACCGAAGCCGCATACCCCACCTCCGTCGGAAAAACCAGCACCAGAGGCTCAAACGCCGGAGCAGCACCCAAACGGTGCCGCTGAAGGAAGTGACCCTGCCAGCGAGGGAGGTGCTCAGGAACAGCCTACAGCCGAGCAAATGGACACCGACAAACCAGATGGTTCTCCTGATCCTTCGTCGGCATAAGCATATCGGCCAGGAGCTTTCATCTCCATGATCGACTGCAATAGCCTGTCTGGTAGTAGAGCAGCAAGATTGTGGCACGGTTGGTTTACATATTCGTGAGGTTATGTATGTGTTGGACCACTGAGAGTTCTGTAGGTTTTCTAGGTGCCGATGTGTCGTTGTCAATGGATTTGGTTCTCTTGACAGCAGTTGGTTGAGTGATGCAGGAAGTGTGTCCCTTCCCTAATTTGTTGCCTGTGACATTCTTTGGTAGTTCTCGTTTTCATTGATGGTTAGATGTACGACATGGGAGACCGTGTGCGATACGCTCTCTCCCAGCTCTTTGACCTAGACCTAGGTTGTAAGACCAGCCACAACGTGTATGCGGTTCAAAACAAGAACAACCTTTTCTCTTATCTCCGTCATTCCCTCTGAATGGTCCCATACCACCCACTTCAAAAGTCCCGCTCTAACTACTTTGAATCATCAAGTTTTGATGAAGTTTGCACCTCCAAGACTCGGACACTTTGAACCCAGACTCGGACACTTTGAACCTAGGCATGGCCTCAATCTGGTCACGTTCGATTTTACTATCTAGTGCCAGCCCATAAAACCAGAAACCAGTCCAAGAACATGGACATTGGGATACGTCAACGTGTCTTCGCCTCGTTTCACTTTGGTTATTCTATACCTCATCTTTAGTTACATGTATATTGTTCACATCATATAGAATAGTTTATCTAGTTGTATTTAGGCTCACCTTATTTCTCTCAATTGTCCATATGATCACATTTAGGTTCAGCCACTCAGGATCTAGAATATCTTAAAGGGCATCCAAATAGAGATTAGCAAGAGGTCCTAGAGGAAGTGACATAATGTGAGTGTGTACCTTTTCTTTGTTCATGCATAGACCATGGTGGATAGCTTTGACAAATTATTGCACAACCATGCACAACATGCTTAGGATGAGCATGAGGAAAGAATCTAGACCCAAGAGTTAAAAAGGGTGAGTTGATTCAACCCGAGGCTGGACTAGCAAAGTTTGATGCGATCCACCATGTGTATCATCAGATTCTTAAACAAAAAAATGCATATTCAAGTTTAAAAGGATTTGAGGTTAATCACATGTCGATTTATCGAGAATACCAATAGCTATTAAAATTGACATTTCCAAAATAGGTGTCCTTGGTGTTGCCCTAACTAAAAATCTCCGTAAACCCATTATTTTGTCTACTTAGAGCTCCAGATGTGTATGACGTATAGCTACACAAATCTCGGTTTTGACGCTTTAAAAAAAAATTTAAACTCAATATATATAGCACACAATCCGACTCATTAAAAACCTTCTAGTCCCCGTAGATACCCTGGTAAAGAAAAGAATGCGTCAGACACTTACGGCCCCTAATAACACTTGACAGACATACAAACAACTAAACGGTAGCATGTGAGAAAAAACCAACACTTTTCACAATAAGAACGATGGTGAGTTCCTCGAGCATTTTTTAGTGATTTCCCTTTCAAGCCCTGCACCTTGCCAAAACGTGCCACTTCAACAAAAGATCTCATTGCCTGCTTACTTGCAGGCGGCCCACGAAACTGCCGGCCCATACGCGACGCTGGGAGGAGCGCAGACCTGCCGATCCCAGGGTTTCCACACCTTCCAGAGTATTCTCGACCACCACCACGGCACGGGCCCCGTATATACCACCGCCTCCTCTCCTTCGTCTCCTCCTCACCTCGCCAGGAAAAGCCGCTGCAAAGACACCACACCCAGGTGAGCTACGGCGGCTACCACAACCAAAGCTCCAGAAGCTTCTCCCGCCTCACCGTCGGCTCTCGCCTGACCGCTGGTAAGATCCAGTCCCGCCCCTCCCCCTCTCCCGCTCGCGCTTGCCTCGATGTCGATGTATCCCCATGCTCGGATCCGCTTTCTTGCCTTCTCAGCATTAAATTTCTTTTTTCGTTAGGGCTTTATTCAATCGCGTGCTACTTTGCTCAAGATTAGTCCGCGATCTGTAGAGCTTTGCCCCTGTTCCGGGGGCGTGGGGATGGGTTTCCGGGGGTTTTAGATCGGCTTTTTTAAAACCGATTTGAGATATTTTCTATTAGTTTTTGGTGTCTTGGTTACCTGGATTCGAGTTGCTTTGAGGTCTATATGTTGAGATTTACGCATTTCCGCTGCCTCCTGCAGGTGCTGACCCCGTAGATCTCGTTTTATTTGTGTGCAGGTGTTGGTTTCGATCTAGATCTCTGAACCAATAGCAGCGTCGGGAGGATACAAAGGGCGGGTCGGAGATGAGTGTTGTGGGATTTGATCTGGGTAACGAGAGCTGCATTGTGGGGGTGGCGCGGCAGCGCGGTATCGACGTGGTCCTCAATGAGGAGTCCAAGCGGGAGACGCCTGCTATCGTCTGCTTTGGCGACAAGCAGCGGTTCATCGGCACTGCAGGCGCGGCCAACTCCACCATGAACCCCAAGAACTCCATCTCCCAGATCAAGCGGTTGCTGGGCCGCAAATTTGCTGATCCTGAGCTGCAGCATGACATCCAGGCCTTCCCGTTCCGTGTCTCTGAGGGCCCTGATGGGTTCCCGCTCGTCCACGTCCGGTATCTGGGGGAGGAGCGCTCGTTCACCCCCACACAGCTGCTTGCCATGGTGCTATCCAATTTGAAGGCCATTGCTGAGGGTAACCTGAACTCTGGTGTTGTCGACTGCTGCATCGGTATCCCGGTCTATTTTACTGACCTGCAGCGCAGGGCTGTTATTGATGCTGCAACTATTGCGGGTCTCCGGCCACTGCGCCTGTTCCATGAGACTACTGCTACAGCATTGGCATATGGGATCTACAAGACTGATCTCCCAGAGAATGACCAGCTAAATGTGGCATTTGTTGATGTGGGGAATGCTAGCATGCAGGTGAGCATTGTTGGGTACAAGAAGGGGCAGCTCAAGATGTTATCTCATGCGTATGACCGTTCCCTTGGCGGAAGGGACTTTGATGAAGCCTTGTTTAAGCACTTTGCTGCCAAGTTTAAAGAGGAATATAAGATTGATGTCTACCAGAATGCACGTGCCTGCATTAGATTGCGTGTGGCATGTGAGAAGCTGAAGAAGATGCTGAGTGCCAATCCAGAGGCGCCAATGAACATTGAGTGCTTGATGGATGAGAAGGATGTACGAGGGTTCATTAAGAGGGACGAGTTTGAACTGATTAGCGCCCCAGTACTGGAACGTGTTAAAGGCCCTCTGGAGAAGGCCTTGGCTGAAGCTGGCTTGACGACAGAAGATGTGCACTTCGTTGAGGTCGTTGGATCAGGCTCTCGTGTTCCTGCAGTAATGAAGATTATCACCGAATTCTTTGGAAAGGAACCGAGGAGAACTATGAATGCAAGTGAATGTGTTGCCAGGGGATGTGCTCTTCAGTGCGCTATTCTCAGCCCCACATTCAAAGTGCGGGAGTTTCAGGTATTATTTCTTGTGCATATGTTTGGTTCTTCTTGTCAGCTGTCTCATGATTTTTTGTCCAGTGTTCTCTAATGCATGTTAAATTGTAGAAATCTTGAATGTGTTGCAGCCTATAATCGTAAGTATAAATAGATGTGTAGTAGAACAGCTAGTTGGACAGGAGATTTCTGTAGTATATGAAGGCAATCATGAACTGGAACATCATTTATTTTCCTGTCCATATTTGCCATCATGAATAATATTACTCTCCCTAGTCAGCTAGAGGGGCAATCAGTTTTTGAGTATCTTTTCCCCTTCTGACTTGAAGCAGCAAATTAGGAATATGGGGAACAGTGAAACACTGATGCATTTGTAAAAATTAACACTAATTATTGTTTATGATGGAATTCATGATAAATGACATTTATATTGATGTCAGCCCCATGGGTGGAGAGCCAAGTTTATATTATTTAGGTGAGGTGGCTGCTTGTTCATTTGAATTGCAGGCGTAAGCAATAACTATATTTCCACAACAACTTCGGTTGCAATTTGAACTCATTTCTTCTTGCCTCCTAGTCTGGTTGGTTATAGAATCTTTGAACTCCCTATATGATATGTCCAAAGGCACATTATGGTCTCGTGGAAAATAGCTTCGGTGAGGTGGCTGCTTGTTCATTTGAATTGCAGGCGTAAGCAATAACTATATTTCCACAACAACTTCGGTTGCAATTTGAACTCATTTCTTCTTGCCTCCTAGTCTGGTTGGTTATAGAATCTTTGAACTCCCTATATGTCCAAAGGCACATTATGGTCTCGTGGAAAATAGCTCCTATAATCTGCTATGAACTTTTTTGTTCAGTTGATTTTGATTTGCATTCTTGCACTGTCAATTTTCGGATGCTATCCTCAATATTATGTTTTCTAATTGCTGGTACTAATTCCATTGTATGCAAATAATAGATACATTTTGTAGTAGATGGGTGACATGTGGTATCTGCCTTTCATCTTTTCAGTGGATGCTTAAGAGAATGTTGTAGTTTTGACATTGGCTCGACATTTTGCAGGTTAATGAAGGGTTTCCCTTTTCAGTTGCTTTATCCTGGAAGCCAGATGCTCAGAACAATGAATCCCAACAAACTGTTGTATTTCCAAAGGGTAATCCAATCCCTAGCATCAAGGCTCTGACCTTCTATAGGTCCAATACATTTGCAGTGGATGTGTTGAATGTTGATACAGATGATTTGCAAATTACAGAGAAAATTAGCACGTACACGGTGGGCATTCTTTCCTAACCGCAATCTTATTTTATACACTTGGTATTTGCCATGTGTCTGAGGGCCTGATTCTAGTTCTGGTCCTTGAGCTGTTTCTAGTAGTAGCTGGTTTAATTTGTTGTACCTCCATGCAGATTGGCCCTTTCCAGTCAAGCAAAGGAGAGAAGGCGAAAATGAAAGTGAAAGTTCGTCTCAACATCCATGGGATTGTCTCACTTGAATCAGCAACGGTAACTTACAAAATTGTGTCTTGTCATCTTCCTTTGAAAGAGCATGCATGTGACATCTCTCTGATGTTGTATGTATCCTATGCTTCTGTATGCAGATGCTGGAAGAGGAGGAAGTGGAAGTTCCAGTTTCAGCTACAAGTGAGGTAGCGAAGGATGCTACTAAAATGGACACAGATGATATACCAAGAGACGATGACAATCAAGAATCTAAAGGTGCTACAGATACCGCGGAGGGAGCTGCTGAAAATGGGGCAGGTGAATCTGAGGAAAAATCTGTTCCAATGGATACTGACACAAAGGTATGGTTTGTCACTGTATTGTTTACAAAGTTAAGGGTTACTACATAAGTCCTGCCCTTGCATCATTTTTTTGAAGAGCTACTTTTCCTTGGCACTTAAGTTTTGACTTATTTTTCTTTTCAGTATTTGCTATTACCTGGTAGTTCTTTTATGAGATTAGTTTATATAATGACATAAATGTTTCTACAATGAGTTTGATGATCATTCTCGTGGTACAAATTAAGTATTTTATTTAGGATATCTTAAGAGTCTTCTCTAATGAACTTAGCCCATTTAATTTTACGGCCTTCTTTTGTAAAGTCACCAAACTGGATTTTCAGCACTACATCAGATCCCTGATTTTGTTTGTTATGATCTTCATTAAAGATATACTGATAATTTTGCTTATGAAGATTAATTTTTGAGAAAGAACTCAACTTTTGTTTTTCTGGTCAAAGACTGATAAGTTGCAAAATGACTTGTTTGTTTCAGGTCGAGCCAACAAAAAAGAAGGTTAAGAAGACAAATGTTCCAGTTGCTGAAACAGTGTATGGTGCGATGGCAGCTAATGAGTTGGAGAAAGCTATTGAGAAAGAGTATGAAATGGCCCTTCAGGACAGAGTGATGGAAGAAACCAAGGACAAGAAGAATTCTGTGGAGGCTTATGTTTATGACATGCGTAACAAGGTATATTGAGCTGCATGCTCCTTTGATTGTTTATGTCTGTGCAGTACCTGATCTCATCTTATGTTGTATTCAGATCAATGAGAAGTACAATGAGTTTGTCTTGTCGGAGGACATTGAAGGATTGATGACTAAGCTTCAGGAGGTTGAGGATTGGCTGTATGAAGATGGTGAGGATGAGACCAAGGGAGTCTATGTGGCAAAACTAGAAGAACTTAAAAAGGTATGCCTTTTTACTGCACTATATGTTTTTGTAGTTTGCTTTTTTCTCGTTAGTTCTATATATGAGGCTAACTTGTTCTCCTGCAGGTTGGTGGTCCTATTGAAATGCGCTACAAAGAGTGGACAGAAAGAGGCCCGGCTCTTGAGCAACTGGTCTACTGCATCCGCAGTTTTAGAGAGGCTGCATTGTCTAGTGACTTGAAGTTTGATCACATTGAAATATCAGAGAAACAGAAGGTATGTTTACATGAATGGAGGATGATGTCTGGTTGATCTTAGGAATGCTCACAACTATGGCATTCTCAGTTAAAGATGTCTATCTTGTCCCACTGTTCTTGTCCTGCTGTAGGGATTTGTTATCGTCTTGGATAAGACCAGGCAATCCTGCTGTCAGTTGCTAATCTGTATTGTTGCATACAGGTCGTTAATGAGTGCTCGGAGGCAGAGACCTGGTTATTTGAGAAAAAGCAGCAGCAGGATGCTCTACCGAAGCATACTAATCCTGTCCTCCTTGTTTCTGACATAAAGAAGAAGGCTGAAGCACTTGACAGGTTAGTTGTTGTCCTGCTATGCTAAAACTGATATTCTGTGTTGGCACATTGTGAGCAATTTTTCTGAAACTTGTGTTGTAGGTTCTGCAAACCGATTATGACCAAACCAAAGCCAGCGCCCAAGCCGCAGACACCACCACCAGCGGAGACCCCAGCACCAGAGGCTCAAACGCCAGAACCAGAATCAAGCGGAGCCAGCGAGCCTGGTGAGCAGGCCAGCGAAGGAGCTGACCAGGAAGAGACCGTGGACCAAATGGACACTGACAAAGCCGGTCCTTCACCAGCATAAAAGAACTGTCGATCAGAGGAGATATTAAGTCAATGATCGGTTGCATTCTCCTGTGCTTTTGGTCTGCCGGAGCAACAACTAGGACGAACGGTTGTTTTCCATACGCTGCGTTGTGGCGAATATGTACTGGAACATGGAGAGTTCTGCAGTGTTTCTAGCTGTGTTGGTCAGTAAGAACAGTTTTTCTTTTACGACTGGTGATTTGACGATGCATGCAGGATATGGGCGCCCTCCAGGTTTTGGTGACCCGTTGTCTCGGTGTATTTTTTATTAACGTTGGTCCATAACGTTGTAATTTTACATATGGTGGCCCATAACGTTTCAGAAATTTTTGGTCGGGGTTAAAAAGATTCATTTCTTGAATTCCTGTTACTATTGTGGATTCGAGCGCACTCAGAACGCCGTAATGGTGGGCAAACTTTTCTCTAACAAATAATTGACTCTGGGAGATGTGACATCTTGGTACAAGAGTCTCCTGGTCGACGTTGCGGTGAGGTAAGGCGCAGAATAGACGTTTTGTGGATATAGAGCTTGCTGCAGTGGTTGCAGTTCGCCATGGAGATATTTAGGCATCGATGACATGGCTGAGGCCGGTCACCAGTAGGCTTGGCCAATTATATCCTTTTTCGCTATTTACAATTTTCTTGGATGTGGGAGGGTGTTTTTGCAAGATAATTATATCCCTTTTCACTTTTTACAATTTTTTTGGATGTGGGAGGGTGTTCTTGCAAGATCTGTTTTCTGCTACTCACTCTGTTTTTCTCTATCTCTACTATATTTTATTATTTATTATATATATAAAAGAGTCAACTTTAGTTTTGATATGGCCAGACAAAGTGTACACGGTTCAATCTGACCAAAACGGACCGAATAACGCATTACTTCTGTCGACCGGTAGAGAAATTTCCTGCCACCAGACTCCCCACGTTCGCTGACTCCCCATGTTCGCTGCTCGGGCGAAAAAAATTGTAGCTACCACCCTCGATCCCCTTTCCGTTCCTCCTCCTGAGACTGTCGTCGCCGCCGACAACCATGCCTTCCATCACCGCTCTCCTCTCGACGTCCCGCCGCACGCCATCCCCTCTCCAGTCTATGTCCTACCCACCAGGCCACACCACTCCTCCATGGCGGCCACGCTCGAGCTCTCGCGTGTCGCCGCCGCCTTCGCCCTGCGCGGCGCGGGCCTCCTGCACAAGAAAATCCTCCCTCCCTTCCTCCTCCTCCTACTCCTCATCACCGCCGCCGGCACGCCCCCCACCGTCGTAATTTCCACGCTGCAGCACCCCCCGCCTCGATCCCCTCCGGTCTGATGGTGTTTCGTTTGCCGCAATCATGTAGAGAAGGAGTTGGATGGGCGCATCGCCTCACCCCTCGCACACGCCGCCACAACCCGATATAGGACTCCGCCACTGCCCGTGTATGGGCAACCATGCTGCCACACTATCCTGCGAGTGGACGCCACTGCCTTCGCCCCAGATGCGCAACCTTCCCACACGACGACGCTTGACCTACTTCACCCTATAGGATGGGATCAGGGGATTCAGGGACTTCTGGGCATGTGTGTTGGTGCGAAGCGGAAGCTGAAGATCCCTTCAAAGCTCGGCTATGGGGAATCTCGATCACCTCCTACCATATCCGATATGCCATTTTACACCCCTTTGTCACTTTTGCCTTCAAGGTTGCTGGGGGTGCTTGATAAGAAATCGAAGCAGGCTCCATGTGAGGTGAATCAAGGTAATCTATACTATGTAATCAAGGATAAATTCCTCTGCCTGCTGTTGTTTCTGCATAGTTTTTTTTGTTAATTACTACTGCAGCTCGAAGAGCTCACTGACAAGATGCGAGAGTGCAAAAGGTTATTCATTCTTTAGTTTGGTGTACCGTAGGAACAATTGTACTTTGTAAAATCGAAAGTGTTTGAATGATGAGAACGAGCACAACATTTGGCAGGAGTGCGTATATGGCCTCTGTCTGGCTCATGTTAACTTATCCATACGCCATTGCAACTACTTCACTATCTTATAGTACCAAATACATCACAGTCCATACTACCTGGGAATCTTAGTCATGTGATAAATCTGTAGCCTATTGCACAAACAGATTGCTTGTTTAAGGACTTTTGTTGTTGTATGAGTATCTTCATAAGCCATACCAGTTGACAGTCCTTTTTCCGTGTGCTTTTTTTTATAGGCTTATCAAAGACTTTGAGCGACTTGTCCAAGAAGAAACAAGCCATGCTGATCCCAACACTGCTAGAATGCTGAACGAGAGAGAAAGCAGTCACAGGTAAACTCAATGAGCTCAGAATTTATTCAGGAACCTCGCTATTCTGATTCTTCAACCTCCACTAAACCTGAGTTTGTCCTATTTTTGCAGATCAAGGAATTGAACTCTTATGTTGCTCTGAAGAAACATCTTATGTTGCTCTGAAGAAACAGTGAGTTAATACCTATCTTGTGATGCCATTGTATTATAGCCACCTTATGCATATACACCCCAGGAAGATTTGTCCTTGTGCTGCTAATTTGAGTACTATAGTTACTCATAAACTTGAAGGAATATGTTTCATCAATTATGGTAACTTTTTATAGGAATTATGGTAACATTTCATGAATACATATATTGTTGCAGACATGCAAGTGAAAATAAGCCAGTAGATTTTTTTGATGGTCCAAGTGAAGATGGCTTTGGTGAAGAAAATGTCTTGTTAGCATTTTTTTTTGCAATATTACAGTCAATGTGAGCAACTTAATTTGATAGCATGATTCCTTCCAGGCTAATATGCTACGAATATTCCTTCCTTTCTATTTTAACGGTGGTTAATAAATGCATTGAAAGAAAGTAGTGACATGTCATGTGTGGATTTCTATATCTCCCTAAGATTGTGATCCCTGCATGTTTTTTTGGTAGATATGACAAGCCAACAGCTAATGCACCAGGAAACAGTTTAATGGATGAGACTGACCTAGATCTTGCACGGTCTAAGCAGGTTAGCTTTCTCCCACAGTGTTCCATTTTGGGTTCATGGTGGGTACAGTAGTTCGGCCTTGCTGGTATGTGTTAATGCAGGGGCTGTAAATTTGAAATATACATTAATGTATCATAAAACGTTTTTTGTTGGATTATTTGTGGAATTTAGCAGTCGACGATTGGTATATTAAAGATGAGCTATCAAGTGTCAAAGCTCTTATATGTTGTCAGGCATGGTGACCTCATATTCTGTTTATATAAGAAATTATAGTGAAGTACTCACATCTCTCTATACGACCAATTTTCTTCTCCTGCAATGCCAACTTATTATGTTATTGTATCCAATTCAACGACGACATACATTTGAAATTGCCGTGCTGAACAATATATGAGCATGTACCTGTAACCTAAATGACTATATGCATCTAGCCTTTCAAGTTCAGTATACTATTCTCATATGCAAACCTACAATAATTGACTTGTTTCTACAGATCCTAGGCAATAATATTTCCAATTCATTACAAGTTTGCGCTTAATTTGGACCAAATGAAGGATAAATATTTAAAACTGGACCATTTCCAGAAAATCTCCAGTGACAACCCCAGAGCTAGGCAGTCAAATGGATGCATGATTTGGGTTGATGAAATTTTATTTATTGGTGATAGTACTTGTAACAAACATGCCGTGTCTTGAGAATAAATTTCTGGTGTTAAGGTTTCACTTCACCATATTGGTTTAATGCCATATGTTGTGAGTCTTGTGTATACGTAAGGAACTGTAAAAAAATCATAATACCTCATGCTGAATTGTTCGTTGATCTAGCTATCCATTAGGTTTGGTTTCTCGACATTTATCAGTAGTTTACAAGATGATAACAAGACGTATAATTGCATATACACTAACTGAACACAACACAAGGATGCATTTGAAAAATAACAGGATATGATTTGCTCTTTAACGAGAGCTATTTTCTATATACATCAATGTGATAACAATGGTGTCTCATTTTAAAATTTACCTTTTTCAAAAAATAAAAAATCTTTGATACTTTCATGAATTTTAGTTCGTCTATTTTCATGATTTATCTGCACACTAACTATTTTGCAAACTTTATCTCTTCCGGAAAAAAGGTTTGAAGGCCAACTGTCACAAAATCAGTCGTTTTTGCTGCACAAGGATTTTATGTTATCTTTACTATTTATAAAAGAGCAAACATGTTAGGATACATAAATTTTTGTAATCATGAAGGTCATTTGTGGGTTTTGGATGATTTTTTTTATGATTTTTTTATTGTTTTAACAAAAAAATCACTAAACTAGAAATCACATTCATTCATATTTTGAAGACATTGCTACTAGTTAGGGATAATTGATGATAACCCCTCCATGGTGCAATTACGTTGGTAATTTGTTCACTGATCGTAACGTCTTATATAAGCGGAGGACATCCTGGTATTGCGTTTTCGGACAACTCTTGCGTGTTAGAAAAATCCAGCTATTTTGCTAATTGTACTGTCAAGCTTTACGTGTATCACACATGCGCTCTATGATGCGGAGTAGACGTGTTGAGATCAGTCTAAGTAACATTATAGTCAGAAAAACATCGTCAAGCACCAGTGGTCTAGTGGTAGAATAGTACCCTGCCACGGTACAGACCCGGGTTCGATTCCCGGCTGGTGCAGTTTTTTTTTGGCCGAGATTTTCTCATTCAGTTCGCATGTGCTTGGCAGACACGGCTGTGAGTACAGTATACTGGTTTTCATTTTTTTTTCTTAACACATGCCAACGGAAGATACGAGGACAATGCTAAGAAAATAGTTTAAACTCCACAACTATGTAGATCTCCCTTGCATATCTATGACCATTCAAATGATTATGATATGTGCATAAATTATCAATGAATATTTAAATATCAATGCATACATTCAAGTGATTATGATCTGTGCATAAATTATCAATGAATCTTTAAATATCAATGCATACATGTATTGATAAAAAATTAGATTCATGTATAACAATAAATTTGGGCATATGCATTGACATTTTTTAAATAAAAAATCACGCATTAACATATTTTTCTTTAGCAACACGTCAATTAGTAGAAATAATACCGTCTGTTGGTTGTAAAATCAATGGTCATGATAAGTCGGGGATATGCTTATAGTTGTGGAAAACCCGCATTGGAAAATAGTGAGTGGCAAGCAATTTTTCTAAAAGAAAATAACTTTTTGGTGGCCTCTCTGTGGCTCTTTTTTTTCTTTTACTAGTAATCGTGCACGTGTAACACGTGTCAACTAATACATAAAAGTATATCATACAAATTTAAGAAATATATTCCTTACTAAAATCAAGTGTACTTAGCTTCAACCTCTTTAAACTCAATATATGTAAGTTCTTAATTAGGCGTCTAATAAAAAACGTACTTGGATCACATGTTTAAATTAGTGAAGAGAAACATCACAGCTTAAATTCCTCCGGAATGAAAAATTAAGTAGAATTCAAAAGGTCTACCAAACATATGGATGCTAGCACAAGCAAGGAATCAACATGGTTGTCAAAATATTTGTAAAAAATGAAGTTACGACTTCATTTAAGGATAAAGTATGTTAAAGCGACCTACATATTTTAGACAAACAACTCCATATTTCATAGAGGCTAGACGACGTGTACATCAAATGTTCTCGGATCGAATTGTTACAGGCGAATACTTTGTAATGAAACAATCTCCTTATAGGAAAAACAGAGGGTTCTCAATACAAACTATTGAGTTCAGTCCTTCCTTACTCTCCTTGTCTCCTTTTCCTGTAAATTCTCCAACCGAAAGCTCTTACAAATCATCTTCACTCTCTACAGGTGGTGACAGGTCCTGGTAGCAGGTCTCAGTATTCCCAGAGAATAATCAATAACTTTGGTCAGAAGAAAACCACTGCATAAAGTGTAAGCTTATTTTCATACGACTCCCTCGAAGTATTAATGAAAGCTTTCTATGAATTTGCATCTGAATTCTGTATTGACAATAAACAAAAGTAATAATAAAAATAGCTCTCCATATTTGCATTCTCTCAATAAATCATGTGAGGGGGGGGGGGGGGGGGGGGGCAGATATTCATTAATATCAATATGATAGGGTGATCTCATAATTGGGAAGTTCAGAATTAGTACCCAAAACACACTTTCAATTTTAAAATATGAACTTAGCAACATACAGTTCTTACATGCAGTTCAATCAGACAGGACATGGACACTTTGCCAATTTCGAAAAAGCATGCATTAGTACTGTTGTGTTAAAGAAACATATATTTTGAAACTGCATGCTGGCACGATAAATGCCCACAGACACATCAATTTAGAAGAAGTAATACAAAGAGAGTAACTTGACAAATTTTTGAAGGAAAAGATACAACTACCTTCCTCTGAAACACGACAAGAGGCAACAACTGGATGTGACAGAAAGTAGATACACAACTCTCCCTCTGTTCTCATATCCAGCAAACATTTATGTGATTAGTTAGATACAAATCTCTCATTCTCGAATTAGCCTGGACTGAATAAGAAATGAGTAACCAAATAAACACAATTGATGGGATTAGCAGCGACACTATGATAAACCAAATATTAGCTTCGGAGATAGAGTTTATCTTCTAATCCTAGAACAACCTGACGTTATGTGCTCCTAATAAATGAACACAACAAAAGTTTCTGAAATGGCCGAAAGAGAAACAGAGAGGGTTGCATACATCTGTCAAGTTGATAACATGAAACATGTGACTTGGATCACAAATAAAGGTTCCATTCACGACCCTGGTTAATGTATGAGGTACCATGCAAATGTAGTGTGCAAACGATGAATACATGTAGTAAAAGTAGTTCTCATTCTGCTCTTGTTCAAAGTGAAATATATCATCCCAGCAAATATATAGGTGGTATAATATGCGATTCGACGATTTGGAAAAAACTCAATTATGCAACAAGTTAAGCTATAAGAAATGCAAAGAAAGAGCTACCAATTGAACATTCAGGAATCATAGTACCTTATTCATGCTCATGGCGTAGAATGGCGTTCCGGCAACAAAACTAATAGGCACATCGTCAGCTAAAATATCTTCTATTGGTGTCTTTAATAAGTTACTCAGTAATCTCTGGAAGAGCTTTCCTGGTAAGAGAAGGTTAGAATCGGTAAATAGCATGTCTTCTAAAATGAAATACTGAACTTTGGCAACTCCTTGTTTCAAATTAAATGCTCTAGGGTCATCCAAGGTTGTAGGAACATGTAACCCCATGGTTGTTGTGCATCCTCTTTGAAAGCATTGATATGTCAAAATTTGCTTGTCTGAAACTAATGCATGGATAACTGGCGTTGTAATAAATAGATTTTTGAAACCATGTTAGTCAGCATTTGCAAATACTGGCTGGTATCAAACAATATTTGAAACATTCAATGCCATCATGGTAAAATTAGCAATGAAGCAACTGAATTAAAAACAACTCAATGCATATTTATTAAATATTTGCAGATAATGGGATGCCATAAATATACTGTTTACGATTATTTCATGGTAAATAGAAAAAAAAATGAAATTCCATGTCTATTATTTAACCACGGTGTCACCTTCCTAAGATTGAGGCAATGACACCACTAATCAAAAGCTCCAGGGTCATATATGGCTCTACAGAAAATGCAAACCAGATGGTTGGGCATCTTCTTTGATACAATTGACATGTCAAAAGTTGCATCAAATACTAAACCATTAGAAGAAGACAACTCACTGAATGGTTCAACCAACTATTTATTATCAACGGGATATTATTTAGGTAAACAATACTAAATCAGCAGGGAACTTCATTTTCTTATGTTGTGACTGAAGCTATAAGACATTCTAAATGTGCAAATAAAGCTGCAGCCTGAGTTCCTCTAGAGCACTGATGCACACAGTGTGTGTTCTTGGGAGACCCCAAGGGGAAGGTGTGAAGTAGTGCAGCATCAAGTTTCCCTCAGTATGAAACCAAGGTTATCGAACCAGTAGGAAATGAAGAATTCCCTCGAGGTATCAACGATGCCAGAAAATATGCTTCCTCGTGGTTCACGTGGAGCCTGCACACAAACAATCAAGATACTCTGCCCCAACTTAACAGTGAGGTTGTCAATCTCACCGGCTTGCTGTAACAAAAGATTAAACGTATGTGTGGAAGAAAGATGTTTGTTTGCAGAAAGTAAGAGGTTTGCAGTTGTGTTTTATCAGATTAATGAGAAGGACCGGGGTCCACAGTTCACTAGTGGTGTCTCTCCATAAATAATAATAACATTCATCCATGAGTGGTAAACAAATTACAGCTAGCCAATTGACAGAATAATGATGAGCAACCCAATGCATATACTAACGTTATGATGTCTAGTGTGAGATTTATTCGGGCATTACAACAATAAGTGGACATCGACTGTAATGTTTCGAGCATATTAAGAAATTCTAAGACAGATTCTGACAGACCACACTTTATTTAAAATAGAGCATGATTAGAATACCCCACATATCACCATATATGACATTATAATATTGTGAAACGAATTTCCACAAGTCTTTTGTGTTGAAACCATAATTCAAAAAATATTGTCCTTTGATCGAATCTTGTCAATACAATATTCACTAATCTTTCTTTGAAAAACCCCACTTGATCTCTTATCAAATTAATTTCAGATTTTATGATTTATTAGGCAAATACTCTTATTCACCAATAATCATAGAAGAATTTGAATCAAACAAAAACACCATTAATTAATTCAATAATCATTTGAATTGACTCTTAATTAATTTCCTATTGTATTGACACTTCAATACCACATTTCAAACTTAATCAATTTGGCACTCTAAATACTTAAATGGACCAAAATATCCATGACTTCTTTCATTGCCTTTATGACTAAATTTGATGGTGTTTGTTCTAGTAACAGAAATTTTATTCATTGGGCACGCTATTTTATCATTTCAACAATTATGAACGTTTATCATACAATTGATGTAATTGAGATGTGAAACCTTTATTCATAATATAAAACAACTGACTTGTTACATAATATAAAACAACTGAACTTGTCTTATTACATGAATAACTTTGTCTTGTAACAATCAAGAAACTGAACACACTTTCTCACTATTACAAAAGATCTTATAAAACACTATTAATGATAACTATGATAACTTGAGGACGTGAACACCAAATGGCCATCAACTCCTTGATCACCATCTTCAGCGCCAGGTCACATCATACTTCGCCGCATATATGTGATAATCAGGACCTGTTTCACAAACAGAACAAGTATCAAATACTTTATCATATATCAAGAAGCAAATTCATAATTCTGTATATATCAAATATATAGCATCGAAGATCTCTCCTTCGATGGAATCAACTTTCAGAGATTTGAGTTCGGACACAAACTTGTAGAAGTTCATATTTTCGGCCTTCAAAATGTACTTGCGCACATACTTCTCATAGCTTGGAGGCAGAGATATCAGGACAGTCTGAATGGCACAGGAATCTGCCATCCAGTCATCGAAGACCATCGTCAGCTGGAAGTAGATGTCATACAATCTCTTCAAATGAGTCTCCAGACAGGTATGCTCCTCCATATGAATAGTCTGGAACATTCTAAGCTGCCTGAATTGCTCACGCCTCAATTCATCTCGGAAGTGTGTCTTTATCGCATCAATCATGACGCGTGGCTCCTTGCATCGAAATAACTCTTTCAACTCAGGTGCTAGGCATACGGTCATGGTGCTTTCCACTTCGATGAATATGTCTCGACGCCTACGGAAATCATCTTCCTCCTCCTCGCTTGCAGAATCTCCTGGTCTTTCTCCTAATGCTTCATTGAGAGCATACATAATGTTGCTGTGTTCGAGGATGTTTCTAAAACCCTTGTACCAGCTGATGAAGTTGGACCCGGTGGCTTCTAAAGTAGAATCCGGGCTCTTGAGGAAGTAACCGAAGTATAGTTGCGTAGTCTTAAGATGTGATCGCAAAAGAGGTAAGGTAAAGTTTATAATATATGTGAGTTTTAGTTTATAATCATATTATCAAACAAACTCCACTAAAATTATTATCCCTAAAAATAATAATAGTGATTACACGACCCCCATCCACCATACCACCCCCGATCATCACGGCCGGCGACACAGCTTCAAAGGTGGACATAAAATGTCGATCACAACAACTCTGTGACTCATGCTCGATCTTTCGATCTTCCCGTGTTCCGAGGCCATATCTGCATATGCTAGGCTCGCCAATCAAACCTCGAAGACCCTGCGCGTGCAACATGGCTTATGAAGGAGATATGCTCTAGAGGCAAATAAATAAGTAGTATTTATTGCATTATCTCATAAGTTTATAATAGGTTTGTGTATTATGCTATAACTGTATTAATCGGAATTATTAATACACGTGTGATACATAGACAACCAGGTCCCTAGTAAGCCTCTATATGAACTAGTCCATTGGGCAACAGTTGATCGAGATTCCCGATCAAGGACAATGACGTCGGATGACAATGGGGTCATCTTATTAGTTGAATAAGGTGTTGGACATACGCAAAGTATTGCAATAAGATCGTATTACGATGTTTGTCATTTGCAATAGATAAAATATGATAGCTTATTCCTTAGACCGTGAGACCGTACTTATTGATGCTTCGTAGGGGTACTTTGAGAGCATCAAACGTTGTGTCTTATATAGCATTACAATAACGGTGTCCATCTTGGGTATCCCGAAAGAGTATCGAGACGTAAGGATCAAGAGCGGGATTTGTTCATTCTTCTAATTGAAAGATATTCTGGGCCCACTCGGTGAGATTACATCTATATAGCTGCACGGTCATTGGTGAGCGGAGTGTCTCGACCATGTATGGAGTGTTCTCGAACCGTAGCGTAACAAACTTAAGGTCTTAACGACACCAGGAGATAGGTTCTGGAATAATATAGGATTTTGTTGGAGAGAGAGAAATGATCCGGAAAGAGTTCCGGTGGTCCGGAAGGAGTTCCGGGAAGGTCTGGAAGGGTTCCAGGAATGTCCGAAAGTTGTTCGGGTGGTTCGGAAAATGTTTCGGAGTCACGGGATATTAAATAGTATTTAAATATATTAATTATGAATTAATTATATTTATATTAATTTAATTATAAAATAATAAAGGAAAAAGGGGGCTCCCACCTACATGGGCCCTAAGAGGGCCCAAGAGGGGGAGTCGCACCAAACTTGGGGGAGGGGGCCAAGCCCAAGTCTAATTCGGACCTGGTTCGGCCGAACCCCCTCCCACCTCCTTTTCGTTTAGTCCCACATGGGGGAGGCAAGGTGTTTGCACACCCCCTCCCCCTTCATATAGGAAGGCATATTAATTGGATTAATTACAGAAAAATACAATTAATTGTATAGCAGGCCGGCCGAGTTGCTTCTCCGCCCGTTTTGCCTCCTCTCTCCACCTAAGCTATACCGCCGGGCGCCGTTGCCCTGCGGCATTCCAGAAAAGTTCTACCCCTACGATTTCAGCTGGATCTGAATGACCGGGGGTTGTTGTTAAGCTCCATATGTTTGCGAGTACTCGGAGGCGACTCGTTTGAGGAGCCTGGGCGACGTCGTCTCGCCCACCTGCAGCCCAGCCGCTGCCCCCTGCCGCCGGCGCACCCACTCCCAGCCGGATAGGTTCTATGACTAGGTGAACGGATAGACGTCGCCTAGAGGGGGGGGGGGGTGAATAGGCGATTTAAAACTTTTTCGAGAAGCCGGATTATCCGGTCCAAGAAAGACCCGAATATTCCGGTATGCTTGATAAAGGCGGAATAAAACTAGAGGTTTAATTTAACAAGCATACAACCTAGATAAAGAAACTAGTCTCACCTATGTGCACCAGCAACTTATGCTAAGCAATACAAGTAACAAGTTGATAGCAAGATAGATAACTTCAAGCACGAAGGCTATCACAATGTAAAGTGCATAAGTAAAAGCTCGGGTATAGAAATAGCCGAGACACGCGGAGACGAGTATGTATTCCCGAGTTCCACCCAAAGGGTATACGTCTCGTTTGAGAGGTGTGCGCAACCACAATAGGTTAGCCGCAACGCCACAAAGGATCACCTTCTTCTCCTGATGAACTCAACCACAAAAGGTTACGAGTTCACCTTCCACTATTGTTCACCTTTGGGGCGGAGATCGAATCCCGTACAACACTCTTGAGACACACACCCACAACTTAATTGGGGGCTCCCAAGTCTTGAGGCACACACCCACAACTTAATTGGGGGCTCTCAAGTGACTACAAAAGGTCTTGACCACAAAAGGTCTTGGCCACAAAAGGCCGTCCACAAAAGACGTCTAGGGTCCAATGACCCAAGAGTAACAAGCTCACAAGTATCACCACCACGAATCCTCGTGGAGGTCTCAAACCGATGCAAATGCAATGACAAGAGCACACAAAATGCTCAAGTTCTTCACTCTCAAATTCCGACAAAGCAACAAACGCTTATGGGGAAATAAGAGAGGAAGAACAAAGAAAATCACAAAGGAGTCACATCCTTCACTCCCAAATCTCACCAAAAGCAACTAATGCTTATGGGGGGAGAAGAGAGGAAGAACAAAGGAGAAGAACCACAAAGGAGCTCCAAGATCTAGACCCACTAGGTTCCCCTCACTTAGAGGAGAGATGGATTGGTGGAAATGTGGATCTAGATCTCCTCTCTTTTTTCTCTCCAGAAATAGCAAGAATCATTGGAGTGATTGAGAGATCTCAAAACTTTGGAGGTTAACAATGGAGGAGGAGAGAGAGCACCAAAACTTTAGAACCATTGGGGAAGATGACCCTTTAAATAGGTTCCCAACAAATCTGCCCGTTGGGGACAATTTTTCTCACTCGTACCGGAAGTTCCGGCTTACCCCAAAACTTCCGGACCCCCCGGACACCCCAAAACGTGACCAGGAAGTGCACTCTGGACAAACCGGAAGTTTGGGCGGAAGTTTGGCCGGATCTTTCCGGCCGGCCGGAACTTCCGGCCTAGGGCCGGAATTTCCGCCCTGTCAGAAACGTCAACACGAAAATAATGATATCTTGACCATCTGAACTCTGTTTTCGATGATTTTTGGCTCGTTGGATCACCACGAAGAGGTCTATAAGATCATGAAGAGAAACATCATAGTCAAACAAGTGAGGTTAAAACTAAATGGGGAAATGTAAAATCTCTAAATAAGAGAACAATCGGTAAAACCTCCAACATAAAAACGTAACATGTTTTCCAAAGTAAACCCGTTTTTGATGAACTAGAGCTTGACATGGAGATGAACCAAGCTCTAATCCTTACAAGGATAAAAGCCAAATAAAAACCAAGAAATATGATATGTCAAGTATGCAAAGGTTTGAGCTCTGCACAACGATGCGATCAAGTTACTCACTTGAGAGCCACTCTTGATTGTACGCATATCTATCCTATAGCCCTATCAAGATCATACATTTGACTTGAGCATTCCACTTGAGTTAGATGATGAAGATCTTGATTTTTTCAAGTGGTCCATCTTTCTTGATTGCGCGTCCAAACACATGCTTGATGAAGACTTCTCCAAATACTCCCCCATATCAATAATGGGAGAGTCTCGCTAGGCTTCGTCTTCATGTATCCATAGCAAGCTCCAAGCATAGGATCTCTTCAAAAAACTTCTCTTGGTGTTGCACTTCTCAACCTCGATGACGATCACCATATGGCGTCATCCTCCATGATCTATAAGAAATCTTCATTTGTTGCAAGCCCATGGGGAAGATACCTAACCTCATATAAAGATACCACACACACATATATCATGGGTTAGTTCACAAAGCTATACGGACATGTGTTTACCATCCCAAGAGATACAAGATCCCTCTTGGTACATCTTGTAGCTTTGTGTGTTGATCAACATCTTGATCAACCTTGTATCTTCCAACATTTCTTCCCTAATATGATGTCTTGAATACTTAAAGACATACTTGCAATATGCTCAACCAAACACATGACCATCCATCATATACATCCTTGAATGGAACCTTGGTCATCAAATAAGCTTCTAGAGTCCAACCCATGAACTCCATTATTCCCATGGACATGATCTATAAAGATATCTCAATGCAAACATTAGTCCATAGGGATTGTCATTTAATAACCAAAATCACACATGAGGGAAAATGCTCTTTCAATCTCCCCCATTTTGGTAATTGATGACAATCTCTTTTGAGAGGGTTTATAATATGGAATGTAAAGAACAAGAATGGTTGTACTAACATCAAATACTACAAAGGTATGTGATGTCAGTCCATCCACATATATAGAGCTAACTCCCCCATAATTTATGCACGTGTGTATGAACATGAATTCATTGCATATATTGTCAACCATTACCGATTGTGGAGTTTCCACTATATATAAAACCAAGCAACAAAAGCAAAGGCAAGAAAGGCAAAATACTTAAGAAGAAACCAAAGTACAAAGCCAATTTCATACAACTCTCTAAAACTTCTCCCCCATTGGCAACGATTGCCGAAATGGGCGAAAGGCTTTAGAAGGGTAACATAATAAGATCTCCTGGAAGATTTATGCATTTCTCATTATATGAGTGAAATCAAATACACTTATCCAATGACGAATAGATGGAGGGGATTAAACTATATTGAGGATCCAACAATTGCACAAGAAAGATACCAATTAAATTCCACTAAAAGGATATCAATTGCAAAAGAAGAAAGCATTCACCAAGAAGCAAGCAATCAAGGGATCCAAAAACCAATTGAGCACAAGAATATATTATGATAAGATCAGCCAAGTGTTCTAAAAATCAAGAGGGAACTCCCCAAGGTACGTGCATAATGGAGGATTTGCATTTCAATGTAGTGTGCACAACATGGAATCCTCACTTCCTCCTAGATAATTTTGAACACAAAAAGGTGCAAGATTGAATAAAGGCTTGCTCAACCGGGAAAGGATGGGTGTGGCATGGAAATACAATTTAGGAGACTAAACAAGGATGAGCCTAAGCAACATCATAGTCTTTCAAATTATGAGGCACATAGTGCATATCATGTATTTGGCATACAAGCACACCAAAGAGGATACATCAAATAGGATCACAAGCTTATTAAGAGGCAATGTTATACCAATAGAAAAACAAAGCTTGTGCCTTTTAGAGATCACCAAAGAATCAAGAAAGAAATAAAATGTGATCACTAAAGATTTTGAATACCAATTAAATATGTAACTACTTTCATGTGTATAAGTTTCTAAGTAGACACTAAGTCCACAAAGAAACATGCACACACAATGTAGATACAAGGTAAAGCACATGGTATCCAAGAGAAAGTTATAAATACACCGATAAGATTTTTTCTTAAAAGCAAAGCACATAGATCAAACTATTCTTAGAGGGTATAGATGAACTTCCAACACCAAGTTCTCAAAGCATCACAAATATCCACATAGGATAAGTGATAGTTGGGATACTTCGAGACAGAAAACAAATATCACATAAGGCAAATGATTTATAAGAATTCATCAATATTACACATGAGAGACTTTGAAATGAATTTGCTAGATTAACATATTGGGGATCGGTGAATCATGAAGATGATTATATAAATCCCCTTGATGTGAAATCATCCCGGCTTACTCACATTAGCAATGAAGATATTTTGAAAAAAACTTTGCAAAAATCATATCAAATGCAACTTAGAGAAACTCATGCCAAAGAACAACCTACACAAGGTTGAGAGCTAGAAGTATATGCATGAGTTAGATACTTGTTACCGAGATAGCATTGCCGGTATAGAAGACGAGAGTTCACAATCATCCAAGCTTGGCTCCAAGAAGTCCATGGTGAAGAAATCTCTTTAAAAAGAGGCAAGTTTCCAATGCATCTCCCATGTATCTAAAAGAAATCAAGTACACTATGGTCCCAAACTAATTGGGTCCAAAGTAGTCAGACCAACTATAATACATAGGACAAACTCCACATAAATATGTGCTTATTGATATGAAACAGAATTTCATGCACATCTTAGCCATTTAGGATTTGATGGAGTTTATCCTATATATTGGATCAACGAAAATAAGCATGCCATAAGATATACATATAGTAAATATGCATGCACAAAACTTTCAAGAACCAAACGAGATACAATTTGAAAAAAACACCAATTAAATCAAGAGGCTACACAAAAGTGTGGCAAGAGAAACATTTGAACTCATTGTATCAAAGACTCAAACCAACCCATGATTGGAGAAACCAATTTGAAAAGATATCAAATAAAAGCACGATCAAGGCTAAACCAATGAGCATAAGAAATAAATCAAACAATCATGCTCGAAGGTTTATCTCATCCAACAAGGTAGACTAGGAACCATGGGATGAGATAGCCAACTCCACAAAGAAGAGCAAGGTTTCAACAAATAAACCAATTCCTCTACACTTTTCATGATGGCACAAAGTACCAAGACGAAAAATGTTTGTCTTCCAAAGAGACATGTCATCGGGACCCAAAAGCCAATTGAAGACAACTAGTGTTCAATAACATATAGAGTTGCCCCCCCAAGATTAGTGCATTACTTATGATCTTGTATTTGAATACAAAATGCACACAAATGAGATCATCACTATCCATATATATTGTTAAAGCATTATTCATGTTCAAAAAGAGCAATAAGATATAATATCAATTAAAAAAGATGATGTTCTACTCAATGTAGGATAGCTCCCCCAAGAATAGTGCATTACTTAGAATTAAGTCTTTGAATGTAAATGCAAGATAATGGGATCCTTGCTTTTCCTAACTCAAGAAAGCACAACACAGATTATGAGTAGAGCAACAAAAAGATCCAAATGAAGCAAGGATGACAAAAGGGTGGTTAGACCTAACTAACTTGGCAATAGAATAATATAACTTAAGAACAATAGCCAATGTGAATATGATCAATAAATTTACCACAAATATAATTATCACTTGTCAAAGACAATGATTATATGGAGATAACTCTCGGTGGTACATGACATATATGTATTTAAGATCATATTCACAAAACATAAGCATGTGGCAAAATATAAGAATTGAAAAACATGCTTATCTAGAGATTCTTGATGACTTCATATATTCAATGATCATACTAAGCATCAAGAAACTCTCTCACAAACAAGATACCAAAAGATGGGTGAACTAAATGCATTTAAGCAAATATGGAACTTGTTTGAGTACCATGCCACCTAGGAACAAGATAATCAAAAATATCAACTCTAGGTGACACTACCTGACATGTTCACATTTTCTAGTCTTGTAATATGCACATAGCTTATTACTCCCCCATAATGTGATAATCCATTCTTTTTAACAAGAGGCGAAAGAAATCCAACAAGAGATAATTAATGGACATTAGAATTTGAATTTCTCATGAGTAAGACATACCACAAAGAGATTAGATAATATTGAAATATCACCACTAAGTGATATTCCTCATGAATACACATTTTAGGATGGTGAGTTACGAAAAAGCACATCACTCCCCCAAAATGGGATAGTCCATTAAAACCCCTAAAAGAGCCAATTAAGATAAAAGCAAATAGACAAGAGGCTCAAAACATACATGGTGTTCAAACCAACATGCACAAGCTTGATTACTCAATCAAAAGTAAGTAGAGTGTACAACACGTATAAAACACTAGTAAGGTACAAAACCAAACACATGCAAGGGTGCAAGTAACTTTCAATGTATACATATGAACTAAATATAAGTTACCTCAAGGAGGAGCATTGGATATATGCTAAGACAATAATCCAATTGACTTGACTTGAGAGAATATGGATGATGAAGATCCCTTAATTCTTCATGATGTAGTCAAGTCTCCAATGTCCCCCGCTTACACCTATTGATCAAGTTTTAGCTTGTTGGTCCCCTACCAAGTTGGGTCCTAAGAGATTAGTCACAATAGGTTTGGCAACCCAAATGGTTCTTTTCTTGACACCAATTTGAGTACCAATAACTTTGGCAAACACATTGCCAACCTTATCCCTCCGAAGAGAATGAACATTATCAATAGTAGTAGGGTTGGATAAGGTACCATGAGTGCATGAAGAAGCAAAGTGATCCTTCCCACAACATTTGTAGCAAAGTCGTTTTTTACCTTTTTTCTTGGGAAGGGAAGGTTCTTCAACTTGGGAAGCTTGAGTTGGGACTTGACGTCGCTTCCCTTGTTGCTTCTCACTAAGAGTATTCTTCTTCAACAGTCAAGATCTAACATGGTGCCCTTCCACCTTGCACTTGAAGCACACAATCTTGGTCGAATCAATAACTTGTTCTTGGCCCTTCTTCTTGACGAACTTGTGCTTCTTCTTGTCAATGGGCTTGTTCTTGTTATTGGAGTTGAATTTAAGTCCACTCTTGTCATGAGGAAGTTGTTGCACTCTCAACATGTTGTCGAGGGTGGACTTCCCTTCATGACACTTCTTCAAGTCTTTCTTCAAAGAAGTGACTTGTGCCTTGAGCTCTTTGAGTTCCTCTACATGGTTAGTTTCAACACAAATACTAGAGCAAGTAGATGCTACATTGTTAGAGCAACAAGGCAAGGAATGTAATTCATTACAAGATTTAGCAATAGTATGTGATGTAGAATTACTAGTACTAGCACATTGCAATAAAGCATTAGTAGTAGAAGTTGTGCTAGTGTCCATAAGAGGCTCACAAGATGTTACCTTCGTAGTGACCGCCTCATGAGCTAACTTTAACCTAGCATGGGATGCTAGAAGATGCTCATTAGAGCTAAAAAGCTTTTCATGAGTTTCTTCCAAATTCCCATACTTACTACTTAGCAAATCAAGTTGAGCCCTTAGCTCAACATTCTCCTTCAAAATGGATGCTTCACACAAAGTGGAGTTAGTAGCACAAGCATCATTAACATTAAAAATGAAAGAAGACATCATGACAAGCTCATTGTTTAACTTAGCAATTTCTTTACTAAGCACGTTACATTTAGCAATAGCATGGTCATGTTCTTTAGTGAGTTTAGCAATTACTTCATTATTTAACTCCTCACTAGATTCCAATCTCTCCTCGAGAGTAACTCGAATTTCTTGCTCTTCCTCAAGAGCATTCTCAAGATTGTGGATCTCACCCACGGAAACACGAGCAAGACCCCACCCTTCATGATAACGGGTCTCCATGGCCTCAAAGGTCTCCTTGAGCTCAACAAGGGTATTCATGATTTACCAGAAGTTCTTATGAGCATTTTTATTATTTAGAGAGCATGAGATACAATATCAAACTTCTCCTTAATTAGATCATCATCATCATCATGAGATATATTAGAGTGCACGGTAGGAGATACCTTAACCTCCTTAGCCATAAGGCAAACATGAGTAGTGGATGAAGACAATAAAGAGACACTTGAAGCACCATTGAGATCCATGTCTTGTTCCAACAATTGTTGGGATTCCTCTACATTATTAGACAAACAAGTACTAGAGGAAATAGAAACATTTTTATCATAGCAACAAGACAAGTAAAGCATATCATCATGGGATTTAGTTAAGAAACTACTACATGATATGCAAGGACTATCAACACAAGCATTTATGACATTTGAAGTGCTAGAGGTGTTTAAGTACAAAGATAGAGCATTACAATAAGATGGGTAAGAAGTATACTCAATAGTGGATTCACCACCAAGAATACAATTTCTATCACCACTCACCATATCATTACCTTGTGGCAAACCACATGTCGGTGAAGTGGAGGAAGACGTGAGCTCATCACGACCGGATGTTGAAGGAGGAAAATCATCCTTGGAAATGTTGGACACCTCATATAGATCTTGAAGTTTGTCCATAATTCATGAGCGCTCCGAAAAGTCATGATTGCCGCAAGGACTACATCGCTCAAAGCACATATAAGACCATTAGATGCTAGAGTATCGAGATAAGAGTTTTTCTCATCCTCTAAAGATAATTCTTGTGAATCCTTTGGAGGAGAAAAACCCATATCTACAATACTCTCTAAACCCATGTCTCTAAAAAAGATTAAGCATGCGAATTTTCCAAACATCATAATTTGTGCCATCGAATCTATAAGTGGGATTGTGTCGGCCCAGTGGGCACTAGGGTATGGAGAGCCCATTCCCCCCAGGCCTCGCACACTGGCCAGTCAGACGAAACGGCTAAGGACCAGGCATCACCGCCTGGCGGGACCCTCGAGAGGCAACTCCCCTCGAGGGCCTGAAGTGGAAGCGTTGCCCTCAAGGGATCCCTCGACTCAGGGGACCCTCCCGAGGCGCCAGCGCGCCTTGTGGGAGTCCCGCAGGAAACTCCCCTCAGGCCTCCCCGCGCCTGAAGGGAAACGTAGCGGCCAAGGAAGTACGGCTAGACGCACATGGCCCCTGCCACGCCCACGTGGTGACGCAAGCACCCCCGTTGCCATTTTGGTGATAAAGGGGTCAATAAAGCGGCTCCGCCTGCTGCGCAACTGCCAGGACCTTCTACTCAGGCAATAAAGCAGGTGGACGGCGCAACCTTCCAACAGAGAACGTCATCGCGGGCTCCACCTGAGAGACTGCGCTCTCCGCGGGCAGTACATCGCGGTCGGCCGCCTGTCGGCCACCGCGCCCACCTTTATCAGCAATGGACCGCGTCCATGGACAAACGGACCACGGTGGACTCCAACTCCACCGTGCCTCTGCCGTGTGGGAGCCACCTTGAAGGCCAAGTCGAAGGAGAGCGCCAGAGGGGCCTATAAAAGGGGCAAGACATCCATCGTAGCACGGGTCGGCTCTTTGCGTGCTACAACCCTTGTAAAACCTAGCGACTCTTGTTAGGATAGCCTCGGGCTGGAGGAGGAAGAAGACCATCGCTTCCCTCCCGAGGCAAGAACTGCGTCAAGGGGGCCTCCGGCAAACTCCACTGTACTGTAAACTCCATCATCTAATACAGACAAGCAGGAGTAGAGGTTTTGCCTCCTCACGAGGGTCATGAACCTGGGTAAAGGCTGGTGTCTATCTCTGTCGTGGGCGTGTCGTCTTCGGGTCCGGCGAGCAACGCCGTGGTGCCCCTCGAGGGTCTTGACCTTCGTGTTCAACCCCCTATACGAACTACTCTTCAGGAAGTGACTACCCCCGATACTTGGGAGTCTAACCCAACATTTGGCGCGCCAGGTAGGGGGTTGAGGCGCGTCAACAACCTTCGAGCTCGTCTCCGCGCCATGGTGAACACCCGCGCCGCCCGCGTCAACCAGCGCGCGCCTGAAGGAGCGCGCGCGCCACCGGGCACCGCGAACACCCGCGCACGGCGGGGACGACTGAAAGAGCATTTTCCCTCATGTGTGTTTTTGGTAATTGAATGACAATCTCTATGGACTAATGTTTGCATTGAGATATCATTATAGATCATGTCCATGGAATTGTGGAGTTCATGTGTTGGACTCTTGAAGCTTATGTGTTGAGTGGAGCATATTGCAAGTATGTCTTGAAGGATTCAAGACATCATATTAGTGAAGAAATGTTGGAAGATACAAGGTTGATCAAGATGTTGATCAACACACAAAGCTACAAGATGTACCAAGAGCGATCATGTATCTCTTGGGATGGTAAACACTTGTTCGCATAGCTTTGTGAACTAACCCATGATATATGTGTGTGTGGTATGATTATATGAGGTTAGGTATCTTCCCATGGGCTTGCATCAAATGAAGATCTCATATAGCTCATGGAGGATGACGTCCTGTGGTGATCATCATCAAGGTGAGATGTGCAAGACCAAGACCAAGAGAAGCTTCTTGAAGATATCCTATGCTTGGTGCTTGCAATGGATACATGAAGATGAAGCTAAGCGAGACTCTCCCATTGTGAGCATGTGGGAGTATTTGGAGAAGTCTTCATCAAGCATGTGCTTGGACGCGCAATCAAGGAAAGATGAACCACTTGAAGAGATCAAGATAGTCTTCATCCAACTCAAGTGGAATGCTCAAGGCAAAGGTATGATCTTGATAGGGTTATAGGATAGATAGGCGTACTATCAAGAGGGGCTCTCAAGTTAGTAACTTGATCGCATCGTTGTGGAGAGCTCAAACCTTTGCATACTTGGCATATCATATTTCTTGGTTCTTATTTGGCTTTTATGGTGGTGAGGAATTAGAGCTTGGTTCATCTCCATGTCAAGCTCTTGTTCATCGAAATCGGTTTTACTTTGGACAACTTGTTGCGTTTTCGATGGCGGAAATATTGCCGGTTCTACCATGAGGAAAGTCCCACACCTTGCCATGTGTGGTGATTTTACTCTATTTATGGTATATTTCTAAGGAACAAAATTGTTGGGTGCTCATCGTCGCTATCTTTCCAACAAAATTGGTCTCACCTCATTTGGAGTTCATTTGCAAAAGTTATAGCAGTTTTTGTTTCGGTGTTTTGCTGATTCGGATTATTGGGGCCGGATATTCCGCTCTACCGGAATTTCCGGTTCCCCAGCTCATCCAAGAAAACGGCTAAGGAAAGGAGAAAAAGGGTTCTGACTCCAGTCGGAAATTGTGCTCGGAAATTTCCGTCTACCGAAATTTCCGAGTGCACCCAGAAAGCCCTCCAGTTTTGGCTAAGGAAAGAAGGACTTTTGGTTCTGACTCGAACCGGAAATTGTGCTCGGAAATTTCCGTCTACCGGAATTTCCGAGTGCCCCCAGAAAAGTCCTCCAGAAATGGCTAAGGAAAAGTTTGGTTTTGCTTCTGACTCCATCCGGAATTTCAGCTCGGAAATTTCATGGACTCGGAATTTCCAGGTAACCGGAATTTCCGAGTCTCACTTATACCGGAATTTCCGAGTGTCGAAACAGCCAACGGCTATATTTCCTGGAGGGGTATAAATACCCCTCCCCTTCTTCTTCCCTAGCCAATCCAAGGCAGCACGTTTTTCCCCTCTCTCCTACTCCATTGTTGACCTTGGAAAGCTCACTTCCCTCTCAATCCCTCCATTGAATCTTCCATATTTTTTAGGGAAAGTTGAGAGGAGATCTAGATCTACAATCCTACCAATCCATCTCTCCTCTAAGTGAGGGGAACTTAGTGGATCTAGTTCTTGGAGTTCCTTTGTGGTTCTTCTTCTTTGTTCTTCCTCTCTTCTCCCCCCATAAGCATTAGTTGCTTTTGGTGGGATTTGGGAGTGAAGGATTTGACTCCTTTGTGGTTTCCTTTGTTCTTCCTCTCTTATTCCCCCATAAACATTTGTTGTTGTGTTGGAATTTGAGAGTGAAGGACTTGAGCACTTTGTGTGCTCTTGCCATTGCATTTGCATCGGTTTGAGCCCTCCACGAGGATTCGTGGTGGTGTTACTTGTGAGCTTGTTACTCTTGGGTCTTTGGATCCTAGATGCCTTTTGTGGCCAAGACCTTTTGTGGTCAAGACCTTTTGTGGTCACTTGAGAGCCCCCAATTAAGTTGTGGGTGTGTGCCTCAAGACTTGGGAGCCCCCAATTAAGTTGTGGGTGTGTGCCTCAAGAGTTGTACGGGATTCGATCTCCGCCCCAAAGGAGATCAATAGTGGAAGGTGAACTCGCAACCTTTTGTGGTTGAGTTCATCAGGAGAAGAAGGTGAGACTTTGTGGCGTTGCGGCTAACCTGTTGTGGTTGCACACACCTCTCCAAACGAGACGTACACCCTTTGGGTGGAACTCGGGAATACATCCCCGTCTCCGCGTGCCTCGGTTATTTCTATACCCGAGCTCTTTACTTTTGCACTTTACATTGTGATAGCCTTCGTGCTTGAAGTCATATATCTTTCTATCACCTAGTTACTTGTATTGCTTAGCATAAGTCGTTGGTGCACATAGGTGAGCCTTGTATTTATATCTAGGTTGTATGCTTGTTAAAGTAAACTTCTAGTTTTATTCCGCCTTTATCAAGCATACCGGAATTTCCGGGTCACTCTTGGACCGGATATTCCGGCTCCTCGGAAAAAGTTTTAAATCGCCTATTCACGCCCCCCCCCCCCCCCCCCCCTCTAGGCGACGTCTATCCGTTCAACGACCCCGTCACGAAGAGCGTGTCCCTTCCGGCCCTCATGCCGAGGCGCCGGAACGCGACTCCGAGCATCAGGAGGACGCGCAGTCGTCGCACCCGACGCAGCACCCGAGCGGCTCGGGCCCGGGGAGGACAGACCCTGCGCTCCACACTGCGCTGCTCATGGCGTAGGAGCTTCTCCGCTACCAGCCCACCGCTGAGGCCCACGAGCAGTGGCTCCAACGCCTCAACCACCTCGTCGGCATCGCCGCGACGCGCCCTGCTCCGTCGCAGTCCAACCTGCACCCCTCTCTCGCGGGCAAGGTCGCGACAAACGCGCCTCCGCCACCTCCGGGACCTGCACTGGCTGCGGCGCAGAGGGCTGCTTCGCACCCATCCTCGCCGCACAATTGCTTGATCATGCAGCGCACGCGCCCGACGCTCGCGTAGGGATGGAGCTCCAGCGAAACCGCTAGAACAGGCTCGTGGAGGAGATCGGCCAGGGGGGTCAACAGAACCGCAGCGCGCTGCAGCACGGGGTCGCCATGTACGCCTCAGGCTGCATGGCGTTCACCCGTTCTCTGCGTCACGTGGTCTGGCCCCCAAAGTTCAGGCCGGCTCTCCCTAAGGGCTATGACGGCTCCAGCAACCCCATCGAGTTTCTGCAGCTCTACACCACCACCATCCAAGCTGCGGGTGGAGATGACAAGGTCATGACCAATTGGTTCTCCCACGCGCTTCGCGATTCTTCGCTGTCGTGGCTCCTGAACCTCCCTGAGGACTCCGTGAACTCCTGGGAGGAGCTCTGCAAGCAGTTCGTCTCCAACTTCAAGGGGATATATGAGCGCGCCCTCACCCACAACGACCTGCGCGATGTAGTGCAGAAGAAGGATGAGACGCTACGCAAGTACATCCAGCGCTTCAGCCAAGTGCGCAACAAGATCCCGAACATCCCTGACACCCAAGTCATCGCCGCCTTCCGCGAGGGCGTCACAAACAGCAGGATGCTCGAGAAGCTGGGCATCCACGACAAGCTCACCTCTGTGGTAAAGTTGTTCGACCTGGCGGACAAGTGCGCCAAGGCTGAAGAGGGACTCCTCTTCGTCAAGATGTCCTCGAGAGGGGACGATCACGCTGAGGGGTCCAAGATGAAAGAACATTTCTTAATCCCTAGTGTTTTGTGTGTTAGTTAACAATATCAATGATATACTAATCCTATTGCTAAGTATTTCAGTTTGGGTGAATTTCATATCAAAAATCCCAAAGCCAAAATGTAGAGAAAAAGAGTTTCTGGAATTCTTCCCAGAATCGGATTATTGGAACCGGAAATTTCAATGATCGGATATTCCGGGTCTCTGACTCGGATATTCCGAGTCACCCTCAGAAAATTGGCTAAGTCAAGTTCAGAAAGTGGTTCTGACTTCAACCGGAAATTCAGCTCGGAAATTTCACTGACTCGGATATTCCGAGTCACCCTCAGAAAATTGGCTAAGTCAAGTTCAGAAAGTGGTTCTGACTTCAACCGGAAATTCAGCTCGGAAATTTCACTGACTCGGAATTTCCGAGTCACCCTCACAAAATTGGCTAAGTCAAGATGTCAAAGTGGTTCTGATCTCAACCGAAAATTCAACTCGGAAATTTCATTGACTCGGATATTCCGGTATCGGTAACTTATCGTTCGACCTAAAATGTCTCTCATATAAGTCTATATAGGGCACCTACCCTAAAAAAATCTATCATGTAACTTGTTCAACTCCAGCAGTTCACCTAAAACATCTCCCCTATTTAATATTTTAAGAATATTGTATAACTAACATTTAAAATTCAAAAGCTAAGTGTGCAACTGTTAACTTGTACCAGTGTACAAAACTTGTTCATTACCAAAATCTGAAACATAAACAAAAAGCTCACTAATATCAGCATATCGCAGTGTAAAAAAGCTCACAGATATTGGATAAAAATTTAATACAAAATTAGCAACCATTAAACAACACCACAACGAGTAGTACCCGACGCCCGCCCTGCCATTGGCCGTCCAACCCGTCACCTCGCCCCAACCCTTTTCTACTTCACCCGTGAGCGGTTGTTGACGTCGTTGGGATAGGGGAGTCCTCCAAACCGGGGACGCATATAAATAAGAGGAGCGTTAAGGGAGCTGTTGGGGGTTGTTTTTAATCTTTTTTCCCTAAAAACGTATAGAGTAGTGTTTGAGGGAACTGCTGGACTTGCTCTAAATCGGTCAGTTTATCGACATATCGATCAATTTATCTTATCGATCAGATAACGATAAGCGATAAATCGACTGATAAATCGGATATCACCCGACAGTGACAGTGGTAATATATTAAACGCCTCAAATGATTAATTTTTGTTGCATCACCAACTCGGCATGAATCCATCACAAAAGGCAGCAGATCACTCACCGCATTCCACGATTTGCATCTACCACGATTCACGAACTCGGCATGAATCCTTTGCCGGAATTACCGCACACAGCATTTCTTATTCTCACAAACGCTCTCGCCTGGCCCACACAATCGATGTGAATTGCTCCCCCGGCCCGTGCGAGGAGGGGACGGATCACCATTCCCACAGGGAAGTAACACACTGATGGTGATCACTACATTAATTACCGGCTTTGTACGCACAAATGCACTTGATTTGTCAGCTAAACCTTCTTCGCGCGGGCAAGAATGGCCACCATGGGCGCTGTTCGAACTTTCCTCCACTCCTACCCGGAGTTCCTCCTCGCCGCGCTCTGCTTCCTCTCCCTGGCCGCCCTCCGCCTCGCGCTCCAGTGGCGCGCCGCAGGCAGAAGCAACGTGCCCGTGAGCTGGCCGGTCGTCGGCATGCTCCCCTTCCTGCTCACCAACCTCGGCCGCCTCCTCGACGCCGCCACCGCCGCGCTCCGGGAATCCGGCTGCTCATTCATGTTGCGAGGCCCCTGGCTCGTCGGTGGCGACTACCTCGTCACGTGCGACCCCGCCGTCGTGCACCACTGCCTCGCCGCCAACTTCGCCCGCTACGACAAGGGCCGCGACTTCGCCGAGATGTTCGACGTCGCCGGCAGCGGCCTACTCGTCTCGGAGGCCGCCTCGTGGACGCGCCAGCGCCATGTCGTCGCCACCGTCTTTGCCGCCCCCGCGTTCCGGTCCTTCGTCGTATCCACCATCGAGCGGCAGGCGGCGCGGCTCCTGGTGCCGTTCCTGGACCACGCCGCGGCTGCCGGACGCGCCGTCGAGCTGGAGGACGTGTTCATGCGCTTCTCGCTCGACGTCTCCTACGCCGTGGTGTTCGCCGCTGACCTCGACTCGCTGTCCCTCCAGGCCGCCGACGCCCCGTACCCGCCCTTCGGCCAGGCGACGAGGATGTCCGGGGAGGCCGTCATGTTCCGCCACATTGCGCCGGCGGGGTGGTGGAAGCTGCTGAGGTGGCTCAACGTCGGCATCGAGAGGAGGTACGCCGAGGCCAAGGCGGTGCTCGACGAGTTCGTCTACCGCGAGATCGGGAACCGCAAGGCGGGGAGCCCGCCGCTCCTGGGAGAAGGAGGTGACCTGCTGTCCATGTACATGGCGTGGCCCAGGGACCCCGCCATGACCGACCGCCAGAGGGACGGCTTCCTCCGCGACGCCGCCGTGGGGTACATGTTCGCGGCCAAAGACCTCGTCGCTGCCGCGCTCACCTGGTTCTTCTACATGCTCTGCACGCACCCGCACGTCGAGGCGAAGATTATCGACGAGCTCAAGTCGCTACGCTCCGACGCACCCGCCGAGTCCGGCGGCAGCGTCGTGTTCGACGGTGACACCCTCCGGTCGGCGTCCTACCTCCACGCGGCTGTACTCGAGGCGCTGCGCCTGCACCCGCCGGCGCCGTTCGAGGAGAAAGAGGCGCGCGACGACGACGTGCTGCCGGACGGCACGAAAGTGGCCAAGGGCACCAGGATCCTCTTCTGCATCTACGCCATGGGCAGGATAGAAGGGATATGGGGCAAGGACTGCGGGGAGTACCGGCCGGAGCGGTGGCTGTCTGCAGGCAGCGGCCGGGTCCGGCACGAGCCCAGTTACAAGTTCGCCGCCTTCAACTCCGGGCCAAGGAGCTGCCTTGGCAGGGACCTGGGGCTTACCAACCTCAAAATCGCCGCCGCGGCCATCATATACAACTTCCGGGTGGAGCTCGTCGACGGCCATGTGGTGGAGCCCACGGACTCGGTGGTGCTCCACACCAAGAACGGGCTCATGGTTAGGGTCAAGAGAAGGGGGACGGCTTGATGAATGAATGAAGGAATTCATGCTTTTGGTTTCATGTTAACAGTTGGCATATACAGTAGTACAAACAAATTGGAGCGAAATAGTACTGGATTATCACGATTACCCAGTCATAAAAGAGTATACTAGTTAACCATGACATGCTCTGCTGATATGGACTTCATATTTTCAAACCGTAATTTGTGAAAAGTTCTGAATTTTATTCATACATCATGCAATACATGCATATAATTTGGCATTTTTGCTTCCTTGCTAACGTTTTTGGAAGTTGGCAGCCCGTAGTACAACGGTTATCTTTGGTGCAAAACAAGAACGCCAGGTTCCACAATTCTGAGTAGCCAGAATGCCAATAATCTTTGAAAGAATAAATTCCAATTGATCGGCAGTGCAAAAATGTTATACAACAGGTTGATTGTCATTACAAAATTGTACAGTAATCTACACTCAACAACAAGTGACAGCGGATAGTTCTGAGATGCTAGTATCACACAAAGGACATATCCTCCGATTTCTCCAGCCTCCAGGTGACTAGTATTTCTGTCAAGTACTCCATTTGTCAAGGATACGCAACGAATAAGTTGCAGCTAGCTACTTTATATTTTTCAGTCAGCTACCGCAGCTATTCAAGAGTCGTTTGTGCGAACAAATTATCAGTAACACTGAAAGGGTGACAATAGTCACTGCTGTAAAGATGATTGCCTGCACACCAAACCAGAAGAAACGTAAGATACAAAACTCAATTTCTGACACAACGAAAACAAATGAAGGAACTAAAGCCTCATTGATCAGATCGTACATTAGATTTAAAATGCCTTTGCATTAGAAGGAAGCATAGAAGGTCATGCATGCTATGCAACGATGAAGTATGATGATATGTAATACTGAAATGATTGACTAAGTAGTTACACAGGGCAAAATGAATTGCGCTTTTCTGTATACTCTACTAAATCGAAATGGACATGATCTGCTCAGTACTTGTTGAATGTTGTGTCAAATAAAAAACTAACCAGAAATGCAGAAGCACAAAGCCCAGGCCGTTCTCGAGGATCCCGGTTATAGTACTTGCAGCAATAAAGAAGAGCTGCTATGTACCAAATTAAAGGGCACAGAAAACCTAAGAGAAAACTGCAACAATTTTTAATACAGTAAACAATAAAAGAACAGAATATGGGAAGAATAGACTCCTCACCAACACCATCCAAATCCACAACCAAAGAAGGGAAGCCTTCTTTCAAACATTGCCAATCTCGGGTTTTCTTCATCCCCAACTAGTGTGTATTTTCCGAGGCACACCTGGCAACGGCAAAATTCATCTGAGTGTCCTATGGAACCCAGAAGAATGAATTTAGTTAAACCAAGATAAATGCATTTCCAGGAGAGCTCTACTGATAAACACTCTTCACTATAGAAGTCCTTTACTGATCAATGGGGCATGCTCTTCATGATATGAGAGTGAGATTTGCAACCAATATGTTGCAGTCTGGGACAAAATAAGAGCATGAGCAGGTTCAAGAAAAATATTACCTTCTCTCATAAGTACTATAGCTGTTCGGTCAAAGAACCAACAGGAAGAATTAGGGAGCTTCTCAGCATTTCGGGAGTCCTTGCTGTAATGGCTAATGCAAACTACAGTCCAAGAGCTATCATCACATCAAGAAGCTGGGCACAAGAAACATGAGAAGTTAGCATTTTATCTAGTTATGTAGTGCATTTGAAGTAATAGTCATTGTATTGGCACTAGAATAAAGAGATGATGCTTCTGTGCAAGTTTTTGCAGTTCAGAAATATGTCGAGTGTTATCGAACAAGCTATATATTACATGAACTCGACAATCCATTCCCTGAAGATGAATGCGGAGTACAAAGCTCACCGATGCAACAACAAAACAATTTTGATCAAGACAATGTTGCAGCATAGAACTGTATCCAAGTGATATAGGCTTGTTTGGTTTGCAGCCTTGGAGTATCTACATTTGTCAGACATTTTAACAAACTTTTCTTGGAGAGAAATAACTTTATAATTCACGAGTGAGCTATAGAGCTTTCCTAAGCAAATTTTGACCAGATAGCCAAATTTGGGATACCTAGACTGGCAGTTAACCAATCATTTACTAACTTGTCTAAGAGAATGTATTCCGCTGACGGAGAATCACTGTTGTCTGGAGTCTGGACTGAATCCAGTTGAAAGAAATGCAGCGTCAGGAACGGATACATGGTCATGTGCAGACACCAAGATAGGAATTGAAGCGAGCAAAAGTATGGCCGATGCCGATCTACACAAACTTCTCTCTGAACAAAATGAGGATGGAACTACCGCAAGGCTCTAGTATCAAACACCCGGTGATTCACCGCACAGCTCGTATCAGCAATAGCATCGAGCAGGTCGCGTTCCTTCCACAGAGTCAACGCCCCGCCTGAAATGGCAGTTACCCGATCTCAAGATCCGGCCGTACTACATTCCAGAATCCACAAGCTATCACATTTAGGTCCAATCTAATCAGGGACCAAGCGAAGAAACCAAGAACTGAGCTGCGATCTACAACAGCAAGAAAGAAACCGGTAGCATCAGCCAGCAAAACGGAAGCTGCAAACTTACATGACGGAATCGAGAATCTCCTGTAAGGACAGTCCATCTAATCCTGCGGCGTACGTATATGCCTTTTAGCTTCTGCTGGGTGGTCGTTCGCTGAGATGCGGAGGGTTGGAAGAACAGATGAGGCGGAGCCGCGGAGGGGCTTCTTCTGGCTAGTAGCACTGTAGCAGTCTCTCTCCTCTCGTGTGATTGCTTTCCCTTTCCAAGTGGCCTTTCCCCCTTTTTTGTCGATAATTCCCAAGTGGATTTTGCTTGCACGTCTCGCTGAATTTAAAAGTGTTTTAATGAAGGATGGGCTTCGAAGGATTACATTTACACGAAGCCTCCAAAAAGAAAGAAAAATACAATGAAACCCTTGCAATTCCTAAAAGAGACCCTGGACTAAGAAATAGAGCGCAATAAGATCCTTCGTAGGTAGATCAAAGATCGCATTTGCTTATTCTCAGAGCTAAATTTTCAGTCAATTTTGTAACCAATATCAATATAAAGGGTAAAGATTTTGCCTCGTTGCGCGGAGACTCATGCCTGATTTTTTTTTGTTGTTTTCGGACAAATGGTGACCTGTACGTGCCAAATGAGCTTCATCTATTTTGTGTTGCCTTTTGCCTGTTGTTGGGTTGGCGCTGCCCCTGCCCATTGTGTGTGTTTTGTATCTTTCTTTTTTTAGTTTTATTTATTATATATGCTAAAAGAAATTTGTCCTCTCTTCTTTTTATTATAGAAATTTGCTCGATTTATTTAATATTTTAGTTAATAATTCTTATTATGGGAAAATGTCGGTCGTAATGCCACTTCTAAGAAAAACACTCAGTTACAACCCGACTTGCAAGTTGCAACTGAAAAATATATTTTAGTTGTATCCCCGCATGTAACTGAAAAATTATCATTTGTAACCCCACTTGCATCTAGGATGAAAATCTCAGCTATAAAAAATGTCAGTTGTAATCTTTCCTACAACTGAAAAAGGTCAATTGCAATCCCACTCACAAACTGGAAAAAAAATCTGAGCTGTAACTGGAAAAATATCAACATAGAGTTTCAAGAAGCCCTAACTAGTTTTTCCTGCATGCAAATATGCTATAACTCATTTACATAGAGTTTCAAGAAGCCCTAATTAGTAAATACTCATTCAAGGCAGGGCCATGAAACCGAAGTCACACGGGAAATTATCTTATGTTGTATTTGGGTATATGCATTGGGAGGGGCCGAAAAATTGGGAGTTGGCATTGGAGCGGTCCTGAATACCACAAATAATGATGTTTGGTCAGTTATTCGGGCTCAAGCGCCCCACCCCGAAGGAAAAAAAACAGCGTTGAACACTGTAAAAAAAATAGAAACATAATACAACACAAACGCTAATAAAAACGTACGTACGGATATTCCTATCATGCTCACACACTCTACCCATATGAGAACCTACGAGATACTGGTCCGGGAGATCTTGAGATTGGTGAGTCACCACGAGCGTCTCGTTGTTGACGGGCACGTCACCTACCACTTAAAACATAGCAACCATATAAAGTCTGGGACTTGAACCTGTGTGGGTTCGTTCACCATAAGGAACCAAACCAGCTGAGCTAGGCTCAGTTCGCCATTACGAGGTATTCACGTTGGCATATTTGTGTGTTGGTTAGAACATATAATCCTCCCCACCCCGGCTCGACAAGTGAACTCACATTGTGCACGACTTAAGGAGCAACACATGTACCACTGACACCCTCCAACCCTCTTCCTCGGGCTAGGCAGCACAACGTCGCCCCTTTGCACTCCTATCATGGGGCTTCTTCACATCAGCCCTCGAGCCTTCCCATCTCATCCCTCTCTTATGTCTGCAAGCACGAGGCCAATTCCACCGAGCTCTAGCGAACATCTTGAACGGATAGACGTCGCCTAGAGGGGGGGTGAATAGGCGATTTAAAACTTTTTCGAGGAGCCGAAATATCCGGTCCAAGAGTGACCGGAAATTCCGAGAAGCCGGAATATCCGGTACACAAATGACCCGGAAAATCCGGTATGCTTGATAAAGGCGGAATAAAACTAGAGGTTTACTTTAACAAGCATACAACCTAGATATATAAACTAGGCTCACCTATGTGCACCAACAACTTAAGCTAAGCAATACTAGTAACAAGATGATAGCAAGATATATGACTTCAAGCACGAAGGCTATCACAATGTAAAGTGCATAAGTAAAGAGCTCGGGTATAGAAATAACCGAGGCACGCGGAGACGAGGATGTATTCCCGAGTTCCACCCAAAGGTGTACGTCTCGTTTGGAGAGGTGTGCGCAACCACAACAGGTTAGCCGCAACGCCACAAAGGCTCACCTTCTTCTCCTGATGAACTCAACCACAAAAGGTTGCGAGTTCACCTTCCACTATTGATCTCCTTTGGGGCGGAGATCGAATCCCGTACAACTCTTGAGGCACACACCCACAACTTAATTGGGGGCTCCCAAGTCTTGAGGCACACACCCACAACTTAATTGGGGGCTCTCAAATGACCACAAAAGGTCTTGACCACAAAAGGTCTTGGCCACAAAAGGCCGGCCACAAAAGGCGTCTAGGGTCCAAAGACCCAAGAGTAACAAGCTCACAAGTAATACCACCACGAATTCTCGTGGAGGGCTCAAACCGATGCAAATGCAATGGCAAGAGCACACGAAGTGCTCGAGTCCTTCACTCTCAAATTCCAACACAACAACAAATGTTTATGGGGGAATAAGAGAGGAAGAACAAAGGAAACCACAAAGGAGTCAAATCCTTCACTCCCAAATCCCACCAAAAGCAACTAATGCTTATGGGGGGAGAAGAGAGGAAGAACAAAGAGGAAGAACCACAAAGGAACTCCAAGAACTAGATCCACTAAGTTCCCCTCACTTAGAGGAGAGAAGGATTGGTAGGATTGTAGATCTAGATCTCCTCTCAACTTTCCCTAAAGAATATGGAAGATTCAATGGAGGGATTGAGAGGGAAGTGAGCTTTCCAAGGTCAACAATGGAGTAGGAGAGAGGGGAAAGTCGTGCTGCCTTCGATTGGCTGAGGAAGAAGAAGGGGAGAGGTATTTATACCTCTCCAGGAAATATAGCTGTTGGCTGTTTTGACACCCGGAAATTCCGGTATAAGTTAGACTCGGAATTTCCGGTCACCCGGAAATTCCGGTCTAGAGAGACCCGGAAATTCCGGTCTAAGAGAGTTCGGAAATTCCGGCTGGAGTCAGAAGCAAAACCAAACTTTTCCTTAGCCATTTCTGGAGGACTTTTCTGGGGGCACTCGGAAATTCCGGTATATGGAAATTTCCGAGCACAATTTCCGACTGGAGTCAGAACCCTTTTTCTCCTTCCTTAGCCGTTTTCTTGGATGAGCTGGGGAACCGGAAATTCCGGTAGAGCGGAATATCCGGCCCCAATAATCCGGATCAGCAAAACACCAAAACGAAAACTGCTATAGCTTTTGCAAATGAACTCCAGATGAGGTGAGACCAATTTTGTTGGAAAGATATCGACGATGACTACCCAACACATGGCAAGGTGTGGGACTTTCCTCAAGGAAGAACCGGCAATATTTCCGCCACCGAAAACGCAACAAGTTGTCCAAAGTAAAACCGATTTCGATGAACTAGAGCTTGACATGGAGATGAACCAAGCTCTAATTCCTCACCAACATAAAAGCCAAATAAGAACCAAGAAACATGATATGCCAAGTATGCAAAGGTTTGAGCTCTCCACAAGAATGCGATCAAGTTAATAACTTGAGAGCCCCTCTTGATAGTACGCCTATCTATCCTATAGCCCTATCAAGGTCATACCTTTGCCTTGAGCATTCTACTTGAGTTGGATGATGACTATCTTGATCTCTTCAAGTGGTTTATCTTTCTTGATTGCGCGTCCAAGCACATGTTTGATGAAGACTTCTCCAAATACTCCCCCATGCTCACAATGGGAGAGTCTCGCTTAGCTCAGTCTTCATGTATCCATTGCAAGCACCAAGCATAGGATCTTTTCGAGAAAGCTTCTCTTGGTCTTGCACAACTCATCTTTTCTTCACTAAGATGATGTCTTGAATCTTCAAGACATGCTTGCAATAAGCTTCAAGAGTCCAACACATGAACTCCACTATTCCATGGACATGATCTATAATGATATCTCAAAAGCAAACATTAGTCCATAGAGATTGTCATTCAATTACCAAAACCACACATGAGGGAAAATGCTCTTTCACATCTTACATGCACCCCTATCTCCGGTGTCTAGCGCATGTGCGTTGTCGTGGCCCACCATCCTCCCCTCTTCCATACCTCTGGTGTCCATCCTTTTCCCTTCTCCAAAGGCCTCAGCTCTATCTCACCACTATGATAAATCGGGCTAAGTAATCAAGTCGTGTTCTATCTATTGATCACCGAGTAGCTCTTCTTGCCTTATTTTCCATTACCCAACATGTACATAGTTGCATTAATCATGGTTTCCTTGCATTTCTCAATTGCTCATGTTGGTGATATAACGCGCTTGATAATCTCTAGTAAAGGATCAAGATATACGACTAGAGGGGGTGAATAGGAGTTTATTTTTTTCTCTATTAAATTGAGTATGAAACTTAGCACACATTTTGAACTAGCAGCGGAATTATGAAAAGAATCAACAAGTAGATCTTAATCTAAACTTGATGCTTCAATAGTGACAAAACATATCTAGCATACACTCTAATGAAGCATTAGAAAATGATGACAGAACTACCATAAACATAAATACTAGAGCAACAAGGATGGGGCAAAGTGAGATACGGTAAGTATGAATTGTTAGGGCGAAAAGTAAAGGTGACAAAGATTCTTGATTGTTTCCCTATATTTGTCCAAATTATTTCTTCATTTAGAGATGATATACACACATGCAGCTAAATCCTCTGGTGTAGCATGCTTCTTTGCTAGCTAAGCTCGCAAGTTTGACCCAATCTTTTTGGTTGATTTTGAGAATCAACAAAAACCTACACAAACTTTCCGCGAAAATCGACATGTTGGGTGCCCGAGCAGCTCACTTGTAACTTTCCGTGAAAATTCTGTCGCTAAGTAGAGGCTCCAGTAAAATGGCATTCGTGTCGTCTCATATGTATTTAGTCTTCGCTCTTCACTGGTTGTGCAATAAGTAAACATCTATATTAGGTAGCTAAAGCTAAATGGCATCTATATTTAGCTTCCCTGCTTCTAAATTACTCTTGATCATCAATTGGTATGCATGACGAAGCCAACTACGGATTGGCTGCCCATGAATGGCAAATATTTGGAATGCTTTTTCTTTTGTCAAGGTGAGCATATGATCCCATAGAAGACCAAACAAATAGAAGTTGTTGGAGAAGGTTTTGCTAACGGATTTAGTTGTAACAGCTTGATCGTTGAACTAGTTAGATTTGTTCATGCATTCTAGCTCCTTCGGACAAATTAAAGATAGAGGAACCACCGTAGCCAACCCACCACGTAGAGCTAGCTAGCTCATGAACACCATATATAGCAAGCTAACTCATCGGCGGAGGCCTGTCCGGCCGGCCGGCGACCGAAGAGACCCCGTCACATATGGCGGACGGCGACGACGCCAAGTGCTCCGCCGATGTGGCCGAGGGGTCCTACTTCATGGCCGGCGTGATGGCCATCCTCGGCCTCATGGCCGCCGTCCTCGTCCTCTCCGGGATCTTCCACGCCGCGCTGCGTCGCGTGGGCCAGCCAAGCATCATCTCCCACATCCTGGTACGTACTCTTGGTATGTTGGATGATCAATTGGCCATTGATTCGCCCTGATAGGCTAATTTTGCATGCGCAGGCCGGCGTGGTGGTCGGCCCGACGGTGCTGGGTCGCATGGTCGACCTCCGGCAGCTGGGCATGAAGGATGCCGGCCGGGCGCTGGGCGACGCCATCTACTACCTCCGCATCGTCTTCATGTTCTTCATCGGGCTAGAGATGGACCTGCGCTATCTGCGACGCTACTTGCGTGCCTCTATCGCCGTTGCCTTGGGCGGCTCAGCGTTCTGCCTCCTCCTGGCCACCATCTCCGGCCCCTTCTTCTACGGCCTTCTCCACCCAGGGCAGCAGACCTTCCACCCCGACAGCCTCTACGCCTCCACCGCCCTCTTCATGCTCGTCCTCACCAGCACCGCCTCCCCAGTCCTCATCCGCATCGTCACCGAGCTCAAGCTCACCGGATCGGAGACTGGCCAGCTCGCCATCGGCACTGCCTTCGCAAATGACATCGCCAGCCTCGCCGCCATTAGCATGATGGTCGTCAGTCCGACCACCTACGACAAGGACGGCAAACCCATTCCACCGTCCAGCAGACTAGCCGCGCTGCCGGCGGTGAAGGTGATCATGTTCCTGTGGATGGCGCTCAACGTGTGGGTCGCCGTGCGCATTGTGGTGTGGATGGCCAGGCTACTCAACAAGACCAAGCAGGGGCGACAGTACATCAGCAAGTACGAGCTGTGTGCCATGCTCGTGCTCATCGTCGGCATCTCGCAACACGTCCAGATCTTCGGCTACAGCGCCTCCATGACCGCCTTCCTCATCGGCCTTGCCACGCCGCGGGAAGGCCCCACGGCGCGCACCCTCATCGACCGCCTCGCCTACCCCGTGCACCAGCTCATCATGCCTCTCTGCTTCGGCACCATCGGCGCGAGGCTGGACTTTGCCAAGATCGACTGCTTCACTCCCACCCAGTTCCTCATCGTCGTCACCTTCACCACGCTGCTAAGCACGATCGGGAGGGTGGCCGGCACGGTCGTGGCGGGCCGGATGATCGGCATACCGGCGCGGGAGACTCTCGTGCTCGGCCTCCTGCTCAACGTCAAGGGCTATGCAGACATTCTCGCCATCAACCTCGGGGACTCGACCGGGATCTGGAATGGCGCGGCTCAGGGCGTGCTTCTCATGTCCTCCATCCTCAACACCTTCATGGCCGGTCCGGCGTCCGCCGCCATCGTCCGCCAGCAGCGCCGCGCATTCCAGTATCGCTCGCACTGCCTCCAGCACCTCAAGGTGGACCAGGAACTCCGCGTCCTCGTCTGCGTCCATGTCGCCGGGAGTGTCCACGCCATGCTCACCCTCGCCGAGCTCTCCAAGGGCGCCACGCCAGTCGCCATATACCTTCTCCACCTCATCGAGCTAATGAGCTCGCGCAAGTACGCCATCACGCACATCTACCACACTGGCGATGGAGGTGACGACCAGGACGACGATACCGGTCGATGGGGCTACGCGCGGGAGATAGACCAGATGATGGCCGCCGTCAACGGTTTCACGAACGACACCGTTGTCCCGGTGCGGCAGATGACGGCTATCTCCAGCCTCGAGACCATGGACGCCGACGTGTGCAATGGCGTGGAGGACGCGCGCGCGTCACTCGTCATTGTGCCATTCCACAAAGAGGAGCGCTACGACGGGCGCATGGTGTGCCGCCGCGACGGCCGCCGAGAGCTCAACCAACGGATCCTGCAGAGAGCGCCGTGCACCGTCGGGGTCTTCGTGGAGCGCCGCGTTGGTGTCAGCTTGGAGAGGCAGTCAATGGCCACGGACCACAGCAGGATAGATGATCCCGCAGCTGGAGCGCACAACGTGGTGGCGGTGTTTCTCGGCGGGCCGGACGACAGGGAGGCGGTGGCATACGCTACGCGGCTGGCTGCTCACCCGTCGGTGAGCGTGATGGTGTCGAGGTTCCTTCCGGCGGGAGCGAGCGTGGACCTCAGCACGGAGGTGCGGCCGACGACGCTTATGTCCACCAGGACGGGCGGCGATGATCACCTCGTCACCGTGGTGGTGGGCAAGGAGGATGAGGAGGCCATGGCAGACGAGGAGTTCATGGCGGACTTCTACGCGAGGTTCGTGGCGCCAGGGCATGTGTCGTACACGGAGAGGTACGTGAACAGCGGGCCGGAGCTGGTTGAGTCTCTTGGCTCCATGGCCGGGATGTACTCACTGTTCGTCGTGGGCGAGGGCGGTGGCGGTGGCAGGGCCGCGGCGCAGATGACGAGCGGCATGGGAGGCTGCTTGTACCAGGAATGCCCGGAGCTAGGACACGTGGGGGACCTGCTGTCCTCGGACGACTTGGCCGGCTGCTGCGCCTCGGTGCTAGTGCTTCGGCAGCACAATGCGGCCGAGGACAAGAGGAGATCCGTATGACGTCAACGATGTCCTCAGATGAGAAAAGTCATATACATAAATACTGTACAGTTAGTGTATATGTAAGTGTATTAGATAGATAGACGTATTAACAGTTGTGATTAACTTCTGCTTTTTTGGTAAACACCGATACAACAGATAAATGCACACACATACTCTCACCACCATATGCTTGATCGACTCGCTGAACTTATAGATTGAATGAACAAAGTCATCAGAGACAGTCTCGTTGTCGTCAACCCAACAAGAGCCACTCGGCCACCATGACACCGCAGGTTAGGAATGCCCGACGCCCAAAGGGCCATAGCCACTGAGCGAGGGCAAACCACGACGTAGTCCAAAAGCACCTCACACCCTGATCCCACCTGGTTATCGAGTCAGGAAACTCCGACCTGGAGGAGGGTGCAGAGGTGGACGAACTCGGGCACCTGCTCGGGAGCACTGAAGAGGGTGGGCATCCAGCTCTTCTTGGTGAACTCACACAGCGACGCAGTGATTCTCAAGGCAAGGTGGAAGACAAATGGTACAACGGCAAAAGGAGGACGTCAAAGAATTACAGACAGTGATGACCGTCAATGCAAAAGAGTGCCCTGTCATGAGACGCCGCAAGGCGTAGACAAACAGTACACGCTTGATTTGGACAGATCCAGTAGTCAATGGAATTATGTATCATGAAGAATTAGAACGTAACAAATATAGTATTAAGCACAGTTAGCCCATAATTATGTAGATTTTGGATGTCATCATATGAATTATGAACAAACAAGCAAAAAACAGCGGGACCGAACTTCTACCCTGTACTGATTTGGACCATGTACCAACATATTCCATTCATCTACCAGTCTGGAACAATATTTCAACAACAATGCAACTTTCATTCTCTAAACATATCTACATACTAGAGTGAAAAAGAAGTCCAAGAACAAAGGAGAGAATATATATTAGAAACATTGCTCTTGTTAATGCTCACGTACTGATGGTTCAGATTCTGTACATAAGCATTTGCAGAAACAAGTAATGAGCACAAGCAAATATTTTCAGAAAGGAATCTTTCAGATTAAATCCAGATTAAAAGAAGATGAACTTGTGCAATATGGCCTCTATAAGAGTGAAAATAAAGTTATGCGGGGTGAAAGTGCAAATAGAATAACACGAATCTTGGATTAACTACATGTTTGTTTAAACTGGGCAAAACCTCCTTGCCATAGTGAAGGTGAAGGTATCAGATGTCGGTGACGCCATGCTTGGCAGTTTGGTGTTCAGCAACAATAGGTTGGGCTTCCAATGTCGACAGCAGGATCAGGACAACTAGCATTACATGGGTAGGAACTAATAAGGGAGATGGTGCGAGGAAGAAAGAGGCAAAGTAGTCTTTCACACACTTTTAGGGTAAAAGGAAACCATGATACATTCAAGTGGAAAAACTAAGCTGCCCCCATATTTATTATTTAGAGTGGCAAATCCTCAGCTACCGTCCTTTGAAAATCGTTTCTTTTGAGGAACAAGCTGCAGTTAAATTCAACACTCGTGCCCAAGGAATAATCAAGGCACACATTGGTGTAAAAGTAAAAGCGGCAGTACGCAAGTATGCGGGCCCTGATTACTTGCACGTTGCAATACTGAAATTTTGTCTCACTGGTCACTGCACTTACCAAAGTGCAGCAAATCAGTCAATACCACGAAGCAAGCTCAGAAGGGCAGCTCAGGTGAGATTTTCTATAAAACAGAAATCGAGGGTCATCATGTATGTATAGTTTGATTCATTATTGCACCACCATCAGTGCCTAATTTAGTGAAAGGTCTATTATCACTTTATCAGCAATCAGAGCCATGAGAATCTACGAATTTTCCTATGCGTTAGTCAGATAGCAAATGATGGTTGCAGCTTAAAATCCAACTTTTATCTATCCTACAAGCATCCCATCAGTTCTGTTCTTGACTAGTTCATTCATCAGTACACACCAATTTTTTTGAAATGAATATGTGGAACCAATCAACTTTTGCTCAGTTGTTTTCAGTATGATATTAGCTACAATAAGAAGTTTAATACTGTTTATTTTAACTGTTTGGCCTCAGTTAATCTCAGTATTGGCACAAGAACACATTGCATGTTTAGGTCCTCCAAATTTGAATCTGCAACTCCTCAATAAATTTTCATTCCCAAACTGAAAGCAAAGCTCAATTTTGCCGATATAAATTTTATGCGACCAATTTGCAGGAACACGGGCAAAATTAGCCCCAAATCTACCATTACATTAACACACTGCAACAGATATTTCATTATCTTTATTCTCCCCCATCAGAATACCCAGGAGTTACGAAAGGGACATGTTATGCTAACCCAAATCATCGCCCAGATTTGCTCCCAAAAACCAAACCTGTGACCTCGATGCGCCCATCAAGGAGCGTCCTGGAGCAACCGCTACTCCTCGAGCTGCTTGAGCTCGGCCTTGAGCTGCTCCATCTTGAGCCCCATGGATCGGCGGAGCTTGTCGGCGTCGGCGGGCGGGACCCGGGCTAGCAGCGCGTCGAAGGCGCCGAGGGCGTCGTTCGCGGCGTCGCGCGCCAAGGAGGCCTCCTCGTTGAAGTAGACGGTCTCCTTGCTGTCCATGGCGGACTCGATCTCCTCCCGTGCCTCGGCGAACTTGCGGTTCACCTCGTCCACGTCCTTGCCGTAGTCCGTCGAGAAGGCGCGGCGGTGTCCAGTGAGGAGAGCGCGCCGCATCGGAAGCGGCAGAGGAGCCGGTGCCGCATTCGTTAGGGCTTGCGGAGCGGCGGCGGTAGGGCGGAGGAGAGAGGCGGCGGCGCGGAGGAGGACGCGAGGGTTTCGGTGCATCTTCGCTTCCGGGAGTTTTTTCGCTTCCTCCTCTCGATACTTCGTGGGTGTCTATTCATTCTTCACTAGCATGTGTCAAATATTTTTTGTTTATTTTCAAGAAAACTTGTGCGGCGTCTTCCCAGAATTTAAAAAATGCATTTTAAAATATAAAAAAAACTGAAATAAAATTTTGCTGATGCATATTTACAAAGTCATTTTATGGGAATCAATATGTTTATGGCATGTGTAAAAAGACAAAAAAAAAGTGTTTTTATGAAAAGGCTTATTTTAGCACCAAAATTTGTTTTTGCACAATCATATAAAATGTTGGGTTTTCGTGAAATGACCTTTTGAATGGTGGAATATATCTGTTTGCACAAGGGAGCCAAAACACCTCTCTCAGAAAATCCGACAATGTCGCCTCTCATTAAAACTGAAACTAGTTTATCTTCAAATATTTAATACGATCATTCATTTTAATCTTGTTTCTCTCCACTATGGCCTTCTAACTAGGTACAATCTCCGAAATGTTACTCGCTATATTTCATCCAAATTGGTCATCTATATCTTCAGTAGATCATCCAAATTTGGTCATATAGACACGAAGCAAGCGCCCCGTCACCCACTGCCCATCTCCCCTGACCACGCGGCTCCCCTCTGTCGCGCCTCTCCACCACAGTGCCCCCTGCCCCATCTCTTCGCGATGAGCGCGGCGACGGCCTGAATCCGCGCCAAGATACCGGGATTTAGTTCTACCGACGCATCCTCGTTTCTTGAAAGCTTCGGATACACGCTGGAGGAGAGCTCGTGAACGAGCAGTTGCTACGGAGCATCCTCGCACCGTCCTTCATATGTGGAGGACGCATGGAGGACGAGATAGAGGACCCACTGAAAACGTTTTTGGGTTTCACGGTCGTGTAAATTGCTTTGGAGGTCCGTTTAGATGGGCCACTTGAGATGCTTTAGGGAGGAAGATTGCCAAGGTGACTGCAACTGAGCTAAGCTGGTGGCCATATTGCTTGCCGGAATTCCTTCTCACTCGTTGTTCTTGTTAGTATTATTTATTGTGCTTTCGTTGATTTGATTCTTGGAGTTAGCGTGCATGTGCTATTATAGTAGGTCATGCCACTTGCTATGGACATGGATGGGCCATTTGACACGGCAGTTCAAACGATTATCTTTTGTCGTATCAAACGGTTTAGTAGATTGATGTATTGTTGACTGCATCGGATGGATACTCCCAATTCTGGACTAGAGGGTCTGTCACAGCAAGTCCGAGAGAAAATAGAACAGCTTTATCTAAAAATCAGCAAGACTGACCGAGGATTAGCTGGTGAGCTAAGATCATTAAAATGAAAACTGGTGACCTAAGAGTACAGGGAAATTCGCAAAAAAAAAGAGCACAGGGAATTGGGTACTTGCAGGAGACTTGCATCTCCTTGGTCTATCACTACTCTCTCCGTTTCTGAATTAGGGTGTATAGTTTGCTACACGAATATTAAGAAATACATATTTTATACATAGTGAACTCATTTATTTTCTGAAAAAAATGACGAGAGATGAGTTATTAATAAGCACAAAATGAATACAATCCGTTAAATCCCTCTTTTGAGACCAGGTCTCCTTTTTGATGGGTCAAATTGCCTATAAATAGCAAGTACACCTAATTTTTCTTCAAAACCTATACGCCTTATATCAAGGAACGGAGGATGTATTATATTCCACTCACATATAAAATTGTTGCATTTGTCACTTGTGTCATTGCTTGCACATCAATATGCAACTATCTAGAACTACCACCAAGTATGATGAGACGTTCAGGTACGGGAAAAAATATCTTTACTATCATTTCCTAGATCGGAACTCGGATCTGAAGTCCTTTTGTAGCCGATCTTGCGACTCTGTTTTGGCCGACATTATAACATCATTGATAAAACTCGTGTCCGGGAACTCATCCGGCACGAGGCTTCTGTACGCATCGAATTGCTCATCTGCTTCTTCTTTTTTATCTAAAAGTGCATATACAATGCCCTGCAAACAAGAAACGCATCAGACAGCGAATTCACAACCAGAACCAGGGTCAAAATGAAAGCGGCCTGAGACTAAGAACATATCAAGCCTGCAGATGCTCAAGGAATACCTGGCAAAGATGGGGTCGAAAATCCCGGGGGTCCTCGTTAATAAGATTCTGCAGTTTCTCTGATGCAACATCCAAGTCACCCTGTGACGATGTGGTAGTTCTGTTTAGGATTAAAAAACACACCGTGTAACCAGAACTTGGGTGTCATTTCTTACCTTGACGACATGCATCTGTGCAATCAGAAGCTTTATGTTGCGCTCTTCCGGGACCCTTTCCTCCGATACTGCGAGTTGCAAAGCTTTCTCAAGCATCTCGAAAACAGTTGGACCTTCGTATCTTTTGTGCATACACAATGCCAATCCCTGCAAGAATGGGTAGTGTGGAGGGTCAGCAAAATAACAGCTATGTTTGTAGTACCATATCAGAAAGGACTATAGTAAAGAGCTAGTTTATGTCTAGAATAGTTGTGTTTCATTCGTGGATGATAGCACCTACCATGTATCCTTGTTATTCTATCAGAACTGCTAGTTGCAGCACTGCATGATCCATGCTGCAAAAGCCTGAAAACATATGTGGAGACTGTACTACAGCTGTATTTCCTTAGACTATATCCTTGTTCTTTCTTAATCTATTGCAAATCTATAGACTAGCACCAAAGACTATATCCTTGAAATGCTAGCATCCAAGTAGATAACAGCTGAACCACACAAAATGCAAGGCCAGATTGTGTTCTCTCAGTCCAATGTAAATCTACGGGAAGGCACCGAAAACTCCTTTTCAAATGCTAGCATCCGAGCTGGTCGCATTTGAACTACAGAAAGTGCAAGGGTGACCTTTTGTTTTATCTGAGTCCAATGCAATCTACGGACAGGCGCCTAAAGGCTATTCTTGAAATGCTAGCATTCAAGCTAATCGCCTATGGGCAGTGTGAGAGATTGGAATTGGTGTTTTCCTTGAGCATCGAAACAAAATTCGTATTGACAAGTTGTTGCCTACTCCACTTTAGAACATGTGTAACGCTCTGCAGCAATGCTCAAGCTGCAATTACCCTTCCCTTGTAATTGCCACTTCCAGTCCAATTTCATTTCCCAAATCTTCCTAATACTCATAGAATATGGCTAATTTAATCAGCAAATCAACAAGAACAAACTGCTGACGAGAAAGAAAGAAAGAAAGCGTTTGTGTGCACTCACATGGAGAGCCCGGACGAGGAGGGGCTTCTCCGCGAGGACCTCTTGGAACAGCCGCTCAGCCTCGACGAGGTCCCCCTTGAGCTCGTGCAGCAGCGCCTCCATGAGCCGCCACTCCACCTCGCCGGGCTCGGCGTCCCGGAGCTGCGCCGCGTACCGCAGCGCGCCGCCCCAGTCCTTGCGCCGCATCTTGGCGAACAGCACGCACTTGAGCGCGGCCACGTCGCCGGGGTCTTCGATCAGGACCTCCATGTACATCTGGACCTCGTCGTCCTCCTCTTCCTCTTCCTCGTCGTCGCTTGGCTGCATCCAGGCCGCCTCCACCTCTTCTTCCTCTTTCTCAAACCACTTCGCCTCGTCCTCCTCATCCGATTCTGCCTGTTCCTCTCCTTCGGGTTCTTGCTGCTCATCTCCCTGCCCCTTGGTCTCTTGCGTCGGTGGGGGAGGGGCGGCGAGGGACGGGAGGGGGCGCCGAACGCCGTAGAGGGCGAGGAGGGAGCCGACGAGCAGGAAGAGGAGGGTTCTCGAGGCGGCCGTGATTGAGGAGAGGAGGCTGGTGGTGGCGGTCTTGGCAGGGGAAGAGCAAGAGGTGGAGAAGCGTCGGAGTTCCGGAGGCAGAAGAGAGCAGGATGGTGAGCGGCGCGGTTTGGAGGGGAAGGGGAGTGAGGGGGCGGTGGTGGACTTGTTGCGGGAGAGGCGACGGACGGGGAGGAACGAGGTGCTAGCTGTGGACAAGAAGCTCGTCGCCATTGCGGAGCTGAGCTGAGGCCTCTCAGCGAGGACAGAGGGATTGCAGTGGCACAGTGCTTCTGTAGTGGGCTAGTGGCACGTTCACAAGAAAACGAATACCCTCCTGTTTGTTTTCTGTTTGCCAATGACAGATTGACAGTAAGCATGATTGGTAAACATAACAAAATCGAGCTGGAGATCCTGTAGATCCCTTTTGCTTTGACAATGACACAAGATTTTTTGATTTGAGTACTTGACAGTGTAGCTTGGAGCATCTATAGCGCGACCACGTTTTTTTTTTCGGGTGCCCGAGAATCCCGTCGGTGCCTCATAAAACGTGTGAGACGTTGGAGGGAGTGACATTTCACCGCAACTTACAGCCCCCTTCCGCCTCCGCTGCCGGTTTCTTTTCCCAGACCCTTCCGACCTCACCGCGCCCCTCCATCGCCTCCATGGACGCCTCCGAGCCCTCGCTAGTGTTTGTCCCCGTCACGGAGGCGCCATCGGCCGAACAGTCATCGGCCATATCTGGGAAACGTGGCCGCTGCCCCCGAGCGGAAGCGGCTGGAAACCGTAGGCGCTGCTTCAGCCTCCTACCCAGTCGTTGTGCGTCCTCGGCGGTCGGTACAAAGTCGCTCGAGGCCCTTGCCGGGCTTGGTGTCCTAGACCTTGGCGACATTTGGACCTCGTCGTCCACCTATTCATCTTCCTCGTCGTCGCTTGGCTGCATCCAGGCCGCCTCCACCTCTTCTTCCTCTTTCTCAAACCACTTCATCTTGTCCTCATCTGATTCTTCCTGTTCCTCTTCTTCAGGTTCTTACTGCTCCTCTCCCTGCTGCTTGTTGGTCTCTTGCATCAACGGGGGAGAGGAGACGATGGACATGAGGGGCGAGGATGGTCTTCAAGGCTGTCATGATTGGACAGGGAGGAACGAGGTGCTAGCGGTGGACAAGAAGCTCATCGAGGCCTCAGCAAGGATTGCGGTGCCACAATGCTTCTCTGAGTGGCACGTTTCGCGAAAACAAATAAGCACAGGTTTGTTCATTTTCTTTCAAAAAGGTAACTATTAGTTATAATCAATGATATTACAAAGGTCTCCAGAAATTTAAAAGAAAGTGTTTTTGGTTTGGCAGTAACAGTATCATGATACGCAAACATAACAAAATTGAGCAGCAGATCCAGTCGATTATTTTTATTTTGACAAAGACATACATGCTGCTGCAACCTGAAAATGGAGCTTACAGACAGATCAGTCTGGTCGACCAGTTGTGACCTGTAAGTCGAAGATGTAACATAGCGACAACCACATTGATTTTTCTTCATGGTTGCAGTATTACAAAAATGTGAAGGTATGTTCCTGTTATGATGTTCAGGGAAATGGAATATTTCCCTCAGCCCAAACGGAAAAGGGTCAATAGCAGGATTTATGCTTCTTTAAGCACCACTTGATTAAAATATAAAACCCGGACTGCTGGTAATCCTTTAATTCAACATATATACTTCACAAGTATTGTCCACCCTCCAATCTAATTGCTCGTTTTCTTATTGTAAATCTCAGGCTTGAGAACTCCAACATAAGGCAGGTTACGGTATAGCTCGGCATAATCCATACCGTAGCCAACAACAAAGCTATCAGGGCACTGAAAAGGAACAGACACAGTTCGGCAATTAATTAAGGGGCCGATACCGTCAGATAGCTTATCACTACCATTTGTTACAAATGGAGGAGATAAGCTAGATAATGACATAATTGATGTTACCACGTAGCACAAAGACTACTCAAGTTTGGTTTCATGCCATCGATCACAATCTAAAAGGGGATGATATTTGTACCTCGAAGCCTCTATAAAATTTTCCATCCCCCACTAGCTGGAAATTGACTGTCCTTCTTGCTGGTTTGTCAAGGAAAGTGCAAACTGAAATGGATGATGCTCCTTTCTTCTGTAAATGAGAGATGAGACAGGAAACAGTATTCCCCGTGTCCACAATATCTTCAACCTACAAAGACACAAACAGTCGTCAATGAACAGATATCACCAGAACATGGACTCCAAATGCATGACACTACTTGTGAAACTCAGGAAAAGGGGATAAAAGGTCTAAGGTGTCAAGTGGGATCCCGCAAAAATCCCACTTATAGTTCATTTTTGTGCAAAACTTGAACTAGAAATATCCAAATAAACTATAGGTGGGATTTTAGCAGGATCAAGCTTGCATCTCTAGAAACGTTAATTATTTAAGTTCAGTTGATCTCCTATGCAATGCTAAGTTGCAAGGGCATCCTACTGCTCAAAGTCCAAAAGCACAGGAGACTTTGTAATTATATAAGCATCATTCAAGAGTTATTGCTGCTGATTTATCACCTCAGCTGCTAAGTGACCAAACTTCCAAGTTATATTGTTAAGAGGTGTTATCAAAAGATGATATTCACATATGAGTTACTAGTATTATATTTATGAAAATGTTAAAACATTCTGAGTTTAGTAAAAAAAATGAGCAAGGTTACTGCAAGTAAATGCGTACAAAAGTATTGATTAATTTTAGGGTTGAACCGAATAGCGCCTTATCGCCTGAACGCAACACTGCCACCACCCACTTCTTCCTCTCAACTCACAGCTGCTGTGGCCGTCCACCGCTGCCGGCTGCAAGGCGGGCCGTTGCGCCTGATTAGGACATGACCCTAAGCCCAAGAAGTTGCTAGAATTACCCGTCCATGGTGATGAGCTCCTTCCCATCGCTGCCATCACCATCTCGCCAAGAATCCGAAACCCGTTTTCAGAGTTGCCTGCCAGCGTCTTACATCCCAACATCATCCCTTCCTTCTGGACCACCATCTTGCCCTGATCCGACCTCTGCCCTCCCCTTCTAACGCTTCCTCAAATCACTTACTATTTTCCTTGATCGGTGGGGGCAAGCACTCGGTCCTTCTGACCAGGGAGCGAACAGAACAAATGTTGGCTCCTTAGATTTTGACATTCTTGCAATGATATTTGATATGACTAAATTCAGTATCTAGTCAACCCTGAAGTAACTCAACTCTGCCGTGTGGTATACAGTGGACTAGTGGAGCACACCATTTCAGATAGACTAGGTGATTTAAAGCACAAATATATTACTTACGAATCCAGTTATACATGGACACGGCTAATTCTCGGTCGACTCTGGGATTTGCATCGTGATTCCTACACTTGACAGTTTGCACATGGGTTACAATTGCGCATATATATGATCACCGCGATAAAAAAAAAAAAACTAGGTTGCGTTGAAACGAACGTGACGGCCGCACGGTTGAGGATAAATAAGAGAGGCTCCAGTTTACACTAACCACCACAACGTGCTTCCCGGCGACGTCGACCTTGAGGTCAGCAGTGACCCGGGGTCGGCCGCTGGACTCGGTGCCGTCGCCGTACGACTCTACGCGCACGAGGTCGACGGCGAGCGGCGTGCTGACGCGCCGCACCAGGTCGGCGAGGAAGAGGAAAGCCCCCGTGGCGACGCCCACGACGACGACCGGCTCCGGGAGACGGCGGAGGTCGGCCTCGAGCTCGGAGGCGACCTCCGCGACCCGCGCTGCGATCTCGGCCTCAGTCCATAGCACGCGGTCGATGTCGGAGGCGGCGGCTTCGCTCACCATGGCGACTTAGGGTTTGGAGGCGGCGAGCTTGGGGGATTTGTTTGAGATAGCACTGTGGCGGCTGGGGGATGTTCCACGAATGGAGAGCCGCGGGGTTAGGGAAAGGGTACGGTGCCAGGATTCCGGAATCAAGCAGATTCTTTTCTAGGACAATGACTTCTGTCCTAATTACTGTGTTTTGTTAAACCAGATTCTTTTCTAGGTCAACAGGGCCGAACGGGCTCTCTCTCTCATTTTTCTGTCTCTTGCATTCCCCTCTTTCTTCTTCTTTGTTCCTTATTCTTTTCTTTTATCAATGCTCCGATTCAGTGTCCTTCATTTCTTTCCGCCAAGCGAACCGACATCACAGGTGGGGGGACTCGCAGCAGAAAAGACGTCGGCGAGTCTTGAGCGAGTCAGAGCCGATCACTAAACTTACCGATAGGGGGTGGGAGGGTGTAGCGCCAACTACTTAGCGTTAGGGTTTGGCTTGCCGGAAACGAAGGAGGGCTACAGAGATAGTTAGAGGGATGACTGGTGGAGCTAGTATAGAACCATTGGGTTCACATGAACCAATAAAATCCATCAAACCTTCACTACACTAAAGCGTGATATTGATATTTTTATAATACTACACTATAATAACTACAGTTTTTAAAAAATATGACTGCCTTTTTCAGAAAAGTGCAACCGAACGAGTTGTACCTTTTTGACGGAAATGCACAATTGCACGTTTCTTTAAACTATGATTGTACTTTTTAAAAGATTGACTGAGAGTTAAGAAAAATCACTGAATCGAGATTTAGCAAATCCGCAAAATAATCACTTGGTTTACGAGATCATATCTCTAACGATATCATATGAATCAAACGACATTTATAGAAAAAATCATACTATACTAGAAATTTAAATCTTCCGAAAAAAATCATACACAATTCCGGGCCCAGAGTCAGAGCCAAGTGCTTGGTGTGTATTCTTCACTCGTGAAGTCGCGATCCATCGTCCACTCATCACCCTCCCCCAAATCCGTTCCCATCCGCCCCAACTCTTTCGTCGTAATCGAACCAACGAATCTTCCACTCCCTCGCTCCCTCTGATCCAGTATGCTATAGTCCGTGGAGTCCGTGGCGCTGTCGATTCCCACGGGATCTGCTGCCGGGCGGCCGGCGGCTTGATCGGAGGTATGGTCCGCCGTACCTACCTGCCGATCTTTCTTGGTCTCGGACGCTGGTAGATCGACGCGAAGCGCGTGCTGTGATCCGCGCGACGCGTTCGCGGCCACTAGTTCGTTCCCCTTGTCCGTGATTGCCTGCGGTGACGTGAGCGGTTGTGCCCTAGATATATAGCTAGATCGTGGGATTGATGATCCGCATCTGAAATTGATCGCTTGCGCGATGGGTCTGTGAGATTACCACGCCTTATTATTGCTTGTCATAATTAATTTATTTTTTCTCGTGACGAGGGGAGGTCTTTCCTTCCCTCTGGCTGTTCTTACCCTTGTATAGTTGGCATGCATAAGAACTTTTGCAAATGCCAATGCGGTGCTTGTTTATAGAAAACCTCATTTTATTGTCTTGGACGCTGGTAGATCGACGCGAAGCGCGTGCACGGGTTTGCGGCCACTAATTCGTTCCCCTTGTCGTGATTGCCTGCGGTGACGTGAGTGGTGTGCCTTAGGTATGTAGCTAGATCGTGGGATTGATGATCCGCATCTGAAATTGATCGCTTGCGCGATGAGTCTGTGAGATTACCACGCCTTATTGCTTGTCATAATTTTTTTTTCTCGTGACGAGGGGAGGCCTTTCCTTCTCTGGCTGTTGTTCTAGCCGACGTCTAAGGGCTTGAAGGTCGAGGTGATTAGTTCTTACCATTGTAGTTGGCGTGCATAAGAACTTGTGCAAATGCCAATGCAGTGCTTGTTTATAGAAAACCGCATTTTCTTGTCACCCAGGACAGGTAAGGTGCTTGTCCGTACCTTGCCTTGTGAGGCACATATGTTTGCTGCAGACGAGATGTTTTTATTCTTTCTCGAACACGGAACACATGCCATTTTTGTTGGTGTCGGAGCCAGCCCATCCGTGGAGCGTGGGCGAACTATAACCACCGCAACATAGACAAGTGTATGACTGTAAAACAGTTGAAGGGATTCTAATACCCTTACGTAACTTTAATGGAGCTTCCCCAGCTGAGAACACGGTCGCTGGGAGCTAGCCGCGCCACTGACTGTGTTAGAAGAAGGTTACTGATATGGCAAATAGCTACACAGCCACCATAGGATGGAAGGGTTCCATTGCTGTGTTATCATTATCACGCTCATTCAGTCTAAGTAGTTTGTTCCTGTGTTCACTGCTTACTGGGTGTATAATTTGGAATGCAACTGTTTCACCTGCTCGCACTCAAGGGCAGCTCATCACCAGTTATTAGGTGCCAAAGTAACAGCCACGAATATGACAAACCATTTATACATTTCCCATTTATTTGTCCATTTAGTCATTGATCACTATCTCATTTCATTCTGTGTTATGTGGTTGGTACTTATTGAATGAGCATGCCTGGCTTTTTTCACACTAATGTTCGCCCAAGGGCAATGACTGCGTGTGTTTTGCCAATAAGGTTGTTTGTCGTCTACTAACCTTTATTATTTGTTTACGCGTGATTACCTATAATCTTGAACAGTTGTTTTAGCAGTCAAAGTAGTCTATAACTATGAACAGCAATAATGTTCAAATAAGGATGTAATTTTGGGAAATGGGATCTGAGTTTTCAAACTTTTGTGGATTTTGCAGTACTAGATTGATTCTGAGATATTCATCTGTCTTGCTGCATATTTTAAGTCATCTGGTGATATGTTTTCTGCAGAAAGCGAGGATGTCAACTCCTGCAAGGAAGAGACTAATGAGGGATTTCAAACGATTGATGCAGGATCCCCCTGCCGGTATAAGTGGGGCTCCTCAGGACAACAATATAATGTCGTGGAATGCTGTAATTTTTGGGTAAGACGTTAGACTTCATAATTGCAAATTTTCACCTATCTTATTTTGACACATTTTACTTAATTGGCACTTTCTCGTGTCTTACTTTGCAGACCTGATGATACTCCCTGGGATGGAGGTAAGTTGGTCTGAGGCCTTTAGCTTTAGACATCACAAGCATGATATGTTGCCATACATTCTACTTTGATTTCTCTGTTTTCATTTCTGGGATGATTCTTTCTTTTAGTTTTTCATTCTGGATGTCCGAGTTGATTTAATTGTATTAAGAGATCAGTTAAGAATGGATGCCCGAGTTTCTGTGCAATAAGAATGTTACGATGCAAATGCATAATACCCAAACCAAACGTGGCTACAGACTACAGTTTCTTCTTCTTGCTGTTTTAGTAACCTCTAAAAAAAACTTCGATTCAGTACTGTCTATGGTGCTTCATATTGCGGCATGTATATTCTACATTATCTGCTTCATCTGCATGTTTACGTTCAACCTAGGGGCATGTGGATCATATTGAGGCATCTATATTTTACACTTTGCGTGTGGTTCGATTTGGTACTATCATTTGGGATTTGTCTTAAGTTTTAGAGTTTGGGGCTAAAATTTGTTGAGATTGCACCTTGAGCAGTATTTCATATTTTAGCATAAATCACATCATTGATTAATTAATTCATGTTAAATCGCGTGTTAGTTGTGGTATGTTGTTCATTTCTTTTTGTCATACAGCAACCGTGTGCGTGTATTGCACATTTCTTGCAATGTATGCTGGAGGGAAAATATAACTGACATATGTCAGAAAATTATATCTAAAATTGAAATGAATGTTACCTGTCTCCATCAGTCATATGTATCTTCATGCAATTTTTGTGCTTACTTCAGGTACGTTCAAGTTGACACTTCAGTTTAATGAAGATTATCCTAATAAGCCACCTACAGTGCGATTTGTTTCTCGGATGTTTCATCCCAACAGTAAGCCTTTGGTAACCTTGTTTGATACTTATCGTGTGGTATCTCTTCTTTTTAAGCCCAGTTTGTTTTAGTATTGGTGCATCACTCCAAAGCTAAATACATTGCTGAGGTCATATATAAAGTGATAACTACCAAGAAATATACAGTGTAATTTGTTTCTCGGATGAGAACTAGTAATTGTTGCAATTTGACTTAATTTTGAATGACTCACATTATAAACACCAAAAGCACACGCACTTACGAAAGCCTTCCTGAATAATCATCCGTCTCACATCCACCTTGATCTACAGCACCCGAAGTCAATATACTAGCTGAGATTTGAGTTTTCATTATCCTACTTTAGGGTTTATTCCTACCTGGTACAACCCCTACACGTGGGAATGTTTGGTTCGATATGCTGCAGTGTGTTTACAGAACATTGAATAGTTAAGCAAATATACATGTTCAACCAATACCTGTTTGATTATTGTATTTTTTTTGTAATATCAAGTATTCGCGATACAGTTTGAGCTTTATTTTACCATTTATGTAACTATATTCTCCTGTTGTAAGAACCTTAAAATGTCATTATGTTTTCGTATTAATTCATTTCATTTTCATGACGTATTGTTTTACTGTGAGCAGTTTATGCTGATGGAAGCATATGCTTAGATATCCTCCAGAACCAGTGGAGCCCGATATATGATGTAGCAGCTATACTTACATCCATTCAGGTAGATGGCGCTTTATCATTTGTGACTTGTTTAGTATTTTTTGGGTTCTTGCCACAAAATGCTTACAGTTTGAAGTTCTGTTGTAAAATATGCCGAGTGAACCCCCCAACAAAGACTGTTTAATTCATCTCTTTATTTTCATGTGAATTGTTCCAATTTTCCTTGTAGAAAAAACTACTTTATCTTTTGTAGCTATATGCTTTGCTGCTGTGGCGTACTAGATGATGTTACACTTCTCTTTGTCAAAGTCGTTTTCTACCTCACAGGCTCACACTATATACTATGTACTTAGGTTTTCTTTGTCTGATTGATTATCCGTACTATGAACCAATCCAAGTGGTTAATTAAGCATCAAGTCTAATAATTATATATTCTGCAGTATTGATTTCTGAACGTATGTTTTAAGTCGATTTTGGGAACATTTATAATCTTTCTCAGCTGTCTGAAAAATGGAAAAAATGTTACCAATAGTAGACTACCTTCTGTATTTATGTAAATTTTTGGTAGTCTTGCTGGACCACTTTACCTGTTGAGGTGGCTGTTTCGCAACAGTAAGTGGAGATTGTGAGATGATGCATACCAGATTTGATTAGATCTTCTCCGTATGCAGTCACGACTCTGAAATATAACTACCGTAAACCATAACCATTTATGCCAATCCTTCTTTGCATATTCTTGCTTAGCTGTGTAACAATCTTACACTGCTTATTGTATATAGCAAATGAACAAATAACTAGTCACTTGCACAGAATCAGTACTCATATTTATTTTGTTTTATTGGCACCAATCTGACCCAGTTTTGAATACCTGCAGTCATTGCTTTGTGATCCGAACCCAAATTCACCTGCCAACTCAGAAGCTGCTCGCCTATTCAGTGAGAGCAAGCGGGAATACAACCGAAAAGTTCGTGAGATTGTGGAGCAGAGCTGGACTGCGGACTAAATCACTGCGTGCTGAACTTGCTTGTAATGTAATTAAAATGTTATAACATACCTGTTGTGAACGTTTCTTACTTGCTTAGGTTTAAATGGTTTGAATCAGATTGAGTACAGTATGGACTTGGTTTTTATCTATATTGCTGGCAGCAAGTGTTAATTTGGTTCCATGGAACTGAATAGTGCTTATGTGAGCATGACTTTGTCTTGCATAGAAAACTCATTTTTCGCTTCATGGCCTGACACAACACCAAAAACAGCAGGCATGTGCATGGGCTTTGAACATTCACAATAGGATGAGCCTCATCTGGTGGGTGATTTGTGTTGAGCATGTCTGCGTAGGGGGTTGATGAATTCTCTATAGCTGCTGGATGTGTTCTTTTTAAAAAAAATGCTGGATGTGTTCCTGACTCTCTTTTGTTAAGGTCTGTTCTTGACTCTTTTTTTATATGTGTTATTGACTCTTGTTTGAACAGTATATACAAAATATATAAAAATAAATAAATAAAGTTTTAAGCATTACACGGCATATGCATAACTAGTATTCACACAGCTGTCACGAGTTCAATAGTACAAAAACAAAAAAGACGTTTACATATCATATCATGATAAGAAATTATAAAAATATCTATGATGATGGAAAGCACATCAGTAAATTATGTTGCCATCCATGTTGAGATGAAAAGTCTTGTGCATACCTTGATCGATGTTTCACATGTTGCAGTTGAAACCACAAATCATATATAGATGTACTCATGGAGATAACTGTATGAGAGTATAAATTTTATTATCAAAAACCTTATCATTTTTATATAGGCAAAGCGACCATATAAGTATTGTCATCCTAACAAATTGTTTATACCTATGATCCACACCATTCAGTCAATTGATAAAAAAATATTAGCAATGCTTGTTAACGGGTATAGGGTAAAACATATCTTGATGATTTACCATATAGAATCATCTAATTTACACTGGAAAAATTAGTGTTTGATGATTTTGTTCTTGTAATAATAGATGACACATTTTTAAGTAGAAACACATGCATTTCATTAGGACACAGCTAAATCGCTAGCCACCAAACGAGATACATCAGGTGGAAACTCTGACAACCACACATACTGGTTGTTCAGGTCCATACTCATGCCCATTGCCCCTAGTGTGAGTAGCTTTATTAATACATAAATATTTGATATTTTCATGCCAATTATCTTTACTAAAAATTACTACTCGACGAAGATACCACACAAATATCTTATCTTTGAATTTTTCCTATTATTCTCTACCCCGTCCAGTTAGATTAGAACTTTATAGATAGAGTATATGGAAAAATTTCCACTCTTGTGATGAAGTGGAAATGTGGAAGCAACGGTTATCTAGGAGCAATAGGTTTGTTTTGTGTGTTGAGCAAAGAAGCACTATTTTATCAGTACAAGTCAAATCAATTAGTTGGTTCACTTTTTTGGTCAAATTGCACGTGTGATGCCCTGAGAACTTGCGTGTGGCAAGATGGTTAGGAGGGTGGTTATACCCTTGACCCAACAGAGTTCAGACCCCAGGTTTGACGCTGGTTTTTCTCGGCGGAATATTTTTCAGTTGGAGGCGACGTTCCCGTCGACTGCGAGACGTTTGTGGTGACTTCATTAATCTCAATAGCTTGACCCGCCGGCTCAATCTCTCGGAGGTGCTAATATGGATAGGGTGTGCGTGTATGCATTTATAGGGCTGAGTCTGTGCGCGTGTATATAAGCGCTTGCATTGTAGCATGTTTTAAAAAAAAATGTGCGATGCCCTGCTATGCCTAGTGCGTGCACAAACACCTATATTAACCTTCGGCACCACCGGTCGCGGGGACAGCCGGCGAGATGACGGATGGCCACCTCTTGAGCAACATCTTCCACGGCGGCCGCGACGGCGAAGTGACTGCACCTCCTCCGTCGACTCCGTTCCCGCTGGCTCGGATCGATTCGAGGCGCTTCCAGCTCGATTGTTCGGTCTCGTGCTGGCGGTTTCTCTCTCTCTCTAGAACAGCCGACGGCCGGTGATACAAAGCCATCGACAAAGACCCTTCCTCAGCCTCTAGCCACGCCGACGAATGGCGAGAAGGCGGAACACAATTACACAAGGACCCAATGCCGCATCACGACGAAGACCTCTAGGAAGGCACGGATCAACATACCGCTCACCGTTTAACTCCTCAAGGAGCCGGCGAGTGGACGGAAGGACACGACCAGAGCCCGTAGGAAGAAGCCACCTAGGAAACGCCGGCAACGGGTGTGGGTGTGCTCGCGTATTTGTCGTATGACACTTGATTTCTCTAGGGTTTCTTCTCGGTGGCAACTAGTACATCCGGGCATCTGTTCACGCAACAACATATCTCGCCATCCATTCCATGTCTTATCTTATACAATACTAGTTGCCATCACCCCTTGTGCCTTCCGTTTTGCATCTTGGCATTCATTTGTGCCTGTTTGGTCTTATGGCTGCCTGCATCCTATTGGAAGATTGAAGACTAAAGCCTCCACAATCATAAGATTTCTAGTACTAGAACCTTCTGTACTCATCTATATGTTCGGTGGTTGTACAGTTTCTCTTTCTTTAGTTTAGTTGAAGCTGTACAGTTTCTAGACACTTTTTGTTGTAAGATCATTAATAACACAGGTAACTGTAGCTCCTTTTTTCACCATTTCTACTGTAGAAAGATTCGCTGACGGATCTAAATTTTCCCATACCAACTTCAAATACTCAATTTGCGGAGATGAGGAACGGCCTTCAGCTCATGTGAGCTCACTGGATAAGCACGATTTGATAGTGGCACATGCATGCTTATTTGGTGCAAATAATGAAATCTTCTCTTTATTTTAGAATTTATGGCAGCAGATCATGACCCTACATTATGCTGTCGTGATAGTACCACGGGAGGCTGTTGCTACATTTGAGGCAATCACAATTCTTGCTCCAAGGTGTGTAACTCTTGAAACTATAGACTATTTGGATTTTCTAAAAATAAGGATACACAATCAATGTTTATCTTCTTCTATTTCATCACATAACAAAATTTCTCTTTTTAAATTCAGAGGTCGATACACTCTTGAGCTTCATATGTCATTCTTACGACTCCAAGGACAAGTTGATGATCTCAAAATCCAGTATAGCAGTATTTTTCGCCTCTTTGTTTTGCCAAAGGTTCTACGTTTGTGAAAGTTGTTAACAATTATTCACCTCTTAATTTTTGCTTATTTTCAAGATGCTAGTTAATATGATTTCATGCTAATACATTCAGTCGAAGGATCCTCATACTTTTTTGGTTATTACACTTGATCCACCAATTCGCATAAGACAAACATTATATCCTCACATTGTTATCCAGGTATTATATTACAATTATTTTCATATTAATTTTGTTACAGTTCGCCTTATACGACATTAAGTAACCATTTTCTTTATGAACAATTTATGACAGAGGCAGTAGCTACGACAAAGCTGTCATTAAGTGAGGAGGTTTTGGCCGAGAAGTACAAGGATATACTGCAGAGTTCTTACAATGTGATATGCTTATTCGCTTTCATTTTGTTGATATATGTGTCTACCTTATGTAATCCGTGATTGTAATATTGTGAAGTGCTGAATCTTTTGATGGAAGGCCGTGTGCATCTCTTGAGGCAGGGTCTGGGGATTTGCTCCCCTGTTTGGAAAATAATCTATTTAAGTTTAACGTAAATGTTTCACGTCAAATTTCATTCTTAGCTTGTGCTGATATTATTTTCCTTGGATGACACTACATGCTTAATGCTTAAGACGCTATTATTTGTCAAACTTGTAGGTTGTAACTTATACATGACCTAGGTGCTTCCTACTTATATTTTTCTGTTGATATGGCCAAATACACATCTCCAATATTTCTATTGGTATGCCCAAATACACATATCCAACTTAATTATGAAGTGCTCTGAACTCTACACATTGATTATGTACTGCTGAAACAACGAAACCAACCAATAGACTTTATTACTTAACTGGATATTCATCAGATTATAGTTGGTCATTATCTTCTCAAAAAAAAAATCACTTTTATTTCGTCGTAGATGCCACTGACCTTCAGTTCTGCTTGCAAATATGAAACAGATTGTGGTCGAGTACTGAATTCACATTAAAAGTATCACATAGCCATTCTAGTTTTTATTGAGTGATCAAGTGATTGTATCCTTATGTTTGTTCATTTTCTACTTCTATTTTTTTCATTTATAGTTGTTATATTTTGATTTATATTTATGTAGAACTCCAGATGAATTGGTGAACTTACATAGTGTTTTATTTTTCCATAGGGTCTCAAACATGAGGTATTCTCCCAAATCCTTTGTGGCTTGTCTGGTGCTAAGGTGACGAGACCAAGCACGTTCCGCAGTTGTGAAGATGGATATGCCGTGAAATCATCACTTAAATCTGTTGATGGATTGCTCTATCCTCTCGAAAAAGGCTTTTTCTTTCTGCCAAAGGCCCCAATACTTATTCTGCATGAGGAGGTCTAGTCTGTACATTTCTGGCAATATTCATGGTTTTTCATCCATTTGTCCTCTGCTAAGCTATTACTTACTACACAGATTGAGTATGTTGAATTTGGGCGTCATGGTTCTGGTGGTGCTGGTATGTCGTATCACTACTTCGATCTTCTGGTCAAGCTAAAAAAATGATCAAGAACATCTCTTCAGAAATATCGAAAGTAGTGAATATCCTAACCTCTTCAACTTTGTCAGGTATATGTCTTTTGTTAATTGATTTAATCACTGGCGTATGATCTTTTTCGGATGGAGCTAACAAGTTCTTCTTTATTTTATTTTATTTATTTTATTAAAGTTGTAAGCATTTGAAAATCCTGAATCTTGGAGAATATGGCCTTGATGGAAGTGGTGTCGTTGTTGCGGCCCTTCACAGCACTGACGACGAGCCCCTTGATCCACCTGTGAAGCGAATTAAAAATCAGGCTGGCGATGAAGAAAGTGACGAAGAGGTACCGGTTGTGTGCAATATTTGATCTTCTTTGTCAATGTTGTCCTGGAATGGAGAACTAAATTCATTTGCATGATGATCTTACAAATTCTTTTCAACTTTAAGACGAGGATTTTGTGGCGGACAATTGACTGCGGATCCCCTAGTGACGATTCTGAAGAGGCTTCTCATGCTAGCTTAAGTGGAGGAGATAACGAATAACCAAATTTACATTTCGATGTATCCCCAAGAAAACTCTTGCTGAGCAAAAATATGTGTAGTAAGACGTGTTCACATGCCTAAGTTACTACGGCAGTGGTGCAGTTAATGCTGCCAGTTTAAGTTTACCGAAACAAAACAATGATGAAACGGTGGATAAAGCTCTGTGATAATAATGTCCAATTGTGAAATTTGTAGATGAGAAGCAGCCATACGTCGAGCAGTCCATAGTGGTGGACATAAGATTAGTCATAGTGGGAGTCACATAGGTAGTAACATAAATGCCACATAAACAAAAATGGTGATGTGACAAGTATTTAATGAAGAGATAGGTAATGATGGTATCATAGGTAGATACCGTAACATAACGGATTTCGAGACAAGACGAGTCTATAGCCTAATAAATGAATGATTATATGATACTACTCATATGATACTCCCCACTATTGAGATAGTAACATAAACTAGTATCATATACATGATACCACTCTATAATACTCCCCACTATGACTAGTCTAAAACGCTATGGAGGAGACTGCTGTCTACCGCCGTGCGGCTGCCGGCTGCGGCTCTTGTGGATGTGGACACCAGCGATGACTTGGCGGACGGGATCGGAAGATTGGCACTTGACCGAAGGAGCTTATTTTAAGTTCCCAGTATAAGAACAACTCTAGCAGATCAGCAAAAACCGCTATTTTGTGGGTTCAGGTGAAAATAAAAGGGCCCTAATTAGATCACGAAATGGGCCGACTTGCAGTGAACCCCAAAATTTGCCGTGCTTATCTCATATCACCCATACGCTTGTTTGATTCGTAGGATAGGAAAGTTATACGAATAAGAAAAGTATAGAATTGTTATGTCATGCACACTTCAATCCTATAGGATTGGGTTTGTATCAAAGATTGTTTGATTCCGTCAACGGAATTGTAAAAAGAGCTTGGAGTAGATGCTAGAATTCCTATGGGAAGTAGTACAAATTTCCTATAAAAAAAAATTGCTATAGGAACTAATCCTATGAATCAAACCACTAGGAAAGTAAATATTCCTATGGGATAAAATCCTACAAAATTCCTTTAAATCAAACATGACCTGAGTTTCAAACTTTAGCGTTTCCCGTAAGGAGAAGAACATTTGGCGCGAGTGAAATTTTAGGACGCCCCACTGTTGCCGCCTCTCCTCCTCTCGTCGTCGGTTCGAGATGTGTCCGATTCGGACGCACCACCGAGAGGTTTCCTCGCCATCCGCATCGCCATATTCATGATCTATTGTTTATTATGAGCAGTTTATGCTGAAGAAATCATATGATTAAAAATCCTTCATAACCAGTGGAGCCGATAAATGATGTAGGAGCTATACTTATATCCATTCAGGTAGATGTCGACTTCCCATTTGTTCAGTTTTTTTTTGTTATTTCCACGTAATGCTCGCAGTTTGAAGTTCGGTTGTGAAATATGTGTAGTAAACCCACACAACAATAACCGTTTAATTCATCTCATTTAGGGTTCATTTAATTCACAGGATTTTCATGATGGAGGTAGGATTGGAATTCATGTCTTCCTCAATCCTACAGGAACAGGAAACCACATGATTTTAGATCCACCGTTTTTTGATTGCACAGGGAAGTCAAAAGAATCAAAAAAAAGAGGTTGGAGTGAAGGGAATTGTTTCTTCAAAATAGAGTGGAACGGAATCCTTTCATGAACATATTGTAATCTTTTGAATCAAACGACCTTGTAGGAAAAAATCCAAAAGAACCAAATCTTTGAAAAATCATACACAATTCTTGTGAATCAAAGGATCCCTTATATTTGTATGTGATTTTGTTCTAATTTTTCTTGTAGAAACCTACTTTAGTTTTGAAAAAATGTTTGTTAGGAGCGGTCTGCTGACGGCAAATAGGCCCATGTCTGCCTCAGATGTTTGCGGTGGGGGTGCACTCAACGAGTTCCTCCATTTTCGCCCCTTGGTTTGGCGATGGTCTTAGGGCATGTATAATGGTTGATAAGACAACCTGATCTTAAACCCACCACATAATCAAGATATGGCGGGAAAAAATGGTGTACAATGGATTAGTCTTTTCATATCTTTGCTACCAAAATATCCCTAAATTTGTGGTGAGACAATTGTTGCTAAAAAATCATCTCTTAGCTAAGATAAGACAAACCTCCTTTTCTTATTTCTCCCATCCAACTCATCAATTATCCTATGTGATATTGCTAACATAAGACCATTGTACATGCCCTTATTTTGCCCTTTTACCAATTTCACTCAAATTTGCATATAAATATCAAATAAAATAGTTGACTTGATGGGATGGAGGTAATCCTTCCAAAGTTGTTCATGGTCGCCTTCTCTGTTATGGTCCAACGTTGGCGCACGACCAGGGTTCTCGTTGTGGTTATGGATGAGGGTCGTTGCAGCCATCCAAATATGTGTATCATTGTATCACCCGAAGTATCAGTAAATTCACCGAACTAGGAGTAGAAGAACGTGTCCGAGCTATCCATCTACATAAAAAATACAAACAAAAAAGCAAGGTGCAATCTAGCGGTCTATGCGGTCGTAGCAGTTCGCCAGCGAGGCCGAGCCAACGACCGCCTGTTTGTAGTTGTTCCCCTTCCCGTTGCGTCGGTGTAGGTGTAGCCTAGTGGCGGTCGCGACACAGGATTCTAGCAACGACCCTGACGTGTCGAGAAGGGTGGTGGTGGGTCGACAACTTCTCCGAAAACGTGAACTGCGTCTAACAACAACCGACAAACATATCCAGGATGTTGGGGTCGAGGCTAGCTGCAGCCACGACGACAGGTCAAGAGGGGACGAATATGAGAATGATTTGACCAACTGCATAACGGTGAGGAGGAGGGGTTTGATAAGATGACAAGATGGCTCGGTTTGCACTCGGAAACTGCACCTGTACAAAATGTATGAGATTTTTGAATCCCTCAAAATTCACGAATCCCTCATTTTCTAGCTAGACATTGACCCCACCCGTCAGATACGGCTCTCCGTCCACACGCCTATATTAACCTTCCGCGCGCCCCCAATTTCACCCAACACCCAAGCCAAAGCCACTTCCCCCCTCCCTCGCCGCAAAAGCTCCCAAATCCCGCACACCCGAGGAGGCGACTCGCCCGCGCGCGAAGGAGCGAGTCGAGAAACTTGTAGCGCGGCGGCCTCGGCGCCGACCACCGGTCGCGAGGACACCCGGCGAGATGACGGACGGCCACCTCTTCAGCAACATCTCCCTCGGCGGCCGCGTCGGCAACGTGAGTGCACCTCCTCCGCCGAGTTCGTCCCCGCGCTGGTTCGGATCGATTCGAGGCGCTGCTTCGTTAGGGTTTCCAGCTCGATTTGTTCGTTTCCGCGCCGGCGGCTTGGCTACGCCGGAATTTATGCTCGCGTCTTCGTTGTACGGCGCTCGATTCCTCCTAGGGTTTACACGCTAGGGTTTCTTCTGGGAGGCACGGAAACTGTTCCAGAGGGTAAATTTGTGACCCCCACTGGGTGTTGGATTTAGACACGTATTTTGGCCAGGAAAAATGAATTAGTTTAGTATGAATCCGGCAAGCTTGGGATGGAATTATTTGGGAACTTGACTAGAAGTAGGACTAAATCCAGGGATTCGAGCATCAGCTCGTGGAACAGATCTCGCCATCCATTGTGTGGAATGTCTTATTCAATTGTCGCCATCACCCTCGCACCTTCCATTTTGTGTGCATTTTGGCATTCATTTGGCCTATTGGTCCTATGGCTGTATCCCGCGGGAAGATTGCAGCCTATGGCCTGCATATTCGCAACATTTGTAGTAATTGGAACCTTCTATTCTCAGTCTCCCCACACGTTTTAATAATAATCCTCTTATCGTTTCATCTTTTTACGAATTAGAATTGTGCATTAGTGTTTATTCATGGTTGCATATATTTTGGAACTAGCAAGGGTCGTTTCCAAAAGGTTGCAAAAAAGCACATAATTCAATTTCAGTACAGATTCCTATTTTCTGTGGATGTTGTTTATTTGGTCACTGTTAGTGACATCACTTGCTATGCTGAAATTATTGTTGTGCTGTGATTGTTGTGCTCTTGTAGAACCCTGGTCAGTTTAGGCTTCATTCGGGAGGGGTTGCATGGAAGAAGCAAGGTGGAGGAAAGACCATTGATGTTGATAAAGTTGATATAGTTTCCATGGCATGGATGAAAATCCCCAGATCTTATCAGCTTAATGTTGGGACCAAAGAGGGCATCAGATACATGTTCAAAGGCTTCCGTGAACAGGTAATGGTCCCCAACCATTTATCTCCAAGGAAAATTAGTTGAGTACTTGAGTGTATTTATGCTATGAAGATTTTCTAGAAATAAGAGAATAATGCAGTTGTAGACGCAATAGCTATGCAGTAACAGTCCACCTGCTTTCGTTGTCAGATTTCTGTTCTTTGTGTATTCCTTTTAACCCGAGATATTTGTTTAAAATATTCTGTAGGATGTTAGTAACCTTACTAACTTCATACAAAAGAACACCGGAATCACACCAGAGGAGAAGCAGCTTTCTGTTAGCGGCCATAATTGGGGCGCGGTTGATATCAATGGTTAGCCGATTTGTCTATAGTCTGCCGAGCAGTTGGTACCACCTGTGCCATATCGTAAACTCTTCTGGTTTTATTTCATCTTCCTATTCTTCCCATTTCAGGCAATATGCTTAGCTTTAACGTCGGCTCGAAGGAAGCATTTGAAGTCTCTCTAGCAGATGTATCTCAAACTCAGTTGCAAGGAAAAACTGATGTTGTTCTCGAGTTCCATGTCGATGATACTACAGGGGCTAATGAGGTATGTGGTTTTCCTGGATAAGTTGATCCAAAATTGCTCTGTGGTTTTGTAGAACTTTGCCTGTTTGGTTGGATTTTGCTTGATGGTGGATTTTGCTTGATGTTGGGTGTAAAAGGGTTAAAGTTATGTCATATGAATCTCAACACTGATGTGTTTCTTTTAAGTTACATAACCTAAATATGTTTCCTTTTGGTTCTTACACTTTATAGTGTCTCTTATTAGTTCCTCACCTGTGGAAGTAAAGATTGTGCCACATTAACCTTTTTTCAATATCATTTGAAGGTAGTTTAGGTCTAGCTTGCACCCGTGATTTGTCCATGTATCTAACAGTTAGCTTTTCAAGTCTTCTGTTGTGCTGAATGTCAATGCACCACTGAGCACCATCTATAGGGTTTTGGTCCCGCCTGCTCCCTCCCCATGGAACTTGCTTTTTATACTTTATATTTGGTGGTTGTACAATTTGTAGCCGCATTTTGTTGTAAGATCATTAGCAACATATGTGATTGTGACTCTTTGTTTCAACTTTTCTACTGCAGAAAGATTCGCTGATGGATCTAAGTTTTCATGTACCAACTTCAAATACCCAATTCGTCGGAGATGAGGAACGGCCTTCAGCTCATGTGAGCTCACTCGATAAGCACAATATGATATTGGCACAGCATGCTTATTTGGTGCAAATAATGAAATATTCTCTTTATTTTAGATTTTCTGGCAGAAGGTCTTGGCCATAGCTGATGTTGGCTCATCAGAGGAGGCTGTTGCTTCATTTGAGGGAATTGGAATTCTTACTCCAAGGTGTGCTCTTGAACTACAGATCATTTAGCTTTTATAAAAAATCTGGATTTGCTGTTAATGTTAATTTCTTCTATTTCATCACATTAGCTAACTGCTCATTTATGATTCAGAGGTCGATACACTGTTGAGCTTCATATGTCATTCTTACGACTCCAAGGGCAAGCTAATGATTTCAAAATCCAGTATAGCAGTATTCTTCGCCTCTTCGTTTTGCCAAAGGTTACATTTCTTTCACGAATCTGTCAAAACTTCTTCACCTCTTTATTTTTGTGTATTGTCGAGAAGCTAATAAGATTTCATGTTTATGTATTCAGTCAAACAATCCTCATACCTTTTTGGTTATTACACTTGATCCGCCAATTCGCAAAGGACAAACATTATATCCTCACATTGTTATTCAGGTATTATATTACAAATTCGTTTCACATTAACATTGTGACAGTTTGCCTTAGACATTTAATAACTATTTCCTTTATGAACAGTTTACGACAGAGGCAGTAGCTACAGCGGAACTGTCATTAAGTGAGGAGGTTTTGGCTGAAAAGTACAAGGATAGACTGCAGAGTTCTTACAATGTGATATGCTTATTCACTTTCAACAATTTAACTTTCATGTCATCTGTTTAAGTTTAATGTCAGTATGTGATGTCACATGTTTCACGTCAAAAGTCAATCCTAGCTCACATTGATATTATTTTTCTTCCATGGTGGTACATGCGTTAGACTCTATTGTTTGCCAAACTTGTAGGCTTTAACTTTCACATTGATCTATGTGATTCATGCTTATATTTTTCTGTTGGTATGCCCAGATACACATCTCTAATTTTTGTCTATTTATAAGACCAAATACATGTCTCCAATATTTTCCTATTGATATGCCCAAATACACATCTTCATCTTAATTATGAAGTGCTCTGAACTGTCTGTATTGATTATGCACTGCTGAAACACCAAAACCTTCCAATAAACTTCTTACCTAACTGGACATTCATCAGTTTATAGTCAGTGTTTGTCTTCGCAAAATTTCATTCAATTTATAAGGCCTATAGTTTTCTCCGAAAAGTCAAACATGACTACCTCTGACCAATATTTTGGAAAAAACTATCAATATTTTAAATGCTAGGAAAATAGTATGTGAAAATATACTTCATGATGAATCTAAAGATACTGATTTGATATTTTAAATGCTAATAATATTTTCTAAAATCTTGGTCGAAGTTAGTAAAGTTTGACTTTTAGGAGAAAACTATAGCCTTATAAGCAGGAACGGAGGGAGTATTTCATTTACAGTTGTTTTATCTTAATTTATACTCATTGTTTGATTTGTCGCTAGGGTCTGGAACATGAGGTATTCTCGAAAATCCTACGTGGCCTGTCTGGTGCTAAGGTGACGAGACCAAGCACGTTCCGCAGTTGTCAAGATGGATATGCTGTGAAATCATCACTTAAAGCTGAAGATGGATTGTTATACCCTCTTGAAAAGGGCTTTTTCTTTCTGCCAAAGCCCCCAACACTCATTCTGCACGAGGAGGTCTAGTTTGTACATTTCTAGCATTATTATTGGTTCTTCATCCATTTGTCCTCTGCTAAGCTATTACTTACTGCAGATTGAGTATGTTGAATTTGAGCGTCATGGTGCTGGTGGTGCTAGTATGTCGTCTCACTACTTTGATCTCCTGGTCAAGCTTAAAAATGATCAAGAACACCTCTTCAGAAACATCCAAAGGAATGAATATCATAACCTCTTCAACTTTGTCAGGTATACGCCTTTTTAGAACTGATTTTACCACCAGATTTATTTTGTATGGAGCTAATAAGTACCTTTTTGTTTTCTTGTTAAAGTGCTAAGAATTTGAAAATCATGAATCTTGGAGAAGATGGCATCGATGGAACTGGTGCTGTTGCAGCTGCTCTTCAGGGCGCTGATGACGACCATGTGGATCCACATATGAATAGAATTAAGAATCAGGCTGATGATGAAGAAAGTGATGAAGAGGTACTGCTTCTATGCAATCTTTGCTCTTCTTTGTCAATGTGTTCTGGATTGGAGAACCTAATGCATTTACCTGTAAATCTTCTCAACTGTAGGATGAGGATTTCGTGGCGGACAAGGATGACAGCGGATCTCCTAGCGACGATTCGGAAGAGGAGGGTTCTGATGCTAGCTTAAGTGGAGGAGAGACGGAGGTAACCAAGTTTACTGTGGCTATATCCCTAAAAAATAATCGTCCTGAGCCAAATATATGTAGTAAGACACTGATCTAATAACTTGATGTTTCAGAAATCTTCCAAAAAGGAAGTAAGTAGCTCAAAGCCACCTGCGAAGAGGAAGCCAAAGAGTGGGGACGTAGAAGGTTCAGAGAAAAGAAAGCCGAAGAAGAAAAAGAAAGACCCCAATGCCCCTAAAAGAGCAATAGCACCATTTATGTACTTCTCAAAGACTGAGCGAGTTGTAAGTTATTTGCATCCGTCCATATTTTTATATATTCTGCTTTCATGGTGACAAAATTTTAGTCAGTTGCACAGTTAAGATATCAAATCCGTGAGTCTTGCATTATTTTTTATGCCTTGTGAATTTTGCAATATTTTTTTATTTATTCAGTTATAGTGTAGGATAGCTTCGGTCCAAGCTAGGCCATTGTTAATATGTTAGGTTGTGGAATCGATTTGCTGTTCTTACTCAAGACATGTGACCACACTCGTCAAAATTAAGCAACCATGAAGTTAAGTGCACCAGAATCCTCAAACTTTCATATTTTTCTAATGTAGAATTTGAAGAACGACAATCCTGAACTGGGTATCACAGACATAGCAAAGAAGCTTGGGGAGAAGTGGGGAAAGATGTCAGGTAAGCTTTCTAGACCCTTTCAATTACCCCAAGTTACTGTGGCATTTATGGTGCACCACTTAAGTTTACGGAAACAAAACAAATGGGGGAACAGTGGACAAAGCTCTGTGATACTAATTTTACAATTGTCAATTTTGCAGCTGAGGAGAAGCAGCCATACGTCGATCAGTCCCTAGTGGATAAAAAACGCTACGCAGATGAGACTGCCGTATACCGCAGTGCGGCTGCTGCTCCTGTGGACGTGGACTCTGCCGATGAATTGTCAGACTGAATTGGAAGATTGGCAGTTGATTGAAGAAGTTCCCAGTAAGCTGTAGTAACTAGTGAGGTGTTCACTCCGTTCCTGAGTATACCAAGAATATAGTAGAAGATGCAGGAACCAATGTTTCTAGCTTTTCAGCGGCCACGTTGCTATAGAGTGCTCAGTGCTCGTGGCATGTCGCTTGTTTAATCGGTCTTTGAATGGACAATGCAACCATGGCGAGTTGGTGCCAAGAGTTTCTAATATTTGCTCTTTTTAATGTACGAAGGCTTAGATATGGTGATGAGTCTAATTATCTTCCCCAACAAGACTTTGCTGTCTTGATTGATCAGTTTTTTTAGATGTAACATTGATATCCCGTTAAGGCTCGGCAACCAGACTAATCACATTAGATGAAACTTTTACAACCAAAGTGAGCGACTATCTAGTGCCCCACTTGCAACTAACGCAGCCAGCTCATGAGCTGTATAAGTAAAATACTTCGAGATGCTACGTTGGATTTTTAATTAGCTAGAAGAGAGGTAACGTCAAAATATGATTTTAATTCGCTTTATAAATAAAGCAACGACCATACAAACCATGCGTACAACTCCACATCACAACACACACACCCAAGGCAAGATATAAAGGTGCTAACAAACACATACGCCACCCCAACCGGGAAGAAGCCACCACAGACGATGGGCTCCAAAACAGCACCTTGGGAATGCCACTATAATGCCGCCACCGTCAGATCCAGCGGATTAGAGTTTTCACCAGGAGCAACATGAAGGAAGGAGGGTAACCACGACGATGCCTTCATGAAGTAGACGACGCCCACATGCGCCACCACCGTCGGTCTGACCAAAACCAAAGGTCTTCACCCTGGCAAACACTCTCCGCTTTCGATGCATGGTGCGGGCAAGCCGTACCACCTTCATCAAACGTCGACCACCAACCACCATGTCGCCTGAGCGACCATGGTAGCCAGCCTGCACCCAAGCCAATGACGCCGCCCACACGCACCAAGGCTCCCACCACCAAGGCCGCTGCCCCGGAGACCGCTGGCAAGAACGCACGACACCACACCACGGAGCCGACGAACCAATGAGATAGACAAGTATCAAAGAGTGGCAGAGGTGCAATAGGCAGGTAGACGACGCCTCCGTACCACCCGCCAGTCGCACCCTGAAGCCGACAACCAGTTCTAGGCCCCTCAGGACCGGATCTTGCAACCAGCTCGCTATCTCTTCCCTTTGTCCCCGTTTGCTTTTTTCTTGTTTTTTAGATGTAAAACTAACAAACTTTGTATTTTCGTTAAGCAATTAATGAAAATGGGATAGCCAGGTTGGAAAAAAAAGTCTGGAGATGCACACGGAGTAATCGGCTCGATGACATTAGATGTAGCGAACCCTAATAAAAGCTGAATAGATCTTATTATAGAAAATCCCTATTTTTTAAGATCAAGCCCTCATGTTGCTTTGTTCAATAAAAGAAAAGAAAAAAATCTCATGTTACAAATCGATTCTATTCTGACATGCACAATCAGAAGTCAAATCTATCCGGATTGGGTGGAGATACGCACGTGTTGAGTTGACTCTTTGCACTCCCAGACATATAGGCCCCACACTTTCTCAGGCTCCTTTTGCCCTCTTCCTCTCTTCCAGACAGCCGGACCCCGCTCGTCGCCTCGCCTCACGCCGTAACCTAAGCTAGGGTTTCCTCCTCCACCTCCACCGGCACCACCTCGGAGGCGCGTCGCGCAGCCATGGCGATGGTGGCTCAGGCCGGCTTCGGCCTCACCCGCGTGGTGATGCTCGTCGGCGCCGGCGTGGCCGGGTCCGTCGTCCTCCGCAATGGCCGCCTCTCCGAGATCCTCACCGAGATACAGGTGTGTCCTCATGTTCACGAGCTGTGAGCTTCTCTCCCCCCCCCCCCCCCCCCCCCCCCCCCCCCCCGATAACCACGATCCCGATCTCTGGGAGAGGTAGGGAGGTGGTGCGCTTCGGATAATTTGGTCCTGATGATCCGTGTCGCGTGGCCTCGCAGGAGTTTCTGGAGAAGGCGGATAAGGCGAAGGGAGGAGCGGGTGGTGCGGACCACGGCATCAACGACGCGCTCAACGAGGTGCGCACGTCATCTCCCTCCTCCTAGTCTTAGCTATGTTACCTATCAGCTAAGGATCTGTTCTGATGCTCTGTGCCTTAGCCGTTAGTTTGACACACTCTAGATGCCTCTTCCTGATACTTCATTACTGACAGAATCTGTGGTGAACTTTGGATTATTATATTGTTGATTCAAAAGATTTTGTATCGTGCAATGCTTTCTACATGGATGGATCAACTTGTGCATGCATTTGAAATGTATACATCTAAAATTTTGGCATTAAAGTAACATTTTACCTTGACTAACGTTTTAACTGGTTGGTATGAAAATATGTTAACTCATTGTTGAAGTTAGTTTAGATTTAACCTCTAGAACTGTTACCCGTTTCTATCGTTATGGATCAATTTGTAACATGATGTGATGCGTTGAGTTGGCATTTGGACATTAAAATGAGGGACTGTTGAGCATTTTGGAAGTGCATAGCTTCACAATATAAAGACATAATATAAGTCAAAAGTGGGCAATGCACGGAGCGACAGTTTCAGCATTGCAATCTTATATGCATTCATCATGTGACATTTAATTGTTACGATACATTCGACTACAAGTATAGTCCTTGAAGCATCTTACAACCAATATTCTGTTTATTGACTGTGTACTTTTCTTATCTTTGGGAGTATATAATTCATTTTTTTATGCTAAACTTACACCCTGGGCTTTTAGGTGCGCCTCCTAGCTATGCAAGTACGACAGCTAGGTTCTCCACGTTCAATTACTGTTCTCAATGGAGGTTCTGGACAGTCAGGTTTGTCTAGCTTGCTGTAGCTTGTTTTTCTTCTCTGCAAATTATCAACATGATAAGTTATCAAATTGTATGTTTTTTACTGGGATTTGGTGCCTATCATTTTTTGCCACACATCAGCCTGTAGTGAATATCCTAGTCTTACCATGAGTTGTTTCCTGGACTATGCTCTGTTCATTTAATCCATCCTAATTTACTTCCTACTTCTGTACATTATTTACATTGCGCTTTGATATAGTAAATTTTAATTATCTCGTGCTAGAATAATATTGCTTTCTCGAAGGTATTGAATTCAGACTATGTTACTCTTGTGTAGATTAGTCTAGCAAAATTGCCTAGCTATCGGCCGGTGTGCTTAAACAATCTTTTACTTTTGTGATGCATTCATGGTGACAATGTTCTTAATATTTTTGCAGGACTATCAGGACTAATAGTACCTGCAGCAACTGTTGGGGCACTGGGTTATGGTTATATGTGGTGGAAAGTATGTTTCTGTCCTCATGGCTTTATGTTCCTGTAGTGCTCATTTATACCAATAGCTGCCAAATCTATAGGATCTATCTGCTTACTGCGTAACTATCATAATTTTTTGTACTCATGGATGCAATCTAATTTAGCCATTGTTCTTAAAGCTGCATCTGTTATACTTATACTACTACAATATCCTAAGACATTTGTATTTTGTTGAAGTACAATCCATTTGAAGTGTTAATCCTTCTCCAGGGCATCTCCTTTGCGGACCTAATGTATGTCACCAAGCAAAACATGGCAAATGCTGTTTCAAGTATGACTAAACATCTGGAGCAAGTTCAGACCTCTCTTGCTGTAAGTACTAGCGGTGTTCCTAGTTCCCCATCGTAAATCATATCCATTACCATTACTTTTGAAATTATAGAGGTAAATTTAGGTAGGTAATAAATGATTTTAACATGGTGGTATTCACTGCTTGGATTTTGAGTTCTGTAGTTTCTGTTCTTAACATAACTAGTACTTCTGTGCAGAAATTGGGTTGATGGTCAAACTTGTTTGGCTATTGTTCTGTTGATAATGTTGCCTACAGAAAGAGTAGTTTTGCACGACATCCTCTCTTGGATTAATAAACTATTGCTGGGTACCGAAAGAAAATTTGTTTTGTTTGTACAATATTTTCTGAACCAATTTTGGACAAGCAATCTTGATTTTGCTCGATGCTTAGGCCTCTTTGGTTTGCAGGATTGCAGAAACACAGGAATAGAATGTCATGACACTTGAAATCCCACAGGAACCAAAAACGCAGGAATCAGTAGTATGTCATAGTTGTCAGACACATAGGAATTTCCCAAGAGGTCTTACCTCTTGCTAGAAATCCTATAGGATTGTAGTGTAGGAAAGCCATCCATAGGAATTTTGGAGGACTCGATCCTTTGAACCAAATGGACTCTAGAGGAAAAATTCCTATGGGTGAAAATTCTATACAATTCCTTTGAAAATCCTTTGAACCAAAGAGGCTCTTAAACTGATATTGGTTCAAGGCTGTTGAAGATGAACTGAAAGTATCTTCCAAATTGTTGGCTCCAGATAGGTGCAATTTGGTTTGATGGTCAAGTTGGAGATATTTATGTAGTTTCATATTATATATTATTTAATACTTAATTTAATATCTTGATTATGCAGGCTGCTAAAAAGCATTTGACACAACGCATTCAGAAGTTGGATGACAAATTGGATCAGCAAAAGGCACTTTCTGGGCAAATAAAAGATGATGTACCTACTCCTTACCACCTTCATATGAATGTGTACCTACATTTCTTGCAAATGCTTACGAGCTCAGTAGTTAAGAAGTTTTAGGTAGCATATGTTTTGACTAGGTGCAACAACTTACTGTCTTATGTAATCTGTGGAGAGATTAAATTTATTCTCTATTAATTAATTATTTAATTCTGTTAAGTGCATGTGGTGCATATGGTTTTGAGATATATATATACTTTTCTATTCAGGTTACTGGCGCACGACTGAAGCTTGAGAATATTGGTTCAGAAATTAAGAACATTAAAGACTTGGTCTGGGGTCTGGTGAGTATATTTCTGCTTTACCAGTCAGCAGGGCACATGATATATTGTTCTTTTTCATGTGTTTATATAAATCTGCTATTGCTTTGCAGGATGAGAAGATGGATTCAATGGAAGCCAAACAGGTTTGTATTTACTTAGAAATGGCAATCTTTATCACATAAATGGTTTCAATTGGTTACTCCAACAAAATACTGCTAGGAATAATGTGTGTTCACAGGCTGAAGATTGCCGTTCCTGTTTTACAGCCACGAGCAATTCCGTGATAAGTGCTGTCTCTTGAGTTGCACTTAACCTGGGATTGCTGTGCATAAGTGCTCAACTGCTCATATGTCAATCTTAGTTCACGTGTAAAAAATCAGCTGGACAGTCCTGAAATATATATTTTTAGGTTCCGGTATATAGTTTGGATTGCTGAGTTTGCAAGATTACCAGAATGACGAATCTCCCGTGTTATAATTATTACTATCCTAGTTTCTTAGTAATAAAGATGACATTTCCTAACTGTCCCATCCCTTTTCATCCATTTGAAGGTTGAATTTACCTATATCTGTTTAATATGATTAGCTCCTTTTACTTTTTCTTTTCTTACGGTGACTAATGATATTCTGTGAACAGAACTTTTCATGCGCCGGTGTAATGTACCTCTGCCAATTCATAGAACAAAATGGTGGAAAGCTCCCGGAACGCCTGGTATGATCCTAAAGCATACATTGTAGTATTGTTGCTTCACTATTTGTTTTGGACATATATGCATGTGTACCTTGTTGCACTCACATGCCGATTCATGAGTTTGCATTTAGGACGGAGGGAGTATTTCTGTTAGTGTTACTAATATGTGATCATTGTAGGCTTCTCCAACATTTTGTCCATTGCATTAGTAATCTCCTTTGATTTTATGCAGGAAGGCATTAAACCGTCTGCGAAGCGTTTTTCAACAATTGGCATACAGGTTTGTCATAACATCGTAGACATGACTTGTTTTATTTGCAATGCTGCCTCTTCCTTACTATAAAGCAGTGCTTGTGATTAAATATGGAGCTAGTCATGAAAATGGAAGATTAATGTGTTGTCAATTGCTTGGAGAGGTGTCCAGCTTTTCTTTCCCTCAACCAATTTAGTAATAAAGATGCATTTTATTTAAAGCAACTGTGATCACAAAATAACTTTGATAAACTAATCTTCAACTCGGCTAAAGGTTCCTGCTACTGTGTGATATGAGCTGTTTAAAGTTTTCTGAGAACTGTTACATTTTTGAAATACTCAACTCCATTACTTTTCAGGGGTTGCAACTAGCCATAGAAACAGGGGATTTTCGTGAATTCAGCAATGCTGATTCCACTGACAAGATAAGCAGGTCTGTGGAATGAACCTTCTTATGCCATGGAGACATTGTCTTACTTCTGAACCTATCCTGAAATAATGATCATTAACAAGTCAAATACCCCGTGGGCTCTTTTGCAGGTCCAACTCGTTGAAGTCTGTCAGCTAATTTTCGCCGGGTTGGCGAGACATTTATCCATATGTGTTGCTTGGTGGAAACATTGTAAAGGAAGATCCTTACTGGTTAAAAAAATGTAAAGAGTTCCAGCCTTTTTGTTAGTTTCTTGCAGGAAGTGCTGTTTGTTAAATTTGGAAGTGCTGTTTGCTAAATTTCAAAGCATGTGCGATACTAGTAGTTAGAGAATTTAGACCAGAGGTTATTCTGGCATCACTTGTGCCTTGGTTTTTAGGCAACACTTGGCCGTAAATAAATAATGAACGGCACATTGTAGTGCTGTATTGTAAGCTGTAACTACTTAAGTGCTGGGGCTGTAGTCACTTTCAAAGCAATTTCCATTGCTGTTTGTCCTTTTCTTTTTGATTAATTTGCTCTAGTCTCATTTGAAGTCGTATTTTGGCAAGCCTACTGTACTGATTCTAAGTCGGGTATAGAATTACTGGTACGTTGATGGAAGGCTTGATGCAGGTGCATACTATTGTGGGCATCACCATCCTGCTGATAGTGTAGACGTAGTTGTTTATCTTGTTACTCCTTCCGCTTGGTCGATATTTCGGTTTGGTCTACATACATATTAAAATGAGTGTATCTTGATATCTTTAGTGTAGATTCATTTCATCAATCTTTTCCCCAAAATAACACAACGATCAAACTAATCACTTGGATCCTTCTTTTCCATAGGAACCCTGTAGGATAACTGTTCTGTCCAACACTCCTGAGTCTGAATCTACAGCAAAGTACTATCATCACGCTATCTAAGAATGCTGTAGTTTGCTAAATCTACTTTGACATACCCAAACGTCGCTACTCGTTTCTCCTATTTGTTCTCCCATCTTTGCATTCGAGAACAAAAAACCACTATGTTATTACCCAATGACAATCCCTGTTACTCTCATTTCAGTTTCACAGATCTTATGTCCCTATATGCCATACTCACATTCAAATATAAGTCTCATTTTATCGCTCGTGCCCGATTCGCTACCTTTTTTTGTTCCAGCAAGACAACAATGTCTGCTGTTTTCTTTTTGTTGACTCTTGATAAACCTAATTTTCAGATAAAAGAGGAAACGACCGGTTGGGTGTGAGCTGATATGATGTGTATGAGTACGATGCTAACTTATGAGTTTAATAAAAACATCCTTTTATTGAAGAAAGGGAAGTAACCTACCTGAAAAACCAAAACATGGTCATCAGTTCTTCTCGATATGTACCCACGACTAATCGCCACGAACATTGGAATTTCTAATTGACTGGGACATGCTTTCTGCTACCTCCATCGTTGTATGTAACGTCTTGACTTCAAAGACTGGAGTTATGTAATTTACTTGCTGCAAATGTTATACTACCTAGTTTACTACTACACCTGTTCAAATATATGATGTTTTGTTAGCCTAAAATGGCCTAGGAAATCATCTTATATTTTGTAACGGAGATAGTACCATTTGGATTATCAGATGTTGGGGTGACCGTTCGGAACGAAGAGGAAATAGCCTCAGCTCAATGTGGTCATTGTGCATGTGCGTGCGTGCAAATGATGAGAGATCTCCAACATGTGCCTATCTTAGTACACCATGTCGTCACTATGTGAAGATCACTAGCTTGCCGTCATTTAGCATGTTCGTTGGTTCAGTCTTGATTCGCCTGCATGCATGCATGTTGTCATGGTCGCAACAGAATGTGTTGCCTGTCAAGCAGTAGGTGCAGCTTAAGTAACTAGCAAACAGCATGCCGTGAAACCAGATGTTGCTGCTGGTGCTCAAAGCCACTTCTTCCTTCCCCGTGCTAGTTTGAAATAACCTGTCGAGAAAATGGTCAATGCCAGCAAACCTCTTTCTGATCCTGACGCAGATCTTCACCGCGGCATGGATGATTTATTTTCGATTTTTCCTGTGACCCCCAGCCAGCGTATTTGTAAAAAGGTTTTTCCTGTGACCCCCAGCCAGCGTATTTGTAAAAAGGTTAGTATATATTCTATATGCGAGCTATATATGGTTTTAGTAAGGTGTATATCCCTTTTATGCTGTGAAACTTCAGTTTTCTATCGTCTGTACTAAATGAGCTGATTTCGGAATACTTTATTTTCTGTCTGATCAGTATATTACTGCTAATTAGTTTACTACTCCGTACTTTCTAGTGTCCTAAAATTCAGGTATATTGTTTTGTATATCTTGTACAATAGTATTTGGTAATCTGGGTCCAGGGATTATAGGTTATCTCCAATTTCTCCCATTTCCAGTTCTGTGATGCCGAAAACTCTGAATTCGTTCCTCCAATATACCTATAAACTAAGTTTGCCACCCGGAGTCGTGTTACAATGAGCTGCAGTGAAAATTTACTTATATTAGAGTTTGTATCTTGTTAATCGATCAGAGCATCATTATAGCATTATTGATATTGTTCAAGTTCATTTGCCAAACAAAAATCCTTTGCACTTGACATTTTCTTTCCTGGTTTGCAGAACTGTAGTATCATGGATACTCTTGATCATTCACCGCAATCAAATGCTATTCTTTCCGGTATAAAATGTGTGATTAGTATGAGTAAATGGACGGCTTTTCCGGTTTCTGCTTGTGACACAATTGCGAAAGCCCAGCTTGTAAGTCCATTTTTTTCCCGTAAATCTCTGAGCTGTGCTGCTTTACGCTGCTGATCATGAAAACATCATATTTAAGATATTAACATTTTCCTTCCAGTCCAATGATTCTCCAGATGCACACATTACTGGTGAAAGGAATTTTAATGTGAGCCACAGTCAGTTGCGTACAAAACCTGATGGTGCTTCGAAGGCAATATCCAGTTGCATTATTACTTGTGCAAGGCCTGATGTAAATCGCTCTTTCGATTATACGCCCGGGTCCGATGTTCAGTACATAACAAAGGGCATCACTTGTTCTTCTGTCCCCGAAGCGAATCGATTTCCGGTCTCTTCTCTCGAGAGGAGGTATTATTCAGTGTTTTGCAGACTTGGACTGAGCGAAATATATCAGTGGTACATATCTATGTCCTTTTCTGTTCATTACTGCTGCTCGACGTATATTCTTACTATTCTCTGTTGCACAAAATAGTTATTCCATCGTATCGTCTTGTAATTTATATATGCTATCTTTGTTTGAGCAGCGTGACTGCTATTATATACCGCAAAGTTCGCTGCTCCTACCTCTCTCTTGGTCAGTCATTGATGCCAAGGGGTCATGTCAAAAACTTTTTGATTTCTGTTCTATGCCGGAAACTGTATGATGATTGCCACCCGTCAGTTTCCAAAAAACATTACTTCTTCTCTTATATTGGGGTAATTATTCTCTATTTTCGAGCTCCGTGTGTTTTAATATATGAATGCCAAAATATGTTCTGCTATGGTTTGTGTGCTGATTCTTACATATTTTTCAGGAAAACATTCTCAGATACAATAACAAAGATCAGTTTAAGCTCATACAAAATGCTTTTAAAGGTGCAAGTCTAGCAAAGAAAATTGATGCATGTGAACTGGTATGATATTTTACTCTTGATCTCTATCCTAGCCAGTTCTTATCCTTATATCTTTCTTATGTATGAACTTCACATGTTCTTCTGTTACAGCTATTTTTTCCAATATGCCATTGTAAGCACTGGTTTCTATTTGTTGTCGATCTCGAAAACCATATATTTGCATTTATGGATTCCTTATACAATAGGAAGTCTCTTTATCAAGTTGTGGTGAGAGGCTTGCTTGTAAGTAATTTTATTTCCAAATCTTTCTCTATGTTGACCTTCATGTTCAGTTATAATCATGCTGATGTGTGTTGTAATCTAGGTTGGTAATTTCAAGCAACTGTGGAAAGAGTTAGTTGACCCAGAATATATATTCGATGATTTCAGAGTTGTCTATCCTAATATACCTAGACAAGGAAACGGGTAATGCTGTCTAAAGTCTAAACTCATTGCTAGCCATTTGCAAAATATATCTTCTTGTATCCATGTTACTCAATTGTACTTACCTGATCTTTAGGCACGATTGCGGTATCTTTGTCATGAAATGTATGGAAATTTGGACCCCGAGAGTTGTTCTTCGTGATTGTTTCTCAGCAGTCAATATACCAGACATAAGGATTCAATACGCAAATCAGCTATTCTTCAGTTCAAAGAATACTGCTGATAAATCTTTGGTAAAACAATTCTTTAGAGAGGTAATCCTCATGTTCTTCAAAATTCTTTTACTTTTCTCCGCTGAGTACTTCTGAGGTGATGTTCAGTAGTGTGTTATGTTCTTTTATGCAGGGCAAATTTCACCATGTCAGAAAGAGTGTAACTTCAGACTTGAAACCAGTCCAATATACCCAGGCAATGACGAAATAGATACTCCCTCCGTTTCATAATATAAGATGTTTTAGCCATTCTCCACATTCGTATGTGCATAGATCTATCTTGACATGTTTTAGTGTACATGCGCACTCATTTGACTTCGAAGCTAAATAACATGTATTATATTTAAAACATCTTAAATTGTGGAACAGAGGGAGTACTGTACAAGATAACATTGCATATGAATAGTTTATGAAGCATTGTGTTGGTATTGTATGGATATCTTGCGTGGGCAGTGGATCTTGGTAGTATATGCTTGTTGTGCTTGCAATCGGCATCGTTCATTGCTTTGAGATCTGTGCCAGAATAGCAAAATGAAAAGATGGAAAGTTTTGTCAGCCCCGAAGCACATATCTCAAAGCAGCATGTGCGGCACCGATTACCACCTCCACAATGTTGCAACCTTACGAATAACTACACCCACGTCTCATATATCGACCTTACGGAAGTATTTGTGATACTTTATCGGTTTGAGTATGTTCATATACTATATCTAAGATATCATAAAATAAGTTTTATAAAAAAACTACAATTGTCCTAATATTTTACACTATATACTCAAAATACCGTCATATATGCATATAAAACAGAAGTATGTAGAATTTTTTTTACATACTGCCTAAAAAGAATTATCTATAGTACTAAAATAACATTATATACTCCATATTACATGTTACATACCTCCCGGTATGATAGATACTCCATACTCGTGTGAAACACACGTGGGTGTAGTTACACCCAGGTGATAGCTGCGCACCAGCATCCAACCATCCATACGCGATATTGAGTGAACTTCCCGGAGACATTGCAACCTCATAGTTAACAGACATTCGACGGAGCTTGCTATCAACGTCGTAACGAGAGAACGAATTCTTACACACGTCTTTCACGCAACTAGACCGCTAGCCGATGACCATGCTTTTTTGTATACGGAAAATGAGATTCACGCTGCCACCGTGTAGTGGAGAGAAATCATGCTAGCCATAACTCATCAACACCGTCGGGTGGAGAGAAATCATGCTAGCCAGAATTATACATCAACACCGTGTTGTGGAGAGAACACATGCTGGCTAGTACTTATCACCACCGTGGTGTGGAGTGAAATAATGCTAGCCAAAACTAGACATCACCATGGTGGTGTGGAGAGAAAACACGCAGTGCACAACTTGATGTGTGATGGACGGTAGCGTTATTTCACGGTCCCCATGGTTGATTTGTGATGGACGGTCGCGTGTTTTCATGGACACCGGTTGGCATCATTATCATGGGAAGCTTGGTAGCCCATGCCTGCGTAAATGATGTGATGCACCGAGTATATGACATGGGAACGGCTTACGAAGCGTTTAATGCCTCCGTGAAAGAAACTTCTCTGCCCGCTCGTCGTTCCAATGCGCTTCTTAGCTACCCACGGGGATAGCTGCGCATATGGTGGCTGCTCCGTAAGCCGTTCCCATGTCATGATAATGATGCCAACCGGTGTCCATGAAAACACGCGACCGTCCATCACAAATCAACCCGTGAAATAACGCTACCGTCCATCACACATCAAGTTGTGCACTGCGTGTTTTCTCTCCACACCACCATGGTGATGTCTAGTTTTGGCTAGCATTATTTCACTCCACACCACGGTGGTGATAAGTACTAGCCAGCATGTGTTTTCTCCACAACACGGTGTTGATGTATAATTCTGGCTAGCATGATTTCTCTCCACCCGACGGTGTTGATGAGTTATGGCTAGCATGATTTCTCTCCACTACACGGTGGCAGCGTGAATCTCATATATATGGGAACGTCTTACGGAGCGTTTAACGCCTCCGTGAAAGAAACTTCTTTGCCCGCTCGTCGTTCCAATGCGCTTCTTATCAGACTTACTTGTATCCTACGGTAGCCACCATATGCGCAGCTATCCCCGTGGGTATATATATATATATATATATATATATATATATATATATATATATATATATATATATATATATATATAGGACATATTCATACTACACCCGGGTGTAACTACACCCATGTGTGTTTCACGCGAGTATGGAGTATCTATCATACCGGGAGGTATGTAACATGTAGTATGGAGTATATAATGTTATTTTAGTACTAAAGATACTTCTTTTTAGGCAGTATGTAAAAAAATTCTACATACTTCTCTTTTATATGCATATATATGCATATATGACGGTATTTTGAGTATATAATGTAAAATATTAGGACAATTGCAATTTTTTGACGAAACTTATTTTAGGGTATCTTAAATATAGTATATGAACATACTCAAACCAATTATGACAAATACTTCCGTAAGGTGGTATACGAGACATGGGTGTAGTTACACCCGGGAGTAGAAAGCATTTAACCTATATATATATATATATATATATATATAGGGAAGCCCTATTCTGCACCCAGGCGCAGGATAAATTATTTTGCGCCTAAGGTTTTTTACATTGTTTTTATAAAATAAAATATGTTTATGATCCAAATAATTACATTTATTTTGCTTCATAACTAAAAAATCTACATAAAAAATACAATATATAAATCATAATAGTGTAAAAATAGGTAAAATTGCGTATTTTATGTAATATTTTTTATATGCCACATAAATAAAATTTTACGTGATGTTAATATTTTCTTATATTGCTATTAATTTAAGAAGTATGACAAAATTTACGTGACGTAAAAATTCTTCACGGTTCAAAAGATACGGGGTGGGTGTAGAATAACTATTCTACTCCCAGGGAGTCAAATAGCGCTACCCTATATATATATATATATATATATATATATATATATATATATATATATATATATACTATATCTAAGATACCCTAAAATAAGTTTCATCAAAAAATTGCAATTGTCCTAATATTTTACACTATATACTCAAAATACCGTCATATATGCATATAAAAGAGAAGTATGTAGAATTTTTTTACATACTGCCTAAAAAGAAGTATCTTTACTACTAAAATAACATTACATACTCCATACTACATGTTACATACCTCCCGGTATGATAGATACTCCATACTCGCGTGAAACACACATGGGTGTAGTTACACCCGGGTGTAGTATGAATATGTTCTATATATATATATATATATATATATATATAGAACTCCTATTATATACTCCCAGGTGTACATACTCCCATATTCAATATACCTCACATACATAGGTATAATACCTCTTTATAATTTTTTATATACCTCATTAGTTATTCTAAGATACCTCAAAAAAAGAAGTATGAAAAAATATCATCGGAGTTCTTGATAATTTGAATATACCATTTTAAGTGTAAAAAAGGCAGTATATGTGCAAATAATTCAAAATATATAGTTTCAAATGAATTTTTTCACATAATTCACTTTGGGGTATCTACTATTGTATAATGAAGTATATTAAAAATGATAAAGAGGTATACATACTTCAAATATGTGGTATATTGAACGTGGGAGTATGTACGCTCAGGAGTACAGAACCATTTTCCTATATATATATATATATATATATATATATATATATATATATATATATATATATATATATATATATATATATATATATATATATATATATATATATATATATATAGTTAAATGCTTTCTACTCCCAGGTAACTACACCCACGTCTCATATACCACTTTACAAAAGTATTTGTCACACTTTATCCGTTTGAGTATGTTCATATACTATATCTAAGATACATCAAAACAAGTTTCATGAAAAAATTGCAACTGTGATAATATTTTACACTATATACACAAAATACAGTCATATATGCATATAAAAGAGAAGTATGTACAATTTTTTTTAAATACTACCTAAAAAGAAGTATTTATAGTAGTAAAATAGCATTATTTACTCCATACTACATGTTACATACCTCCCGGCATGATAGATACTCCATACATGTGTGAAACACACATGGGTGTAGCTACATTCACACATATGGGTGTAGCTACACCCGGGTGTAACTACACCCACGTGTGTTTCACATGAGTATGGAGTATCTATCCTACCGGGAGGTATGTAACATGTAGTATGGAGTATATAATGTTATTTTAGTACTATAAATACTTCTTTTTAGGTAGTATGTAAAAAATTCTACATACTTCTCTTTTATATGCATATATATGCATATATGACGGTATTTTGAGTATATAAAGTATATAGTGTAAAATATTAGGACAATTGTAATTTTTTCATGAAACTTATTTTAGGGTATCTTAGATATAGTATATGAACATACTCAAACCGATAAAGTATGACAAATACTTGCGTAAGGTGGTATATGAGACGTGGGTGTAGTTACACCTGCGAGTAGAAAACATTTATATATATATATATAGGGTAGCGCTATTTGACTCCCTGTGAGTAGAATAGTTATTCTACACCCACCCAGTATCTTTTGAACCGTAAATAATTTTTACATCACGTACTTTTTGCCGTACTTTGTAAGTTCATAAAAACGTAAAAAAATATTATCATGACGTAAAATTTTATTTGTGTGGCATATAAAAAATATTACGTAAAATACGCATTTATTTTTACCTATTTTTACACTGTTATGACTTATATATTGCATTTCTTATGTAGATTTTTTAGTTATGGGGCAAAATAAATGTAGGTTTTTTCATTCGTGCGGATAAATTTCTCCACTGCATATCACAACCATCTATTTCTGACTTTGTGAAGAGAAGTCACCACGTAACGTTGGCTATGTGCCAAACAAAGATGACAAATTCACGTGAGTAGAGTGTCTTCCTTCTCGTTTAGAGCCCTTTTATGGTACCCCAAATAAACCACAACTATCTATTTCTGTCCATCTAAATGCTAAAAATATTTCATACTAGTGCTAAAATAATAAATGGTAGAAGTTATACTAGTGCTCAAACGGAGACTCCCAGCAAATGGGCCGGACCCTTTAGCTAGAAGAGTGTGGCCTAAGAAAAACTCAGTCTGGGTACTCACTGGAAAAAAACAGGAAATCCCCAATTCTCTGACCGGGCCTGCCGCCCGTGGAAAATCCCCAATTCAATGAAATGGAATACTAATTCTCCGGCTCACGGCTTTGACGGCTCCTCACTGACGTCTTCTCCGGCATGAGGCGCGGCGGGTCCCCCGATGCGGGGGACAATCCCCTTGCGAACGACGTGCACCTCGACCGACGCGGCTACGGCGGGGACGAGCCCCTTACGGATGGTGTCGAGCAGAAGGCGTGCGGCGGCTCCACTGACGTGACGACGGCGGGGAAGAGCTCCTTTTGGACGATGTCGAGAAGAAGGCGTGACATGTGCACCGATGCACAACCATCTCCAAAAGTGGAGAGCGAGGCGGAAGATGCTCCACAAACTCAGACATGTTTAAGGAGTGGAATGGCACGAGGACACACCCTCTCTTTTCATGGAGGAGTTCTTGAACATGTTGCGGTAAGCTTTTATATTTCCACTTGCTTAGTTAATTTACTAATTTTTATGTTCGGGACTAACTCTACCGTCATTTCAGAATCACCCGATGGACATATTTTCATCAACATGCCAATTTATAGAATTATGATCAGATGAAGATCATGTTTGGCCGTACTGGTCTTTCTTTACTATCGGATTTGAAACACTACATCTCGCTTTAAGCCACCTCGTGGAGAACGAAGCTGAAGGCATCAACTATCTTGTGATCACACTTGAAGAGAAACATTGATTTGTTTTCTTTCTTCACAAGCACTACCCGTGAGGAGCCGATGATGGTGTTACCAGTGATGTGTTTATGTGATCTATATCCTTGGTGAGTTAGGTCTCGGTGAGTTAGGACTTGATGAAAATAGATACCAGGTCTGTATATTTTGTGAGGTGCTATATACTAAACCCATGACATGATAAAAGTTTGGGTGCATCACAGGCAGTTGTTTTGCTGAATTCGTGGTGCACCACTAAATTACTTCATGCACTGTTTAGTTTAAGTGGTTCTGCTTGCTTAATATTTTTCTGTTGTGCTATCTATGTTGACAATCTTGGTCGAGTGACGGGTAAGTTCACCACTCAGCCGAGAAGGTTACTAGGTCACGAGCTTTACACATAACCAAACACCATCACTAGCATAAAAAGGTCTGAAACGACGAACAACAAGCTACCGAACGCAGGGGGGGTTTCTTGGTGCTCTGATGCAGGTTAAGACATCGTTGGCAAGTAAATATCAGTCAGGTTCTTGAAAGCCTTGGATGAAAAGGACAAACATATATACGAGTAAACAAACGCGTTCAATGTTGATTGACCCTGGTAGATCGCCGCACGGAGTGCTCTCTGTTGTGGCACCGCCAGGCCAGGTAGCCCTGTCCAAGAAAGATCATTGGTACGGAGAACCAAGGTATTCAGTTTTCACTATCATGGCCGGGAAAGAGACATACTTTAATCCAAATGACGAATCCAACTCCTTACAACGAATCCGATCCTGATATCCTATATATATAGCCGCGTCCCTCGCCGGTGGCACGCAACAATGGCTTCCGAGGATGTGATCTATATCCTTGGTGAGTTAGGTCGGTGAGTTAGGACTTGATGAAAATAGATACCAGGTCTGTATACTTTGTGAGGTGCTATATACTAAACCCATGACATGATAAAAGTTTGGGTGCATCACAGGCAGTTGTTTTGCTGAATTCGTGGTGCACCACTAAATTACTTCATGCACTGTTTAGTTTAAGTGGTTCTGCTTGCTTAATATTTTTCTGTTGTGCTATCTATGTTGACAATCTTGGTTGAGTGACGGGTAAGTTCACCACTCAGCCGAGAAGGTTACTAGGTCACGAGCTTTACACATAACCAAACACCATCACTAGCATGAAAAGGTCTGAAACGGCGAACAACAAGCTACCGAACGCAGGGGGGTTTCTTGGTGCTCTGATGCAGGTTAAGACATCGTTGGCAATTAAATATCAGTCAGGTTCTTGAAAGCCTTGGATGAAAAGGACAAACATATATACGAGTAAACAAACGCGTTCATGTTGATTGACCCTGGTAGATCGCCGCACGGAGTGCTCTCTGTTGTGGCACCGCCAGGCCAGGTAGCCCTGTCCAAGAAAGATCATTGGTACGGAGAACCAAGGTATTCAGTTTTCACTATCATGGTCGGGAAAGAGACATACTTTAATCCAAATGACGAATCCAACTCCTTACAACGAATCCGATCCTGATATCCTATATATATAGCCGCGTCCCTCGCCGGTGGCACGCAACGATGGCTTCCGAGGATGTGATCTATATCCTTGGTGAGTTAGGTCTCGGTGAGTTAGGACTTGATGAAAATAGATACCAGGTCTGTATATTTTGTGAGGTGCTATATACTAAACCCATGACATGATAAAAGTTTGGGTGCATCACAGGCAGTTGTTTTGCCGAAATCGGGGTGCGCCACTAAATTACTTCATGCACTGTTTTAGTTTAAGTCGTTCAGCTTGCTTAATGTTTTTTCTGCTGTGCTATATATGTTGACAATTTTGGTCGAGTGATGGGTAAGTTCACCACTCAGCCGAGAAGGTTACCAGGCCACGAGCTTTACACATAACCAAACACCATCACTAGCATAAAAAAATGTCTGAAACGGTGAACAACAAGCTACGGGAGTAAACAAACGCGTTCATGTTCGCCCAACTCCTATACGAGTAAGTAAATATCAATTTGATTCTTGAAAGCCATGGATGAAAAGGACAAAAATCTATACGAGTAAACAAACGCGTCATGTTGATTGATCATGGTAGACCACCTCACGGAGTGCTAACTGTTGTGGCACCGCCAGGCCAGGTAACCCTGTCCAAGAAAGATCATTGGTACGGAGAACCAAGGTATTCAGTTTTCACTATCATGGCCGGGCAAGAGACATAGTATTAAATCCAAATGACGAATCCAACTCCGATTCTTAAAACGAATCCAATCCTGATATGATGTGCCGATATCCTATATATATAGCCGCGAGAATTTGCCGGCAAAAAGAATTCTCCAGGACAATGATCACAATGATTATGAGCAGATAGTCTTGCACCTGCCCTGCGGCAGAAGGGCCACATCTATGACGTTCGACTTCCACGTGGTTGGCATCGCTACCCTTGTAATTCCACCGGCGGTTCCGAGCTCGTTGACCCAGCTGGAACTTCAATTCATGCGAGTGGATGCAACAAGCCTCTCCCACTTTGTGTCCTCTTGCTGCCCCCATCTGAGAAAACTTGTTCTACACACCTTCGGTGACATGGATGTCCTCAAGCTCTCCAGCGATGCCCTTGAAGACCTTGAGATCCACTTCGCCTCCGGCGGCCTCCGGCGACTTGAGGTGTGGTCTCGCAATCTCCGTCGCCTCTTCATTACCCAAATCTTCCCGCCGGAGGTTAGGGAAGACGAAGTGCACGACGGCAGCAAGTTGGCCAGCTTCTTTACTCCTCGCCTCGAGGACCTCGGTTGGACTAGCAGCCCAGGGATGCATCCGAGCAGGATCGAGTTCGCCCACGGTTTCTCCAACGTTCGCCAGCTTGCCGTCGGGCTCGGCACCCACGATATGGTGCATCGGAAAAGGTGGAACCGCAACAAATTTGGTGTATGGCTCCTTCGGCGCTGCACTGGTATCCGCTGCCTTGAAGTCCGTCTCTGCAATTTGCAGCCCAACGTAAGTACGCACCCGTGGTATACATGCATAAATTACAAACTACGGTTTTGATAATCCTTGGTCGCCTGAAAAATTCTTAAGTCTCGATCGGTCACCCACAAAAATATTCATCAGTTGCATAAAAATGTGAGAAAAGTGCAATTCGTTCTAATAGCACTTTTTTGGGAACTACAATTTTCACTTTTCTGTGGTGACCGGAACTTAAAAAATTCTCAGTCGACCGGGACTTAAGCAAACCCGACCCATGTCCTATCATTTTTACTCTGCATATATTATCAATGTTGATATTTCCCCTATAAATCTGGTGCAACTTTAAAACATTTGTCTTATAAAAACTTAATATGCAGATTAGGACAAGAAGGAGTACTTTAAAACAGGGACAAGAGCGAGTACATATGTAGGATCTTGTTGATTTAGCAAAATACATTGTCTCCATAGAATTACTTGTATGTTAGTACCAAACTTGATTAAATTTACGTTTTGAAAAATGTAGGTTTACCAAACTAATACTAATATGCATCTTATTTGAAAAAAGGGCGGTAGTAATTATCTCTGGTGACGCTTTCATCTCTAGAGAATCAAACAGAAGTAATCTACATAAATTGTGCCCCTTCATACGAGAATGCTGGTACTCATTTGTACTTACACTGCTCATGGCGGGGCGCTTTCATACCTAGAGAGTCTCAAACACAACTAACCCCACATACGTTTGAAAAGCGCCAACTCGTATTCAACCGTTTTGTTCTTTTGGTTTACCTGTTTCATGAAGTATGTTGTTATACATGTTCTAGACTATGTTATATATCATGCCCATATAACCATAACTATGCGTACCCACAACTAATTTCTGTGATTGGTGTGCTAAATAAGATTTGGTGGGCCCAATATGAGGATCTGATGCTAGCGGTACCCCATCTTGACACTGTCACTAATCTAACCGTGTCCACGCGCGCCGCTAATCATGCATACGGATCCAGCATAACAACACTGCTCTCTAGGTGCAGACACGTAGAGACGCTTACCATCCTTGTCATTGGCGAAGTAAGTTTTTTCGCCACAGGTCTCACTACGATAGAATTAAGCACGTGACTGAATACACGATTAAGCTCCACATATACTTTTGAATGCAGAGGTCTGAGGATGAGTACACTTGCGGGCTCACAACGGAGTGCTGGTGCAAACGTCCTGTCGACTGGAAGGAGAACAAGCTTTGCTTGGATTTTCTTCGTCAAGTCCACCTCAAGGGCTTCACTACGGCATACTGGTTGCCTGACCTCGTTAGCCTTTTGCGCCATTCAAGACCATCGGTTCTCACTAATTATTGTGACTGAACTTGTAATCTCTTGTTAAGGGAACTAGTAGGGTTACCTGTGCCTTTGCGCGGCTAGCTTATTATTTTTATGTTTATATGATTTTTCTTTGAGTTGTTTGTGTGTGAGTAGGTTGAACGTTTATAGGAAAATCCGATAAAATAATTAACCAACAAGCACCATTCAATGTTTTGTCCGTGCAAGTTATTTGTCAATTTTCCTAACAAAGTTATTTGTCAATTTTCCTAACAAAGTTATTTTTCTTTCACCAACACACTAACATTAATAAAAAAATCGAAGTTACATCCACACACCATATGACTGGATCCTGGATAAGCCTTTTGGTGAGGTGTATTCGGCGTTTCTTCTAAATTATAAAGCTCTAGCTTTTTGACCCCAAAAAAAATTCTTGTTGGTTAGCATTTCCCACCATGCAAAATACAACATTTTTAATCTCTCGGTTAAAGTTAGATCTCTTGTTAAGGGAATTCACTAAGAGAAACATAACCTTTCCAACGCCTCCAACATTGTTAATCACACGACTATATATGTTGTGTTAAAATATTCAAGCAAGCGGACTATCCCGTGTCTCTAGGCCTGTCGCAAGGTTCAAGTCTGACTTAGTGTTGGCTCGTTACCAGAATCGCCTCTATTTCCCAGTAGCTTTTTATCAGGATGATTGGCGACGTAAGCTTGTCGCCATAAAAAAACTCGACAAACAAAAACACTCTCGAAACAGGTTTTCGTCCTGCTTTATAAATAAAGAAACGACCACCAAGCAACCAACGGTACAAACGTAACACCACAGACACAGCTGGGGCAGCAGCAAACAAACGCCCAAAGAAAGGAAAAAATAAAAACAAAAAGAAGACAAAGGCGGATCGACTAAACTAAGGTGACCCGTAACCGCTGTGCCCTCTCCGAAGATGTACCACCACGCTCCTAACACGAATCATCAAGGCAGCACCTTTAAGAAGGAAAGCTCGCGCTGCCGCCCGAACCAGCACACTGGTTCTAGGGTTTCCCCCGTCACACTGAGGGAGGCGAACGGGAAGAAGCCACGACGCCCTTCAGGAAGGGATCATGCCACCTAGAGATGGCACCGCGTCAGTGTCGAGCGAGCCGACAAGGATTTCTCCCGCTAACATCCTATCCACCTCCCTCGAACGATCCAAGACATAGGCACCTTGTGAGGACGAAGCCACGCCATCTCAGACTCGTCGCCCACCAACTTGCGCCACCACGGTTACGAAGTAGCTATCGTCGTCTCACCAAAGCAACCGGAACAACGACCACAAGACGGAGGCGAGGGAAAGCTCGACACCGGGCCAGCAGGGACTGCGATCGCGCGGGAGGGAACAACCTCCACCGCCTCGACGGTAGTCGACCGGACGCGGTCGAGCACACCAGTCCCAATCAGGTCCGGCCGTGCACAAAACGGGCCCGTAAAGATCAACCACGCTGCACGTGCACGTGCGGCATCGTCGCTGCTGGAACCCTGCAGGAGCACCCCCATCTCCATCTGTAGAGAGGTCAACCGCAAGCCAGAGCCCCACGACCAACCAAGATGGGGCCCGTAGGGCCCAGATTTGGGACGAGGGCAGGGGCGTTGCCCCGTTGGTAACCACCGTCCCACTGTGCAGCGCCGCCCCGCCACCCCGCAGGGACGCCGTCGCGCCGCCGCCTCCCGGCCGAAGCTACGCCAACGCCGCCGCCTCCCGGCCGAAGCTACGCCAACGCCGCCCGAAGAGCACCGCCGCCAAGGAGAGCCGCCACCGCGCGCGGGCTCCCTACGCCGGGGAGAGAACGGCCGGCCGCCGCCGGCACCGCACGGGCCCGGCCCGGCGGCGCACGCCGGCAGCGGCCGGGGGAGGAGGGAGATGAGCGGAGAGGAGGCGGCGGGCTGGGGTGGTCTCGGTCGCCCACGCGGGGGGCGACACGAGACCGAGGGGAGGAGGGGGGAGGGAGGACGGACGGGGCCGCGGGCCGGTCGCCAATGGTGGCGGCGGCGTCGCCTAGGTTAGGGTTGGGGAGGTCGCGGGAGCCTCGGGCGTTTAGAGCAGCCCTGGTTGATCGTCTGCCTCCACCTACTCAAACAAAAACACTCAACGTGTATTCTGTTTATCAAGCATTTTCTGCACGCTATGCTTAATTAACAATAGCTCTCGGCATAAAATCATATGTATGCCGAGCGTGACGCTTGGCATCAGGGCCGTCTCCAGAAATTCGGGGCCCTTGTGCGAAACATAAAATGGGGCCCTAATTTTTAAAAAATTCACAGCAAAAATACAGATTTTCACTTTGTTCGTTAACATCACTACATATTACTTCTTCGTACAATATGTAGAAATACTAAGCATTAGATTTACTAAAAGGTATCACTACAGTAATAAACCGTCCTCATGTTCTACTAAAAAGCATCATCCGTCTGGTGTTTTTGGAAATAAAATCTTCAATTATATCTTCATAATTAATCTCCTCTAGAATATCATTTTCAAGTGCTATTGTGGCCAATCCATTGAGCCTTTCTTGCGTCATAGTAGAACGCAAGTAAGATTTCAACAACTTGAGTTTGGAAAAGCTCCTTTCCGCCGATGCAACTGTAACCGGAATGGTTAACAAAATTCTGTATGCTATAGTAGCAACTGGATAATAGGGGCGCTTCTTCAAGTAGTTCAAAATATCAATAGGACCCATGGATTTGTCAAGTAGATCAGCGAGTTGCCTAAGGCTCTGGCCGGATGGGCTGAATAGAGGCCCAATAAAGAGTCCCTTCTTGCCTGGACAGAGTCGTGGACGCTGAGAGATCTAAACTGGGCCAAAAGTTGCACATAATAGGACATATATACGGGCTATATGCAGGTAACTGGGGGCCCCTGTTTTTTGGGGGCCCTGTGCGATCGCCCAGGTCGCACTGGGCCTTCGACGGGCCTGCTTGGCATACGCTAGGCGTTCGGAATAAGCTAGGCGCTCCGCATACAACACACCAAGTCCCCCATGGCTTGCATTGACGACATAGAGTTGTGTGCCAAGCACGGATGAGACGGCGCACGGAAATAATTAAAAAAAGTTCAATTGGTTATGAGCCATGTCTAATTGAGTTTTATCTATCCGTGTCATATCCATATCCGCGATATTTCTCTATTATGTGCCCAGTTTTGCTCGCATATCGGTCAAACTCTTGTTTCCCTCTGGTCAACCTACTTTGACCTGCACTTGGCCTGACCAGTGGGGTCGGCCTGGCGCGGCTCGGCTAGTGTGCGGTTCGGTTGGGATTTGATCGGCTGTTTTTCGAAATATATTGTTGGATGAATTAGTAATACCACGGGTCCATTTTAATACCGCGTGTCGGCTGTTTTTGGATTTGAACCCTAACTAGCCCTAATATAAACTAACTAGCCCTATCTAAACTATGTCGAGGCCGCCCTGGCCTACCTCGCAGCATGCTCTCCGCCTGGCGCGCAGGTCGGTGACAACCGCCAGCTGGACGGCCTCCATCAAGGCCGGGTTCGCCGAGCGCTCCGCCGCCACGGCGTTGAGGTCGGCGTACGCCGCGCGCTCGGCGGCCATGAAGGCGCGGTAGATGTCAATGGAGTTCACGGCGTCAGCAACCGCCTTCGCGTAGTCATCAACCGCCTCCACGGCGTCAGCAACCGCCTCCGCGTAGTCATGAAACTCCTCCACGACGTCAGCAACTGCCTCCGCGGTGTCATCAACCGCCTCCACGGTGCGCCAGGTGTCGATGGAGTTCACCGCGGCCACCTGGTCGGGTCACAGCGACAGTGGCAGCTCCTGCTCCTGCGGCGGTTCCTCCCCATCGACGTCCGCCCAGTCGACGGACAAGACGTCGCCGATAGGCTGGAGCACCAGCTCTGACGCCTGCTCTGGCTGGTCCTCTTGCCCCAGAGGGTGGGCACGGCGCGCAGCCTGGGTGAGGGTGGCCCAGGTGGTCTTTGGGCGGCGAGGCATGGTGTTGGATTTGGAGGCTGCGGGTGATACGTCTCCAACGTATTTATAATTTCTTTTGTACCATGGATGCTATATTATACCATGTTATTACATGTTATTACATGTTTTGTATACATTTTCTATAGTTTTATGCATTTTCTGGGAATAACCTATTAACAAGATGCCATAGTGCGAGTTCCCAGTTTTCTGCTGTTGTTGGTTTCAGAAAAGTACTTAAGGAAATATTCTTGGAATTGAACGATTTCTTTTCCAAAGTCAGTTTTTTCATCGGAGGTTACAGAAAGTCGAGAACGAGACAAAGTGGGCCAACGAGGCGCCGCCACCTGGTGCTCGCGCGGCTGCCCTTCTGGCCGCGCGAGGATAGGGTGTGGGTCCCTCGGGGTGCCACCGCCTTCGCCCTTTCGCCTACAAATACCCCTTCGGCCAAAGACCCTAGCAAGGTGTTCATATTTTTCTCCACGGGTCCTAAGCCGCCGCCGTCGTCAACACCAATTCGGGAGAGATCAGAAGTTCTCCCCGGCACCCTGCTGGGAGGGAATCGTCCCCGGAGGCCTCTACGTCACCATGACCGTGTCCGGACTGATGCGTGAGTAGTCTACCCTTGGACTAAGGGTCCATTGTAGTAGCTAGATGGTTGTCTTTTCCACTTGTGCAACCATGTTTAGATCTTGTGAGCTTCCTATCGCGATCAAGATCACTATTATGTAATTCTTCATGTTGTGTTTCCTGGGATCCGATGAATATTGAGTACTAAAGTTATTGCTTCATAATATATCATGTGTGTACTATTTAATGATCTTGCATGCTCTCCATTACTTGTGTATGCTCTGGTCAAGTAAATGCTTGTAACTCAAAGATGGGGTATTTATGCTCGATAGTAGTTTCATGTCTCTATTTAATCTGGGGTGGTGACATCTAGCTCTAAGATTCTAGATGTACTGTTGCTAATAGGGATAAAACAGCAGTTCTTTATCTAAGGATGTTGTTACTTACTTTGCACACGGTGCTAAAAGCGATAATCTGTTGCATGCAACTTAAAACTGAAAGGGGTGCGGACGCTAAGCGGAAGGTGGATTATTAGTCATAGATGCGATTGGAACGGTCTATGTATATTGTTGTAATGCCCGAATGAATCTCACACTAGACATCATAATGTTAGTATATGCATTGGCTTGCTCATCATTATTCTTTCAGTTACCCAGTTGTAATTTTTTTATCCGCATGAATGTTATTATTATTTATGGAGAGACACCACTAGTGAACTGTGGACCACGGTCCTTCTCTTTAATCTGATAAAATCACAACTGCAAACCTGTTACTTTCTACAAAAAAAACATATTTCTTCCACACATACGTTTAATCCTTTGTTACAGCAAGCCGGTGAGATTGACAACCTCACTATTTAGTTGGGGCAAAGTATCTTGATTGTTTGTGTGCAGGCTCCACGTTGGTAATCGTAAACGGCGCTGCCAACAAGCTCGAGTGAATACTCATTTCCTGCTGGATCGATAAACCTTGTATTCATAACTGAGCGAAATTTGCTGCTGCACTACATCACACCATCCTCTTGGGGTCTCCCAACAACACACCCACCATGTGCATCAAGCTCTTTTCTGGCGCCGTTGCCGGGGATTTGAGCATTCTTCTGTGAGGGTAGTTTTCCCACTTCCAATACTTTTATTTTGTTATTGTCTTGCTTAGTTTATTTTTATTAATGTCTTGTTTGCTTAATATCAAAAATACAAAAAAAAATAGTTACTTGCATTACTTTTCTTATTTCGGTTTGTTATTTATTTTCAGTTTTGTTGCTTTTTGTTATTTCGGTTTGTCATTGTTTTTCTGTTATTGTTATTTTGGTTTGTTAATTAATTTGCTAAAATTAGTACTGCTGAGAATACTAAGTTGTGTGACTTTACTAGCACCAACAATAATGTTTTTATATGCACACCTATTGCTCCACCTGCATCTAAAGCTGAATTCTTTGAAATTAACCCTGCTTTATTGAACCTTGTTATGAGAGAGCAATTCTCTGGTGTTAGTTCTGATGATGTTGCTGCCCATCTAAATAACTTTGTTGAATTATGTGAAATGAAAAATATAAGGACATAGATGGTGATATCATAAAACTGAAATCATTTCCTTTCTCCTTGAGAGGAAGAGCTAGGGAATGGCTGCTTTCATTGCCTAGGAATAGTATTGATTCATGGATTAAATGCAAAGATGCTTTTATTAGAAAATACTATCCTCCTGCTAAGATTATTTCTCTAAAAAGTAGCATCATGAATTTTAAAAAATTTGATAATGAACATGTTGCTCAAGCTTAGGAAAGAATGAAATCTTTGATAAAGAATTGCCCAGCCCATGGACTGACTGTTTGGATGATCATCCAAACCTTTTATGCAGGACTGAATTTTTCTTTAAGAAACATATTGGATTCAGCTGCTGGAGGTACCTTTATGTCCATCACTTTGGGGGCTGCAACAAAACTCTTGGATAATATGATGTTGAATTATTCTGAATGGCATACAGAGAGGATACTGATGATCCACAAGTATAGGGGGGTGTATCGCAGTACTTCCGATAAAGAAGAGTGTCGAACCCAACGAGGAGCAGAAGGTGTTGACAAGTGCTTTTGATGACGATTTCACTGTAAACACTAGCAGACAAATTTTCAGTAGACTTTGATATAACAGAGAAATAAAGTGCGAGTAAATAGAGCACGACAATTGTAATTGCAGCGAGTGGCTCCATCCTTTTGAGAGCAAAGGACAAGCCGGTTTGTTTACTTATGATGACCAAACGTTCTTGAGAACACACGGGATTTCTGTCTAGTGCTTTCGCTTCATATTGATGATTATCTTTAGTGTTTGGATAAGTGTTGTGTGGGTGAACCTATGCTAATGCACCGCCCTTCCTAGGACTAATACATACTTATGATTATACCCCTTGTAAGCATCCACAAATACAAGAAAGTAATTAAGATAAATCTAACCATAGCTTTAAACTCTGAGATCCTGCAATCTCTCGTGCATCGGAATACCAACGGGGGTTTAGGTTTCTGTCACTCCAGCAACCCCACAAATGATAACCGAGTACACGATGCATTCCCCTAGGTCCATAAAGGCGAAGTGTCATGTAGTCGGCGTTCACATGAGTCCACTTGAAGAATGGGACCACAACTTAAATATCAAAACATCAAATATTACTCAACATAGTTCACAACTAACATCTAGACTTCTCCCATGTCCTCAAGAACACAACGAACTACTCAAAACACATCATATGGAACATGATCAGAGATGATATAATGACGGATAACAATCTGAACATAAACCCTAATTCAACGTTTTCACTCAATAGCGTCAATAACAATAGTAATCAACACCGGGAGAGTTTCCCCTATCGAATACACGGAGTTTAGCCCTAGATGTTACAATGGGAACAGAGTGGATGGATGGAGATGATGGCGTTGGCGGTGGAGATGGTGGTGTTGGCGATGGTGATGGAGTGCAACTCGATGACGGTGACGATGGCGACGATTTCAACCCTCCGGGAGGGAATTTCCCCAGCGGCAACGCAGCCTGCCGGAGAGCTTTTCTCTCTTTGTCTTCTCCGCCTCGTGGTGGTGGCTGATGGGTTCGTAGCATAGAAAACAAAATATTTCCTACGGTGCGAACAAACCAACAAGCCAAGATCTAGTCTAGGAGAAGCTCGTAACGAGTGGAACATATTCCAAGAGAACTAACCCTCGAAGACCGTAAGCGTTTCGAGAATATTTCTCGTGGATGATGTAGTCGTTCACTCGCCGATCTCAAGATCATGAAGATAAGCGATGCAACGGGCAGTGCCTCCGTACTCGGTCACACGTACGGCTTGAAGACGACCTCCGTTCCCTCGACCCAGCGGGGCAGCAGAACTAGTAGAACCACCGGAAACTCCAGCAGCACGACGGCGTGCAGTGGTGGAGAAACTAATCGGCCATGGCTTCGCCAAGCGGATGGCTGGAAGGTGGAGCAGCGGGAGGAGGGAGAGAGAGGCAAGTGTGTAGGGAGAGGGAGCTTAGACCCCTCTTTATATAGGAGGGGGAGGGAGCCACGAAATTGGAGTGCCCCTACCTCTCCACTCATCATGTGAGTGGAGTCTCCACTCAACCCACTCATTCTCTCATCAATTCCCACTCAAAATTCCAAGGGATTTTCTTTATTAATTAAAACAATTTCATTTCTTTTTAATATTTGTTAATTCTATTAACAAACATTAACACTTACCCCCTTGGTTCATTTGTTAATTCTATTAACAACCATTGACAATTAACTCCTTGAACTATTTCAATATTACCCGAAACAATTTCGGTGCAATCCAAACTTTTCTCTGAAATTCCGTGTCTACCCAAAAGCGTCGACAAACCTTAAGTGTGTCACCCTACGGTTCGTGAATAATGTAGACATGATCGAGACACCTCTCCGATCAATAGTCAACAACGGGATCTGGAGATCCGTAATGACTCCTAAATATTCGACGATGAATCTTGTGATCGTGTGAACCAAAAACGTCATAACCAATTCCTTTTGTCTCGCGATATTTTACTTGTCCGAGATCCGATCATTGGTATCATCTATACCTTGTTCGATCTCGTTCCCGACAAGTACTCTTTACTCGTTCTGTGATATGACATCCTTGTGACCTAGTCATGTGCTTGCAAGCGGTGTCCATGTGATATCACCGAGAGGGCCCAGAGTATATCTCTTCGTCATCTGGATGGACAAATCCCACTTCTTGATCCATGAGCCTCAACTAATACTTTCGGAATACCCAACGCCACCTTTATAGTCACCCTATTATGGTGTGACGTTTGATGTCATCAAAGCATTCTTCCGGTTTTAGTGATTGACATGATCTCATGGTCTAAGGATAAGGGTTACTTCATATGCTTAGTACAACAATATAAACTTAATGACTTGATCATATTGATATACTTAATTTGGGTGTGTTTTCATCATATCATTCTCCTAATGACATGATCCCGTTATTAACAACATCCAATGTTCATGATCAGGAAACCTTAATCATCAGTTAATCAACGAGCTAGTTAAACGAGAGGCGTTACTAGGAACTCTTATTTGTTCATTAGTCACACATGTATTAACGTTTCCAGTTAATACAATTCTAGCATGAGAAATAAACATTTATCATAAACACGGAATAATATAATAACCGCTTTATTAGTGCCTCTCGGGCATATTCCTTTCAGTGGCGGAGATGTGTTCTGGACAACGTAGGATTTTTAGGTCTTCGGGGGGATGAAGTACGCGAAGGGGTACGCCAGGAGGTGGGCCAGGACAGCCTCACCCCTTGCTCACGCGGTGTCGGGGGGCTACCCCCGGGTAGGGTAAAGGCATGGGCAAGTTGGTCCCACTGGCAGTCAGTTTGGTCCTTTGGCTAGCACCAAGAGTCACTTGACCCTTCGGGTCGTGATAAGACGGCCCTTGGGGCGGAGCAGAGGGTGACCTTCGGGAGAGAGATGGAGCTGTACCTTGCTGTAGGCAAGGGGCAGGTGTGTACACTATAAATAGACCCTCTCTCGGGGGACACAGAAAGCATGGATAAGATAAGGCTAGAGAGACAGGAGAGGGGGAGAAGTGGAGCGACTTAGGCATATGTCAGAGGTGACCGACATTTGTCCCTGGGCGGAGCATCCGGGGTGCGTCCCGCGCGTTGTACCGAGCTGTGAGCAAAACGACATAACCAGATGAACACTATCGTGTCGACACAATCTTTCTGTTTGTTGTGTACAGGTTGGCAACATCGACGTAGCTACGTCCAAACTCGGAGGAGGTTCCCGACAGTACAAGCCAGGTGTAGTAGTGCCAGGCTGCAGGGTATGATTCGGCATACACCTGCCGGTTTAGGCGAGATACCATGACATACTTTATGTTGGGAAAGAGGTCAAGGGCAAGGACAATCCTATCCGTGGCACAGAAGCTAAGTCACCTCCCGGCTGACATGGAAGCGGAATAGAAGGCGAAGTATCGCACGGACGTGACTATTCCACGGTAGCACTGATGTGTTGACATGGGACACGGCATGGGCAAGCCATGTCTCTTCTCTAACACGAAGACCATCATCAACTAGCTCGGCGCTATAAGGACTAAGTCATGACGACCTGACAGAGGCTACTCGGGTAGCTCGGCGGCTAGGTCGGCTAGGCCACGTCGGCGTTACCATTAACCTGGAGCCACTGCCAAGTGGACCCGGGTAACTTAGGGTTTCCGGTCAACCCGGCCAGAACTCTATAAATACCGCCATAACTCCTCCTACGTGAGGGACACCCACATTCTGTTGAGAGACTTATTGCTCTGAGTTCTACTCTGTCCCTCCCTCTAGTATTTAGTGTTCTTGAGTTCTTGGAGGATAAACAGCTCAAGGAGCACACTTGTAGATCTTGATATACCCAAATAAGAGTTAGATAGAGGCATGAGTAGGGGTTTTACCTCCCCACGAAGGCCCCGAACTTGGGTAGACCGTGTTGTTTGTGTTGCTTTGTTTGTGGTTCTTCGGTGTTGTGTGTTTCATCCTTGTTCTTGCGAGTTCTTGAGCTCGCCCGTGTATGTCTTGCAACATGCAAGCCCTCCCCGGATCCCCCAGCGCACATCCGGCCCCCAACTTTAGCCACCCCGTGGCATATGCCGTGACACCACCACGACATTTGGCGCCCACCGTTGGGCTAGAAGCGCTGGCTGGGGTTTCCATCCGGACGGGTTCCGTCACCGACTCGGGGGAGAAGGTGTTGTGCAGCCTCGTCTGCAACATCAGCTCCTTGCACTTCATCTCCGACAATGCTGGTTACTTCGCCGGCAGGCCGTTCTCAACGGACGGTTGCCTCGTTATGTTCGGCAGCTTCGTCACCTACGTCGCCACCGAGGTGGTCTGCGAGTACCCGACGCAGGTGCTCGTGGCCACCGACCCACCGGTGATTGCCGCGGCTCACGACTGGCGTAGCACTTGCCCCGAGAGCTGCGGGGTCATGATGGTCGGATCAACCGAGATCCCCACCGCGGAAGAGGCTGCTTCACATCCGTCCGCCAGAAAGGGGAGGTCGGCCAAGCAGAGGTTGGAACGTGAGGTTCCCGAGATATCTGACAGGCCGGTAAGACCCGAGCCTCTGACAGACATAGTGCAGAAGTTAGCAGTACCGGTAGCGGAAGTGTCGGATGCGGCACAGGCCATAGACGAGTTAGAATCTCAGAGGCAGTTTTTGCTTAAGGAGGCCACTACTATGGCAGAGTTGAAGGCTTCGCTAGATAGGACTCTCCGAGAGTACAACACTGCACATGGTTTCACCCCACTGGTAATTCACGGAGCTCGGATAGATAACTTGCGCAGGAGAGGTATTGCCCTCAATGCCGAGTTAGGAGGAGAAGAAAGAGATGGCATCATCAGTTCCAGTACTGCCCCCACTGAAGTGTCGGCTGGTAAGATGATATACAGTTCGCCTGCCAAGACTCTTAGAGCGGCGGGGCCCGCGAGAGCTGAGTTGTCCGCGTTAACCTGAGATGTCCGAAAAAAGCAGCAAGACCGAGTCAATGAGTTAGTCGGAATGGCGACCAGGCAGAATGAAGCCTTTCGTAGGGCGAACCCGAATGTCGGCGGCTCGCATGTGGTTCAGTCGGTAGGACAGCGTAGTGGCTCCAACAGGCAAGCCTCTTCTCCGCATGTCGGAGGAGAGCGGGCTCAGAGTGTGCACTCTGGCAGAAACATGCAGCTGCAAAGTTATGACCCGGAGTACGCCAACATGCCGCTAGCGGCGCAGGCTGGAGCCGGCAGAGCAAGAAGCAACCCTATGCCGGGTGACCTGCAGGGGCGACAGGCAAACTCGGCTGGCCGAGGTCAGCCACCGAGGTACCCAGTGCAGAACCTGGCGTACAGGCAGCCGGAGGTGGTTTATGTCCAGCCGCCACCAAATGTCAACCCGGTGGTGAACCGTCATGAGGACGGCAACTCGGCGATGGCGCAGCCCGGCTACCAAGCTCAGAACAACCCATTGGGCTCTCGCTTGGGATCTCGGCAGCTTATCCCGGGAGATGCCCGACATCGCCTGTACAGAATTTACATGTCAGAGGCACTGGAAGAGCAAGGCCCACCTGATCCTAAGTGTTTTGGACCCCGGATCATGAACGAGCCGTCTGTCCGACACTTCCAGTTGAACAGAGGTGCCAAGACTTATGATGGCAGCACGAAGCCGGAGGATTGGCGGCCTGACTATTTGTCGGCTGTGAACATTGCCGGTGGTAATAGGAGATGGGCGGTGAGGTATATCCCGCAAATGTTGGAAGGCCAGCTCGGATCTGTCTCAACAACTTGAGAGAAGGAAGTGTGGATTGCTGGCTAGACTTTGAAGATGCTTTTGTTAGCAATTTTTGAAGCACATACAAGAGAGCGAACAGACCTCATGAGCTGTGATGTGTAAGCAGCGAACATACTACTTAACTCGGTGGAGTACTGTCTGCAATTCCAGTGAAGGAGTTATGGAGTCGCAGGCCATTTCATGGTTTGCACAGGGATGCCAACATGGCTCCATGTTATCGTAGAAGTTGCAGAGAGAAATGCCGTAAACACTGGCCGATACAATCCGCATTATGGACAGTTACGCACTAGGAGACCCAATGCAGCCCCTGCTTAACTCGGGAGAGTCAAGTAGGAGGTACCGGGGCTACAACACCGGGGCTACAACCGGACGGGACCACCCTGGCGAGAGGAGAATTTCGGGGTCAAGAGAAGAGAGCTAGAGTACAGGTTTGAAGCGCAACAAGTCGCGACAATTGCACTGACACAGCCGGAGACTAGCGCGGCACAGCGCCCGAAGACAGATGGCCCGACTTGGACCCAGAATCAAGAGGTGAAGCCGGCATGCAAATGCCCGAGTAAGCCGGCAATATTTGAAGCAATGCTGGATGGACCATGTAGCTTCCATACAACTAACGCTCGCAAGCCAGCGAATCACTCCACCCGGAACTGCAGCTCGTATCAGCGTGCATAGAGGGAAGGAGCCGGATCAAGCGGATATCAGCCCAGAGGAGCACCAAGACCACCAACCCAGAGGCCACCGGTACAGCTTACCGGGGCAACTGCTACTCGGATGCCGCCACCAGCACCAAGAGCACCTCCTCCAAGGCCAGTGAACATGGTGAATGTCCGAGGCAACCCTGCCGACACAAGGCAGCATGAGCAATTCCCCAGGGCGACTTCAAGGAGGCACATCAGTCCTACATGATCTTTGTGTCGGAGCCAACGTACAAGAGAATTTTGTACAAGCGCAACATGGAAGTAAATGCAGTAATGCCGGCAGTGCCGAAATTCATGCACTGGTCCAAGCAGGAGATCACATGGAGCTGGAGAGACACTCCCCGGGTTATGCCAAACCCGAGAGGATATGCTTTGGTCGTGGACCCGGCATTGAACGTAAGGTTCAGCAAGGCCTTGATGGACAATGGCAGAACCATTAACATTATGTATCAGGACACAATGGTGAAGTTGGGGATAAACATGAACATGCTCCAGCCGAGTAATACAGCTTTCCATGGTATTGTGCCGGGAGTGTCGTGTGCACCAATGGGCAAGTAATAGGTGGATGTGCTGTTCGGCACAAAGTTAATTGCCGAACCAAAAGCGTACAGTTCGAGGTGGTGTTAAAGTGTCTTAACAGTGTTTTAAGGTAATTAAGTGGTGTTAAAAGCCTTTTAAGACCATTAAGTTTGATTTAAATGTTTTTGACCAAATTATTGTGTGATAAATTTCTATTTAAGACCAGCCCATTAAAACCCATTATTCAGCACATCAATACTTTTTGCACATTGAATTATGTGATGAACCTTTGTGAAATTTGTTTTTGCTTTTATATGCCTTGTGTTGTTGTCCATGTTTGTTGTGTTTTATGTTGATTGGTGTATTGTTGTTTGCTTATATTGTTTAGATTGAACGGAGAGCAAACGTTTGTTGTTGAAAAGTTTGTGAGCAAAGACATCATCCAAAGGCAAGTGGCACACCTCATAAAAGTCCTAGTATTTTTCTATGCATGAGTAGATTATTTTTCTATAAGCATGTGTAGGATATTATTGCTATGCAAGCCATGTTTAGAATTCCTTATTCCTGTGTCTAGATTCCTTTGAAAATACTTAGTAGAATTGAGATGCTATGCAAAATTATTTTGATAAAATGTTAAATTCTACTAAGTTATAATCAAACACCTGTGTGGAATTGGTTGCTTGGTTGTATGAGTTGAGTGTTGTCTCCAGGGGTTTTACCTGTGGGATATTCACTTGTGGATGGCCACCCAGGAACAGAGGAATCTGAAGAACTCCGAGTGAAGATTGCTTCCCGTGCAGCCTTTGCCAATATGGTCTCTGGCTTGATCAACTAAGCTGCATGGACTCGCCCTGGCCTGACAGGTGGTGGTAGAGGATTTGTAGGTGGAGCGCGGCAGGCCAGCATGGGGAGGGAAAATGCTTCTGAAAGATCTCGTCTCATTTCTCTTCTTTTCCTTAACACTTCAAGAGTGTATATGATAGTTTGGGTTGAATGGGTACAATGGTGAACGTGTACAAACTCTGCAGAGTTAAAATCTAAGTACTTAGCCGTGTCCCCGGAAACGGACAATTGAGTAGCTGAACGAGGACCTCAACGGAGGATTCCACCATTCCAACTTCTAAATTAAAACTTGAGGGGTGAACACGGGTAGTTTGAGACTATGGCTTTCATACCATATTTGTCTCAACTAGGTAAAGTTGTTTCAAAGTGTTAGGGAAAAACTTGCTTTCTGCAAAATAGCCTTGAACTGCACCATCCAAATACACATATATGTTATAGAGTTATTCCTCTAAGTGTCCACCATAGTGTCACTTGCCAGTTGCATTTTCAAAATGGTTATGTATTTTTCTTATTGCAGACTTTTCAGAAGACGAGTGAGGCTTCGTTTAAGGGTTTCGGGTCTTCAACCAACATGCTCGCCTGTGGCACATGCTGATGATGGGGACTCCATGAAGAATAATTTTCCGCTATTTACTTTGTTCACTGCTAGCTTTACGCGTTGCAAGTTGTAATGAATATTTTTTAAGTCTGGATCATCAATGTAATAAATTGATACATTGTTGTGATATTACATCGTAAACTGTGTGTGCAAACGAATCGATCCAGTGATTTGCACTATACGCAGGTACCTTCCATATTTTAAGTGCAGGTACACTTCAGATGGTATCAGAGCACTGTGTTGCCCGTAGGTTCAAAACCCTAGGTTTGGATAGAAATAGGATTTGACCATAGGATTCAAAATCTATTTTTATTCAGTTTTCTAAAAATAATTTTTTTTATTTTATCTTCCTCGTACTCTCGTCTACTATCAACCTTCTGAAAACACCTTATATTTTTCTAGATGACCATGTTCTTATAGTCTAAGTATGATTCTAATGCTTCATATGGAATAGCTTCAATTCAACATCAAGTTCTACATGCATGGAAGACCACTAAAGAACCAGGATTCGGCCAACACTTCGAAGATATCCAAGAAAGTCGAACAAGAACTTGAAGCACCCACGAAGGTGATAGATTTGACCACCACTTAAATAGGACAACGATATCGTGTTAGTGTATTGTTCATACCAACTTAGGTTGTGTGACAATACTAGATTGTTTGTTTTGTGTTAGCACCTTGTTGCTTGATGCTTGTTAGATGTCGTTTGTAACGAATTGTCTTGATCTTCTTGTATCAGTTAGAATGTTTGAGTACCAACAAAACTTTTCTTTTAAGGGTGGTAGCCACCCAGATAATTCAAACACAGTCGCCTAAACCCAGAGACCCAAGCCTATCTTTCTCTCTAGCATCCTGAATCGGCGAAATCATTCTCTGCTGGTTTGTAGTTTCCATGTCAACAGCTGGATTACTCCCCCTCTCGAGTTATCAGAATCATTCCAAGCATTTGCTTTTCTTTCTAGCCTCTCTGAATCTCGGGGACGAGATTCCTTTTAAGGGTGGTAGTCTGTAACATCCCAATATTTTGGAATGTTTAAAAATCACTAAAAATTTGAACTTTTGTTTTAGATTAAAATAAAACATTAAAAGCATAAGAAACCAACCATAAAAGACTTCATAGCATCTTTCAAAAAGTTTAATATTTCAAATATCTCAAGTAATCACTAATCTCAAAAATTTAATTTAGTTTAAAAATATTTTATCCAGAGTATTTCGTAAACCACAATATACAATTTGGCCATTGATATGAGAACTTTCAAAGCCATCTTCCTTTAATGTAATGTTTCTTTATAAGTATTTAATTTTAAACACTTAGAATTGGTTAATTACAAACCCTAAAACTATATTTGCAAATTGCCTAAAAGTTTTTTTTATGTAACCTACTTACTAAAATGGTCTTGTTTCGTTTGACTTAGTTTAAAACATGGTTTTGGAAATCACACTAAGGTTATATCTATAAAACTCTATAGATTTTACAATTATTATTTATCCAAAAAGCATTTTATTGTTTTAAATTATTTCATCAGCCTCCAAAACATAAATGAATTTGATGAATTAATATCAACATGAATTTTAATTTTAACTTTATTATCCTTGAAAGTCAGTTTGTATATTAATTATTTTCATAATATTAAAACATTCTACTTTGTATTTGATTTTGTTTCCACAAATTCATTTGGTATTTTTTGTTTGCTTTAAATACAATCTTATTTCCTGAAATCACTTCCTTATTTTATTATGTCCAAAACTCATCCATGCAGATGCACGTGCAAGCAAGTACTAGTACAAGATTAACGAATCGATCCTTCCTCTTGTCTTTCTTTTGTTCCGTTTCCAGCGATGGGCTGCTAGTAGCATCTAGCTAGTTTATATTCCTCACGTTGTCTTTCTTTTCTTTTCCTGCCAAGCACCCAAGCAAGCAGGCCGGTTATTCCTTTCTCTAAATCTTCTTCTATTTCACATCGATCCATTCCTTTGTGCCATTTATTTTCCTTTCCTAGCATCAGCGTATCACTCAGTCCAACAGGGTTCCCTCGATCACTTGGACGCAAGGGCGGTCACAGCTCACAGCAGCCAAAGCGCATTGATGTTCCTCGGCCTTCCTCCTCTTCTTTTTTTCCTTCTTTTATTCTTTTTTCTAGCTGGGCCGAATCTTGGCCCATGTAGGTGCAGGTCGTCTTCCTCTAACGTGAATCGTGAGCTCGAACGTTACATAAACGTAACTTCGTGGCTGTTAACTCCTTCCCTAGGGCATTCAGGACCCCAAACGGCTCATTTTAAACACGAGAATTACTCCTCACTTAACCACGATCCCATTCCGGGAGTTTATTTGCAAATTCATTGCCTTAAACATGCACATCAACCTCGTGAACCGAATGCCACCCGTAGACATTCACGTCCCGATCTCCCTCCTCAGACCATCTCACAAAAATCCGAGCGCGTCACTTCGTGCCCCTCTACATCCTCCATCTTTTTCATCCTCTTACTTTTCCTAAAGGATGCCTATACAGCTCACACCAACCATGCGAAGGTCAGCCCAAACCAAGTTCATCGTCAGATCTTGTCATCCACGAAGACCTTTTCGTCAATTCCTCGCACCACTGAATTCTCCTCATCAAGGGCTTCGTCCAGGACATGGTTTTGCATCATTTCATCGCAGTTGGTCGCGCCGCCACGAAGCCCGAGCAACGTTGCAGCGTTACGCAAGATCCCGACGAGGTGAGACCTTGCCATGCATGATGTCCTACGTGATCTATGTGTCTTCCTGCATTTTTATTTAATTTTTGCCAATTTTCCCGCATGCCAAATCCTCGAGAACGCGCTCGACCGAGAGCGTCGTCCGCCGCCGCGACTCCGGTCACGCTGTCCCAGTACGCAATCGACGACGCCGACCACACCATCTCCTTCGTCGTATCAACCACTTCATGGTGATTGCTTCGTCCGTGTGCACATCTACGACAACTTCATCAACTATTTCCCGGAGGCCGTGTTTGACCGTCAACATCGACCACCTCATCTAACCGCGTCATGTTCTCTCTACGACACCGGCGCTATTCGTTCTTGTCGGTGAGCCTCTCAAAATAGTCTAATCGTACCCGTATACTATTTCTAATGTATTAGATGAGACCACCATGTTATGTCCAAACAAATAATTTTGGCCTTAGTGTAACGCCCCAAATTTTGGAAGCAAAAAAAACTTAATTATAAAAAGATCCAAAATTCTGTGGCAACAAAAACTTTCTGAAATGTTTTGTTAATGGATATGCTTTCCCTTGTATGCTTTGTTTGTCAAGTTGTGTTTTGATGTTTGTGTTGATGACCTCTCTATCTATCAACCTCAAAACTCAAGTTATAATATGATTTCTGAAAATCCTTTATTATGACAAGTAAAACAATACATATATCTTCTCCTATCTTATTCTTAACAAACTATAATCATCATGAGGTCTTGATTTTAACTATTACCCAAAGGCAGTTTAATTGAGAAAGTAAACGAATTTCCAAAAATTGTATGTTTTCAAAACTACAAAGGATTATATAGGGGGATATGATATATTTTCACTTTAATGTGCTTCTAGTGTTAGCAATTTCCATTCCAAAAACTCCTAATTTAATATGTCTTTGGAAACTATTACTAGAAAGTGGTTTAGTCTTCTTTCCATACAAATCTTGTCATTATTGTATTGATCACCACCTCACTAATTCAGTGGTTTAACTTAAAGTGGGAATGCTTATCTATTTTTATGAGTGGTTGACCTATATGTTATGAGTTTAAATTGTTTCCCATGAGTGTGTTATTTTATGTGTGTTCATGTGGTGGTGTATGAGACAACATTTTATCTATATAATTTAATTGAGACCATGCATGCTTTAAATGTTGTGCCATATGGTAATGGTGTGTTTAACTCTTTATTATAATGTTTGATTCTAGGAGAAACTCAAATATTACCCTTTTTCAAATAGGAAATAACCATCTTCTTTTCCCTTAATTTTTAGTCTTTCTAGAACATGACCATTATAGTTTATTTTATTCAATTTGGAAATGCAACTCACCTAACCTCATCCTTATCATCTCTACTATCCACCCATAACCTTATTTAAAATTTTCAAAAATGTTTGATCATTAATTCTTGATTGGGTTGAGTGCTTTAATTTAAAGTGACCATATCTCTTTTATAACATAGCAACTTGCCATTTTGGTGTTTAGTGAATGTTGAACATTTTGACCTAAACTCTTAAGCCTAATGCTTCACCCATATCCCTTCTGACCAGCCCATCTTGTCTCATAATTTTCTAGCTAAAGGATTGACTAATCCATCCTTACAAAGAGGGCTAATCTAATCAGCCCTAATCTTTATTTTATCTAAAACCTTCACTCCCCTCCTCCCAAAACATGATCTTAGTCTAGCATTGGATACCAACCTGCCCCTGCACCCCTTGGTCTCACCCCCTGTCAAACCCTAGCCCTAATCTTTTGTCTTTTGTCTTTTGAGCCTTCTGTCGAGCACCTGGTAGGCAGAGGAGAGCAAAGCCATTACTTCACCTCCCTCCACCAACTCCAAGCCACAAGCTAGCTTCCAAAGTTTTCTGCAGCCCTCTCAGACGCTCCCCCACCGCCCTTCTCACCCAATCCCCGGCTCGAGCCTCTCCTCCTCTGCCCATGCCCGTGACCGCCTGAAACCTAGCCCCAGCTCAGATAAGGAAACATGACGCTCCCCAACCTATCTCACCATGCCCATTTCGTTCCCAAACCCCCTCTCACTCACCCCCTACCATATCTCTCGAGCTCTCTCTCCTCTCCTCTCGCTATGGAGGAGGATTTTGAAAGTGCATTCTATGCACTCCCAGATTTTGGTGACTAATGACAACACAAAAGGTATTCCAATGTTTGTGATGAAGCTTGCAGGTTCTTTTACATGTCGTTTGATAAAGAGGAACACTTACTTGGCCTAAGTTTCAATTCTACTTCACTTGGTCTTTCATCAGGATTTCAGTCAGGAGATTTCCAGGGTTCGAAGATTTCCGGTCCCCAGACCGGAGATCTCCGAGCCATTCAAGTTTTTCGTTAAGTCTCAAATCCGAATGCGTACTGACTCCAACTCAAGTTGAGCCAGAAATGCTCTCGGAGATTTCCGGCGCTCGGAGATTTCCGAGGCCCAGTCCGGAGATCTCCGAGTGACAGAGGAAATTCAACCAAGTCCAGAACTCAATTGCGTACTGACTCCAGCTCAAGCTGAGCCGGAAATGCTCCCGGAGATTTCCGGTGCTCGGAGATTTCCGGGCCCCAGTCCGGAGATCTCCGAGCGCCAGAGATTTTTCGACCAAGTCAAGAAGCTAAATCAGTACTGATCCAGAGTCAAGTTCAACCGGAATTTCTGCCGGACATCTCTGGAGTCCGGAGATCTCCGGTCCTCAACCCGGAGATTTCCGGGCCGGCGGCTGTTCAACAGGAAGATTTTGGGAGGGGTATAAATACCCCTCCACCTACCTCCAGCAGATTGAGCTTCCAGATTTTCTCTCTCCTCCATTGGTGCTGAAGCTCGTTTCTTCCGGATCTCCCAATCTAGCCACTCAAATCCTTTAATACATGGGGATCTGAGGAAGAAGCCACCGATCTAGAACTCCACCGAAGCGATTTGATTTCCCCCCTCTATTTCTTGAGGGGCAACGAATCTAGGGTTCCTTTGTGGATATCTAGGTTCATCTTTGTGTGTTCTTGATCCTTTGTGGATTCCTTTGTGGATTTGACCTGTTGTGGTCGTTGTGGGATCCCCCAATTAAGTTGTGGGTGTGTGCCTCACGTCTTTGTACGGGATCTTCTCCGCCCTTAAAGGAGTCCTTAGTGGAAGAGTGGATTCGCACCTTTGTGTTCGAATTCACAGGAGAATAGGCTGAGACCTTTGTGGCGTTGAGCAAACCTTTGTGGTAGCTCACACCCCTCCAACGAGACGTACACCTTTGTGGGGGAACTCTGGATAAAATCGGTGTCTTCGAGTTCCTATGGTTGTCTTGCTCCACTCTCCTTTACTGCATTCCTTTCTTGTTTAGTTTCCTTGTTGTCTTTCACTTGTATCACCTAGTTGCATATTTAGACAACTTACTTTCCGCTAGCCTAAAAACTGAAAAACACATAAAAATTGGTCACCACCTATTCACCCCCCCTCTAGGTGGTAAACTGCCGTTCAATTGGTATCAGAGCCAGTAAAATGAAATGGCACCGTATCAGTATCAGTTGGCTCGGCACACACCAGTCAAAGGGATCCTGGCTTCTAACTGGTCGTGCTGTCCACGAGCCAGGTTGTCTCTTAAAATCTTCACCGCTTGAGACCAACCTTGGACAATGCAAGTTGACCCGAAAGAGGGTTCCGAAGCGGACGCCGCGACTTTGGCGGCAATGCAAGAGAAAGGTGCCACTATGGCCGATATCAACTCTTTGGAAACAAAGTTGACATCGTCCATACAAACCGAGTTCAAGAAGTTTCATGATATGCTTGAGTCTCTCAAGACATCTAAGGAAACCTCTCTTGCTTTGCCCTCAAAGTCTCCGGTGCTTCCGGGCATTACTCAAGATGTGGACCCCGAATTGTTGAAGGGAAAGCAATTGCCTTTGGATGGGAAGGGTGATGCTACTAGTTCCTCAAACCATCAAAACACTTCATCTTCCCAAGATGAAGTGCCTAAAGGCTACAACGCCACTCCTCCCCCATCCCAATACCACACCCCCGATCCCATTATTCCTCATCCGCAAGTTTCTCATAGGGGTGATCCCCCATTGCTTAAAGATTATACATTCTCTCAATGGCAATATGTGATGAAGTCTCATGTGTGCAACTCTTCAATCGAGTTGTGGAGCATCATTCAAGTTGGATACAAGCCGCATGATCCGACCAACTTAACAAGAAGAGAAGTGGTGGAGGCTCAACTTGATGCCACCGCTCTCTACATGATCCAAAAAGCGGTTGGGAACAAGGACATGTCTCTCGTCCAACACCTCACCACCGTCAAGGATACATGGGATGCTCTATCCGAGTTGTTCGTTGGAAATGATAGCATGAGGAGGAACCGCTATGACTCCTTGAGCAATGAAGCCGAAGGCTTCTTCAAGCTTGATGTTGAAGATCATGAGATGATGTATAGAAGATTGGTGACAATAGCCACAAGCTTTCAGGAAGTTGGTGCCTCTCATATTGATGATGCTTGGATCAAGAGGAAGTATGTTAGTTCTATGATGGCATGTGAGCCAACCGATGTCAAGAGTGTTCAAGGAAGACACAACTACCATCTCATGACGTCTAATGAGGTTATGCAAGAGATGGCCGCTTATAAGGTAGCCACTAAGAATGGTCAAGACGCAAGGGCAAGGGCTCTTGGAATGCAAAGAGGCACAACTAACCTTGCCTTGAAGGCTACCGTTGAGGAAGACAATGATGATGATGATGATCTTGGAAGCTTTGCCGCCATGTCCGAGGAAGCACTCAAGATTGCTTACAATGATCATCTCGCTCTTGCGGCTCGCACATTTTGGAACAACCCCTCAAGAGGCAAGATGCGTTTTGACAAGAGTGCACCTCAAACCGATAGGGTCTCACCCTCCAAGTCAAGGACGTGTTACAATTGTCAAGACAAGTTCCATTTCGTTGCCGAGTGCCCTTATGAGAAAAGAGAAGAGCATGGTGGACGTCTAGTGCTCAAGGACAAAACCAAGATGCCTCCCAAGAAGGCCTATGGAAAGAAGAGGCCTTTTAACAAGAAGCCTCGCATCGTGTTGTTGACTCAAGAGGAGTATTCTACCGATGATGAAGAATCGGAGGAAGAAACGCCAAATGAAGTGGCGGCTCTTGCCACCACATCAACAACTACCGTTTCTCCATCAACAACAAGAACTCCTTCAACTACGACAAGCTCTTCATCATCACTATTCACATCGCCAAATGAGAACTCCATCACCAAGAGCTCAAGGTGTCTTATGGCAAAGGCATCGGAGGTACCTTCATCCTCTTCCTCTATCATGAATGAAATGAATGAACTTGATGATGCCTCTAGCCTTCAAATCAAGCAAGAGCTTGTGGCATTCGACTCTTTTATCACTAACTTGCAAGGTGATAGCAAAAAACATGTTGGTGCCCTCACGGCTCGGATTGGTGAGCTAGAGCATCTCAATGAAGAGAAGGGTAAGATAGAAAGAGAAGACGCTATTTCTCTATCTTACTTGAAATCCTCTCTTGAGGAGGTTGAAGAGTCTCATGCTCGTCTTGAGGAGGAACTTGAAACTATTGAGGAAACTCATAATTCCTCACATGCGAAGCTCATTAAGGATCATGATATGTACTTTGCTAAATTCAAGGTGGCTCAACAAGATAAAGCCGAATTTGCGGTTGGGCATGTTAGACTCATTGAGGACATGGAGAAGCTCGTCATAGCTCACAAGGCTTTGGAGAGTGAACATGCTCTTCTAAAGGAGTCGTATGCTCAACTTCAAACTCGGCTAACTAACCTTGATTCTCTTAGCATCTCTACCTATAAGTGTTCGTGTGATAATACTAATCTCGTGAAGGAGAATGCTAGGTTGAAGAGTGAGATGACTAAGGCCTCCAAATCCAAGATCATCCTTCTCAAGGGTAAGCAAGTTGTTGAGACTCCCATCGTGGAGCCTCACACTCGACAAGGAAAGGAAGGTCTTGGATATGTGCCTCCCATGAAGATGAATGCCAAGAAGGGTATTCCCAAGAGCGTCAACCCCATCCAAGCCAAGAAGGCCGACTCCATTCAATCCAAGGAAGGTCTTGCTAGTAGGAATGTCACAAGGGGCAAGCCTACTCGTAAAGATCACGCCGGGGACAACAACCCTAACTATGCTTTATATGTCGATTATTATGGGAATGTTTGTGCCCGTTACATTGGACCCTACTATGGTTTTATTTCATATGCTATTTGGGTTCCTAAGTCTCTTGTCGCTAACCATAAAGCGCCCATTGTGAAGCAATGGGTTGCTAAATGCAAGAAGTGATCTCTTGTAGGATCTTGCTCCCGGTGGTTCAAAATGGATAATTGATAGTGGATGTACAAGTCATATGACCGGGAGCAAAGAACTCGTCACAAAGTTGAAATCTAATGAAGATCAAGTAACCGTGACGTTTGGTGACTTATCAAGGTCTAAGGTAACCGGGCTTGGCAAAGTGGTAGTTGCACCCGACATTACTCTTGTCAATGTTATGCTTGTTGAATCTCTTGGCTCTAATTTGTTATCGGTTCGTGCTTTAACAAAGATGGGGATCTCTCCCTTATTTGATAAGTACATTGTGGTCCTCTTGTGGAGTAAGTCGCTAAGAGTGGCTTTCGTGGGATACTTGGAGCATGAGCTCTATGTGGTGGAGTTCTCCGGAGCCACCACTTCTCAAGCCACGTGTCTCTTCGGAAAAGCCGACGTGGGTTGGCTTTGGCATCGCCGACTAGCCCACGTAAACATGCGTACTTTGCAAAGTCTCCACAAGGGTGGCCACATCCTTGGACTAAAAGATCATGTTTTCTTTTCAAGGGATCGAATTTGTAGAGCTTGTGTGGAAGGCAAGATGCATGATATTCCTCATCCTAGCAAGACCATCATATCTTCTTCCCGGATTTTGGAGCTCCTTCATGTTGATCTATTTGGACCAATTCCGGAGATAAGTCTTGGTGGCAAGAAATATTGTCTCGTGATTGTTGATGACTACTCAAGGTATACATGGGTCTATTTCTTCAAGACCAAGGATGAAACTCAACAAGTCTTCATCGACTTCTCAAAGGAAGTTCAACGCCAACATGACCTTCCCATATTGGTTGTTCGAAGTGACAATGGGTCGGAATTCGAGAACTACACTCTTAACGACTTTCTTAGTGAAGAAGGCATTCGTCATCAATATTCCGTTGCTTACACTCCTCAACAAAATGGCGGTGCCGAAAGAAAGAACCGGACTATCATTGATATGGCGAGATCTATGTTGGCGGAGTTCAAGTCTCCTATCAACTTTTGGGCGGAGGCTATTTCCACCGCTTGTCACTCATCAAATCGCCTCTACTTCCGCAAGGGCTTGAAGAAGACTCCATATGAGATCCTTACCGGCAATAAACCCAACATTGGCTACTTCCGAGTGTTTGGATGTAAGTGCTATTATCTCGTCAAGGGTGTCCGGTTGGGTGATGAACAACCTTTTGATGCCATTAAGAAGATGGGGGTGGGCTTTCTTCGCCCCATTGAAGTCCATCAAGAAGTTGTTCAAGAAGACGCAAGTTCTCCCATCAAGGAGACCTCACCATCACAAGAACCACAAGGTGGCTCACCCATAGCAAATGATGAATCCCCTCAAGAACAATCTCAAGATCTTCCTCAACAAGAGCATACTATTTCGTCTCAAGTTGAAACTCATGAGGATCATCAACAAGAACTTCATCAACAAAAAGATCATGTATCCTCCATCAAGATTATTGAAGACAACTCCACTTCTCCAAGTTCTACTCTAGGGCAAGATCATCCTTCTCGAAGAGACTTCTCATGATGATCAAGGCCCTCTAGAAGGTCAAGACGAGGATCCAAAGGATCAAGATGGTCAAGAAATTGTCCCCACAACAAGGGCGGCAATTGAAACACGTCGTCAAGCTCGCTTTGCTAAGTCTTTGGAACTTAGGGCATTATCTCTCGACAAGGTCATTGGTGATATACGAGCAAAGGTCTCCACACGAAGTCAATTAGCTCATTTTAGCGAGCATCAAGCACATATTTCCATGGTCGAGCCCAAGAAAGTTTTCGATGCTCTTGAAGATCCCGATTGGCTAGGGGCTATGCATGAAGAACTTAACAACTTCGAGCGCAACAAAGTGTGGCATCTAGTTGAGAAGCCTAAAGATTGCCGCAACGTTATTGGCACCAAGTGGATCTTCAAGAACAAGCAAGATGAACATGGTATCGTTGTAAGGAACAAGGCACGGTTGGTGGCCCAAGGATTTTCTCAAGTCGAAGGCATCGATTTTGGAGAAACTTTTGCACCGGTTGCAAGACTCGAATCGATACGCATTCTTATCGCTTATGCTTCTCACCATGGTTTCAAATTGCAGCAAATGGACGGAAAAAGCGCCTTTCTTAATGGTCCCTTGCAAGAACTTGTGTATGTTAAACAACCCCGGGGTTTTGAAAACCCCAACCATCCTCACCACGTCTATGTCTTGGACAAAGCTCTCTATGGCCTTAAACAAGCCCCCCGTGCATGGTACGAGCACTTGAGAGAGTTCTTGGTAGACCTTGGATTTGAGGTTGGGGTAATCGATCCCACTCTTTTCACTAAAAAGGTTAATGGTGAACTCTTCATTTGTCAACTATATGTCTATGACATTATCTTTGGTTCTACTAACCGTGTGTTCAATGATGAGTTTTCCAAGTTAATGACCGACAAGTTCGAGATGTCCATGATGGGTGAACTCAAGTTCTTTCTTGGCTTTGAGATAAGGCAATTGAGGGAAGGGACCTTCATATGTCAAGCCAAGTACATTCAAGATATGATCAAGAAATTCAAATTGCTTGGACTTAATGGTGTGACTACTCCTATGCAAACCAAGTGCCACCTCCAACTCAACCCCGACGGTAAAGAGGTAGACCAAAAGGAGTATCATTCTATGATTGGGTCTCTTCTTTATTTGTGTGCGTCTAGGCCCGATATCGTTTTAAGCGTTGGAGTGTGCTCGTTATCAAGCCGCGCCTAAGGAAAGTCATTTGATGGCCGTGAAGAGAATCTTCAGATATTTGGTTCATACCCCTTGCTTTGGGTTGTGGTATCCCAAAGATGGCACCTTGTCTCTTTGTGGATACACCGACTCCGATTGGGCGGGCGACATTGATGATAGGAAGTCCACATCCGGGACGTGTCAAATTCTTGGAAGATCTTTAGTGAGTTCGTCCTCGAAGAAACAAAATTGCATCTCATTATCCACAGCGGAGGCCGAGTACGTCGCCGCCGCAAGCGGATGTACTCAACTTCTTTGGATGCGGCAAACTTTAAAGGATTACGATGTCCTCTTGGACAAAGTGCCGCTTTTATGTGATAATGAGAGTGCCATCAAAATTGCATACAATCCAGTGCAACATTCAAGGACCAAGCACATTGAGATTCGTCATCACTTCATCCGCGATCACGTGGCACGAGGAGATATTGATCTATCATATGTTGGTACAAGGGATCAATTGGCGGATATCTTCACGAAGCCCCTTGATGAAGCCCATTTTTGCTACTTGAGGAATGAGCTCAATATCATAGATTCTCGGGTCTTGGCTTGAACTCCGTACACTCACTCCAACGTTTAAGGCTTTATTAGACCTAGAGGTACGCATGGACTTAGGGGGAGTGTTTTCCTAATACATTGGACTCTTCCTCCCCCTAATATGCATATAGTGACATATCATTGCTAAAACTTCAAATTAAATATAATTTGTGAGCTTCAATGTTGAGATGTAGTTATGGACCCAAGATATATCTTCGCGGTACCATGCTACAACTCATACACGGTGGCCTCAGCCACCAACACTCTTTTTCTTTGGACTCTATTTGGTTTTATTTTTGTTTCTCACTTGGATTGTCTTTGGCTCTTTTGGGAAAACACACTCTTGGTTGGTCTTCTCTTGTGCTTTATGATTCTTGCAACTTGAGTGTGTCTTCTTTTTCAGTTTGAGTATCTGTCCTAAGCCTTTCACTATCTTTAAACATGCTTTTCCCCACTCATGTCCCCTTTTGTTTCTTGTTCCTGGAGTTTTTAGGTTTGAACGGAAATCTCCGAGCCTTACTCGGAAATCTCCGGTCTACCAGAGATTTTCGAGACTAAGTCCATTCAAAAATCAGCACTGACCTGTGATGATTATTGACCTGAAACAGTCCCGGAAATTTCCGGTGTCCGGAAATTTCCGAGCTGCGACTCGGAAATCTCCGGCCCCTGCGATTTTTCGGCACCTAAGTCCTTTTCAATTTCGGCACTGACCTCAGGCGAAGTTGAATCGGAATTAGAGCCGGAAATCTCCGAGCGTGCGAAGTTTTCCAGGGCTAAGTCCGAATCCGGAAATAGCCCCGGAAATCTCCGGCACCCGGAGATCTCCGAGCCTAAGTCCGGAGATTTCCGGTTCGAATTTTCTGCCTATATAAGGCCACGGGTGGACCGGCCGGTTTGGCCAGTTCATCCACCCCGTGCCCTATTTCTCTCTCTCCTCCGAAAATCTCCATATCTTCCGTTCCTTGCTGCGGGTGGATCGTTCGAAGGTTTCTCGCGTGCTTCGGGGATCTTCTTCTCCTCCTCGAGGGCTTCGTTTTCATCCGCACGCTTTCCGCGATGTCTTCCGATAACTCCGCGTTTTTCAAATCTAGGACGAAACTAGTTTTCGTTTAACCTAGCCGATTTAGGAGGTTGTTAATTGTTTCCTTTGGTATAATTGCTCCCCTTGGCATGCTCTACACTCCACGTGCACATATCTGTTTTTCGTTCATAGTTTTTGTTCAGATCTGTCAAAATTTCGTGCAGACCGGAAATCTCCGAGTCTGACTCGGAAATCTCCGGACCCCGGAAATCTCCGAGTCAGACCCGGAAATCTCCGGCCTACTCAGAATCAAATCAGCTAAGGACAGAAATTGTGTTTGCAAAAACTTCTCTAGTACGTTCCATTTTCCTTCTCGGACATGAGTGCTTACCCCATATGCTTTCCATCCTATCTTTGCTGTGTGTTTGCAGGTTCCAACCCTCGAGGACGTTTCAAGCAAATCTCTACTCGTGGAAACGGCAAACCAGTTCATTCACGCCCTCCCAGTGGGGCATCAAGTGAAGATAGCACACCTGCTGAGTCTGCTGCTCTGCTCAGGAAACCCACTTTTCGCAAGTGGCGAAGTGAGCTCTCCTACAATGTGGAGTCTGATGATCCTAAGTACTTTTGCACTTAGATGGCATGGCTCTACAGGGAAGTTTATCATAAATTCTCAATTGACAAGCCCATCTGCCCCATGAAGTGGATTGACTTTGACAAATTAATGTAGAAGGCTGATTATTTTGGTGGTGCTGTCAAGGTATGTGGACTTCTGGGTTTGGAGCACTTAATGAGGATTGAATGCAACTACAGCGTACCACTTATCCATCAGTTCTATGCTACTGTGGTGTTTGACTCCTTAGAGGATATTGGGATGACCTGGATGTCTGGCAGGCAGCGCTTGACTTCCTCTTTCCGAGAGTTTGCTCGGATTCTTGGCTGTCTCATCAGTGGTTTGTCTGTTCCAGCTGGCGCCCGCATGCATGTCCATGGCATTGCTTACAGCAAGCATGTCATGTCTGATCTTTATCAGCCTAGAGGAAGGATTGGCTCTCAGAATGGTCTCCTCCCTACTTATGATATTCTGCTTCGCATGTTCCGTTGGACTATTGCTCCCATTGAAGGCAATGCGGACAATATTACTGGGGCTCTAGTCAACTTGATGGCCAAGGCTCATGCGGCCTATCTTGGTGAGTATGAGGTTGAGCAGGAAGTCTACAGAGTGGATGTCATGGATTTCATTTTCTAGGAGATGTCTCTAGCAGTTTTCGAGAGGAAAGTTCCTCCGTATGCTCCCTATGTGATGTTACTCATCAAGAGGCTCTACAAGCTTTCTAAGCAAGACGGAGATGATTTTGATGCAGCCTTTGGTACTCAGCCCCACAAGGCAGCCCTGCTTATCCAGAAATCTGCTCACCTTGTTCAACAACAAGCCACCATGCAAGATATCAATGAGGATGAGATTTTTGGTGGTCCATCTCAGATTCCCTCCAATCCCAACATCAAGAAAGCTGCCAAGAAGAGTCGCCCATGGGTAGTTCGAGCTATTGAGAAAATCATGAACATGAACTGTTGCATTCATAGTGAGAACTACTCCATCTACTCTCAGAACCATCGCATTATGAAGCGCCAAGAAGAGATGATGGCCCATATGAAGATGCCCGCTCCGAAGCACCCTTTGAAGCCTGTGATTCCTTTCAAGGATTGTAATGCAGATGGACTCACTTTTGATTGGGATGATGCAGTACCAGAGGACATCGATCTTGAGTATGATGATGATGATGCTGAGGAAGAAGAGGATGATGATGCCGAGCAGGGTTCCGAATCTTGAGTCATGGGACGTTAGTGGAACCTCCTCCCTTTTTGGTATCTTGATGCCAAAGGGGGAGAAGTTTCTCTAGGACTCTCGGGATTTGCATGGGCATGGGTTGGGAGCACTTCCTTCTTTTCGTTTTGTTTTTTTTAAAAGTGCTCCCTATTTTCGTGACTATTTATTTTCTTCATGTGTGTGAGACATGAGTACCGTTAAATTCTCTATTGTAATAACTCTATTGTCTAAGTTTGTTGCTTCTTGTATGTAATGTGTATTTGTGTGTTTTGTAAAATCTAGGGGGAGTGTTGATCCTAAGGAACGTGCACTTTGTATTCCAAAAACATCCTAAAAATAGTGCACTCACTTAGGGGGAGCTCCGTCTATATTTTGCAAATCCGTTCTCCTTTTGTGTTGTCATCATTCGCCAAAAAGGGGGAGATTGAAAGTGCATTCTATGCACTCCCAGAGTTTGGTGACTAATGACAACACAAAAGGTATTCTAATGTTTGTGATGAAGCTTGCAGGTTCTTTTACAGGTCGTTTGATAAAGAGGAACACTTACTTGGCCTAAGTTTCAATTCTGTGGCAACAAAAATTTTCTGAAATGTTTTGTTAATGGATATGCTTTCCCTTGTATGCTTTGTTTGTCAAGTTGTGTTTTGATGTTTGTGTTGATGACCTCTCTATCTATCAACCTCAAAACTCAAGTTATAATATGATTTCTGAAAATCCAGTATTATGACAAGTAAAACAATATATATATCTTCTCCTATCTTATTCTTAACAAACTATAGTCATCATGAGGTCTTGATTTTAACAATTACCCAAAGGCAGTTTAATTGAGAAAGTAAACGAATTTACAAAAATTGTATATTTGCAAAACTACAAAGGATTATATAGGGGGCTATGATATATTTTCACTTTAATGTGCTTCTAGTCTTAGCAATTTCCATTCCAAAAACTCCTAATTTAATATGTCTTTGGAAACTATTACTAGAAAGTGGTTTAGTCTTCTTTCCATAAAAATCTTGTCATTATTGTATTGATCACCACCTCACTAATACAGTGGTTTAACTTAAAGTGAGAATGTTTATCTATTTTTATGAGTGGCTGACCTATATGTTATGAGTTTAAATTGTTTCCCATAAGTGTGTTATTTTATGTGTGTTCATGTGGTGGTGTATGAGACAACATTTTATCTATATAATTTAATTGAGACCATTCATGCTTTAAATGTTGTGCCATATGGTAATGGTGTGTTTAACTCTTTATGATAATGTTTGATTCTAGGAGAAACTCAAATATTACCCTTTTTCAAATAGGAAATAACCATCTTCTTTTCCCTTAATTTTTAGTCTTTCTAGAACATGACCATTATAGTTTATTTTATTCAATTTGGAAATGCAACTCACCTAACCTCATCCTTATCATCTCTACTATCCACCCATAACCTTATTTAAAATTTTCAAAAATGTTTGATCATTAATTCTTGATTGGGTTGAGTGCTATAATTTAAAGTGACCATATCTCCTTTATAACATAGCAACTTGACATTTTGGTGTTTAGTGAATGTTGAACATTTTGACCTAAACTCTTAAGCCTAATGCTTCACCCATATCCCTTCTGACCAGCCCATCTTGTCTCATAATTTTCTAGCTAAAGGATTGACTAATCCATCCTTACAAAGAGGGCTAATCTAATCAGCCCTAATCTTTATTTTATCTAAAACCTTCACTCCCCTGCTCCCAAAACATGATCTTAGTCTAGCATTGGATACCAACCAGCCCCTGCACCCCTTGGTCTCACCCCCTGTCAAACCCTAGCCCTAATCTTTTGTCTTTTCTCTTTTGAGCCTTCTGTCGAGCACCTGGTAGGCAGAGGAGAGCAAAGCCATTACTTCACCTCCCTCCACCAACTCCAAGCCACAAGCTAGCTTCCAAAGTTTTCTGCAGCCCTCTCAGACGCTCCCCCACCGCCCTTCCCGCCCAATCCCCGGCTCGAGCCTCTCCTCCTCTGCCCATGCCCGTGACCGCCTGAAACCTAGCCCCAGCTCAGATAAGGAAACATGACGCTCCCCAACCTATCTCACCATGCCCATTTCGTTCCCAAACCCCCTCTCACTCACCCCCTACCATATATCTCGAGCTCTCTCTCCTCTCCTCTTGCTATGGAGGAGGATTTTGAAAGTGCATTCTATGCACTCCCAGATTTTGGTGACTAATGACAACACAAAAGGTGTTCTAATGTTTGTGATGAAGCTTGCAGGTTCTTTTACAGGTCGTTTGATAAAGAGGAACACTTACTTGGACTAAGTTTCAATTCTACTTCACTTGGTCTTTCATCAGGATTTCAGTCAGGAGATTTCCAGGGTTCGAAGATTTCCGGTCCCCAGACCGGAGATCTCCGAGCCATTCAAGTTTTTCGTTAAGTCTCAAATCAGAATGCGTACTGACTCCAACTCAAGTTGAGCCGGAAATTCTCTCGGAGATTTCCGGCCCTCGGAGATTTCCGAGGCCCAGTCCGGAGATCTCCGAGTGACAGAGGAAATTCAACCAAGTCCAGAACTCAATTGCGTACTGACTCCAGCTCAAGCTGAGCCGGAAATGCTCCCGGAGATTTCCGGTGCTCGGAGATTTCCGGGCCCCAGTCCGGAGATCTCCGAGCGCCAGAGATTTTTCGACCAAGTCAAGAAGCTAAATCAGTACTGATCCAGAGTCAAGTTCAACCGGAATTTCTGCCGGACATCTCCGGAGTCCGGAGATCTCCGGTCCACAACCCGGAGATTTCCGGGCCGGCGGCTGTTCAACAGGAAGATTTTGGGAGGGGTATAAATACCCCTCCACCTACCTCCAGCAGATTGAGCTTCCAGATTTTCTCTCTCCTCCATTGGTGCTGAAGCTCATTTCTTCCGGATATCCCAATCTAGCCACTCAAATCCTTTAATACATGGGGATCTGAGGAAGAAGCCACCGATCTAGAACTCCACCGAAGCGATTTGATTTCCCCCCTCTATTTCTTGAGGGGCAACGAATCTAGGGTTCCTTTGTGGATATCTAGGTTCATCTTTGTGTGTTCTTGATCCTTTGTGGATTCCTTTGTGGATTTGACCTGTTGTGGTCGTTGTGGGATCCCCCAATTAAGTTATGGGTGTGTGCCTGACGTCTTTGTACGGGATCTTCTCCGCCCTTAAAGGAGTCCTTAGTGGAAGAGTGGATTCGCACCTTTGTGTTCGAATTCACAGGAGAATAGGGTGAGACCTTTGTGGCGTTGAGCAAACCTTTGTGGTAGCTCACACCCCTCCAACGAGACGTACACCTTTGTGGGGGAACTCTGGATAAAATCGGTGTCTTCGAGTTCCTATGGTTGTCTTGCTCCACTCTCCTTTACTGCATTCCTTTCTTGTTTAGTTTCCTTGTTGTCTTTCACTTTTAGTTTCCTTGTTGTCTTTCACTTGTATCACCTAGTTGCACATTTAGACAACTTACTTTCCGCTAGCCTAAAAACTGAAAAACACATAAAAATTGGTCACCACCTATTCACCCCCCCTCTAGGTGGTCAACTGCCGTTCAATTGGTATCAGAGCCAGTAAAATGAAATGGCACCGTATCAGTATCAGTTGGCTCGGCACACACCAGTCAAAGGGATCCTGGCTTCTAACTGGTCGTGCTGTCCACGAGCCAGGTTGTCTCTTAAAATCTTCACCGCTTGAGACCAACCTTGGACAATGCAAGTTGACCCGAAAGAGGGTTCCGAAGCGGACGCCGCGACTTTGGCGGCAATGCAAGAGAAAGGTGCCACTATGGCCGATATCAACTCTTTGGAAACAAAGTTGACATCGTCCATACAAACCGAGTTCAAGAAGTTTCATGATATGCTTGAGTCTCTCAAGACATCTAAGGAAACCTCTCTTGCTTTGCCCTCAAAGTCTCCGGTGCTTCCGGGCATTACTCAAGATGTGGACCCCGAATTGTTGAAGGGAAAGCAATTGCCTTTGGATGGGAAGGGTGATGCTACTAGTTCCTCAAACCATCAAAACACTTCATCTTCCCAAGATGAAGTGCCTAAAGGCTACAACGCCACTCCTCCCCCATCCCAATACCACACCCCCGATCCCATTATTCCTCATCCGCAAGTTTCTCAAGAGTGGATTCACACCTTTGTGTTCGAATTCACAGGAGAATAGGGTGAGACCTTTGTGGCGTTGAGCAAACCTTTGTGGTAGCTCACACCCCTCCAACGAGACGTACACCTTTGTGGGGGAACTCTGGATAAAATCGGTGTCTTCGAGTTCCTATGGTTGTCTTGCTCCACTCTCCTTTACTGCATTCCTTTCTTGTTTAGTTTCCTTGTTGTCTTTCACTTGTATCACCTAGTTGCACATTTAGACAACTTACCTTCCGCTAGCCTAAAAACTGAAAAACACATAAAAATTGGTCACCACCTATTCACCCCCCCTCTAGGTGGTCAACTGCCGTTCAGATTTGCCGCTCGGTCCCGAGCTCCTTCGAGCATGAGCGCCATGGCCTCCGTCCCCCTCTGCTTTTTCGCTCACCTCTATCCCGTTCCCCTCTCCGAGGGCTTCCTCTGAGACATCTCCTCGTGCGTTTTGATGCAGGGAAGCCGCCGGGGCCGCACCGTGCCCGACGCGGACACGCTCGACGCCGCCGTCATTTGGGAGCTTCTCCGCCCGAGCCGTGACCTCCCCTTGGATGCCCTGCCTCTCCGCATCCTCCTCCGCTCCCGCTGGTCGTCAAACGAGCCCCCGAGTGAGCATCTCCTGCTCGCCATCTTGCTCTGTGTTCTGGCCCAGTCCTTCGAGTCTGGAGGAAGAAGACGCGTGGGATCCATCGGATCTGAGATCAATGGTCCCTTTTGAACGCTCTTCCTTCTAATCCTGTCCGTCTATCAGCAGATCTACGGTGGCTTACCGCTTCGCCGCGTGCGCAGCGCCGGTGGGCCGGCCCAGCTCGGGCTACGCAGCCCACCCCCCTAATCCGGCCTTTTTCTTTTTTTTTTCTGTAGAAATCCTTTTCCTGTTTTATTTTTCCAGAGAACTAGTGCTCTAGCTTTAATTCATTTGTGGAAGATTTATGCATGGAAATTTTTTAAAATTAATTTTGTTGCATAGCTAAGTGTTTTCTTAACCATGTGGCACTGCCCTTTCTCAAAAATATGTTTTTATGTGTGCTCTATGTCGAATCTTGTAAAATTAGCAAACTTTAGTTCTATGGAAAGCCCAGGAGAATAACTACCTAGATCTTTAAGCCTTGCATGCAGAAGATGTGCCTAAATAAAGTTTTATAAAGTTTAAAAATAACATCAGTAGATATTTGATGAATTTTAAATCTTTATTTAAAATTCTTTTTGGAGTAAACTGTAGTGTACCTGCACTTTAAATAAGGCAGATACCTGTGTATAGTGCAAATCCCTGGATCGATTCATTTGCACACACAGTTTACGATGTAATATCACAACAAAGCGTCAATTTTATTGCATCGATGATCCAGAATTACAAAATATTTGATACAAGTTGCAAAGCATAAAGCTATCATTGAAAAAGTACACATCGGAAATACAATAGCAATGGGTCTCCATCAACTTCATGTTGCCACAGGCGAAAACATGTTGGTTGTAGACTCGAAACCTATAAACGAAACCTCACTCGTCATCTGAACAATCTGCAATAAGAAAAATATTGCAACAACGTGGGTCAGATTCCATTAAAAATGGAGTCTGGCAAGTGACACTATGGTGGACACTTAATGGAATAACTCTAAAGCCTATATGCATATTTGGCTGGTGGAGTTCAAGGCTATTTTGCATAAAGCCAATTTTTCCTATCTTTTTGTAAAACACTTTCTTCAAATCCAGACAAGTATGGCATGAAAACCATAAATCTCATCTTCCCTTGTTCACCCATCAAGTTTTATTTCTGAAGTTGGAATGATGGAATCCTCCGTTGACGTCCGTGATCAGCTGCTCAAGTTGTTCGTACCGGGGACACGGCTAAGTACTTAGTTTTACACTCTGCAGAGGTTGTGCACATTCACCATTGTACCCATTCAACCCAGATTATCCTTTACACACCATTTTTGATAAGGAAAGGAGACGAATGAGACGAGATCTTTCAGAAGTATTTTCCCTCCCACCTGCCTTGACCCGTTCCACCTAACACCCCCTACATCTGCTTGTCAAGTCGGAGAGAGTCCATGCGACATAATTGATCAAGCCAGAGCCCATATGGCAATGGCTGCACTGGAAGCAATCGTCACTCGGAGTTCTTCAGATTCCTCTGTTCCCCGGGTGGCCATCCACAAGTGCACGTACTCCAGGAACCATAGACATGGACCGGAGTAGCCACTCAATCTCGCCACCATTAACAACCAATCCACCCAGGAGTTTTATTAACTTAGTGGATGTGCACTCTCAGGTATAAATCACCATGCTCAAGGCCCTAAGTAGAATAGACATTCATCCTAGGCGACGACAACCATGAGCACAGCCCTGAGTAGTCACTTAACATTTTGTAAAACTTTTCATCAATTGCATAGCATCAATACATCTACTAAGTATTATATAGGAACCTAGACACAGGAGTAAGGGAATTCTACACGGTTTGGCCTAGCAATACTATCCTACTCATGCATATAAAAATACACTAAGTAATGCATATAGAAATAATAGGAAGTTTATGAGGTGTGCCACTTGCCTTTGAATGTTGTCGTTGTGCACAAACTCTTTTCAACAACGAACGTTTGCTCTCCGTTTATTCTAAACAATATAAGCAAACAACAATACACCAATCAACAAACATCAATCATCAAACATACATGTTCATATCTAGTGAACAAACAAGTTTTGTAAATCTTCTAAGGAAAACATGTCATGCATGATATGCAATTTATTTCTAAGGACTAGAGATGCATGTCAAAATGACTATGGACTATAGTCATAAGTTGAATAATATTTTTTTTATATCGTCTTGAATAAGCCCTCTAATGTCTTAGTCTTGATGTGTAGAAACATTTAGAGAAATACGTATTCATTTCTTCAAGATGATCAACAATTATTATCAACTCTTTGTAAATTGGACATTCACTATAGTGAGAGAGACAGACACCCGGCCAGCCACTTAAATTGTGGAACAGGTCTCATGTACGTGGACATGTAAGGTTTGTCTCCAGGCCGCTTCATCTCCCTATGCCGCTAGGATCCAACAAACTTCGAAGATGATAACATCATGATCAAAATTTGTTTAAGTCTAAAAGACAAGATTAGGAAAGAGGGAAAAGAAAGAAAGATGTAGTTAGTCTTCCAGGCTTCATCTCCAGACTTGTAGCTTTCCCCTTGGTGATGTCTTGAATGAATTTTTGTAGACTTGATAACTCTTCAGACTTAATGATTCTTATATCACCGAGGCTGGTCTTGGAATTAACTTAGTCTTCCTGAAGTGTCAGATAAGAAGGAAGAAAAGAGAAAGAGCAAGAAAGACTTAGAGAATAAAGGAGGTTGGTCTTCTTGAACTTCTTCTTGCTTTTCTTCTAAGTGCTTCTACTCCTTGAAGATACTTCTGAAGTCTTGTTTTGGCTAAGTCCTTCAATGGCCTTCTAGCTCCATCTTGAAAATCCTAAGGGTCTAAGTGTATAACACTTACCAAAATGCTAAGTTGAAAATAATCCTAACTTAGAGGAAATAATGAAGAGGGGTTTTCCTATGAGAATTATGTCTACAAAATAAAATATGCTATGACTGAAATGAAATTTTAAATCACAAGAAACATCACAAATAACTTTTGTGATTTCTTTATAAATATGCATGAATTTATAAATGCAATTTAATTAATTTCTATTTTTGGAAAATATAATAAAAGGAATAATTATAAGATTAAAGTTTTCTATGATTAAATTGTTATAATATAATTTAATAAATAGTGTTAATAGACAGGGGTATTTTAATTAAATTTATAGCAATTTACTTTAATCAAAATAATATTTTTATTAATAGTTATATTGAAAATACTCAAACTATTCAAATTAAATATATAACTATGAATTCATTCAAAAATTACTCAAAAAATATTTTATAGCAGTGGCATTAATTTACCAATATTCTAAAGTTTCTAAAACAATTTTATTGCAATTTTTGAATTTACAGATTTAAAGTTATGCCAAAAATACTCAAATTCACCATTTGAATTTTGAATATTTTAAAATAAGTCAAATTTGAATTTTGGCTGATCCAAAATATTCTACATGTCGAGGGCTTTCCAAATATATAAAAATATTTGAATTTGGATAAACAGATAAAAATATATGATAGTTTGAATAGAGAGGGGCTTTTCTGCAAAACTGCCATTTTTAATTTAATTAGAAAAATAAATTCCACGCTGGTGCTGACTGGGCGCTGACTGTGCTGCTGACGCGGCAGCTGACGTGGATAAGTCATTGGATCTGGATCGTCAGATCTAGATCTGACGGTGCAGATCAGATCATAACGGTTGGGTTTTAAAATCTAATCTCGTGCGTTGATTCCAGATCGGACGGCTCTGGGAGAGGGTGGTCACCGGGCGGCGCGGATGGTCGCCGGAGGTGGAGCGTACGGCGGCGCTGGGCTCGGGCGAGGACGCTCCCGTTGTTGTCGTGCTTCCCTGGGCTTGTGGAGTTGACGGAGAGGTGCGCCGCGCCACGACGAAGAGGATGGAGGCGGTCGTTGGTGGCGGGTGCTCCGGTGCTCGCCCTATTCCTCACCGGAGTTGGGAAAGGCGGCGGTGATCTTCGGCCGCGCACGAACAGCTCGGTACACTGCACGAAAAACATCGACGCGAGACTTAGGAGATGCGCACGGATGAAGTAGGACGTTTGGGACACAAGAGAGGGCTCGGCGTTTGCGGTAGCTCACCATAACCGAAGAAAACGGCGGCGGTGATGGCGGCACGGCGGCGGCGATTTGCGGACAGCCTAGGGGTGCTCGGGCTAGGGTTCTTCGGGGAAAAGGTGGCGGAGGCGCTGGGGGTTTTATAGGATAGGAGGAGGGAACCACATCGCGGTAATCTCGCCGGATTTGGGAGAGGAAATCGGGGGCGGAAATCTCGGCCGGAGGAAGAAGAAGGTGACGTCAGCATGACGTCATCATTTTGTTTTTCTTTTCTGATTTCTCTTTTAATTCATCTCTTTTGATTTAATTGTCCAATTGATGTGAAACAAATTTCTGAAAATTTGTAAAATTATTATCTTTGTGTTAAACCAGTTGTGGAAATGTTTTGAACATTTTTGAAAAATAATATTTTGAAATATTGATTAAATACAAATTTGACACTTAAAGTCAATTTTGAAATTATATTTTAATTAAATCTTCTTTTGGCTAAATAAATTTTGTAAAATACCCACATTCCAATTTGTTTGAAATTAAGTTATTTAAACTCATATTCCCAATAAAATAGATTTTAGCTTTATTAGATTATTAAATATCACATTACAAGTTTTTGTAATGAAAAGAGAAAATGTAATTGTAATAATTTTTAATTCAAATTATTTTGTGCACCATTTTATATTTATATATATCATTTGAACATTTTATAAACAATTTTGGAAAAGATTTTAAATTTAATTTAATTTTTATATAGAATATATATTCATGAAAATCATTTTATGTTTTGAAATAAATGGAATTCATTTTAAGCTAAGGAAATGTTTATTTGGATAATCCATGTATTATAAAATATATGAAGTTATTAAAGTTATAAACTATAGGGTTGTAATTTCAACACTAAGTTTGAACTTAGTTGTAAGAATGAAAAACTATTTGACAATTAGATCATGTTTTAAATAGTTTTAAAAAGAACACTTGTAAATATTATTTTAATTTATGAATAGCTATGGCTATGTGGTTGGAATCATATACTTATGAGGAAATTATTGATTTCATGAATATGGTTGGAAGGTTTGTAAAACATTTGTCAATTAGATATTGGGGTTTTAATAATTACAATGGATAATAAATTGTTTACTTGAAACAACTTTTGAAAATAAGGTTAAACTGAGATATTTGAAATATTAAACCTTTTCATCATGTTTAAAAGTCTTTTGTAGTTGGTTTTCTTATGTATTTTAATATTTTATTTTAATCAAAACAAAAAGTTTTAAATTTTAGTGATTTTCAACATTATAAAATGTTGGGATGTTACAGACTACCACCCTTAAAAGGAATCTCGTCCCCGAGATTCGGAGAAGCTAGAAAGAAAGCAAATGCTTGAATGATTCTGATAACTCGACAGGTTTGAGAAATGTAAATGTTTTGATATGGAAACCTGAAAACTGGTAGGGAATGATTTTCCTGATCAGGGGGATAGAAAGAAAAATAGTTTGGTGTTTCTGGGTTTAAGCAATTGGATTGGAATTATCTAGGTGGCTACCACCCTTAAAAGGATTTTTTGTGGTCAGTCTAGAAACTTTGTTTAATCTGGTTTACTTCTCTGATGTAGAGTGTACAGGTATTCAAAATACAATGACATGTGGTGGATACTGAAAGTTTTAGCACTCACGTTTTCCGCTCGGTCCTTGGAGAGATTTATCCTTCTTCCTCTCAGGGCATCTGCGGCATGTCACGGGACCGGTGATCTTCTTGTGCGAGCGGATAAGGCAATTTTCCTTCATCTTTACTGGGCACTTATTGGCATAATGTCCCTTGTCCTTACATTTGTAGCAAATTACGTCACTTAAGTTCTTCTTCTTCTTTGGTGTTTCCAGTGCTAACAGTTCTTCTAAATCTTGTTTGCTATATTCTATCTCAATTAAAGAAGTCCAGTCTCGTTTGATGTGACAATTTCGAGCTAGGTGATCTCCTTCACACTTATAGCAACACTTGGAGGTACTTTTGGATATCTTCGGAAGTGACCTTACTCTTATTTCATTTTTCACCTTAGTATGACCCACAGTCTCATTTTGATGAAGGTTTGGTTCAGTATCCTGACCAGTCCTTTTCTCTTTGCAGTCCCATGAATAATGTCCTAGTTCTCCACAGGTAAAACATGTTATATGGCTAGTATCTCTTTTGTGTTCCTCCTTGTTTTCTTGTACTTCCACATACTTCATGAGATTTTGTTGCATCCCCTTTTTGGCTTGCTGACTGACTTCTTGCACTACGGGGTAGAGTTGATACGGCGTTGGAACGTGATTTGTTGCTTCACACGAAAGGCAAGAAATCTGACTTGTGGGGCATTCCCTAACTGAATGTCTGGTATGACCATGGGGCCACTCATCAGGACATTCTTTGGACGTATGTCCTATCTCTCCACAAGTTTTGCATACCTTTAGTTTGGTCATAAGGTTCTCTTCAAAATCACTATGGTTTTGATCAATCTTAGGCAGTTGGTCAGTGAACAACTTCCACAGCTGACTCTGGTTCTCAATTAGGAGTAGCATAGTTGTATGCAAAACATTGGTATTGGTATTGGGGTGAGACATCTGTTTGGTTTAGAAAGCAATGGGTTGAATTATTTTTACTATGGAGGAATCCTAGTTCAATAAAACAAGACAAGGCAACCAATTCCTAATAATATCAATCAACATGATTCAAACACATGCAAACACATACAAAAACAAATTTCACACTTATTTTGAGAACTCGAACTAATCATTTATCGAACGAAAACACATCAATGTCATGGAATTACAAAAACGATAGTACTGCCATACCGCAATTTGATAGGTCAATACATCAAATCGATACGATAAGCCAAATGAGATAAATGGTGGTCCCTCTAACGTGGTTTGTATTGCTCCACTTATTCCTCCTCAATCTCACGCTTGCGCTTTATTGCGTGGTTATTCGCCACAGGCGTGACTTCTCCCTCAGTTGACTCTTCAAAAAGCACCTCTGCGGGGTCTTCTTCATCCTTTACCTCTGAGTTTACTACCACATTTCCAGTGCCTTGGTCACTTCCTTCAGCTACTGGCGGTGGTGGAGGTACATTGAGTTGCGCCTCAAGGGTGGCGATCTGATCATCCTTGTTAAGATTCTGCAAATGTAGTTCATGGATGAGTTCCTCCATATGGCCAATAAGGGTTTCATAAGTCTGGAGTTCTTGGGTTTTTGCGTGTATGACGGCTCGGGCATGATCTGCGATGTTATAAGCTTTCTGAACCTTTCTGGTCAGACGGTTCACGAGAAAATCCAAGTCTTCAAACATCTTGTTAGTGATGGGCAGGTCCAGGCGATTTCCCGTGTGAGCCATTGAGTGGCCATGCGCATCCCTCTTCCCAAAGGCACGGAAGGGCGATTCTGGTGCCAGCTTGTTGCGATACTTATAACACAATCGGTCCATCAAGTCCACCATAGCTATGTTCACTCCTTCAATCCATTCAGGGTAGTAGGTGACATAGTCCACGGGCTCGAAGTCTGGCATCGTGGGATCTGGGGTCATGATTGTGCGGATTTCCCAACGCGTCACATCAGGTATGCCGGTCTCTTCCTTCCTTCCTCGGAAATAGGGCGGTGTTAGCTTCAATATACTTGTCAACCTAGACAGCTGCCTCCCAAAGATGAAATCCGACAAAACTCCAGCGTACGCGGCCTTAGTGTACTCTCCCATCTAAATTTTTTGAAGAGGAAAGAGTATTAGAATTAAAATGAAACAGAAAAATTCAGATGAAAAAATGAAAAGTTTTGTTTTTAGAAAAGTGAATAAAATAGATTTTCAATCCTATGGTGAAATCCCATTTCTATCCAAACCTAGGGTTTCGAACCTACAGGCAACACAGTGCTCTGATACCATCTGTAGTGTACCTGCACTTTAAATAAGGCAGATACCTGTGTATAGTGCAAATCCCTGGATCGATTCATTTGCACACACAGTTTATGATGTAATATCACAACAAAGCGTCAATTTTATTGCATCGATGATCCAGAATTACAAAATATTTGATACAAGTTGCATAGCATAAAGCTAGCATTGAAAAAGTACACATCGGAAATACAATAGCAATGGGTCTCCATCAACTTCATGTTGCCACAGGCGAAAACATGTTGGTTGTAGACTCGAAACCTATAAACGAAACATCACTCATCATCTGAACAATCTGCAATAAGAAAAATATTGCAACAACGTGGGCCAGATTCCATTAAAAATGGAGTCTGGCAAGTGACACTATGGTGGACACTTAATGGAATAACTCTAAAGCCTATATGCATATTTGGCTGGTGGAGTTCAAGGCTATTTTGCATAAAGACAATTTTTCCTATCTTTTTGTAAAACACTTTCTTCAAATCCAGACAAGTATGGCATGAAAACCATAAATCTCATCTTCCCTTGTTCACCCATCAAGTTTTATTTCTGAAGTTGGAATGATGGAATCCTCCGTTGACGTCCGTGATCAGCTGCTCAAGTTGTCCGTACCGGGGACACGGCTAAGTACTTAGTTTTACACTCTACAGAGGTTGTGCACGTTCACCATTGTACCCATTCAACCCAGATTATCCTTTACACACCATTTGTGATAAGGAAAGGAGACGAATGAGACGAGATCTTTCAGAAGCATTTTCCCTCCCACCTGCCTTGACCCGTTCCACCTAACACCCCCTACATCTGCTTGTCAAGTCGGAGAGAGTCCATGCAACATAATTGATCAAGCCAGAGCCCATATGGCAATGGCTGCACTGGAAGCAATCGTCACTCGGAGTTTTTCAGATTCCTCTGTTCCCTGGGTGGCCATCCACAAGTGCACGTACTCCAGGAACCATAGACATGGACCGGAGTAGCCACTCAATCTCGCCACCATTAACAACCAATCCACCTAGGAGTTTTATTAACTTAGTGGATGTGCACTCTCAGGTAAAAATCACCATGCTCAAGGCCCTAAGTAGAATAGACATTCATCCTAGGCGACGACAACCATGAGCACAGCTTTGAGTAGTCACTTAACATTTTGTAAAACTTTTCATCAATTGCATAGCATCAATACATCTACTAAGTATTATATAGGAACCTAGACACAAGAGTAAGAGAATTCTACACGGTTTAGCATAGCAATACTATCCTACTCATGCATATAAAAATACACTAAGTAATGCATATAGAAATAATAGGAAGTTTATGAGGTGTGCCACTTGCCTTTGAATGTTGTCGTTGTTCACAAACTCTTTTCAACAACGAACGTTTGCTCTCCGTTTAATCTAAACAATATAAGCAAACAACAATACAACAATCAACAAACAGCAATCATCAAACATACATGCTCATATCTAGTGAACAAACAAGTTTTGTAAAACTTCTAAGGAAAACATGTCATGCATGATATGCAATTTATTTCTAAGGACTAGAGATGCATGTCAAAATGACTAAGGACTATAGTCATAGGTTGAATAAAATATTTTGTTTTACATCGTCTTGAATAAACCCTCTAATGGCTTAGTCTTGATGTGTAGAAATATTTAGAGAAATACTAAGTCATTTCTTCAAGATGATCAACAATTATTATCAACTCTTTGTAAATTGGACATTCACTATAGTGAGAGAGACAGACACCCGGCCAGCCACTTAAATTGTGGAACATGTCTCATGTACGTGGACATGTAAGGTTTGTCTCCAGGCCGCTTCATCTCACTATGCCGCTAGGATCCAACAAAATTCAAAGATGATAACATCATGATAAATTTTTTTTTAAGTCTAAAAGACAAGATTAGGAAAGAGGGAAAAGAAAGAAAGAAAGATTTAGTTAACTCTTCCAGGCTTCATCTCCAGACTTGTAGCTTTCCCCTTGGTGATGTCTTGAATGAATTTTTGGAAAATATAATAAAAGGAATAATTATAAGATTAAAGTTTTCTATGATTAAATTTTTATAATATAATTTAATAAATAGTGTTAATAGACAGGGGTATTTTAATTATATTTATAGCAATTTACTTTAATCAAAATAATATTTTTATTAATAGTTATGTTGAAAATACTCAAAATATTCAAATTAAATATATAACTATGAATTCATTCAAAAATTACTCAAAAAATATTCTATATCAGTGGCATTAATTTACCAATATTCTAAAGTTTCTAAAACAATTTTATTTGCAATTTTTGAATTTAAAGATTTAAAGTTATGACAAAAATACTCAAATTCACCATTTGAATATTGAATATTTTAAACTAAGTCAAATTTGAATTTTGGCAGATCTAAAATATTCTACATGTCGAGGGATTTCCAAATATATAAAAATATTTGAATTTGGATAAACAGATAAAAAGATATGATAGTTTGAATAGACAGGGGCTTTTCTGCAAAACTGCCATTTTTAATTTAATTAGAAAAAGAAATTCCACGCTGGCGCTGACTTGGCGCTGACTGTGCTGCTGACGCGGCAGCTGACGTGGATAAGTCATTGGATCTGGATCGTCAGATCTAGATCTAACGGTGCAGATCAGATCGTACCGGTTGGGTTTTAAAATCTAATCTCGTGCGTTGATTCCAGATCGGACGGCTCTGGGAGAGGGTGCTCACCGGGCGGCGCGTATGGTCGCCGGAGGTGGAGCGTACGACGGCGCTGGGCTCGGGCGAGGACGCTCCCGTCGTTGTCGTGCTTCCCTAGGCTTGTGGAGTTGACGGAGAGGTGCGCCGCGCCACGACGAAGAGGATGGAGGCGGTCGTTGGTGGCGGGTGCTCCGGTGCTCGCCCTATTCCTCACCGGAGTTGGGAAAGGCGGCGGTGATCTTCGGCCGCGCACGAACAACTCGGTACACTGCACGAAAAACATCGACGCGAGACTTAGAAGATGCGCACGGATGAAGTAGGACGACTGGGACACAAGAGAGGGCTCGGCGTTTGCGGTAGCTCACCAGAACCGAAGAAAACGGCGGCGGCGATGGCGGCACGGCGGCGGCGTTTTGCGGACAGCCTAGGGGCGCTCGGGCTAGGGTTCTTCGGGGAAAAGGTGGCGGAGGCGCTGGGGGTTTTATAGGGCAGGAGGAGGGAACCACATCGCGCTAATCTCGCCGGATTTGGGAGAGGAAATCGGGGGCGGAAATCTCGGCCGGAGGAAGAAGAAGGTGACGTCAGCATGACGTCATCATTTTGTTTTTCTTTTCTGATTTCTCTTTTAATTCATATCTTTTGATTTAATTGTCCAATTGATGTCAAACAAATTTCTAAAAATTTGTAAAATTATTATCTTTGTGTTAAACCAGTTGTGGAAATGTTTTGAACATTTTTGAAAAATAATATTTTGAAATATTGATTAAATACAAATTTGACACTTAAAGTCAAATTTGAAATTATATTTTAATTAAATCTTCTTTTGGCTAAATAAATTTTGTAAAATACCCACATTCCAATATGTTTGAAATTAAGTTATTTAAACTCATATCCCAATAAAATAGATTTTAGCTTTATTAGATTATTAAATATCACATTACAAGTTTTTGTAATGAAAAGAGAAAATGTAATTGTAATCATTTTTAATTCAAATTATTTTGTGCACCATTTTATATTAATATATATCATTTGAACATTTTATAAACAATTTTGGAAAAGATTTTAAATTTAATTTAATTTTTATATAGAATACATATTCATGAAAATCATTTTATGTTTTGAAATAAATGGAATTCATTTTAAGCTAAGGAAATGTTTATTTGGATAATCCATGTATTATAAAATATATGAAGTTATTAAAGTTATAAACTATAGGGTTGTAATTTCAACACTAAGTTTGAACTTAGTTGTAAGAATGAAAAACTATTTGACAATTAGATCATGTTTTAAATAGTTTTAAAAAGAACACTTGTAAATATTATTTTAATTTATGAATAGCTATGGCTATGTGGTTGGAATCATACACTTATGAGGAAATTATTAATTTCATGAATATGGTTGGAAGGTTTGTAAAACATTTGTCAATTAGATATTGAGGTTTTAATAATTACAATGGATAATAAATTGTTTACTTGAAACAACTTTTGAAAATAAGGTTAAACTGAGATATTTGAAATATTAAACCTTTTCATCATGTTTAAAAGTCTTTTGTAGTTGGTTTTCTTATGTATTTTAATATTTTATTTTAATCAAAACAAAAAGTTTTAAATTTTAGTGATTTTCAACATTATAAAATGTTGGGATGTTACATAAACCCAATTGCATGTGGTTGATATTGGTATTAGCTATCATATACTTGCTTGGTAGACTTTTTCATCTTATATTTTGCTCTTGGTAGATTATTTGCTAAAACAGTAGGTTATTACACTTAAAAATAGATATTCTTATTTTCTGTTATTTGCATGTATCTAGTTTTAATTGTTTGTGCCTTGTATGTTTATACAAATGGTTTAGGAGTATTTTTGTGTAGCACCTATGTGTTTTGTTTATCATACCACACTGGTTTTGTCTCAAAGATATTTAAACTTTGTGTTGCACATTAAAGCAAGTAAAAAGTATGTTCTTCACTTAAAATGGAATATCTGGAGCTAGGAGTGTCCAAATTGAGTGAATCCTATTTTTGCAGAAATCTTAAGGAAATACCTATCCATAGAAACTAACCTTGCAAACAGGAGATCCCTAAAACTGAAACTATATTCATTATGGTTTTGAGACTAGTAGAATTTACATGATTTTTAGCTACTGTTTGGTAATAACTTATACTGCAAATCCAATTTTCACCACTTGATATGGTTGCTAGGTGTACTGTGGTAGAAGGATTCTACTTTATGAACATTATCTTAGGAGTTATGATTTATCTTCCAAAACAAAAACATTTGGCTAATAGCAGGATTAGTTTTTAATCATCTGTTCTTAGCAAATGTGATTTTGTAGAAATATTACTAATCAACTTTTGAAGATCAGAACCTTAACTCAATAATAATGACTTGATTAAACCACTTTGATAATGTGCGGTGCATTGTTTACTTATGTTTAGCATTATTCACGTTGTACCCTAATAATAACATCAATTGTGTTTATATGCTTTGCTTGTGGGTAGGTTCGTGTGTTATGTTTTATCTCTTTAAAGCATCATCTTATTTATCCAATAAATGTAATAAGTTAATTCCCTGTTTTACTTGAACTGTTATGTGTTGATGTGTTTAGTAACTCATAAGTCCAGAAACTTAGGTTATCCTTTAATAGCCTTAATAAATTCCCTGAAAGTATTGCTAGTCCCTTCACATATGAGTTTCACATAGTTCATCTTGTTTCCTAGGAGTTGCACTAACTTTACTTATGTATTATGGATGTGGATGTGATTGGTGTTAAATGCTATATAGTAATTGTTTGTGCTTTGTAATGATTGTTGTATGGTTTGTTCACTTCAAGATTTGCTGTCAACACTTGTTCACTGTGTGATTGTTTGGTTCAATTGTTGAAGTGGTATTAATTTCAGTGTCTTATTAAATAGGCTTAATGCACCTTTTTAGCTCTTAGTCATAAACTAGTTTGGATAGTGGTGTTACCATTGTTTGTCGCTTAGTTACTTGATAGTAGGTGTTTCTTGAGCTAGTAACATGTTTGCATGTGAGTGTGCTCAATGCTAGTGTTAATATTAATACTTGCTTGTGTGTTAAGATACTTTTGTCTGAAGTATTTCCTAAACTATTAAGATACTTTTGTCTGAAGTATGTCCTAAACAATTAATATACTTTTGTTTGAAGTACTTCCTAAACTATTAAGATACTTTTGTCTGAAGTATTTCCTACACAATTAATATACTTTTGTTTGAAGTATTTCCTAAAGTATTTAGATACTTTTGTCTGAAGTATTTCTAAACAATTAATATACTTTTGTTTGAAGTATTTCCTAAACAATTAATATACTTTTGTCTGAAGTATTTCCTAAACCATTAAGATACTTTTGTATGAAGTATTTCCTGAAACTAGTTAACAACTCTTGTTAAAGGATATAATAACCCTAAGTGATGTGTTGTTTTAGTGTTCTATAGAACTACCCTTTTAATACTCAGGGTTGTTGTGTATATTTTCTTAGGAGAATCGGTTGTTTGTCTTAGCTCTATGGACTTTGTTGTATGTTTTTGGTTTAGCTAAAGGAGTTGTTTGCTTTTGATTGTTAGCTAAATGTCTTGTGCGATGCTTGCTGTTTGTTATGTCCTTGTGACATTGTCTTGTATTCTGAGTGTTGTTCCTTTTTCTGTTTACGACGTTAGATACGATCGGGAAGGAACTGGAAGTGAGGAGTGAACCTGAGGAGCATCAAGACCAAGACCAAGGACATATTGCTGAGCCAGGCAAGCCCACCTCCCCATTATAATGAATCCAATTATTTTGAACAAGCATGTTTTGTTTTCAAAATAAAATAATGCATGCTTTAATTCTTTTGTGGCACCTTGCCACCCGAAAACTATGTTTACAAAATATTGTTTGGCCAAAGTTATCTGCTAGATTTCTGTAGGTGTTACAAAAAGAGTTTATGTGGTGAGCCTTGTTGTTGAAGGCTCCATCAAAAAGATTAAGTTTTCTAGTAGTCTACCTTCATCTACTTACCTCAAAACTATAGGATGGGAACCTATTTGATAAAACTGTTTCATGGAGGAAAACCTGAGTTGCTGGGAGCAATCAGCGAGAAAGAAATGTTTTATGAAAACCCGAGATGCTGAGAGCATTCGGAGATGTTGCGAAAACCCGAGCTGCTGGGAGCAGTCAGAGATGGAGGTTTAATTTCGAATTCCCTGCTGCCGCCCGAACAATTAACCCGTGCAACCACACTACCTGACATGGGTAGGGCTTAGCCGGAAGCTTTTCTGTCTTAGTGTTGGGGCTCTCATACTTTCTATGAGGGCTGGGCCCTCGAAGCCGGGTTGTCGTCCGGAAGAGACAATACACTGCTGAGGACCAGCAGCCGGACGATTACGGCGGGTCTCCTGACGTGGCGGTGTGGCGTCCCGAGGAAAGACCAAGAGGTCTAGTGGAGCACACGGTGCCGGGGAGAACAAACCTACCGGGAGGCCCCGATACTAGGGTGGACATAGTGAAAAGCTTTGATCGTGTTATCCGGACCCCCGCATACTGTCGTATGACGGGCCGTGGCAGACACGGCGGAATGACCGATAGGTGTGGGTAAAGTGTACAACCTCTGCAGAGTATAAATCTATTCGAATAGCCGTGTCCGCGGTCATGGACGGTTGGAAAGGCCACACTGGGTGTCTGGAGAAAGAAGTTGTTTTATAAAGGAAAAAAATGTTTGTGTCGAAATCAGGAGGTACCTGGGAGGTACGGAATTTGGGTGAGGATGATTGGTCTCGGGGAGACAATCAGTCCAATCTCAAGGAAGGAAAAAGGGGTATCCCCATCCTAGTGTTTTCAAAGGTTTTACAAAATTAAGTTTTGAACTTAGATATGTCATTGCTATATCTAAGAGAAGAGAATTTTATCTCTAAATGTTTTTCTTCAACAAAGATACAGAGATGTCGTATTCTCTATGTCTAAAATCATGGTATTCAAAAACTAAGCCCTATAGTCGTATATAGCAGCTATCCCAGTTTTCGAAAAGTGTTTTCTTGCATTATCATGAAAACTTAAGCCTTAGAGGTGGTCTTGCGAGTACGTAAACGTACTCATATGGCTGTGTCGCTGGATATTCAAACGTCCATGTTCTCAATGAGGAGAGATACGACAAGAAGGAGGAGTACGCCGACGACTGCGCCAACTGAGTGTCCCGCTCAACTGCTATGTGGGAATGCGTCAAGACGTGACGAGGGCCGACGCTAGTCGAAATCTTCCGCTGTACCTTAGTTCATTTTCGTCATGTGCGACGATGATTGCAGACTGGGTCGTGTGACCAGTTATTTATGTAAGTCGTGTTCTATTCGAGTTGTATGATGTAACTTTGTATACCATGTTGGTTATGTGGTCGCGATGCACTGATCATTGGGATCGTGATCTGTTTACATAACGTGCGCATCTTTGGCTGGTAGTCAGAGGGGTCCCCACAGTTACAAATTTTCCCAAGTGTCAAAACCTTTTTTTTATTTTCGGATTTGACTTAGGACAGATTTTAGTCAAACTTTAGAAATTCATATCAATTCAACCGTAACTCCGTTTTCAATGTTTTTGTAGTCTATGGAATCGTATGAACGTGTAGAATATAGTGATATAATACAAACTTGTATTTTATTCGTGCACTAACTTGCTATAACGTGTAAACATTATTTTAGTTATTGTTTTAATTCTACATGTTCAAAATTTGTAAATTAAATATCATTGGAAAGACCCTGACATGTAGAATACTTTGGTTATGCTGATTTACATTTTTTAGTAGTATAAATTTATTTTAATTGAAAATGAGCAATTCGAGTAAATTTGGTGTATCTGTAATTCTATAAATCCAATTTTTGCAAATAAAATAGTTTGAAAAACCTTAAAATATGTGTAGTTTTATGCCCCTGTTAGAAAATAATTTTGAGCATTATTTTGATGGTTTAAAAATCAGAGGCTTAATTTGAGTATATTTGTTATACTTTAATCCTAGAAAAATGTTAATATGTTTATTTTTGCAAAATGTCACAAACTTTATCTTTTGACCAGTAGTATCGTTTATAAGTTTTGAATACAAGTTTAATCATAGAAAACAATTAAAACTGATGGTATAACATTTAAAGTGTCTTAACAGTGTTTTAAAGGTAATTAAGTGGTGCTAAAAGCCTTTTAAGACCATTAAGTTTGATTTAAATGTTTTTGACCAAATTATTGTGTGATAAATTTCTATTTAAGACCAGCCCATTAAAACACATTATTCAGCACATCAATACTTTTTGCACATTGAATTATGTGATGAACCTTTGTGAAATTTGTTTTTGCTATTATATGCCTTGTGTTGTTGTCCATGTTTGTTGTGTTTTATGTTGATTGTTGTATTGTTGTTTGCTTATATTGTTTAGATTGAACGGAGGGCAAACGTTCGTTGTTGAAAAGTTTGTGAGCAAAGACATCATCCAAAGGCAAGTGGCACACCTCATAAAAGTCCTAGTATTTTTCTATGCATGAGTAGATTATTTTTCTATAAGCATGTGTAGGATATTATTGCTATGCAAGCCATGTTTAGAATTCCTTATTCCTGTGTCTAGGTTCCTATGAAAATACTTAGTAGAATTGAGATGCTATGCAAAACTGCTTTGATAAAATGTTAAATTCTACTAAGTTATAATCAAACACCTGGGTGGAATTGGTTGCTTGGTTGTATGAGCTGAGTGTTGTCTCCAGGGGTTTTACCTGTGGGATATTCACTTGTGGATGGCCACCCAGGAACAGAGGAATCTGAAGAACTCCGAGTGAAGATTGCTTCCTGTGCAGCCATTGCCAATATGGGCTCTGGCTTTATCAACTAAGCTGCATGGACTCGCCCCGGCCTAACAGGTGGTGGTAGAGGATTTGTAGGTGGAGCGCGTCAGGCCAGCATGGATGCGAAAATGCTTCTGAAAGATCTCGTCTCATTCCTCTCCTTTTCCTTAACACTTGAAGAGTGTATATGATAGTTTGGGTTGAATGGGTACAATGGTGAACGTGCACAAGCTCTGCAGAGTTAAAATCTAAGTACTTAGCCGTGTCCCCGGAAACGGACAATTGAGCAGCTGAACGAGGACGTCAACGGAGGATTCCACCATTCCAACTTCTAAATTAAAACTTGAGGGGTGAAGACGGGTAGTTTGAGACTATGGCTTTTATACCATATTTGTCTCAACTAGGTAAAGTTGTTTCAAAGTGTTAGGGAAAAACTTGCTTTCTGCAAAATAGCCTTGAAGTCCTCCATCCAAATAAGCATATAGGTTATAGAGTTATTCCTCTAAGTGTCCACCATAGTGTCACTTGCCAGTTCCATTTTCAAAATGGTTCTAACCCACGTTGTTGCAATATTTTTTCTTATTGCAGACTGTTCAGAAGACGAGTGAGGCTTCGTTTAAGGGTTTCGAGTCTTCAACCAACATGCTCGCCTGTGGCACATGCTGATGATGGGGACTCCATGAAGAATAATTTTCCGCTATTTACTCTGTTCACTGCTAGCTTTACGCTATGCAAGTTGTAATGAATATTTTCTAAGTCTGGATCAGCGTTAATAAATTGAAACTTTGTTGTGATATTACATCGTAAACTGTGTGTGCAAACGAATCGATACAGGGATTTGCACTATACACAGGTACCTGCCATATTTTAAGTGCAGGTACACTTCAAGTATCTAGCCTGCTATGCGGACTGGCAAATCCCGCTCTTGACCCCTCGTCTCAACTACTCCCTTCCGATACCCGAAAGTGTCACCTTTACTGTCACAATATATAAGATATGACGTTTGATGCGATCAAAGTATCTTCCACGAAAAAACAATAAGAAGGTATCTCACGATCGAAGGCATAATGACTACGTCCTACAAATTATGGGTATGTCCATCACATCATTCTCCCAATGACACGACTTCATTGCCAACTGACGCCATGTAAGATTATCGGGAAATCTCGATCATCAATCGCACAATGAACTAGTTTTAGTAGAAGCTACTAGGGACCTGGTTGTTTATCTACCACACGTGTATCAATGTTTCCGCTTTATACAGTTATAGCATGGTATAAAACATATAATGAATAATTTATATATGCCTAATAAACTATCTTTATTAAGTGCCTCTAGAGCATATTCCCTTCAGTATTCTGCTGGACCGCGCGGAGGTTGTTGAGGTTGAGAGGTCGGTCGTAAGTTACTCTGAACTTTGAGATGAATTGCGGGCACAGGTCCTCCGAAGATACCACCGACTTCTCGGGAGATTTAGCAACCAGGTCCGCGCCGCGTCCTCGAGGGCAAACGGGAACCACTTGGCCATGGCCTTGTCATCACCTCCCACGGTGTAGAGCTACAGGAACTCGACAGGGTTTTGGGTCCCGTCATACCAAGGGGGGAGCTCTGGCCTGAACTTGTTCAGCCAGTTGATGCGGCCGCTGTAAGTGACAGGCATCCCCGCTAGCCCGGCGTGGTTCTGGTGCCCTGCCACAGCGATGTTCCGGACAGTCTTGTCCTGCCGCTCTCGGTCACGTGCCCGGGTGTTGTTTGAGAGGGATGATTTGACAGCTGGGGCTGTCATCGTGTCCCGGATGTGGGGACGACGCGTGATACGTCCATTTTGCATCACTATTTTATATCATAATTTACTGCTATTCATTGATATATTTCGTATTTGGAGATGATACTTATGTTATTTCATCTATTTTGCATGATTGATGATCATTGGGGGACGGAACTCCGAAGTCTGAATTCTGCTGGAAAAAGCATCATCAAGACTATTTTCTGGCGCCGTTGCCGGGGAGTAAAGCGCTGTTGGTAAGAGGAATTGGTAAAGAAAACTTCAACTGTAAGTATTGTTTTTATTTCTGTCTCCTCATTTGCTTAATAATGGAGAAAGGAAATGTTGCTTTCCTGTTTGGGCAGTCTTCTACCCCTGCTGAGGTAGAACGGGAGGCGCCTCTTGATGATATTGTGCCATTTAAAATACCTATGAAAATTGTTAAACGTGTTATGAATAACCGCTATGTTGGGGATAGAACTATCCACCCCGGAGATCATTTGTTGTATTTATATGAATTATGCGAGTTGTTCAAGTGTGCAGGTATTACAATGGACGAAGTGAGGAAGAAATTATTCTCCATCTCACTTGGTGGGAGAACTGCGCATTGATATAAACTGCTGAAGAACATCGATTCTCTTGGATGGGAGGAAATTGTACCTCTCTTTTATTCTAAATTTTATCCTCCAAGTGAAATATATCAAAATCGGAATTCTATATATAAATTTTTGCCTCATGATGGAGAAAGTACTGCCCAAGCGTGGGGGAGATTGAAATGGAGAAATTTTTGCCTCATGAAATGTCCCATTCATGAGCTTCCTGGTAATATTATTGTTGATAACTTCTATGCAAGACTCTCATTTGAAGATAAAACATTATTGGATACTTCATGTGCTGGATCATTCACTCGTAATGAAGAGTTTAAGTGGGATCTTCTTGACTGTATTGAAGAAAAATACTAAAGCATGGGAGAACGACAAAGGTAGGGAGTCAGGTATAAAATATGACTTTGAATGCATTAAGACTTTCATGGAAACAGTTGCACTTCGAAATATTAATAACGCTTATGGTCTTGACTCTCAAGTTGTTGCAAATTATTATTAAACCTTTGCTAACATTTTTTGTTTGCCCAAGAAGGGGTTTGGAAAATATCATGAACCTTATATAAATCTGTTGCTCCTTTAGCTAAAAGCATTGAAGTTAATATTGTTGATCATATCATTCCTGAGCCTTATATTGATAAAATTCCTTTTCCTGTTAAAGTGAAATAACATTCTCTTATGTCTAGTGTGGTTAGTAAAAGTGATAAGAAATCTAAAGAACCTGATGAACAAAGTAAAATTGAACCTTCTGTGGCTAAAGTTAAAGAACTTGTTTTTCTGAAAATGTGGGAGAACAGTATATTATATTTTGTGATGATGCTTCTAATGTTGTCTCTCATCCTGCAAAGCCAAGAAAGTCCAGTGTTCCTGTGTTATCTTTTAAAATTGGTGATCATTGCTATTACGGTTTATGTGATATTGGTGCAAGTTCAAGTGATATTCCTTATGAACTTTACAAAGATATTATGCATGAAATTGGTCCTAGCCAACTCAAATATATTGATGTGTTTATTCAACTTGCTAATAGAGAAACTATCTCTCCCATTGGTATTGTCAGAGATGTTGAAGTTCTATGTGGTAAGACTAAATATCCCGCTGATTTTCTTGTACTTGGTTCTGCTGCTAGTAAGACTTGTCCAATCATTTTATGTAGACCTTTTCTGAATACTTGTGGTGCTGTTATAGATTGTAGTAAAGAGAAAATCCTTACTAAATTTGCTGGTGAATCTTATGAATTCAATTTTTCGAAATTTGCAAAAACTCCTTATGAATCCAAATGGCCTAATGAGAATTTTAGAGTAGAACAACTTTCTTCTGTTGCTCTTGCTCCTACTAATTATATTCAGCAATTTATGGAAGATCATGAGGATGAAACTTTTATAGAATAAAGAAATGAACTTGAGGACATATTGCTTCGTCAACCTATTCTTAAACATAATTTAAAAGTGGAAGACTTGGGTCAAACACTTCCACCTAAAGAGGATCATGTTTTTGATTTAAAACCTTTGCCTGATAATCTTAAATATGCTCATCTTGATGATAAGAAAATATATCCTGTTATTATTAGTGCTAACCTTTCAGGTAAAGAAGAAGAAAGATTGTTGGAAATATTGAAGAAACACCGTGGAGCTATGGGTTATACTTTGGATGATTTGAAAGGGATTTCTCCTTCCATATGTCAACATTCTATTAATATGGAGCCCGATGCAATGCCAGTTGTTGAACATCAACGCCGTTTAATACCTAAGATGAAGGAAGTGGTAAGAAATGATGTATTAAAACTTCTCGATGCTGGTATCATTTATCCTTTTGCTGATAGTAGATGGGTTAGTCCTGTGCATTGTGTCCCTAAGAAGGGTGGAATTACTGTTGTACCTAATGATCATGATAAACTTATTCCTCAAGGAGTAGTTGTTGGTTATAGGATGTGCATTGATTTTAGAAAGGTTAATAAAGTTACTAACAAAGATTATTATCCATTACCTTTCATTGATCAAATGCTAGAAAGATTGGCCAATAAAACTCATTTTTGCTTTCTTGATGGTTATTCTGGTTTCTCTCAAATTGATGTTAAAACTCAGGATCAATAGAAAACCACATATACTTGTCCCTATGGTACTTATGCTTATAGACGTATGCCTTTTGGTTTATGTAATGCTCCCGCTACTTTTCAAAGATGTATGTCTGCTATCTTTCATGGTTTTTGTGAAGACATTGTGGAGGTGTTCATGGACGAGTTCTCCGTCTATGGTACTTCTTTTGATAATTGCTTGCACAATCTTGATAAGGTTTATGGTTAATGAAGAAACTAATCTTGTTCTTATTTGGGAGAAATGCCACTTTATGGTTAATGAAGGGATTGTTCTTGAACATAAAATTTCTGAAAGAGGTATTGAAGTTGATAGAGCTAAAGTGGAGGCAATTGAGAAAATGCTTTGCCCCCGAGATGTTAAAGGTATCTGTAGTATTCTTGCTCAAGCTGGTTTCTATAGAAGGTTTATCAAAGACTTTGCTAAGGTATCAAAGCCTCTTACTAATCTCCTGCAAAAAGATATACCTTTTGTTTTTATGATGAATGTAAGGAAGCTTTTGAAACTCTTAAGAAAGTTTTAATAACTACTCCTATTGTTCAACCACCTGATTGGAATTTGCCATTTGAAATTATGTGTGATGCTAGTGATTTTGCTGTTGGTGCTGTTCTTGGACAAAGAGTAGATAAGAAATTAAATGGTATTCCTTATGCTAGTAAGACTCTCGATTCCGCTCAAAAGAATTATGCTACAACTGAAAAAGAATTTCTAGCTGTTGTATTTGCTTGTGATAAATTTAGACAATACATTGTTGATTCCAAAGTTATTATTCATACTCATCATGCTGCAATTAGATACCTTATGGAAAAGAAAGATGCATAGCCTAGGCTTATTAGATGGGTATTATTGTTGCAAGAATTCGACTTACACATTGTAGATATGAAAGGTGCTGATAATCCTGTTGCTAATAATTTTTCTAGATTGGAAAACATTGCTTATGATCCTATACCTATTAATGATAGTTTTCCAAATGAACAATTGGCTGCAATAAGGGTGAGTTCACGAGATAGTCCTTGGTATGCAGATTATGCTAACTTTATTATTTCGAAGTATTTGCCTCCAACCTTTTCAGCTCAACAAAGAAGAAAATTCTTTTATGACTTGAGGCATTATTTCTGGGATGACCCACTCTTATATAAATAAGGAGTTGATGGTATCATGCGAAGATGTGTTCCGGAGTATGAACAAAAAGAGATATTGAGAAAGTGCCATAGTAGCTCTTATGGAGGACATCACGCTGGAGATCGAACCACACAAAAGGTTTTACAATCAGGTTTTGTAACATCCCAACATTTTGTAATGTTTGAAAATCACTAAAATTTGAAAATTTTGTTTTTATTAAAATGAAATATTAAAATTATAATAAAAACCAATATATTTTGCTAGGTATTTTAAAATTGTCCACGACACCTTCACCATACAATGTTTTATTCCAAATAGTTAAATTTGAATATTTAACTTTGGACTATTTATTAAACGTTAAAAACATTTTTGCAAAGTACCTAAAGGTTAACTAAAGTATGACCACTTTATAAAATGGTTTTCATTCTTTTACCTGAGTTCAAAACATAGTTTTGGAAATTACAAGTCTATAGTTTATAGCTTTAAAACTTCATATATTTTATAATTAATGATTTATGCAAATAGGCATTTCAATAACATAAGTTATTTCATCAATTTGCAATCCATAAAATGATTTTCATGATTATATTCAATATTTGAAATAAAATAAATTTAGAATATTTTCCAAAGGTATTTTATGGAGTTTTCAAATGATTAAACATAATATAAAACTTAATGGTGCACACAATATTTTGAATTAAAAATGAATACATTATATTTCCCTTTTTATTCAAATAGCTGTGTTATGTTATTTAATATGGTACTAAAACCAAATATGGATTAATATTGGAAAATGACTTTAATTAACTTAATTTCAAACGGATATAAGTGTTGTATTTTGTAAATTTATTTAGCCAAAAATAATATTATTTGAACCATATTTTCAAAAAAACGGATATAACTTGATTTGAAGTCTTAAATCAAAAGATATGAAAAAAATAATAAAAACAGATAAACAAAATTTAAAAAGAACAATTGCTGACGTCATGCTGACGTCAGCATCGTCTTTAACCTCCAGTGGCTAGAAACGCACCCACGAACACAGCTCTACCTTCCCGATTTGATTGCCGGTGTTTTCCTCCACCAATATCACGCGCAGTTTCTTCCTAATTAAAGCACTTGACCTCGTCCTTCATTCCCTCACAAAAGCCCTCTCCGAAACGCCCTTAGATGATTTAGTTTCATCCGTCATTAGGCACGGCCGTTTTTGGTCGAAATTAATCTCTGATTGATTGTGGGCAAATTACTGCACTAAATCAAGCACCGTTGGATTCTATAGAAAGCCCTCGAGCCCACTTCATCTCCCCTCTCAGGCCCGTCCGAATCATGCCCCCAGGCCGTCTAAATTGGTCGCCGGAATTCTTCGGCCGCCGCCTCCATTTTTTCGATTTCGGCGAATTTAGACCTTTCCCAGACCCGAGACCACTCCCACTCTCTTTCCCTTGTCCATGCACACACACTAGCAGTTCCCCCGACCTTCTCTTGTTTCCAATCGAGCGGGAGGGACGACACCGAGCTCGCCGGCGAACCGAACTTTTCCGGCGGAGCGTCCACGCCACCCCCGGACACACGCCACGATGTCGACGCCACCATCCTCTCCGTTGCGACGCCCCGCATACGGGGATCCCCTCCACACGTCAGATGAACCACGGGAACATCGTCTCCGACCTCCACCCGACGTCGGCGCCGCCGTCTCCCTCAACTCTGGCGAGCCGCGCCGCCACCTCCAGACCATCTCGCTGTAAGCACTCAGATCTTGATCCAGCGATGTAGATTAGATGACTTGTTTGAATCGGTATCAGCCAGTAGCATTGCGCCGCGTGTCTGTTGTGTCAACTATTTTTCCATTTTCGTTTTCGTCCTAATTTAGAGATAGAACTTTCAAAATTCATATTAAATCAACCATAACTCTAATTTTGATGTTTTTGTAGTCTATGGAATTGTATGAACGTGTAGAAAACAGTGGTATAATAAAAACTTGTATTTGAGTCGTGCACTAACTTGGAATTTACAGAAACATCTAAAATATTATTTTAATTATAGTTTTAATTCTGTAAGGTCAAAATTTGTAAATAAAATATCTTTAAAAAGCTCATGACCTGTAGATTGTGTTAGTTCTGTTGTTTTCCAACCTTGAGAAATTTATATTTATTCAAATTCAAAATATGATGTTTGAGAAAATTTGACTTAACTTTTGATATAAACATTATTTTATGAGTAAATCCAATTGCTAAATATTTTTTAAACGTCACCTGCCCATTAGCACTATTTATAAAATTTTGTTATAAAAAATTTATCACAGAAAACTTTAATCTTGTATTTTACCCCTTTTATTACATTTTCCTATAATAGAATTTAATTAAAATTGAATCTATAACTTCATGCATATTTATAAAATCACAAAATGTGTTATGATGCTTTCATATTAAAAAATGCATTTCATGCATAGCATATTTTATTTTGTAGTTATACTCCTCACAGGAAAACTTCTTCCTTATTTTCTCTAAGTATGATTATCTTCATCATTGTAACACCCCAATTCGCTTAGCTCTAGCATTGTGGTGTTGTTCTAGATTTTCACCCCTAGCAAAAACTTTTGTGTGTGTAGGATTTTGAGTCATGATTTAACTTGTTTGTGCACCTTATGCTTGTTGTGCCCCACTAGCATGCCATGGTATTTGAAACCTCAACAACTAAAATATAATATCAACTATTAGGATCTTCATGGTTGTTAAAACTTAGCCAAACTAGGAGCAAATATTAAGCAAACCACAAATGACTTTTGACATGCATCTGAACCATTTTGGTCTAAGGAATATATAGTTTCATACCCTGTTCCAACTCCTCTCAAAAGAACTTGTTTGCACCTAAATATCACTAGCTTTTGTAGCCATCAAATTAACATGACCATTTGAGTTATTCTTTTCCTTCTCACTAAAAGTTTTCTTTTCCTTGAGAGTCAAATGAGGTGTTTTGACTTGGGCATTTATAAATTCAGAAATTTCTCCTAATTTAGGTGAGTTTGGGGTATTGACTCATTTTATCTTTGTGGGTCATGTTTGAATAATTCAAACTTAGGTTTTGAAAATCCTTTGAGCAATTTACTCAAACCTATCACCTTTTTTTCTCTCTCACTCTTTTCTACTCCACCTACTGGAAAAGGAGAGCAGTAACCTCACCCCTGGCCCCACCTGTCATGGGCTCGGGTCACCTCTCCTCCTCTCTTCTCTTTTCTCTCTATCCCTACACCCAACCGAAGCTCGCCCCTCTCTCCCTACTGGCCAGGTCGAGTCACCCTGACCAACATCTCTCCTGCCTCTCTCCACCGCCCAGGAGGACCAATCAGACCACCCCTCCCCCTCCCCAAACCGCTCTTGTCCGAAGGAGACTCAAAAACCGGCCCCAGGTTTTGGAGCTGTGCTCAGCCTCGCCCTCCCCCTTAAATCCTTGCCCGAGGCTCTCCCTCACCTTCTCTACTCACCCCTACCACCCTCTCCCAAAACCGCGTCCTCTCTCGTGCTCTGGAAGAAGAAAACGCCGCCGATGACCGAGCTTTTCCCACGGCACTCACCGTCGATCCTCTCCACCTTTCTCTGCCATTTTTGGCCCCTCGAGTGCGCCTCGGCTAGGCCTAACCCCCCTACCTTCCGTTTCTCTTCTTGGTTCCTGTAGCCGTCGCACTCATCCTCGACCCGAGAAGTTCGTCTCCGCCACCGCCATGGATGCCGACGTTGCATGCGGGAGCTGAGGGCGTCGTCGAGCTCGTCATCGCCTCCTCCGTCGGCCCCTGTCCTTCCCCTGGCCTCGCTCGGCCTTTGGTGAGCGCTCGGTTCCGCCCTCCTTCTCTTCCGCGTCTGGTTCGTCCGCACCGCGACGCGAGGAAGACGACGACCGTGAGCCGTAGATCGCGAGATCTACGGCCAGGTTTGAACCCCGCCGTGCGCGCGCGGTCTCGCGCGATTGTGCCGGCCCAGTTCGGCCTCCCGCGCTGCTCCGCATATTCTCTGGGCCGATTTAGCCCAGATCCTGCCGCTCGGCCCTTTTTCTTTTTAGAAAATCATTTTCTGTTAATATTTCCAGAGAATCTTTAGTCTAGCTTTTATTCATTTGTGGTAAATCTAAATTAGCTAAAATGATGAGACTAATTTTGTAGCATGCACACACATTTTCTTAATCATGTGCCGTTGGATTTGGTCCTAAATATATTTCCTGTCGTATGGTAAAATAGATCTAGTAAAATGTATCTTTTTCACCATTTGTTTAATAACTTGAGATTTATAAGTCCAAATCATGCAAACTTGGTGTCGGGGGGCTACCCCCGGGTAGGGCGAAACTCGGCACTACTCTACAGTGTGGCAACAGTACTTGACCTTTGGTGAGTGCAAGGGCCACCCCCTGATGCGCTGAAGGGGTAACTTGACCTTTCGGAGCTGGAAGAGTGCAAGGTGCCTCCTGGCGGGCGCAAGGGTCATCCCTGGCGGCTATAAATAGCCACCCCGAGCCCTCAGAACAACACAAGCTTCAGTGGGTGGTTCCTCTAAGAACTAGCTTCTCGAAGATGTCTTTGCTGACAGGCTAAGACATCTTCGGGAGGCTAGGCCTAGAGATACGCATCCTAAGAGGAACTCGGGTGCATCCGGGAGAGGCCTCAGACCTCGTGGCTTCGAGTAGACCTCCCGTAGGAGAAGTACCCGGAGGTACCGGATAGGCAACACGGGTACGGGCTAACCGGAGTGTTTATCTCGGTCCTAGTAGGTTGCTTTATATATGCAGGGAGGACTCGCAAGGTCGAACAAGGAGGTGACCGGCATGGGAGATGCCGGTAGATCGTCAACGGTCCGGAGCAGGCTCTCCCGCCTGACGCGGGGGGAAGTACCATCCCCCCTGACACGGAAGCATGGTCACCTCCCGCCTGACACGGAAGCATGGTCACCTCCCGCCTGACACGGGAGCGCGTCAGCCGGTACGGTGGCAGTACGACAAGACCAGACATGCCTAGCCCGGCAATCCGGAAAAGGCTACTCGGCATGGGCGAAGGCATGTCTTGTCTCTGACAGGGGGACAGTGATGTTCCAGGACGGCGCCTGCCGTCCTTACCGGAATGATGACGAAGGGGCTACGCCGGATAGCACGGCGGCTAGGTCGCACTAGCCGGTGTCGACATAACCGTTAGGCCTGTCCGGTGGGGCCAAGCCGGATTAGGGTTTCCGGCCCTCCTGGCCGGAAACCTATAAAAGGCGCCATAACTGCTCCTGCGGGAGAGAGACCAACTTGGGGGACGAAACTCTAGTCTCATTTACTCCTAGAGCATTTACTTCCTTCTCCCTCTAGTTCATCTAGTTCTTCGTGTTCTTCACCGCAAGAGCTCCGAGAGCAAGTTGTAGTCCTTGTTACACCCTTATATTGTAGTGACCTCACCTCTTATTATAAGGTGGAAGTCCCTGTGTTAATGTGCTAGTCCCTGGATCAAATGCTAGCACCACAGTTTAAGATGTATATCATGCAAAAGTGTCAAATACTTTATTAAATCGCATGATCCAGTGTTACAAATATCTCTAACAACTTGCATAACCTAAAAAGGCTAGCAAAATTCAAAGAGCAGCAGCGGAAAACAATAGATAAAATGAGCCTCATCATCTTCATGTGCCATAGGCATAGCATGTTGGTTGTAGACTCGACATCCTATCGAATACTCACTCGTCGTCTGTCGAATATGCAAGGTTTAGTTGCAGCCCAGCTATAAAGGGTCAGCACAATTGAATTGTGGTGGCAAGTGACTTTTAAAAGCTAATATTCTACTAAGCTATATCTATATGCTTATTTGGCTGGTGGAGCTCAAGGCTATTGCGTAAAGCAAGTTTTCTCCTACTTTTGATGAACAATTTTCTTAAATCAATATCTTCTCTTTCAGAGACATCTTGAGACAATTCCATGTCTCCTACCCATGTTCACCCATCAAAGTTTTATTAAGAAATTGGGATGAAGAGATTTTCAGAAGACAACCTTGTGTAGTTACTCAAATTGTCCGATGCCGGGGACACGGCTAAGATCTTAGGTTTTAACTCTCGAGAGTGTGTGCACTTTCACCATTAGACTTAATCAACCCAAACTATCCTCTACACTCCTTTAGTGAGAAGGAAAAGGAGAAGATCAAGACGAGACTTTTCAGAAGTTGCTTTCCCATGATCATACTAAGAGATTACCACCATCCTATCAACTCTACCACCATCAATCTCTTGACCCAGGTCCACATCAACTTACTCCATCAAGACAGAGCCCATATTGACCAATGGTTGCACGATAAGCAACTAGACTCAGTGTAAACTTAAATCTCATAGCCCTGGGTGGCCTACCACAAGTGAGCAACTCAGGTTAACACCGCATATCATGGCCCCAAGTAAGTGGAAACTATCTTGGGCGAAGACAACCATGAAACTTGGCCCTGAGAAGCCACTCAACTTGAAACCTCCTCGATCGACCCAATCCACCCAGGCGTTAATTAATTTAGTGGAAATTTTCATTTATCACATCAACCATAAAACAATCATTTTTGCAGCCGGTACTTCCACTAAATTTATAATAGGGATCTAACTGGAATTTCAAAGGGGTAACCTAACAGGTTTGCATAGCATACTTCAAATCTCCCAGAAACCTATCATGCATACTACTTTTGCAAATACTGCTTAAAACACTAGGTATGCAATAGAATAAAATAGTAGGTGTTTTAATGAAGTCACTTGCCTGATGAATGTTGTCGTTTCTCACACACTCATTGTCGACCACGAACGTTGCACTCCCTTCAATCTATAAAGTAAAAAGACATACAATAAACAAGCAATTCAACAAGCACATAACAATTAAAACAAACAAGCGTAAAAAGGCTTAGCACAGGGTTTGGTCAAGGGTATCACATAATTCAATGTGCAAAAGGAATTTGTGTGATTGAGTTAAGGGTTTGCCAATTTGGTCAGGGGATGGTCTTGAAAAAGATTTACATAAAAGCAGGGTCAAGATGTTTTGAAAACAAATTAAAAAAAGGTTTGCAACTTTAAGATATTTAGCATATCTAAAACATTTCACAAGTCTAAGTTTCAAAAATCATTTTAATCATATTTGGTTTTGGCATTGTTCACAAGATTAGACATCAATTTGAAAAAAAGGATTTTAAAACAAATTAATATTCAAGAATTTCTTAATTTATCATATCTCTACATTTTTAATTCCCAACTTAAAAGTTCATAGTAATTTATAATATACCAGTTATTTGCAATGACATAAAGTTTTAGATCACAGTTTTAGTAACACCTAATTAACCAATAACATTTATAAATGAAATGATATCATTTAACAGGGTTTTAACAAAACTTACATCTTAATGTTGTGAAATAGATTAATAATAATGGAATTGAGTTTTCTCTGGTCAAGGCAATTATTTATGGCATTAGTGCAAAGAAAATAATTTGAAATACATTAATAAAAGATTTTATTATGCCAAATTAAAATCAAATAAGTATCTGATTATTAAATTCTTTTAAAATTGTTCAAATTTTATTTATAACAGTGGTTCATCATTCTACATATCTTAAGATTTCCAAAAATATTTTCTTTGCAAATTTTAGACATATGAATTTGAATCTATGTCAAATTTACACAATTTCTAAATCTGAAAGTTGGATCCATTTAAACTGGTCAAAATTAAATTCTAAAAGTACCAATAGATTCTACTGGTCAAGGGCTTTAATTTGACATAAAAATTGTCCAATTTGGATAATGGGTTAAAAAGTTATGAAGATTCTAAGTTGTAGGGACTTTTCTGCAAAACAGGAAATTAAATTCTATTCGGAATTAAATCAGAAAAATAGGCAGGCCACGTGGCGTGCAGTGATTGGCTGGGCTGGGCTCAGCTCGGCTCGACTCCATTAATTCTGGATCGTTAGATCCAGATCCAAAGGATCTAAACACGTACCGATTCGGATCGGCTAGATCTATTCTAAGCCGTTGGATCGCGAACGAAGGGCTCACCTCGCTGTGACCGGAAGATGGCGGCGCCGGTGGCCGGAGAGGTTGAAGACGGCGGCGCGCGGCTCGGACTTGGATGAAAACGATGCTCCGGTGGCCCCCCGGACACGAGAAGATGCCGAAGACGTTCGGCGCGACGCTGTGATGGCGAAGGAGGCCTCGACGTCCTCGGGCAGCGCGGGTTCGAGGACTTGAGGTGCAGCGGCGCGGTGACCTACGATTCGAGCACCATCTCCAGGATTTGGCTGCGGAAAGGAGCGGGGAAGGAATGTCAATGATGCGCAACGGCAAGGGGAGAAGAAAGAGAAGGGGCTCGACCCCAGGGAGTAGCTCACCTCGCCGGAAAAAAAAATCATGACGGCGGTTGACGGAACTCCGGCGAGCAAAATCTGCAGCCCGACGACGAGATTTGGAGTGGATGGAGAGGGGAAATGAAGAGCATGGCGTGGGGTATTTGTAGGTAGGCTCGGAGGAAGCAACCCACGAGATTGGAGCTCGAATTTTGGAAAGAAATCGGGAGCAATTTCTGGAGAGAATTTCGGATGGAGGTTGAAGAAGGGTGACGTCAGCGATGACGTCATCCGGAAATTTGTTTTTTTTTTCATTTTTCTGATTTCTTTTATAACTTTTGATTTAAGTGCCCAAATGAACTCAAATAAATTTCTATAAATTTGTAATATTCATGTCTATGTTTTAAAACATTTGTGGGCATGTTTTGAAAACTTTTGAAAAGTTATAATTCTGAAAAATTGGTTTAATACAAATTTGAGACTTATTGTCAAATTTGAAATTATAGCTTAATTAAATTTTCTTTTGGCTAAATAAAATTTGTAAACTACCCATATTCAAATATGTTTGAATCTAAGTTATTTAAACTCATTTTCAAATACTAAAATCATTTTTGGCTTTAGTATAATATTAATAGTATGACACAACTATAAAAAAATGAAAAGGGAAATATAATGTATTCATTTTTAATTCAAATAATTTGTGCACCATTATATTTTATATTAGGATAATTCATTTGAAAACTTCATAACAACATTGGAAAATATTTTAGATTTAATTCATTTCTTATATAGAATATATATTCATGAAAATCATTTTATGTTAGCAAATTGATAAAAATAATTTAAGTTATTGAAATGCCTATTTGGAGAATTCATTAATTATACAATCTATGAAGTTTTAAAGTTATACACTATAGACTTGAAATATACAAAACTATGTTTTTAACTTGGGTAAATGAATAATAATCTTTTGGCAAATAGACAATGTTTTCAATAGTTTAAAATAACACTTATAATTATTATTTTAATTTATGAATTGCTATTGCTAAGTGGTTAAAATCAAATACTTATAAAGAAACCTTTTATTTTATGAATATGGTTTGAAGGTTTGTAAAACATTTGTGAAATTAGATATGGAGGTTTTAATAATTACAATGGATAATAAAATCTTTTAACTTGAAACAACTTTTGAAAAATAAAGATAAACTGAGATAATTGAAATATTAAACCTTTTCAATATGTTTGAAGTCTTTCATAGTTGGTTTTCTTATGCATTTAATATTTTATTTTAATAAAAGAAAAGTTTTAAATTTTTGTGATTTTTGAACATTATGAAATGTTGGGATGTTACAGACTACCACCCTTAAAGGAATCTCGTCCCGAGATTCGGAGAGGCTGAGAAAAAAATGCAAGTGTTGGGAAAAGTTCTGGTAGCTGGGGACGGTGGAGAAATGCAGCTGCTGACACGGGAACAGCAAAACTAGCAGAGAATGATTCCGCTGATTGGGGAGGTTAGAAAGAAAGATGGGTTTGGACAACTTGGATTAGATTAACTCAGTGGGCTACCACCCTTAAAAGAAACTTTTGCGGCAATCTGAAATTCTTTCTATAATCTTCCAGTCAAACTTTTCCATCACTTTAGGGTTGTAGTATAACATAAGTCCATTGAACTGTTTTTGCTACTGAATATCTCTCTTGGCTTAATCTGAAAACCAACCTGAGAGGATTTCAAAGCGATCTCCATAATTCTAACCGCTTGATGTCCCCATGTGCTTCATCTTCACAATTTACATTTTTGAAGCAACTAACGTAACTCTCATGGAAGGAAAATCTTTGATTGTTGGGTATTCTTCAAAACTTTGCTTGTGGTTATCCTCACCGTAATTTAATACGTTTTAGCAACCCTTTCCTCACATAGGGTAATAAATATCTACAATTCTATGGTTTTGATTTATTTTTATCGTCGTATCTCTCATCGAGAAGTCACTCAAGATTTTCCATTCCTCATAGCAAATAGAATGACATGAGTATTCGCCATGGGGGCCAATCCATGTCGCACTCACTCCTTACTTTGTACTTGGTTTGATGAATCTCGTATTCTAACACTTGGTCAAACCTCACTTATCTCACAGAATGTTTCCAGTCTGTAGGACAAACCTGAGCTAAACTATCGGTCCTCATACTAGTAGGTTGCGTTAAGCCTACACCAGGATAGCTGAAAAGTCTTTGTCTCTTGAAAATTCCTTCTCCTTGATGTGATGGAAAATATATGTTGTCTCAACTCCTAAACTTAACCTCCACTAGTATATCCATTCTGGTTGGTTTAATTTGGCTCTAAGGATAGATATTGTGTCTGGTTTGGGTTTAGCATGGATGAGTTAAGATAGAAGGACACTAAGAAAAACTCCTACGCCAACATAATAAGACGAGGAAATTCATTTTACAAACAACATCTAGCAAACACCAAACAACAAGGTTCACACACAAACAAACAATCTAGTATTGTCATCCAACCTAAGTTGGAATGAACAATACACTAACACGGTATCGCTGTTCTAAATGGTGGTCTAGTATAGCTCCTTCTTGAACGCTTCATGATCTTCTTCAATTTCTTTAAACTCTTCCAAGCGGTTGAACTCTAAATCCAAGTTCTTCTATCATCTTCCATGTAGTTCTTCGTGTTGAATCGTAGAATTCCTTATGAAGTATCAGACTCAGACTTCAAGAAACAATGGTCATCTAGAAATAGATAAGATATTTTCCAGAAGGTAGATAGTAGACGAGAGGATAAGAAAAGATAAAGCAAATTATATATTTATTTTAGTAAAGTGAATAGAAATAGATTTTCAATCCTATGGTCAAAGCCTATTTCTATCCAAACCTAGGGTCTCGAACCTACAGGCAACACAGTGCTCTGATACCATCTGTAGTGACCTCACCTCTTATTATAAGGTGGAAGTCCCTGTGTTAATGTGCTAGTCCCTGGATCAAATGCTAGCACCACAGTTTAAGATGTATATCATGCAAAAGTGTCAAATACTTTATTAAATCGCATAATCCGGTGTTACAAATATCTCTTACAACTTGCATAACCTGAAAAGGCTAGCAAAATTCAAAGAGCAGCAGCGGAAAACAATAGATAAAATGAGCCTCATCATCTTCATGTGCCACAGGCATAGCATGTTGGTTGTAGACTCGAAATCCTATCGAATACTCACTCGTCGTCTGTCGAATCTGCAAGGTTTAGTTGCAGCCCAGCTATAAAGGGTCAGCACAATTTAATTGTGGTGGCAAGTGACTTTTAAAAGTTAATATTCTACTAAGCTATATCTATATGCTTATTTGGCTGGTGGAGCTCAAGGCTATTGCGTAAAGCAAGTTTTCTCCTACTTTTTATAAACAATTTTCTTAAATCAATATCTTCTCTTTCAGAGACATCTCGAGACAAGTCCATGTCTCCTACCCATGTTCACCCATCAAAGTTTTATTAAGAAATTGGGATGAAGAGATTTTCAGAAGACAACCTTGTGTAGTTACTCTAATTGTCCGATGCCGGGGACACGGCTAAGATCTTAGGTTTTAACTCTCGAGAGTGTGTGCACTTTCACCATTAGACTTAATCAACCCAAACTATCCTCTACACTCCTTTAGTGAGAAGGAAAAGGAGAAGATCAAGACGAGACTTTTTAGAAGTTGCTTTCCCATGATCATACTAAGAGATTACCACCATCCTATCAACTCTACCACCATAGATCTCTTGACCCAGGTCCACATCAACTTACTCCATCAAGACAGAGCCCATATTGACCAATGGTTGCACGATAAGCAACTAGACTCAGTGTAAACTTAAATCTCATAGCCCTGGGTGGCCTACCACAAGTGAGCAACTCAGGTTAACACCGCATATCATGGCCCCAAGTAAGTGGAAACTATCTTGGGCGAAGACAACCATGAAACTTGGCCCTGAGAAGCCACTCAACTTGAAACCTCCTCGATCGACCCAATCCACCCATGCGTTAAATTAATTTAGTGGAAATTTTCATTTATCACATCAACCATAAAACAATCATTTTTGCAGCAGGTACTTCCACTAAAATTATAATAGGGATCTAACTGGAATTTCTAAGGGGTAATCTAACAGGTTTCCATAGCATACTACAAATCTCCCAGAAACCTATCATGCATACTACTTTTGCAAATACTGGTTAAAACACTAGGTATGCAATAGAATAAAATAGTAGGTGTTTTAATGAAGTCACTTGCCTGATGAATGTTGTCGTTTCTCACACACTCATTGTCGACCACGAACGTTGCACTCCGTTCAATCTATAAAGTAAAAAGACATACAATAAACAAGCAATTCAACAAGCACATAACAATTAAAACAAACAAGCGTAAAAAGGCTTAGCACAGGGTTTGGTCAAGGGTATCACATAATTCAATGTGCAAAAGGAATTATTGTGATTAAGTTAAGGGTTTGCCAATTTGGTCAGGGGATGGTCTTGAAAAAGATTTACATAAAAGCAGGGTCAAGATGTTTTGAAAACAAATTAAAACAAGGTTTGCAACTTTAAGATATTTAGCATATCTTAAACATTTCACAAGTCTAAGTTTCAAAAATTATTTTAATCATATTTGGTTTTGGCATTGTTCACAAGATTAGACATCAATTTGGGAAAAAAAGGATTAAAAAAAAATTTAATATTCAAGAATTTCTTAATTTATCATATCTATACATTTTTAATTCCCAACTTAAAAGTTCATAGTAATTTATAATAACCCAGTTATTTGCAATGACATAAAGTTTTAGATCACAGTTTAAGTAACACCTAATTAACCAATAACATTTATAAATGAAATAATATCATTTAACAGGGTTTTAACAAAACTTACATCTTAATGTTGTGAAATAGATTAATAATAATGGAATTGAGTTTTCTCTGGTCAAGGCAATTATTTATGGCATTAGTGCAAAGAAAATAATTTGAAATACATTAATAAAAGATTTTATTATGCCAAATTAAAATCAAATAAGTATCTGATTATAAACTTCTTTTAAAATTGTTCAAATTTTATTTATAAAAGTGGGTCATCATTCTACATATCTTAAGATTTCCAAAAATATTTTATTTGCAAATTTTAGACATATGAATTTGAATCTATGTCAAATTTACACAATTTCTAAATCTGAAAGTTGGAACCATTTAAACTAGTCAAAATTAAATTTTAAAAGTGCCAATAGATTCTACTGGTCAAGGGCTTTAATTTGACATAAAAATTGTCCAATTTGGATAATGAGTTCAAAAGTTATGAAGATTCTAAGTTGTAGGGACTTTTCTGCAAAACAGGAAATTAAATTCTATTCGGAATTAAATCAGAAAATAGGTAGGACACGTGGCGTGCAGTGATTGGCTGGGCTGGGCTCAGCTCGGCTCCATTAAATCTGGATCGTTAGATCCAGATCCAAAGGATCTAAACACGTACTGATTCGGATCGGCTAGATCTATTCTAAGCCGTTGGATCGCGAACGAAGGGCTCACCTCGCTGTGACCGGAAGATGGCGGCGCCGGTGGCCGGAGAGGTTGAAGACGGCGGCGCGCGGCTCGGACTTGGATGAAAACGACGCTGCGGTGACCCCCCGGACACGAGAAGATGCCGAAGACGTTCGGCGCGACGCTGTGATGGCGAAGGAGGTCTCGACGTCCTCGGGCAGCGCGGGTTCGAGGACTTGAGGTGCAGCGGCGCGGTGACCTACGGTTCGAGCACCATCTCCAGGATTTGGCTGCGGAAAGGAGCGGGGAAGGAATGTCAATGATGCGCAATGGAAAGGGGAGAAGAAAGAGAAGGGGCTCGACCCCAGGGAGTAGCTCACCTCGCTGGAATAAAAAGATTTCATGGCGGCGGTTGACGGAACTCCAGCGAGCAAAATCTGCAGCCCGCCGGCGAGATTTAGAGTGGATGCAGAGGGGAAATGAAGAGGATGGCGTGGGGTATTTGTAGGTAGGCTCGGAGGAAGCAACCCGCAAGATTGGAGCTCGAATTTTGGAAAGAAATCGGGAGCAATTTCTGGAGAGAATTTCGGATGGAGGTTGAAGAAGGGTGACGTCAGCGATAACGTCATCCGGATTTTTTTTTTCATTTTTCTGATTTCTTTTATAACTTTTGATTTAAGTGCCCAAATGAACTCAAATAAATTTCTATAAATTTGTAATATTCATGTCTATGTTTTAAAACATTTGTGGGTATGTTTTGAAAACTTTTTAAAATTAATAATTTTGAAAAATTGGTTTAATACAAATTTGACACTTATTGTCAAATTTGAAATTATAGCTTAATTAAATTTTCTTTTGGCTAAATAAAATTTGTAAAATACCCATATTCAAATATGTTTGATTCTAAGTTATTTAAACTCATTTTCAAATACTAAAATCATTTTTGCCTTTAGTATAATATTAATAGAATGACACAACTATAAAAAAATGAAAAGGGAAATATAATGTATTCATTTTTAATTCAAATAATTTGTGCACCATTATATTTTATATTAGGATAATTCATTTGAAAACTTCATAACAACATTGGAAAAGATTTTAGATTTAATTCATTTCTTATAGAGAATATATATTCATGAAAATCATTTTATGTATGCAAATTGATAAAAATAATTTAAGTTATTGAAATGCCTATTTGGAGAATTCATTAATTATACAATCTATGAAGTTTTAAAGTTATACACTATAGACTTGAAATATACAAAACTATGTTTTTAACTTGGGTAAATGAATAATAATCTTTTGGCAAATAGACAATGTATTCAATAGTTTAAAATGACACTTATAATTATTATTTTAATTTATGAATTGCTATTGCTAAGTGGTTGAAATCAAATACTTATAAAGAAACCTTTTATTTTATGAATATGGTTTCAAGGTTTGTAAAACATTTGTGAAATTAGATATTGAGGTTTTAATAATTACAATGGATAATAAAATCTTTTAACTTGAAACAACTTTTGAAAAATAAAGATAAACTGAGATAATTGAAATATTAAACCTTTTCACTATGTTTGAAGTCTTTCATAGTTGGTTTTCTTATGCATTTAATATTTTGTTTTAATAAAAGAAAAGTTTTAAATTTTTGTGATTTTTTAACATTATGAAATGTTGGGATGTTACATATATTGAGAGGAAAGGCAGGAGTAGGGGTGTTACCTCCCCACGAGGGCCCCGAACCTGGGTACATCGTGTGTGTTATTTGCCTTCGTGCACTTGTTCGTGTTTGTTAGATCTTTTCCCTTGTTCTTCGAGCTTGTTTCTTGTTCCTGGGAGATCTCGGTTACACCGGGATCCTCCCCCGTGTGAGCTATTCAGCTCGCTATCCCTCCCCGGATCCACCAACGCCCATCGGCCCCACACATTAGCCATCCTATGGCATATGCCGTGACACCACCACGACAGTTGGCGCCCACCGTGGGGCTGACAGAGGCGTTGGCTGGTGTACACATCCGGACGGGTTCCCCCGTTCGCTTCGGCGTCCGGGTTCTCTCTGGCCTTGTCGTCAGGCTGGGTGAGATGGATTTCGTCAGCGACAATGCCGGGTGCTTCCGGAACAAACCCTTCCCGGTGAACGGATGCCTCATCGACTTCGGTGGCTTCACCACCTACGTCGCCACCGAGGTTATCTACAGCTACCCGGACATTGTCCTGGAAGCTGAGGATCCTCCCATGCTCTGCGCCAACCGGGGTCCGTGTGCCAGTCGCACCACGAGCTCCGTCGCGGTCATGATGGTCGGGGTAACCGAGGAGGAGTACCAGGACACCGACGGTGATGCCGGTAGCGTCCATGTTCGCTTGGCCAATCCTCCTCAAGAGAGAGGTACGGCCCGAGACGGCGATCCGCAGCAGTCCCAGCCCCGTCGTCGCCCGGATCCCCTCTCGGGTCTGGTGGCCAAGTTGGCTGTCCCCTTGACAGCTGATGCAGATACCCAAGCCACTTCGGCTGGCTTGGATGAGCAACGTAGGTTGCTGCTCGTCGAAGCGCAAGAGATCACCGAGATCCGGCGTGAGCTCAGTGCTAGCCTACGGGAGTACAATGCGGCTCACGGGTTCCTTAAGATAGACTCCCGGGACAAAGGCATCGCGGATCTGCGCAAGAAAGGCAGAATGGTGAATGATGAGCTGGCCGGTGGGGCCGCAACTAGTCATACGGGTAGCATGATCTCGGCTTGGAAACCGGTATACAGCTCGCCGGCAAAAACTCTAAGGGCTGCCGAAGCCGCCATGGCGGAGCTGGCTGGGCTATCCGGTGAGGCTCTGCGCAAGCAACAGGAGCGGGTGAACGAGTTGGTCATAGAGGCCAACCGGCAGAACCAGGCCTTCAAGAAAAAGAACCCAGGGGCAGGATCCCAAGTGCATTCAGCTAGGGCTGACAGCCATAGATCGGGCGGAGAGGCCTCCTCTCCGCATCCGAGCAGGAGCAAGAGCAAGAGCCGGAGCCGAAGTCGGGGCTCCGGGAAAAACAAGCAGTTGCAGACGTACGACCTGGCCTTCGCCGGTATCGAGCAAGCCGGGCAGCATAATTCCGGGAAGGCACAGAGTAATCCTGGTGGTGGCAACCGGGGTGTAGGAAACAATAACCCGGCTAGCCGTGGTAATCCACCCCGGAATCCACCACAGGTTCAGGGAAACCTACGTAGGGAGGCCGCCTCTGTGCCGCAACAAGCTGTGATCCCGGTACTCGACAGGCACAACGATGGCAACTCAAGGTTGCAGCAGCTTGGGTACCAACCCAATGAGAATCCTTTGGGATCTCGGATAGGAACCAGACAACTGGATCCGGCTGATGCCAGAATCCGGCTGGACCGGATTCACCAATCCGAGCTAGTGGAAGAGCAAGGACCTCCGGGAGCTGCCTGCTTTGGACCCCGGATCATGCGGGAGCCGCCTGTCCGGAACTTCCAGCTCAACCGAGGTGCTAAGACCTATGACAGCAGCAAGAAGCCGGAGGACTGGTTGACCGACTATGTAACTACAGTAAGCATAGCCGGTGGAAACAGACGCTGGGCGGTACGTTATGTGCCACGGATGTTGGAAGGACCTGCCAGAATCTGGCTGAACAACTTGAGAACCGACAACATAGACCGCTGGTTAGATTTCGAGGAGGCGTTCATCAGCAACTTCACCAGCACGTACAAAAGGCCCAACAGACCTCAACAGCTCGCCATCTGTAGGCAGAGGAGCAACGAAACCGACCGGGAGTACCTTACCCGGTGGAGCAACATTCGCAATTCTTGCGAAGGAGTGGTAGAGGCACAGGCCATCTCCTGGTTTGCACAAGGATGTCGGCATGGCTCAATGCTTTGGCAGAAATTGCAGAGGAAGATGCCGACGACCTTGGCAGAGACCATGCGCATCGCCGATACCTACACGCTTGGAGATCCCATGCAACCCCTGGTGGATGTCGGTGACTCCAACAGGAGGAATGCGGGACCTCAGCGTTCGGGGTCGAGCAGAAGCCATGATCGCCAAGATTTTGGCCAGAAGAGGAATCAGCCCGAGTACCACCATGCCGCACAGCATGTCGCAGCTGTGACCCGAGATCAAGAAGATGCTGGCAATAATCAGCGTCAGAAAACAAGTGGCCCGGCTTGGGGTCAGAGCCAGGAAGTACAAAAAACTTGGGTGGACCAGAAGAAGCCCCTGACGTATGAAGAGATGCTGAACAAGCCATGCTGTTACCATACCCTGGAGGCCAACAAGCCAGCAAACCACTCCACTCGGCAGTGCAGCTGGTATCAGCGCACATTGCAGGAACGCAGCACGGGGGCTACTCGGCCGAGTGCTCCGGCATCTCGACCCAACATTCCGAGACCTCCCACTCCGGCATCCAGAGCCAACGCGATCCAGATTAATCAACCACACCGAGGACCCCCGCCCCGGCCGGTAAAGTGGTGCACACCCGGGACGAAAATGGCGCAGGCCCAAGTAATTAACCCGGACATCAGCAAGGCAACTACCGGGAGGCACATCAGAGCTATGTGGTCTTCGTGACCGAGCCCACTGACCGGAAGAGTGTGCGACAGCGCGCCCTGGAAGTGAACGCTGTGATTCCGGCGGTGCCCAAATTCTTGCACTGGTCCGAGATGGAGATCACGTGGAGCCGGAAGGATCATCCTCGGGTTATGCCTAAGCCGGGTGTGTATGCCTTAGTGGTAGACCCAACCCTTGTCGGACAAAGCCTCAACGTCCGCTTCAGTCGGGTTCTGATTGACAATGGCAGCGCCATTAACATCATGTACAAGGATACGATGCTGAAGCTGGGGGTGTCCATGAACACCTTGCTACCCACCGAGACGACCTTTCATGGCATTGTGCCCGGAGTCTCTTGCTCCCCCATGGGTAAAATCTGGGTTGAGGTGTTATTCGGAACCCGGGAAAACTGCCGAACCGAGAGCTTGGAATTCAAGGTCGTGGACCTCGAAAGTCCGTACCACGCGCTGATCGGCAGGCCAGCCCTGGCCAAGTTCATGATCTCAACTCACATGGGATACCTGAAGATGAAGATGCCGGGTCCTAACGGCATAATCACCATCTCGGGGGATCACAAGCGCTCCATGGAGTGTGCTTCTGCCGGCTCGTGCTTAGCCGAGTCCCTGGTGATAGCTGAGGAAAAGAAGAGGATCCAGCAAGTGGTGGCACTAGCCAAGACCTCCCAACTCGGGATGCCCGGGATGGTGAACCCGGAGCAGAGCGCGTCATTCCAGCCACCAAAGGAGACGAAGAAGGTGGGGGTTGACCCCAGCAACCCGGAGCGCCAGGTCATCATTGGCAGCAACCTGGACAGCAAATAGGAAGGCGAGCTCATTGACTTCCTCCGTGAGAATCGGGATGCTTTTGCGTGGTCAAGTGACGATCTGCAAGGCGTTCCGAGGGAGTTGGCTGAGCACTCTCTGTTTGTTAGACCGGATGCGAAGCCGGTGAAGCAACCGACTAGGCGCCTCTCGGATGAGAGAAGAGCTGCCATCATGGAGCATCTCGCCATACTGCTAGCTGCCGGATTCGTGATGGAAGTGCTGCACCCGGATTGGATTTCAAATCCGGTCCTGGTAGAGAAGAAGAAGGATGATCCCCTCCTGCTTAAGGTGTGGCGCATGTGCATCGACTTCACCAACCTCAACAAGGCTTGCCCGAAAGATCCTTTTCCACTTCCCCGGATAGATCAAGTGATCGATTCCACTTCCGGGAGTGAACTCTTGACTTTTTTAGATGCCTACTCCGGTTTTCACCAGATACCTTTGAATCCGGATGATCAATTGAAAACTGCTTTTATTACCCCGTATGGGGCTTATTGCTATCGTGTCATGACTTTCGGTTTGATAAATGCTGGTGCTACATACCAAAGATGCATGCAGAAATGTTTGCATGACCAGATAGGCCGGAATGCCGAGGTCTATGTCGATGACATAGTCATAAAAACAAAAGAAAAAGCCTCATTGATCGATGATCTGAGGGAAACATTTAAAAACTTAAGAAGATTCCGGATGAAATTGAACCCGGATAAGTGCACATTCGGTGTCCCCGCTGGAAAGTTACTCGGTTTCCTCATATCAAGCCGGGTAATTGAAGTCAACCCGGGTAAAATACGTGCTATCGAGAGCATGAAATTGCCGGTACGTCTCAAAGATGTGCAGAAGTTCACTGGTTGTCTAGCATCCCTAAGTCGGTTTGTGAGCCGAGTAGGTGAGAAGGCCTTGCCCTTGTACCAGTTGATGAAGAGGAGTAAAACATTCATTTGGACCCCGCAAGCCGATGCAGCGTTCAACGATTTGAAGAGAATGCTCTCAACAACACCCGTGTTGGCATCCCCATTGCCCAAGGAGCCTATGCTGCTGTACATTGCTGCCACTAACCGGGTAGTCAGTGTAGCCATTGTGGTAGAGAGGGAAGAGGGGGACAAGCTGATACAGAGACCGGTGTACTACCTCAGCGAGGTGATCTCGGAATCCAAGCAGAACTACCCGCACTACCAGAAGATGGCATATGGAGTGTACTTGGCTGTGACCAAGCTCAAGCACTACTTCCAAGAGCACCCAATCACAGTGGTGTGCGAGGCTCCCCTCGCCGAGATCATCGGCTGAAAAGATGCAAGCGGCCGGGTTGCCAAATGGGCCATCCAGTTGTCTCCGTATGCTCCGGCATACGAGAGACGAGATGCCATCAAGTCGCAGGCGCTGCCGGACTTTTTGGTAGACTGGGCCGAGATGCAGTACGAACCTCCGATGCCGGATTACAATTTCCGGAGGATGCATTTCGATGGCTCCAAGGCCAAGATCGGGTTGGGTGCCGGGGTAGTTCTCACATCACCGAAACAAGATGTGCTCAAGTATGTGCTGCAAATTCATTTCCGGGCATCGAACAATGTCGCTGAATACGAGGCCTTGGTTCATGGACTGAATGTCGCCAAGGAGATCGGCATCCGCCGGATAGAGTGTTTCGGCGATTCCGACCTCGTGGTGCAGCAGGTGTCGGTGAACTGGGATGCACTGGATGCCAACATGGCCTTTTATCGTTTTCATGTGGAGAAAATATCCGGATTTTTTGAGGGATGCGAGTTCAAGCACATACCCAGAGGACAAAACGAGGCAGCAGATGTGTTGTCCAAGCTATGATCATCTCGGGATGCCATCCCACCTGGGATCGCTCTCGAACACTTGAGGAAGCCATTGTAACATCCCAGAACTTAGGGTCCAGAAATAGAGTCGACACAAGAGTGTGCATTGCATTCATGCATCAGAAAATCCGGATAATTTTCGCGCATTAATTTTTCAAAACACTAAGTGATTGAAGTTTCACTTGAGTTGGTGGAATTGAAGTAGATCATCAACTTGAGCGTTATAAACTTCGAGATGATCTTGGCTTAAACGTTATTTTGGGGTAAAGAGATACACGATGAGAGGTTACACTAAAGAAAACAAAATTTGTTACATGAAAACAATATTTAGGAGTTAATGACCAAAACCACTATTCTTAGTTATTCCCTGATCATCTATTCTTATCAATTGTGCTAGACATATTTCTAGTACATGGAAACCATGATATTCTAGGAGACCAACTGAATTACCTAAAGCATAACCTAGATCTTCCACTTTTATCTTAACATCATATTTCCTTATCTCCCAATCTTCTCGAAGGCATCAACAAGGGAAGATATCGAGAAGGGTAGAAATACAACAAGAAGACATAGAGAAGCATTCCTTAGATGGGCATAGAAGTGTTATGCCAATCTATCATGAAGAATTGGAAACTCTTTTATCTTCAACCATCTTTATTAAATTCTCAGGAAATGGTAGGACATTACAATGTTAGTGTGATATAGAAATAGGTTGATGACAAGCTTTGCAACCTTGTTGACAACTCATTTTGGTATGCACAAACAATGGAGTGCCATATACATATGAATAGTGGGATAGATCATCCAGTACATCAAGTTCTTTGATGTCATAAAATACACATACATTCACATACCACCAATTGGTGTACTCCAAAATTTCGATATTTTAAAATCCATAACCTATATCATTTTAGAAGTTGATGGAAAGAAATTAGAAATAAATAAATAAATAAGGCCATAGAGATAATTTCACATGGTTATAATGCACCATAAAACAAATAAGTTAAAACCATGAATAGAAACAAATTGGATAATTATTTTATCCAAAGTCTTTTAACCAAAATCTCAAATGAACTTAATTGGAATTATAACAAAGAAAATATTTCGATGTGCGTAATATGAACTACCAAAAATTATTTAAGTAAAACACATTAATGAAAGAAATATAGCAAGTGGTCCAAATTCACTTTATGAGATAAAAGAATTCAAAACACACCACATATTCAAAATATATCAAATATAAAAATGTCTTAATGTAAATAAACATTTTATTTCAAATATAAACTTCTCTGTACTTGTTTGCAAGTTTCAGAATCTAAAACAGATCCAGAAAAACATAAACCAGGGGCCTGTTTACACTGCTTTTGTATTTTCCTGGAAACCCAGGGGGTTATCCGTAAAATTTCATTTTCCTTTCCCTTTCTTCTTCCTCTCGCCAGAAAGCAGAGCGCCGTGGCCGTGCCTCCGAGCAGCCGTGCTCCATTTCCTCACCTCCCCGCGCGGATAAGGAACCGAGAAGACGTCCGCATCTCTCCCATCTTCGCCTCTCACTCGCGCCTCTCTTCTTCCTCTCTCTCTCTCCATTCCTCTCTCTCTAATTCCTAACCCTAACCCTAGCTCTCTCGGTCGCCGCCATGTGCCGGCGTTTCCCGATGATTCCGGCCACCCCTTCCCGTGCCGCGCATCTAGGAAGCTTCGCCTCGTCTACCTCTACCTCCTCTGCAAGCTACGCATCCAGGAGAGCCCGGGAAGTGGAGAATCGCGTCATCTTCTCCAACTCCGGCCGCCGACGCCGTGGACGATTTCGTCGCCGTCCGACCTCCATTCGCTTCACCGAGCCTCGCATCGCGCTCAGGGTGAGAACGTGCACCTTCCTACACTCTCCGATTGATCCAATTCGTTCGGGAAATAGTATTTTGTCGTGACCCGAGCGCCGCCACCGCAAACCTCGCCGCCGGCGATGTTCCGGTGACCATATGGTCCAAGCGCCGCCACCAAATAGTCCGCCGCGTCGCCTAGTAGCATATGGTGGCTTGAATTCGTCCCAAGTCGCTCGTGTTCGAGCAATTGGTGCTCGGCCAGGAGGAACCCTCCATTGATGACGTCATGATGACGTCATGATGACGTCATCGGCCGAAATAAAATTCATTTCTGATATTTTTCTGTAAAAGTAAGTCTATGACATGTGGGACCCTCCTGTCAGACTTTTATTCTTTTAGGAAATTCTGTAAATGTTAAAACCCTGACATGTGGGCCCAACTTTATTTAATAATTATAGAAATTAATTTAAATTGAATAAACTTTGTAAATTCATAACTAATTCATTTTAAATCAGAAAAATATAATCTTTATACCAAAATAATCAAAAAAATAAAATCTATATTTTTGTATCAGTCTTATTTGTATTTGAATAAAATGGAGAAATAAAATAGAATTCAAAATACAAATCACTTAATCTTTTAAATATGGAGTTATTTGAAATGCTATTCTGGATGCATTTCAAACTTCATTTAAATATTTCACATACATTCTTTTTAAAACTGAAAATATAATTTCATTATAAAATGTAATATTCATAATACAATTATTGCTATTTTAAAATAATATTCTATTTTAGAAAATAATAAATAGTATTATTATTTTTAAATTAAAAATAAATAAAAAAACATAATAAAAGTATAAGCTTATGAAAGCTATTCTACTACTATTTGGTACTCATTTAAAATAAATAAAAATCCAATAACAACTGAAAACTCCTTAAATCCACTTTGTATGAATGATCCATATATTTCATGTATTACTTACTTCTTGTTCGTTCTTAATTTGGTAAGTGAAAATCATTAACAAACACCTAATGAGTAGATAACACCATGGTAGTTTGTAACTTGTTATATTCCAAACATAAATCATTCATCCACAAGAAAACATTCTAAGTTTAGAAGTAAGTGCTTAGCTGAAATAAAATCGTATTGCAATGTCTTGGGTAAAACACATAAAGAAGAATAATGTTATAATCTTTCTATTAACCATGTGTTATAGTATCAGCAAAGTTAGACATTATTTATGTTCTTCAAAAGTTATTCTTTTTGCCATCTTGTAATATAACACTAGTTCCCTACTTAATTAAAGTTGATACAAGTTTTCTACCAACATTAAATGAACACAACCTAAAGCGACCATTGAGTGTTCATATGTGGTTTTACGTTACTCTTAAGCTTAATATGATACATGAACATTAATGTTAAACAACTCATCTTGCTTGTGAAGTAAACTTGAAGACCAAACAACTCTAAATGAAAACACCCAACTCAAATAAAATACAATCTCCGAGAGTGAGATACGGGGTACTTTGCGATGCATCTCATACTTATGCATTAATCATGCTGCTTCTTTAAACATTAGTCCTTACCGGACCAATGATGTTGTTTCTAGATTTCTCGGAGTTTATATTATATCGAAGACCCTGGCTGCATAATCTTGTAGTCAGAAAGGCAAGTTCATCCCTTTTACTCATGTCCTCTTGAAGTATTTGTTAAGAAACTATTTTCAAAATGTTATTATTATTGCATATCACACAAAAAGGGCAGAAAACTTATTTTATAATAATATGACTATGGTTATCCACCAGTGAGGTGGTAATCTCATATGGCTGGCAGATGGGACCACGGTAAGAATGTTGAGGTGGAGGTTCCATTTGCACGGGAAAGTATCATCTAGGATTTAATAACAAATGTCGCCAGTGATTCTTGCGCCGAATATTACGCGCAACCATGAGATCTGAAATGGGACGGAGAAGTCAGCTGTACCCTTTTCCTCTCGTACAACAACGGGTACTATTCTGGGCCGGGTAGTGCGTACAAGCCACCGGTAAAGCCGTATTACCGGGAGATGTCTATCGGTGGGCTTGTTTGACGTTGCGAGTTCGCAGTTCCAGGATAAAGCCGTATTACCGGGAGATGTCTATCCTGTGAATCACAACGGCCGGATGTCTAGTATCTATTGAAGGTTGGCTTCGGGACTAGCTTGGGACGGTGCCCACTGGTCAGCAAGTTTTAGCATGGGACGGTGCCCACTAGCTTGCAACCGGAGTAATGGGGGGTGTGCGGGGATGGTGGAAAGGCGCAGTGATTGGCTTGGATTACTGACTGGGACCCACACCAAGGAAGTGTGGACGGGAAGATCGCCCGGATGTGCAACAAAGTCTTGATCTCTTATGGGTAAAGCAGCGCACCTCTGCAGAGTGTATGAATGTGACATGTTACTCCACGTTCCAGGACGGAACGGCGAACGCAGCAGGAAAGGAGGCTCCTCAAAGCCCTAGCCCTGTGACTCCTGACGAGCATAGTCTTCAGAATAAAAGCAACCTTTTAAAGAAAGGTTTTCGAAAACTTGTATTAGCCTACGACAATCCATTGTCTGTGGCTGTATTTATGCATCAAACTTCCCACCTTGCATAATGAACTTGCTGGGTAACGCTGTTACTCACCCTTGCCTTTCAAACCCCTCCTAGACATGAAGAACCACAAGAAGGCAGCACTTTAGGCTATGAAGGCTCTGAAGACGGATAAACTCAAGATACCAAAGAAGGCAACTACATCGAGTTAAAGCAATTGAAGGAAGACGGAGGACAAATGAAGGCATCGTGTAAAATAGGATAGATTCCTAGTCATAGAACCTATCTCTGTAGGCGTTGCTATAGCGCAACCGCAAGCCCAACAGTAGTAGCAGTAGGTTTAGTATGGATCAGTTCCTCCGAGATTTTCCATTTGATGTTCTTTTGTTAGGGCCTTGCCTCATTGTTTCGAGGAGGTTCTTTAGATATGTTGTTTTGGATCTTCTGTTTGTAATCTATAGTCATGCCTTGGACCTGCGATGTTTCTGTTGTACCACTCTGATGACGTGACACTGGTGGACGGTGATCCATTGGTGCTATGTCAATGACTATAGCATACTACACCATGCAGTGGTATGCTGGGTCACCACAGCTGGTATCAGAGCAAACGCTTTGACCCTAGGATTAAAACCCTCTAAAGGAGACCTGTAGGTTGGGTAGTGACTATAGGTAGTCATCTTATCTGAACCAAACTTCTTTAGACTTGTGATGGATATTCACTTGAGAATAATCTTATCACAATGGAGTAATATCTTCTTTCACATCTTATTGGAAGAAGTATTTCCTATCTGTTCATAAGTAAAGTTATGTATGTATTATTTAACAAATACGTACATATCTCATCCTTAGTATGTATGACCTAGTAAAGCTTATCCTATAACCACCGGTGTTTAGTGAAGTGAAGTAGGACCAATATAGTAGCACATTTATGTGTTGATGGTGGTATCATTTAAAGAGAAGCCATTTGAGATAGTGTAACCACAACTACTAATCACGTGAGATTCACTTGTGATTCTTTACATGATGGTGTAGCATCCTTAGTGAGCCAATACTAGTATGTCATAGGATAACGAGTATGATGATAGTAGCTTAATAAAAGAAAGTCTCATGGTGAGTCTAGCTCCTAAACCATGATAGGAACGTTAATTGTGACAATTTGCTAAGGAACTTTGGATAAAAGTGTGTATGATCAACATATGTGAGATAGAGATAACTTAAGTAAGATAACGAGGATGTATTATATACTAATGATAATTTGTGTAGCAATTTTGAGAAAATTGTGAGGTTAGTCTTGGATGGAACACAATTGGTAGCATGTATAATAAGTAAGCTAGATCACAATTAGTGCAAGATAACTACTAGTTTGGATCCATTATTATAGTTTATCCTGTTGCAAGTGGTCAACTGGGATAATCAGTGAGATGAAGAGTAGTATGAACCCTATACCTTACCAAACAACGGTAGAGACCTATATACTACTATATGTGTGCATCATACTATAATACTTTATACAAGCCTTAGTACGAAAGATATTATACTCGAAGTGCTATGTCATAGGCTTTACTTATGCCTGTATGCATATCATTTGGATTTCTTGGATTTTATTGGTTCTTTGTGTGACTAGATCTAGTCATGAAGCTTCGCTTGATGTGCAAATGCATGTTGCATCACCAAGTTATGGCTTAATGTTATAAATCTAGATAGAATAGGAATTCGTGTAAGGAAGAGTCGAGTTCCAAGGACAAAGACGAAGACTTGCATGAAAATGAAGGGTTATGGTTCTTGGACTCTTTGTTATGCAGTTTTGGCTATGCCCGTGTTATGGCGCAACTGAGGGGTTGTGTGCCGATGATCCATTCCGAGCACGCCTACCGATGAGCATCGGTCTGGGATTGGTAAACCCAGGGACCCTTGGTTACGTAGCATGACCAGTGACACATAGCATTGCCGTATAATTCAAAGGTCGAGTCCGACAGTAACATGATTCTAGGATTCTTTGTTATGCATTCTTGGTTATGATTAGCATGGTAGTCTTCCGAGGGGTTTGTGTGACCGGTGTTCCCGGCACGCCTGCAGTGCAATTCTGTCTGGGAGTGGTACCCCAGTAACTCTCGGCTAACATGTCTAAGAGCACATAACAGTTGTGTATAACTCTGAATTCCGGGATTCGCCAGAAGTATTGGCATCAGAAGAGACGAAGGACCTTCTAGCGTGAAGATTATTTGGAGAATTTACCTCGGATATCCACAATTGTGTGGGTACACCGTAGATTTCCTTTGTAAGATTAGATAAAGGTAAATGTAAGGTATACAAAGACCATGATCCCAAACCTAAAACCCCTGTTGGTACACCCAGAGTGTGGAAACCATTACAAAAATCTAAGGAGGGGAGTAAATAAAGAAGTAGAAGTGTGGAAGTATGATCAATTGGAGTAAATATGAGAAGGAACCCTAGATTTGGAGCAGTTGGGCCTTATTCTCATAAGGTTTACTGTAATCCAGACAAAAATAGAACCCATAAGGTAATCCCAAATCAGGTTGAGGTTCCTACCAGAACGAAGTAAGGAGTAGACTTGAAGTGGAGATTGACAAAACCAAGTTGTTGAACTACTTTTGTCAATAAAGGGTCATTCCTTGGTTCTAACCAAGACCATGACGGAAGAATGGTGTTGGAGAAATCACCTAGTAAAACATATCAGAAGACCGCTTTGCATCACTAGGACGAGTGTATTAAGAAGATTCCAGATGACACGAGAAAAAGGAAATCGACTAAGTAAACCTTATAAAGTAAACCCTCTTGTCCTGGGTGGACTATGTATAGTGCCATTACCAAGGTTGGTTCAAGCAAAACTAAATTGTACTGTAGTAAGACTTCCTAAAACCTTAAGTACCTTCCAAAGTAGGACAGTTATTACGTGAAGAAAGTTACTTAGAGCTATTAATAGGACTAACAAGGATTTGATAAAGCCTGATCCCAGGAGATTTTCAATAAGACATGCCTAGAAGTGGAATATTCAAAGAAGGAATCACAGAATCAAAGGAGTTGACAGTTAGCAAAGTACTAAGTCAAAAGAGGATTCAAGGAAAAATATGGATTTGGGGATACACCAATTATCTCCATAAAGAATTAACATGGAGTTCGAGAAGTGCAACTTATATACAAGATGGATCCTCAATCCAAAACGTAAGAGAGTACGAACTTCGGGGACGAAGTTTAGTTTAAGGAGGGGAGACTGTAACATCCCAGAACTTAGGGTCCAGAAATAGAGTCGACACAAGAGTGTGCATTGCATTCATGCATCAGAAAATCCGGATAATTTTCGCGCATTAATTTTTCAAAACACTAAGTGATTGAAGTTTCACTTGAGTTGGTGGAATTGAAGTAGATCATCAACTTGAGCGTTATAAACTTCGAGATGATCTTGGCTTAAACGTTATTTTGGGGTAAAGAGATACACGATGAGAGGTTACACTAAAGAAAACAAAATTTGTTACATGAAAACAATATTTAGGAGTTAATGACCAAAACCACTATTCTTAGTTATTCCCTGATCATCTATTCTTATCAATTGTGCTAGACATATTTCTAGTACATGGAAACCATGACATTCTAGGAGACCAACTGAATTACCTAGCATAACCTAGATCTTCCACTTTTATCTTAACATCATATTTCCTTATCTCCCAATCTTCTCGAAGGCATCAACAAGGGAAGATATCGAGAAGGGTAGAAATACAACAAGAAGACATAGAGAAGCATTCCTTAGATGGGCATAGAAGTGTTATGCCAATCTATCATGAAGAATTGGAAACTCTTTTATCTTCAACCATCTTTATTAAATTCTCAGGAAATGGTAGGACATTACAATGTTAGTGTGATATAGAAATAGGTTGATGACAAGCTTTGCAACCTTGTTGACAACTCATTTTGGTATGCACAAACAATGGAGTGCCATATACATATGAATAGTGGGATAGATCATCCAGTACATCAAGTTCTTTGATGTCATAAAATACACATACATTCACATACCACCAATTGGTGTACTCCAAAATTTCGATATTTTAAAATCCATAACCTATATCATTTTAGAAGTTGATGGAAAGAAATTAGAAATAAATAAATAAATAAGGCCATAGAGATAATTTCACATGGTTATAATGCACCATAAAACAAATAAGTTAAAACCATGAATAGAAACAAATTGGATAATTATTTTATCCAAAGTCTTTTAACCAAAATCTCAAATGAACTTAATTGGAATTATAACAAAGAAAATATTTCGATGTGCGTAATATGAACTACCAAAAATTATTTAAGTAAAACACATTAATGAAAGAAATATAGCAAGTGGTCCAAATTCACTTTATGAGATAAAAGAATTCAAAACACACCACATATTCAAAATATATCAAATATAAAAATGTCTTAATGTAAATAAACATTTTATTTCAAATATAAACTTCTCTGTACTTGTTTGCAAGTTTCAGAATCTAAAACAGATCCAGAAAAACATAAACCAGGGGCCTGTTTACACTGCTTTTGTAATTTCCTGGAAACCCAGGGGGTTATCCGTAAAATTTCATTTTCCTTTCCCTTTGTTCTTCCTCTTGCCAGAAAGCAGAGCGTCGTGGCCGTGCCTCCGAGCAGCCGTGCTCCATTTCCTCACCTCCCCGCGCGGATAAGGAACCGAGAAGACATCCGCATCTCTCCCATCTTCGCCTCTCACTCGCGCCTCTCTTCTTCCTCTCTCTCTCCATCCCTCTCTCTCTAATTCCTAACCCTAACCCTAGATCTCTTGGTCGCCGCCGTGTGCCGGCGTTTCCCGATGATTCCGGCCACCCCTTACCGTGCCGTGCATCTAGGAAGCTTCGCCTCGTCTTCTCTACCTCCTCTGCAAGCTACGCATCCAGGAGAGCCCGGGAAGTGGAGAATCGCGTCATCTTCTCCAACTCCGGCCGCCGACGCCGCGGACGAGTTCGTCGCCGTCCGACCTCCATTCGCTTCACCGAGCCTCGCATCGCGCTCAGGGTGAGATCGTGCACCTTCCTACACTCTCCGATTGATCCAATTCGTTCGGGAAATAGTATTTCGTCGTGACCCGAGCGCCGCCACCGCAAACCTCGCCGCCGGCGATGTTCCGGTGACCATATGGTCCAAGCGCCGCCACCAAATAGTCCGCCGCGTCGCCTAGTAGCATATGGTGGCTTGAATTCGTCCCAAGTCGCTCGTGTTCGAGCAATTGGTGCTCGGCCAGGAGGAACCCTCCATTGATGACGTCATGATGACGTCATCGGCCGAAATAAAATTCATTTCTGATATTTTTCTGTAAAAGTAAGTCTATGACATGTGGGACCCTCCTGTCAGACTTTTATTCTTTTAGGAAATTCTGTAAATGTTAAAACCCTGACATGTGGGCCCAACTTTATTTAATAATTATAGAAATTAATTTAAATTGAATAAACTTTGTAAATTCATAACTAATTCATTTTAAATCAGAAAAATATAATCTTTATACCAAAATAATCAGAAAAATAAAATCTATATTTTTGTATCAGTCTTATTTGTATTTGAATAAAATGGAGAAATAAAATAGAATTCAAAATACAAATCACTTAATCTTTTAAATATGGAGTTATTTGAAATGCTATTCTGGATGCATTTCAAACTTCATTTAAATATTTCACATACATTCTTTTTAAAACTGAAAATATAATTTCATTATAAAATGTAATATTCATAATACAATTATTGCTATTTTAAAATAATATTCTATTTTAGAAAATAATAAATAGTATTATTATTTTTAAATTAAAAATAAATAAAAAAATAAAATAAAAGTATAAGCTTATGAAAGCTATTCTACTACTATTTGGTACTCATTTAAAATAAATAAAAATCCAATAACAACTGAAAACTCCTTAAATCCACTTTGTATGAATGATCCATATATTTCATGTATTACTTACTTCTTGTTCGTTCTTAATTTGGTAAGTGAAAATCATTAACAAACACCTAATGAGTAGATAACACCATGGTAGTTTGTAACTTGTTATATTCCAAACATAAATCATTCATCCACAAGAAAACATTCTAAGTTTAGAAGTAAGTGCTTAACTGAAATAAAATCGTATTGCAATGTCTTGGGTAAAACACATAAAGAAGAATAATGTTATAATCTTTCTATTAACCATGTGTTATAGTATCAGCAAAGTTAGACATTATTTATGTTCTTCAAAAGTTATTCTTTTTGCCATCTTGTAATATAACACTAGTTCCCTACTTAATTAAAGTTGATACAAGTTTTCTACCAACATTAAATGAACACAACCTAAAGCGACCATTGAGTGTTCATATGTGGTTTTACGTTACTCTTAAGCTTAATATGATACATGAACATTAATGTTAAACAACTCATCTTGCTTGTGAAGTAAACTTGAAGACCAAACAACTCTAAATGAAAACACCCAACTCAAATAAAATACAATCTCCGAGAGTGAGATACGGGGTACTTTGCGATGCATCTCATACTTATGCATTAATCATGCTGCTTCTTTAAACATTAGTCCTTACCGGACCAATGATGTTGTTTCCAGATTTCTCGGAGTTTATATTATATCGAAGACCCTGGCTGCATAATCTTGCAGTCAGAAAGGCAAGTTCATCCCTTTTACTCATGTCCTCTTGAAGTATTTGTTAAGAAACTATTTTCAAAATGTTATTATTATTGCATATCACACAAAAAGGGCAGAAAACTTATTTTATAATAATATGACTATGGTTATCCACCAGTGAGGTGGTAATCTCATATGGCTGGCAGATGGAACCACGGTAAGAATGTTGAGGTGGAGGTTCCATTTGCACGGGAAAGTATCATCTAGGATTTAATAACAAATGTCGCCAGTGATTCTTGCGCCGAATATTACGCGCAACCATGAGATCTGAAATGGGACGGAGAAGTCAGCTGTACCCTTTTCTTCTCGTACACCAACGGGTACTATTCTGGGCCGGGTAGTGCGTACAAGCCACCGGTAAAGCCGTATTACCGGGAGATGTCTATCGGTGGGCTTGTTTGACGTTGCGAGTTCGCAGTTCCAGGATAAAGCCGTATTACCGGGAGATGTCTATCCTGTGAATCACAACGGCCGGATGTCTAGTATCTATTGAAGGTTGGATTCGGGACTAGCTTGGGACGGTGCCCACTGGTCAGCAAGTTTTAGCATGGGACGGTGCCCACTAGCTTGCAACCGGAGTAATGGGGGGTGTGCGGGGATGGTGGAAAGGCGCAGTGATTGGCTTGGATTACTGACTGGGCCCCACACCAAGGAAGTGTGGACGGGAAGATCGCCCGGATGTGCAACAAAGTCTTGATCTCTTATGGGTAAAGCAGCGCACCTCTGCAGAGTGTATGAATGTGACATGTTACTCCACGTTCCAGGACGGAACGGCGAACGTAGCAGGAAAGGAGGCTCCTCAAAGCCCTAGCCCTGTGACTCCTGACGAGCATAGTCTTCAGAATAAAAGCAACCTTTTAAAGAAAGGTTTTCGAAAACTTGTATTAGCCTACGACAATCCATTGTCTGTGGCTGTATTTATGCATCAAACTTCCCACCTTGCATAATGAACTTGCTGGGTAACGCTGTTACTCACCCTTGCCTTTCAAACCCCTGCTAGACATGAAGAACCACAAGAAGGCAGCACTTTAGGCTATGAAGGCTCTGAAGACGGATAAACTCAAGATACCAAAGAAGGCAACTACATCGAGTTAAAGAAATTGAAGGAAGACGGAGGACAAATGAAGGCGTCGTGTAAAATAGGATAGATTCCTAGTCATAGAACCTATCTATGTAGGCGTTGCTATAGCGCAACCGCAAGCCCAACAGTAGTAGCAGTAGGTTTAGTATGGATCAGTTCCTCCGAGATTTTCCATTTGATGTTCTTTTGTTAGGGCCTTGCCTCATTGTTTCGAGGAGGTTCTTTAGATATGTTGTTTTGGATCTTCTGTTTGTAATCTATAGTCATGCCTTGGACCTGCGATGTTTCTGTTGTACCATTCTGATGACGTGACACTGGTGGACGGTGATCCATTGGTGCTATGTCAATGACTATAGCATACTACACCATGCAGTGGTATGCTGGGTCACCACAGCCATCTATTCAGCCCTCACCCGAGTCGGATTCTATCTTCATCCCCAAGGAGCCTGGTTCGGAAGCTGTACCCATGGAAGTAGAACTTGGGAGCATCGCATCGAACCCGGGGACTGCACCACAGTGCTCAGAGAGGACAAGAAAGATGATGATGGAGGTGATGTCGGCAGAACCAATGGACATAGATGTTCCCGTGTTCCCGGTTCGACCTGTCCCGGGATGGGCACAGCCTATCATGGCATACATATTGGATGGAACCGTTCCGGAGAACGAGGTAGAAGCCCGACAAATATTGAGGAGATCCAAAGCATACACCGTCATCAATCATGAGCTATACAAGAGGAGTGTCACCGAGGTACTCCAGAGGTGTGTGGAACCGGAAGAAGGCTAAGAGATGCTGCTGGAAATACACCAGGGGAATGTGGACATCATGCATCATCCCGGACCCTGGTGGCGAAAGTGTTCCGGCATGGGTTCTACTGGCCTACTGCATTACAACAGGCAGAAGACATTGTCCGTAAGTGTGGAGGGTGCCAGAGGTTTGCTCACCGAATACATATGCCGGCGTCGGCACGGAAGACAATCCCTATCACTTGGGCATTCGCAGTATGGTGTTTGGACATGGTTGGGCAGTTCAAGCCGGCAAGAGGCAATATGACACACATACTGGTCATGGTAGACAAGTTCACCAAGTGGATAGAGGTCAAACCAATCCGAAAGTGTGACAGACACACCGCCGTGCAATTCCTGAAAGACATCATCTTGAGGTACGGATACCCACACAACATCATCACGGATAATGGCACCAATTTTGCCATGGGGGAATTCGCTTGATTTTGTGCTGAGAAGAGAATCCGGTTGGATGTGGCATTAGTGGCACACCCGGAGGCAAACGTGCAAGTTGAGAGAGTAAATGCATTGGTCTTGGCCGACATCAAAGCCCGCTTGATCGAACCACTATTGAGAACTCCGGGATGCTGGATAGAGGAGATACCGACAGTGTTATGGGGTCTCCGGACCACACCGAATAGATCTACCGGGTATACGTCATTCTTCATGGTATATGGTGCCGAGGCAGTACTCCCGACCGACATACAGTATGATTCCCCGAGAGTGACAATGTTCACCGAGACCGAGGCAAAAGAGGCCCGGGAAGATGATGTTGACTTACTTGAAGAGGCAAGAGAATTGGCATTGTCTCGGTCTGCAATTTATCAGCAAAATCTCCGTCGCTATCATAGCCGGAAAGTGCACCCGAGAGTATTCCGAGAAGGAGATCTTGTGCTGAGGCTCATCCAACGCACGGCCGGAATGCATAAGCTATCACCTCCATGGGAGGGACCTTTTGTGATAAGCAGGGCATTGCACAATGATTCTTATTACCTTGTAGATGCACAGGAGGCTAGGAAAGGTGTAATGGAAAAATCCGGTGAGGAAACCAAGCGGCCATGGAATGTAGCCCTGCTTCGCCCCTTTTACACGTAAAGGGCGCAGTGTATGTATTTCGATTTTTATCTGTCAATGAAAGTTCGGCACCCCGGGAGGAACCCGCGGACTGCCTCGTTCTGTGCCCCTTTTAATTTGTTCCATTTATTTATTGTTCCATGTCGGCAACCCGGGAAGGAACCCGGGGACTGCCTGGTACCTGTTTTTTATGTTCTCTATATGCCGGGAAAGTTCCGAGATCGATTCTCAAGTCAAAGTAATGTATGTCATGTGAAATAATCTTGTGACTCGACTGACGAACGCCGAAATGGTAGTCAAGAGCAAAGAGCATCAAATGTGGGCACACGAAAACGGTCTCGGGGACTCGGAGCAGGAACTTCTCCGGCATATCTGTTTTACTAACCCGGTTGTTTTTATGTCGGGAATTCGGCTAACTAGAACTTGGATATTCATAAGTAATGTATGCTGTGCATGGAATTTTGTGACTCGACTGTCGAACGCCGAAATGGTAGACAAGAGCAGAAATTGCCTAAGTACGGTAAACATGGAAATGATCTCGGGGACTCGTTGCAGAGTAAACCAACATAGCTTGTTTTTACATAACATAGTGCAGAGTACGAATTTAAAAAGTATATATTACAAGTTGCACCCGGCATCCCGGGGATTTAACGGTTCCACACTTAAGTGTTTTTTAGGCAGTAGGGGAAGCCGGCTTCTCGGATGCAGCAGTAGAAGGAACAGCGGGGACGATCTCCTCCGCACCGGCAGCAGTACTCGGGGCCTCCGGATGCGCCTCGGCCTGAGAGGCCTCGGGTGGCGATGTAGCGGCAGCGTCCCGGGAGACCACGATCTCGGTGGCGGCACCGGAAGCGGCATCGTCTTCCTCCGGGATCTCGGCGTCCGCGTCACCGGTTGCACCAGTCTCACCATCGTCTTCGTAATCTGACTCGGAGTCAGAAGTGATGAGGCTTGTGGTGAAGACGCCGATGTCGGACCAGGACGCGACGCGATGCGCCACCTCTTGGCGCCGCTGGATCTTGGCCGGATCGGTGCACCACGGCGAGATGGTGCGCAGGCGCTGGATCACATCAAGATCGAGCCCTCGTACCAGCTGAGCACGTGGGTCAAGACTTGGTCAGCACCTGCCGGCGCACCGGAGCGCTTCCAAGCGTGAAGTCGCTTGCCGGCATCTCGGAGCGCAGTCGCCAATTCGCTAACCGAGAGGGTAGCGCTGACGCCAGGCCATAGAGCGCCATGGACATGGACGGCCGCACTGATCAGCTCGGTCCCGATCGACCGGAGAGGTACTATCCGGGCCTTCAGAGCGATGAGGTGGTACTCGATATTCCAGGAGTCCGAGATAGGACCCTTCCCGGCACGCTTCTCCCGGGCGGCAACAACTGCAAGGTTGGCGGCGTCTCGGGAGTGCTCAAATTTTCCTTTAAAAAGAAGAGTTGTCAAGCGGCCAGGTCATGAGGGTGGTAGTAGTAAAGAAAGAGAGCAGGAGAAAAAGATCTCGGTAAACTTACTATTGAGGTCCCGGTTTAAACCAGTTAATTCAGCAAGCCAGCCATCCGCCCTCGACCGGAGAAGCGCCAGCTCGGTCTCGGCAAGATGGGTGCGAGCCTCGGATTGATCCAAGGTCTCCTTCTGCTTAATAGACGCCTCCATGAAGCGCGCCTTCATGTCAGTAGCGGCAGATTTGGCCTTCTCGAGCTCGGCACTTAGCCGCACGATCTGGGACTGAGCCGCAGCAAGCGCAGACTTTTGCTCCACCGAGACTTTCCGCGCGGCATCCCGCTCCTCCCGGAGGCGCCCCTCACACTTCTTTGTAACATCCCAATTTTGTAAAAATTTAAAACTTTGCATTCATGCATCATTCATCATATAGGCATAACATTAAACCACATAAGTGCTAAATAAAATTTCAATTATAAGTTTAAATAATTTAAAATCACATAAAGTGTTAATTTAAACTTCATTAATAAATATATTTTTTTCAAATTATTTAATAGGCAAGTATGTTATTAAAAAGTTCTAAATTTAATAACCTCTCCAAAACATATTTTTATGAATTTTTCTGAAATGTTTTGAATAGGTTCGAAAATCATTTCGTAAATCAGATTTGAAAACACTTTTAATTTCTATTCTAAAAAGAAATGGTTTTCGGGCCGGCCCGGGCGCTATCTGCCGCGCGCGCGTGAGCTAGCAGCCCATCAGCCCGCTCCGGCGCGCGCCTCTCTCTTCTCTCTCGCTGACAGGTGGGCCCCACCTGTCAGCCTTCTTCAACCTCCATCCGGAGATCGCGCCGGAGATGGAGTCCGCGACCGAGCCGTTTCCGAGCCGTTTTCCACCGCGATTAGCTCCCGTCCTCCCTCCTATTTAATCACCTCGAAGCCGCCTCCGAATTCCCCCCCAAACCCTACCACTCCGCCACCGGGCTGCTCGAAATCGAGACCGCCGCCGCCGCCATTGCCGCCGGGCTTTTTGCACGATTTCGGTAAGCACCGAGCTCCTCGAGCGCCACCGAGACTCCCCCTGTCGTGGTGGTCACGGCAGATGCCATAGGATGGCTAATGTGTGGGGCCGATGGACGTTGGTGGATCCGGGGAGGGATAGCGAGCCGAAGAGCTCGCACGGGGAGGATCCCGGTAAAACCGAGATCTCCCAAGAACAAGAAATGAGATCAAAGTGCAAAGGGGAAGATCTAACAAACACGAACAAATGCACGAAGGCACACAGCACACACACGATATACCCAGGTTCAGGGCCCTCGTGAGGAGGTAACACCCCTACTCCTGCCTTTCCTTTCTATATATTTGTGTTACAAGAGCTACAACTTGCCGCTAGATCTCTCAAAGGGAGGAGTACAAAGAACTAGATGAACTCAAGGTGAGAAGGAGTAAATGCTCTCTGAGTAAATGTGACTATAGCTTTGGCTCTGAAGTTGGTCTCCTTCTCTCAGGAGCAGTTATGGCGCCTTTTATAGAGCTCCGGCCAGGAGGGCCGGAAACCCTAAATCGGCTTGGCCCCACCGGACAGGCCTAGCCGGCATGCCGTCACCGGCTAGTGCGACCTAGTCGCCGGGTTATCCGGCGTAGCCCCTTCGTCATCATCTCGATAAGGACGGCAGGCGCCGTCCTGCATCATCATTGTCCCCCTGTCAGAGACAAGACATGTCTTTGCCCATCCCGGATAGCCTTTTCCGGATTGCCCGGTTAGGCATGTCAGGTCTTGTCGTACCACGGCCGTACCGGCTGACGCGCTCCCGTGTCAGGCGGGAGGTGACCATGCTTCCGTGTCAGGCGGGAGGTGACCATGCTTCCGTGTCAGGCGGAATGGTACTTCCCCCCGCGACAGACGGGAAAGCCTGCTCTAGACCGTTAACGGCCTACCGGAAGCCCTCGCGCCGGCTACCTCCTCGCCTGCCACTGTGAGCCCCTTCTGCATAAGATCAAGACCGAGACATATACTCCGGTTAGTACCTACCCGGACTACCCATCCGGTAAAGCCGAGTACTCCTCCTCCCGGGAACCTCCTCGGAGCCCGAGATCCGGGATCCTTTCGGGAGGGGTCCGAGCTCGTCTCAGGATGAGTATCTCTAGGCCTAGCCTCCCGAAGATGTCTTAGCCTATCAGCAAAGACATCTTCGAGAAGCTAGTTCTTAGAGGAACCACCCGCTTACGCTTGTGCTGCGATTGTGAAGGCCGGGGGTGTCTATTTATAGCTGCCAGGACTGACCCTTGTGGCTGCCAGGAGGCATTCTGCCCTCTACCAGTGCTCAAGGGTCAAGTTGCCCTTTCAGCACACCAGGAGGTGTTCCTTGCTCCCGCCAAAGGCCAAGTACTGTTGGTATTTTACTGAATTATACCGGGATCTGCCCCTACCCGGGGGGCAGCCCCCCGACACTAGTCCCCGAAGCTGGTGCTGCACAGCGACCCCGGATGATGTGCGGGATCAGCTTTAAACACCAACTATCTTCCGAGAACACATGATATCACCTTCCGTTTTCCTGCCGAGATGGATTTCTCCCGAGATCTTCTTACCGAGACAGTGCTTACCGGGAGGCGAAGCCTGCGACCGGATAACATCGTCTCAGTGAATTACGACCGTTGGTTTCCTGATGAATTCGAGATTGCGAGCTGGGGCCCACCCGACGTCCTGTCTGAGCAGAAATGCACTCGAGTGCTCCTGCCCGGGCACGCCGTCGCTTGGGTTCCCGCGCCGGGAGCCGCAGCCGATCCGGAGTCCAACCGCTGGGGGCCGTGTGACCCACGGTGTGGCCGGATCGGGCGCTCCGGGTAGCGCCACACGGCTTACTGCGCAAAACAGATCCCACCCACGATCGTGGAGATCGTGGGCGGGAAAATTGGAAACCGCTCCGGAATCCCCCCCATAAATAGGGGACCGGAGCGGTCTCCTCTCCTTCTTCCTCTTCCTTGCTTCTCCACCACTGTCTCGAGCACTTCGCCGCCGCTGCGCTCGTCACCAGAACGCCGTCGCCCTCGCCGCGCGCCGGAGCTCGAACATCGCCGTCCCCCTCGCACGTCGCCGACCTCCTTTTTCACCGGTGAGTCGCTCTCTCCGTCTCGATGATTTTCTTCGGTAGAACAACCGCCCGACTCCGGCCGTGGCGTAACACAAGTGCGGTTGAGCCTCCGCCGGTGAGCACAACTTGAGCGGCGCGCACGGGGCGCACGGCGGAGATGTACCATCGCGGTAGGATGTAGATCATTCACTCGCATTGCGCCTCGCTCGAGTCTAGCGCGAGCCTATTTTCTTCCTTTTTGTTTAGATTTCTTAGCAGACGGTAGATCTTATTTCCCAGGAATTCGGTTGTGTTTAGCAGTTTGTGCTCCGGCATCCTAGTTTCCGGTAGACTAACCCCGACTAACCGCCGCTGCGCCTGCAGAGTAGCCCAGATACACTTGCAGTCTTCTCCGACATGGGTGAAGAAAGTATCCGGGGATGCTGGGATGGCTCCTAAACCAAACAATGGGATCTGGATTGGCTCTATCGGACTCTCCAGATTCCTCCAGAAGTCGAGAGCCGTCTCCCGGAGGGCGAGGTTGAGACGGAACCGCAACCCGGGGAATATGTAGTATTCCTTACGCATTTCGAGCGTGGGTTTGGGCTTCCGGCTAGCCCCTTCTTCCGCGACTTCCTCGACACCTACAGCCTCCAACCGCATCACCTCCCAGCCAACGCCATTATGATGCTCTCGGTCTTCACCACCTATGCGGAAGCATACCTCGGCGTGTGCCCCTTCCTAGATCTTTGGGCCAAATATTTCATCCTTCGCCGCCAAGTCATCCCCAACCCGGATCAGAAAGAGAAAGACCTGGTCGACTGCGGAGCGGCCACCATCATCCCTCGCGCTGACTCCGCGTTCCCCATAGTCAAGGGACTAGAATCCTGCCGGAAGTGGCAGCGCAGCTTCTTCTACGTGAAGAACCGGGAGCACTCGGGAGATAGTCCGGGATCCTCGAATCCGGATTTCATAAATCTGCCGGAGTTTGTCCATGGCCCTCCTCGCAAGTTCAACCTCTGGAAACGACTACCGGATACCGAAGAGGTCAACTGCATGCATGACGTGCTCCAAGCGCTGAACAAGAAAATGACCGGCGACGATCTCCTTCGCTGCTTCATTATTCGCCGCGTCTGTCCTCTGCAAAACCGAGTGCACAAGATGTGCCATATGGACGGGAACTATGACCCCACTAGGACCAGTACTTTCGGGTTAGATCATGCTGCGGTCGTCCGACGCGTTCGAGCCATTGCTCGGACGAAGATGACGGATGATTACACCTGGGGTGTCCTTGGGGGATCCCGGAAGAAACCGTTAAACAGGTGGTCCTATCTGTCTTTCGCGCATTTGCCCACGTACATGCGTTTACTTGGAGATCATGTGATGACCTGTTTGCGCAGTTATTCGAGCGGCAAGCCGAGGAAGACGCAGTCCACGCCAACGGGAATTTTGCGCCGAATATCCCGGTGCCGGATAAGATGCCGAGAAAGGACCCCGACGGCGAGGACCATCTCGCCATTCCTCTGCTCAAGGCTGCAGCTCCGGGTAATCCTTCAACCTCAGAGACAGTTTCCATTTCTTCGGATGATGAGGATGAGATTGACTGCCAGATTCTCGATGTTATTGACGCTCTCCCTCTCAATTGGGCCTCAGCAGTGGTTCCGAAGCCGACTGCCGGAACCAAGCGTGCCGAGAGCCGGAAGCGCGCGCCTTCCGACACCGAGGCTGCCGACAACCCCGGCAACCCCTCCAAGAAGAGCAAGCCGAATAAGCAAACGGCCCCGAAGCCTCGCCGGCAAAGGGGCCCTCCCCTTGTGGACTCCGGGTACATTCTTCTTGCCTTATTCCGCATGACTTTGCCCTCTCCATAACTTATTACTGAGATACTTTCTTTCAGGGACGCACTCGACCTCCCGTCACCGGCTATTCCTCCTCCTCCCGGAACTCGGACTCCCAGCCCTGCTAGGGCTTCGCCTTCTCCTCCTCGCCCTTCTACTCGAGGAAGCGAGCCTGCTGCCTCCGGTGCCGCACCGGCTACCGTTGTGACTCCGGATGCTCGCCCGGTGATCGACGAGATCCCGGTGCAGGCCACGATGACCTCGGGGGACATTTTCCTTCCATAAAGTCCGCGCCGGGTGCCCGGGCTTGAGGCCGAGATCTTGAGCCCTCCCCGGCAGTCCGTGCCAAGCGGTCCCTCTCGGCAGGCTCCGGATAACACTGCCCCGGAGAAGCGGCCCGCAGCTTCCTCTCGGGCGGCTGATCCCCCTGCCGGGAAGTCGCGCCCCAAGGTCGCTGGGCAGAAAACGACTTCTGCCAAGCCTGCAGCTGCCCCGACATCTTCGTCCCAAGACATGGTGCTGCGCCCGGGTACGTTTTCATCGTTACCACCGCCTCCCGCCGAGAACCCTACTGCTGCCTTGCGGATGTTGCGAGCAACCGTTAGCTCCTTTGTGCCTTCAGGGTCCCGGGATATTGCTGCTACCCGCGCGCCCGGCGGCTCCGGCATTCATGCTGTTGACGCATACAACCAGGCCTGGCTTGCCGCCGACGCCTCCGAGACGGCGGGAGACTTGCACGCTGCAGGCCCAAGCCGCAACGCCCAAGCTCTGCACGCTCTCCAGGTGGCCGCGCTGGATGTTACTCGGGTGACCGAGGTAAGCTTGTTCTATTTCTATCAAAAAATTCTTGTTCCTTCCACCACCACTAGTCCCCGAGATTGGTGCTTAGTGCTCTAGATTCCACCGAATAGCAGATCACTAGGTTCCAATCTTAGAGAAAAACCCAGGACTCGGATAGCGAGTCCCCGAGATCCTCCCAACCGGGTAGGTTGCTTAAAAATTTGCTTCACAACCACTTGTCCCCGAGATTGGTGCTTAGTGCTCTAGATTCCACCGAATAGCAGATCACTAGGCTCCAATCTTAGAGAAAATTTCAGGACTCGGACACCGAGTCCCCGAGATCCTCCAAACCGGGTAGCTTGTTATGTGCTAGAGATCCCGGATTCTCCCGATTTCTTTACATTTTTCACCGGCTGACCTCTCCTTCTTTGTCTTGATTTCAGGAGTGCAGCAAGAAACGCTGCAGCATCTTCAACCGAGTTCTTGCTGACCTCGGTCAGTCCAAGAAATCCGAGGGGCGCCTCCGGGAGGAGCGAGATGCGGCGCGCAAGGTCTCGGTGGACCAGAAGACCGCACTCGCCACCGCGCAAGCCGAGATCGCGCGGCTCAACGGCGAGCTAGAGAAGGTCAAGGCTGTTGCGACCGATATGAAGACGCGCTTCATCGAGGCGACCAAGAAGCAGAAAGAAACCTTGGACCAGTCCGAGGAGCGCGCGCACAATGCCGAGACCGAGCTGGCTCTCCTCCGGTCACGGTCTGATATTTGGCTCTCGGAGCTCACTGTATTGAACCGAGATCTTAACAGTAAGTGGACCGACACCCCTCTTCTCTTGTTACTTCCTTTATTTGCTGTTGCTTTTCTTATGACCTAGTCGCTTGACAGTTCTTCTTTTTAAAGGGGAATTTGAGCACTCCCGGGAGGCTGCCGTTCTTGCCGTTGCTGCTGCCCGAGAGAAGCGCGCCGGGAACGGCCCTGTCTCGGAAGCCTGGGACATCGAGGATCACCTCACCGCCCTTAAGGCCCGGATAGTGCCTCTTCGGTCTATCGGAACGGAGCTGCTCAGCGCTGCGGTCCACGTCCATGGCGCATTGTGGCCTAGCATCCGCGGGACGCTCTCGGTGCCCGAGCTTGCGAGCGCACTGCAGTGTGCCGGGAGGCGCATTCATGCGTGGAAGCATTCCGGTGCGCGGTCTGGTGCCGACCAGGTCTTGACCCAAGTACTCAGCTGGTACGAAGGTCTTGATCTGGAGGCGATCCAGCGGCTGCGGACGACCTCGGCGTGGGTGAGTGACCCGGCTAAGATCCAGCGTCGACAGGAGGTGGCGCACCGCATCGCTTCGTGGGCAAGCATCCGTGCCTTCACCGCCAGCGTCCTTCCTTCCGACTCGGAATCTGACTACGAGGATGACGAAGACACCGGCGCGACCGGCGACGCGGAAGACGAGGCCCCGGAAGAAGATGACGCTGCTTCCGGTGCCGCGGCCGAGAGCGTGGTTCCCCGGGACGCAACGACTTCGCCAAGACCCGAGGCCACCGAGACCGAGGTGCGTCCCGACGCCCCGAGTAGCGATGCCGGAACTGAAGCCGAAGCTGCTCCTGCTGCTTCTTCCGAGATTGCTGCTGCTGCTGACGCCGCCGGGACTGCTACTCCTGCTGCTCCTGCTGAGGCCGCTCCCGAGGTCACTGCTCCTGCTGGTGTCTCGGTCGAGAAGCCGACATCTCCTATCCCTTGAAATACTTTAAGAGTAGACTCGTCAAATCCCCGGGATGCCGGGTACAATATGTAATATACATTTATTCTATTTTCGTTTCGTACTGAACTATTTATCCGAGTAACTTATGTCAATTTATTCTGTTTTGAGTTCCCGACTTGCCTTTCATGTTTACCGTACTTAGGTAATTTCTGCTCTTGTCTACCATTTCGGCGTTCGACAGTCGAGTCACAAAACTCTACATACGGCATACATTACTTAAAACAATCCGAGTTCCTACTAACCGAATTCCCGACATAAAAGATAACCGAGTTAGCAAAAAACAAGTATGCCGGATAAGTTCCTGCTCCGAGTCCCCGAGACCATTTTCGTGTTTCCCACCTTCCCTCTCTTTGCTCTTGACTACCATTTCGGCGTGCGTCAGTCGAGTCACAAGATGATTTCACATGACACACATTACTTTGACTTTGAGAGTCGAACTCGGAACTTTCCCGGCATACAAAATAAAAGTAGAGAACAGTTATCCGGCAGTCCCCGGGTTCCTTCCCGAGATGCCGGTGAAAAACAGTAAATGAACTCGACAAAAATAACAACAAGACATGCACATAACCAGGCAGTCCCCGGGTTCCTCCCAGGGTGCCTTACTTTCATTAATATGAAAAAACTGAGATACAACATACACTGAGCCCTTTACGCGTAAAAGGGGCGAAGTAGAGCTACATTCCATGGACGCTTGGTTTCCTCACCGGACTTGTCCATTACACCTTTCCTACCCTCCTGTGCATCTACAAGGTAATAAGAATCATTGTGCAATGCTCTGCTTATCACAAAAGGTCCCTCCCATGGAGGTGACAATTTATGCATTCCGGCCGTGCGTTGGATGAGCCTCGGCACCAGATCGCCTTCTCGGAACACCCTCGGGTGTACCTTCCGGCTATGATAGCGACGGAGATTCTGTTGATAAATTGCAGACCGAGATAATGCCAATTCTCTTGCCTCTTCGAGTAAATCTATATCATCTTCTCGGGCCTCCTTTGCCTCGGTCTCGGTGAACATTGTCACTCTCGGGGAGTCATACTGTATGTTGGTTGGGAGTACTGCCTCAGCACCGTATACCATGAAGAATGGCGTGTACCCGGTAGATCTATTCGGTGTAGTCCGGAGACCCCATAGCACTGCAGGTAACTCCTCTATCCAGCATCCCGGAGTTCTCAATAGTGGTTCGATCAAACGAGCTTTGATGCCGGCCAAGACTAAGGCATTTGCTCTTTCGACTTGCCCATTTGCTTCCGGGTGTGCAACTGATGCTACATCCAGCCGGATTCCCTTCTCAGCACAAAATCGAGCGAATTCCCCCACAGCAAAGTTGGTTCCATTATCTGTGATAATGCTGTGTGGGTATCCGTATCTCAAGATGATGTCTTTCAGGAATTGCACAGCGGTGTGTCCGTCGCACTTCCGGATTCGCTTGACCTCTATCCACTTGGTGAACTTGTCCACCATAACCAGTATGTGTGTCATATTGCCTTTTGCCAGCTTGAACTGACCGACCATATCCAAACACCAAACTGCGAATGGCCAGGTGATGGGGATTGTTTTCAGTGCTGACGCCGACATGTGTATCCGGTGAGCAAATCTCTGGCATCCTCCACACTTTCGGACAATATCTTCTGCTTGCTGCAGCGCAGTGGGCCAGTAGAACCCATGCCGGAACACCTTTGCCACCAGGGCCCGGGATGATGCATGATGTCCACATTCCCCCTGATGTATTTCCACCAGCATCTCTTGTCCTTCTGCCGGTTCCACACACCTCTGGAGTACCTCAGTGACACTCCTTTTTATACAGTTCTTGATTGATGACAGTGTATGCTTTTGATCTTCGCATTATCTGCCGGGCTTCCACTTCATTCTCCGGGAGAGTTCCTTCCAAGATATAAGCCATAATGGGCTGTGCCCATCCCGGGACGGGTCTGACCGGGAACATGAGAGCGTCTATGTCCATTGGCTCTGCCGACATCACCTCTATCATCATTCTTCTTTGCCTCTCTGAGCACTGGGACGCCGTCCCCGGGTTCGATGTTATGCTCCCGACATCTACTTCCATGGGTACTGCATCTGAACCAGGCTCCTTGGGGATGAAGATAGAATCTGACTCGGGTGATGGTTAAATAGACGGCTTCCTCAAATGCTCCAGGGCTATCCCGGGTGGGATGGCGTCCCGAGATGACCCTAGCTTGGACAAGACATCCGCTGCTTCGTTTTCTCCTCTGGGTATATGCTTGAACTCACATCCTTCAAAAAATCCGGATATTTTCTGCACATGAAACCTGTATAAGGCCATGTTTGCATCGAGGGCATCCCAATTCCCCGACACCTGTTGTACTACGAGGTCGGAGTCACCGAAACACTCTATCCGGCGGATGCCGATTTCCTTGGCGACGTTCAATCCATGAACCAAAGCCTCATATTCTGCGACATTGTTGGATGCCCGAAAATGAATTTGCAGCACATACTTCAGTACATCTTGCTTTGGGGAAGTGAGGACCACTCCGGCACCCAATCCGATTTTAGCCTTTGAGCCATCGAAATGCATCCTCCAAAAATTGTAATCCGGCATCGGAGGTTCATACTGCATCTCGGCCCAGTCCACCAAAAAGTCCGGCAGCGCCTGCGACTTGATGGCGTCTCATCTCTCATACGCCGGAGCGTATGGAGACAACTGGATGGCCCATTTGGCTACCCGGCCGCTAGCGTCCTTGCAACCGATGATCTCGGCCAGAGGAGCTTCGCATACCACTGTGATCGGGTGTTCCTGAAAGTAGTGCTTGAGCTTTGTCACTGCCATATACACCCCATACGCCATCTTCTGGTAGTGCGGGTAGTTTTGCTTGGATTCCGAGATCACCTCACTGAGGTAATACACCGGCCTCTGTATCAACTTGCCCCCTTCTTCCCTTTCTACTACCATTGCCACACTGACTACCCGGTTGGTTGCGGCAATATACAACAGCATAGGTTCCTTGGGTAACGGGGATGCCAACACGGGTGCTGTTGAGAGCATCCTCTTCAAATCGTTGAACGCCGCATCAGCCTGTGGGGTCCAAACAAATGTTTTGCTCTTCTTCATCAGCTGGTACAGAGGCAAGGCCTTCTCCCCAAGTCGGCTCACAAACCGACTTAGGGATGCAAGACACCCGGTAAACTTCTGCACATCCTTGAGACGCACGGGCAATTTCATGCTCTCGATAGCACGAATTTTACCCGGGTTGACTTCAATTCCCCGGCTTGAGATGAGGAAGCCGAGTAACTTCCCTGCCCGTACACCGAATGTGCACTTATCCGGATTCAACTTCATCCGGAATCTTCTTAAGTTCTTAAATGTTTCCCTCAGATCATCTATTAGTGAGACTTTTTCTTTTGTTTTTATGACTATGTCATCGACATAGACCTCGGCATTTCGGCCTATTTGGTCATGCAAACATTTCTGCATGCATCTCTGGTATGTAGCACCAGCATTCCTCAACACGATAGCAATAAGCCCCATAAGGGGTAATAAAAGCAATTTTCAATTGATCATCCGGATTCAAAGGTATCTGGTGAAAACCAGAATAAGCATCCAAAAAAGTCAAAAGTTCACTCCCGGCAGTGGAGTCTATTACTTGATCTATCCGGGGCAGTGGAAAGGGGTCTTTCGGGCATGCTTTGTTGAGGTTGGTGAAGTCGATGCACATGCGCCACACCTTAAGCAGGAGGGGATCATCCTTCTTCTTCTCCACCAGGACCGGATTCGATATCCAATCCGGGTGCAGCACCTCCATTATGAATCCAGCGGCCAGCAGTATAGCCAGATGCTCCATGACCGCGGCTCTTCTTTCATCCGAGAGGCGCCTAGTTGGTTGTTTCACCGGCTTTGCATCCGGTCGAACAAACAGAGAGTGCTCAGCCAACTCCCTCGGGACGCCTTGCAGATCGTCACTCGACCACGCAAAGGCATCCCGATTCTCACGGAGGAAGTCGACGAGCTCGCCTTCCTATTTGCTGTCCAGGTTGCTGCCGGTGATAACTTGGCGCTCCGGGTTGGTGGGATCCACACACACCTTCTTGGTCTCCTTGGGGGGCTGAAATGACGCACCCTGCTCCGGGTTCACCATCCCGGGCATTCCGAGTTGTGAGGTCTTGGCCATTGCCACCACTTGCTGGATCCTCTTCTTTTCTTCCACAATCACCAGAGACTCAGCCAAGCACGACCCCGCCGAGGCACATTCCATGGAGCGCTTGTGGTCTCCCGAGATGGTGATTACACCGTTAGGTCCTGGCATCTTCATCTTGAGGTAGCCCACGTGAGTCGAGATCATGAACTTGGCGAGGGCCGGTCTGCCGATCAGTGCGTGATACGGGATCTCGAGGTCCACGACCTCGAACTCCAAGCTCTCGGTTCGGCAGTTCTCCCGAGTTCCGAATAGCACCTCAACCCAAATCTTTCCCATGGGCGAGCAGGAGACTTCGGGCACAATGCCGTGGAAGGTTGTCTCGGTAGGCAGCAGGGTGTTCATAGACACTCCCAGCTTCAGCATCGTGTCCTTGTACATGATGTTAATGGCACTGCCATTGTCAATCAGAACCCGGCTGAAGCGGACGTTGAGGTTGGGTCCGACAAAAGTTGGGTCCACCACCAAGGCATACACACCCGGTTTAGGCATAACCCGGGGGTGATCCTTCCGGCTCCAGGTGATCTCCATCTCGGATCAGTGCAAGAATTTGGGCACCGCCGGTATCACAGCATTCACCTCTAGGGCACGCTGCCGCACACTCTTTTGGTCCGTGGGTTCGGTCACGAAGACCACATAGCTCTGATGTGCCTCCCGGTAGTTACTCTGCTGCGGTCCGCCTTGGTTACCGTTGTCGTTCCGGGTATGCACCACATTCACTGGGCGAGGTGGGGGTCCTCTCGGAGGAGGGGGAAGTCGGACAACATTTGCCCCCGATGTCGGAGGAGGGGGTCTCGGGATATTGGGCCGAGATGCCGGAGCACTCTGCCGAATAGCTCCTGAGCTGCCCTCCTGCAACGTGTGCTGATACCAGCTGCACTGCCGAGTCGAGTGGTTTGCGGGCTTGTTGGCCTCCAGAGTATGGTAGCAGCATGGCTTGTTCAGCATCTCTTCATACGTCAGGGGCTTCTTTTGTTCCACCCAAGTCTTTTGCACCTCCTGACTCTGACCCCAAGCCGGGCCACTTGTCTTCTGACGCTGGCTGTTGCCGGCATCCTCCTGCTCCCGGGTCACGGCTGCGACGTGCTGTGCGGCATGGTGGTACTCGGGCTGATTCCTCTTGTGGCCGAACTCCTAGCGATCATGGCTCCTGCTCGGTCCTGAACGCTGAGGTCCCGCATTCCTCCTGTTGGAGTCACCGACATCCACCAGGGGTTGCATGGGATCTCCAAGCGTGTAGGTATCGGCGATGCGCATGGTCTCTGCCAAGGTCGTTGGCATCTTTCTCTGCAGTTTCTGCCACAGCATAGAGCCATGCCGGCATCCTTGCGCAAACCAGGAGATGGCCTGTGCCTCCACCACTCCCTCGCAAGAGTTGCGAATATTGCTCCACCGGGTAAGGTATTCCCGGTCAGTTTCGTTGCTCCTTTGTCTACAGATGGCGAGCTGCTGAGGCCTGTTGGGCCTTTTGTATGTGCTGGTGAAGTTGCTGATGAATGCCTCCTCGAAATCTAACCAGCAGCCTATACTGCCAGTTCTCAGGTTGTTCAACCAGATCCGGGCTGGTCCTTCCAACATCTGCGGCACATAACGTACCGCCCATCGCCTGTTTCCACCGGCTATGCTTACTGCAGTTACATAGTCGGTTAGCCAGTCCTCCGGCTTCTTGCTACCGTCATAGGTCTTGGCACCTCGGTTGAGCTGAAAGTTCCGAACAGGTGGTTCCCGCATGATCCGAGGTCCAAAGCAGGCAGGTCCCGGAGGTCCTTGCTCTTCCACCAACTCGGATTGGTGAATCCGGTCGAGCCGGAATCTGGCATCTGCCGGGTTTAGCTGCCTGGTTCCTATCCGAGATCCCAAAGGGTTCTCGTCTGGCTGATACCCGAGCTGCTGCAGCCTCGAGTTGCCATCATTGAGCCTGTCCTGCACAGGGATCACGGCCTGCTGGGGAACAGAGGCGACCTCCCTCTGTGGGTTTCCCTGAACGTGAGGAGGATTCCGGGGTGGATTACCACGGCCAACCGGGTTATTATTTCCTACACCCAGGTTACCATCCCCACGGGTACTTCCCGCATGCCCCGAGTTACGCTGGCCGGCTTGCCCGGCTTGCTGGATACCGGCGAAGGCCGGATCATAGGTCTGTAGCTGCTTGTTCTTTCCGAACCTCGACTCCGGCTCCGGCTCTTGCTCTTGCTTCTGCTCGGATGCGGGGAAGAGGCCTCCCCGTCCGACCTCTGGCTATTGGGTCTGGCTGAGTGCACCTGGGACCCTGCTCCGGGGTTCTTCTTCTTGAAGGCCTGATTCTGACGGTTGGCTTCAATCACCAACTCGTTTACCCGTTCCTGCTGCTTGCGCAGGGCCTCACCGGATAACCCCGCCAACTCGGCCATGGCAGCTTCAGCGGCCCTAAGGGTTTTCGCCGGTGAGCTGTACACCGGTTTCCCCGCAGAAATCCGACTCCCTGTGTTACTGGTGGTGGCTCCACCAGCCAGCTCCTCATTCACCATTCTTCCTTTCTTGCGCAGATCCGCAATGCGCTTCGCCCGGGAGTCTATATTAAGGAATCCGTGAGCAGCATTGTACTCCCGGAGGCTAGCATTGAGCTCGCGACGGATCTCGGCGATCTCCTGCGCTTCGGCGAGTAGCAACCTCCGCTGCTCCTCCAAGTCAGCCGAAGTGGCCTGGGTATCCGCTTCGGCAGCCACCGGAACAGTCAACTTGGCCACTAGCCCCGAGAGGGGATCCGGGCGGCGCCGCGGCTGGGACGGCTGTGGATCGCCATCTCGGGCCACAGGTCTTTCCTGCGGGGGTTTGGCCAAACGGGGGTGGCCGTCGGCATCGCCGTCAGCGTCCTGGTACTCCTCCTCCGTCGCTCCGACCATCATTACTGCGACGGAACTCGGGTGACGACCGGCACGCAGACCCCGAGTAGCGCAGAGCATGGGAGGGTCTTCAGCTTCCAGGACCGCGTCCGGGTAGCTACTGATAACCTCTGTGGCGACGTAGGTGGTGAAACCACCAAAGTCAATGAGACATCGTTCACCGGACACGGTCTGTTCCGGAAGCACCCTGCGTTGTCGCAGACGAAGTCCATCTCCCCTAGCCTTACGACCAGGCCAGAGAGAACCCGAACGTCGAAATGAACGGGGGAGCCCGTCAGGATGTGTACACCAGCCAACGCCACTGTCGGCCCCACGGTGGGCGCCAACTGTCGTGGTGGTGTCACGGCAGATGCCATAGGATGGCTAATGTGTGGGGCCGATGGACGTTGGTGGATCCGGGGAGGGATAGCGAGCTGAAGAGCTCACACGGGGAGGATCCCGGTAAAACCGAGATCTCCCAAGAACAAGAAATGAGATCAAAGTGCAAAGGGGAAGATCTAACAAACACGAACAAATGCACGAAGGCACACAGCACACACACGATATACCCAGGTTCAGGGCCCTCGTGAGGAGGTAACACCCCTACTCCTGCCTTTCCTTTCTATATATTTGTGTTACAAGAGCTACAACTTGCCGCTAGATCTCTCAAAGGGAGGAGTACAAAGAACTAGATGAACTCAAGGTGAGAAGGAGTAAATGCTCTCTGAGTAAATGTGACTATAGCTTTGGCTCTGAAATTGGTCTCCTTCTCTCAGGAGCAGTTATGGCGCCTTTTATAGTGCTCCGGCCAGGAGGGCCGGAAACCCTAAATCGGCTTGGCCCCACCGGACAGGCCTAGCCGGCATGCCGTCACCGGCTAGTGCGACCTAGTCGCCGGGTTATCCGGCATAGCCCCTTCGTCATCATCTCGATAAGGACGGCAGGCGCCGTCCTGCATCATCATTGTCCCCCTGTCAGAGACAAGACATGTCTTTGCCCATCCCGGATAGCCTTTTCCGGATTGCCGGGCTAGGCATGTCAGGTCTTGTCGTACCACGGCCGTACCGGCTGACGCGCTCCCGTGTCAGGCGGGAGGTGACCATGCTTCCGTGTCAGGCGGAATGGTACTTCCCCCCGCGACAGACGGGAAAACCTGCTCTAGACCGTTAACGGCCTACCGGAAGCCCTCGCGCCGGCTACCTCCTCGCCTGCCACTGTGAGCCCCTTCTGCATAAGATCAAGACCGAGACATATACTCCGGTTAGTACCTACCCAGACTACCCATCCGGTAAAGCCGAGTACTCCTCCTCCCGGGAACCTCCTCGGAGCCCGAGATCCGGGATCCTTTCCGGAGGGGTCCGAGCTCTTCTCAGGATGAGTATCTCTAGGCCTAGCCTCCCGAAGATGTCTTAGCCTATCAGCAAAGACATCTTCGAGAAGCTAGTTCTTAGAGGAACCACCCGCTTACGCTTGTGCTGCGATTGTGAAGGCCGGGGGTGTCTATTTATAGCTGCCAGGACTGACCCTTGTGGCTGCCAGGAGGCATTCTGCCCTCTACCAGTGCTCAAGGGTCAAGTTGCCCTTTCAGCACACCAGGAGGTGTTCCTTGCTCCCGCCAAAGGCCAAGTACTGTTGGTATTTTACTGAATTATACCGGGATCTGCCCCTACCCGGGGGGCAGCCCCCCGACACCCCCTCGCTTCCCCATCCTCTTGCGCATCCGTTGAGCCCCCTCGTGTGATTTCTGTCACAGCCAAACGCCGAATCCGTCCGCGACCCGAGGCCGTCGCCGCCGTCCACGACTCCGACGAGGAAAGGAGAAGAACACCGACGCCGCCGCCGCGCCATCGACCTCGTCTCCTTCTCCGCGTCATTTTGGTAAGAGCCGCTCATCCCGGGGCTTTGTATACACGCCGGGAACGTCAAAGCCGACGCGCCGCCGCCGCGGGCGCCATCGCCGGCGAGCGTTCCGGCGACCCGCGCGCCGCTCGGTTCGGCCGGGCGTCCTAAGCCGTTGGATCTAGATCCGTTTATCTAGATCCAACGGATCTAGATCGGAACGTTTCCGTGCGTCCGATTTTATTTAGATCGGACGGCGCGCGCCCGCGATCCGCGCGAATCGTTTTCGTCCAATAGGATCGCGCCACGTAGCCCCATTTTATTTCCTTTTCGCAGGAATTTTATAAATAAAACAGAAAACATGCAAAACTTAGAAAATTCATAACTTTTGATCTATAAGTTCAAATTTGATAAATTTTATATCCACGGATAGCCCTGCTAATGTAGATTATTTCTACATCATTTGTTTTTCCTTTTGATAAATTACAATTCGTGAAATTATCCGAGGAGTAATTCGGCTATTAAATCCATAACTTAAATAATAAAAATGTTTCTCAAATAAACTTAATTGTTTTAGAGTTAGGTTATTGCCCTCTGTTCAGAAATATTAATATGGGTCTTATTTGAAAACTTTCATAAAACAATAAAAGTTGTAGTTATAGAATTCAAGTTTTGTTATACTGTTTCTATTAATTAATTGAGAAGGAAAATAATAAACTCCTAAAAATTGCATCTCATGAATTTAATAACAGAAGATATAAATAATTGATAAGAGTGTCTAGTTATACTCATGGCATATCATGCATGCATACATCTTTATGTTTGGTATTTGTGTGATATTGTGTGGGTATTTATTTTTATGTATTGCTTGTGCTAGATTGTGAAGAAGAGAAAGGACTTGCGTGTGATTGCTATTCTTGTTGTGCTTGCTCATCCTGCTATCAAGGCAAGTGACTTCATAACACACCTACTATTTTACTTCTATTGCATACCTACTGTTTTAGCAGTATTTGCAAAAGTAGTATGCATGATAGGTATTGGGAGATTTGTAGTATGCTATGCAAACCTGTTAGGTTACCCCTTAGAAATTCCAGATTAGAACCCTATTATAATTTAGTGGAAGTACCTGCTGCAAATATGATTGTTTTATGGAGATGTGATAATTGAAATTTTCCACTAAATTAATTTAACGCCTGGGTGGATTGGGTCGATCGAGGAGGTTTCAAGTTGAGTGGCTTCTCAGGGCCAAGTTTCATGGTTGTCTTCGCCCAAGATAGTTTCCACTTACTTGGGGCCATGATATGCGGTGTTAAACTGAGTTGCTAACTTGTGGTAGGCCACCCAGGGCTATGAGATTTAAGTTTACACTGAGTCTAGTTGCTTATCGTGCAACCATTGGTCAATATGGGCTATGTCTTGATAGAGTAAGTTGATGTGGACCTGGGTCAAGAGATTAATGGTGGTAGAGTTGATAGGATGGTGGTAATCTCTTAGTATGATCATGGGAAAGCAACTTCTGAAAAGTCTCGTCTTGATCTTCTCCTTTTCCTTCTCACTAAAGGAGTGTAGAGGATAGTTTGGGTTGATTGAGTCTAATGGTGAAAGTGCACACACTCTCGAGAGTAAAAACCTAAGATCTTAGCCGTGTCCCCGACATCGGACAATTTGAGTAACTACACAAGGCTGTGTTCTGAAAATCTCTTCATCCCAATTTCTTAATAAAACTTTGATGGGTGAACATGGGTAGGAGACATGGACTTGTCTCAAGATGTCTCTTAATGAGAAGATATTGATTTAAAAAGTTGTTTATCAAAAGTAGGAGAAAACTTGCTTTGCGCAATAGCCTTGAGCCCTACCAGCCAAATAAGCATATAGATATAGCTTAGTAGAATATTAGAAATTAAAGTCATTTGCCACCACAATTCAATTGTGCTGACCCTTTATAGCTGGGCTGCAACTAAAACTTGCAGAATGTCCGAATGAGGAGTAAGGGGGTCGTCTTCGAGCTACAACCAACATGATCTGTCAGTGGCTTCATGGAGATGTTGTAGCTCCATGCTATCTTTTTTTTGCGTTTGAACTCTGAAATAAAGTGTGAACTATTTATTCAGCTAGCGTTTTCAGCTATGCAAAATTGTAAGGATTATTTGTTTTTGGATCATTCGTCTCGTATTGTAATAGATTATGACATCGTACTGTGATATTACATCTTATTGGAAATTGCGAGACTTATGTGATCCAAGTCTTCCGCACTATTCATAAGTGCCATTGCTATCTTAAGCAAGGGCACTACAGATGGTATCAGAGCACGAATGTTGCCTGTAGGCTCGAAACCCCTAGGATTGGATACAAACCCTAAAGTAAATATTTTTAAAATCAATAAAATTCGAAATATAAAAATTATTCAGACTTCTTTTTATTATAATATTTTCCTTACCTTCCACTTTCCTTAAATTTTTTGTTTCATCTCATTAATTCTTACCCCTTCAAAAATTTTGTAGATGAAGAACTTCACTCGAGAGATATCCCCGCAGAAAGGAGACCAGTACTACTTTAGTGACCAACTCCTTAATATTTCCAAAACCTTGAGGTTGATGCCGCCAGTCTTCAGGGGCAAAGAAATTATGTCCGAAGATTATCCTGAAGGTCGCTGGAAGATCGAGGCAGAAGTTCTCCCTCGTCTTGATCCCCCTGGATCGCAGTCGATCCGTTTCCGATCTAGATACCCCAACTGGAAGAATGGAGTGGAGATGGCGATGCTGGAGACCTTATCCCGCATCATTGAGCAGTTCTATGACGAGATCAAGCCCAACTCCGTCTTTCGTCACTTTGCCAGGAGGGATAGCATTGGACAACCCGTTCAACCCTCACTTAGGGGTATGAATGAGAAGCATCATAGATACCTTGGAGCTCATTGCCATAACTTGGATATACTTCTGGGACAAGAGATTTTCTACAGGGCAGATTTAAGGCGCGTTCACCGTCACGTTAAAGAAAGCTTAGAGGAAGAGAAGGATATCCTTCGTGTAGAAAATCAGCTGCTAACTAAGGAGAACAAGGAGCTTGAAATCAAGATTGATATGCAAGACGATAGGATTGCGCAGAAGGATGCCCACATTTTGGCATTGCAGGCGCAGTGTGCTCATTTCTGTGAACAACTAAGCCAAATGGAACTTCAGGCAAAGAAGAACCACCCCCCTGACGTCCCAAAGCCCCTAGTGATATCCTATACCGATGAGGACACTCCCAAGGAAGCCACGAGTGTCAAGAAGCGCAAGTGTGGGAACACCCGCAATTACATAAGGAGTTTCAAATTTTGATTAGAGAGACCACCAGTTATCCTTACCTTACGAGTATTTCTCCTTATCTCATCGAAGTTGTATTGACCTACCAATTTGTGGTGAGGCAGTACCTTGAAAACCATATTCTAGCTTGGTATTCAAATCTCTAAATTTTTGAATTTATAAAATACTTCGAGTGTGTCTATTGGTTGCTGTTTGATGTGTTTCTGTGTAGTGTGTTGTTGTGCATGGGTAGATTTTCCTCGGTAGTCTCTTTCTATCTCTACTTACCTATGCTCACACCATACAGATGCCTCCACGTCGTGATCCTGACAACAACAATGCCAACAAAATGATGCAACAAATGATGGCAGCTCAGACACAATTGATGACCATGATGGCTCAGTTCATGGCGAACCAAAACAATCCGCCACCGCCACCACCACCGCCGCCACCACCACCCCCACCCCAAGATCGTCTTGCTAGATTCTTGAGGCTCAGACCCAACAAATTCTCCACAACTACAGAACCTATCGTAGCCGATGATTGGCTACGCTCTGTGAACAAGGATCTAGTTACTTGCGAGTGTACTGAAATGGAGAAAATAAGGTTCACTTCTCATCTACTGGAGGGGCCAGCGGCACAGTGGTGGGAAATATATCAGATCACTCACCCACTTGAAGGACTTACTTGGGAAACCTTTAAAGAAGGGTTCCATAATGCTCACATCTCAACTGGGATCATGAATCTAAAAAGGGATGAGTTTCGTACCCTGAGACAGGGAAATCATGCGCTGAGGGAGTACATGGAGGACTTCAATTCCCTCTCACGCTATGCCCCAGAGGATGTAGACACCGATGCAAAGAGGAAGTATAAGTTTCTGAATGGACTCAATGGTGAGCTGAAAATACCATTGTCTGTGGCTTATGCTCCCAACTACCAGGATCTTCTGGATCAGGCCATTACTCTGGACAGCAACATCAAGAAGGAGGAGAATAGGAAAAGGAAGTTCAGCGCCAATAAGTACAACACTAATCTGATGCAGAAGAAACCTTTCGTCCCAGAAAACAGCGGAAGCCACAGCAGTCACAAGAGTGGAAATGGCCACAACCATAACGGTCATATCCATAAAGTAGGAAATTCTGGATACAGAGGAAATGGGCAGGGTGGTAATGGACACAATCACCCATTCAATGGGAACCACAGTGGAAAAGAGCAACACCGCCACAACAATGAACCGAAACAGGATATTAGTCAAGTGACTTGCTACAAGTGCGGGAACAAGGGACACTACTCCACAGACTGTCCCGAGAAGAAGAAGGCACCGGAAGCTTCGAAGCCAAATCCGTTCCAGAAGGCACAAGTGAATCATCTTGATGTAAAGAAGTGCAGAATGAACCAGATGCTGGGGCATCTCACTCATTCATCTCAAGGGCATTTGTTAATAAACACAAACTGTCTACTACAAGCCTGCTAAATCCAGTTAGGGTGAGTTCCCCAGGGGGGGGGAATGCTTGCACAAACCGATTGTCAAAACTTGAGGTTAGAAATTGGTAAACACTCATTTCCGGTAAACCTGATAATATTAGAGACCCAAGGTCTGGATGTTATACTCGGTATGGATTGGTTGGCCAAGTTTGAAGGAGTATTGGATTGTGCGAATAGATCCATTACACTCACCACTCCCGAGAAGAAGAAGATTAGATACAAATCCAAATTTGAACTTAAGAAAGTTAAGCTAAATTCTCTTAAGGGGGTTAGCCTGGGAGACGTTCGTGTGGTAAGAGATTACCCTGATGTTTTCCCCGAAGAACTACCGGGAATGCCACCCGATAGAGATGTTGAATTTCTTATAGATTTGGTTCCCAAAACGGGACCCATAGCTAAGAGACCATACCCAATGGCCGTAGCTGAATTGAAAGAACTCAAGAAGCAGTTAGAGGAGCAACTGCAGAAAGGATTCATCCGCCCAAGTTCTTCACCTTGGGGAGCAGCCATTCTGTTTGTAGAGAAAAAGGATAGTACTCAAAGGCTAGTCACGGATTATCGAGCAATCAACGAGGTGACAATCAAGAACAAGTACCCGCTACCAAAAATTTAATGAGCTTTTCGACCAGCTAGAGGGTGCTTCTGTATTCTCTAAGATCGATTTGCGATCAGGATACTTTCAAATGAAAGTAAGAGAACTAGATATCCCAAAGACTGCCTTCACTACCAGATATGGATTATATGAGTACACCGTAATGCCGTTTGGTTTAACCAATGCACCGGCATACTTCATGAACATGACGAACAAAGTGTTTATGGACTTTCTGGATAAGTTTGTTGTGGTGTTCATTGATGACATCCTGATTTACTCCAAAAGTCAAGAGGAACATGAGGAACACTTACACCTGATATTACAGAGACTTAGAGAGCATAAATTGTATGCCAAATTCAGCAAGTGTGAATTCTGGCTAGAAGAAGTGGGTTTTCTAGGACACGTTGTATCAAAGAATGGAATAGCAGTAGACCCAGAAAAGGTGTCGGCAGTAACTAAGTGGGAGGTACCCAAGAATGTGGCAGACATTCGTAGTTTCCTTGGACTGGCAGGATATTATAGAAGGTTTATTGAGAACTTCTCCAAACTTGCCAAACCACTGACCTCACTACTGAAGAAGGAAGTCAAATTTAAGTGGACTGAAGAATGTGAAATAAGTTTCCAAGAGCTAAAGAAACGGCTGGTGTCAGCACATGTTTTATGTTTGCCAGATATAGAAAAGGAATTTCAAGTGTATTGTGATGCCTTGCATAATGGACTGGGAAGTGTCTTGATGCAAGAAGGGAAAGTGGTCTCCTATGCTTCTAGACAACTTAAGAAACATGAAGTCAACTATCCCACCCACGATCTGGAGCTAGCATCGGTAGTGCATGCTCTAAAGACGTGGAGACCATACTTGTTGGGAAAGCGTTGTGAGGTATTCACAGATCATAAGAGTCTGAAATATATTTTCACCCAGAAGGAATTGAATATGAGGCAAAGAAGATGGCTGGAACTTATTAAGGACTATGATATGAGTTTACAATACCACCCAGGAAAAGCTAATGTGGTGGCAGACGCTTTGAGTCGTAAGGTCCATGTAAATGGACTGACAGCGGGAGAATTGCCCGATGATTTAAGTAAGGCATTTAAGGACCTCAGATTAGAGGTAGTACCCGAAGGATTCCTCGCAACACTGGACGTACAACCTTTGTTGATGGATAAGATTCGGGAAGCTCAGAAGGGAGACAAAGTAATGGATGAAATCAAGGTCAACCTGAGCGAAGGAAAGGCCAAAGGTTTTCGGGAGGATGAACAAGGCACCTTGTGGTTTGAGAAACACATCTGCGTGCCGCAAGATGATGATCTTAGAAAACTGATTCTGCAAGAAGCGCATAACTCGCCTTATTCCATACACCCGGGAAACACCAAGATGTACATTGATGTAAAGGAAAGATTTTGGTGGAATAATCTGAAGAGAGACATCGCAGAATATATAGCTAAGTGCGATGTATGTAGCCGAGTAAAGGCGGAACATCAGAAGCCAGCAGGATTGTTGCAACCTTTACCTATACCGGATTGGAAATGGGAACAGATAGGTATGGATTTCATTACTGGGTTACCGCGTACCAGATCGGGATATGATTCAATTTGGGTAATAGTGGATCGATTGACAAAGGTGGCCCATTTTGTGCCAGTAAAGACTACCTACTCAGGTGCTAAGTTGGCAGAGATTTACATGAGGAGGATAGTGTGTTTGCATGGTATTCCCCAGAGGATTGTGTCTGACAGAGGTACCCAGTTTACCTTGCATTTCTGGAAACAACTACATGAATCGTTGGGTACGAGATTAGAGTTCATTACAGCATTTCATCCCCAAACGGATGGACAGACGGAAAGAGTAAACCAAATTCTGGAAGATATGCTGAGGGCATGTGCCTTGGACTACAAGTCTAGTTGGGATGATAATTTTCTGTACGCGGAATTTTCCTATAACAACAGCTACCAAGCGAGCATAGAGATGTCGCCGTTTGAGGCGCTTTATGGTAGGAAATGCACCACACCACTACTTTGGAGCGGTGTTGGAGAGCAAAGTTTATTCGGACCTGATATAATCCAGGAAGCTGAAGAGAAGGTTCAAATAATCAAGGACAGATTGAAGATCGCGCAGACCAGACAGAAAAGCTATGCATATTCAAAAAGGAGAGAAATCACATATGAGATAGGTGACAGGGCTTATTTAAGAGTGTCACCAATGCGTGGTGTGAAGAGGTTCGAGATCAACGGTAAACTTGCACCTCGATTCATCGGCCCCTTTAAGATTCTTTCCTGCAAGGGAGAAGTGGTGTATGAGCTAGAATTGCCGGAAGTTCTGTCAGCAGTTCACAATGTTTTCCATGTGAGCCAATTGAAGAAGTGTCACCCAGAGATGACAGAAACCCCACTACGGGATACAGTGCCACTAGAAGAAGTTCAGTTGGAAAGTGACCTGACGTATGAAGAGAAGGCAATCAAAATCTTGGAGATGGCAGAAAGGGTCACACGAACCAAGACTATCAAATTCTGTAACGTCCAGTGGAACCACCATACTGAAGAAGAAGCAACTTGGGAACGGGAGGATGATCTTCGAGAAGAACACCCACATCTTTTTGCAGGCCAAACCGAATCTCGAGGACGAGATTCATCTTAAGGGGGTTAGGTTTGTAACATCCCAATTTTGCAAAAATTTAAAACTTTGCATTCATGCATCATTCATCATATAGGCATAACATTCAACCACATAAGTGCTAAATAAAATTTCAATTGTAAGTTTAAATAATTTAAAATCACATAAAGTGTTAATTTAAACTTCATTAATAAATATATTTTTTTCAAATTATTTAATAGGCAAGTATGTTATTAAAAAGTTCTAAATTTAATAACCTCTCCAAAACATATTTTTATGAATTTTTCTGAAATGTTTTGAATAGGTTTGAAAATCATTTCGTAAATCGGATTCGAAAACACTTTTAATTTCTATTTTAAAAAGAAACTCGGGCCGGCCTGGGCGCTATCTGCCGCGCGCGCGTGAGCTAGCAGCCCATCAGCCCGCTCCGGCGCGCGCCTCTCTCTTCTCTCTCGCTGACAGGTGGGCCCCACCTGTCAGCCTTCTTCAACCTCCATCCGGAGATCGCGCCGGAGATGGAGTCCGCGACCGAGCCGTTTCCGAGCCGTTTTCCGCCGCGATTAGCTCCCGTGCTCCCTCCTATTTAATCACCTCGAAGCCGCCTCCGAAATCCCCCCCCCCAAACCCTACCACTCCGCCGCCGGGCTGCTCGAAATCGAGACCGCCGCCGCCGCCATTGTCGCCGGGCTTTTTGCACGATTTCGGTAAGCACCGAGCTCCTCGAGCGCCACCGAGACTCCCCCTCGCTTCCCCATCCTCTGGCGCATCCGTTGAGCCCCCTCGTGTGATTTCTGTAACAGCCAAACGCCGAATCCGTCCGCGACCCGAGGCTGTCGCCGCCGTCCACGACTCCGACGACGAAAGGAGAAGAACACCAACGCCGCCGCCGCGCCATCGACCTCGTCTCCTTCTCCGCGTCATTTTGGTAAGAGCCGCTCATCCCGGGGCTTTGTATACACGCCGGGAACGTCGAAGCCGACGCGCCGCCGCCACGGGCGCCATCGCCGGCGAGCGTTCCGGCGACCCGCGCGCCGCTCGGTTTGGCCTGGCTTCCTAAGCCGTTGGATCTAGATCCAACAGATCTAGATCGGAACGTTTCCGTGCGTCCGATTTTCTTTAGATCGGACGGCGCGCGCCCGCGATCCGCGCGAATCGTTTTCGTCCAATAGGATCACGCCACGTAGCCCCATTTTATTTCCTTTTCGCAGGAATTTTATAAATAAAACAGAAAACATGCAAAATTTAGAAAATTCATAACTTTTCTTCTATAAGTTCAAATTTGATAAATTTTATATCCACGGATAGCCCTGCTAATGTAGATTATTTCTACATCATTTTTGTTTCCTTTTGTTAAATTAAAATTCGTGAAATTATCCGAGGAGTAATTCGGCTATTAAACCATAACTTAAATAATAAAAATGTTTCTCAAATAAACTTAATTGTTTTAGAGTTAGGTTATTGCCCTCTGTTCAGAAATATTAATATGAGTCTTTTTTGAAAACTTTCATAAAACAATAAAAGTTGTAGTTATAGAATTCAAGTTTTGTTATACTGTTTCTATTAATTAATTGATAAGTAACTAAGACAGACACACACCACATGATGGCTCCCACCCCCCCGAGCTCTGGCGGCTCCCATGGCGACTCCCATGGCGATCTTGGTGCCTACCCCATCTAGGTCTCTCCATGGCGGCTGGAAGAATGAGGATGGATCCTTTCAATGATCCCTCCTCCATTGCTCATCTCCTGGACTTCTCCATTGGTCACCAGTTCAGATCTAAGGTTCGACATCTCTTTGCCTCCTCAGTCAGCCCTGTCTCCTCTTCTAGTCGTTTCTATCTTGTGGTTTCTTTTGGTCGTGCTGCTTTCCGTTTGGATGATCTGAATGTTAGTCTGGCCCTCTCGGCGGTTTTGGGAGTAGCCTATGATGAGATTGGTACGTCAGTTCTTGCCGATAGAGTTTTCAAATTTGCTGTCAGCTCAAAACAGGTGGGATTCTTTATCTGTAATATGAGATCTATTGACTGCAAAATGTTCAAATGTTATTTTCATCTCTGGGGTCATGGAGGACCTAACTGGATGAGAGAAGAAAAGATTTGGAATTCTCAGATGGATGCAGAATGGTCTCAGGTGGGTGCACGTCGTTCACGTCCCCATGCAAACCCTAGGCAGCCTGTGGTTTCTAATATTTTTCAACGTCTTCGGTTGCAACTTGAGACCAACATGCCCAGCGTTTCTGTTCTCACGGGAGCCAACACAATTCCTCTCGGTGTTCGTCCCTCTTCAGATCTAGCCATTGCTGATACTGTGGAGATTCATAGTGTTCATCCGATCACGAATTCATCGGCGAAAAAGCGGGATCTTTCCTTTTTGGCTGCTAGATCAAATCTGAAGTTGCAATGGAGGCCCATTAAAAAAATTGCTCCTATTCCTTCTGTGGCCCACTCAGAGGCCCAATTTCCGCTGGTACCTGAAGATGCAAATCTGGCCCATACTACAGAGGAGTTCATATGCTGTTCCAGATGCTTCAGTCCGTTCCATATTAAGATTAACTGTTCTAATCAGATACGCTGCAGAATTTGTTCAAGATACGGTCACATTGCCCGCAACTGCTTTGATCGTGTTAACCATAAGAGGATCTTTCGTAGAGTTGCTACTAAGGAAGTCTCTCTGCTGAATAAAGAAATACCAATCGACAGTTCTGTTCAGGCACCCTCCCCTGTTCTCCCCTGCTTCCCCTGCACCGGCAACTCCGCCTGCCCACCGCCGTCGACTCCGGCCAACATTGTAGCGATGGCGAACTACCCCGTCGACCCTGTGCCCCACCTGCCTCCTGGAGCAGGTTATGAGCCATTTAGCCCTCTCCGACCACAACGGGGTTATGTGGTCATCGGCGGTTCCACTCCTGAGATATGCGACGATTGGGCGATCATCCTCCTCGAACCAGAGCCGACCTGGGAGCAATTTGAAGGTACTTCTGCCCTGATCACTGCTCAGATGGTGCAGAGAGGTTATGAGGTTAGACAAGCCAGTCGTTGTGCGATGGGTGCCGCCATGGTTAGATTTGATGGGGTTATTGACCGTGACAGTGCTATTAGAAATAGCCCTTATTTCATTGGTGATTCTGTGATGCGTGTCATCGAACACGATAAAGGAAGGAACTTCAGAGCTGCTACTTTTACCCACGATGTCTGGCTTATGCTCCTGAATTTTCCTCCTGAGTGTTGGTCTCTTAAGACAATTATTTCCACCTTTGCTCCTTATGGTCGCTTCTTGATTTGGAATAGAGATGATACTAACAAGGCTCAGATTCTTGTGAAGATAAGGACTTTTGACATTGATAGAATTCCTGGCAGTATTGTTGTGGTGCAAAATTTCAGTGAGGAGGGCAATGGTGGATCTTGGTCCTGTCCCTGCATCATTCTGAACAGACGTATGCTGGGAGCAGGTGCTGGGGATGAAGATCCTCTCCCACCTGAGGGTGAAAACCCACACCCAGTGCCTATCGTGATTGATGGATTTGCTATGTGGCATCATGAAGAAGAAGCTCAGGTTGTGCCACCGGCCCCTCCAGTTATTGAAGAGCCTGCTTTAGTCACCCCACCTCAAAGTCCTGTACCTGATGTTCACATTGTTTTACCAGCACCAGTAGCTCCTATTCCCATTCATGCTCCTGTGATTGAGGATGTGATAGCCCCAGTTATTGAGCCTGCTGTTCATCCAGTGGTCCAAGATGCTCAACATCCTGTGCTGCCTGTTTTTGTGGAGGTGTTCCCACCAGAACGCAATCTACTTGCTCCCTCCCTAGGCAACTTGAGCAACATTTCATCTGAGACATCTGCTGCAGTTGAGAATGTTGCAGTTCAACAACCTACTGATCATCATGCTGCAGTTAGTAACTTTCCAGAGGCTGACCAACTACTTGGTACCTCTGCTGCTCCAGCTGTCTCTCTTGCTACCTCAAGGAAGAGAAAAGGAAAAGCCATTATGTCTGTTGAACAAGTCAGGAGAAGCAACAGAATTGCTAAGCTCAAGGAGGGCTATAAGGATATACCTGTTGATTCTGGCATTGAGGGCCAGGAGGATGATGATGAAGATCAGGACAAGGGTGCTCTATCTGTTGTTGTAAGGGATGCTAATGCACCTGCTCCTCCTTTTCTGCCACTTGAGACTATCCAGGCCTTGGCTACTGGGCCCTGTCAGATGCACCCTGAGGATGTATCAGAGGACAGCTTGAACTACGACAGTACCAATGATAGTATTGAATAAATTATGTGAAGAGGGGGGCAGCTGGATCTTATACTTCATTCACCTGGGTTTCTTTTCTTGTATTTTGGCTTGTAATATGATATCCCATCAGCTTATACTTATTTCCTGTCAGTATGGTCTTGTGGACATTTGTGAACTTGGATGTATGCACTTTTGCGGTCAAAGTGTCTTCTGTGTGATAACTGGTGCTGATATCTATTCGCAGAAGTCTGTGTTTGCTTGTTCTGAGCTTTATTTTCAGTTTGTTACCCTTTGGGAGGATTTATTTATCCTATTTGGGCTGTATCTGGAAATTATATGCTGGCTCACTTTAGGTCCTTGGAGGATGGTATCTACAAACTTTCTGTGCTTGTCCCTGGGCTTTTTAATATTGCTCAGCATTAAACAACCCCTTTTTGGTTTCCAATGAGTAGACAATGGAATATTTTGGATTGGAATCTGAGAGGGATTAATTCACAAACCATATGGGATGACATTAGACAGAATATTAATGAGTCAAACTGTAACATCATCTGTTTCCAGGAAACCAAAAAAGATCACTTTGATCTTCAATATGTCAGGAACTTTTGCCCAAGACGTTTCAATAAATTTGTGTTCTCCCCTTCTGAGGGAAGCTCTGGGGGTTTAATAACCATATGGAATGGGAACCTTTTTGATGGCACTGAGATCTCCTTCTCTAAATTCCATGTCACTGTTCAACTGATCTGTAAGATTTCTGGCCATGTTTGGTACCTTACAAATGTCTATGGACCCACCCTTCCTGCGGAGAGATCCCTATTTCTTAATTGGCTCCTGGATATTGACACACATCCAATGCATTTGTGGATGATACTTGGTGATTTTAATCTGATAAGGGGCCCAGATAACAGGAACCGACCTGGAGGAGATATCAATAATATGCTTGCTTTTAACAGATTTATTAGCCACCATGATCTTATTGATATTCCACTAAAGGGTAGATCATTTACCTGGAGTAATATGCAAGCTGATCCTCTACTTGAAAAGTTAGATTGGGTCTTTACCTCTGCCAGCTGGACTGCTTTATTCCCTAACACACTAGCTACCCCACTAGCCAAATTATCATCAGATCATGTCCCTATAAAGGTTCAGGTTGGTATACATGTTCCAAAAGCACAGATTTTCCGGTTTGAGGAGTTCTGGTTAGGGATGAAGGGTTTTGCACAGGTGATAGCTCACAATTGGCAGCATTGGGGTTCTTTTAAAAATATTGCTCAGGATATTACTGCGAGACTGAAATCTTTGAGATATGGATTGAAACGATGGAGTAAAACTTTGTCTCAGTTATGTAAGACGATTCAGTCATGCAACTTTGTGCTGGCTTTATTGGATGGTCTTGAGGACCAAAGATTACTCTCTATTATTGAATCCAATTTTAGAAGAGTACTTAAATCTCATTTGGCCAATCTTCTGGAGGCCAAGAGGATTTATTGGCGCAGTAGGGCAAAGATTAGATGGGCTAAGTTGGGAGGTGAAAACACAAGGTTTTTCCATACCTATGCTACCAAAAGCTTTAGATGTAATTATATTGCTATTTTGAGCACAGAGGATGGTCGTTTGGTTTGTGATCATAAAGATAAAGCAGCAATTATTTGGCAGTCTTTCAAACAGAGGATTGGTTGTACTGATAACCCAATTATGCTTTTTGATCTTGATAACCTTGTTGTTCCCAACTTTAATATTGACTTTGCTAGCCTTGAAGTACCATTCACAAAGGAAGAAATTGATGACATTGTTAAGCGTATGCCAACAGATAAATCACCAGGTCCTGATGGGTTTAATGGAGCTTTCCTAAAAAACTGCTGGGATCAAGTTAAGGATCAGTTTTATCAGCTGTGTTTTAGTTTCTATGCGGGTGATTTGGATATCTCCAGTATCAATTCAGCCTTCATAACACTCATTCCTAAGAAAACTGACCCAGAATATGTAAATGATTATAGACCTATCTCTCTGGTCAGTATAACTTTGAAGTTATTGACAAAGCTGCTTGCCAATAGGATGCAGAGGGTTATTATACAAGCATTGCACAAAAATCAGTATGGTTTTATCAAGAATAGAACCATTCAGGACTGTCTTGCTTGGGCTTTTGAATACATTCACCTCTGTCACAAGTCTAAGAGAGAGATCATTATCTTGAAGTTGGATTTTGAAAAAGCTTTTGACAAGGTTGAATATTCGGCTATTCTGCTCATGCTTAAACATTTAGGGTTTGGAGACCTTTGGCAAAGATGGATATCTAAAATCCTGAATTCTGCTTCCACCTCAGTACTCTTAAATGGTATACCTGGGAAGAAAATTTGGTGTAAAAGAGGAGTTAGGCAAGGTGATCCTTTGTCACCCTTGCTGTTTGTGACTGCTGCTGAGCTTCTTCAATTTGTCATTAATGCTGCTTGGCAATCAGGAGAGATTGATTTGCCCCTGTCATGTTCCTTTGGGTTAGATTATCCCATAATTCAATATGCAGATGATACTCTGCTTATTATGCCAGCTTGTGTAGAACAACTGAGAAGGCTGAAGGTGATCCTGGATAAATTTTCATTATCTACTGGATTAAAGATCAATTTCAATAAATCCTCTATGGTATCCATCAATGTTGATCATGATAAAAGTATTGAGCTGGCTATGGTCTTGGGGTGTAAAACTGAAGCCTTACCTTTTACCTACCTTGGTCTACCTCTGGGGACTACTAGACCAAAGATGGAAGACCTTATTGGTATTATTCATAGGATTGATAGAAGGCTGGTTGGCATTGCTGATACACTTTCCTATGATGGTCGACTGGTGGTGATTAAATCCATCTTATCTGCTATTCCCAATTTTGCTATGTGCACATTGAAACTGCCTTTGGGTTTTCTGGACTATATTGAGGGATCTACCAGGGGATTCTTTTGGAGGGGCAAAGATATTCATAATAAAGGTAAATGCCTGGTCAAATGGGAAAATGTTTGCAAGCCAAAGAGATTGGGTGGATTGGGCATCCTAAACCTCAGAACCCAAAATATTGCCCTACTCATGAAGTACATCTTTAAGTTCATGAATAAGGACGATTTACCATGGGTTAAGCTTATATGGAAAGCACATTATGAGAATGATAGATTACCACAAAACACTAGACCTGTTGGTTCTTTTTGGTGGAAGGATTGCCTTAAGTTATTTGATAGCTTCCTGGAATTGGCTGCATGTGTCCCAGGTGATGGTGGAACTGTAAGGCTTTGGATGGATAAGTGGTCTGATGAGCTTCTTAGGCACAAAATACCTCACCTTTGCTCCTTTGCGAAATCACAATCCATTTCCATTAAACATGCACTTGCTGTTTTATCTGATGAGGAGTCACTGGAATTGTTTCACACCCCACTTTCAGTACCTGCTGTTCATCAATTTGCCCAGTTCAACAATTTGCTGACATGACACATGGATATCACTACTGCTGATAGGTGGATTATGTCATCCAGTAATAAAAGCTACTCGGGTAAGAGGGTTTATGATACCTTTATGACAAATACTCCTGCACCATCCCCCTTCTAGTGGATCTGGAAATTCAGAGTTCTATCAAAACATAAGATATTTTTTTGGTTGCTTTTGCAAGACAGATTGAACACAAGAGACCTCCTTGCCAGAAAGCAGTTTCAGATTGAAGATTATAACTGTGTTCTATGCTCACAGGGTATGTCTGAAGAGTTTATTCATTTATTTTTTGAATGTGACTTCAGCAGAAATTTTTGGTGGAAACTTTATCTTGAATGGGATACGGATCTGGACATCTTTTCCATGCTGATTCAAGCCAAGAAAACTTATAAGCTAATCTGCTATAAGGAAATCCTTATTATTGGTTGCTGGAGTATTTGGACCCATAGAAACAGATGTATTTTTGATTCTCAGCCTATTTGTCTTGAGACTTGTTTCCAGGACTTTATCTGTTCCTTTAGTTTGATTCTGCATAGAGCTAAACCTTCCTTAAAGGAAGGGATGACCCAATGGTTGGATACTTTATGAACTTTTCCATGTAATTTGTACAGCAGTCAATGAGAAAATAGAAAATTAAACAGTAGGGATTTTTCCCTACTATTTTGCGCCTCAAAAAAAAATTAATTGATAAGTAAAATTATAAACTCCTAAAAATTGCATCTCATGAATTTAATAACATAAGATATAAATAATTGATAAGAGTGTCTAGTTATACTCATGGCATATCATGCATGCATACATCTTTATGTTTGGTGTTGTGTGATATTGTGTGGGTATTTATTTTTATGTATTGCTTGTGCTATATTGTGAAGAAGAGAAAGGACTTGCGTGTGATTGCTATTCTTGTTGTGCTTGCTCCTCCTGCTACCAAGGCAAGTGACTTCATAACACACCTACTATTTTACTTCTATTGCATACCTAGTGTTTTAAGCAGTATTTGCAAAAGTAGTATGCATGATAGGTATTGGGAGATTTGTAGTATGCTATGCAAACCTGTTAGGTTACCCCTTAGAAATTCCAGATTAGAACCCTATTATAATTTAGTGGAAGTACCTACTGCAAAAATGATTGTTTTATGGTGATGTGATAATTGAAAATTTCCACTAAATTAATTTAACGCCTGGGTGGATTGGGTCGATCGAGGAGGTTTCAAGTTGAGTGGCTTCTCAGGGCCAAGTTTCATGGTTGTCTTCGCCCAAGATAGTTTCCACTTACTTGGGGCCATGATATGCGGTGTTAACCTGAGTTGCTCACTTGTGGTAGGCCACCCAGGGCTATGAGATTTAAGTTTACACTGGGTCTAGTTGCTTATCGTGCAACCATTGGTCAATATGGGCTCTGTCTTGATGGAGTAAGTTGATGTGGACCTGGGTCAAGAGATTGATGGTGGTAGAGTTGATAGGATGGTGGTAATCTCTTAGTATGATCATGGGAAAGCAACTTCTGAAAAATCTCGTCTTGATCTTCTCCTTTTCCTTCTCACTAAAGGAGTGTAGAGGATAGTTTGGGTTGATTGAGTCTAATGGTGAAAGTGCACACACTCTCGAGAGTAAAAACCTAAGATCTTAGCCGTGTCCCCGGCATCGGACAATTTGAGTAACTACACAAGGCTGTGTTCTGAAAATCTCTTCATCCCAATTTCTTAATAAAACTTTGATGGGTGAACATGGGTAGGAGACATGGACTTGTCTCGAGATGTCTCTTAAAGAGAAGATATTGATTTAAAAAGTTGTTTACCAAAAGTAGGATAAAACTTGCTTTGCGCAATAGCCTTGAGCCCCACCAGCCAAATAAGCATATAGATATAGCTTAGTAGAATATTAGAAATTAAAGTCACTTGCCACCACAATTCAATTGTGCTGACCCTTTATAGCTGGGCTGCAACTAAAACTTGCAGAATGTACGAATGAGGAGTAAGGGGGTCGTCTTCGAGCTACAACCAACATGATCTGCTAGTGGCTTCATGGAGATGCTGTAGCTCCATGCTATCTTTTTTTTGCGTTTGAACTCTGAAATAAAGTGTGAACTATTTATTCAGCTAGCGTTTTCAGCTATGCAAAATTGTAAGGATTATTTGTTTTTGGATCATTCGTTTTGTATTGTAATAGATTATGACATCGTACTGTGATATTACATCTTATTGGAAATTGCGAGACTTATGTGATCCAAGTCTTCCGCACTATTCATAAGTGCCATTGCTATCTTAAGCGTGAAGTCGCTTGCCGGCATCTCGGAGCGCAGTCACCAATTCGCTAACCGAGAGGGTAGCACTGACGCCAGGCCATAGAGCGCCATGGACATGGACGGCCGCACTGATCAGCTCGGTCCGGATCGACCGGAGAGGTACTATCCGGGCCTTCAGAGCGATGAGGTGGTCCTCGATATCCCAGGAGTCCGAGATAGGACCCTTCCCGGCACGCTTCTCCCGGGCGGCAGCAACTGCAAGGTTGGCGGCGTCTCGGGAGTGCTCAAATTGTCCTTTAAAAAGAAGAGATGTCAAGCGGCCAGGTCATGAGGGTGGTAGTAGTAAAGAAAGAGAGCAGGAGAAAAAGATCTCGGTAAACTTACTATTGAGGTCCCGGTTTAAACCAGTCAATTCAGCAAGCCAGCCATCCGCCCTCGACCGGAGAAGCGCCAACTCGGTCTCGGCAAGATGGGCGCGAGCCTCGGATTGATCGAAGGTCTCCTTCTGCTTAATAGACGCCTCCACGAAGTGCGCCTTCATGTCAGTAGCGGCAGATTTGGCCTTCTCGAGCTCGGTACTTAGCCGCACGATCTCGGACTGAGCCGCAGCAAGCGCAGACTTTTGCTCCATCGAGACTCTCCGCGCGGCATCCCGCTCCTCCCGGAGGCTCCCCTCACACTTCTTGGACTGACCAAAGTCAGCAAGAAGCCGGTGGAAGACGCTGCCGCGTTTCTTGCCGCAGTCCTTGATCCAAACAGGGAATGCGATGTCAATCTCGGGAAGGATCCCGGGGACTCGGGGTATTCCGGGATCCATGTCAATTAAACTACTCGGTAGGGAGGATCTCGGGGACTCGTGTTCAAAGTCTTGTTATTTTTTCTAAAGATTGGAGCCTAGTGGTCTGCTATTCGGTGGAATCTAGAGCACTAAGCACCAATCTCAGGGACTAGTGGGGATGGAGTAGTTAAATTTTGGAAAAGATAAAGGGAACAAACTTACATCGACCACCCGAGTGACATCCAGCGCGGCCACCTGGAGAGCTTGTAGAGCGCTAGGGCCGGCAGCGTGCAAGTCCGCCACGATCTCGGAGGCATCGGCGGCGATCCAGGCTTTGTTGTACTCTTCGACAACTCGAACGCCGGAAGCGCCAGGCGCGCTCGCAGCAACGACCTCCCGGGATCCTGAAGACACAAAGGAGCTTACGGTTGCTCGCAGCATCTGCAGGGCGGCAGTGGGGATCTCGGCAGGAGGTGGCGGTAATCGCGAAAACTTGCCCGTGCTTAGGGCCAAGTCTTGGGCCGAAGATGTCGGAGGGGCAGTAGGTTTGGCGGAAGCTATTTTTTGCCCGGTGGCCTTGCTGCGCGATTTCCCGGGAGGAAGGTCAGATTGCCGGGAAGGGGTCGTGGGCTGTTTCGGCGGAGGATTCTTGCCCGGGGCCTGCCGGGAGGAGGCTCCCGGCACGACCTGCTGAGGAGGACTTGCGATGTCCGTCTCAAGTTGGGACACCCTGCGCGGGCTGTCCGGGAGGAAGATGTCTTCGGATGCGACGGTAGCCTGGGCCGGAATCTCGTCCACCACGGGACGAGCCTCCGGAGTCGCGGCGGCAGTTTGCGCGGCACCAGAAGCAGGGTGCTCGCTGTCTTGTACGGAAGTGCGAGCTGGAGAAGGAGCAGCCCGAGGCGGGCTAGGAGTGCGGGATCCCGGAGGTTGGGAACCCGCGGAAGCCGGGACGTCAAGTGCCACTCTGAAAAAAGTGTATCAGAAAAGACATCGGGAGAAGACAAAACCATGTAACTCAAAGGAAAAAGGTCTTACCCGGAATCGACAGTGGAAGGACCTCTCCTTCGGCGTGGAGGCCTCTCGGTCGTTTGCTTCCTCTTCTTGGTGGTGGTGCCGGATGCACCGGCAGGGGTAGTGTCGGAGGCTGCACGCTTGCGGGTCTCGGCGCGCTTCGTCACGGCCGTGGGTCTCGGAGCCACTGGCGAAGCCCAGTTGAGGAGAAGAGCGTCAATCACATCGAGTATCTGACAATCAATCTCATCCTCATCATCTGATGAAATGGAAATAGCCTCTGGGGTTGAAGAATTACCCGGAGCAGCAGCACGAGCTAGAGGAATGGCAAGGTGGTCCTCGCTGTCGGGATCCTCTCTCGGCATCTTATCCGGTGCCGGGATGTTCGGCGTGAACTTGCCACCGGCATGCATCACGTCCTCCTCGGTCTGCCGCTCGAATAACTGCAGGAACAAGTCATTGCATGACAACCATGTCGGTTTCCAGCAGAATCCGGGTGCAAACGTAAGTTGGCGAAAGACAGACACAAGCACCTGCCGTAGTGGTTTTTTCCGGGAACCCCCGACAAGACCCCACTCATATTCATCCGGCATCTTCGTTCGAGCAATAGCTCGAACGCGCCGGGCGACTCCAGCATGGTCCAGCCCAAAAATGCGGGTCCTTGTGGGATCTAACAGCCCGTCCATATGGCACATCTTGTGCCCTCGGGCCTGTAGGGGGCAGACGCGGCGGATGATAAAGCAACGCAGGAGGTCATCAGACGTCATTTTCTCCGTCAACACGTTGAGGACATCATGCATGCATCTGACCTCCTCGGTATCCGGGAGCCGGTTCCAGAGGTCGAATTCGCAGGGAGGACCCATGACGAACTCGGGTAGATTGATGAAGTACGGGCTCGAGGATCCCGGACCATCTCCCGAGACCTCCCGGTTCTTCACGTAGAAGAAGCTCCGCTGCCACTTCCGGCAGGATTCTAGTCCCTGGACTTTGGGGAAGCCGGAGTCGGCGCGAGGAATTATAGTGGCCGCCCGGCAATCGACTAGGTCTTTGACCTTCTTGTCCGGGTTGGGGATGACTTGGCGGCGGAGGATGAAGTACTTGGCCCAGAGATCCAAGAAAGGCCACATGCCGAGATACGCTTCCGCGTAGGTGGTGAAGACCGAGAGCATCATGATAGCGTTGGCTGGGAGATGATGAGGTTGGAGGCTGTAGGTGTCGAGGAAGTCGCGGAAGAAGGGGCTAGCCGGAAGCCCGAACCCCCGCTCAAAGTGCGTGAGGAATACAACGTATTCCCCGGGTTCGGGTTCCGGTTGGACCTCGTCCTCCGGGAGTCGACTCTCGACTTCTGGCGGAATCCTGTGCGTCCGGTACAGCCAGTCGAGATCCTTCTGGGTGGTCTCGGACCCATCCCAGCACCCCCGGACACTCTCATCACCCATGTCGGAGGGACCTGAGGATGTATCCGGGATATTCTGCAGGCGGAACGGCGGTTAGTCGAGTTAGTCTACCGGGAGCTAGGACTCCGGATCACAAACTCCTAAAAGCAACCGGGTTCCTAGCAAATGAGATCTACCGTGCTCGAATAAAATGAAACTTAATCGACGCGAATATACTCGGGTGAGATATGAAGGTGCCCTAATGCGAGTGAAGGATAAAATGTGGAAGGCACCGTCGTCAACGCCGCGCTGCTCGCGCCCGCCGGCGGCGGCGCAACCCGCGGATGTATGGTTTCACGGCCAAGCACGAAGCATCGTCGTCGTGGTGAAGTTCGCCGGAGCGGGTGGAAGAACTCACCGGAGGAAAAGAGGACGGTGACGAGCGAGAGTAGCGGGGCCCGGCGGCGAAAGCGAACAGCTCCGGCGACGAACGGCAACGGCAGTGCTTGAGCTCCGGGCGCGGCGACGGCGAAGTCCTCGAGGCGGTGGCGAGAGAAGTGAAGAAGTTGGGGAAGAAGGAGAAGAGACGCTCCGGTCCCCTATTTATGGGGGGGGATCCGGAGCGGTTCCCGAGTTTCCCGCCCACGATCTCTCCGATCGTGGGTGGGATCAGTTTGCGCCACGCGGCACGTGGCACCCTCTGGTGCGCGCGATCCGGCCGCACCATGGGCCACACGCTCCCCAACGGTTCCACTTCGGATCAGCTGCGCAGCCCGGCGCGCGAACCCGAGCAAGGATGCGGGAAGTCAAAAATACTCGAGTGCATTTCTGACTCGACAAGACCCCGGGTGGGACCCATCCCCTGAGTTGGAATTCAATCCGGCGCAAACGGTGATATTCACTGGCGGGGCACTATCCGGTTGGGTGCATGGCCTTCCGGTCGGAAGGATCTCGGTGTGGGGATCTCGGTAAAGATCGTCTCGGCATCAAATCAAAGGATCGTCCCATGTTTCCTGGGGTGATTGTTGTTATTAAAGCTGATCCCGCACATCATCTGGGGTCGCTGCACAGCACCAGCTTCGGGGACTAGTGTCGGGGGGCTACCCCCCGGGTAGGGCGAAACTCGGCACTACTCTACAGTGTGGCAACAGTACTTGACCTTTGGCGAGTGCAAGGGCCACCCCCTGATTCGCTGAAGGGGTAACTTGACCTTTCGGAGCTAGAAGAGTGCAAGGTGCCTCCTGGCGGGCGCAAGGGTCATACCTGGCGGCTATAAATAGCCACCCCGAGCCCTCAGAACAGCACAAGCTTCAGCGGGTGGTTCCTCTAAGAACTAGCTTCTCGAAGATGTGTTTGCTGACAGGCTAAGACATCTTCGGGAGGCTAGGCCTAGAGATACGCATGCTAAGAGGAACTCGGGTGCATCCGGGAGAGGCCTCGGACCTCGTGTCTCCGAGTAGACCTCCAGAAGGAGAAGTACCCGGAGGTACCGGATAGGCAACCCGGGTACGGGCTAACCGGAGTGTTTATCTCGGTCCTAGTAGGTTGCTTTATATGTGCAGGGAGGACTCGCAAGGTCGAACAAGGAGGTGACCGGCATGGGAGATGCCGGTAGATCGTCAACGGTCCGGAGCAGGCTCTCCTGCCTGACGCGGGGGGAGGTACCACCCCCCTGACACGGAAGCATGGTCACCTCCCGCCTGACACGGAAGCATGGTCACCTCCCGCCTGACACGGGAGCGCGTCAGCCGGTACGGTGGCAGTACGACAAGACCGGACATGCCTAGCCCGGCAATCCAGAAAAGGCTACTCGGCATGGGCGAAGGCATGTCTTGTCTCTGACAAGGGGACAGTGATGTCCAGGACGGCGCCTGCCGTCCTTACCGGAATGATGACGAAGGGGCTACGCCGGATAGCACGGCGGCTAGGTCACACTAGCCGGTGTCGACATAACAGTTAGGCCTGTCCGGTGGGGCCAAGCCGGATTAGGGTTTCCGGCCCTCCTGGTCGGAAACCTATAAAAGGCGCCATAACTGCTCCTGCGGGAGAGAGACCAACTTGGGGGACAAAACTCTAGTCTCATTTACTCCTAGAGCATTTACTTCCTTCTCCCTCTAGTTTAATGTTGGGGATATTTTTGTGGGATAGCCACATGTTTTATCTAACTTACACTACTGGTTTAGCACCAAAATAATCCATAGTATTTTCTGTATTTAAATAATATTCAGAAGTTTATGTATTCTTAAAACAAGGATAACTTGAGTTAGGAGTAGCCAAATTTGATGAAAAAAATCTCCACTTATAGAGAAAACTCATATCTCACCAGAAAGGTTAATTGTGCATACAGGAGATCTCTAAAACTGAGTCTATCTTCTGTTTGAGTTTGACATCAGTAGCTCTTAACTGATTTTTAATTCTTGTTTGGTGATAGATTTTCTTGCTCAGCTAAAATTCAGAGCTCCATATAGTAATTAGGAGTAATAGGGTCAGAGGGTTTAATTTTAGGAGCAGTACCTTAGGAGTTATGCCTTTTTCATGTAAACAACCCTTGATGAGTATTCAAATGTAACAGTTGTATGTTCTGTTTGTGATACTTGTTGTTGCTCTGTTTGCGATGCTTGTTTTTGGTGATTATACTTTAGATTGTTATCAACTCACAGTTTAGGATTTACACTAGCTTCGTTTGTTTCTTTTTCATGTTACGGTAGAACCGCAAACCGAAGAGGAGCAGTACGAGGTAGCTGAGCACAACTACGAAGAAGAACAAGACCAGGGACAGTACTCTGAGCAAGGCAAGCCACCTCACCACTATAATGAATCCTATTATTTTTATCAGGCATGTTTTGTTTTCAAAATAAAATAACACATGTTTTATTTCTTTTGTGGTACCTTGCCACCCCAAAACTATTTTACAAAATATTGTTTGGCCAAAGTTATCTACTAGAATATTATAGGTGTTACAAAAGGAGTTTAGTTGGTGAGCCTTGTTGTTGAAGGCTCCATCAAAAAGATTAAGTTTTCTAGTAGTGAACTCTTACTTCCTTAACTCAAAACTTTAGGATGGGAACCCATTTGATAAAACTGTTTAACGGAGGAAAACCCGAGTTGCTGGGAGCAATCGGCGAGCAAGTGTTTTATTAAAACCCGAGTTGCCGGGAGCAATCGGAGATGTTTGAGAAAACCCGAGCTGCTGGGAGTAGTCGGAGGAGAAAGTGTTTTGAAAAACAAAGTGTGACCCAAGCTGCCGCCCGAACAATTAACCCGTGCAGCCACACTACCTGACATGGGTAGGGCTTAGCCGGAAGCTTGTCTGTTTTAGTGTTGGGGCTCTCATACTTTCTTTGGGGGCTGGGCCCTCGAAGCCGAGTTATCGTCCGGAAGAGACAATACACTGCTGCGGATCAGCAGCCGGACGATTACGGCAGGTCTCCTGACGTGGCGGTGTGGCGTCCCGAGGAAAGACCAAGAGGTCTAGTGGAGCACACGGTGCCGAGGAGAACAAACCTACTGGGAGGCCCCGATACTAGGGTGGTCATAGTGAAAAGCTTTGATCGCGTTATCCGGACCCCCGCATGCTGTCGTATGATGGGTCGTGGCAGACACGGCGGAAGGGCCGATTGGTGTGGGTAAAGTGTACAACCTCTGCAGAGTGTAAATCTATTCGAATAGCCGCGTCCGCGGTCATGGATGGTTGGAAAGGTCCCACTAGGCATGCTGGCTGTTTTATGGTTTTCGAAAGAGAAGTGTTTTCGAAGGAAGCAAGGAGTCAACAAAGTGGTACCTGGGAGGTACGGGATTTTGGGAGAGGGTGATTGGTCTCGGGGAGACAATCAGTCTGGTCTCAAGGAGGAAAAAGGGTTACCCCTATCCTATTGTTTTAAATGGTTTTACAAAAGAAGGTTTCGAACTTGGATATGTCCTTGCTATATCTAAGAGAAGAGAATTCTATCTCTAAATGTTTTTCTTCAACAACGATATAGAGATGTCGTATTCTCTATGCTTGAAATCATTGTATTAAAAAATAAGCCATGTAGTTGTATATAGGAGCCATCCTAGTTTTCAAAAATGCTTTACTTGCATATCCTTGAAAAACTATAAAAACCTAGAGGTGGTCTTGCGAGTACGTAATTGTACTCATATGGCTTTGTCCCTGGATATTGAAATGTCCAGATTATAATGAGGAGGCCTACGTCGAGGAGGAGGTGTATGACGATGACTACGCCACTTAGCTGTCACCGGTCAACTGCACTTGTGGGATCAGCGCTCGGAGATGTTAAGAGTCGTCGCTAGCCACGAGCTTCCACTATCTTAGTTAATTCCGTCCTGCGTGGCGAGGTTTGTTGACTTTGGTCGGTTGACCGCCTATGTGTTGTAAGACTTTTATTCGTACGACTTGAATGATGTAACTCTTTGACACCTATGTTGGTTATGTGATCGCGATGCACTGATCATTGGGATCGTGATCTTTTACATAACGTGGACATCTCGGACTTGTTTCGAGGGGTCCCTACAGAGACGCACTGCTATTTATTTCCGATGTTTACTCTTTCAGTGCTAGCTTTATGCTATGCAAGTTGTAAAGAATACTTTCTAAGTATGGATCATCGATGTAATAAAATTGATACTTTGTTGTGATATTACATCGTAAATTGTGTGCGCAAACGAATCGATACAGGATTTGCACTATACACAGGTACCTTGCCATATTTTAAGTGCAGGTACACTACACATGGTATCAGAGCACTGTGTTGCCTGTAGGTTCGTAACCCTAAGTTTGGGTAGAAATAGGATTTGACCATAGGATCAAAAATCTAGTTTTCATTTTATCTTCCTCATACTCTCGTATACTATCAACCTTCTAAAAATACCTTATCTTACTCTAGATGACCATGTTCTTATAGTCTAAGTATGATTCTGCTGCTTCATATTGAAAAGCTACGATTCAACTTGAAGTTCTACATGCATGGAACACCACTAAAGAACCTGGATTCGGCCAACACTTCGAAGATATCCCGGAAAGTTGGACAAGAACTTGAAGCACTCACGAAGGAGATTGATGTGACCACCACTTAAATAGAACAACGATATCGTGTTGGTGAATTGTTCATACCACCTTAGGTTGTGTAACAATACTAGATTGTTCGCTTTGTGTTAGCACCTTGTTGCGTGATGTTTGTTAGATGTTGTTTTTAATGATTTGTCTTGATCTTCTTGTATAAGTTAGAATGTTTGACTACCAACAAAACTTTTCATGTAAGGGAGGTAGCCACCCAGATAATTCAAACACAGTTGCCTAAACCCGAAAATCCAAGCCTATCTTTCTTTCTAGCACCCCAATCTGCGGAATCATTCTCTGCTTGTTTGAAGTTTTTGTGTCAACAGCCAGTTTTTTTCCCCTCTCGAGTTATCAGAATCATTTCAAGCAATTGCTTTTCTTTCAAGCCTCTCCGAATCTTGGGGACAATACTCCTTTTAAGGGTGGTAGTCTGAAACATCCCAACATTTTGTAATGTTTGAAAATCACTAAAATTTGAAACTTTTGTTTTTATTAAAATGAAATATTAAAAATATAATAAAATCAATATATTTTGCTAGGTATTTAAAATTTTTCCAAGACACCTTCACCATACAATGTTTTATTCCAAATAGTTGAATTTGAATATTTAACTTTTGACTATTTATTAAACCTTAAAAACATTTTTGCAAAGTACCTAAAGGTTAACTAAAGTATGACAACTTTATAAAATGATTTTCATTCTTTTACCTGAGTTCAAAACATAGTTTTGGAAATTACAAGTCTATAGTTTATAGCTTTAAAACTTCATATATTTTATAATTAATGATTTTTGCAAGTTATTTCAATAACTTAAGTTATTTCATCAATTTGTAATGCATAAATGATTTTCATGATTATATTCAATATATGAAATAAAATAAATTTAGAATATTTTGCAAAGGTATTTTATGAATTTTTCAAATGATTTATCATAATATAAAACTTAATAGTGCACACAGTATTTTGAATTAAAATTGAAGACATTATATTTCCCTTTTCATTCAAATAGCTGTGTTATGTAATTTAATATGGTACTAAAGCCAAATACGAATTAATATTGGAAAATGAGTTTAATTAACTTAATTTCAAACTTATATAAGTGTTGTATTTTTGTAAGTTTATTTAGACAAAAATAAAATTATTTGGACCATATTTTCAAATTTAACATAAAGTGTAAAATTTGTACTTAATCAATATTTCAAAATTATTATTTTTGAAAAGTGTTCAAAACATGCCCACAACTGGTTTAACACAAAGATATTGTTTTTACAAATTTTTAGAAATTTATTTGACTTGATTTGTAGTGTTAAGTTAAAAGATATGAAAGAAATAGTAAAAAAAGAAAAAAAATTAAAAAGAAAAATTGCTAACGTCATGCTGACGTCGGCGTCGCCTTTAACCTTCAGTAACTGGAAACGCGCGTACGAACACAGCTCTACCTTCCCGATTTGATTGCCGGTGTTTTACTCCACCAAATCACGCGTCGTTTCTTCCTAATTAAAGCAATTGACCTCCTCCTTCATTCCCTCACAAAAGCCCTCTCCGAAACGACCTAAGATGCTTTAATTTCATCCGTCATTAGGCACGGCCGTTTTTGGTCGAAATTAATCTCCGGTTGATTGCAGGCAAATTACTGCACTAAATCAAGCACCGTTGGATTCTATAGAAAGCCCTCGAGCCCTTTTTCATTTACCCTCTCAAGCCCGTCCGAATCATGCCCCCAGGCCGTCTAAATTGGTCGCCGGAATTCTTCGGCCGCCGCCTCCATTTTTTCGATTCTGGCGAGTTTAGACCTTTCCCAGACCCGAGACCACTCCCACTCTCCTTCCCTTGTCCGTGCGCACACACTAGCAGTTCCCCCGACCTTCTCTTGTTTCCAATCGAGCGGGAGGGACGACACCGAGCTCGTCGGCGAACCGAGCTTTTCTGACGGAGCTTCCACGCCACTCCCGGACACCCGCCACGACGTCGACGCCACCATCCTCTCCGTCGCAACGCGCCGCATACAGGGAGCCCCTCCAGACGTCCGGAGAACCACGGGGACATTGTCTCCGACCTCCACCTGACGTCGAAGCCGCCGTCTCCCTCAACTCCGGCAAAACGCGCCGCCACTTCCATACCATCTCGCTGTAAGCCCTCAGATCTTGATCCAGCGGTGTAGATTAGATGACTTGTTTGAACCGGTATCGGCCAGTAGCATCGCGCCGCGTGGCTGTTGTGTCAACTATTTTTCCATTTTCGTTTTTGTGACTAATTTAGAGATAGAACTTCCAAATTTCATGTTAAATCAACCGTAACTCCGTTTTTGATGTTTTTGCAGTCTATGAAATCGTATGAACATGTAGAAAAAAGTGGTATAATAAAAACTTATATTTTAGTCGTCCACTAACTTGGTATTTACAGAAACATGTAAAACATTATTTAAATTATAATTTTAATTTTGTAAGGTCAAAATTTGTAAATAAAATATCTTTGAAAAGCCCATGACCTGTAGATTGTGTTAGTTATGTTATTTTCCAACCTTGAGAAATTTATATTTATTCAAATTCAAAATATGATGTTTGAGTAAATTTGACATAACTTTTGATATAAACATTATTTTTGAGTAAATCCAATTGCTAAAAATTTGTTTAAGCGTCACCTGCCCATTAGCACTATTTATAAAATTTTGTTATAAAAATTTAATCACATAAAACTTTAATCTTGTATTTACCCCTTTTATTATATTTTCCTATAATAGAAATTAATTAAAATTGCATTTATAACTTCATGCATATTTATAAAAATCACAAAAGTTGTTATGATGCTTTCTTATTAACAATTGCATTTCATGCATAGCATATTTTATTTTGTAGCTATATTCCTCATAGGAAAACTTCTTCCTTATTTTCTCTAAGTAGGATTATCTTCAACATAGTTGTTTTGGTAAAGTGTTCTACACTTGGGATTTTCAACATGGAGCTAGAAGGCCAATGAAGAACTTAGAAGAAAAACCAAGAGGAAGTTAAAGAAGACCAACCCCCTTTATTCTCTAAGTCTTTCTCTTTCTTTTCTTCTTCTCTGACTTCATGATGACTAAGTTAAATCCAAGACCAGCCTCGGTGATACAAGAATCATCAAGTCTGAAGATTTATCAAGCCTACCAAAAATTCAATCAAGACATCATCAAGGAGAAAGCTACAAGGAAGCTACATAATATTCATGGAAGACCGACTACATCCTTCTTTCTATCTTTTCCCTCTTTCCTAATTTTGTCTTTCACCTTAGACATAAACAATTTTTGATCATGTTATTACCATCTTTGAAGTATGTTGGATCTTAGCGGCATAGTGAGATGAAGCGGCCTGAAGACTTACCTTACATGTCCACGTACATGAGACCTGTCCCACAATCATAAGTGGTTGGCCGGGTGTTTGTCTCTCTCACTATAGTGAATATCCAATTTACAAAGAGTTGATAATAATTGTTGATCACCTTGAAGAATAGACTTAGTATTTTCTCTGAGTATTTTGCACATCATGACTAAGCCATTAGAGTGTTTATTCAAGAGGATTTATATCAAAGTATTTTGTCCAACTTATGACCTTAGTCCTTAGTTATTTTTGACTAACATATTTGCCTTGCACTTAACTTAGAATATTTCCATGGCATGACATGCATCTCTAGTACTTAGAAATATTTTGTACGTCATGCATAAACATATTTTTCCTTAGAAGTTTTATAAAACTTGTTTGTTCATTATGTATGTGTTTGTATGCATTGTGTTGTGCTTTAGGTTGATTGTTGTATTGTTGTTTGTCTACATTATTTAGATTGAACGGAGAGCCGAGTTACGTTGAAAAGAGTTTGTGAGCAAAGACATCAGCCAAAGGCAAGTGGCACATTAATAAACATCCTACTATTTTCTATATGCGTTACTTAGAGTATTTTTATATAGGCATGTGTAGGATAGTATTGCTATACTAAACCTGTGTAGAAATTCCTTACTCCTGTGTCTAGGTTCCTATATAATACTTAGTAGAAATATTGATGCTATGCAAATGTTGTTTTGTGAAAATCTAAATTCTACTAAGTTAAGAATGAAACACCTGGGTGGAAAGTGGTTGTATGGTTTATGTTGAGTGGGTTCCCAGGGATTTACCTGTGGAATTACACTTGTGGACGGCCACCCAGGAACAAAGGGATCTGAAGAACTTCGAGTGAAGATTGCTTCCAGTGCAGCCATTGCCAATGGGCTCTGGCTTGATCAACTAAGTTGCGTGGACTCGCCCCGGCTTGAGAAGCAGATATAGAGGGTGTTAGGTGGAACGGGTCAAGGCAGAGTGGGAGGTAAAATGCTTTTGAAAGATCTCGTCTCATTCTTCTCCTTTTCCTATTCACTACCAGAGTGTAAAGGATAGTTTGGGTTGAATGGGTACAATGGTGAACGTGCACAACCTCTGCAGAGTGTAAAACCTAAGTACTTAGCCGTCTCCCCGGTACGGACAATTTGAGCAGCTGATCAAGGACGTCAACGGAGTATCCCACCATTCCACTTTCTAAGTTAAAACTTGATGGGTGAACAAGGGTAGAATGAGACAATGGATTTAATGCAACGGATGTCTCGAATAGAAGAAAAGTGTTTTCCAAAGAGTTAGGAAAAATTGGCTTTGTGCAATATAGCCTTGAACTCCACCAACCAAATATGCATATAGGTTATTAGATTTTTTCCACTAAGTGTCCACCATAGTGTCACTTGCCAGACTCCATTTTTAATGGAATCTGACCCACGTTGTTGCAATATTTTCCTTATTGCAGATTGTTCAGATGACGAGAGAGATTTCGTTTAAAGGTTTCGAGTCTGCAACCAACATGTTTTCGCCTATGGCAACATGAAGATGATGGAGACTCACTGCTATTTATTTCCGCGTTTTACTCTTTCAGTGCTAGCTTTATGCTATGTAAGTTGTAAAGAATACTTTCTAAGTCTAGATCATCGATGTAATAAAATTGATAATTTGTTGTGATATTACATCATAAACTGTGTGCGCAAACGAATTGATCCAGGCATTTGCACTATACATAGGTACCTTGCCATATTTTAAGTGCAGGTACACTACAGGTTTTTATTGGCCTGCTCTCTTTGAAGATGCAAGAAAGTTTATTTTATCATGTGATGAATGTCAAAGAGTTGGTAATATCTCTAGACGTAATGAAATGCCTATGAATTATTCTCTTGTTATTGAACCGTTTGATTGTTGGGGATTTGACTTCATGGGTCCTTTCCCTTCTTCAGAAGGTAATACACATATACTTGTTGCTGTTGATTATGTTACTAAATGGGTAGAACCTATTCGTACTGTAGCGTACCTGCACTTAAAAATATGGCAGGTACCTGTGTATAGTGCAAACCCCTGGATCGATTCATTTGCACACATAATTTACGATGAATATCACAACATTGTATCAATATGACACGAATAATCCAGACTTCGTAAAATAAATAGTTCGATACATCTTTGCATAGCTTATAGCTAGCTCAAAACAATAAAGCAGCGGAAATAAATCTTCAATGAGCCTCCAACTTCATGATACGCCACAGGCGAAAACATGTTGGTGCAGAATCGAAACCCAAAACGTATTCCTTACTCTTCGTCAGATATTTCTGCAACAAATAATAATTTGCAACAGAGTGGGTCAGATTCCATTAAAATGGAGTCTGGCAAGTGACACTATGGTGGACACTTAATGGAAATAACTCTATAACCTGTATGCATATTTGGCTGGTGGAGTTCAAGGCTATTTTGCATAAAGCCAGTTTTGCCTAACTCTTTGTAAAACAAACTTATTAACATCATAATTGGCAACACTGGCAAGTTCCAGTGAACCAAAAGATATCACGTCCTTAGGTGTACCCTCAGGTGAAAACCCCCACATTCAATGGTCCTAAGTATAGTAGAAACTATCTTAGGTGAAAACCCCCATGAACATGGTCCTGAGTAGTCCATTGTTGTTTATCAAAATTTTATTAAGAAATTAGAATGTTGGGATTCCTCCATGTTCCTTGATCAGCTGTGATCTTTACTTGAAATACTTCTCCTTGCGTCCTTCACAATCTTCTCCATTTATTCCTCATATCCCTTTGTTCCTGGGTGGCCTTCCACAAGTGTACTCTCAGGTGAGAGCCCCCACGTTCATGATCCTTAGCATAGTAGAAACTATCTTAGGTGAAAACCATCATGGACATGGTCCTGAATTACACTCAACATAAACCAAACAACCAATCCACCCAGATGATTCATTAACTTAGTGATGTGCACTCCCAGGTAAAAACCCCCACATACTATGATCCTAAGTATAGTAAAGACTATCTCAGGTGAAAACCCTCATAGACATGGTCCTCAGTAGCCACTTAAGATTTTGTAAAACCTTTCTTCAATTGCATAGCATCAAAATTCTACTAAATCATTTCATAGGTACCTAGACACAATGGAATAGGGAATTCTAAAGTCTTGCATAGCAAATCTACTAAGTCCTTACACATGCATAGGAAAATAACTAATTCATGCATAGAAAATACTTAGGAATTTTATGGGGGTGTGCCACTTGCCTTGGCAACAAGAAGAATAGAAACATCAACTGCAACTGTTGTCGTTTCCCTCCGAGATTTCTAACACATCAAACAAAAACACACATAAACATACTAACAAGTAACAATACAAGAATATGTTATGCATGATGTGCAAAATACTTATAGAAAATACTAAGTATATTCTTCAGGGTGATCGACCATCATTATCAACTCTTTGTAAATTGGATATTGATCCAACAAACTTCAAGATGGTAATAACACGATCAAAAATTGTTTTAAGTCAAGATTAGAAAAGATAGAAGAAAATGATGTAGGTTATCTTCCGGGCTTCATCTCCAGACTTGTAGTATTCTCCTTAGTGATGTCTTGATCACCATGTCTTAGAGAGAAGAAAAAGAAAAAGAGAAAGAAAGACTTAGAGAATAGAGGGGTTGGTCTTCTTGGACTTCCTCTTGATTTTTCTTCTAAGTGCTTCTACTCTTTGGTGATTATTCTGGAGTCTTGTTTTGGCTAAGTCCTTCATTGGTCTTCTAGCTCCAGGTTGAAAATCCTAAGTGTCTAAGTGCATAGCACTTAACCAAAAATGCTAAGTTGAAGATATTCCTAACTTAGAGAAAATAATGGAGGAGTTTTCCTATGAGGAGAATAACTATATAATAAAATATGTTATGCATGCAATGCTCTTTTTAAATCATAATATACATCATACACAAATTTGTGATATTTTATAAAGTATGCATTAGGCTATAAATGCAATTTAATTAATTTCTGTTTTTGCAAAACATCATAAAAGGAATAAATATAATATTAAAGTTTTATGTGATTAAACTTTTATAACAAAATTTTATAAATGGTGTTAATAGACAGAGGGCATTTAATTAAATTTATTGCATTTTATTTAATCAAAATTAATGTTTCTATTAATAGTTATGTAAAAAATAGTCAAACTATTCAAATTAAAACATACAACTATTAAATAATGAAAATAGTACTCAAAAATATTTTATAACAGAGGCATCAAGTTACAAATATTTTAAAGTTTCTAGAACAGTTTTATTTGCAATTTTTGGATTTATAGATTTAAAGTTATTACAAATATACTCAAATCATCCATTTGCAATTTGAATAATTTATACTAAGTCAAATTTGAAATTTAACAGATCTAAAATATTCTACATGTCAAGGGCTTTCCAAAAATATAAAAATATTTGAATTTGGCTAATCAGATAAAAAGTAATGATAAAAATAATATCTAGGGTTTTCTGTAAAACTGCCATTTAATTCAATTTAAGAAAATCGTAGAAAATCTTTCTGCCTACGTGGATCCGACATGGCGCTGACTGTGCGCCACACGGCGCTGACGAGGCGTTGACGTGGCGTGCTCTGGTTGGACGATACCGGTTCGGAGAAAGAATTAAAGCGAGCCGACGGATCTAAATCGGACGGCCTGGATCTAACGACCAAAGGAGAGCGGCGCTAGGTCACCGGCGTCTCGCCGGAGACGGTGCCGGCGGCGGCGACGCGGCGTTACTCACGTTTTATGGTTCCCCGGGATGAACGGAACTCACCAGAGGGTGCAGGAGGTCGCGGCGGGGATGTTGGCGAGCTGGCGGTCGTCGAAGCTTCTCGATTATTCTCCAATTGCTCACCGGAGTTGATGCGGGCGGCGGTTTGCTCCGGGCGTGCATCGTTACGTCGATCTGGAGCAAAGGAAGAAGCGGGATCGTTTCAAAAACATGCGCACGGCTTAAGGAAGACGAAAGGGGGAGATGGGAGGGCTCGGGGTTCATGGGTTGTCGCCGGAGTCGCGGTTTTCACCGGCGGCAACGGCGGGGCTCCGGGGACGCTTGCGGACGGCCTGGTGGCTCTCGGGAGGTGGCGTTTGGGGCAAAAGTGAGAGGGGATTGGGGGCTATTTGAAGGAATAAACGTCACCGGAAACGGTGGTCATAATCGACGGGTTGAAGAAGAATCAAATCGGCCGTTTCAGCGAGGTCGTGGGCGTGGTCTCCGGACGAACGTTGAAGACAATGACGTGGCCCGACAGGTGGGGTCCACCCGTCAGCGAGAAGAGGAAAAGAACGCGGGCTGGGCTGCGCTGGGCCTCTGCTCGCTGCGCGCGCGCGATGGAAGATGCTGGGCTTCGGCCAAGTTGGCTTATGAATGAGGCCTCGTATATATTTTTTTTGTTCAAATGATTTTCTGTTTTAAAACTTTTGAATTTGAAATAAGTTCATAACTTTATCAAAACTATTCAGAAAAATCCATGAAAATACTTTTTGAAAAGCTTATTAAAATAGTGCTTTTTGGTAGTATTTTTGTCTGAAATAAAAATTAATAAATTGGAATATTATAGAAAATACAATTAACATATTTATGGAAATAAAACCTATTTAAACCTATAAATGATTTTTTTTATTTAAGCCCTATGTGATTTAAATAACATGATGATTGATGAGATGCATGAATGCATGAACACAATGCTTAAATTTTCTTTTCCAAAGCAAAAGTACTTAAATGTTTTCAAAAGTTTTAAATTTTTGTGATTTTTAAACATTTCAAAATATTGGGATGTTACACCTACTAAAAGTGATGATGGAGAAACATCATTAAAAATGCTTCAAGATATTAGTTTCCCTAGGTTTGGTGTTCCTAGATATCTTATGACTGATGGAGGTTCTCATTTTATTTATGGTGGTTTTAGGGAAGTTCTTGCTAAATATGGTGTTAATCATAGAATTGCTTCATCTTATCGTCCACAAACCAGTGGGCAAGTAGAACTATCAAATAGAGAAATTAAATCTATCTTGCAAAAGACTGTTAATAGAACAAGGAAGAATTCGGCTAGTAAATTAAATGATGAATTGTGGGCTTATAGAACTGCTTATAAAAATCCCATGGGTATGTCTCCTTATAAAATGGTTTATGGAAAATCTTGTCACTTGCCTCTAGAATTAGAACACAAAGCTTATTGGGCAGTAAGAGAACTAAATAGAGATTTTAAACTTGTTGGTTAGAAAATATTACTTCAGTTGAGTTCTTTAGATGAATGGAGAAGTGAAGCTTATAAAAATGCTAAACTCTTTAAAGAAAAAGTTAAAAGATGGCATGATAAGAGAATCCTTAAGAGAGAGTTCCATGTTGGTGAGAAAGTTCTATTGTATAGCTCTCGTCTTAGATTCTTTGCAGGAAAATTACTCTCCTAGTGGGAAGGTCCATATGTTATTGTATAGGTGTTTCGTTCGGGTGCGATAAAAATTGCTTCCCTCAAGGATGAATCTACACAAGTGGTAAATGGACAAAGACTCAAGCATTATATTTTTGGAGATTCTTATAATGAAGATATTGATATTATTCAAGAAATTACTCCGGAGAACTATATTAAGGAAAATATTTCTGAGTTCGCATAACCTGATTTGCAAAAGGTACAGTTTCGGTAAGAAAAAGTTCATGAATTTAATTTTGGGATATATGATATTTATTTTTGGAAAATATGGAAAAATATGAGACGAAAATGAACAGGATACGAAGTCTGAGGCGACCACACCACCTCGTGGCACGGGCCCCATGCTGGTCGCGCTACCAGATGGTGAGGAGGCCTCGGATCCCCTCTGCTACTCGGTTTCGCCCTGTTGCCTTCCTTTTATTTCGTAATTTTTTGCTATATATTCACCTGAGGCCCCCGAGGTTCGTATATCGTGTTTTCGACGTGTTTTTGTTTAGAGTTGTTTCTGCCAGAATTTTGTCCCAGTTTTAGAGGCATCATGTTCTCCACCAACGGCAAGGGAAAGAAGACTTTGGAGGATGGACTTCAAGATCCCAAGCTAAAAGAAAGATATCAAGAGCGAAAACGAAGTGGAGGAAGAAGAAGACATGCGTGATGTGTAAGGACCCCTCGAAACAAGTCCGAGATGCCCACGTTATGTAAACAGATCACGATACCAATGATCAGTGCATCGCGATCACATAACCAACATGGTATACAAAGTTAAATCATACAACTCGAATAGAATAAGACTTACATAAATACTGGTCACATGACCAAGTCTGCAAACATCGTCGCAGATGACGAAAATGAACTAAGGTACAACGGAAGATTTCGACTAGCGTCGGCCCTCGTCACGTCTTGACGCATTCCCACAGAGCAGTTGAGCGGGACACTCAGTTGGCGTAGTCGTCGGCGTACTCCTCCTTGTCGTACATCTCTTCATTTCAACCTGGACGTTTGAATATCTAGGGACACAGCCATAAGAGTACATTTACGTACTCGCAAGACCACTTCTAAGACTTAAGTTTTCATGATAATGCAAGAAAGACTTTTCGAAAACTGGAATAGCTGCTATATACGACTATAGGGCTTAGTTTTCGAATACCATGATTTTAGACATAGATAATATGACATCTCTGTATCTTTGTTGAAGAAAAACATTTAGAGATAGAATTCTCTTCTCTTAGATATAGCAATGACATATCTAAGTTCAAAATTTTCTTTTGTAAAACCTTTAAAAGCACTAGGATGGGGATACCCCTTTTTCCTTCCTTGAGATCGGACTGATTGTCTCCCCGAGACGAATCATACTCACCCAAATTCCGTACCTCCCAGGTACCTCTTTGATGACTCTTTGTTTCCTCCGAAAACATTTCTCTTTTAAAACCAAATTGCCCATACGCCTAGATCAGTGGCCTTTCCAACCGTCCATGACCGAGGACTCGGCTATTCGAATAGATTTACACTCTGCAGAGGTTGCACACTTTACCCACACCTATCGGTTATTTCGCCGTGTCTGCCACGGCCCGTCATACGACTGCATGCGGGGGTCCGGATAACACGATCAAAGCTTTCCACTATGACCACCCTAGTATCGGGGCCTCCCGGTAGGTTTGTTCTCCTCGGCACCGTGTGCTCCACTAGACCTCTTGGTCTTTCCTCGGGACGCCACACCACCACGTCAGGAGACCCGCCGTAATCGTCCGACTGTTGGTCCTCAACAGTGTATTGTCTCTTCCGGACGACAACCCGGCTTCGAGGACCCAGCCCTTATAGAAAGTATGAGAGCCCCAACACTAAAACAGACAAGCTTCCGGCTAAGCCCTACCCATGTCAGGTAGTGTAGTTGCACGGGTTAATTGTTCGAGCATCTGCTAGGGCAGTACTTGCTCCCAGCAGCTCGGGTTTTCGCAAACATCTCCGATTGCTCCCAGCAACTCGGGTTTTAATAAGACACCTGCTCTCCGATTGCTCCCAGCAACTCGGTTTTTAATAAGACACTAGCTCTCCGATTGCTCCCAGCAACTCGGATTTTCCTCCGTAAAACCAGTTTTACCAAATAGGTTCCCATCCTATAGTTTTGAGGTAAGACAACAAGAGTATACTACTAGAAAACTTGATCTTCTTGATGGAGCCTTCAACAACAGGACTCACCAAGTGAAAACTCACTTTATAACACCTATAAATAATCTAGTTGATAACTTTGGCCCAACAATATTTTGTAAAATAGTTTTCGGGTGGCAAGGTGCCACAAAGGAAGTAAAACATGCATTATTTTATTTTGAAAACAAAACATGCTTGATAAAATAATGGGATTCATTATAATGGTGAGGTGGCTTGCCTGGCTCAGCAATATGTCCTTGGTCTTGGTCTTGATGCTCCTCAGGTTCACTCCTCACTTCCAGTTCCTTCCCAATCGTATCTAACGTCGTAAACAGAAAGAGGAACAACACTCAGAATACAAGACAGAACCACAAGGACATAACAAACAGCAAGCATCGCACAAGACACTTAGCTAACAGTCAAAATCAAACAATTCCTTTAGCTAAACAACAATAAACAACAAGGTCCGTAGAGCTAAGACAAACAATAGATAGTCCTAAGGGAATATACACCACAACTCTGAGTATTAAAAAGGTAGTTCTACAGAACACTAAAACAACACATCACTTAGGGTTATTATATCTATTAACAAGAGTTGTTATAATAACTGTAGGAAACACTTCAGACAAAAGTATCTTAGTAGTTCAGGAATTACTTCAGACAAAAGTATCTTAATAGTTTCGGAAATACTTCAGACAGAAGTATCTTAATACACAAGCAAGTGTTAACATTAACACTAGCATTGAACACACTCACATGCAAACATGTTACTAGCTCAAGAAACACCTACTATCAAGTAACTAGGCGACAAACATTGGTAACACGTGTCCAAACAAGTTTATGAATAAGAGCTAAAATGGTGCATTAGGCTTATTTAATAGCAATTAAGGTCAGTTAACCAATAAACAAACAATCACATGGCAACCAAGTGTTGACAACAATCTAAAATAAGAAAGTCATATATTAAGCATTGCAAAACACAAGGAACTACTGGATAAAATTTAACACCAAACAATCATTCACATGCATAACACACAAATGAAATTAGTGCAAATCCTAGGAAATAAGATGAACTATGTGAAACTCAGATGTGAAGGGACTAGCAATACTTTCAGGGGATTTATTAAGGCTATTAAAGGATAACCTAAGTTTCTGGACTTATGAGTTACTAAGCACATCAACACATAACAGTTCAAGTAAAACAGGTAATTAACTTATTACATTTATTTGATAAATAAGATGATGCTTTAAAGAGATAAAACATAACACACAAACATACCCACAAGCAATGCATATAAACACAATTGATGTTATTATTAGGGTACAACGTGAATAATGCTAAACATAAGTAAACAATGCACCACACATTATCGAAGTGGTTTAACCAAGTCATTATTATTGGGTTATGGTTATGAACTTCAAAAGTTGATTAGTAATATTTCTACCAATCACATTTGCTAAGAATAGAAGATTAAAAGCTAATACTTCTATTAGCCAAATGTTGTTGTTTTGGTAGATAAATCATAACTCCTAAGATAATGTTCATAAAGTAGAATCCTTCTACCACAGTACACCAAGAAACCATATGAAGTGGTGAAAATTGGATTTGCATAATAAGCTATTACAAGGCAGTGGCTAAAAATCATACAAATGCTACTGGTCTCAAAACCATAATGAATATATTCTCAGATTTAGGAATCTCCTGTATGCAAGGTTAACTTTTATGGATAGGTATTTCCATAAGCTTTCGGTAGAAATATGATTCACCCCATTTGGACACTCCCAACTCAAGATATTCCATTTTAAGTCAAGAACATACTTTTTACTTACTTTAATGTGCAACACAAAGTTTAAATATTTTTTTGACAAAACTAGTGTGGTATGATAAACAAAAAACATAGGTGCTGCACAAAAATACTCCTAAACCATTTGTATAAACATACAAGGCACAAACAATTAAAACTAGATGCATGCAAATAACAGAAAATAAGAATATCCATTTAAAAGTGTAATAACCTACTGTTTTAGACAATAATCTACCAAGAGCAAAATATAATATGAAAAATTCTACCAAGCTAGGCTAGGATAGCTACTACTCATATCTACCACATACAATTGGATTTGCTCAAAAAAGTATTTTTAATAATGAAATAAAAATCAACAAAATGCTACTGTTGTTAATCTTAAACTTAATAGAACTTTATTAAGACACATTTCCTGCATGCAAGGCTTAAAGATCTAGTAGGTATTCTCCTAGGCTGTCCAGAGAACTAAAGTTTTCAGGATTTGGATTTATAAAACCCAAGTTATTAAGTAAATGGTGCAAAATCCATTAAGTTTTACGAGATTGCACATATCACACTCATACAAATATATTTTTGAGAAGGGCCGGTGCCGCATGGTTAGGAAAACATATAGATATTCTACAAAATTTAATTCACAATTTTTGCATGCACAAATCTAGCAGAAATTAAATAAAGCTAGGCTAATAGTTTTCTGGAAAAAAATAACAGGGAAGAGTTTAAAAGGAAAACAACCGAACGGGCCGGATCTTCCCGAATCTGGGCCGCCGGAGGCAGGCCGGCCCATGCGCTGCGCGCGCAAGGCAGGGATTAAGTAGCCGCCGGATCAAAAACCTACGGCCAGGATTAGATCAGAGACGATTCAAAAACGGCCGTTGATCCAGAAATCGACGTATCTGGTGCTTCTTCTTCCTCTCGACCGGCCGGCATGGGCAGAAAACCTAGGAAACTTGGGTGGCTCGAATGGCTCACCTCGGCGCGTTCCAGGAGACAGAGAGGGGTGGAGGACGGTGTGGGAAGTCGAGGTGGTGCAGGAGAGGCCACGATTCGAGTCATGGTCTCCCGGAATGACGGTGCGGTCGACGACGTCCAGCGCGGCCACATCGCGGCTCTGGCGGCTTCCCTGCACCAAAACGCGAGAGGAGATGTCTTAGGGGTAGCTCTGGGGAGGGGAACGAGATAGGGAGGAGAGAAATAGCAGAGGGGGACGGAGGCCAATGCGTTCGTGCTCGAAGGAGTTCGGGACCGGGCGGCGGTTTTCTTCGATTTCGAGCAGAAGTGTAACATCCCAATATTTCGGAATGTTCAAAAATCACTAAAATTTAAAACTTTTGTTTTGATTAAAATAAAATATTAAAATGCATAAGAAAACTAACTATAAAAGACTTCAACCAATTTTGAAAAAGTCTATTATTTCAAAATTCCCAATGTGTCATTATTTTCAAAAGTTATTTCCAATTAAACATTACATTATCCATTGTATTTCAAAAACCTTCACATGTAATTTTACAAATGTTTTATAAAGTACAAAGCATTTTATTTTAAGTAAATAGTTTACTTATAAGTAATTTATTTCAACCACTTAGCCATAGCTATTCATAAATTAAAATAATAGTTACAAGTGTACCTTTAAACTATTTAAAACATGATCTATTTGCCAAATGGTTTTCACTCTTTTAACTAAGTTTAAAATATAGTTTGGAGATTATAAGCCTATAGTTTGTAACTTTAAAACTTCATAGATTATATAATTAATGAATTATCCAAATAATCATTTCATTAGCTTAAATGATTTTCATGTATTTTCAAAACATTAAATGATTTTCCTGAATATATTCAGTATGAGCAATGAACTAAAACTAGAATATTTCCAAAGGTATTTTATATACTTTTCAAATAATTTATCTTAATATAAAAATATAATGGTGCACAAAATAATTTGAATTAAAAATGATTACGTCACATTTTCTCTTTTCATTTCAAATAGTTGTAATGTGATATTTAATTAAAACTAAAATTTATTTAATATAGTAATATGAGTTTAAATAACTTAAATTCAAACATAATTGAATATGGGTATTTCATATAATTTATTTTGCCAAAATTAAAATTAATTAAACCCTAGTTTTAAATTAAACATAAAGTGTCAATTTTACATTTAATCAATATTTCGAAATTATTATTTTTTAAAACTGTTCAAAACACTCCCACAACTGGTTTAACAGAAAGATAATAATTTTACAAATTTTTAGAAATTTTTTTGACCTCATTTGGAGTTATAAAACAAAAGTTATAAAGGAAATAAATAAAACAGAAAAAAAATATCTGACATGTGGGACCCACCTGTCAGGGGGTCGCCCTTCTTCAACCTCCAGAAATCGCGCCCGAGAATCACGCCGGCGATCTCCTTCCAATTTCCGGCGAAATCAACGCGACCCGTTGCTCCCCTCCAGCCCTATTTAAGCCCCGCACCCTCCTCGATCTTTTCCCTCTCCTTACCGTGCAAATCGTGCCCCCAGGCTGCCACAAATCCTCGCCGGAGCTCCATCGCCGCCGCCGGCAATTTCTTCAACCCCGGTTGGCTGTGTCAACCCCCGACCCCGAGACTCCGTGCATCTCTACCCCTGGTCAATGCGCTCCTCCTCACGCCCTTCTTTTTGCAGTCGGGAGATCCCAGCGAGCTCGACTCGGAGTCACCGACGCCGCCACGATCCATCCTTGCCCAGCCACTACCCGAGCACGCGCGAGACGCCGGGATCGCCTCCATCGTCTCCGTCGGTCCGCGGTGAACGTCGCGGTCGTCTCCACGCGTCCGGGGAAGCACTGGAGCCTCAAAACGGTCCACGACCGAGCCGCGCCGCCGTCGTCCTCCCCAACTCCAGCGAGCTGCGCCGCCCGGTAAGGTCAACGCCTCTCCGCCGTCCGATCTGCAATCTACGGCTAGGATTAGAGTTTTATTCGAATCGGTACGTTAGGTTTAGATCCGTCAGATCTGGATCTAACGATCCATATCGTTTCACTTGCCACGTCAGATCCGCGTCAGCACCGAGTCAGCAGCTGAGTCAGCAGCCACGTGGAAATTGATTTCTTTTAATTAGATTAAATGGCAATTTTGCAGAAAAGACCCTGTATATTAGATTTATCATATCTTTTTCTCTGTTTATCCAAATTCAAATATTTTTATATATTTGGAAAGCCCTTGACATGAAGAATATTTTAGATAGGCCAAAATTCAAATTTGACTTAATTTAAAATATTAAAATTTCAAATGGAAGATTTGAGTATATTTGTCATAACTTTAAATCTATAATTCCAAAAATTGCAAATAAAATTGTTTTAGAAACTTTATAATATTTGTAAATTAATGCCACTGCTATAAAATAATTTTGAGTAATATTTGAATGAAATCATAGTTATATATAATTTGAATAGTTTGAGTATTTTCAACATAACTATTAATAAAATTATTATTTTTGATTAAATCAAATTGCTATAAATTTAATTAAATGCTCCCTGTCTATTAACACTAATTACAAAAATTGTGTTATAAAATTTAGTTAAAGAAAACTTTAATCTTATAATTATCCCTTTTATTATATATTTTCCAAAAATAGAAATTAATTAAATTGCATTTATAGCCTAATGCATACTTTATAAATATCACAAATTTTGTATGATATTTCTTAGGATTTAAAAGTGCATTGCATGCATAACTTATTTTCACATATAGAAATAATTCCCATAGGAAATCTCTTCATTAGTTTTCTCTAAGTGAGGAATATTTCCAAACTTAGTCTTTTGATAAAAGTGCTATGCACTAGACACTTAGTATTTTCAACATGGAGCTAGAAGGCCAATGAAGAACTTAGCCAAACAAGACTTCAGAAGAATATTCGAGGAGTAGAAGCACTTAGAAGAAAATCAAGAAGAAGTCCATGAAGACCAACCAGCAAATATTTTCTAAGTCTTACTTCCTCTATCCTTATTCTCCCTTCTCTTAGACCCCTGGATGACTAAGTTATATTCAAGACCAACCTAGAGGCTATCAGCACCATCACTTCAAAACCATCAAGTCTACAAAATTGTAATGAAGTCATCACATCAAGAAGAAAATGAAGCAAGGAGAAGATTCTACATTCTACCTTTTATCTGTTCCCCATTTCCTAATTTTGTCTTTCACTTTAGACTTAAACAATTTTTGATCATATTATTACCATCTTGAAGTTTGTTGGATCCTACCGGCATAGTGAGATGAAGCGGCCTAGAGACAAACCTTACATGTCCACGTACATGAGACCTGTCCCACAACTTAAGTGGCTGGCCCGGTGTCTGTCTCTCTCACTATACTGAATATCCAATTTACAAAGAGTTGATAACAATTGTTGATCACCTTGAAGAATAGACTTAGTATTTTCTCTAAGTAGTTTTGCACTTCATGACTAAGTCATTAAAGTGCTCATTCAAGATAGATTTATAACAAAGTAATTTTGACCAATTCATGACCATAGCCTTAGTCCTTTTGGACCAACCTATTTGCCTTGCATTAACTTAAAACATTTTCATGGCATGAAAAGCATTTCTAGCCCTTAGGAATATTTTGCACATAATGCATAAACATATTTTCCTTAGAAGTTTTATAAAACTTGTTTATTCATCTAGTATGTGTTTGTATGCATTGTGTAGTTGTGCTTGCTATTGATTGTGTATTGTTGCTTGACTATACCGTTAGATTGAACGGAGAGCTCCGATTAACGTTGAAAAGAGTCTGTGAGTAAAGACTGCATCCAAAGGCAAGTGGCACACCTCATAAACTTCCTATTATTTTCTATATGCATTACTTAGTGTATTTTTATATGCATGTGTAGGATAGTACTGCTATGCTAAACCTGTGTAGAATTCCCTTACTCCTGTGTCTAGGTTCCTATATCATACTTGGTAGATATATTGATGCTATGCAATTGATGAAAAGTTTTACAAAACGATAAGTGACTACTCAGGGCTATGCTCATGGTTGTCGTTGCCTAGGATGAATGTCTATTCTACTTAGGGCCGTGAGCATGGTGATTTTCACCTGAGAGTGCACATCCACTAAATTAATAAACCTCCTGGGTGGATTGGTTGTATGGTGGCGAAGTTGAGTGGCTACTCGGGTCCATGTCTATGGTTCCTGGAGTATGTGCACTTGTGGATGGCCACCCAGGGAACAGAGGAATCTGAAGAACTCCGAGTGACGATTGCTTCCAGTGCAGCCATTGCCATATGGGCTCTGGCTTCATCAATTATGTTGCATGTACTCTCTCCGACTTGACAAGAAGATGTAGGGGGTGTTAGGTGGAACGGGTCAAGGCAGGTGGGAGGGAAAATGCTTCTGAAAGATCTCGTCTCATTCTTCTCCTTTCCTTATCACAAATGGTGTGTAAAGGATAATTTGGGTTGAATGGGTACAATGGTGAACGTGCACAACCTCTACAGAGTGTAAAACTAAGTACTTAGCCGTGTCCCCGGTACGGACAATTTGAGCAGCTGATCACGGACGTCAACGGAGGATTCCACCATTCCAACTTCAGAAATAAAACTTGATGGGTGAACAAGGGAAGATGAAATTTATGGTTTTCATGCCATACTTGTCTTGATTTGAAGAAAGTGTTTTCCAAAAAGATAGGAAAAATTGGCTTTATGCAAAATAGCCTTGAACTCCACCAGCCAAATATGCATATAGGTTATAGAGTTATTCCATTAAGTGTCCACCATAGTGTCACTTGCCAGACTCCATTTTTAATGGAATCTGACCCACGTTGTTGCAATATATTTCTTATTGCAGATTAATCAGATGACGAGTGAGGTTTCGTTTAAAGGTTTCGAGTATATAACCAACATGTTTTCGCCTGTGGCAACATGAATGAGATGGAGACTCACTGCTATGTATTTCCGCTGTGTACTATTTCAAAGCTAGCTTTCTGCTATGCAACTTGTATTGAATATTTTGTAAGTCTGGATCATCGATGTAATAAAATTGATACTTTGTTGTGATATTACATCGTAAACTGTGTGTGCAAACGAATCGATCCAAGGATTTGCACTATACACAGGTATCTGCCTTATTGAAAATGCAGGTACGCTACAAGAAGAGAGCGAGAGCTCAAGAGATCTTGCAGGGGGTGGGTGAGTGGAAGTGTGGGAATGCAATGGGCAAGATTTGACGGGCTGTGGTGACCTCGGATGCTTTAGAGAGGAGTTGGCCGGTCCACGGCACTCCGAGGGCACAAACAACAGAGGGAAGAGGCATGGCTCGGGATTGGAGGAGAGGGGCGGTGGAGGAGCGTCTATGGCACTGTAGCAAGGCTTGGAGTCTAGGAAATGGCTCAGAGCCGATGGAGGGGAGTGAGAAATGGTTAGGTCTTCTCCTGCCTCCCACCTGTTCGACTAAATGCCACATAGAAAGGACAAATGGTTTCAGAGCTAGGGTCTGGTCAGGGGCAAGTTCAAAGGTTCCAAGAGGTGTGTGAGGGTTATGGGCACGACCAAAACAAGGTTTTGGGGAGAGGGGTGTGTCGGTTTAGGTTTTAGGAGATTTTTGGCTGATTTGATTAGTCCACTTTGCCAGCATGGATTAGTCAAACCCTTTACTAAGAAAATATAAGACAAGTTGGGTTGGTTAGTAGGGACAAGGGTGCAGCATTTGGTTTAAGAGTTTAGGTCAAAAGGGCACTAAATATCACATGAAAATGACAAGTTAAATGACAAGTTACTACCTAGTAACATCACATGTGGTCACATTATAATGTAGCACATAAAACAAGCATGCACTAATGATCAAACATGTTTGATTATTTTAAATAAGGTTATGGATAGATAGTAGAGATGATAAGGATGAGATTAGGTGAGTTGCATTTCCATTTTGAATAAAATGAACCCTAATTGACATGCTCTAGAAATGCTAGAAATTAACATGAGGGAAGATTGATTTTATATCTTTATGAAATAGAATTTTTTGTAAAAATCAGCACAAATTTTTTTTACAAGAGGTATTGCATTCCACTTAATCAAGACAAGCAAAACAAACACTTTGGATACCAAATCAAATAATAGGCACTAAATATTGCAATATTCAATTACCACATGAACACTCAGAACATAACACACCCAAGTCATGCAATTGAAGCTCATGTAAATTGGATCAAACTCACAAGGACAATTGGATAATTAACCACACTTGTGAGGTACAACAATTATATTTGTGAAGTGGTGATCAATAAAAATTATGACAAGGTTTTGAAGAAATAGGGTTAAACCACTTCTTAGTAATAGTTTCCAAAGAGATATTAAACTAGTAGTTCTTTTAAAATAAATGTTTCTAGGACTAGCAACACATTAGACTCCAAATATGTTAGAACCCATTATAAGGTCCTTTATAGTTTTGAAATCATCTAGCTTTTGGAAATATTTTTATTTTCTGAAATAAAAGGGTCTTTGGGGGAATTGATAATGTCATAGTAAATATAGCTTGTTAATCAAATAGGATAGGAGGAGATAAAGGAATCATTTTGCTTGTCACAAAATTAATCACAAGGATTATTTATAAACAGGTAAAATTCATATGTTGATATTTAATTGGTGGTTATTTGAGGTTAACAGCACAAACAACATATCACCACAAGTCAAACAGGGCAAGCAAGGATGAAAACATCCATAAGTAATACATTTCAAAAAAAAGTTTTTCTTCCCTCAGGATTTTGGGTCTGTTATAATTATGCTTTTGTTGCTTCCAAATTTTGGGGTGTTACATGATGTCTACGCACGCTTCTATTCTCGTAGACAGTGTTGGGCCTCCAAGAGCAGAGGTTTGTAGAACAGTAGAAAGATTCACTTAAGTGAATCACCCAAGGTATATCGAACTCAGGGAGGTAGAGGTCAAAGATATTCCTCTCAAGCAACCCTGCAATTAAGATACGAGAAGTCTCTTTTGTCCCCAACACACCCAATAAACTTGTCAGATGTATAGGTGCACTAGTTATGCGAAGAGATAGTGAAATACAAATAATATGGATGATTATGAGTAGTAATTGCAATCAGTAATAAAAATGGCAGCAAGCAAACATGTAGCAGAACTGGTTGGAAAAGGTGTTTTAATGCTTAGAAACAAGGCCTAGGGATCCTACTTTCACCAGTGGATCTCAATAATGACATCAAAGTTAAATAAATAAACACTACTCTCAAACACTCTCATGTTGGATAACAAACACCATTCATTGTGTAGGGCTACAAGAGCACCCTCAATGTCAGAGTAAACTAACACCAACAATGTCATAAAGGGAATCACACATTGTGTAGGGCTACAAGAGCACCCTCAAAGTTATTCACGGTTGTAATGGTGACAGTGTGTGCACCGTGTGTGATTCCTTTATGACATTGTTGGAGTTAGTTTACTCTTAACTTTGAGGGTGCTCATGTAGCCCTACACGATGAATGGTGTTTGTTATCCAACATGAGAGTGTTTGAGAGTAGTGTTTATTTATTTAACTTTGATGTCATTGTTGAGACTGTCCACTGGTGAAAGTATGATCCCTAGGCCTTGTTTCTAAGCATTAAAACACCGTTTCCAACAAGTTCTGCTACATGTTTGCTTGCTGCCATTTTTATTACAGATTGCAATTACTACTTATAATCATCCATATTACTTCTATTTCACTATCTCTTCGCATAGCTAGTACACCTATACATCTGAAAGTGAATAGGGTGTGTTGGGGACACAAGAGACTTCTCGTATCTTAATTGCAGGGTTGCTTGAGAGGAATATCTTTGACCTCTACCTCCCTGAGTTCGATATACCTTGGGTGATTCACTTAAGGGAAACTTGCAGTTGTTCCACAAACCTCTGCTCTTGGAGGCCCAACACTATCTACGAGAATAGAAGCGTGCGTAGAAATCAAGCTATTTTCTTGCGCCGTTGTCGGGGAGGTGAGCGCTTGAAGGTATCTCCTTTAGATTCTGTAGTTATTACTTTTTGTTTCTTGTTTTTATTTTCACTAGTTAGGCTCATGGAAAACAACAACAAAAATTAGAGATCTCTACAAAATTTATATTGCATTAGGACATGATACTTTTGAAGATAAAACCTTTGGAAGTTTGTTTACATAATAATGGTAGTAATGTTATTAGTATAAATTCTTTGGACACTATTATTGCTAAGTCTGTGGAAAAACCTAAGCTTGAGTGAGTTAGTTTAAACAAAAATAATCTTTTTTGCTCCCCAGCTTTGGAGGAATTATTTATACTTGATAATGCTTTGCCTCCAATATGCGATAATTCTTATGATGCTTGTGATATTCTTAAGCCACCTGAAGAAATAGTGCCATTTAAAATACCTATAAAAATTATTGCGTGTTATGAATAACCACTATGTATGGGATGGAACTGTACGTCCTGGTGATAATTTGCTATTTTTACATGAATTATGTGAGTTGTTCAAGTGTGGAGGTATTTCAATGGACAAATCTAAGAATAAATTATTTTCTATATCACATGGTGGAAGAGTTGTGCGTTGGTATAAATTGTGTAAGAATGGGTACTCTCTTGGATGGGAGGAGGTTGTATCTCTCTTTTATTCTAAATTTTATCCTCCAAGTGAGATTCACCAAGATCGTAATTCTATATATAATTTCTTGCCTCTTGAAGGAGAAAGCATTGCTCAAGCCTGGGGAAGGTTGAAAATAATAATACTCAAATGTCCTAACCATGAGCTTCCTGATAATATAATTGTTAATAATTTTATGCAAGACTTTCAGGACATTGCAAGGATTATCTAGATGCCTGTTCGGAGGGCACTTTCACAAGTAAGAAGGTTGAAGCTAGATGGGATCTCCCCCAAACAATTGGAAACAATGCTGAAGATTGGGAGAATGACAAAGGTAAAGAATCAGGTACAAACTATGAATATAATTGCATTAAGTCTTGTGTTGAAACTGCTGATTTTCAAGAGCTTAATGCTAAATATGGTCTTGATTCTCATATTATTGTTGATTATTTTAGAAACTTTGCTTCTCATATTAATGTTCCTAAAGAAAATTGGGAGGTGTATCATGAACCTTTCAAAGACACTTGCATGGAAAATGAAATTGTTGTTAATGATTGCAACAAACATGCTTAAACTTCTTAAAATACTATTTCTTATAAGCATGTTAACTTTTGTGGAACTCATAGACCTTTTGGAATTAATCAAATTGAAGATGAATATTGTATCCATCATAGGAATGAAAATACTAGAGGTTGGTATAAAGTTTTAAGAGATCTTGGTAACGCGATTTGTGCCACCTATCCTTTTATTTGTGAACTTTTCTACGAAAAAGGTCATTTCGATTTTCAATGCTCAGGTTCTAATAAATATATTGCAAGAGACTTTGGTGATAACATGATCACTCCTAATCAACATGATGAACTTACATTATTTTTGGGGTGTGAAGAGATATCAAGAAAAACTTCTTTGTTAAATATGAGTGATATTGATATGAACGATTTGTTGCATGGATGTTATCTCTATTGTGTTAATAATTGCCATGATAACACCTACATACAAAATATAAAATATTATAAAGGATGACACTTCACCAAAGTATGACATGACTAATCGGTGGTTTCATCTTATTAATGAAGGAGAGGAATCCTCCCAAGTTTCTTCCATTGTCTCTAATAGTAAACTAGGTTATGTGGAGAAGCTTCCTTTCAAGCCTCTCCCTCCAAAATAGGAAAATAAGAAGAAAAATGGAAAGAGGAAGAAGAAGAAGAGGAGTAAAAGGAGAGAGGAAACGGTATCTTCTCCCAAACTTGTTGTTCCTGTTACAATTTATACTTATAATTCTGAATTTGATGATTCTGAACTTGATGATGTACCTATGCATGTTATTTATATTAGTGATCATGATTGGGATAAGCACACTTCTTTTGATATTGAAGATCCTTTGGGATAATAATTCTTAAAATGATGATGTTAATAATTGATGCACTATTAATAATATCCATATTCCTTCCCATGATGATATAGAGAGCTCTGAGCTTGGGGATGAGGTGTTTTAAAATCCTTTTGCTACTAATGATTATATATTTGATACATATCCTTCTAGTAAAAATTATGACATGTTTGCAAATGAACACACTTTAGAGGATAATTATTCTATTGCTTATGATGATACTATGCCTCTGGTCTTTGATAATTATAAACAATACTATGACATGGGTTATAATTACAATTATCCTTTTGAAACTTACCATAATTATAGAGACATCACTCAAACCAATCCTTTTAATGTACAACTTGTCTATCATGTTCAAGTTCTTTATGATGATCCTACTCCCTTTGTTATTAATGAGAAGAACTTTTCTTATGAGGGAGATAATGATACTTTTATGCATATGGGTCATGATTAGAATGTTTTATTGTGGATTTTATCAATGATGCTACTGAAAGTTATTTTGAGAGAGGAAAACACGGTTGTCAAAGTTTTCAAGTTACTAAAACACCTCTCTTTATGTTGGGAGTTTTGAAGTTCCATTTGTTTTATCTTTCTGTGATGGTTGCTTTATGTTTCAATAATTTATTCTATCACAAGACTCCTTTGCATAGGAAGTGGGTTAGACTTAAATGTGTTTGATTTTTACCTCTTGATGCTCTCCTATGTTTTTCAACTCTCATTTTTATGAGAGCATCATATGAATCTATGTGCCTAGCTGAAAGGCATTAAACAAAAGCGCTTATATGAGACAACCTATTTTTATTTTCTGTTATTTTCTTTTGTTTATGTCAATTAATTGTCCAACCTCTGTATAAATTCCTTTGTATGTTTACTTTATTGCAATTTTGTGTCAAGTTAAGCCTCTAGTTGAAAGTTGATGCTAAATTTCAATTCCTGCGCATAAACAGATTTCTGCTGTTCACCGTTAAATTCATAACTCTTCACTGGAACGACAGAAAAATCTGCTCTTTTTTGTGCATAATACACATATGTATACGCAACTTTCATTAGTTTTGAGTTGTCCGATCTGAGCAAGTTTAGTGCCTCTAAAAAATTCGTCTTTACAGACTGTTCTGTTTTTGACAGATTCTGCCATTTTATTTTACAATGCCTCTTTTGCTATTTTGATTGGTTCTTTTTATCCTATTAAGTATCAGTGGCTGTAGATAATTTCCAGTACCATTGGTAGCAACTGTGTTCCTACAAAATATCATAATATTTTATGCACTAACCATCTAATGAAGTTTACTCTAAGTTTGGTGTGGCGGAAGTTTTCAAGAATCAAGAGAGAAGAATGATATGATGTGATAAAGAGGATAGTAAAGCCTGTTGGGGATATATCAACTAGAGGTATAACCAACATGGATCAATCCGGCTAGTCCAGGGTGGGCAAGGGTGGTAAGGCCGAGGCCTGCCGGGCGGCCCAGATAGCTGACATACAAGGAAGTAGGCGGACGGTCCAAGGAAGGCGGAAGGCCGAAGCCCATCAAGCCACCGAGCCCAAGACGGAAGGCGGCAACTAAGCCGGCTAGGTCTAGGACTCTGTTTACTTGCCGGACAAGTACTTACCTTGTACCCTGTGGTCTGGCCGCCTATATAAGCCGGCCACCAGGGGGCCTTTAGGGCAGACAACTTCAATAGGCATCATACCCATTGTAACCTATTCACGGCTATTGCCTCATAGTGAATTATAGCAGCACGTAGGATCTCGCCACCGCTGCGGGATCCGAAGCTGGGTAAACTCGCCGTGTTCAATCCCGTCCTTGACGATACTAACTTTCTTCCCCACAATCCATACTTAGGCTAGAGGACCCCCGTCTCCTATCAATTATGCCGATACCACGACAGTTGGCGCCCACCGTGGGGCATGAGGTTCCTGGCGTCACGTTCCAGGCGGGAACACTTGGCGGCGTGGGCAAGCAGATCGCCGTCGGTCGCGTCACAAGGTATGGCGGCCATAGCTACGTCAACTCGGATGAGTCCTGGCTCCCGGCGGACGACTACCTTATCGGATGCGCAATCGTGCCGATCGGAGGGATCGACGTCTTCATCGGGTACACGCAACCCTTCGACCAAGCAGTCGACCGGCAAGATGGATCTGAATCTGCCTTCTCCCAGGAGTCGGCCGAATCTGATTTCCACTTCGTCGGAGTTGTCGGACTGGGATCCGACTCCCAGCCGGAAAACAACGATCCTGAGTCAATCGTCCCTGCTCTACAGGAGGATGCGATGTCAGATGCCGGATCCAGATCTACCGTTCAAGTCAACGTAGACTCTGATTCCGATGATGATGCTAGTCTCTTCGAAGAGAAGATCAAAACCCGCTTTTCCAGTGGTAATCCGGCTCCCTCAGAGGGTACAGCGGATACAGACATGCCTGACAAGCTGGCTATGATGGTTATTGTCGGTCACGAGACAACCCCAGCTACTTCGGAGGCGCAAAACAAGCCGGCGGAAGAAGCCGGTGACACCACTGCCGGTCAACTCATTGAAAGTTCCGACAAGGTGCGCGCAAAGAAGAAAACTGGCCTCGAAAAAGGCGGTAGCAGCAAACCCACGGATTTGCTCTCCGTCATCAAAGAAGTAGACGAGATCATGAATACTCCGGTGAACAAAAACACCCCACTCGACGAAGTGGAAGAGCTTAGGCTTAACATGCTTAAGCACTCTGACTTCCTGCGAAAAAGAGAGGAGCACGCTGAGAGCCTTGCGAAGAAGATCGAGAAAGAGCAGGAGAAGATGTCGGCCAAAACAGGACGGCAACTCTTCGAGGAGAAAAGGTCATCAAAAAACCGCCGTGGAAAAGAGCCGCCTACGCAAGCAACGACAGCGGCTCAAGACCTAGGGTTCGATTGGCGTACGGCACCACAGCGAGTGGACAGAAGGGGGGATGTTGTCTTCTGCACCCCTGTCCTCAACGCGGCTGCCGCGTTAGATACCCTGGACGACAACACTTACACGGCGGAAGAAAAGCTGGCCAACGCAAGACACTTCGTGAGCAAGGCCCTAGAACAACAAGCTCGCGCTGATTCCTACGGCCACATGGCGGATGCTCGCGGGGGAGACCTAGAGTCCAAGTCGGGCAAGTGCAAAGCTGCACCCGGTGCCGACCCCGAAGGCCCGTCTGGCTCCAGTAGCCATGGCGACAAAAGTAAGGCAACGCCACCTCCAAAGAAGGCGCCGCCGCCAAAGCCAAGGCGGGACGAGAATTCAAGGACGGGAAGCAGAGGAGACCTACCACCTCCATCTCAGCCAAGACGCGACAATGGCGGTAGCCGGAACAACAGGCCACTGCCTAGAAAAGATGCCGGCAACAACCCTCCCAGGAGAGGTCGAAGCCGATCTCTGCAGCGTAGCACGGGCAGCAAGAAGAGAGAGGAGGTAGAAGGGCCCAGGCGCAGCATAAGCCGGGCAGCGCAGGACGAGCCGGACGCAAACAGAGGCGCACGGCAGCTCGATCCAAAAGACGCACGACACCGCCTACAAGACATAGCAAGAGGAAAGGAGCCGCTATACTCTGGACCAAAGTGCTTCGGTGATGCCATCCGCAGAGAGACGTTCCCTAAGGACATGACATCAGTGTCAAAAAACTGTTCTAGGTACAACGGCCTCGTTAAGCCGGACTCATGGCTATCCGATTATGCCATGGCCATAGAGATTGCCGGCGGGAGCAGCCATATTGCCGTCCGCTACCTACCTCTCATGTTGGAAGGCACGACAAGAGCTTGGATCGACAACCTTCCTGAAAAGTCCATCCATAGCTGGTACGACATGGAAAAGGTTTTTTCCCAGCACTTCCAAGGAACATACAAGCGTCCAAATACCTACACGGATTTGCAACGCTGTATCCAAAAGCCGGACGAAACCATGAAAGATTTTGTCAGCCGTTGGATATCCGAAAAAGCCAACTGTCATGGTGTTTCGGACGCACAGGCTATCCACGCCTTCTACACGGGACTACAGAAGAAGTCCTTGCTCCGTCATAGGCTCGTCCGCGAGCAAATCACGGACCTTGGTGAGATGCTCAACCTGGCCGCCCAATACGCGGCGGCGGATGACGACGCCCGGGACGATGACCCAGACGTCAACATCATACCAAAGCGGAACAACAAGCGCAAGCAGGCGGCGGATGACAAAGCCGGGCCTTCCAATGAGGTAGCCGCAGCGTTCCAAGGAAACGCCGGCAAAAAGAAGTGGAAAAATAAGAAAGATAGTCGCGAAGCCGGTCCAGGGCCTAAGGCGGCGCGAATCACTTATGAACAGGCAAAGCTTTTGCCATGTCCCATCCACGCCTCATTGGGAAGGTCAACCATATGCTTGGAGAGTGCCGTTTCATGGACGACTTCAAAAAGGATCCCACAGTCGGCTGGAAGTCAAAGAAGTCAAAGAAGAACGACAAGAAAGACAGCAAGGAGGATGAGGATGACGACGACATGTCTATCTCAAGCGAAGATGACGCAGCCGCCAAGAAAAAGAAGCCGTATCCGAAGGTCAAAGAATCTCTTGTGTGCTTTGTCGGCACGCCTTCAGCTAAGGCGGATAAGGCGGAGATGTGCGAACTCAACGCGACAATGCAGGACGTCCCTCAGTACTTGAACTGGTCTGAGGCAACGATCACTTGGGACCAGTCCGACCACCCTGATCACGTTCCTCACCCAGGAAAGTACGCCCTTGTCGTCGATCCCATTGTCGACAACTTCAGACTTACAAAAGTACTCATGGATGGCGGCAGCAGCCTCAACATCATGTACGATGACACACTAAGCCGCATGAACCTATCAGAGGATCAGCTGGACCACAGCAACCTCACCTTTCATGGCATAGTGCCCGGCAGGCAAGCAAAGTCAATGGGGAGCATCAGGCTGAAGGTAACTTTCGGACCAAAAGAGAACTACCGCTCAGAGTTCCTTCGGTTCGAAGTTGTCCCCTTCAAAAGCGCCTATCATGCAATCTTCGGACGACCGGCTTTTGCCAAGTTCATGGCAAGGCCGTGCTACATATACAGCAAGCTTAAAATGCCGGGGGAAAACGGAACCATCACGATTTCCGGCAACTTCAAGAAAGCCAAGGAGTGCGAGCGTGGCATGGCCGCCTTCGCAGAAGCCGTCATCCACAAGGAAGAACTCGCGCTGCTCGGGGCGGATTCAGACAACTCCATGCCAAAGCCAAAGATGGATGTCAAAAAGACCTTCGAAGCTTCAGAAGACATCAAAAAAGCGGACCTCATCCCAGGTGACAAGTCTAAGCAAGTTGTCATCGGCTCCAACCTTGACAGCAAATAGGAAGGCGCGCTCGTCGAGTTCCTCCGTGAGAATCGTGACATCTTTGCATGGTCGCCTTCCGACATGCCTGGTGTACCGAGGGAACTTGCCGAGCACTCGCTCAACGTCATAAAAGGATCCAAGCCGGTGAAGCAAGCAACAAGACGCTTTGGAGATGAGAGACGCAAGGCTATAGGAAAGGAGATAAATAGGCTGAAGGCCGCCAATTTCATAAAAGAAGTTGTACACACCGATTGGGTGGCAAATCATGTACTTGTTCCAAAGAAGAATAAAGAGCTGAGGATGTGTATTGACTATACCGGTGTTAACAAGTGCTGCCCAAAGGATCCCTTTGCGCTGCCTAGAATTGACCAAGTCGTAGACTCCACAGCAGGCTCCGAGTTGCTTTGTTTTCTGGACGCCTACTCAGGATACCACCAAATCAAGATGAGAGAGTCAGATCAGCTGAAAACATCTTTCACAACTCCATACGGGACTTTCTGCTACATTACAATGCCTTTCGGCCTGAAGAATGCAGGGGCAACATACCAGCGCTGTATGCAAAATTGCCTGCACGAACAGATCGGCCGCAATGTTCACGTCTATGTAGACGACATCGGGGTAATGTCAAAAAAGAAGGCAGATCTCCTAGAGGACTTGGAAGAAACTTTTCAGAATCTCCGGAGGTATAAGATGAAACTCAATCCCGCCAAGTGCGTTTTTGGCGTCCCAGCCGGCAAATTGCTCGGGTTTATCGTCTCAGAACGAGGGATCGAGGTTAACCCGGAGAAGATCAAGGCCATCCAAAACATATCCAGACCTACTTGTCTGAAGGACGTGCAGCGCCTAGCCGGATCGGCAGCAGTCGTCAGTCGTTTCATAAGCCGCCTAGGGGAAAAGGCAATGCCTCTCTACCGGCTATTAAAGAAATCCGACAACTTCGAGTGGACAGCAGAGGCAGATGCCGCCTTGCAGCAACTTAAGGAGGCTCTCACATCCGCTCCAATATTGGCAGCACCTCGATCACAGGAACCAATGCTGATGTACATCGCGGCAACAGGAGCTGTTGTCAGCGTTGTCTTGGCTGTGGAGAGAAAGGAGAACGAAGCCGCGGCGTGTGAGCAGCGACCGGTCTACTTCATCAGTGAAGTGTTCTCCGCCTCCAAGCAGAGGTATCTGCATTACCAAAAGCTGGCTTATGGTGTATTCTTCGCCGCCAGAAAGCTTAGGCATTATTTCCAGGAACACACAGTGACAGTAGTCAGCAAGGCACCGTTGGGAGACATAATCAACAATGCAGAGGCAACAGGTCGAGTCGCCAAATGGGGCATCGAACTTGCCGCCTTTGATATAGTCTATAAACCACGGACCGCCATTAAGTCTCAAGCGCTTGCAGACTTTGTCGCCGACTGGACAGAGGCCATGGAGGAAACGACACTCCCCGAATCAGAATATTGGGTCATGCACTTTGACGGATCAAAGATGCTCAAAGGCTCGGGGGCTGGAGTCGTCCTACGCACGCCTAAAGGTGACAAGCTTAGCTACGTGTTACAAATCCACTTCACAGCAACCAACAATGTTGCCGAGTACGAAGCCTTGCTTCATGGGTTACACGTGGCAAACGACCTAGGCGTCAAAAGAATCCTCTGTTATGGCGACTCAGATTTGGTCGCGCAGCAAGTAAGCGGAACATGGGATGCGAAAAGCGCAACAATGGCGGCTTACAGAGCCAAAGTTGACGAATTCGCAAAAAACTTCGTAGGCTACGAAGTCCGGCATGTTCCAAGAGCTGAGAATGAGGCAGCGGACACACTTGCAAGACTAGGATCGGAACGCAAAAAGGTACCAAAAGATATCTTCCTGGAGCATCTGCACAAGCCATCCATTAAAGGCGCCGATTTGATGGACCCCGACGCAGAAGAACCGGTAGAAGCGGCAAGTCTCGCTGTCTACTTAACACAGCCGGATTGGACAGTCCCATATCTAATCGACAAAAAGTTGTCGGAAGACGATGAGGTGCTAAAGAGGCAGATCATAAGGCGAGCCAAGGCATTCACGATAATAAAAGGCGAACTATACAAGCGAAGCACTTGCGGCATCTATCAGCGGTGCATACAGCCGGAAGAAGGCCGGGAAATTCTAAAGGACATACATATTGGCACCTGCGGGCATCATGCTTCCGCTAGGTCCATTATCCAAAGCTTTCCGCCAAGGTTTCTACTGGCTCACCGCCAAAAAAGACGCCGAGGACATCGTAAAGACATGCAAAGGCTGCCAGTTGTACGCTCGACAACCTCACTTGCCGGCACAGGAGCTAAGGACGATCCCAATCACCTGGCCGTTCGCGGTCTGGGGCTTAGACATGGTGGGTCCCTTCAAAAAGGCGCGCGGTGGTTACACTCACCTATTGGTCGCTGTCGACAAGTTCACCAAATGGGTCGAAGCTAAACCAATCAGCAAACTTGACGCACGGACAGCCACCAATTTTCTCTGGGGAATTATCTCTCGGTTTGGAGTTCCACACAGCATTATCACCGATAATGGCAGCAATCTGTCTCAAGGCGACATAGAAGAATACTGCAGCGATCTGGGTATCCGGCTTGATTTGGCATCCGTGTCACACCCTCAATCCAATGGACAAGTAGAGAGTACAAACGTCCTAGTCTTATCAGGACTTAAGCCTCGTCTCGAAGCTCCATTACACAGGGCAGCCGGCGCTTGGGCAGATGAGTTACAGTCGGTATTATGGAGTTTGCGCACAACGCCAAACAGGTCTACCGGCTACACTCCTTTCTTCTTAGTATATGGCGCTGAGGCAGTGCTACCTACCGACATGAAGTACGATTCCCCAAGAGTTCAAGCCTACATCGAGCAAGACGTAGAAGGTGCAAGACAGGATAGCCTAGACCTGCTAGACGAAGAAAGAGACGTCGCTCTCCATCGCTCCGCCTTGTACCAGCAACAACTTCGCCGCTATCATAGCCGGAGAGTGCGGAAGCGAAGCTTCAGAACAGGTGACCTGGTTCTCCGCCTAATTCAAGACAGAAAAGGCTTGCACAAGTTATCCCCGCCATGGGAAGGACCGTTTATAGTCACAAAGGCGCTGCTCAATGGTTCCTACTACCTAGCGGACATCCGCGACGAAGACGAAAAGAAAATGCGCAAGAAGGCGGCAGGAAAAAGGGGAACCAAGCGCAAAAAAGGCATTGACGATCCGTTCGAGCAAACAAAACGGCCTTGGAATATTGAGCAGCTACGTCCTTTCTACACTTAGCAATTTATAATTGTAATAAGTTAAATATGATTATGAAATAAAAGTCTATGGTTCCTCATCTCTGTTGAGAAGCATGCAATCTTTTATCTTTTCTTGCAATCATATTTCCCCTATGTATCTAAGTTACCTATTTTCTAGCTCCGTGCAAAGGTTCAAACTGGTAGATACTTGCAGCTTTCGAGCCAACCCAAAGCAAAAATAAACCTTTTTGCGCCGCCTAATTCCTTTACCTCTGATTACTTATATGTGGTTCGCCTAGTAGTATGTCTTTGACACCAACATGTTGGCTTTGGTCTCTGATTCTAAACGCATGGTTTAGCCCTGGTTGTTTCAGCTAAAGTTACCGGCTGAGGTTTCGTCAACATACAAAAAGTCAAGCATATAAGTCAGGGTAAAATTAAGGCGGGCCATATAAAAAAGACAAAATAAAACTTGTCAGCTAGTTTCCGCTTAACAAAGCAGCAGCAAAAGTATATACAAATATTACTAGTCAATGTTGCATTGTTTCAGGAGCCGACAAGTAAGGCTAATAAGAGGCAAGGACAGAAAAAATATGGCTCGGGGGAGCGTCTACATCAGGCTTGGGGGCTGACAACTTCAGCACCGGAACTATCACTCCCCTCCGCCTCGGCCGCGCCGGCAGCTTCAGCTCCCTCTCCGCCAGGCACAGGATGGCGCCGGTAGAAGATTGAAGTGTCGACCATGTCGGCAACACGCGTGGCGTAGCCGGCAACGCTGTCCAGAACAGCGGCCGGCTCAACCTCGCTGCCGTCTTCATATGTTGACGGCATGCCTTCAGTGACGGTTTGTATCTCCGCCTCGGGGTAGTGCGCCATGAACAACCCAAGGGCGGTCTTGGCTCCACCCCGTGCCGCCGACTTCAGCGAGCTTTTGTGCAGTTTGGTCGCCTGCTCCAAGATGGCGGGCACGTCGCTGAACTCGGTCGGTTCCTGGCTGCCGGACGAGGTGAAGAACTTGGCGGCAAACCGCTTGGACGCCGCCAAAGTCTCGGTGATCAGTTCGCCTAGACGCGCAAGGCGATCCAGACGGGGGCTGACAACCTTGTCATCGCCTAAACCGGTGGGAACTGTATCAAAAAATAAAGCCATTAGTTTGGCTCAGGCTAAAGAAACATGGCAGCATAAAAAAGGAGTAAGAAATTACCAAGGACCGAGTTATGGAAAGCGGACAACTCAATCATATGAGTTGCCAGCGCGTCCTCCGCAGTTTGGGCGCGAGAAGTCTGCTTGGAGATTTCCTCCGCAGCCGTCTTCTCCGCCTCCGCCAACTTGTTGCGCAGGCTTTCTAGCTCACCAGTGAGCTGGCTAGATTCCTGCGCAAACTTGAGTTGCTGGGCCTCCATCTCCTTCTGATGAGCCTCCTTCAACTCCAAGTTGGCGGCCGCCAAGTCTGAAGCTTCATTCATAAGAGCTTGCATATCAGTGGAGGCCTTCAGGATATCCTGGGCGTGGTCTAGCAATTCTACAAATATGGATCCGCTAACTAAATGATTGACGGCAACATAAGTCGAAAGCATAGTTGAAGGCGAAAAAGGATCAACCCTACATTCATCTTTTTGGCGGGCCGCCTCCAGCTCGGCAATCCGCAGGTCCTTCGCCTCGCACTCCTTCTTAAGGCCGCGGCAGCGCCGGTTTATCTCAACTCGGGAGGAGACAAGCTCGACGTTGGCGGAGACAAGGCCCTGCAAGACAAAACAAAGGCATATAACATATTGTCGAATAACCACTAAGCCGACAGTCAAAATTTCTTTTATTTTTGACTTGCCATCTAAGTGCTCGGGGGAAAGGCTATGTATATGCCGGAGTGGTAAAAACTTACGGATAGGTCGCCCTCCAAGTCGGCGAAGGCCTGCGAGGCGAAGGTGGCGAAAGCCAAAGTTGACTCCTTGGCCTCCTTAAAGGTGGACCAAGGGTCCCTGACCTTGCCGCCTCCCACAGCCGGGGCTGCCCTCCGAGACCCGCCGACGGTCGACTCCAGCAACCCTTCATTGGCGGCGCGCGATTGAGCGGCTTCATCGGCCGTAGCCTCAGCCAACAGTAGGGGAGTCTTGGGCGCGCGGTCGGTGGAAGAGACCCTTGGCGGAGCGCCAGAAGCCGGAGCCGGGGGCTGACGACGGGCGTCGCCCATAAAGCTGCCGGCTTGGAGCTGAGGAGTTGGCGGCACGGTAGCCGGCGAGCTGCCTTGTGGCCACTTACCCTTGCCAAGAAGCCTGGTCGTCAACCGGGAAGTTGCGACCCTTTCCCTGTCAACAAAAAGCAAGCACAGTCAATTGGCTTGTATTGAAGAGGTTTGTCGTCTATTAAAGGCAAAATTGAGTACCTTCGGGGGATGTTAATCCCCGCGTTCTCGCCAAGGTTGGCGAGAGCCGGCTCGGTAGCCGATACGATCCGTTTCTTCCTCTCGGCATTCGCCGTAGAGGAAGCAGCGCCGGACGCCTTGCGCTGCTTCGTCTTCCCGGCTTCCGACTCGTAGAAGTCGGGAGCCAGGTCATCCTCCCCCAACTCGGAGAGCTGAAAAAGAAGACAAGTTTAATGGAACTCAATTCTAGCCGGCAAAGCTATCAAACAAGGGGCAAGGAAGAAAATATTTACCTCGAGGGGAGGGTTGTCGTGGGTGTGCATGGGCACGCCCTCCGCCGCCTTCACCAGCCCTGCCTTGACAAGGCTGCGGAGCCGGAATGCGAATATCTCTTCTCTCACGCGAAGAGAGGCCGTGTCAGGAGGCGAATACTGACACATCTTGTGCGGGCTGTACCGCAGGGGGAGGATCTGCCGGCCGAGCCAGCAGATGACGGTGTCGACCCCATCCAGCAGAGGGGGAGCCATCGTCCTCGTGAGGAACTCAATCCGCCTTTGAATAAGGTGGAGTTCCTCCGTCAACTTGGGCACCGCCTCGTCCCAGCATGGCCGAGGCATGGGTGGCGCGTTGACGAATGCCGGGATGCCAACTTGGCGGCCCGGCGCTGCCATATCTTGGCAGTAGAAGAACGTGGAGGTCCAGCCCTTGACGGACTCAAGGTATGGTATCTTAGGATACCACTGGCGGCCCTGGCGGCAGTTGAAGGTGACGCTGCCGCAGGTTGCCAGCCCGCCGTCCGGCACCGTCTGTCGCCGGCAACGGAAGCAGTATCTGAAAAAGTCTAAACTAGGCCTAATACCTAGGTAGCCTTCGAACAGAGCTGTGAAGCCGGCTAGGACTAATATACTATTGGGTGCAATGTTGTGGGGCTGGAGCCCATAGTGATCCAAAACCTCGCTAAAAAAGGCGGAAGGCGGAAGCGCCATTCCCCTAACTAGATGGGAGGTGAGGATTACCCGCTCCCCGGCTTTTGGGGCCGGGATGACGTCTCCGAAGGCGGCCCTCCACCGGCAATCCTCCCGAGTGGGGAGGTAGCCGACAGCCTCCAAATCTTGGAGGGCATCTTCGTCGACGATGGAAGGTAGCCAGTAGCGGGACCCGAGGTCCGCCGCTTCCTCTTCCTCATCGACGGGGGCGCCCGCTGTCGTCATCGCCGTGGTGGTTGGTGGAGGAGCCGAAGAACCCGCCGCTGGCGCGCGCGCGGTGGAAGTCCGGGGGGCGGCGGTGGCGACATTGCCCGTCGCCGCCGTCGCGGGACGAGCTATCGCGCCGCCCATCGCCGTCGCGGGCGCGGTCTCGGTCGCCGGACCGCTCGACGCCGTGGAGAGGGTCTGGCCGGTGGACATCGCCGCGAGGAGAGGTCGTCGGAGAAGAGGAGTTCGTCGGAGCTCGCTCGGAAGCAAGAAGCGGAGAAGTGGAAGAGGCAAGAGCGCACGGAGAGCAAAGGCTGGGTAGTGAAAATGGACCGTTTGGCTACCTATTTATAGGGCCAGGCGTTGCTCCCTGTGCAACGGTGTTTTTAGTCGGACACGTGTCCAGCATCCGATGCAGCACACGATTGCACGATCTCCACGCCTCCTCTTTTCCCGCAATTTGTGATCATGGCGAGATTCCCGCCTAGGCTGTTTTCAAACTGTTGTGAGCCGGCTAGGTGGAAACCGTCGCGAAGAATGCTCGGCAAAGATTGCCGAGTAGCCGTCTTTTCCCATGATGGATAAAGGTGGCCGCATGTCAACATCAAGACACGCATGCCCCGTTGATTTTCAGAATGGTTCAAGTCCTGCAGCCGCCAACCTTGGCAGATGAAGAATCAAGAAGAGGCCGGCGCCTGGAGAACTTCAACCTTTCTGGGGGCTAATGTTGGGGATATATCAACTAGAGGTATAACCAACATGGATCAATCCGGCTAGTCCAGGGTGGCCCAAGGGTGGTAAGGCCGAGGCCTGCCGGGCGGCCCAGATAGCTGACGTACAAGGAAGTAGGCGGACAGTCCAAGGAAGCCGGAAGGCCGAAGCCCATCAAGCCACCGAGCCCAAGACGGAAGGCGGAAACTAAGCCGGCTAGGTATAGGACTCTGTTTACTTGCCGGACAAGTACTTACCTTGTACCCTGGGGTCTGGCCGCCTATATAAGCCGGCCACCAGGGGGCCTTTAGGGCAGACAACTTCAATAGGCATCATACCCATTGTAACCTGTTCACGGCTATTGCCTCATAGTGAATTATAGCGGCACGTAGGATCTCGCCACTGCTGCGGGATCCGAAGCTGGGTAAACTCGCCGTGTTCAATCCCGTCCTTGACGATACCAACCTTCTTCCTCACAATCCATACGTAGGCTAGAGGACCCCCGTCTCCTATCAATTATGTCGATACCACGACAAAGCCAAAGCTTGAGGATACCCCGGTGCTTCTCCCTAACATATATCAAGAAGATTTAAGCATCAAAGCTAGGGGATGCCCAAGGCATCCCCTTCTTCATCAACAAACTATCAGTTCCTTTCTAGTGAAACTATATTTTAATTTCGTCACATCTTATGTGCTTGCTTGAAGCGTCTGTTTGTTTTTGTTATTGTTATTTTCATTCTCGGAATAAAATGGATCCTAAAATTCTTTTGTGTGGGAGAGAGACATTCTCCGCTTTTTCTTATGAATACTCGTATTATTCACGTATATTCGTTGAGTATTCTTTTCATGTTATCATTTGCTCTCTAGCTCTTGTTTTTCATGCATCTCTTGTTAGAGTTGTTAGATTTGTTATATCGTACTCTCATATCACATTGTTTAATTACTTGGAGAGTTTATCTTTTAAATAAATTGATTGGTGTTTGGTTGGAAACATAAAATGCTAAATGTGGTAGATGGTATAAAGAAAGATATACATGCTCTTATGGATTGTTATCTTGTATGTTGTGGTGCTTGGCAATTGTTTTTAGCTCTCGTGTAGATCATGTTTAAGCTTTTTACATCAAGTAGTTAAAACCTATTAGTGAGGAACTACCGTAAAACTTGCTGAAATTTCGTTTGCATGTTTGCTATCTCTAAGGTCTAGATATTTTCTAGTTAAAGTGTTTGAGAAACGAGGAAGACAATGTAGAGTTTTATAATGCTTGCAATATGTTTTGTCTATACGACTTGTTGTTATAGTTTATACTTGTGTTTGCTTCAAATAACCTTGCTAGCCAAAGCCTTGTATTGTGAGGAATTCTTCTCGTGCATCCAAAATCCTTGAGCCAAAACCCATGCCATTTACGTCCACCATACCTACCTACTACATGGTATTTCCTGCAATTCCAAGGAAATACTTCATGTGCTACCTTTCATTCAAAATTTATTATCCCTTATTTGTGTCAATGTTTATTAGCTCGTGAGGAAGTATGTGGTCTTACAGATATCAACCTTGTCATTTGCTTTTACACAGACTTTCACCAACCGGACTAGTGGCATATACCCCACTTATCCATTAATTTTGCAAATAGAGCTGGCAAAAGGGGTGCCCGGTCCTAATTAATTACAACTTTAACCGCTGCATTTTCTTCACATTTTTGCCCTCATCTAACCAGCCAAGCAATGATACTAGTTCTAAACTACATGTGTAAACAAAAGAAAAAATAGCATGATCTGCCCTTGGGTAGAAATAACGACCTTCATGGGAGCCGTTCTTAAGAAAGTCTGGTTAACAAGGGGGGTAGAGTGCCCATTACCATTCATTGACAACGACAAACACCACTAAAAAACTTACTTTTATGCTCTCTATATGATTTCAAAAACCTATAAAACTAAGAAACTCTAGCACATGCTTGTATCCCCGCTTCCCTCCGCGAAGGGCCTATCTTTTACTTTATGTTGAGTCAGTTTACCTACTTCTTTCTATCCCCGAAGCAAACACTTGTGTCAATTGTGTACAACAATTCTTATATGCTTACTTATTGCACTTGTTATGTTCCTTTGTGTTGACAACTATCTATATGATATACATGTTCAAAGTTGAAAGCCAATGCTTAAACATATATCTTCCTTTGTGTTCCTTCAATGCACCTTTACTTAGATAATATTGCTTTATGAGTTAACGCTTATGCAAATCTTATTGATGCTTGTTTGAAATTACTAATCATGAAGAGTTTTTACTTATATGATGTAGTCGTTTACTCCATGTCTATTTGTTAGCAAACTATAGATCAGTGCCTTGAGTCGTTTCATTCATAACATGAGCCTTACAATATAATATGATCAAGATTGTGTTAAAGCATGTCACTTCAGAAATTATTCTTTTTATCGTTCTTGCCTACTCGGGACGAGTAGATCTAAGTTTGGGGATGTTGATACGTCTCCAAGGTATCCATAATTTATTATGTTCCATGCTATGTTATATCATGTTATTACATGTTTTATATGCATATTATATAGTTTTATGCATTTTCTGAGACTACCCTATTAACAAGATGCCACAGTGCTAGTTCCATATTTTATGTTGTTTTTGGTTTCAGAAAAGTACTTAAGGAAATATCCGCCAAATTGGAAATAAATCAACCTGGAATTATTTTGGAATATTTGCGTCACGAGGAACCGAAGACGAGACGAAGAGGGGCCGCGAGGCGCCCACACCACCTCGTGGCGCGTGCCCACTTCTGGCCGCGCCGGGAGGTGATGTGGGCCCTCGGGCGCCCACCGATCTTGCTCTTTAGCCCCTAAATAGCTCCCTGACCTAAAAACGACGGGGCATTAATCACTTTTTCCTCCACGGGTCCAGAGCGCCGTCGCCATCGAAGACAAGATTCAGGGGGACATAACTCTCTGTTCCGGCACCCTGCCGAGACGGGGAATTGCCCCCGGAGCCATCTCCATTGACTCCACCACCATCTCCATCGCCATTTCTGACTCCTACGATGAGGAGTGAGTAGTTCTCCCCCGGGGCTGCGGGATCTACGGTAGCCATGCGGTTCATCTCTCTCTCCCATAAATGTGATCTTTTATGTGATCATGAGCCTTTTAATCTAGTTGAATATGTAATGCTACTCTTTGTCTATTATGCACTCTAGAGGTTACTTTAATATGAACTCCGGGGTGATGTCTACGCACGCTTCTATTCTCATAGACAGTGTTGGGCCCCCAAGAGCAGAGGTTTGTAGAACAGCAGCAAGTTTCCCTTAAGTGAATCACGCAAGGTATATCGAACTCAGGGAGGTAGAGGTGAAAGATATTCCTCTCAAGCAACCCTGCAATTAAGATACGAGAAGTCTCTTGTGTCCCCAACACACCCAATACACTTGTCAGATGTATAGGTGCATAAGCTATGTGAAGAGATAGTGAAATACAAATTATATGGATGATTATAAGTAGTAACTGCAATCCATTGTAGATTTCGCGACGATGTGTTGCTTCCCACTTCTCCAGCACACGGCGCCTCCATTCACCTTGAACACATAACCTGTCTGTGACTTAGAGTCATCGGGGTCTGAGCAGAAACTTGCATCCACGTAACCTGTTACGCCAAGTTCTTCATCGCAGCCACCATAGACAAGGAACATTTCCTTTGTCTTATTGAGATACTTAAGAATGCTCTTAACAGCAATCCAATTCGCCATTCCAGGATTACTCTTGAAACGGCTTGTCAAACTTAGAGCTAATGCCACATAAGGTCTAGTACTTAACATTGCATACATAATTGATCCTATGGCGGAAGCATAAGGATGTTTAGTCATATCGGCCTTATCATGTTCCGTTACCGGACACTGTGCCTTTCGCAATGTTTTATTCTTGATAACCGGCAGAGAACCCTTCTTTGCCTTCTCCATACCGAAATGCTTCAGTATTTTATCAAGATAAGTACTCTGACTTAACGCTAATAGACGTCTTGATCTATCACGATTGTAGTGACCTCACCTTTTATTATAAGGTGGAAGTCCCCGTGTTAATGTGCTAGTCCCTGGATCAAATGCTAGCACCATAGTTTAAGATGAATAGCATGCAAAAGTGTCAAATACTTTATTAAATCGCATGATCCGGTGTTACAAATATCTCTTACAACTTGCATAACCTAAAAAGGCTAGCAAAATTTCCAAGAGTAGCAGCGGAAAATAGTAGATACAATGAGCCTCATCATCTTCATGTGCCACAGGCAAAGCATGTTGGTTGTAGACTCAAAATCCTATCGAATACTCACTCGTCGTCTGTCAAATCTGCAAGGTTTAGTTGCAGCCCAGCTATAAAGGGTCAGCACCGTTGAATTGTGGTGGCAAGTGACTTTTAAAAGCTAATATTCTACTAAGCTATATATATATATGCTTATTTGGCTGGTGGAGCTCAAGGCTATTGCGCAAAGTGAGTTTCATCCTACTTTTGGTAAACAACTTTTTGAAACAATATCATCTCTTTATCAGACAATCCCAAGACAAAATCCATGTCTCCTACCCATGTTCATCCATCAAAGTTTTATTAAGAAATTGGGATGAAGAGATTTTCAGTAGACAGCCTTGTGTAGTCACTCAGTTTGTCCGATGCCGGGGACACGGCTAAGATCTTAGGTTTTAACTCTCGAGGGGGTGTGCACTTTCACCATTAGACTTAATCAACCCAAACTATCCTCTACACTCCTTTAGTGAGAAGGAAAAGGAGAAGATCAAGACGAGACTTTTCAGAAGTTGCTTTCCCATGATCATACTAAGAGATTACCACCATCCTATCAACTCTACCACCATCAATCTCTTGACCCAGGTCCACATCAACTTACTCCATCAAGACAGAGCCCATATTGACCAATGGTTGCACGATAAGCAACTAGACTCAGTGTAAACTTAATCTTGGGCGAAGACAACCATGAAACTTGGCCCTGAGAAGCCACTCAACTTGAAACCTCCTCGATCGACCCAATCCACCCAGGCGTTAAATTAATTTAGTGGAAATTTTCATTTATCACATCAACCATAAAACAATCATTTTTGCAGCAGGTACTTCCAATAAATTATAATGGGGGTCTAATCTGGAATTTCTAAGGGGAAACCTAAAAGGTTTGCATAGCATACTACAATCTCCCAAAAACCTATCATGCATACTACTTTTGCAAATACTGTTTGAAAACACTAGATATGCAATAGAATAAAATAGTAGGTGTTTTATGAAGTCACTTGCCTGATGAATGTTGTCGTTTCTCACACACTCATTGTCGACAACGAACATTGCACTCCGTTCAATCTATAAAGTAAAATGACATACAATACAAGCAATTCAACAAGCATATATCATTCAAATAATCAATCAAGCGTAATAAGGCTTAGAAGTGGATTTGGTCAAGGGTGTCACATAATTCAATATGCAAAAAGAATTAATGTGATTGCGTTTAGGGTATAGTCTAAAGTCAAATTGGACATTTTCAATTTGAAAGGATTGAAAGATCACATGATCCTAATGAATTGGTCTTTAAACGTTTACACGAAGAGATGCTAAGATGGTTTAATCATAATTTAAAAGCAAGGTTCAAGATTTTACAACAACCATCTATATTTAATTTCTTTTACCTAAGGTTATGTTTTCAGAATTTAAATTTAAGAAAACTCATATTCGAGAATTTCTTAATTTATCATATCTAACATTTTTAATACCCAACAGAAAAGTTCTTAGTATTAAAAATACAACCTAGTTATTTTAAATGGCATAATGTTTTAAATCACATTTTTAGTAACACCTAATTAACCAATAACATTTATATACTTTTGTAAATGAACTAAAATCATTTAAAAGGTTTTAAATAAAACCTACTTATTAATGTTATGTAATAATTCGGTAACATGGATTTGAGTTTCTCTGAACAAGGACAATTATTTATGACATTTGTGCAAAGGAAATAATTTAAATATATTAATAAATATTTACACTATGCCCAAGTTAACTAAAATAAGTTTCTGATTTTTTTAATTCATTTTAAATTTTTCAAACTTTAATTAAAATATTGGATCATTATCCTTCTAATCTTAAGCTTTCCAAAAATATTTTATTTGGAAATTTTGGACTTATGAATTTAAAACTAAGTCAAAAATGCTCACACTCCTAATTTGAAAATTAAATCTATTTAGATTAGTCAAATTTGAAATTTAAAAGTTCAAGCAGATTCTACTTGTCGAGGGCTTTAATTTGATATAAAAATTTGTCCAATTTGGATAATGGGTTAAAAAGTTATGAAGATTCTAAGTTGTATGTACTTCTCTTGTATGTACAGTTTGGACTCCGTGAGAAAATAGAAAATTAAGCAGTAGGGATTTTCCCTACTGTTTTGCGCCTCAAAAAAAAGATTCTAAGTTGTAGGGACTTTTCTGTAAATCTGCCAATTAAATCTATTCGGAAATAAAACAGAAAAAAGTTGGCCACGTGGCGGGCTGTGATTGGCTGGGCTCGGCTAGGCTCGGCTTAAGCCGCGGCTCGGCTCGGCTGTTTTAAATCTGGATCGTTAGATCCAGATCGGGCGGTCCGCATCTAATCATACCGATTCGGTTACAGTGTTCTAATCGTGGCCGTAGAAATCCGATCGAACGGCGTACCTCGCTCTGACCGGAGGTGGCGGTGGAAACTCACCGGAGGCGATGGGGATGGCGGCGGCGCGACTCGGTTGAGCATGGCGACGACGCTTCGGAGGCCCCTCGGTCGCGTCGAGGGCTGCTCTTCGTGCGGTGCATCACGCCGAGGTTGATGGAGGGGTCATCGTCGAGCGGCGCTTCCCCGAGCTACGTCCAGAGGTGGACGGAGTGCGCCGACGCCGGTGACCTTCGGGTGGTCGACGTAGAGAGCTCTACGGTCGTCTTATGGCTCGTGAAGGAACCGGAGAGGTGCTACGGGACACGACAAGGACTTTGGGTGTGGTCTTGTCCGTGGGGGCCTCTCTCATCTCGTCGGGCACAGTGCAAGACGCGGCGGCGGCAGTGGAGCTCCGGCGGTGAAATTCTCCGGCCTGGCGGCGGTTCGGGCTAGGGTTTCTTGGGGGAAACGTGGAGGAGGATCTGGGTTTTAAATATGAGGCAGAGGGGAGCAATTTCCACAAGAAACGCACTGATTTGAAACGAATTTGGAAAGAGATTTTTGGGAGAGATTTCCGGGATGGAGGTTGAAGATGAAGATGACGTCATCTGTGACGTCAGCAGGTATTTTCTTTTCTTTTTCTGTTTTCTTCTATTTCTTTTATAACTTTTGATTTAAGACTCCAAATGAAGTCAAACAAATTTCTATAAATTTATAAAATTCATATGTATGCTTTAAAACATTAGTGGGCATGTTCTGAAAACTTTTTAAAATTATTAATTTTGAAATATTGGTTAAATACAAATTTGACACTTTAAGTTAAATTTGAAATTAGGGATTTAAATAAATTCATTTGGGTTTAAATAAAATTTAAGAAATTATCACAGCTATATATGTTTGATATTAAGTTATCTTAAACTCATTTTCAATAACCATTATTCTTTATTTTAGTATAATAGTAAAATAACAAAATATAAATATTTTTAAGGAAATGGGAAATATAATAATTTCAATTTTAGTTCAAAATATTTTGTGCACCATTAGGTTTTATATTATGCCAATCCATTTGAAAACTCCATAAAATATCTTTGGAAAATATTCTAGTTTTAATCCATTGCTTATATTGAATATATTCATGAAATCATTTTATGTTTGAGAATTAATGAAACTAATTTAAATTAATGCAATACTTATTTGGATAATTCATTAATTATAAAATCTATGAAGTTTTAAAGTTATACACTATAGACTTGAAATATACAAAACTATGTTTTGAACTTGGGTAAATGAATAATAATAATCTTTTGGCAAATAGACAATGTTTTCAAAGTTTAAAATAACACTTGTAATTATTATTTTAATTTATGAATTGCTATTGCTAAGTGGTTGAAATCAAATACTTATAAAGAAACCTTTTATTTCATGAATATGGTTTGAAAGTTTGTAAAACATTTGTCAAATTAGATATTGAGGTTTTAAATAATTACAATGGATAATAAAATCTTTTAACTTGAAACAACTTTTGAAAATAAAGATAAACTAAGATATTTGAAATATTAACCTTTTTCAATATGTTTGAAGTTTTTCATAGTTGGTTTTCTTATGCATTTAATATTTTATTTTAATAAAAGAAAAGTTTTAAATTTTTGTGATTTTTGAACATTATATAATGTTGGGATGTTACAACGATAGATTTTAATGCCTAAGACATATGCAGCTTCTCCTAAGTCCTTCATGGAAAATTTAGTGTTTAAATAACCCTTCAGGCTATTCAGAAGGTCCACATCATTCCCAATTAATATGTCATCTACATATAGTGCTAAGAACACAACCGAGCTCCCACTCATTTTATTGTAAATGCAGGTCTCTTCCAAATTTTGTACAAACCAAAACCTTTGATCACCTCATCAAAGCGAAGATTCCAGCTCCGAGATACTTTTTGTGAAGAAATATCAACTTTATGGAAAAGGACCAAAAAACACCTGGAAGTCGTTTTCTATCGCGAAGGGGCCACGAAGACCAAACGGATAAGAGGCACGAGGGCTCCACACCACCTCGTGGCGCGGGTGCCACCTTGCCGCGCCAGCAGGTGGTGGGACCCACTGGGTCGCCTCCTCGCGACCCCCTCGCGGCTACACAACCCTATGACCTAAAACCCCACGGGGGGTATCCACTTTTCCAGAGAACATCACCGTACGCCGCCGCCATCGCGGACCCTAGTTCCGGGACCAGAAGTCCTCTTCCGGCACCCTGCCGGGACGGGGAATCAAAGGGGGTCATCGCCATCGTCATCGCCAACGCCTCCCCATCAACCATTCATGTTTCCCCCCATCCATGAGTGAGTAATCCACCGCTGTAGGCTTGAGGGGATGGTAGAGATTGGATGAGATCGTTCATGTAATAGTTTAATATCGTTAGGGCATAGTGCCTAGGTGTTTTACGTCATTGTTACAACTTGTTATGCTTAATGCTTGACACTAGGGCCCGAGTGTCATGATTTCAGATCTGAACATATTATTGCATCATGAGAATAATTATTGTTTTAGATCATATCTATTAGTTGTATACACATATTATTGTCCGGAACCGATGACCCCAAAGTGACAGCAATTGGGATAACCGGAGGGAATGTTAGTGATGTGAGGATCACATGTGTTCAAGGAAAATTATTGCTTTGCTCCGGTACTTTATTAAAAGAAGTACCTTAATTGCCAGTAGTTTCCCTAGAGGCCCCGCTGCAAACGGGCTGGCAGGACAAAAGATATTGTGCAGGTTTCTCATTGCGAGTCACAATAGATGTCTTACTTCTACTGATGTTGTTATTTCACCAATGTCAGGGGCGGAGCTAGACCAAGAGTAACCCTGATGCACAATGACCCTGATGCACGCTTGTCTTGTTAACATGATGCACATTTAGCCCTTTTAAGTAGTAGTTAAGCTTACACATTTTTTTTGACCCTGATGCATGTGCACCAGGGTATTACCAAGCAGCTCCGCCCCTGACCAATGTCTCTGCTATAAAACTGTTTCTACTGATATTCCATCTCGAGCAAGTCTATTCACAGGTGCAGCTGATCTGACAAATCATCTGTAAAAACTTATAATTATTCTTTGGCTCCCCTTGTGTCGAATCAATAAATTTGGGTTTTACTTCCCTCGAAGACTGTTGTGATTCCCTATAATTATGGGTCAACAGGGCCCACACCAGGTCCAGGCGCGGCTAGACCCCCTGCCACGCAAGCACATGGTTAGGACGCCTCGGCCCTCCACCGCCTTCGCCGTTTCGCCTACTTAAAGCACCAGAAAACCTAAGACCTACACGATGAAAACTATTACTCCACGAACTCCCGAGCCACCGCCTTCGTCAACCCTACTTCGGCAGAGACCAGAAGCTCTCCCCGACACCCTGTCGGGAGGAGGAATCATCACCGGAGGGCTCTACATCACCATGTCCGCCTCCGGACTGATGCATGAGTACTGATACATAGTAGTAGCTAGATGGTTGTCTTCTCCTCTTGTGCTATCATGTTTAGATCTTGTGAGCTGCCTACCATGATCAAGATCATCGTTATGTAATACTTCATGTTGTGTTTGCTGGGATCCAATGAATATTGAGTACTAAGTCATTCTCTTCATAATATATTATGTGTGTGGTATTTATGATCATGCATGCTCTCCGTTGCTAGTAGATGCTCTGGCCAAGTAGATGCTTGTTACTCCAAGGGAGGGTACTTATGCTCGATAGTAATTTCATGTCTCTATTTAATCTGGGGTAGTGAGAGAAAGTTCTAAGTTTGTAGATGTATTGTTGCTACTAGAGATAAATCATTAGTATTTTGTCTAATGATGATGTTACTTACTTACTTTACATACAGTGCTTAAGGATTGCTTGCAACTTAATATGAAAGGGATGCGGACGCTAACCGGAAGGTGGATTGTTAGTCATAGATGCGGTTGGAACGGTTTATGTATATTCTTATAATGCCCAAATGAATCTCACACTAGACATCATGACACTAGTATATGCATTATTATGCACTTCTTTATTCTATCAATTGCCCACCTGTAATTTGTTTACCCGCATAAATGTTATTATTATTTATGGAGAGACACCACTAGTGAACTGTGGACCCCGGTTCTTTTCTTTAATCTGGTAAAACAACCTACTGCAAACCTGTTACTTTCATTCTCTGTAAATAAACATCATTTTTTTCACACATACGTTTAATCCTTGTTACGGCAAGCCGGTGAGATTGACACCCTCACTGTTAAGTTGGGGCAAAGTATATTGATTGTGTTGTGTGCAAATTCGACGTCAACTTAGCACCAAGACTTTTCTTGCATCATTAACACCTCAAGTGAATTCTCATTTCCTACTGGTTCAATAACCTTGGTTTCATAACTGAGAGAAAATTTCTGCTGCACTTATCATACCTTCCTCTTGCAGTCTCCCAACAACACACCACCATGTGCATCAATGCTCCACAAAATCAGACATGTTAAAGGAGTGGAATTGCGCGAGAACACACCATCTCTTTTCCTGGAGGATGAGGAGTTCTTAAACGTGTTGCGGTAAGCTTTTATATTTCCACGTCTTTACTTTATTTACTACTCTCTCAATTTTTTTAATATAAGATGTTTTAGCTGGTGTATATGTTGTCTACATACACATAAAAATAAGTTAATATGTACACTAAAACATGTCTAGATACAAGTTTGGATATGTGAATGTGAAGAAAGGCTAAAACATATTATATTAATAAACATAGGTAGTAATTCATCTGTACATGACTAACTCTACCGTCATTTCAGAATCGGCTCATGGACATATTTTTTTATCAACATGCCAATTTAGAATTATGATCAGATGAAGATCATGTTTGGTCGGACTGGTCTCTCTTTACTACCGGATTTTTTTTGAGGATAAGGTGGTCGTACCACCGACTCGAATAGATAGAAGAGAGTTGACCTAGTTTATAAGGAAAATCGGGCCCAAAACCATACAAATTCTACAGAAGAATTACACAGACGAAGCGACCCGCCATCCACACACCACCCGCTCCAGGGCCGCCGCCCCGGCATAGCAACCAGATCAAATTTCACATTACCCGAAAGTGATCCAGTCATGGTCGACGAACCCTCAGCCCCGACAGTTTTCATCTAGGTTACCACCAAAACCATCATGCTTCGGGGCCGCCACCCCCCCCCCCCCCCCCCCCGACGTAGCAACCAGATCGGCCTTCGCATTGCCCGAAGGTGATCCAATCAGGACGACGAACTCTCTGCCCATGCAGTCTTCATCCAGGTCACCCCCAAGACCCCCGCTAGACAACGGCTCCGCCTCATGGAACTATCGTAGCGAGGGAGACCGAGACCGCCGTCACGACGCACTGCGACCGTCCGGTGCCTCCGCCCCGGTCATCCGCTCCCCTCACAACAGCACCGCCCGCTTAGCCATCGCGAAGCCAGCGCACCACGGGGACCAAGAGCTTCAAGGCGACGCCTCCAAGAAGGTAGTGACGTGTGCGTCACCGCCGCCCGCTCCAAAGGAGTTTAGGTTTTCACCCAAAGATCTTGACACCAAACGCATCAGAACGAATCAATCTCCTCGACGACGCCAACAAGAAGGAGAACGATGCCACAAAGGCGCCGCCGCTGTCGGCACAAACCGAAGTATGTGCAGGGATTTCACCCGGATCTTACCTCGACCATGAAGAGCTGGGAGCATCAAACCGAGCAGTGGTGCTGTTTCCGTCCACCGAGCTCCACCACACGCGCCGCTTCCTCGCTACCCTTCCAACCACCTTCCACGCAGCCAACAGCCAGGCCACACCCGCACGCACCGGAGTGCCCGCCTCGTCCCAGCGCCCGCCGCAGCACCCTGCTTGCAGGCATGGGTCACCACACACAACGACCGTGCGGCCACTCCACCGCGCTCAGCCGCTCCCACGCACCTTGGCACCTCCTTCCTTAGCGCCTAGAACAAACGGCGCATGCCCAAGCCTAGGCCGGGCGGGCCTAGATTGGGCCCGCCAAGCCCATCGGCCGTGAGAGCACTCCTAGCGACGGCGCCCCGGCCTCCACCCCCCCCCCCCCCCCCCCCCCCCCCCGCGACCAGAGCGTCGATCACCTCCTCCACCTAAGCCTGCCGAGCCCCCGCGACCAGAGCGTCGATCCCCTCCTCCACCTAAGCCTGCCGGCTCGGCATCCTCCGCCCCGACCGCCGCCACCCCCCACGGGCCGGTCTCCACCAGCTGAGAAGAGGACCCGCTCCTACCGCCTTGGTGGCAGAGGAGGGGTGCCGCCACCATCACGGACGAGGCCGGCGATGACAGCGGCTGGGAGGGGCCGGCGGTAGAGCTCTAGCGGCGCTCGCCTAGTCGCCCCAAGCGCCGCCTGGGGGGCGACGCGAGGGGAACGGGGAAACCTAGAGACCTTTACTACCGGATTTGAAACACCACATCTCGCTCTAAGCCACCTCACGGGAATGAAGCTGGAGGTATCAACAATCTTGTGATGACACTTGATCTGAGGAAAAATTGATTTGTTTCCTTTCTTCGCAAGCAATACCCGTGAGGAGACAATGATGGTGTTACCAGTGATGTGTTTATGTGATCTATATCCTCTCAGTGAGTTAGGACTTGATGAAAATAGATACCAGGTCTGTATATTTTGTGAGGAGCTATATACTAAATCCATCACATGATAAAGTTTTGGTGCATCACATTTCAGGCAGTTGTTTTGCCGAAATCGGGGTGCGCCACTAAATTACTTCATGCACTGTTTTAGTTTAAGTCGTTCAGCTTGCTTAATGTTTTTTCTGTTGTGCTATATATGTTGACAATTTTGGTCGAGTGATGGGTAAGTTCACCACTCAGCCGAGAAGGTTACCAGGTCACGAGCTTTACACATAACCAAACACCATCACTAGCATAAAAAAATGTCTGAAACGGCGAACAACAAGCTACGGGAGTAAACAAACGCGTTCATGTTCGCCCAACTCCTATACGAGTAAGTAAATATCAATCAGGTTCTTTCAAGCCATGGATGAAAAGGACAAAAATCTATACGAATAAACAAACGCGTCATATTGATTGATCATGGTAGATCGCCTCACGGAGTGCTCTCTGTTGTGGCACCGCCAGGATCATTGGTACGGAGATATTCAGTTTTCACTATCATGGCCGGGCAAGAGACATAGTATTAAATCCAAATGACGAAGCCAACTCCGATTCTTAAAACGAATCTGATCCTGATATGATGTGCCGATATCCTATATATATATAGCCGCGTCCCTCACCGGTGGCACGCAACGATGGCTTCCGAGGATAGGATCAGCAGCCTCCCCGACCATCTGCTTCACCACATCCTGAGCTTCCTGCATACGCAGAAATCCGTGAGCACGAGCGTGCTCTCGCGGCGGTGGCGGCGCGTCTGGGTCGGTCTCTCGAGCTTCGCGTTCGACGACAAGCAAGGATCGACAGCAGGGTTCGCCGACTTGGTGGACGAGGTGCTCGCGCATGGGCGCCAGGGCACGGTAGACAGTCTCGAGATATCAGTCAGGCATCCTCCACACCTCGCCCGTGCGAACCAGTGGCTTCAGACGCCGCTGACCATGTCTGTGAAAACGTCAGCATCATCTTCCATGAGAATTTGCCGGCAAAAAGAATTCTCCAGGACAATGATCACAATGATTATGAGTAGATAGTCTTGCACCTGCCCTGCGGCGGAAGGGCCACATCTATGACGTTCGACTTCCACGTGGTTGGCATCGCTACCCTTGTAATCCCGCCGGCGGAAGTGCACGACGGCAGCACGTTGGCCAGCTTCTTCACTCCTCGCCTCGAGGACCTCGGTTGGACTAGCAGCCCAGGGATGCATCCGAGCAGGATCGAGTTCGCCCACGGTTTCTCCAACGTTCGCCAGCTTGACGTCGGGCCGTCGGGCTCTCGGCACCCACGATATGGTGCATCGGAAAAGGTGGAACCGTAACAATTTTGGTGTATGGCTCCTTCGGCGCTGCACTGATATCCGCTGCCTTGAAGTCCGTCTCTGCAATTTGCAACCCAACGTAAGTACGCACCCGTAGTATACCTGCATATGCATACATTACAAAGTATGGTTTTACTAATCCTCTCACACCTGAAAAATTCTTAAGTCTCGGTCACCCACAAAAATATTCATGAGTTGCACTTTTCTGATAAAAATGTGAGAAAAGTGCAATTCATTCTAGTAGCACTCTTTTTGAAACTATAATTTTCAAAATTTGATCATTAGTGGTTAGTTTAAATATTTATATTTTAATATTAAGTACATAAAATGCACGTCCTATGAGAGTTTTATTCAACACAATATAACTTATTAGAAAGAGTCAACCTATATACTCTAGAATTTTCTATAAATTTACTTACAAGTTGATACAATACAAGTCAGTATTAATATATTGTTAGAGTAAATCAATGTATATGTCTCAGAAATATTAAGAATAACTAATTCTTAATTGTACATAAAAAATGAGTATGCGTAGAATTATTTCAGTTATTTAATTATGCAAATTTATATTTGATGTGCCTTACAATACACAAAAGATACTCATAAGGTTTATATTGAGTTTAATTAATTGTAAAAGCATATCCAGATGTATAATATGTGCCAAAAAACATATATAATATAAAATTGTAATATACAATAAAATTATGTTATATTTAAGTACAGTAGTTTGATATAATTATATTTATAAATTAATTTGCCCCGGGCCCAAAACTATTTTGGACCTGAGGGAGTGGGAGTGGAACGCTTCATCTTTGAATATCTTGTACGCCACGTCGGTTACGTGCCAACCTGGTACTGGCACGTACTAACCGCCAGCTGATCCTCCTCGTCCAACGACCACCGTCGCCTATAACCGCCCCCACCCCCGCCTCTTCCTTCCTCCTCATTTTGCTCCTCCTCTTCCGTCTCACTTCTGTTCGTCCGGACTCCACCAGCCGCCGTGACCGCCATGATTCTCATGGTCACCCTGCCCTGTCTCCCACGCCCTCTGAAGCCCGTGAGATTCCCGGGCGCCGCCACCTTCACCCCCCTCACCCTCCGCCTGCAGCCGTCGCAGCCTCTGCTGCCCGTCATGGCCGCAACCTCCGCAGAGCCTGCGCACCCCAAGACGCTTCTCCTCGACGCCCTCCTCCCCATCCTCGACGGCCTCCTCACCGTCCTGGCGTCCGGCCAGGTCCCGGCCCTCCTTGCCCCGCAGGCTCCCGCCCAGCTGATGTAGCACAATGTTGACTTGCGTTGTATCATAAACAATATTAATTCATATAAAAAATGTATTTGTCAATAGGATGAAGTCTTCACAAGAGACCGTGTGGGAAGACAAACCGTGTGTCGCGTAGGAAAAAACAAGTTGGTTTTCCCATGAAAAAATACAATCTAATACTCGCAAGTTTAATTAGACCGTTAGTCTCTCTGTGGGAGCCCCATAGTTCGTCGCGAAGGTACAATAACTATTTTTCAGTTTTAAAATATTATGCGCAACTTTCTATTTGAGAAAGTTACACGAGAAGGTGTGTATACTGAGTATAGCAAGAAGATTTTGATGAGCTTAATAAATCAAATTGTATAAGTGCAAAATTGATGGAATCGATATGAGTGACCCTTTTTTATAATCTCGAGAAAAGCCCAAAAGAAACCCTCTAGTAAATGTCGGAGGACGTGTTCAAAAATTGATCATTAGTTGGTTAGTTCAAATATTTATATTTTAATATCAAGCACATAAAATGAACGTGTTGTGGGATTGTTATTCAGCACAATACAACTTATTAGACATAGTCAAGCTATATACTTTAGTTATTCTGTAAATATCCTTATAAGTTGATACAACGCAAGTTAGTATTAAATTATTTGTTAAAGCATAGTCAATATATATGTCTCAGGGATATTAAGAATAACTAATTCTTAGTTGTACATAAAAATGCGTAGAATTATTTCAAGTTTTTACTTATGGAAATTTATATTTGATGTACCTTACGGTACGGTACACAACGTAAGGTTTATATTGAGTTTAGTTAATTGTGAAAACATATTTAGAAGTATAATACGTGCCAAAAAAATATGTATACTATAAGATTGTAATATATAATAAAATTATGTTATATTTAAGTACAAGAGTTTGATATAATTACATTTATTAATTAATTGGTCGTGCCGCACCCGTGCATGTGAGACGTCTGCTTGTCGGGTTGGCTGGAGTTGTTTTGTTCGTGTCATTGTGTCATTGGTGCGCACGCCGGCGCACAGCAGTGAGCTTGCCGTTAGTAAAATGATCAAAAAAAATAGTCGGTGTGCATGTCCAAAAGATAGGGAACACCTTTCACTCAGCTCAAATTCAAAGTAAAACGCTTTGAATATGTGCTGAAGTTAGGACTAAAATAACAGGGTAATGAGAATGACCTGAAGAAATACACGAAAATATAGTCTATTCTAGGGCAACGAGCATGAGAGCCTTATGAGCACAGTTAAGCAGTATGCCGTTCAGATCATGATGTGGTACACCTGAGCCAAGGATCCGAAGCAAAGCAGAAATAAGCTTGCTAAAACTTCTTTTTGTATCCCATCGAATGAGCTGATGGTGCAGTTTGTCTGCTTGCTGTAACTTTTGCAAACGCTTGATTATCTGTAAGGACTGTTGGGTTGTTGATATTCAGATGATGGGTGATAGTTTCCGCCATCAGAAGTGCTTCAGATTCCGCCTGAAAGACTGACGACGCAAGTGATGTTGCCGGCTGGATCATGATGGAGCACTGATTTCCTGCAGCTTCGACTCTAACTCCCATCGCTGGAAGGCATGTAGAAATTGGGATCTTGTTACACTTCATCAAGCCATCTGCAAAGATTACAGTTCTGGAAAAGTTCTATCAGTGGTAATGGTGTTCCTTTGCACAGGTACAATAAGTTGGCTATGTTGATTCATAACAGTATTCCCCCGCATTTTGATATCAGCCTTAAGTAACTTGAGATTATTAGCAAGTGCATGAGCATGAATACAAATTTGATACGTCTCCCCATTTCTGTTGTTAAAATGCATACCATTCCTAAATTTCCACGTGCACCACAAAATTGTGAATATTTGGCAGTGAAGCATGTGGGTGATTCATGTTCATCAAAATCAAAATGAATTGAGTGAGAGAAACTACAAGTGTGAACCATAGGCCATCTACAGGAATGAACCAGGGGTCAATAAACCAACTTGCTTTCACAAAAGTGCAGTTGACAAATAGATGAATATATCTTCTTCAGAGCCACAAAGCTTACCAATGTGCGTAGAAGATCCTCCTGCTCTCACACCTGTTGGCAGATCCCGATGAAAAAATCGCCAAACAAAGGTTTGTACCCTGGAAATGATGTTCTTATTTTTCAAACCTGATTAAGTAACTGGGGTGTAGCTTGAGATGGCTGCACTGGCCTGTCCTCACCTGTATCATATATCATCAAGCAAGGTAAGGTCACTGAACTACCTAAATCAAATTTAAAAGATGCATAGTTCAGTCTTCGCTGATGCACTATGAAATAACACATGCATGCGTTTAGTTTGTATTATTTTTCATGTCTTCATTTGATGTTGCGGGCCTGCATTAATTTTGTTCATGGAGTGAATCTGAATACTCCCTCCGATCCACAAAAAGTGTCGGTCATTTTGTACTAAGCTAGTACAAATTTTGTACTAAGTGAGCGACACTTTTTATGGATCGGAGGGAGTAGCATAATCGATACTGTTATAGAATACTTACCTAGCTATTGACCTGCAAATTTGTCCAGATGGTTAGAAAATTAGTAACCTCAGCTGATACCAAGCTGAGCATGTAACTTAATTTACTGAAACAACAAACGGTGCAATAACAAAGAGGATGCAGCATTATGATATTCATTGTACACAATATAACACGTGAACTTAAATGCTCAGACATTGTACACAAACATTTCTGTAATGTCAGCTATGCCGTTAAAGCCAGTTACATGATATCTAACTAGCTAATATTTACCTATGCTTCTTTGACCACAAGAGGTGGTGCACCTATAATCTAGCAGCACAAACAAGGACTTCAGAACAAGAACAACAATAATCATCAAAACAGAGAAAAGTAGGACCCCGATTAAGCAATCAAACTATAAGGCTGCAGGTTCCCCTCCAGCCAAAAACTTGTGGGCCCATGCCTCCAGGTACTCCTTACCCATACTCATGAAAAAACTTCGATGCACTTCGGACTCTGGAGTACAAAGATGGATCCCAACTGATAGCCTATCAGCAGGTGTCAACGGAACTTCCTTTAGCATTTGCCACAGGGGAGCATTTGGGTCTGATGATGGTTGAGCTGTCCGTATTGGTTTAGCGAGACTGTCACAGATCCCTATTAAGTTCCTGTTCAAGCTATCATGCAGTGGAAGGGCCTGCGGCTTTGGATTTGGTTTCGCTTTGCTGATTATCTTGCACTTCTTCAAGCTGGGTTTGAGGGCAGCCATTGTGCTTTCAGCTGATCCAGATGGTTCGGCAGATGGCGCACTAGTTCCTGTCATAGCTTCGCAAGGCACTATACCAGTGACGCTAATAACTGCAACCTCATGACAGTCATCTTCACCCTCTAAAACAACTTTGTCCAGGCATGCCTCCTTTGGGTCCCCTGTGTCTGCATGAACGACCATCGTGCTTGATGGATCCTGGGTTTCCAACTCATCATCATTCAAGTCAGCATCTGTACACAGGTCTGTCACTAAGGCCCCATCAACTGGATAATCACTGAAGAGAGCTTGCAAATGGTAGAAGAATGGAATGGGTTTAACGAGAATAGCACGTTCAGCTAACTGTACAAGAAAACTGTCCATCAGTGCGCAGGGAAAACGATTAAATAATATCTTACTTTCTTGGGATGCAATACTTACAGGCAGAGCATCCATGGTTGCAGAAGGTAGTATTAACATTTTGTCTTTCTTGTCAAACCTGCTCTCATTATCGTTCACATAACGTGCCACAATATTCCAAACCTCCTTGAAACGCCTCAAATGGCGATGCACCTGATCAACAGTGTAAGCTGACCCGAATCTAGCATTTAGTGCAGATTGGCAATAATGGTGGTGAGTCTTCTTGAATTTGGTCTTAGGTGGCATCGCCTTCTTTTTCTCAAGGTACCAATCAAGTAGAAATTTTGACATTACTTTAGGCCAATTTGTAGCTCTTGACCTTTTGCTTTTGAAGTTGTTCTGGTCTTTGCCTAGGTTCATGATGTGATCTGCACATGGTATGTATAGCCACAGAATTAAGATAGTTCCGCTGTTTTACTTTAGTAATGCCATTAATATAAGGTAATTCATACTTATTATCATGCGGAAAATAGTGGAAGCTATACAAGTAACAATAGTGGCAGCAAGTGGTGCGAAACTGTGAAGATCACCAGATATTTCCATTCAACACTGCTAAATTGTACAGCATAAGGGGGAAAATAATGTTCTAAAATCCATCATGCAGATTCACATTAATCTAACCAGTGGCAGTTCACCTATGCTTGATCTAATACTATCCTTACCAATACAGAAGTTCTTAGACTAAATTTGGTATCTCCAAGTCCATGGAGGAGATCGATGTACTTCCCACTGGTAGTTCAATTCTACTAATATAATCACTCTAGGAACTTTTTACATCAATTTTGCTGATAGTGCGCGATTATTCTATACTTCACAGTTATCTCACCGTGCACAGCAGAACATGGCATTACAAACAATGTACTTGGATCCTTTATGAAATAAAGGTTTCTGCAAGTAAGAATTAACATTTGTTTAGAGTTGAAATGCTCACTTCATCTTCATGCAAGGATAATACTGTAGGTGATTGGACAATTCTTGGTGGTGTACTAGATATATTAAGTGATATTGATGGTAGTATACTAGGCCTAATTGCATATGTGTATCTGCTAAGTAGTACTTAGCTACAAGTATGATGTTGTTGTGGACATGAGTCCACTGTATCATGGCAGGGGTAGCAGCGTGGGAGGCGTCCATGAAAGAGAAGTATTGTAAGAGTCTATTAGGAAAGTATAGGATTAGGAAAGAGTCTGATTGTATAAGGAAATGTCTAGGTCTATTTGTATTAGGAGAGGTCAAGTGTCTGAACATGCACTATATAAGGATGACATGTATCCACGTTGGAGACAAGCAAGAACAATCAATCAAATCACCCTCTAGTTATCCTCTGTTCTCAACCTATGTCTACCCAACCCCTGGCAGCCACACCGTCTGGCTGTCTTTTGTACGGTAGTTATCCCATTGTGAATCCAAGTCCACAACAGATGCCATCATGTTGTGATCCTAGCTGCTTGGAACATTTGGAAGCAAAGGAATGAGGCAATCTTTCAGCACATTCAACCTTCTTTCCGGTCCCGGAAGAGGCGTTTTGTACATGATGTCACCATGCTTGTGCATAGAGTGAAGGCTAAGGATGTAGATAAGCTGTCAAGATGGATTGATAATCTCCCCTAACTCTTTTTTCTTTTACTGTTTTGTCTATACATGTAAATATGTTGGCCTGTAATTCTTTGGTGGAGAGGTAATAAAGCGCTGTGGGGTCCTTGACCCTACAGTTTTATAGTTTCAAAAAAACAGATGCCATCATGTTGTGAACAATATTACATATATTTCATATCCCTGTAGCCATGGTATCAAGATTCACATTCCATACTTTCAGATATCTGAGATCCACTTTTGTTCAACCAATGTTACCACTAGTCATTAAAAGTAAGCTTTGGTTTGGCTCCTGTACATGTGAAGTGTCTTGATATAAATGTATTATTAAACACCCATGGGACTTCTTATTCTTTCTATTTTAGGGCCTATGTTAGGCACCACCAAGGTTGGTCAACGTGGTAGTGAAAGCAGCCTATGTAGGAAGTAGGAAGAGAACAACGTCACAACCAAGAACATGTAAACCATATTCATTGTATTGTAAATTGATTAGCGTTCGGAAACTCAAACCAAATCTGAGGCAGATATGTTTAGTTTTCATTCAACTAACAACAAAACTCCGTCAGGACACCATCTAGTCTCAGAACTTACAGTTGTCACAATAAAGCACACTAGAGTACGAGATAATGAAGACTGTATGTAACACAAGGAAATTGGAAAGGTACTGGTATGAGTAGGGTTAGCTGGTTTCCTGGTTTCATGCCACTGTAGCTTTGCTCTTCTAGAAATATGCCACCACAAAAATCGGTCTTGAAAATATGTCATTAGAATTCTATATCCTCTCTTATGCCGAAGTTAACAATACAAGACGTTAGACATCAGACACTGATCGGAGTACGATACTACAATTCTAAACGGTGGTAATGAGCTGGATGCATGTTTATTTATGCGGTACACAAAGCACATGCACATAGATTGTGGTATCTATTAGGCTATATTTGACGGATCAGCTACCAGCATTTGCAGGAAACAGACGAAAGTAAACAATGAAAACCTAAACATGTAACCAAGGCTCTCGTCGATTATTTGAAGATAAAGACGCGTCTCTTCACGCCTTTCGGTAGCTCAGAGAAAATCAAATCACCTGATCCCTCGGCGCCTTCTCGCCCCCCGGACATCGACTCCAGCGTCGCTGCGTCGCCCAGTAATCCAACAATACGGGAAATTGATGGGTGGAAAGTGGGCGTGTGTGTTTGAGGGTAGCGGCGGGCGGGGAGATTTTCTGTCTGGTTGCGCGCCGGGGGAGAGCGGAGGCGGGGCGTCTCCCGTCGGCGAGGTGCGCGCGCGCGCTGGATGTGGCCAGCTGCCGGATTTGGGGATTTTGGGTCTGCTGTGACGGGTGGGCCCGACAAATACCATTTGCATCATTGCATGCCTAATCTTAAAAAACCCACTACAAGTCATTTCTCTCAGCATGCATTTTATACACATCAGCAAATTGGTCCACCTTAATTGTCCTAAACTCGTTTAACTGACGAGTCGATCTTGACTCGTTAACATAAATTAAGCTGGACTCGACTCGGTAAACTCACGAGTAGGGGTGTAAACGGATCGGATCGGATTGGATTTTGCCTTTACCATATCCTATACCATAATTTTTCATCGGATTCGGATCGGATGGGATAATGACCGGATGCGGATTCGGATGCGGATATCCGTGATGGCGGATTCGGAGGCGGAAACGGAGCGGATTCGGACCGGTAACAAAATTAATCGGATAGATACGTGTACAATTAAATTTTCAAACCATACATACAAAAATAATTATTTGATAACTTAATAACTAACCAACTTGTAATTTATAGTGTTTACAACGACTATTTAAGTGAGATGTTTTTCGATTAACGAACTCGACAACTTACTAGATTCAAATTATGCTATATTAGACTAGACAATTCGGTAGAAAATCGGATTATTTGGATTTAAACCATCGGATAATCCTATTTAAATTTCGGATAATCCATATTTTATGCTATTTTACATACCATATCCTATCCCATATCCGGGTGTCAACTTCGGAATCGGATATCCTTATCCGGAGGATTTCTTAAAACCGGATATGGATTGTTGAAAACGGTTTCGGAATCAGATATGGTGCGGAAATTATTCTATCCGTTCTCGTTTAACTCGTTTAATTAAAAAAATGTAATTTTTGATATATTAGTGCTAAACAGTTAATATTTTTTCATTGATAATGATGTAGAGATTATACTTTCGGCATTGATCAACCCTTTGACTAGACATATAAAATTGTAGAAAATCATCATTATTATAGTTAGAAATTAGTAGGAAAATTACTTATTTTTTCATATTCGCACATGTTTGAACAGTTAAACGAGTTATCGAGCTACTCGCGAACTACTCACGAGTAGCTTGGTCAATGAACAAGCACAGATTTAAAACATGGTTCGACTTGTTCGACACCCAATTCAAGTCGAGTCGACCCGAGTCACCCACGAGTTTCGAGTTTTAGTTCCAGTGGCACGTCGATGGTAATAATATTCAACCAGTTTATAATCAACTAATGGGCAGAGCACATGCCGTTGAACTAAGTCAAACGCTACTCTATCCAAAGAAAAGTCAGAGGGACACACATGGAGAAACTTAATTTTGAGGGGCACAGAAGGGAGGAGCTTAACAAGCAAGCCAAACATCACTTGTTGAAATTTCAAAGACTTCCCTTGTATTCATGGTTGATAATTTCGGACCAAATTAGCACTCTGGTTGCAAATTAATCAATAGCAGTACATGTTATGTGTACAAGAGGACGAACTCAAACCAAAAGTTTTGAGCTTTCTAGCTAGATTCTAGTGTACGAGAAGAGCAGAACAGAATTACTACGGAGTAGCAAACATGTCTCAGAAGTCAGAAGTACAGTGGGCCAGCGGCGGAATATGCTGCCGGTGGCGAGCCAGCGCTGCCGCGCGCCGGGCTGTAGCAGTAGTACTCCGCCACGGCAGCGCCGGGGGTTGCGTGGTTGTGGACGCCGTCGTAGGTGGTGACCACGTAGCGGGGGTCGTCTTGGTCCCTCTGGACGCGCTTCTTGACGCCGCAGCCCTCCGCGGAGCACCGGTAGTAGTTCCTGGGGTTCTGGCTGTTCTTCACCGCCTTCTTCCCGTACTTCCTCCACTTGAACCCGTCGTCCAGGATCTCCACCGCCTCCGACTTCGTCCGGAACCCGATCCTCCCCGCGCTCACCGTCGCGTTCATCGTTTTCTCGCCGCTGCTGTGTTCGTCCTCCCCGGCGGGGGTGAAGGAGATCGGTGGTGGCGCCGTCGGCGGCGAGTATTCGAACTGATCGTCGAAACGGTACTGCTTGTGGTGCTCGTCGTGGAGGTTGAACGTCTGGACAGAGACATCACCGTCGCCGGCCGGCGGCGCGTAGTGATCGGCCACGAAATGGGAAGAGCAGGCGTAGGCGGAGCTGAAGAAAGATTCAGGGTTCAGTCCCAACGAAGCCGCCATTGCTGTAGCGACCTACTTGCAGAGTTGCAGTTGCGCCACTAGCTACTTGGTTAGTTGCCTTGTGCGGTTGTGCCTGAATAAATCCCTTGCCGTTCGAGCTGTGCCATTTATACGTCCGATCCTACGGCCCCAGCATGCTTCCTGGTTGTTTCCCAAAGCAGGCATGAAGGTTCTCAGCTGCGTAATATGTCGATTTCAATGGGCATTTTTTTTTGTGCCATTGAGAGATATATGTCACATGTCGATTCTAGCATGATATGATGTGACACCACATTAAGCTGCACTCGGCAGACATTTAAAGATAAAGTTTGAGCGAGAATATCTACGACGATATAATAATTAAATAAGTTCCCAGATTATAAGGTTTTTTATGGCACCACTGAGATGGCTCAATGTCTACCATAGATCGATACTTCTTTTTCTAGACTCATATATATTCGGTCTCCAACCATGGCCGTTTGCAGGGTAGCAGAAATTCCCCTCAAGAGGGTCATCTAAAATTACCAACTCGCAACAGGGGCGGAATAGAGTGGCGGATCAAGGTTGGGTTGTTTCGGTAGTGCGGAGTTGGGCTTTATGGAGTCGGTGCCCCTGTCGGTGTTTGTAGGAGATTAGTCCTTATGCGTTGTTGAGAGAAGTTGTCACCTCTTGTTGATAGCATCACTTGCTGTTTTGCAGCGGTATTCGTCTTTCTCGTCACCTTCTATGTGATTAATACACCTGCCCGGGTGTATTCTCAAAGAAAAAATAACTATATAATCTGGTAACAACACAAATCTCAGTATATCCAATAGATTTTGAAACAATACACTATAAATTGCGTCGCACGTTGAAAATCTATCAAATTTAAATAAAATTAAGTATTAGTAAGTTTTAATGGTTCCATCGTTTTAAATATTCGATGAAATTTTTTATCAGGAGCACCGAGCGGACGACTCGCTCTCACTAGGCGGTAACACGTACCGTCATGGCCGATAACCGGCACACTTACCCGAACTTTATTAGGCATATCGGTGGAGATACTATAATAAATAGCCTACTTAATGCCAAGTTCACAAAGAAAACAATATGGCGCTTATGAATATCCTTTTGATTCGCTGGAGTGCGCCATCAGTCCATGGCGATCGTCATGATCGATCAGCTGGTGGCGTCATCCTTTGGCCTCTGCCGTGGCTTCTCCGTAACAACACGAGGTCGCCAAAGGTCGTCTTGTCGCCGTCTCTGTCTATCCGACTATCTAGAACGTCTCGGTACCCAGCTGTGTGGCGATAGACTGATAGTTTGGCAGCTCTGCGTGCTACAAATCTATAATTAACATTTTCCCCGGCCGTCGCTCTCCGTAAGATCTGCAGAGCTTCACGTCGAGTCTCCTCCCTCTTGCTCCAAATTATGCTAACGCCTAACCGTCAAGCCTAACTATGTTTGACCGGGCAGAATTTGAGAAAAATTGTTATCTGTCTACTCAAAATCTATCTATTATATACTCCTCGAAAGAGGCTCGCGCCCCGCTTTATAAATAAAGCAAACATCCACGGAATACAACCACACGAGGAAAAGCAGTACGAAATGCAAGAGACTAAAGGTTTTGTTGGGGCCACAGCACAAGCAAGCCCAAAGGAAAAACAAGCTACTGATACAAAATCTACACAGTAGAGCTCAGCGGCTGGGCGGCGAGGAGAGAAGGCACGCCGCCTTCAGGAGATCCTCAAGAATGCTGTCCAGCCGCTGCTTGTCCCTCTGTCTAGCCAACGGGTGCCACTCCTGCAGAAAAGCCAAAAATTTGAAAACTGAGTCAGCAGCCCGTCGTGGGAAGACCTGCTCGATGACCATCTTGTTACGAATCGTCCAAAGGGTCCAGGTCATTGCCGCGAACATCAGCCAGAAGAGGGACCTCCTCCTCCTGGTATGGTTCGTCTGTACCTCCAGGAACTCTGCCAAGTCAAGGGTCTGCCACTCAGGACCCAAGGCCTCAGCGACGAAGCTCCACAGGAAGCGAGCCGCGGGACAGGAGAACAGGATATGGGTCCCTGATTCGGGGACCGCACAAAGGGGACATGTGGCATCACCAGGCCCCAAACGCTTGGCCACCTCCACGCCCGATGGTAGGCGGTCACGGAGAAGTTGCCAAGTAAAGATCTTGATCTTAAGAGGCAACGGCGCCTTCCAAAGATGTGTAGTCCAAGACAACACAGGCCCTCTAAACAGGGCCCGCGGTAAGCGGAGCCGACGGAGAAGTGCTTCGCCGACGTAAGGTTCCAAGCTACCGTATCCGGCTGTCAGACAGGGATATGGGGAGTGATGCGAGCATGGACCTCCAGCTCGCAGTCTCCCCTGGGCCGAACGTGCGGCGGAACCCAATGTTCCACTGTCCCTGATGGAAGGCAGCGGACAGCGTCACCAACGGATCCGCACAAATCGCAAAAAGATCCGGATACACAGCTCGTAGCGGCCTTCCGCCCAACCAGGAGTCAAGCCATAATAGGGTATCCCGTCCGTTACCTACGGATGAGATCGCCCCTAGTCTAATATGCTCCTTAATAGATTGGATGGCGTGCCAGAACTGGGACCCCTCTTTGCGTTCACACGCCAGCAAGGGGCAACCCCTAAGATACTTGGCTCTCACCAAGTCAAGCCAGAGGCCCCCCTCACCGCGAAGAATCCTCCACACCCAGCGCAACATCAGGGCTTTGTTCATGTGTCGTGACGCAAGTATACCTATGCCCCCAAATTCTTTGGGGGCGCAAATATCGGCCCATTTCACCATGTGGTACTTCTGCTTCCCAGACGACGCTTGCCAGAAGAATCTAGCCAGCTCTTTGTCGAAGCTAGCATGGACCCCGTCCGGCAAGATATACATCCCCATCATAAACATGACGAGGCTAGACAGGCATGAGTCAATCAAGATCGTTTTGCTACCCTTGGAGGTGAACCTCCCCGGCCAAGGTTCCGATTTTGACTTGACTCATGCCACGAGAGGCTCGAAGTCCTTAGAGAGGATCCGAGTGTCCCTGGCCGGCCTTCCCAAATACGTAACTGGGAATGACGCCAACCTGCAATTCAGGTTGTCCGCAATCCTCTGCTGGTCTAACTCTGAGTACCCTAAAACCACAACCTCGCTCTGGTCGAAGTTGATCTTGAGGCCTGACATGGTCTCCAAGCAAAGGAGTAAGAACTTGAGATTAACTATATCCAACTCCGACCCCTCTACCATGATCATAGTGTCATAAGCATACTGTAAATGGGTCACACCCCCCCCCCCCCGTGGACAAGATGTCCAACCACACCAGAGATGTGGCCGGCGGTCTTAGCACGCTCTAAGACCTCCGCAAGGGCATCTACCGCGGAGTTGAAGAGCAGGGGAGAGATCGGATCCCCCTGCCTAACTCCACAGGTAGATCGAAAATAGGGACCAACTTCCCCATTGACGTTAATGGAAGTGTTACCGCTCATCACAAGTTGCATGATCCACCCAATCATCCTATCATCAACCCCCCTTCGCTCCAGAACCAAGCGAAAGAAGGCCCAGTCTAGGCGGTCGTACGCCTTCTGGAAATCTAGCTTTAGGAACACGCCTTTCTGGCGGCGTGTTTTCACCTCGTGAATAACCTCACTAAGAGCTAGAATTCCATCATGTATGAACCGGCCTTTTAAAAAGGCGAACTGGTAAGGATGCGTGATTCGCTCCAACACGGGAGCGAGTCTCACTACGCAAACCTTAGACAGGATCCTATAGATGACATTAAGGACAGTGATGGGGCGAAATTGGCGGATGTCCGTGGCTCCCACTACCTTGGGAATCAGGGTCACCACTCCGAAGTTAAGGCGTGATACCACTAGTGTCCCAACATAAAATTCTTGGAACATAGGCATAATCACGAGCTTCGCCGCTTCCCAGAAAGTCTGGAAGAAGGCCACCGGATGACCATCCGGCCCCGGGGCCGAATTGGCTTTCATCTCCATCACCGCCTTCTGCACCTCTTCCGGTAGGAATGGGAGGGTTAGGTCCGCATTCTCCCTGTGTGAGACTCTAGACCGTACCGGCCATAAGTCCACTGCTAGGGATACCCCGGAACAGGGTCCAGCCGAGAAAAGCTCCTTATAAAAAGAGTAAATATGGGATGAGATCTCTGCTGGTACCTCCAGCAGGCGATCGTTCTCCCAGAGACATGGAATCGAGCATTTCCTGCGACGGCCATTGGCTATAGCATGGAAGTATGTTGTATTCGCGTCGCCATTTAGGAGCCAGTTTTGGCGACTCCGCTGTCACCAAAACAGCTCCTCTCCCCTGAAGATCTCCATAAGGGATCTCTCCAACGCATAGCGCTATATCCATTGGTCAGCCGTCAGACCTATCGAGTCTGACGTACTGTCAAACTGCTGAATGTCACGTAGTATAGTCGCCTTCTGCTGTCTAAGCGCCTCCCCAAGATTGGCGCCCGAACCCCTCATGAACTGGCGCACCATCTGTGCGCAGTGGTGCCAGACATCCACTGCGTTGAAATTACGCGGGGGGTGGTCGGCAGCCCGTGCCCACTTCAGGCGAACGGCCTCCACAAACCCTGGCTGACCTAGCCAGAAGTTTTCAAAGTGGAACCGGTTCAGCCTTGGCGGCACAGCGCCTCCCGACGACAACAGTAAGGGAGAGTGATCGGATCCTATCCTGGTGATCGCTCGAAGTGAGCAAAGAGGATACGCCATTTCCCAGTCGACTGAAACGAGCACCCTGTCCAGTACACTCTGAACGGGGTCTACTCGGTTATTCGACCAAGTGTACCGTGCTCCCACCCTTCGGATCTCTCTAAGCGTGAGGTCTGCAATGCAATCGTTGAACATCCTCATCCTCCTGTAGTCCACGTTTGCCGAGCTCTTGTCCTCCGGGGCTCGTAGCAGGTTGAAGTCCCTGGCAATAACAAGTGGGGTGGAACAACGCTCCACCTTCGCGCTCAGCTCGGCGAGAAATGCTGATGCTCTAGTATGGTCAGCGGGGCCATACACAATGATCACCTCCCACCTGAAGGATGATCGTCTATGTCTAATAAGCATGCTGACATAGAACTCGCCCCGGTCCATATCCTCCACCTCGAAGGTCTCCTCCTTCACCCCAAGGAGGATACCCCCGGAGTGCCCACTAGCAGGGAGCCATTGCCACACAAACTTGTGTGGGCTAAGTCCCTGCAGGTCCTGAATGGAGAAGTCTTGGCGGATCGTCTCCTGAATCCCAACAATGTTCGCGTCCTCTTGTCGTATGTAGTCCCTGAGCTGTTTGCAACGTCCGGGTTGCCCAAACCCCCGCATGTTCCAATTGAGTAATCTTATGATTGTATCCATCATAAAACATTGTCGGGGGTAGTCCCCTTACGGGGGACGGATCGAGCTCTACCAGCAACGGAAGGCTGTGCCGGGCCCTTCGGAGGGCGTCCTCGTTTCTTCCCCACCTGGGGAAGAGCGGTGGGCGCGGCCTCGCTAGGGGGGCAGACCTTCGTAGTGTTCGGGACTTAGGCCGTCTCGTTCTTTCACACGTTTCTGGTCCTCCCGTGCTTCCTCTGTATCTTTTTTCTTCCCGTACGCGCCCAAGTAGCCTAGCAGGTTCACGCAAACATTCTTCGTCACGTGCATCACGTCGATAGCAGATCTAACCTCTAGGACCTTCCAATATGGTAGCTCCCAAAATATAGATTTTTTCTTCCACATGGGTGCGTGCCTGTTAGCGTCTTTCGGAACCTGTTGTCCTCCAGGACCCTTTCCAAAGATTACTTTTAGATCCTTGACCATATCAAATATTTCTTCACCAGTACGGTTGACAGGCCTCCTACTGTGATCAACCTCACGTTTAAAATGCTTTCCTTTCTTCCTTTCGGTATGCCTGATCGGAAGAAACCGACGATGCCCGAGATACACACACTTCTTACATTTATCCAAATATAAACATTCAGTCTCACCCAAACAGTGTGTGCATGCATTGTACCCCTTGGCCGACTGCCCTGAGAGGTTAGCAAGAGCAGGCCAATCGTTAATTTTACAAAAAGCAGAGCTCGTAGGTCAAATTCCTCATGTTTGTGCTCATCCCACACCCGTACACCTTCTTCCCGCCACAACTGTAAAAGTTCTTAAAATAATGGCCTGAGGTACACATCAAGGTCGTCGCCGGGTTGCTTCGGGCCTTGGATGAGCAATTGCATCATAATGAACTTTCGCTTCATGCACAACCAAGGAGGAAGGTTATAAATACATAGAGTCACATGCCATGTGCTATGACTGCTGCTCTGCTCCCCAAACGGATTGAAACCGTCTGTACTTAGACCAAACCTTAAGTTCCTTGCGTCATCTTCAAATTCCGGGAACTCTCTCTCAATTTTTCTCCACTGCAACCCATCAGCGGGGTGTCTACACATCGCGTCTTTCTTACGGTCCTCTTTGTGCCATCGAAACAACTTGGCATGCTCTTTAGTCGCGAACAGGCGTTTCAACCGTGGTATTATAGGAGCATACCACATCACCTTGGCAGGAACCCTCTTCCGGGGACGCTCACCCTCAACTTCACCAGGGTCATCTCGTCTGATCTTATACCGCAATGCAGTGCATACTGGACATGCATCCAAATTCTCATACTCACCGCGGTAGAGGATGCAGTCATTAGGGCAGGCATGTATCTTATGCACGTCTAATCCTAGAGGGCACACGACCTTCTTTGCTTCGTACGTGCTGTCGGGCAACTCGTTGACCTTTGGAAGCATCTTCCTAATTATCTGCAGCAACTTTCCAAATCCCTTGTCAGCCACACTCTGCCTTCCACTGCAGTAATTCCAGTGTGGTACCCAGCTTTTTCTGACCATCTTCGCAACTTGGATACAACAATTTCTTGTGATCCTCTAACATCTGGTCGAACTTCAACCTCTCCTTTTCAGTTCCGCACTCTCTCTTTGCATCAGCAATGGCCCTACCAAGATCGTCAGTGGGCTCATCTGGTGCCTCTTCAGCTTCCCCCGTTGCAGAATCTCCGTACTCCGGGAACATAGGATAGTTGTCATCATCTTCCTCTTCTTCATTGTCTTCCATCATAACACCTTTTTCTCCGTGCTTCGTCCAACAATTATAGCTGGGCATGAAACCATGCCGAATAAGATGACTTTGAAGGGTTCTCACATTTGGGTGATCTGTCTTATTCTGACAGTTGACACATGGACAACACATGAAACCATTGGTACTGTGGGCCTGGGCTTTCTCTAGAAATTTCCTCAAACCTGTCATGTACTCGGCAGTGCGTCGGTCACCATACATCCATTGTCGGTCCATCTGCATTATATAATGAACTACATCAATAACCATTACAGAACATCGACAAATAAACACTGAACATGCACGGTATCAATTAATTACAAATGAAATGAGAGAAAAATTAACCTTGATCGAAAAGAAGAATAAACTTCTTTAAGTGTACATCAAATCAATTCGTGAACTCTCTCGGTCATTTCATCAACACCTTGCATGCATACAAAAAAAACAGACTAGCACACACCCCCTCCTTCCATTTCAAAAAAAAAATGCCTCCAATGGTTTTGGGAGGGGGATGCTGATCAGTATATATAAGCACCCCCCCATTTGTCCCGGTTTCAGTCACAAACCGGGACAATAAGGAGGCCATTTGTCCCGGTTTGTGACTGAAACCGGGACAGATGGAGGTTTTTTCATTTTTTTTCTTTTTCTGTTTTCTGTTTTAAATAACTTTTGCAAACTTTGGATTTTGGAAAAACTATGAATATGAAAAATGTTTGAATTGGACTAACTAATACAAAACCATTTTCTGATCTATGTTTTAAATAACTTTTGCAAACTTTGAATTTGAAAACACTTTTGCAAACTTTAGATATATTTCAGTCAATACAAGAGAACACGCGCACACAGAATATTTGCGTAACGGAATACATAGATAGTCTACTCATCAACGACATTAAGATGATCATTGTACGTATTATAGCCGCGTAGACTATCCCACTTCCGTGCAATCTCGAAGCCAAGGCGAGCGTCTAAAGCAGCATATACGACTTGATCGTAGCTCAATGGAACATTGCCCCATCCGAAAATTAGGTCTTTTTGTAACGTGTCTTCCTTGTCGTCGTCCGTGTACTTCCTCTTCTTGTATTTCTTCTTCTTCTCAAGATTTGTCCCAATGACCGCATTAGAGAGAGCATATAGACTAGGAGTAAAATTGCCGATAGGGTTTCAGCGATCCCTCTGCAGGTCGACCGCGGACCGAATAATAATTCCGTAGTAGGATAGCATCTTCATGTCATTATGGATTGCCACGCCGTAGAATTTGATTGTCTCGTCACCTAAGAAATCCACGAGGACCTGTGGCACCCGATCAACTTTGCAAATTTGGAAGACAAGAGTCTCGGTCGCCACCGAGAGTTGAAGGACGGCGGCGCACTGCGGAGTATCCTTCCGTCGAGGGTCGGTGAACTCGCAATCGAGTCCAACGGCTTTGATCGGAGCGGCGTCGAGGAAGTTGTTCTTCACGTCGCGCATCCACTTCTCCACGCGCCATGCACGAAGGGTGACCCACACCTTGAACCGCATGCCTTCCTTCTCGTAGTCGTAAAACTCATCGGACCGAGGCACGAGTGGCTCCATAGGGACGGAGAAAAGAGAGGAGAGATGGCCGGAGAAATGGTGTGTGGAGGAGTCGTACTGTGCAGTGCATTTTATAGCACCGGAGAGGAAGATGAATCGCCGGCGGAGAGCAGAGGAATTAATCGCCGGAGGGCAGAGGAATCGCCGGCGGCGCCGTATTTCCGCTCGTCTTCCGTGCGCGTCGAAAAAACGCGGCGATGGCTCGGGCGCGTAACTGAAACCATGACATTTGTCCCGGTTCGTGACTGGAACCGGAACAAATGGGTGTCGCCTGAACTGCTCGGCGGGTGCTACCTTATTTGTCCCGGTTCGTGGCTGGAACCGGGACAAATGAGTGTCGCCTGAACTGCTCGGCGCGTTTTATGCCCCATCTGTCCCGGTTTGCAGTACGACCGGGACAAATGGGGTTTTGGAGTTTGGTCCTTTAGCCTGTTTTCTACTAGTGCGCCACCTGGGTTCAGGCGGTACCTAATGTAGTACTACTCCCAGCCACAATGATCATGAGGTACAACTGCTACTGCCGGGGAACGGTACTCCGGCCCGGTAATACTGCTAGACAAGACTCGAATAATATTCGAGATATTTTAGCGGTACTACGTGTGCTACAGGTGAGGTACCCGCTGGGACACCAGGAGCAAAAATCCCTCTAGTTGTACCTTGTGAGTAGAAGCTCTAGTGGTAGTACTGTTGCCTGGGAGGCGCAGTACTGTCCGCGGTGCTATCACCCAGGGCGAAGCACCAGTGTATTGTGGTAGTACTAGCTCAAGGGCTTTATCCTTGTGTCAAGAAGAAAAAAGTCTATTTTCAACCCTGAACTCGTAGAGCTTCGGCGATTTGAACCCTCGACTCGAAATCCCTGTCGTTTAGACCCTAAATTATACAATCCTGGTCCAAATTGAACCTTAAGCTGAGATTTGGCTAAAAATGCTGACGTGGCTAAAAACAATGACATGGCAAGTCAGGGCCGACGAAGATTTTGCATATATATTTGTATAGGCGACTAAGGTTTCATCTGTAGCTGCGAAAAAGATTGGGAAGCGTCCTTAGGATGTACGCAGTACAACTGACCTGGTCACGTTCATGGACGGCGGTGCCGAGGTAGGTTCCGGAACGCTGCGTTTGTTCGATGGCTGCTGTCCCGGAACGCTGCATCGCGCCTCTGTTGCTCCCTCGACTCTGCAAGCAGGCTCTTCGATGCGGGCCGTGCTCGTGCAGGGCAAGGCAGCTGACGGGAACATGATCGCCGCGACATGCGCGGCGTCCACGGTGCAACAACAGCCTGCAGTGCCGATGATGCTGGCCGGCCGTCTCAATGCCAGTGCCGAGCGCGCCGAGCTGCCCGTTGGTGCAGACCTCCCTGTCACCGTGCATCATCTACTTCATTGGCAACTCCTCGTCGCCCTCCGACATGTGCTGCACCCAGATGCAGGCCATGCTCCAGTTGCAAGCGCCCTATCTCTGAGCCACCATGGCCGCCGTGCCCTCCCAGCTCAGCTCTGCGCTCGGCCAGGTGCTTCCCAACGCGTACTCGCCGCCGTGCTGGTTAGGATCGGGCCGACTGGGCTGTCTCGTCACGCCTAGCTCTTGGGACTATCCTCTCGTCACGCACGGGGCGCGGCGGCGCTTAGCCGCGAGCAGCACGGCAACGAGGGCCTTGGTCACGAGCAGGGAGAGCAGGGGCGCGGTGACCCTCGGTAGCGAGCAGAGCGAGTAGGGAGTGCGGCAGCCCTCGGGTGCGAGCAGGGAGCAGATGCGCGGCGGCGATCGGAAGGAGCAGAGCGAGCTGGAGGGGCGCGCCGGCTCTCGGCCACGAGCAGGAGGCGCGGCGGCGCTCAGCCGGGATTTATGTTTCCGACCTATGGGTCTACTTGTCAGTGAGACGATGTGAATTCCCGGTTGGGATTTTCAGTTTTCCGGCGTGCCAAACATATATAGGGTTTATTTTAGACCGGGAATTGCAAGTCCAAGGTCCGAACGACAGGGATTTCAAGTTGAGGGTTCAAATCGCCGAACAACTATGAGTTTAAACTAAACTTTTCCTTTCAAGAATCGCCTAGCGCTGCGTAGCTAGAAGTTTATCCAACGGGACAAGTACTTTGGACAACGAAAATAAATTCGAAAAGGAGTAAGTGCATCGCCGGTGCTCCTTTGTAGGTTTAGGATTGGCGTCCCAGAGTGCCATATGTCGATAGCTTGGATGCTGGTTTAGAGTGCAGGCGAGCACTGCGCTGTGCTGACACCCAAAAAGTTACAGCTGCACACGGCAAACAAGCAGTGCGTGCTTTGCGCTAACAAGAAACTCACTCTAGCTGCAATGCAACCCAAAGTTGGGACGTTAATCCCGGAGAAATCTACAGTCACCTCTGTAATGTACGTTTGTATAAATACACCACGGATGAGCGTCGTACCATAGCAGCATCTTGCTTTCTTCTTCTTCTCGTCAGGTTTGCATCCCACACGTTCTCACATATAGCAAAGGTATTTTCACTGCCTGCAATAATTTGAGTCAGTCAACAAATTGTAACTGCATCCATTTCTCCAGCAATCATCCAGATCTCTTGGGAAATGCTTGGATGCTCCCGGGTGCATGTGCACCCGGTTGAAAAAAATCATTTTTCCAATGTAAAAAATGCATGTAAAAAATACGCGCACGTAGATCTTGCATGTACCAGACATATCTTGCAAGGTTTGTGAAAAAATGATTTTTCGTTTGGCCCGTACAAAAAAGACAAAAATATGTCACATATATACTGCTATATAGCACATAAATTTTCTCTTTTTTAAGACAAAATAAATTCGTGCATGGGGTACATATTGTGTAAGTCTTGTATATGAATTTTTTGTTTCACATTTTTGAAAATGTTTTTGGTTTTTTTTTCATTCCAAAAAACCGGGAGAATGTGCCCCCGGTTCATTCTATCCACTCTCCAGATCTCTTGTACTAATAGAAAGAGCAGATCGATGATGAGAAGAATCAAGATGGCGTGGCCGGAGGTCGTGGGATGGGAGGCCCTACTGGCAATAAGCAAGATCCACGCCGATAGGCCGGACATCCTCGAGGTTGAGATCCACCGTAACAGCGAGCACCTGCCGGTGGGTCACAACCATAGGCGTGTCCGCCTCCTCACCACCTCTGGGGATTATGAAGGGACCGTAACCCGAACGCCCGTCGTAGGCTAAGCCCTGCATCCATGCTTGCGCATCCGATCGTGTGACACTACGCGTGATTAATTAATTGTGTACTCCACATTATTTTTAAAGGTTTTTGTTTGAAACGAGAAGGAATTTTGTAGACTATATGCATTGTTCACTCAGGGTAACATGCCGCCAAATTATCGGGGTTCTTTTTCACTTTCAGAGGGAGCTTCACTTCTTGTTTCTCATTTCTCCCTATGTCCGCCATGCTAGAATGCTGGAAATGGAATGCTCCTTCTTCATCTTGGCGGCCAGAACACGTTTGAAGAAGTTGCGGCTTCCGGATCCTCGATTGGAAGCGATTAGTGCTGTTGGTCTGGGTTGAGCTCATCCGCACAGAGGTACAGTCTAATTCAAGGTATAAACTGATGGAATGTCTGAGAACGAGTTGACCATAAGAGACTAATATTCCCTCTAGACTCCAGAGTAGTTGCCCTAAGGACATGCGGCTCAATACGACATTTACAGCTAATCTAACGATTAGAAGCGAGCAGTCAGGACGATCAGATGGTAGAAAGAATGTTGAGTGCGTGAGAAGGGCCTAGAGTGGCCAGTTATAGTGTCCCTCAAAATGGCGAGCACGCAATAGTTGTTCTTTATTAAATAAACAAAGCCTTTCGACGACACATGTAGGGATGACTTGCCGGGTGCTGGTTAAGCAAGCAAGAGTCCCTCTAGCCGACGACGGGAGTCAGGGCCACGGTGCCTTGTGGGTCGCGGTTGAGGAAGAGGCGGACGCGCTCGTCGTTGAAGCCGGGCAGCACGTTCTCACCGACGTAGTGGAGCTCGAAGGCGACGTCCGGCCTGTCGGCGTGGATCTTGCCCATCGCCTGCAGAAGCGTCCAGCCAACCACCTCCGGCCATGACAACTTCACGTCGAACGTCATAGGTCTCACCATATTCGTCGACTCTTATTCCGATAAGCGCCGTACACACCGACTTTTCTGTATATTAATTAGCAACGAGTAGCTCCATGAAGTATAGTTCAAGCGCAAGCGGAAAATATGAGATAATGTACACAATGTTCAAACCTGAGGCGCCGGAGAGAAGATGAATTGGGATGTCGCTGGTGCTGATACTTGGGGTGTATATGTAGACTAGTGGAAGATTGGAAGTAGGATCACATCGAGTGCGCCGCCCTCGCTGGAATTAAAGACCATCGGTAAATTTACTTTGCATTGTTACAGAAACTAAGAAGTTTCGCATAATTTGCATCTACTTCTTGATTAGTTCGAGGTGTGTCTCTTCTAGTCTAGTATTTTTGGAATCTGACGGCGCTTCGGGGAATATCCGTGAAGACAGGGGTACAACTAGCTAGAGGGGCCCCTTCGCGAAGGGCGATTTGTGTGGCCGCGCAGCGCGCGTGAAGAGGCCAAGTGTCCCCTGTGCTCCCGGCCGCGCGTGCGAAGCCTCGCCGTGATCGTTCGTGCCATGTGTGAAGGCGGTTGTACGAAACCCAGGAGCGCATTATTCGCATCGGCCGCCCGTGCGCGACGAAGGCGCTTCCCCGTGTCGTCCGTTGTACAAAGCCCCCCGCGTCGTGCTGATAGAAGGAAGCCCCGCGTCCGTGTCGGCCAAGTGAAGGGTACAAAAAACTTGTACACTACCACAACTTAAGCCGTACATCGACATAAATTCAAACGTACATCTGTACAGATTTAGATGTACAACTACACAAATTTAAACGTACAACTACACAGAATGAGTTTATAGTACAACCACACATACTCGGATGTACAACTACACATACTCAGGTTGTACAAATCAGGTCGTACAACTATACATATCAGGTTGTACATAACACTGTTGAACGTACAACTACACAGATCAGGTTATACAGATCAGTTTGTACATACAACTACACACAGGTTCAGTTGGATGTACAACTACACATACGAGGTGTACGAACTATACACAATCCGAAGTATAAAAAAAAGTTCGTCGAAACCTATCAACAATAGATCTAGTTTTGAAGATCTCGACGTGAGAAGTTCAAAAGTGAAAAGGGTTTGTAATTCGGATAAACGGTTCTCAAGATATTTATTTTGAAAAAACGAATCTCAAAATAAATGCACGTCCGCACCACTTGTCACGCAGGGAGGAAAGATGGGAATTGAAACCGAACGAAATTGCGACACGTGTCGACATCTTAGTAGATGAAAATAGACCTTTACGAATAGAAGCCTTTTTCTAATGATTTCCCGAAGACAGGTCATCAAGCACAAATGATACTGACAGGGCCGTCGTAGGCCTTGCATTTCAGCCCACAGGGCAACGGGCAGCCCCGTGCAGCCGATTCAAATATTTCTCGCTTCTTCTACCTATTTTCTTCCAAAACTGTTTAATATGCTCAATTTCGCTCGAACAATTTCTTTTGCCTTGCTAAAGAATTTGTTAGTTAAGCTGCCGCCCACGTGAGTGCACAATGCACTGATAACCGATTATGTCAATATCTCACTACATTACGAACTTGAGATCTCATCAACTTCTGTTTGGTTATTTTGTTTTACCCGTTTTCTCTACTTAAGACGATTTTAAATTATTTTCTTTATAAGAAGAATTTTTTGATTCACTATGATTTTTTTAATGTTTCACATGTTTTGTTTTTATGCAAAATTTCATGCATAGTACCTTTTTTTTGTATTCCACGTTGCAACTGGATTGAGTCATAGGGCAACGTACTTCTTGCTTGATCGCATTCGTGCATCACCGGCAACAGAAGTAGAACATCCGTACGACATTTTTTTTTTATCAATGTAAGTGCTTTCAATAAATTTACACAAGAAATATCTAACATATAATATTTCATTTCAGGACATTTCTTTTTTATCAATGTAAGTGCTTTCAATAAATTTACACAAGAAATATCTAACATATAATATTTCATTTCAGGCAAGCGCTTTGTTTTAGTTCTCAGGGGATGTTTCCTTCATGATAATTATGATTTTTGTTGTTCATTCAATTAAATATATTTTTTCCGTGGTAACTTTGATTCACTTATATATAATTTTAGATTCAGTACAGCCATATTATAGTACATAAATAAGAAATATAAAGTATTGTTGACTGATTTCCATATTATCAGCTGAATTGGTTCAACCATCGATCTTACCCTCCACTGCATAATATATCGAGGGTTTTCCCTAGTAAGCAATTTATAGGTAGTGTGAGGCCAAGATTCAATTGGTAGCACAGAAGGGATACATCGATGCATATTGGTATGAATCTTACAATGAACATTTGCAGCAACGCTACTCCAATCTTGTGGTGTTGTTCAATTGATGTGTGAACAAGTATGCTAAAAATATGGATAACGTCTATGCAAAAGAGTTGTGTGTGCATCGTCCTTTATTGGGGGTATTCTACGCATGTCATGATGGTATTTACAATTGGTTGTTAATGTGCGTGATGAGTATTCTCCAATTGATGTGTGAGCTAGTATTGTGTTTAACAAGACCGGAGCTTTCCACTTTTAGGTTACAACATGGTTTCTTATGAGATATTTACTCCCTTTGGAACGTCGAGAGCTTACTACTACTGCATCCAACCGTTTGGTGATGGTTGCACAAGATATCTTCCATCGGGGTGGATAGTGACCCACTAGATAATAGATTGCATAATACATATCTATACCTCTTATAAAGCAAAACCCCACTAAGTTCATTTATGATTTTCTATCTCAACATGTAAGTTATCACATCATCCACTACTCTAGCCAACCAGTTGTCCATGTCATCCCACTGATGACAACACATTTTGCATGCAACCTACCCACGACATCTGCTTTTCATTCATACAATTATTCATGTCACCCTTTTTTAATCATCAAATACCACAAAAATCTTTACGCCAATTAAATTTAGCCTTTTGATAATTGTGTTATGTTCCATATTTTGTGTAAACATATTTTGTGGGTTTTATATCCCTTTATTACATAACATACTTTTGTAAAGAGATTACCGCTGCAGCAACACGCGGGTATGTTTCCAGTGTGCTGCATGTTACATCTATTAATATGGTTGATTTTGTAGATGTAGTTTTGGATATGTGATGTATAACTTGGATGAAAAACTATATACTCCCCCTAGTCGCGTTTATGGTTTTATCAATTTGACCAACATAATATGAGTTAATTGAATAACACACAAATTATACCATTAGAAAATATAACATGTAAACTTTCAAATGATGTATTTTTGTAGTATATAACACATATTACGATTGGTCAAAATGATGATCTAGGGACACACGCAGACCCTATAAACCCCTAAAGGGAGTAATAAAGATCTAGGCAACTTAGTATTTTTTGCTAAAATTAGTTAATGCATAAACCAAAGTGCACCCTCTAAAGAAAAAAATGCAATACTCCAATTAATGATAATGTACTAGTGTTGTCATCCAGAACATATGGTTTCACATCTAAAATAGCATGGTTTAGAGCATCTCTAGCAGAGCCCTCAAACCCTTATAACTCCGGCGATTTCATGGGCCGAGGCCTTTTTTGACCCATAGCAGAGCCCGTGAACGCGAACCGGCCCTCAAACGCGATAAGGGCGCCCGTCGAGACGGCGCGTCCATCCGTATTTATGCTGGGCTGGGTCACATTTGTAGGTCAAAATCCTTATCCACCCGTGCCGCGACGAGCAATCCACGCCGCCACCCTTTCAACTCCGACGAGCAATACGCTATCCACGCCGTAGTTTCCGCCGCTGCCGCCGCGTGATGGCACCTAAGAAGGCGCGGTCGAATCTGCGGGGCCGCGACGACCGATTCGGGGACTTCTCCACCATGAGGAGAAAGACTCTTGTCCGCGCCGACGCCGGTCGCAAGCGGCTCATGAAGAAGTTTGAGCAACAGGGGAAGGAGGTCCCGTGGTCTTGCTACCGCCGCAAGGTGGAGGAGTTTGACCGCGAGAGGGTGCGCCGCGGCATTTCGGAGAACGCGAAGGCCAACGCCGCGCGCCTCGGACGGCAGACGAAGGTCCGCCGCGAGACGGAGACCCCGGCGGAGACGGCCGCGCGTCTCGACATGCTCGAGCGGACGCTCGATCTTCTTCAACCGGACGCCCTCGACCTTCTCGACACGATCCGTGTCGAGATGGTGGGCTGCGTCCTCTCCCTCGTCCTGCTACGGAAGTAGAAGAAGACAGAGTACCGCCACGACGAGCACTGAAGCTCGTCGCCGCGAGAATCTCGTCGCCGCCGCACCAGAGGCTCCGGTGAACCAAATTTTGACAGTAGGGTAGGGCGGCGACGAGTTTAGATTACTTTTAGAGTAGATTACTTTTAAAATTATTGTACATTATGTTTTATTTGGTGGTGAACGAGAAGAAAGCAAAATCGTTCGCGTCCAAATTCGACCTTTTACAGATCCGTTTTAAGGTTTCTGTTATGTGTTGCTCGTTCTTCCAAGTAGAATTCGTGCAAAAGTTGAATCTTAAAAATTATTTGAGGGTGCGAGTTTGAGGGCGCTGCTAGAGATGCTCTTAGAGATACCCCAATCAATATTAGCGTGTAATTCTGTATTTGTGACCCGGTCAACTTTTCTGTAATTTCTTTGAGTTCATTGTGCAAGAGCAGAAGTTGAAAGCTAGGCGTGCAAATTGTAGCATTAATTAAACTTTTGTGACTATAAACCAAACACTAGATACAATTCACGCAACTGATCGCCTCAAGCGCCGCACGGTTGACGCGCTCTAACCTCTAGCACACTCAACTGACGGCATGGACAGCTTCATAGCTTACAGAAGATTTGATAGTTTATACAAGACCCGAGCGACATCCTCAAGTAGCGTTACGTATTCTACACATACACTCACAATCAGAAAAGAAAGAAGAACAAGAGAAAAACATAATTGGTCATCGTTAATAACAACTTCCCAAGGAAGGTGGCGTACTCGATGCAGCTTGGAGATGCTCCTGGAGATACTCTAATAATACAATCAAGTGCATATGTACAAATATTAACATCAACCACGTACTTACTAGTGCTATATAACAGCAGCCAGTTTACACCAGTTTACAGCTGGTGTTTGTACTACAGATTAGATACATTGGGATAAACCATGGCCAAGACATCGTGGCCGGAGCTTCTTGGCTCGGATGTTTTTATTGCATGGGACAAGATCGTGGCTGACCGTCCAGACCTCTCCGTGGAGGTCCACCCTCTAGGCGCCGAGCTGCCACCGGGATTCGACGACAAGCGTGTCCGCATCTTCTACTTCAGCGCCAGCCACGACGTCGCCCGAACGCCCGCCGTTGGGTAGCCGTACACTTGGCGCCGGCGCCGGCAGTGTGCTTCATGCATATGCGTCTTAAAGCACTCGAAATGTGCTAGTAGCTAGTAGTGTGCTTCTTTCTGCTTGTATATAGGTTTGAGAGTGGGACGGTACAATCGTGTACTCCTCCACATATAGCACTCGTGATGTTCTAGTTTGGAGATGCCGCTTGTAGAAAGGCCTGAGCGTGTGTGGTGAAACTATTGTGTACTCCTCAACTTATAGGTGGCTTTATGAATTGTGTGCACTTGTGCGATAATTATTACTACACATATTGTATGTAATTTGGGGCTTAACCATGCGCTATATCGCTTGCATTCATCGTATATATATGTATACAAGGAAACATACCACCTGATCTTATATACATACACTGGTTTGGTCATATGTCTTAACACTCCCTCGGTCGAAAACTAACGTCCTGCATAGTTGATATTATCTGAAAATCTGAAAAGTGTGGTGATACTAATCACTCGGTAAAATCGGCAAACTACAACAAACTTAGAACATGTAAACCCTTCTCCTACCATATATATAGCAACACGATCACGGGCAAAATATACATCAATCTTGCCATGCTTCATTTGTTGATCATGAACAAGGTTCTCGGTCATGTAGAAAGAGTTGACATTGTTGCAGAACACCACAGTTATGTCGGAAAGAGAGGTTGATGTAGTTTTCGAAGCAATTTTCATATTTAGCCACGATGTTGGTGACTGCGTCGTACTAGACTTTAAGGCTGAACCCATCCTAAAAAGACACAATAGATCGACTGATGCGTTAGATAGGCTATTATTTTGTTTTACTCTCTGTGTAAAAAATCCGCCCATAGTCTATAGTTAATAGTTCTAGTGATGAAGCGGAGAACTTGTTTAACAAGGCGCAAATGATTGACACGAGGATATGTTAACAAATAAGGTGAAATGTATACAAGATTCTAGGCATCTTAGGTCAAATACTAGGGTGCGCCAATAATGCTGCGATATTTTGTAGGATCATGAACATGTATGGGGGCGCAACCAAAATTTGCTCCAAAAGTTTAATTATTCAAGGATCACCTTTCGTGGCTAGATTTGCGCTGTGATCGCTACCGTAACAAAATTACAACGATGTAGAAGCAGAATTTATCGACACTTGTAAAGATCATAGTAGGTGAATATAAGTTTTTTTAGAAAATGAGCTCCGACCCAGCCTCTGCATCATGATGATGCATACGACATTTATATCCCTTCACAAACCTAAGGACATCTCCTACGGGGCTGCTCAATTGCCCCGGACCGGCCAAATTTGAGCAGCCCCGGACAAAACCCAGCCCCTACGGGGCTGCCTAAACGGACAGCGGTCCGTTTTTTTGTCCGGGACTGCTCAAACCTGGACCAAATTTGGTCCAGATTTGAGCAGCCCCCGGACACCGAGTGGACACTGAAAGTGTCCTCTTTTGTCCACACTACCCCACCGCACAGAGACCTCTCCTCCCACCTCGCGCCCACCCCGTTCCACCGCGACCCACCCCGGCCACCCCCCGCCGCCGTTCGACCTCCTCCGGCCACCGCGAGCACCCCCAACCTCTATCCCCTCCCGCCGCCACTCCCGGAGTCGTTTCCCCGGCCAGCCACCGCCCGGTGCAACTCCCACCTCCCCACCCCAACGGGACGCACACAAGGTGTTCGTCCATTCCTCTGCCCGACCTCGGGAGGGGAAAAATGACGGACAGCGGCGACGAGTTCTTCTTCAACAACGTGATCATGTACTCGTCGTCGTCGGACTCGGAGACAGACGACAAGAGCGACGTCCTCGTTGCCACGGCCGTGGTCAATCACCACATTGCATGTCAGCGGCCGTTGTTCCGAGGTTCCCTGCCCGGCCATGCCGCGGCCTTGGAGAGGGACAGAGATGGTGGGCATGCCCGGCTGTACAAGGACTACTTCCATCCAACCAATCCGGTGTTCACGGCGAAGCTATTCCGGCGCCGTTTCCGGATGAAAATGGACCTTTTCAACCGCATTCGACTTGGGGTGCTGGATTATGATGAATGGTTCAAGTGCAAGTCGGACGCCACTGGTAAGCTTGGCTTCTCTTCTTATCAGAAATGCACCGCGGCTGTCCGAATGCTAGCATATGGAGTAGCTGGTGATCTGGTTGATGAGTACTTGCGCATGAGTGAGACCAAATGCCTTGAGTCCATGTACAAGTTTTGTGCAGCTGTGGTTCAGGTCTTTGGCCCGGAGTACTTGAGGGAACCAACTGTTGCTGACACTCAGCGGCTTTTGTCGATCAACGAGAGCAGAGGTTGGCCTGGGATGCTTGGAAGCATCAATTGTATGCACTGGGAGTGGAAGAACTGCCCATTTGGTACGACGAGAACTGGTTGTTTCAGGGTGAGAATGTGGAGCCCCAGCCAGGAGTGGCAAATTTCCAGCAGTTCATCGACTTCGCGTACGAGCTGCGTGATGCGGGAACCCACATTGCACTTCAGGATGATTTGGTTCAGCACATCTGGAACTTCGTAGGACACCAGTAGAGTTTTAACAATATTTATGTTTGAATTATATTTATGTTTGAATTTTATTTAAAGAATATTTATGTTTGAAAATCTGGAAAAAACTAGCTCGGACAACTAAATGAGCAGCCCCGTAGGGCGCATGGCTCCAGTACGCGCGGACACGCCCGCGGACGGCTGCTCAAACGGACAAAATCCAGACCAAATCAGTCCGGATTTGAGCAGCCCCGTAGGAGATGTCCTAAGCTTCCTAGAATTCTCGAGCTATGTACACATCCACGTGGTGATACGTGTTTGGCTGAGCCTTCCTGCATGTGATTGGTTGGTGCATGTCGGTTTGGTTGGATATTCTCGAATGGTTCCACCGTCTCGCACCTCCCAATCCCCTCCTCTCTCTCACCCCCGATCCCCTCTCCTCCTTCTACAAACTCTACCGCCGCCGTGCGCTTTACTCCTCCGCCGCTGCCACTCTTGCTGCTGCATCGCCGACCGTCTCTGTGCCTGCAAGGTCGCCTCCATCGGAAGCAGGGGTGATGTGTGTGAAGGAGCAGGGAGGGTAAGAAGGATGGCGGACTGGCGATGGGAGGATGAGCAATCAGGTGGAGACCAAGACGGAGCTCCCGTCTCTCCATCACCGAGCGGATGGAGTTAGGCAGGAAGGTTGTGGTGCCCGGCAGGAAGAGGCACTGGAGGATGGCGGCGAGCGGACGAAGACGGACAGGGAGGCAACGATGCTCGACAGGATCACAGGAGGATGGGCCATAGGAGTGCCTTCCAGACGAGTCCTCCAATATGGACGATGGCGATGGCACGGGGGACAACTGACTGAGGTTCCCTAACCCTAACTCTGCATTTACTTTTTATGTTATGTTCATGGAGCCCTTGTAAGATTTCTTATTTCGGCTTCCAAGATCGACTGAATAAGTTGTATACAATGGAGTTTCTTACGTGTGTTAGTATCAGCTGTGACTCCGCATCATGCAAAAAGAAACTGAATTGGATCAGGGTGGAGAACCAAATTGAACTATGGATCATGCTTTACTCTGAATTTTCAGCATTTGCTTTAAGCTTCAGATTGATTTAATAGTATTTTGTGCATTGTTTCTACAATTTCTATTATTAGGAGTTCATTGTTCGGTTAAGTTTTAAAGTGATATAACTGTGTGTTCATCTTCATTTGATCATGAAGGATTAATGATTTTTTTGGTGCCGCTTGATGCATGTAGTTTTCATGAGTCTGGTTATCAGTGCAGTTTTCTGCTTTGTACAGAGGATAGGAAAAGGATCGATTGCTTTAGAGAAGGTGTTACCTAATTCATTTGTATAGAGAAAAGGAGAAGGAAAAGGAAATGGTTACATGGTGTCCTTCTTCATGTGTTACAATTCCCATGCAAGCACAAAGTTTCGGGCTAAGGTTCCGGCCGGCCGCGCCGCTCGCTTCTGGTCGTTTTAATCTAGACCGTTAGATCTCCCGTGTACGGCTAGGATTAGATCACTTAAAACTCCGAACCGGTACGCCGCGTCAGCGCCGCGTCAGCACCACGTCAGTGCCACGTCGGATTTTATTTTCTGAATTTATATTAAATCTTTTAATTTGGCAGTTTTGCAGAAAACCCCATGCACACTGTTTTCATCATTATTTTTTATCTGTTTAATCAAATTTAAATATTTTTATATATTTGAAATCCTTAGAACCAGTAGAACACTTTGGATTCATTAGTTTTCTGTTTTGACACATACAAAATTTTCAAATATTTTTGAGAGTAGTTTAAGTGTTTTTAACATAACTTTAGTTAGAAAATTTATTTTTGAGTAAATCAAATTGCTAACAACTTGTTTAGATGCCCTCTGCCCAAATGTCATTTTTACAAAATTTGATTTGAAAATTTATTTAAGTGAACTAAAAAGTCCTTGTCATTAACCCTTTACTCGTGATTAAATAATAGAAACAAATCCAAAATTTATTCATGCATATATTTGGAAATAAATTGTTGCATCTCATCTCATGCATAGCATATATCCTCTTGTGTGAACCTTTGCTTGTGTGTTTATGTGTGGCTGTTTATTTCTTTGTTAGACTATTCGGAGGGAAATGAGAATCTTTGCAACTGTAACTGCTGCACTCCCGATTGCAAAGGCAAGTGGCACACCCCCATAAAAGTCCTATTATTTTTATGCATGAGTAGAATATTTTATATAAGCAGGTGTAGGATAGCATTGCTATGCAAGCCATGATAGATCTCTTTATTCCTGTGTCTAGGTTCCTATGAAATTACTTAGTAGAATAGTGATGCTATGCAAAAACTATTTTGATGAAAAAGATAAAGTCTACTAAGTTTTAATCAAACACCTGGGTGGAAATTGGTTACTTGGCTGTATGAGTTGAGTGTTGTTCCCAGGGGTTTTACCTGTGGAATATTCACTTGTGGAAGGCCACCCAGGAGCAAAGGAATCTGAAGAACTCCGAGTGAAGATTGCTTCTCGTGCAGCCATTGCCAATATGGGCTCTGGCTTGATCAACTAAGCTGCGTGGAATCTCCCCGGCCTGACAGGTGGTGGTAGAGGATTTGTAGGTGGAGCGCGTCAGGCCAGAGTGGGAGGGAAAATGCTTCTGAAAGATCTCGTCTCATTCTTTCCTTTCCTTATCACAAATGGTGTGTAAAGGGTAATTTGGGTTGAATGGGTACAATGGTGAATGTGCACAACCTCTGCAGAGTTAAAATCTAAGTACTTAGCCGTGTCCCCGGAAACGGACAATTGAGCAGCTGAACGAGGACGTCAACGGAGGATTCCACCATTCCAACTTCAAAAATATAAAACTTGATGGGTGAACAAGGGTAGAATGAGACAGTGGATTTCATGCCACGGATGTCTCGAATAGAAGAAAAGTGTTTTCCAAAGAGTTAGGAAAAATTGGCTTTATGCAAAATAGCCTTGAAACTCCACCAGCCAAATATGCATATAGGCTATAGAGTTATTCCATTAAGTGTCCACCATAGTGTCACTTGCCAGACTCCATTCTTAATGGAATCTGACCCACGTTGCTGAAATATTTTTCTTATTGCAGATTGTTCAGATGACGAGTGAGGTTTCGTTTAAAGGTTTCGAGTCTACAACCAACATGTTTTCGCCTGTGGCAACATGAAGTTGTTGGAGACGCACTCCTATTGTATTTCCGATGTGTACTATTTGAAAGCTAGCTTTATGCTATGCAACTTGTATCGAATATTTTGTAATTCTGGATCATCGATGTAATAAAATTGATGCTTTGTTGTGATATTACATCGTAAACTGTGTGTGCAAACGAATCGATCCAGGGATTTGCACTATACACAGGTATCTGCCTTATTTAAAGTGCACGTACGCTACAGATGGTATCAGAGCCACTGTGTTGCCTGTAGGTTCGAGCCCTTAGGATTGGAAAAACCTTTTGATCATAGTATTAACTACTTAAGTATTGTTGGATCCTAGCGGCATAGTGAGATGAAGCGGCCTGGAAACAAACCTTACATGTCCGCGTACATGAGACCTGTTCCACACTTAAGTGGCTGGCCGGGTGTCTGTCTCTCTCACTATAGTGAATATTCAATTTACAAAGAGTTGTTTATATTTGTTGATCACATTGAGATTTGACTTCGTTTTGACTCTAATTTAATAATACACTTATGACTAGTACCTCCTTACCTTACACATTTCTTGTTTTAAATTCTTTTCTTTCTTCCTAAAGGATGACGAGCTTCCACTTCACCACTGCGGAGGACTTCAAGGACACCCGTTTTGGCTGCTACCTTCTCGACATCGGTGAGAAGATAGGTTTACCGCTACCTCAAGTTAAGGGCTTCATCCTGAAGAAGTTTAACAAGGAGGGCTGTTGGGGAATAAAAGCAACTCAGCCAGGACGCGGAGAAGAGCCCCCGTTAGAAATCAAAATGGTTAGTGACTCCAAAGAAAAAGGACTCAATATCGTGATGCAGGACCTGATTGGACGTCTCTGCGGACGCTATAGCACAAAGTTGAGGGGCCACTACTCCATTTTATTTGGAAGGAGAAACGAGGAGGGAGAACCATACCTCTTTGATGTTGGAGATAGAGGCAAAGCAAAGCCCCTTAGTCTGTATTTCCAGGAGTTGGAGGTCCTCGTCACAGAACTTTATGAGGATAGACGCACTGAACTTCTGAAGAACGATGAGTTGTGTGCCTTACTCAAGGAGAACGAGGAAAAGATAAAAGCTCAAGAGGAAGTGGCTAAGGCCCAAGAAAAGTTTGCTTCACAAGAGGAAAAATACAAGAGACAGGAGAAAAGGGTTCAAGAGAAAAACAAGACTATCAGAGAACAGAAGGCAGAACTCGAGAGAAATGAAGTCGAGTTTGAAGCTGATAGTGACTTGATCAAGCGTCTTCGTACCGAGAAAAGGGAACTGCAAGAGAAGAACTCTGCCCTGGAGAAAGAAGTGAAGGAATTAAGGGAAGTACTCGACAATGAAGGAATCGAGATTCAGGAAATTGAAGAAGAAGAAGACGACATGGTCGAGTAGTTCGTTAGCGAGACTACCATTTATTTACACCTCATCGTTATCTTAGTCTTGTATTGACCTATCAACTTGTGATAAGGCAGTACCTTCCATTGTATTCCGAGGAACCTCGTGCTATATTTTTCCAAAACTCTCATGTCTGATTTATCCAAAGTTTTGAGTTGTGTGATGTTTGTTTTGTTCCTTAGGTTGTTTGTTTGTTGGGGTAATCTTTCTCATTAGACCTTTCCGTCTAAAAACTCACCTATACAAAATCACAGATGCCTCCCCGTCGTACGCCCGATCACAACAACAACAACAACAACAACAACAACAACAACAACAACAACAACAACAACAACAACAACAACAACAACAACAACAACAACAACAACAACAACAACAACAACAACAACAACAACAACAACAACAACGACCACAACAACAATGATGCTATACAACAGTTGATGGCTGCTCAAGCTCAGCTAATGACTATGATGACCTAGTTCATTGCGGCAACCAACAACAACAACAACAACCACAACCCGCCTCCGCCACCACCCTCCCATGTGGATAGACTTACCAGATTTCTGAGACTCCGACCGAACAAGTTCTCCACTGCAACTGAACCCATTGTGGCAGATGACTGGCTGCGTTCAGTGGACAGGGATCTGGTGACTTGTGAATGTACTGAAGCGGAGAAGGTGAGGTTCACCACTCATATGTTAGAAGGACCAGCGATCCAGTGGTGGGAAACCTATCAAATCACCCACCCACTAGAAACCATGACTTGGGAAAATTTCAAGGAAGGTTTTCGTAATTCTCATATCTCCTCGGGCATTATGAACTTGAAGCAGGAAGAGTTCAGAAACCTGAGACAAGGAAACAAGATCCTTAAGGAGTACATGGCTGATTTCCATGCCCTTTCCCGTTATGCCTCTGAAGACATTAACACCGAGGCAAAGAGGAAGGCAAAATTCCTAAATGGGCTGAGTGACGAGCTGAAGATCCCTTTGACTGTGGCATACGCCCCAAATTATCAGACTCTCCTAGATCAGGCTATCATACTAGAGGATAACATCAAGAAGGCTGAAAATAGGAAGAGAAAGTTGAATGTTCACAAACCCCATTCTGAGACTTCTTTCAAGAGATCTTTCCCTCAAGATGCAAACCAGAGTTATAAACCTGGTCACTATCCTAGTGGAGGAAGCAACCATAAACATCATGGTCACAACCATAGTGGTGGTTTCAAGGGAAACAATGGGAATCACAAGGGAAATGGAAATGCTGGCCACAACAATGGACAACATCGCCCAAACCCCGAATATAAGAAAGATATCAGCCAAGTCCTATGCTTCAAGTGCAATAACAAGGGTCACTACGCCACTGACTGCCCCGAAAAGAAGGCCACAGAAGCTGCCAAGCCCAATCCCTTCCAGAAAGGACAGGTGAACCACATCAATGTGGAAGAAGTGTACGATGAACCTGATGCTGTCATTGGTACGTTCTTGCTAAGTTCATGCCCAACATTAGTTTTATTTGATACTGGAGCATCGCATTCTTTCATTTCAAGAGCTTTTGTAAACAAACATGGGTTAGTAGTGGAAAATATAGGAAGCCCCATTAGAGTAAGCTCGCCGGGCGGAGAGATGCTAGTAACCTCTGGCTGTAGACAGTTGAGTCTGAAGATTGGAAAGCATCAGTTTCCTATGGACTTGATCATCCTGGAAACACAAGGCCTGGATGTTATCATAGGGATGGATTGGATGACCCGCTATGCAGGAATCATAGACTGCGCAAATATAACCATCACTCTCACCACTCCAGAAGGCTCGAAGATCAACTTTAGATCAAAGTTTGAACTAAAGAAGGTTAGGCTTAATTCTCTTAAGGGGGTTAGTCTCGGTGAGGTCCTTATAGTTAAGGAATACCCTGACGTGTTTCCGGAAGAACTACCAGGAATGCCACCCGATAGAGATGTAGAGTTCCTCATAGAACTAAAACCGGGGACAGGACCCATTGCTAAAAGGCCCTACCCAATGGCAACTGATGAACTGAAAGAACTCAAGAAACAACTGGAAGAGTTTATGCAGAAAGGCTTTATCCGTCCAAGTTCATCACCCTGGGGAGCCCCGATCCTTTTTGTCAAGAAGAAGGATAGTACTCAGAGATTAGTCACCGATTACCGTGACATAAATGAGCATACAATAAAGAACAAGTATCCGCTACCCAAAATAAATGAACTGTTCGATCAACTAGAAGGGGCTGTCGTCTTCTCCAAGATCGATCTCAGATCAGGGTACTTTCAGATGAAAGTCAGAGAGATGGATATACCCAAGACTGCATTGGTTACAAGATATGGATCGTATGAGTACACGGTAATGCCTTTTGGGTTAACCAATGCTCCAGCCTATTTCATGAATATGATGAATAAGGTGTTTATGGATTTTCTGGACAAGTTTGTTGTTGTCTTCATCGATGACATCTTAGTCTACTCCAAAAGTCACAAAGAACACGAAGAACATTTACGTCTGGTATTGCAAAGGCTCCGAGAGCATAAATTATATGCTAAGTTCAACAAGTGTGAATTCTGGTTAAAACAAGTAGGATTTCTAGGACACCTGGTGTCTAAAGATGGGATAGCAGTGGACCCTGAAAAAGTTGATGTTGTGACAAATTGGGAATCGCCCAAAAATGTGGGAGAAATCCGCAGTTTTCTAGGACTGGCAGGGTACTACCGGAGATGAATTGAAAACTTCTCCAAGATTGCCAAGGCCTTGACTGAACTACTGAAGAAGGGAAAGAAATTTGAGTGGACGGAAGCTTGTGAGATCAGTTTTCAGGAATTAAAGAAGCGCTTGGTGTCGGCACCAGTTTTATGCTTACCAGATCTAGAGAAAGACTTCCAGGTTTATTGCGACGCTTCATATCGCGGACTAGGAAGCGTATTGATGCAAGAAGGCAAAGTGGTGTCTTACGCCTCAAGACAACTCAAAAATCATGAAGTAAACTACCCCACTCATGATTTAGAGTTAGCTTCTGTGGTGCATGCGCTAAAGATATGGAGGCCATATTTATGGGGAAAGAGATGTGAAGTTTTTATGGATCATAAAAGCCTCAAGTATTTCTTTACTCAGAAGGAATTAAACATGTGAATTGATCAAAGACTATGATTTAAGTCTACAGTACCACCCCGGGAAAGCCAACGTAGTGGCTGATGCCTTGAGCCGTAAGACTTATGTAAATGGACTCACGGCAGGGGAATTGCCGGAAGACCTTTGTAAGGGGTTTAAGGACCTTCGATTAGAGGTGGTACCTGAAGGATTCATAACATCCTTAGAAGTTCAACCTCTTCTACTTAACAAAATCAAGACAGCTCAGTTAGAGGATAAAGCAGTAAAAGAAATCAAGAAGAACCTAAGCGAAGGTAAGGCCAGAGATTTTAGAGAAGATGAAGAAGGAACCGTGTGGTATAAAGAACGCATTTGTGTTCCTGACAATGCCGACCTCAGGAAGTTAATACTTCAAGAAGCTCATGACTCACCTTATTCCATACATCCGGGTAACACCAAGATGTATATGGATGTAAAGGAGAGGTATTGGTGGATCAACTTGAAACGTGATATTGCAGAATACATTGCAAAGTGTGACGTCTGCAGTCGTGTGAAAGCGGAACACCAAAAACCAGCAGGGTTGCTACAACCGTTACCAGTACCAGATTGGAAATGGGAACAGATTGGTATGGATTTCATCACAGGTCTACCCAGGACAAAATCAGGGTATGATTCTATATGGGTTATAGTCGATCGGCTGACGAAAGTATCCCACTTTATACCCGTAAAGACTACATACACTAGTGCCAAACTAGCTGACATCTACATGAAGAGGATTGTGTGTCTACATGGTGTTCCCAAGAAAATTGTGTCGGATAGGGGTACTCAGTTTACTTCCCATTTCTGGAATCAATTACATGAGTCTCTGGGAACTAGATTGGAGTTTAGTACAGCGTTTCATCCGCAGACGGATGAACAGACAGAAAGAGTAAATCAGATCCTAGAAGATATGCTGAGAGCATGCGCTCTAGATTATAAGTCAAGCTAGGATGATAATCTTCCATATGCCGAGTTCTCTTACAACAACAGCTATCAAGCGAGCATATAGATGTCACCATTTGAAGCCCTGTATGGGAGAAAGTGCACCACCCCACTACTGTGGAGTGGCGTAGGGGAACGTAGTCTGTTCAGCCCAGACATAATCAAAGAGGCCGAGGAAAAAGTCAGGTTGATTAAGGACCGTTTAAAGATAGCACAATCCAGACAGAAAAGTTATGCAGACTCCAAAAGGAGAGAAGTCACGTATGAAGTGGGTGACCGAGTCTATCTCCGAGTTTCACCTATGCGGGGAGTTAAAAGATTTGGACTCAAAGGAAAGTTGGCACCTAGATTTATTGGACCCTTCAAGGTATTATCCCGCAAAGGAGAGGTCGCCTATGAATTGGAACTCCCGGAAGCACTTTCCGCGGTTCACAGTGTGTTTCATGTCAGCCAGCTGAAGAAATGTCACCCTGAAATGGCAGAAACACTGCTAAGAGATACGGTGCCACTAGAGGAAGTACAACTAGAAAGTGATCTCACTTATGAAGAAAAACCAATAAAGATTTTGGAGACAGCAGAACGTGTCACCAGAACCAAGACCATCAAATTCTGTAAAGTACAGTGGAATCACCATTCAGAAGAGGAAGCAACTTGGGAAAGAGAAGATGACCTTAAAGAAGACCACCCTCACCTTTTTGCTAGCCAATCCGAATCTCGAGGGCGAGATTCATCTTAAGGGGGTTAGGTTTGTAACATCCCAATTTTCAGAAAAATTTAAAACTTTTGCATCCATGCATCATCATCATTAAACATGTCATATGAATCACATAAAATTTGAAGTTAATTAATTAAATATATTTAAATTGACTTTATATCCTTTAAAATTATTATTTTGAAATTATAATAATGTTCCTTTTATTCTATTTTTATTTTAGACAAAAATAATGTCAAAAGGATCTATTTTTCATAAGCTTTTCAAATTATATTTTTATGAATTTTTCTGAGAAGTTTTAATATAGTTTTGAATTTGTTTTATACTCAAAAGATTTAAAAACAGATAAGAATTTTCAAAAAGGAAAAATAGAATCTGGCCAGCCAGTGGGCCGAAGCCCACTAGCTATCTACCGCGCGCGCGATGCAATCCAGCCCGCCAGCGGCCCGTCCCCGCCCGCGCGCGCGCGCTCACTCGCTGACAGGTGGGCCCCACCTGTCATCCCTCCCGCTGCAACGGCTCGCCCCAAATCACGCCCACGACCTAGCCGAGAAACGGCCGAATCAATTCGATTGATTCCCGTCGATTCACTCACTCATTTACGTCGCCGATTCTTGCTATAAGATCCCCTCGATCCCCTCTCTCTTTTGCCCCAAGCACCACCTTCCGAGGGCCACCAGGCCGCCCACGAGCACCCCCCGAGCCCCACCGTTACCGACGGCGAGTTCGACGAACTCCGGTGAGCCGCGTCCCTCTCAAGCCCTCTCTCCACTTCCTTCTAGTCTATCTTGACCTCGCGCATCATTTTGACAAGTTTTTGCGTCTTCTCGGGCAGCAGAACATCGTCTCCATCCACGCCCGAAGAGGACCGCCGCCGTGCACGACTCCGACGAGCAAATTCCGGCGCGACAGAGCACTCTATCATCGACCACCTCGCCATCGTCCCCGCCTCGACCTCCTCCACGCACGGGTATGACTCATTCGTCCTCGTAGGCAGTAGAGCGTGCGAAGCGGGCAACTCCGGCGATGGCACCGCCGCGGGCACGCCTCGGGCTAGGGTTCCGGCCGGCCGCGCCGCTCGCTTCTGGTCGTTTTAATCTAGACCGTTAGATCTCCCGTGTACGGCTAGAATTAGATCACTTAAAACTCCGAACCGGTACGCCGCGTCAGCGCAGCGTCAGCGCCGCGTCAGCACCACGTCAGCGCCACGTCGGATTTTATTTTCTGAATTTATATTAAATCTTTTAATTTGGCAGTTTTGCAGAAAACCCCCTGCACACTGTTTTCATCATTACTTTTTATCTGTTTAACCAAATTTAAATATTTTTATATATTTGAAATCCTTAGAACCAGTAGAACACTTTGGATTCATTAGTTTTCTGTTTTGACACATACAAAAGTTTCAAATATTTTTGAGAGTAGTTTAAGTGTTTTTAACATAACTTTAGTTAGAAAATTTATTTTTGAGTAAATCAAATTGCTAACAACTTGTTTAGATGCCCTCTGCCCAAATGTCATTTTACAAAATTTGATTTGAAAATTTATTTAAGTGAACTAAAAATTCCTTGTCATTAACCCTTTACTCATGATTAAATAATAGAAACAAATCCAAAATTTATTCATGCATATATTTGGAAATAAATTGTTGCATCTCATCTCATGCATAGCATATATACTCTTGTGTGAACCTTTGCTTGTGTGTTTATGTGTGGCTGTTTATTTCTTTGTTAGACTATTCGGAGGGAAACGAGAATCTTTGCAACTGTAACTGCTGCACTCCCGATTGCCAAGGCAAGTGACACACCCCCATAAAAGTCCTATTATTTTTATGCATGAGTAGAGTATTTTATATAAGCAGGTGTAGGATAGCATTGCTATGCAAGTCATGATAGATCTCTTTATTCCTGTGTCTAGGTTCCTATGAAATTACTTAGTAGAATAGTGATGCTATGCAAAAACTATTTTGATGAAAAAGATAAAGTCTACTAAGTTTTAATCAAACACCTGGGTGGAAATTGGTTGCTTGGCTGTATGAGTTGAGTGTTGTTCCCAGGGGTTTTACCTGTGGAATATTCACTTGTGGAAGGCCACCCAGGAGCAAAGGAATCTGAAGAACTCCGAGTGAAGATTGCTTCTCGTGCAGCCATTGCCAATATGGGCTCTGGCTTGATCAACTAAGCTGCGTGGACTCTCCCCGGCCTGACAGGTGGTGGTAGAGGATTTGTAGGTGGAGCGCGTCAGGCCAGAGTAGGAGGGAAAATGCTTCTGAAAGATCTCGTCTCATTCTTTCCTTTCCTTATCACAAATGGTGTGTAAAGGGTAATTTGGGTTGAATGGGTACAATGGTGAACGTGCACAACCTCTGCAGAGTTAAAATCTAAGTACTTAGCCGTGTCCCCGGAAACGGACAATTGAGCAGCTGAACGAGGACGTCAACGGAGGATTCCACCATTCCAACTTCAAAAATATAAAACTTGATGGGTGAACAAGGGTAGAATGAGACAGTGGATTTCATGCCAAGGATGTCTCGAATAGAAGAAAAGTGTTTTCCAAAGAGTTAGGAAAAATTGGCTTTATGCAAAATAGCCTTGAAACTCCACCAGCCAAATATGCATATAGGCTATAGAGTTATTCCATTAAGTGTCCACCATAGTGTCACTTGCCAGACTCCATTCTTAATGGAATCTGACCCACGTTGCTGCAATATTTTTCTTATTGCAGATTGTTCAGATGACGAGTGAGGTTTCGTTTAAAGGTTTCGAGTCTACAACCAACATGTTTTCGCCTGTGGCAACATGAAGTTGTTGGAGACCCACTCCTATTGTATTTCCGCTGTGTACTATTTCAAAGCTAGCTTTATGCTATGCAACTTGTATCGAATATTTTGTAATTCTGGATCATCGATGTAATAAAATTGATGCTTTGTTGTGATATTACATCGTAAACTGTGTGTGCAAACGAATCGATCCAGGGATTTGCACTATACACAGGTATCTGCCTTATTTAAAGTGCAGGTACGCTACATATGCGTAGTACTGCTGGTACGGTTAGAACTCATGTTGAATGAGGACATCTTTCTTATATTTGCTACCCTCTAGCGTGCACTTGCGATGCCTTCGGTATTGAGTTGATGAAGCGGCCCAGACCGACTTTATGCGTACTCTTATGCGAGACTGGTTCCACTACTGACATACGGCTTGCACCGTATCTGTGGCTGGCGGGTGTCTGTTTCTCTCTCTCTTGTCGGCAAAGCATTTTCAATGGAGGGCCTAAAAGGGATGCTTAATCATGCAATTATACGATCGACGTTGTGGTACAAAGTTCGTAGGTAGGGAAGCGGTTCTCTTACGAATAAGCCTATATGCGACGTAAAACTTGCAAAACTAAATAAAGCTAGAGGCGTCTAACTTTGTTTTGCAGAGGCGTTATTTTATGTGACATGGTTACGGTAAGTTTAATATTACTCGTACTGTCGGAGGCAATGGAGGGCTCCGTAGACTCGGAGCCATGCCGGGGCGCCGGGGGCCACGCACATGGCGCCATGAAGGTCCAGGCGCATCGACCATGTCACATCGCACTTCATTGCATCATTATTGTGTGTTGTTGTGTGTGCATCCTATTGATTGCTTATATGCTAGATATACAACGGTAGCATCATGAGTAGGATGATCCCTAACAAATACCAAAATTGTGTTCTCCCTCGTTGCGCACCACCAAAAAAGTTCTACGTTATGAGGCATGCCGTGATGATCGGGTGTCAGACATCTCGTCGTTCGCATACAGTGGGTGTAAGCCATGTTGCACGCGCAGGGTCTTCGAGGTTTGATTGGCGAGCCTAGCATATGCAGATATGGCCTCGGAACACGGGAAGATCGAAAGATCGAGCACGAGTCACAGAGTTGTTGTGATCGACATTTTATGTCCACCTTTGAAGCTCTGATGCCGGCCGTGATGATCGGGGGTGGTGGGGGTGGATGAGGGTCGTGTAATCGTCATTATTATTTTTAGGGATAATAATTTTGGTGTGGTGTGTTTTTATAATATGATTATAAAATAAAACTCACCTATATATATTATAAACTTCACCTTACCTCTTTTGCGATCACATCTGTAGACTACGCAACTATACTTCGGTTACTTCCTCAAGAGCCCGGATTCTACCTTAGAAGCCGACGGGTCCAACTTCATCAGCTGGTACAAGGGTTTTAGAAACATCCTCGAACACAACAACATTCTGTATGTTCTCGATGAAGCATTAGGAGAAAGACCAGGGGATTCTGCAAGCGAGGAGGAGGAAGATGATTTCCGTAGGCGTCGAGACATATTCATCGAAGTGGAAATCACCATGACAGTATGCCTAGCACCTGAGTTGAAAGAGTTGTTCGACACAAGGAGCCATGCCTCATGATTGATGTGATAAAGGCACACTTCCGAGATTAATTAAGGCGTGAGCAATTCAGACAGCTTAGAATGTTCCAGACCATTCACATGGAGGAGCATACCTGTTTGGAGACTCATTTGAAGAGATTGTATGACATCTACTTCCAGCTGACGATGGTCTTCGATTACTGGATGGCAGATTCCTGTGCCATTCTGACTGTCTTGATATCTCTGCCTCCAAGCTATGAGAAGCATGTGCGCAAGTACATTTTGAAGGCCGACAATATGAACTTCTACAAGTTCGTGTCTGAATTCAAATCTCTGAAAGTTGATTCCATCGAAGGAGAGCTCTTCGATGCCACGGGTATATATTTGATACATACAGAATTATGAATTCGTCTCTTGATATATGATAAAGTATTTGATACTTGTTCTGTTTGTGAAACAGGTCCTGATTATCACATATATGCGGCAAAGTATGATGTGACATGGCGCTGAAGATGGTGATCAAGGAGTTGATGGCCATTTGGTGTTCACGTCCTCAAGTTATCATAGTTATCATTAATAGTTTTTGATAAGATCTTTTGTAATAATGAGAAAGTGTGTTCAGTGTCTTGATTGTTGCAAGACATAGTTATTCATGTAATAAGACAAGTTCAGTTGTTTTATGTTATGGAACAAGCCAGTTGTTTTATATTATGAATAAAGGTTTGACATCTCAATTACATCAATTGTATGATAACGTCTTGTATAAATGATAAAATAGTATGTCCAATGAATAAAAGTTCTATTACTAGAACAAACACCATCGAATTTAGTCATAAAGGCAATGAAAGAAGTAATGGATATTTTGGTCCATTTAAGTATTTCGAGTGCCGAATTGATTAAGTTTGAAAAATAGTATTGAAGTGTCCATACGAGAGGAAATCAATTAAGAGTCATTTTAAATGATTATTAAATTAATTAATGGTGTTTTTGCTTGATCCGAATTCTTCTATGATTATTGGTGAATAAGAGTATTTGCCCGATAAATCATGGATCTGAAATTATTTTGATAAGAGATCAAATGGGGATTTTCAGAAGAAAGATTAGTGAATATTGTATTCACAAGATTCGATCAAAGGATAATATTTTTGAATTATGGTTTCAACACAAAACACGTGTGGAAATTCGTTTCACAATATTATAATGTCATATATGGTGATATGTGGGGTATTATAATCATACTCTATTTTAAATAAAGTGTGGTCTGTCAGAATCTGTCTTAGAATCTCTTAATATGTTCGAAACATTATAGTCGATGTCCACTTCAGAAAATAGACATTTCTCTCAACAAAAATTCGTGTGATCGAAAAAAGTGTCGTCCTGTATATGATTATACGACAATTCGGAATATACATGAATAGTTCTTTGTAGATTACTCACATTGGATGGGAGTGTATTCCAAAACCAAATAGAAACAAAACTTGGTTTGTTGTCTATGTAATTCCGAGAAAAATATGATTTTTCGAATTATGGTTTATGGATTGGAATTAGGAGCTTGAAATAAGGTGTCAGACCTATGTTCATAAAAGTAAAATATAGGAAGGTGTTCCAAAGAGTATATTTCTACAAATGAAAATTTGGTGATTAAGAGTGAGGGAGACTAGAAAATTGTTTTCTGCTTGCAATCCTCTTCATAAAGATCATAATATTTTCATGAAAGAAGCTTTTGGATAAAGTGTTGTTATATTTAATATTGCTGTCAGGTTACAGCACAATATTAAGTGTTTCAGATATAGTTGACAGATCAAGGTGCACTTTATAAATACAAAGAAAGTTGAGAAAATAGCAGAATATGAACAAAGGCTTTTTCAGCCTGAAAATCCAAGTTACATTTGAAAGTATTAAAATAGTAATTGTTGCTACAATTCTTATTAGAGGAATAAGATTGTTTAATCATCATATAAAGTGTTATATGAGAAATGTGACTATAAGAAAGATGTGGAAGCATGTCTTGTCAAGAAATGTGTCTTGGACAAGATCAAATTTGTTGACTACATTTATGTAGACATGCTTGAAGTCAGAAGGATCTGTATCAATGTAATACTGTAGTTTGTATTAAATTCGAATTGATAATAGATCAATGATTTTGGTTTGACCAAAATGTCGATTTAAGTGGGAGTCAAAGTTAGTTCACTCAGGTGAAATGTGTGAATAACATATTTATGAGTGGGAGCTTAGGAACTCAAATATGTGTCTGACATGTTTTTGAGTGGGAGCTCGTGTTCTCAAATGTGTGGAGACATAATTTGAGTGGGAGCCGAATTCATCTCGTGAAGATGACACATTGTGAAATTGTACCAGTAGAATAGATGAAAAAGATGAAGTTGTGAAACTATTTGAAAGTTAGTATCTATTTGGAATGGAGCGGGAATTTTAAATAATTAGTCGAGTTGTTTTGGATTATATCTGAGGAGTCAGAATAGAGTCAAAAGTATGGTCCTTTGAAATCCAATTGATCATTAAGAGTAATGATACAAGATAGTAATGGTTGTATGAAATGTTGGTCTATTATGTAATATTAGACATCATACAGAAACCATATTATCTGCTCGCTAAAGTATAACCGATGTTCTTAAGAAAGGAACAGTTGTAAAAGTAAATTTAGAACTAGAAGTGCATTAGTTGTTAGATTGACATTGGTCTATCCAGTTTTCTACATAGGTGTGAAAGTATGTAGATATCGCGAGTTTGTAATTGTTACAAGGGGCTCTATATGACAGAGTGTGTTTTCAAGGCAGTTATCTGGTTAGCATAATCAGAGTAAGCCCTGGGAAACGAAAGTCTCACTTAGTTGCGGTATTTGCATATATGTTATTGGATAACATGGTGATATCAAGCAAGTTGATATCAATTAATCGCAAAGGAACGGACAATTATGTAATGTACAGATTGTCAGAGTAACACTCTTCCACAAGCAAGCATTATCAAATGACGCTTATTTGATAAGAGATTTTGATAAAGTAAAATGCAGCTAGTTTATTTGTACTCTAGTGCAAGTGGGAGACTGAAAGAGATATGCCCTAGAGGCAAATAAATAAGTATTATTTATTGCATTATCTCATAAGTTTATAATAGGTTTGTGTATTATGCTATAACTGTATTAATCGGAATTGTTAGATATGCCCTAGAGGCAAATAAATAAGTATTATTTATTGCATTATCTCATAAGTTTATAATAGGTTTGTGTATTATGCTATAACTGTATTAATCGGAATTATTAATACACGTGTGATACATAGACAACCAGGTCCCTAGTAAGCCTCTATATGAACTAGTCCATTGGGCAACAGTTGATCGAGATTCCCGATCAAGGACAATGACGTCGGTTGACAATGGGGTCATCTTATTAGTTGAATAAGATGATGGACATACGCAAAATATTGCAATAAGATCGTATTACGATGTTTGTCATTTGCAATAGATAATAATATGATAGCTTATTCCTTAGACCGAGAGACCATACTTATTGATGCTTCGTAGGGGTGCTTTGAGAGCATCAAACGTTGTGTCCTATATAGCATGACAATAACGTTGTCCATCTTGGGTATTCCGAAAGAGCATCGAGACGTAAGGATCAAGAGCGGATTTGTTCATTCTTGTAATGGAAAGATACTCTGGGCCCACTCGGTGAGATTACATCTATATATAGCTGCGCAGCTTATGACTAGGTCATGAAGACGTAATATCACAGACGAGTTAATAACCTTTGTCGGTAACGAGATACAACAAAGACATCGGTATGTCTACGATCATATCTCGGACAAGGTAGTATCGCAGAAACAAAGGGAATGAATATCATATTTATGGTTCAACGACGATATTCGTGGAATGCACAGGGGCCGTCATATACATCCAGGTATCCCTGACGGTCATTGGTGAGCGGAGTGTCTCGACCATGTCTGGAGTGTTCTCGAACCGTAGCGTAACAAAATTAAGGTCTTAACGACACCAGGAGATAGGTTCTGGAATAATATAGGATTTTGTTGGAGAGAGAGAAATGATCCGGAAAGAGTTCCGGTGGTCCGGAAGGAGTTCCGGGAAGGTCTGGAATGGTTCCAGGGATGTTCCAAAGTTGTTTGGGTGGTTCGAAAAATGTTTCGGAGTCACGGGATATTAAATAATATTTAAATGTATTAATTATGAATTAATTATATTTTATATTAATTTAATATTAATTAAATAAAGGAAAAAGGGGGCTCCCACCTACATGGGCCCTGAGAGGGCCCAAGAGGGGGAAGCCGCACCCCCCATGAGGGGAAGTGTAACGCCCCGGGTTTTATCCCCTTTTTATTTTGGTGTGTTCTCTTTTTTTTTGCATCGACATGACATTGCATTTCATCTCATCATTTTAAATTGTTGCATTTAAATCATTTTTACCACAATTAAATGTAAATGCATTTCAAATTAATTAAAAATGTGTTATTTTTAAATGTTTTAAAAATGCTAAAAATTAGTTTATTAAATTGTCTATTGAAAACTAAAAATATTTTGTAAAGGTTTCGTGTTGAAATTCCTTTTCTATTTTGTTTTAAAAATATAAAACAGAAAATAATAAGTGGAGAGAAATAAGGCCCAAAGCCCACCTAAGCCAAACCCTAGGTTTTCCCTCAGAAATTTCTTCCCACCCCCTGCAATTTTTGCAGCCGCCCCCCTCCACTTCTCCCTTTTTCCTTTTCTCTTTTTCCCCCTCCTTTCTCTCTTTTTCTTTTTCTTTTCTTCTCTTCTTTTTTTTTTTCTCTCTCTCTACTCTTTCTTCTCAATCCCGCACGGGAGAAGCAGGCCCGAGCCGAGCTCGCTCCCCAGCCCTGCCGCGCCGCCCGAGCTCCATCCCCGCCGCCGCGCCGGCCGCGCCCCGCGCCGGCCGTGCCTCGCCCCGGCCTCCTCCGCCCGCACGCGCGCGCCCCCGACGCCGCCCGCAGCGCCCCGACGCCCCGAGCCGCCGCCGCGCCTCCGGCCAGCGCGCCGCCGCCGCGCCCCGGGCCGCCGCCTCCGCCTATCCCCGACGCCGCGACGCCCCCAGCCGCCCCAGCCCGACGCCGGCCTCGCCCTGCGCCACCCCGGCCTCCCGAGTCGGCGCCTCCCGCCGCCGCCGGCCTGAGCTCGCTCCTCCTCGCCTCCGGCCCGGCCGCCCTCGCCACGCCGCTGCCCCGAGCGCGCCCTGCCGCTGCCGCGCCGTGCGCCGCCTCCCTGCTTCCGGCCGCGCGCGCCCGCGCCGTCGCGCCGCCGCGCCCGACGCCGCCACGCCCGCGCCTCTCCATCGCGCGCCGCCGCCCGGCCGTCTCCAGCCGCATCCGCGCGTCGCCCCCTGCCGCCCGTCCGCGACGCACGATGCCGCTACCTCTGCCCCGCCTCCGGCCGCTCGTCGCCCCGCCCTGCGCCGCCTCCAACTCGAGCTCCTCCTCCGCCCCGCGCCGCCGCTCGCTGCCTCCGCCGCGCGCCGCACGCGTCGTCGTCGCCCTTGCGCTCGCTACCGCGTGCCGCCGTCCGCGCGCGTTCTCTCCTGCTCCGCCTCCCGTGCGTGCCCGGACCGCCTCCCCGACCTCCTCGCGTCCACCGCCCGCAAGGTG